>OZ005653.1:323605491-324872991 GCA_963930645.1 Salticus scenicus | reverse complement strand
TACCAGCTAAATTATGCTGGTAAAAAAAAAAAAAAAAAAACTTGTAATATATTAAGCACATAAAGAAGAGAATGAAAAACAAAGAACTTTCAAGCTCACCAAAACTTATACTTACATATAATGAAATATGTTTGTTGCCACTTTTGTTACAAAAACTGCAAAGAAATCATGTCAGTATTTTGTTAAGCAAAGCGGCAAATTGCTAGTGATTTAGAAAATTAAAGTTATGGAATTGCTGTTATATGTTTACAAAATGATGGCAGTTCTGATGCTGTGTTTTGCTTCATGCATGTGGCAAGACTTCTTTTGGAGAAAGTAAAAAACCAAATTATATCATGCAATCAAAAAAGTAAATATTTTCTATTTTATTTTAACTATAAATAAATCTTAAAAATACATGATATACAAGAAAAAAAGAAAATTAATAAATAATAAATGTTTACTATAAACAAACCTGTTATAAACTAAACTTTGTTATAAACTAAATAAATTTTTTTTTAACTAACTGATTGCTTCGGCAGTCAGCCAGAAGTTCTGCTCAAAAGGTTGGTGTATAGGAAGTGCTAGGTTTGAATTCATATCATTCTTGTCAGCTTAGCAGTTTGGAGTTTTGTATGGTTTTTCTCTAAAATTTGCTTGAAAATATGATGTTGGGGTTTAAGTTGATTTTCTACTCAAGTTATCTAAACTACATGTGAATATAGTCTAGAACATACTTCAAAGGAAGTCTTCCATTTAGGCCTAGGTTATTAGCTTTAATATGCACACCAACTTGCTAGTTATCTGATTAAGCTCAGATTTTCAGCATATGTTAAAAAGATTAATTTAAGCCAACCCCCAAATTTGTAGTGTAAATTGTTCAGGTTTTATTGATGTTATTAATAAATTAGGAGAAAAAAAATTCATAATTAATATACACAAGTTATTTTACCATGTTTTTATTAACTTTGATTCTTGTTTGTTTGTTTGTCCGGTACAAATCATGTAATCGATTTTTAACTAACTTCCTTACTAGCTAGACATTTGAAACTTTCAGAATAGCTCAGAACCCAATGACAACACAATACTTCAGAGCCCAATTTTCGAATTTTTGATTAGTTTTCTTTTAATTCATTAAAATATGAAAATAATAACCTCCTAATAGCTTTAAAAATAGCCATTAAAATATAAAATATTAGCTATAATTTAATTGTTGCAAAAAAAAAAATATATATATATATATATATATATATGAGTTCATTTTCTTTTGACATAAAAATAAATACATTTAATTAACTGTGAACGTTAAAAAAAATTGTAAAAAGTTAAATTATGCATCGCACAAAAAAGGACATCATTATTACTTTAAAAATTTTATACACATTGATAAAGTGCTAATGTAGTTCTACAGCTATGTTTCAACAGAAAATTTAAAAATATGGTATATAAAAAGTTTTTTATCTTATAATTATTTGATTTTTATTATTCATTTTACATGTTAAATTTAGTTTTGTTAAAATCTATCAGAAAATTTAGTTTATTTCTGACTGGCTTTGTTACTAAATATGTAGAAATGCTGCTTAGAGATGATTGTCAAAATTATTTAAAAAATTAAATTGTCCTAAAGAAATTTTGACATAATATACGATTTATTATTCTGTTGTTTTAAAATACTTGCATTTAAAAAATTGTTAGATAAATAGTTAAGTTTTCTGTTTCCCTGTATAAAATAAATTTTGTTTTTTAAAATGAATTTTAGTGCAAGAAAACAATGTTTAATTAATAATAATTAATTAAGCTATTATAATTAAGTTTTATTTGTTAGAAATAAATTTTGTACAGTAAGCACTGTTTATATGTCTTTCAAAGGCCAGATTATAAATGAAAAGATGTATAATTGAAATTTTAATAATAACATTTTGATTACTACAAATTTAATGACACTTAAGAAAAATATATATGAGAATATTAATTAATAAAGTTCCTTAAGTTAGTAAATGTATATTGTACTTTTTTTTAAGACAATAATTAAAAAAATAAAATAAAAAGATTTATTATAAAAAGTGAGAAAAATCCTACTTTTAATGCATGACTGGGTGCTAGTTACATATATCATATATTGAGTATTAATTACATTTCTTAAGAACTATATGAACACATTTTGAATATTAATTATGTATATTGCATATCTCTAATAATAAGCGTACGATTTATGTCCATGCTGATAGTTATTTAATAACATTAAAAATCTTTAATATTCATCTGATTTGCTGCTTGTCTATGAGTATTAAAAATTCTACTGTGAATTCAATGGATTCTTTGATCAGTATTCTTCTGTCTTAACCCATGTAAGATGCTTTCTAGGAAAAATCCGTCTTATTTAGGATGGAAAATAACAACAGGTCGAGAAATTTTGTGAATTTTAGTAAAGTAGAAAAGACATATACAACCGATATTTGCGGCGTATAAATGAAGAGTTTTTGCATTAAAATGAATAGGAATGAATCGGGACTTCACTAAAAGGACGTATAAATGTAATATAAACGATGCTTTACTGTATTAAGTAAAAAAATTTATTAAACTAGTCAATAGTGATTATTTATCAAATTTAATTAACTTTAAAATAAACTAAGTATTTCATATTCATTTGAGAAGTAAAATAAGGTTTTTACTTGTTTGTTCATTTTTTTTAGGTATGGGTGAAACTAATGCAGCATGGAATCGCAAAATTCATATTAAAAGAGATTCGTTACTTGCTGCTGCTGCAATTTATAGAGGTATTGCTCTTCATCTGTAAAACATACTTTAATGTATTAGTTAAAACATTATTTTTTGAGAAAATTTTAATTTTTCAATTTTGTTTAAAACTCAATTCAAATTCAGTTTCAGTCTATAAACCCTATTCCAGCCAGGTATAATTTAGTGCTTATATATATATATATATATATATATACATATATATCCATAATGTTTAAGATTTTATATATATCTATCTACATTCATATTATCTTAGTGTTTATATTTTTTATATATTTATATTAATATAAATCATTTTATTACCTCACATTAAATCCTTACGATGTCCGAGATTTATTTATATATTTCAGCGACCGGTCGGTGCCATCATCAGAATCCTCGGTAGAATGATTTGAAAGGTGTTAACTTTAGGCGGTTTGTTTATACACTTCATTTTCTCCCTTCCTCTTCTCACTTCACTTGTCATCTTTGTATAACTGTTGCCACTCTGGTGGAATAAGGCTATGTTCTATGTCATTGACGTTGTTATTGTTTGTTAGAATTTCGATTGCTTCTCTTTTGAGAGCATAATGGTGGGAGTTATAGGGGGCTATTTTTTGAAAATTAATGGAGTCAATGTTAATAGGATTAGTATTGTTAGTTCTTGAGAAGGCTGTAGAATGTCTATTGTATTTTAAATCTGCTATATGTTCGGATATGCGGTCTTTTATTTTTCTTTTTGACATGCCAATATATGATGCTTTATTTTTATTTTGGTATTGGAAATCAATTTTATATATTCCGGCTGTGTGTTTAAAATCGATGGAATCTTTTTCATTACGAATTCTTTGGTATATATTTTTGTTTGGTTTTATTGGTATGTTAATATTATGTTTAGCGGCTTCATTTTTAATTTTTATGGATGCACCTTTGCAGTATGGAATCGCGGGGGTAAATAATTGTTTAGTTTTTTGTGCATTAGGAATTTTGTTAAGAGCTTTAATACGTTTTTTATAAAATTTATCTACAATGGAGGGATTATAAGTAGCTTTTTTGGCGATATTTTTTATTATTTTTAATTCGGAGTTTAAGTATTTTTTATTTGAACATATGAGAATGGCGCGGTTAACGTAAGATCTAATAGCGGCATATTTGTATGTAAGGGGAGTGTGACATTTTTCATGAAGTGAGAAGAGGAAGGGAGAAAATGAAGTGTATAAACAAACCGCCTAAAGTTAACACCTTTCAAATCATTCTACCGAGGATTCTGATGATGGCACCGACCGGTCGCTGAAATATATAAATAAATCTCGGACATCGTAAGGATTTAATGTGAGGTAATAAAATGATTTATATGAGAATAATCCTTTCTTCAAAATATTAAGATGTATTTATATTAAATTTTATTTGTTAGTATTACATAGGTTTTATGTTAATTATAATTTAGCATTAATGTAAATGATAAATCAAAACAAGATTAAAGATAATGCAAAAAATGTCCCTATATCGAAATCAAATATCAAAATAAAATTCAATGATAAATCAGAATGTATTTTTTTCTTTCTTTCTTTCTTTTTTTTTTTTTTTTTTCTTTTTTTTTTTTAAACAATTGTTTTATTCTCTGCATTTGAAAGAATATATGACATATGAGTTTGGAATGACCAGAAAACCACTTATGCTATATTCTGTGTAAAGTATCTAATTAGATTTCATTTTATAAACTTTAGAATTTTATGTGATATACAGAATATATTTTAAATTAATATTTCAGAAATGTATGGAAATGAAGATAAAACTATTCCAGCTACTTTTCAAATTATTTATTTAATAGGATGGAAGCCACATGAATCACAGGTCAGTATTCACCATGTATTTAAAATAGTTATTTATTAAAAAAAAAAAAAAAAAAAAAAAAAGACTTTTTGTCAGAAATAAAATTTTATTTATAGGCATAGCAAAAAATTTTAACAGAAAAGAGAAATTAAAAAAATTGTGAAACTTTTAATTTGTATTAAAATATTCATTACTGAACAAGTTTTCAAAGAGATTAATTAGTTTTCATCTACAATAAAGTCATGATTACGATAAATTGGTAAATAGTTCAAGAAAGTCTAATTCAAAACTAAAATTTGCATTAAAGATTAACAAAGCATTTTGGAAATTAAAATTATGGAAAATTTTCCAAGAATGTGAAGTAATAGATGATTATAAAAGTTCTTGGCTTGAGACATAATAAAAATATTCTCCTTTGTAGATTTCAAGATATTATTTTTTATTAAATTTATGTCATCGCGAGCAATTATAGACTATTTTTGGGAAGTAACAAGGAATTTAATGGAAGTGAATTGAAATGCAATTGATGAACCTTGAAAATAATATTAAAACTGATTAAAAATTTTTTAAACAAATTTAAAAGATAATGATGAATAAAAAATGAAAGACAGTTCTATAAAAAATGGTATTAAATATGAGTAGCAAATAGATTCACCCATACACATGACGATTATATTCACCTATGCACATTACAAATAGATTCACCTATACACAGGCAATTTTAGTAGAGATATTATAGTATTTTCAAAATATCAAGTGAATTGAATCCAGTAAGTAGCAGAAACAGTACAATATGGCAGCAAACTTTGTTGACTCTTTAAAGCTCTATGGATTATTTTAACAGCTCAAAAAGAAGTGCCATGCTTAAAAATGCTAACAGAATTACGCAAATGTTTCGTATTTTATTAATTGCTGATACATTTTGCCATATCAAATTTAGTCCAGTATTCTTGGATTGCATATAAATTTTGTTTTGCTGCAGGTACAGAAAATTCTGCTGTTGGGCTGTTGGGCAGTTGTGTTGTAAAAAATTATTCTTATTATGTAGGTACTGCTCTTGTATCTTGAGAAACAGCTGTTGTTTGTGAAAAAGAAATTCTTCAGTATATGTTCTTTTTAAAAAATGTTAATTTTGTCTTTGGATTTTTGAATTGTTAAATATGAGATTGGAACTTTAATAGTGGGTAACTTTTTATTTACACCCAATAAAAAATAGATTTATGTTTCAAAGTTTTATTGTCTTTCATTGTAGTCAATGGCATCGTATATAACCCATTGACAGCAATGTAGAAGTCATAGGATATCTTTAGCAGCACTTATTGTGTTAATAGTTAGAATGGAGTGATCTAATGCTTAAAAAATCTCTGGAACAGTTCTAAAGTGAATTGATAGAAGCTAGGAAAAGCTGCATTATCTACTACATTCCCTGGACTTCAGACTTTGACTCAGTTCCTAAGATTAAAAATTCATTGTGGATTTGCTTTAGAATTGTTCCAGAGATTAATGAGGTATTAGACCACTCCGTTGGAACTTTCAATACAATAGGCACTGCAGGACCAGATTATGGCACTAGCAGATGGGCATTGGTCCAGGGCCTCCAAATTTAGAGAGCCCCACCTCCAAAAGCTGCAGAGTAATAGTATAAATTTTAACATAAACATGCAGGGGTGTTTGTGTTCAGAATTTACCCATGATTTCAGGGGGTTTACTCTAACCCATCTGTATTTTCATATTTCCTATAAAGTTATTTTTTGCTTTCATTGGTTGTTCATTTGTTATCCAGGTGATATGTGAATGAAATATAAGAAGATTGAGGGCTTCTGGCCTAAACAGTTTGAGTATTATGTGATATTTTTTTTTTTTTTTTTTTTTTTTTTTTGGGGGGGGGGGGGGGGGGTTAATTTGAGGCTCTAATTTTCAGGGTTTTTACCTTTAAGTCACAATCACCCCTGAATATGTCTAGTAAAATTAAAAACTTATTAAAATGTTGCTTGTCTCTCCCTTTATTGCATTAAAGAGATTGCACAATTGTTAAATTTTGTCACTAATCATCTAAATTAAAATAACATTTACAGTGAAAAACATTTAACACGAAACTGAGCGGACTGAAATATTTTTTCATGTTAAAAGAATTTCATGTAAAAAGATTCATAAAAAAAAGTACAAAACTGGCCAATGTTTTCCATTTCGTCAATTATTATTTCTATTTCCTGTAAAACTACTACTAACTTGTATCCATTAGAATAAAAGTCAAGTACAAATATTATTGTTTTTGGAGAAAAAAAATCACATATGTTTTACTTCTTTTTCAGCACCATATTGTTCAAAAATTGATCGAGATCATACATTGTTTTATTCATCACTGAATTTGAATGCACATCTAAATAACTGCAGATACTCATTGTTTTCTTCATTTCTGAAGCAGAAGGGACAGGAACTGCATTGTTGATTCAGTTGTCAGATTCGTCATCAAAATTTACATAAGTGGAATTATTTTAATGATGAACGATGTCAAAAATCCCATTGTTGGTTCTATAAACACATCATTGATGGCAACATGTAGTAGCATAGTTACCAAAGTTTTAACTTATTCCTGAGCATTTTTAGCCCCTTCTTCAATCCATACCACTTTATTTATAGACTTTTTTCCTTGAATATATAGCTATGATAAAATAAGAAAAAATTGCTCTTAAGAAAAAAGTGGTATGGAAATAAAGGCAGGTCTAAAAATGCTTCGGAATAAATTAAAATGTTGGCATCTCTGTTGTAGCAAACATGCCACTGTAAGTCAAGCGAATTTTTTTCATGTCACACGATTTTTGTTTCATGTTAAAAGAAAAAAAAATGTATTAAATATCATAGTATACTGTCCGTACCACTGTATTGTTTCATGTTAAGCATTTTCGTGTTAAACGTATTTCACTGTATATTGGCTGCTTAGTTGTCTTCATCGTAAGTCTAATGATTTTGTTATAGATTGCTAAAATCTAAGGAAATAAGGGGTATAAGAGAGAGGGAAATTTAAAAATGTACTACATGACATAATAAATTGCTTAAAATAGATGAAAAAACTTTATTTATTTGTTTTGAGAATGGGCCCATTTTGGTGGGCTCTGTAGAGCAAGGGAATAGGAGGACCCTCCAAAACAGCATTAGTGCCCTGTGTCTTCAAAAAGCATAGTCGGACCCAGGGCCTGATTACCCAAAAGGCTTGGGAAGCACAAGCATCCCTTCCGAAATTTAAGAGGGGCCCCCAAAATGATTGAAAACAGGGTCTTGAATTTTCTGTTTTATTTTTTCATACTGAGATTGAATTTTTCTGAGAAAATTTGCCTAAAGCAAGATAAAATACTCACTATTTCCGGAAAAATCTATTATTTAACCTCAAAAATCTGAATGTTCTTAATTAATAAGTTATACAATTTTAATGTTGTGTGTAGGAACCACCCAGATATATGAATGGAGAAAAAAAAAAAAAAACTATAAACACATACTAATTTTTGGTCTATAGCATTTTTATATTACAATATGTAACAGGAAAACAAGATTTTCTGAAATGAAAGAGGGCCCCAAAATGATACTGAGCTTCCCCTAGCTTCAAAGCTTGATTGGGCCCTGGCTTAGATCTTTTACACTGCTAAAGGAAGGTGTATCTTGTAATGGGTTATAGAAAATGCTAGTGTCCAACTTTAAGAACAGTAAAACTTTGAAGCATGTACCTACTTTGTATTAGTTGTAAATAAATAATTGCCACTATTGAAGTTCTAACCCTCACATGATGGACCAAAATTCACTTCCAAAACATCTTGGAATAAATATGTTACATTTTAATATTCTTAGTAATTATAAAAGTTTTCTTACACGTATATTTCACTCATTTATGCTTGTTATGTCATTTATAGGCAAAACCAGCTAAGAGGGGGTCAGGTGAAGTTTCCTTGAAAGATTTAGCAAATTTATCAAAGAAGAAATTTTAGCTCCTTTTGTTGTCATTGTTTTATTTAGTTGGAAATATGTGAAATAAACTGATGAAAAAATCTGTATTTATAGTTTTAATGAAAAATAAATTATGTGTCAAAGATAATGGAGTTTTTTAGTTTTTTATTTTTAAACTACATGTATATATATATTTTTTTACAATGACTACAATTAAGTTTAAATCTTATATGTAGGTGTTAAAAGCACATATGCTCTGATTATCGAAAATAGCTAAATTATTATTATTTTATTTTATTTTTTATTTTTTTATAAACTAAATTCATTTTATTATTTAATATTTGATTAATATGAAGAATATTTTAAAACCTGGTATGTTTTTTTTTTCTTTTTTAATACACTTTTATTATCTTCACCTGTATGTGTGTTTGTAACCGCTCTGGGAGCAAACAAAAAATCTATATTGTAAAAAAAGACTCTCCCTACGTGAATGCTGTGGCTGTGAGGTAAAGCTCCACACTACGAACCTAAAGGTCTAGCGTTCGAGCCCAGTCAGAGGAGCTTTTTTAAAAATGGTTTTTGTTTAATTCTAAGTTATTTTAATTAAAGATTTAAATGTATGTAAATATTATGGTGTGTCACTCACACGATTTTCTCTTACCCTGCATTTTAATACTAAGATAGATATTTTGTGCTTTTTAGTTCACATTTCTTTAAAAGCGTGTTCTTTAGTTTTTTAAAACTATAATATTATTTATTATGAAAACATAATGATTCCAATATCACAAAAAGTTAACCAGGTAGATTTTTTTAATAATTGCTTTGTATTTAGTAATAATTTTTATATTTTAAGATTTGTAAGTTATTAATTTTTAATAAACAAGAACGAAAAATCATGTGGTATGCATTGATTATTAACATTTTCCAACTGCACTTATTTGTTGCATCATTTAAACGTCAATGTTCTTTGCCTACATTATCACACAATGAACAGACAGAAGGACTCAGAGGCAGACAGATAGACTAATTGAATTCATACTCACTATTAAACATTGTTGGAAAGTGCTAAAAATGCTTAACACAAATGGAAATGCAATTTCAGCAATTTCCAATTGCAGCCCTTAATGTATCTGAATATTTTAGTGTAGTCTTGTAAATCTGAATGTTAACCGTATCATATTCTATAGAAAACATTATTTTAGCATATTAACAATAAATGTGAATTTTATTATAATTTTTGCAGTAGAAAGTTGTTTAAATGTGATTTATAAAAATGTCTCTTCTAAAACGCAATGCATTGGCACTTTTTTGGGTGCCCTTGTACACAAACCAGTTATACAGAGCCTTGCCATTTTAAATAGGGAACATTCTATAGTGTACTTTATTAATTTTTAAGAAATTCAGAAAATATTTACCAACTCTGGAGGCAGGCAGGTAGACAGATGGACAAACGGACAGTCTGACAGACAGATAAACTAATTCAAATCATATTTACTCTTAAAAATCATTAGAAATTGTCAAGAATGCTTAATATGAATGAAAATGCAATTCCAACAAATTTTCAATAATAGTCCTTAATGTAACTGAATATTTTTGTGTGGCCCTGTAAATCTTAATGCTAATCATACTATATTCTATAGAAAGCATTCTTTTCTGCGTATGAATAAGATATTTCAATTTCATTAAGATTTGTGCAAGATAAAAGTATTAAAATTATGGTTTATAGAAATACCTCTCATAGAACGCAATGCTCTGGAATTCTTTCAGGTGCCCCTGTACAGAAACCAGTACTGATATTTACTCCATT
This sequence comes from Salticus scenicus, assembly GCA_963930645.1. Classification (NCBI taxonomy): domain Eukaryota; kingdom Metazoa; phylum Arthropoda; class Arachnida; order Araneae; family Salticidae; genus Salticus; species Salticus scenicus. The sequence goes on along the minus strand of OZ005653.1, from coordinate 324,862,700 downwards.
TTTAATAGGAAACATACAATAGTGAGCTTGAATAACATATTTCAATTTCATTTATGCAAAGTAATTGGTATTAAAATATGGTGTGTAGAAATACCTCTCGTAGAACTTAATACTTTTGAATACTTTTGGGTGTCCCTTTACACAAACAAGTCATGGTATTTATTCTCTTTTCAATAAGGAACATCTGATAGTGAACTTGAATAACATGTATCAGTTTCAAGAAATTCTATTAATATTTATGAGAGTTAGTGTGAACGGACAGACAGACAGACAAACTGAAGTCGTAAACACTTTCAACTTCAAAGGTGAAAAATGTCATATGATAAGTATTTGTCACTGCATCTGTAATAAATTTCTACAAGGAAAAAGTACTGCAAAAGCATGCCAACCAATATATTGTGTTCTCAAGAGGAAAATCATATAAAAGAACATGTATGAATTTTGGTTTTGCTGTTTCAAAAATGGCAATTTTGGTGTTACTGATTGAGAACAGAGCGGCACTGCCCTGAAGGCTAGCTATGAGAATTTTGCAAGCAATGCTCAATGAAGACGCATTTCAAGCGCAAAAAGAACTTGCTGAACAATTAAGAGTATCATAAAAATGATTTCTAAAAGTTTATACGGAAAGAGAAAGATTACTGCGACATGGCATTGAGCCATAAGAATAACATTGAGCATATCTTGAAGTGCTTGTACCTGCTCAACAAGCAACACAGAAAATTTTTCTTGCAGAAAATCATGACAGAAGATAAAGAATATGTTATGACAATCTAAAATGCAAAAAACATTAGAAGAATTTCAGCAAAGCAACAATATTAGCATGAAACAAGCCATTCACTGTAAAATGCTCTCCTATGAATCTGTTGAGATATGAAGAGTGTGCTTGATTACAAATTGTTGGAGTCAAGCGTAAATGTAACTGCCAAACACTATAAGCACCAATTTCTTAGATTAAACTAGTAAATCAGTCCAAAATGTCTCTTTACTGGCAAAGATTTGTGTAATGTAAAATTGCTCCATGTTAAGGGCCCTCTTCACTCACAGCCGCTGGAAGCCGAAGCTAATGTTATTCTATGGGAAATTTTTCTTTGCAAATAGCTTATTAACTAATACATATTTTTAAATTCTGTTTTCACATTCTAAAAATTCCCAGCTGTTAAATTGACGGACCTTTTTTACAAAATTATTTTTTTAAATTTTTATATTTTATTTTGAATATGCAAAATATGAATTTTCAATTTATGAATTTTTTTCATTTTGCAATTTCAAAATAAAATATTAAAAATTAAAAAAATACATTTTTAAAAAAGGTCCGTCAATTTAACAGATGGGAATTTCCTGAATGTGAAAACAGAATTTAAAAATATGTATTTGTTAATAAGTTATTTCTAAAAAAAATTTCCCCATAGAATAACATTAGCTCTGGCTTCCAGCGACGGTAAGTGAAGAGGGCCGTTAACACACGGTCTCATGTTGAGAAAACAAACAAAGACACATTAGTAACATGTTGATGAGATGTTTTGGAGTATCCAGTATATAGCCCTAACCTAACATCGCCTTTTCGGACTACGATTTGTTTTGATCGATGCACAATGCCTTGTCTTCAATATACTTACAGATAGGGAGCGAAGTGTGAAAATGGGTTGACGACTTAATAGCTTCAAATGATGAATAGTTCTATACTACTGGTATCTGTCAGATGCCCAACCGATGGTTTATGGTGTTAGATTATGATGAGAAAGAGTTTGGTGGCTAAAAGTAATATTCACATTCACAGCTACATATTGAATTTTTGAAACATGCTTTAAAACTTATTACTGTATCCAATAATTAAAAGTTTTGTGAAAGAAAGCTTATATAATTAAAAGTAGAAATTTGTGAAAGAAAGCTAGGTAAACTTCTGCCCTAGCTTTTCATTTTATTTTATTTATTTATTAAAAAAAAAAGATTATTTATTTTATATTATTTATTTATTTGGATACACTGAATTGCTTTATTTTTTCCCTTTTATCATATAAGATAATTCTTGAATGAAGATGAAGATTTATATATAGCATATTAAAAATCTTATAAATTTAAAAACCTTGTTTACTAAAACCTCAAAAATAAGACATACAATCTCTCAATTCACCAGAATGACTAGAAATTGCCTAGTTTCAGATAACTAAAAATTTTAAATAATTGAATTTATGCAGCTTTTCTTGGTAATTATCTGAAAAGGAATGAAATGAAATGCAAAATTTTTTTTTCAATGAGAAATTGATAATTTAGTTGATACTTTTACATTAATGAATATACATTTTAACTGTTTTATACTTATAATTGATGTAGTATTACCCTTACCCTACCCTAATTATATATATATATATATATATCAGAGATGAAACTTTTCAGGGGCTACCCCTGAATTCAGGGTTTTCTAAATTTTTGCTGTCTCTGAATTTCATGTTAAATTATTTTCTTTTAATAGAATTTTCTTGTTTTGATTATTTAATTTGCCTTATAAAGCATTAAGAACTCTCCAAATATCACTTATTATTGATAGCCATATGACATATCGTTAATAAATCTCAACTATCTGCATGCAAGCAGGCATTTTCAGGGTTTTTGCATATTAGGTAATTTCACCCCTGATATATATACTCGTATATATTGGGTTGAGATATAAGTCTTGAGTGATTTTTCATATTTTATTCAAACATGAAACACTCCAATAAGTTAATAATATAATATATAATACCTATTCTTGTTTTTGAAAATTTTCTATCACTCAGTCACTTTGCTGATGCCTCAACAAGAAAAATCTCCCGGTCTTGATTCAAAAGATTTCATCCATTCAAGCTCTCAGTATTACCATTGAATGATACCACTCATAAAGTAATCAAAAGAGATGAAAAATCTAACAGAATTAGATCTGAAGAGTATGGAAGATGAGACAGCATTTCACATTCAAAGTATTGAATTGCAACATTAGTCAGATTGGCATAGTTCTGTGTTCCCATTTCATATATTTGGTCGTTTTTGTTGAGTTGTTTTGTTGAGACAGTGCAGTTGTTAAATGTAAAGCTTTGTATTTAGAGCTTGGTTCCGCACAAGAGTTCATAATGAACTATGACTTCTCAGCCACCGCCCCCACTATACACAGAACGTAGTCTTTTGAGGATGGTGGTGGTCTTTTGCATTTGAAATCACTTGTTCTTTGAAGCTGAGCCATTCTTTTCACTGCTTCATATATATATATATATAGAGAGAGAGAGAGAGAGAAAGGCATAATTTTTCTCTGTCCTTAACAATGCAAAGAAGAATTATTGCAGTAAAGTAAACACTATGACCATGCATTGTGCGGTGTCAGACAACTAAACTGGTAATAACGGTAGAGCTTTTTTTTTTTTTTTTTGCTTTGTTTTCGCTAAAAGAATGCAGCACCCAAACCTAAACTTTGAAACCTTGTTCACTGCATAGAAATGATTTCTCTCTCTCTCTCTCTCTTTTTTTTTTATTACTACAACAGGTCATATTATTTCTTTCAGACAGTGATTTTACATTATCACTATTTATTGTATTGCATCTTATTTTTGTTTTTATTTAAAATGAATATAGCTGAGAGTTTTATTTGTCCGGATTATTAGATTTTATCAAAAATTGGTACACTTAATAATCAAGACAAAAATCTAGCGAATGCCGTATTTTTTAGTTCAATTGGATAATTGGTAAAAAAGTTATTAAATAAAAAATTACATTTTAACATTAAAATTATTAATAAGAAAAAAACAAATTGATGCCAAAAACAAATAATAAATAAGCAAATATTTTTCTTTTTTGTTTCTTTTTTTCATATCGCTGACCATCTACTCTTCTAATTCTTTCACAATTTTATAAAGATTTTGTGCAGTGTTAACTAAAAGTCTCTTCATCAAATTCAATTGGTCGATCGGAACATAGTTTGTACTTTGGGTCAAAATGTTGCCTGTGCTTTAAAGCACTGCTCTTTCTCCATCCGCGTTTGTAATGATCGATAGATGGCGCTTTTCCAGACTTTGTTGTTAGTAAATATAATAGCCACGTTTATTTATTATTGCTCTATTTGTGTTACTACTTAATATTCATGCTATAATTTCTCCGCCATTACATCATGGAAAATTGATTGCTTTTGGAAGAAATATTTCAGTTTATTCAAGGTTCGATCGGAAGTAGATTTTTCACTGAAGCTGAACAAATATTAGTTTCAAATCATCTGATTAATTCTTTACTTCCCTTAGCCGAAGCAACTGAAATTTTAAATTTGTCATTTGGAAATAAATGGAAGCTTAATTCAGGATTTCTTGATCCTTTGAAGTTACACTGTAGCACACAACAGTATGTGTTATCTTTTTTACCGTATTTATTCATTTTTATTCAATAAATATATGTGAAACTAAACATCGGCAAGCAATGGCGTCTCGACGAAAGCCGAAAGCTATTCATGTTAATTGTAATTTCACCTTAGCCCACCAGAGGGCGAGCATTTCATTACAATTGCGGATACCAATACAAATCTCACAAGCAGCTTTGACGGTCCTAACATTTTGAATAAATGCCAAGAACAAAAGATGTGGAGAGTATTGAGTTTTGTTCAATAAACATTCTGTTTAATGATCTGAAAATTCACGCACATGTGTGCACAAAGAAAGAAAAGAATTAAGAATTCAAACTCACTACTATGTAGAACAAACAATTCCCTTAACAAATACAGACATGTAAAAAAATTTTGGATAATTATAAATTTTCATATATATATATATATATATATATATATATTTTAATTAATGCATGCAGTAATCCAAACAATACGATTCCATTTATTGATTGTATTTCTCATTTTTGACGAATTAAATAGTTTGGAGGATTTTTTAATATTTCTTCATAATAAATATATTCAGAAATTCCATAAAACTGAAATATATTATTCAGGGTTTTCGGACTTGCTGTAGAATGCTTCTTATTAAAAATCTTATATATATCAACAATGTTTGCGTACAAGGATTCACAAAATGATTTGGACACATTACAGTCTAAGAGACATATTTCCATATTTCAACATCTTCATACCATGCTAAACATGCAAAATTAACATGCATTTTTGTGATGCAATGAAGGATATTTCCTGTAGAAAATGATGTGATCAACAATAATGATTTATATACAGGGCTACATAAAAATATTCAAATTCTTTGTATAAATTGCTGTAGATGTATTTTCAATTGTGTTTTGTGCTTTTTCCAACGTTTTTCCTACATTTTCGAACGATATTAAAATGGATTTATAATGTGATGAGTAAATATAATTAAAACATATTTTATGAAATTCTAAAACTGTTTTTGAAAATGAAAATGCAGATGGACAAGTAAAAGAATTAAAGTTATGATAACTTTTATGTTTTTTTTTTTTTTTTTAGAAATTTTGTTGGAAAAAGAAAAAAAAATAGAATGAAAGATAAATTATATCAACAAGTGATATTCTTTTTCTAGAATTACTGCATGCACTAAAATAAATAAATAATAATAATTAAAAATTCATAAATATTCTGATAATTTTCATACGTCTATAATATTTCTTACAAATTCGTTTTCTTTCAGCTGAAAATTTTAAAAGTAAAAAGAAAGACTCAGGAATTATTTCTAAACCCCATAATATTACAAAAACTCACTTCACTGATTTGAAAATAATGAAACTGTTTGACTAATGGGTGCTACATCAGTTTTTCATCATAATTTTTTCAGCAAATTTTTGTCAGATTCTTTTCAAATAATTAACACCTCAGTGCTAATTTGAGGATAGGGAGTTGGAGTTGGGAATAAGGCCGATTGACTGCTGTAGGTCATAGGCCTGAGGGGGTGTTCCCTCCATGGGGGGGGGTCTTTCTAAGGGATCCTATCCCGTATTTACGCAAGTTTCGGAGAAAAACACGGAAAACTCCGAACGTCTAGGCCGACGAGCGCGACCTGGGATCGAACCCGGCACCTCACATCTACCAGCTTTGAGCGCAGAACCGCTCGGCCGTTGGTGGGCTTGAGGATAGGGTCTTGGTTTGTCTACTCGGGCCAACAAACCAAGGATGAATTTCTAAACGGTCTGGGTCAGCAAAACATAGACGATTTTTAAAGTGGACTGAACTGGACTAAAAACAGAAATAAATTTTTCAATGATCTGCGCCGGCAAACAAATTTTTAAGCGGGTTGCGTTGTGCTGTTAAAATAAAAACTAAATTTTCTAACATTTCCCATAAAGAATTTATAAGGGCAGATTTGAGAAAAAATGTAAATGGGGACATTGACCATTTCTTGTTTGATAACATTAAAGATAATAAATGTAACACACTAATATATATTTAAAATGTTTTCTTTCTTACTGTTTTTTTTTTTTTTTTTTTTTTTTTCTGTAGTTTTTCATTTGAATGTTTATGTTTAGCTTGAATATAGGCCTCAAGTCCAATTATGTGCTGTTTTTAATTTAATTTTGTGTATTTGTAAAAATCTCTATTCTATTCTTATCTATTTATATAAAAGAGTACTTCCACTCACTGACTCATCAACTTACAGCAAAATCTACTAGAGCCACTGACTCGAAACTAGGTCAGGTTGTAGAACGTATAGTGTAAGCACCCCCTAAGAAGCGATTTTGCAAAATTCACCCCCCCCCCCCCCCAAAGGGTTGAAGGGGATAATACGTGATTTTACAAAAACCTTCACAACTCAAAGAAAAAAATAGATATCTGTAAAATTTTTGCTTTACAATATAGCTAACACAAATGCCTAAAAATCAATTTCTGGAATTTAGGAAATTCGGTCCACAAGAGGGGGTGCGTGCAAAATGTGATTTCACAGGCGCAAACAGTGATTTCTTAAAAAACCTTCATGTCTCAAAGAAAAATCAGATATAAATGAGATTTTTATTTCAAAATATATCTAACATAAATACCTAAAAAAAATTTCTGGAATTTTAAAATTTGGCCCCTAAAGGGAGGGGGGGAGGGGGAGGGGGGCAAAACGTGATTACACAAAAATCTTTTATCTCAAAGAGAAAAAAAAATAGATATCTGTAAAATTTTTGCTTTAAAATATAGCTAACGCAAATATCTAAAAAGCAATTTTTAGAATTTTAGAAATTCAATCCCCAAGGGGATGGGGAGGAAACAAAATGTTATCTATATTATATCTTTTACATAATATAGATATTTCTTCTATAATAAAGTTTTAAAATTAATTAATTATTTTAATTTTTAATCGTTGCCAAAAAAGTTTACGAGTTGATTTATTTTTCGACATATAATAAAATATATTTTCAAGCGAATAATTATAATAATAATAATAATAATAATAAATATTAAATTTGCTTAGGCATCTGACAAAGTGACGTCATTATCAAAATTAAATAATAAAAATAAAAATCCAGCATACTTCCTCAAATTTTGTTTCATAATCATTTTTAGCATACCTCAATTTTAGATTTCTTTTTAATGGCGTTTTTATTTATTTATTTACTAGCAGGCTTTGCCCGCTTCGCTGGTCAATATATTGAAATGAATTCTCAAAACACATATAGAAGATATAATATAGGTAACGTTTTGATTCTTCCCACTCTCCTTGGGGACTGCATTTCTAAAATTCCAAAAATTGGTTTTTAGGTATTTGTGTTAGCTGTATTTTAAAGCAAAAATTTTATGGATATCTGTTTTTTTCTTTGAGATATAAAGGTTTTTGTGAAATCACTTTTTGCCCCCTGTCCCCCCTTAGGGGCTGAATTTCTAAAATTCTAGAAATTGGTTTTTATGTTAGCTATATTTTAAAACAAAAATTTTACTGATATTTGTGTTTTTCTTTGAGATATGAAGGTTTTTTGTGAAATCACTTTTTGCGCATGTGGAATCACATTTTGCCACGCATCCCCTCTTGTGGACCGAATTTCCAAAATTCCAGAAATTGATTTTTAGGTATTTGTGTTAGCTATGATTTAAAGCAAAAATTTTACGGTTATCTGTTTTTTTGTTTGAGATATGAAGGATTTTGTGAAATCACGTTTTGCCCTCCACCCCCCAACCCCCCTCGGCGGGTGAATTTTGTAAAATCGCTTCTTAGTGGATGTCTACGTAATAGAAGGAACATTGCCACAAAATTTCATGCTTCTATAGGTCCAGAGGTTTTGGTTGAGCGATGATGAATCACTAACTCAGGACAAACGATTTTTTATTGATAGATTGGCACGGATAGTACGTTTGGCGTAAAAACTAATTCAGCATTATTGTAAGGAGCTTTACTTATGCATAATCCATTTACCATGTTTTTATTAACTTCTGTTCTTGTTTGTCCCGTACAAAACTTGCAATCGATTTTTAACTATACTTCCCTCTAGACATTTAAAACTTTCATAATAGCTCGGAACCCGATGACAACACAATACTTCGAAGCCCGATTTTCAAATGTTTGATTAGTTTTCTTTTAGTTAATTAAAATATGAAAATAATAACCTACAAATAGTTTTAAAAATTGCCATTAAATTATTAGCTATAATTTAATTGCTGCTAAAAAAAATTACGAGTTCATTTTCTCTCGACATAAAAATAAATACATTTAATTCAACGTGAACGTTAAAAAATTGTAAAAAGTTAAATTATGCATCTCACAAAAATGGACGTCATTATCACTTTAGAAATTTTATACACGTTGGTAATGTGCTAATGTAGTTCTATAGTTAAGATTCAATAGAAAATTTAAATATTTGGTATATAAAAAGTTTTTTTTTTTTTTTTATCTTATAATTATTTTAAATTTTGATGCTGAAGTAGATACAGGGCATTTAGTGTGGTCCCTAAAGTCCCTAAAAGTCCCTTAATTTATTTTAGGTCCCTAAAAGTCCCTTTTTTTGGCAAAATGGTCCCTAAGTCCCTTTTTTTTTCTTTGCCTATCAAAAATCTTAAGATTTTTTAGGTATGCCGGGGGAAAAAAAAACATTCAAATGCGATGAAATTGCTTAGGCGCACACTTTATATTATCTACAGAATACTGAAATGACTAACTTTTGGCAGCCAGTTATCTAATGTGTAATAGGAACACTAATATTCAGAGATAATTCAGCAAATGGGTCATGGGGGGGGAGGAAAGGCTGAGATTAAAGAGGTCATTGTGCTAACTGTCCTCTCGCTATTACATAGCGCGGTACCACAGTTAGTTGTACTGCATGCATTAGGTCAGAAGCTCGATTATTTTCAGTTCAGTAATGAGCCCAGCTACAAATTCAACTCTGATGACTAGCAAAGATATGTATATCTTTGGGTTTAAAAAAAAAAAAAATGTTGCAGTACCCATTGATCGATCCAAGCAAAAATTGGGACCCTGCCCCTTTCCAAATTTCCAAAATGAGTCCCTTTACAAAATTCAAATCTATAAAATAGGCCCCTTCACAAAATTAAGATTTATAAAAAAAAATCCCTTTCATAAGATTTTGTTTTGTAAAAATGATAATTTTGTAAAATTTTTCCATATTTCCAGTATTAATTTTAATGAGTATCTATACTTGGTTCAGTGAAATGCTATTAACTTGATATTAAACATCAGATAGAGTAACTGCTAAAATTAAAGGTTTCATACAGTAATAATTGTTTTCGCAAAAATAATCAAAATTTCCCAAAAATTATTTGTTTTTCACAAAAATGGGCCCCAAAAATTAAAACCTGTGTCGACTCCTGGTACCGTAACATTACTACTTTGCTTTGGCCTGGTAATAAATAGTTTAGATTTAAGTCTGGATGGAAATCTGGTACCTTTAACGCAATTAAGGGAGCCCATATCAAAATTTGGTACAATGAAATACTTCTTAATACTAAATGAACATATCCAAAAATTATCTCAATGCCCAATTGTTTTGCAGTCATCAAGGCCAGGGGTGGCCCCATAAAGTGTTAATGGCATAGGATTTCCACTACAGTTGCATTTTCCACAAAATGCATAACATGTATACAGAATGCGAAAATTAAACAAGAAATTTTTGCTTTTTTTGCTGAAGCATTTTATTAAACTGTTATTTAAAAAAAAAAAAAAAAAAAAAAATTAAAACATGTTAAATTTTTAACACAGAATAAAAAGAAACAAGAACAAAAAATCATGTGGTACGCACTGATTATTAGCATTTTCCAATTGTACATACTTGTTGTGTCATTATAACCTTCAGTATTCTTTATCTACGTTATCACACAATGAAAAGGCAGATAGGTAAACTACATCACTCTTAAACATTGTTAGAAAGTGTTAAAAATGCTTAATACAAATGGAAATGTAGCCATTAATTTCTAATTGCAGCTCTTAATGTATCTAAATATTTTAGTGCAGGCCTGTAAATCTGAAGATTAAACATATTATTCTATACAAAACATTATTTTATCATATTCACATAAATGTCAACTTCTTTATGATTTTTGTAGTACATAGTTATTAAAATGTGATTTTATTAAAATGTGATTTATAAAAATGGCTATCCTAAAAAGCAATGTATTGGCCTTTTTTGGGGGAGATGTCCCTGCATACAAACCAAGTTGTACAGGACTCATTAATGCTATTTTAAATAGAGAACATTACCTAATGAACTTGAATAACATATATCATTTTTAAGAAAATCTGAAAATATTGACGAACAGTGGAGTCGAGCAGATAGACTGGGCAGACAAATACATTATTTCAAATCTTATTTATGCTTAAAAATTTTTAGAAAGTGTTAAAAATGCTTGAGGTAAACAAAAATGTAATTGCAGCAAATTTTCAAAAATAGTCCTTAATGTAACTGAATATTTTTATAGTCCCTTTAAATTTTATTGCTATTCGTACTATATTCTGTAGAAAACATTCTTTTGTACATATAGCATATTTCAATTTCATTAAGATTTGTGCCAAGTGGTAGTGTGCGCCTGTATGGTTTATAGAAATACTTCTCATAGAATGAATGCTTTGGCATATTTTCAAGTGTTCTTGTACACAAATCATTGGTGGTATTTACTCTATTTTCAATGGGAAACATCTGATAGTGAACATGAATAGCATATTTTAATTTCATTAAGATTTGTGTTAAGTATATTAAAATCAGGTTTATTGTAATACCTTTCATAGAATGAAATGCTTTGGAATACTTTTGAGTGTCCCTGTACACAAATCAGTAGAGGTATTTCTTCCATTTTTAATAGGGAATATGGAATAGTGAACTTGAAACACATATCAGTTTCAAGAAATTCTATGAATATTTACGGGAAATAGAGTACGGACAGACAGAAAAACTGAAGTCATTAACGCTTTTCAATCTTATTGGAAAGTGTTAAAAAACACTGATATACATTACATTGTTTTACTAATGTAGATCATTGTATGAAATGATGGGCATATTACGCATAGTTCTTTTATCGAGAAGTATAAAAGATTTTATTTATATCACATCCTATGGGGACTAATTTTCTTAAAACAAATTAAGTTATTTAAAAGTATGAAGTGAAACTAATATATATTTCAGAATGTTCCTGCAGAATTACCGAAATTGCATGTTTACTATTTATTTTTCTTTACAGGGATGCCTAAAAATTTCAGATGTATTACTTGTATGTTCATTGACGGATATATGGGAATAAAAACCTACTGACTGATAAAAACCTACTGATAAAAACCTACTATTTGGGAATAAAAACCTACTGACATCATGTTCACTTTTATTTATTTACTGAAATATTCAGCGGTTCAAATTTGTTTAAACACCCAGTAACTATACTAAATGTTCAAAATGTCCATGGAAGCCACTTCAGATTTTTTTTTAAAGATGTCATTATAAAATTTAAAACTCAGTTTAGAAAAGAAAAATGTAACAAAGAGACATCTATAATAGCATACACACAGGTATCATAAGCCTAATAGTATTGTAGCATTTTGATTTTAGCTTTTTCAGTAAAAAAAATTATGAACTCGGGTTAAACCCTGTAGTGGCAGCCGATGTTGGTAATGATTCTTATTTTCACTTGTAGCTTTGAATTGCATTATTTATTTGGCTAATATTCACCTTTGTTAGCAACACAGAATGAAGTGGGCTTGTACCTTTTAATCAAAATGTCATTATTATTATTATTATTATTATTATTATTATTATTTTTTCTTTTGTCACATCATGAAATGCATTACATGTTTTGTCTGCCGTTCAAACTTTTATAGACATATACTTTTTTCTGTTATTTGCCGCAGTTCATGACAGTTGCATATAGTATAGTTACTGCAAAACTCAGACTGCACCTGCAGCATATTGTGCAATTATTTCTTTGCACATCTTAGTTCAATTTGCCGTATTGTGCAAAAAAATGACATTAGAGCTAAATTCTTTTAATAGTTAGTATGGTTTTGCTTAGGTTGTTTACAAAAAAGATTTTTGAAGCAACAAACCACACCAGTGGCTGAAAGGTTCGCTTCTGAAACCTATTTGATAAAAAATGCCAGATTTGAGTTACACTTGTGGGCCTTATTACTGGCAAAAATCCCTTACATGGATCCCATCGAGGGCAAAACACTCTAGGCACCTTGAGTAGGCAATAGACTGTTCTTCTTGTTGACCCTCCCACACACTTAGGACAACAAATTTTGGAGACAAAAAATTGATGGGAAAATATGTATATTCTATTTGCCAAACATAGCTTTAAATGTAAAATCTGAAACTTTTCATTTTGCATCATAAAGATCAGTAAAAGTGAGCGCTCATCATAGAAATTATTGGAGGACCAAGAGTCTCATGGCTCATATAACTCAATGCCTGTATCTTAAGGTATTCCACAAAACCATAGAGTATTCAACAAAGAGTATGAACTCTTTTGACACTGGCTGTGTATATTTTTAAATTAATTGATTTTGGGCATTACACTTGGCTTATATATGGTAGGGGATCATAAAAGAACACATATATATGTATATTACTGATATTTAAGCATAAAATAAATAGGTCCCTAAAGTCCCTTTTTTTTTCAATTTTGGTCCCTAAAGTCCCTTTATTTTTGAGGGAGTTGTGCTAAATGCCCTGTAGATAGGACATTTTTCACCAAGGAGTCTACTTTCGCGACAGTCACTTTAAGCCAAGTAACGCATAAAAAATATAAACAAATAAATTATAAAATATTGAGAAAAAAAGAAAGAAAGGAACAGAAACAGTAATCTCATCAATTATGTATTTTTGTTTAAAATGGTGACAAAAATTCAAAAGTCACCAATGGGAGCTATAATAAGCCAGTAGCACGAGCAGGTTAAATATTTATTTTTCTATATACCAACCACTATTAAATAACTATGAAATACATATAACCCCCAAAAATTAGTTGTAACATTATATTTGACATGAAGTTGCTGTCATTTTATTGTCGACCGGAAAATTTTAATAAATATGGGAAGTAACGTGAAAGTAAATATTATGTACAGTACGTATAGTGTTGTTCATAGGTAATTAAAATCAGCATTTATAGTTACGCTCACCACTTACTGATTCTGTCACGCTCTCACGCTTAAAATGATTAAGATATTTCCTTGGACTATGTCTGTGTGTGAACGCAAGTTGCCACCTGATTTTCATACATTAGTTCATTTTTAAAAACCTGATTGGCTGATCGATAAGCTGTTTAATCCGACGGATTCAGAAAAATCGCCCCTTTCATTTGTTACCTTATTTGTAACGAATTTTTGATTAGATTTTTTTAAAAATTAATTAAAATATGAAAATAGACATAGCTTTAAAATAAACATTTAAATCTTTAATTGTTGCCATTTTTTTTTCCAGCATAAATAAAATATGCTTTCTCATGAAAAAAAAAATATATATATATATATATATATATATATATATATATATATATATATATATTAAATTTGCTCATGCATATGAAAAAAATGACGTCTATAAAATAATAATTTTAAATTTTAAAGGTAAATTTTAAAGGTATTTAAGAGATAAATAAAGTGCGAAAATTTCGTGCGAACTTGCTAGCAAATTAATTATTTGAAATGAGAAATAAATAAAATGAAATGATCGCTTTTTAACGTGCGCCTTAATCGCCCTGCAACTAACTAGTTGAAATGTAAAAGTGCTGCTTCAATTTTTTTCGATACTGCCTGTTTCGAAATTGTTATCTGATAAACACAAGAGTGAAAGCTCACTGATATGGCATTATCGCATGCAATAGTGACGCACACACGGAGCAAGATTTTGAGCAATTGCAATGGATTTTATTTTTATTTTTTGTCTATAATAAAATCTTTTTGTAAAAAAAAATAGAACCGACTCCGAAAAGCAATTATTATTCAAACAACTAAAAAAAAAAAAAAATGGTATGAAATGAAACAGTAAATTGCACCTAAATGTATAAAATAATTTCCTTCGCCAAACAACCTATAACACTACAATTAATCATAACCTTTGAAGTCGGCGCAAAATTAATTAAAATTTAATTATTTTTTAAAGGTTTGTTTTTAGATCGGTTGCAACAAATGCTGTTGTCTCGAATGATCCATTTTCATGTTTCCTTTATTATTTTATCACTGTATACAATTGGTCCATTAGTAGCATCTACATAGAACAGTGAACATTCTTTAAAATGCGGTATTTATGTTTGTATGAAGTTAGAGTTTCCTTTGCAAATTTGGTATAACTTTGATAACCATCATCCTTGGTGGCTTTTGGATTTGGCGATCAAAACATACACGCAAGGACGCAAGATGCATATTTTCATAATATATATTGTACGATGTATTGTTTCATATTCTTGATTACTCTCTTAATATACCTTATCAAACTAATCATGATATCCCAAAGAAATTAAATATGTTTGCCAGATAATTCTGCAATTTTTCTTTCACCAAGGACGTCAGATACCAGCATCTTCGCCAACATTTGCTGCTTACGAAATCTTATTTGTTTTCTTGAATCAAAGTAGTTTTCGGCTGCGTTTTGCAGGTGACAATGTGAGATGTCTATATAGAATAGGATTTGATTTTTGTATTGAATAAAGTTATCAATTTTTATTTAATTTTGCGCCGACTTCAAAAATTATGATTAATTGTAGTGTTATAGGTTGTTTGGCGAAGGAAATTATTTTATACTTTTAGGCGCAATTTACTGTTTCATTTCATGCCAATTTTTTTTTTTTAATAATAGTTGCTTTTTGTAGTCGGTTCTATTTTTTTACAAAAATATTTTATTTTTCTCTTTTCAGTGAAATCTTATTCATATAGCAGAACATCAGAAGACGTTCGGCGGCAGCTTCACAAATCACAACTTCCAAGAAAAATGACATAACTCAACAAATGGTTTATGTCACTGAAAAATACATGAAATGCACCCAATGTGAACAAAAAAGTTACATCTCCATCTATAAAGTTATCCACTCGAGAGACATGCCAGTTTAGAGTTGTGCCAGTTTTATTCTAGTCAAGTTATTTTTAAGTTGATTTTTCTCAAATGCTGCATTTTTAAGTTGTGTCACTTTTTTTGCCTTTATCGGATATGAGCAAAAAACTATCTGTTGAATGAACATAGGTTAAGTTAAAAAGTCTTTAGAAATGTAAAGAACGGATACGCTGTATTCGTAACCAAAAATTCTGTTAGGCATATATATTGAACTTTACAGTGAATACGTGTGTCACCCGTTGCGCTGGAAATTGCGCAGCGTAAAGTTCAAACAAAGAGCAAAATATGCATTGCAGCTGACGGACAGAAGTTTCAACATCGATACTTACATACTGTTTTTACCAGTGTAGCTACATGCGTTCAGCAGTTAGAGTGAGAACAGACTTTTGTGAGTATCCTGTAATTTGTTTATATGTTAAAGAAATCATAATGAAACCTACTTCAGGCTAAGATCAATATAACAAAAAAAGTATTAAATTTAAATGATCTCTTACGAAGTTAAAAGCTAACAAATTTCAACAACAACAACAATGAGAAACATGGTTTGTATTGAGAACCTCTTCCTTTATGAAGTCAGTTTAAAACGTCTATGCGTTAATCGATGTGACCGCTTACAATAACTGTACTTTGAATTTTACATAGCATAAATGTCACCCGCTACGCTACAACATATGCAATGTCGTTCAAGTGTACACAAAATAGGAAATTGTGAACAAACAAATGCACGTTTTAAGCGTTCTGTTTTTGCATTAATGTCTAAACTATCTTTTCGTACTAAATCGATGATGCTGTGCAATTTTTTAATTCACTTTTTTCCCCTATCTTGAACCGTTTCCGAGATAGGAACGCTAACTCCACTGTTTTCCACCAGCATGTGACCGCTTACAGTAACAGTACTTTGAACCACAGAGCATACGTGTCATCCGCTACGCTACAAAGTGTGCAACGTAGTTCAAGTGTGCACAGTGTAGGAAATTGCGAACAAACAACTGCACGCTTTAAGCGTTCTATTTTTAGCAATAATGTCTAAATACTGTCTTTTGTAGTAAGTCGATGATTCTCTACAACTTTGTAATTAACTTTTCTCCCATCTTGAACCGTTTTTGAGATAGGAGCGTTAATTCCGCTGTTTTTCATCAGATAGTGTTTTATTTTCTTTAGATTGCAAAGATATTACAATGGGATCTACTTCAGACCAAAATCTTTACAACAAAAAAAAATGTATCAAGTAACAGTATTTTGAACTATATAGCGCATGTCTCACCAGCTACGCTATAACGTGTGCAATGTAGCTCAAGTGTGCATAGTGTAAGAAATTGCGAACAAACAAATGCACGTTTTTAGCATTGTATTTTTAGCATCAATGTCTAAACTATCTTTTCGTACTAAATCGACGATGCTCTGCAATTTTATAATTCACTTTTCCCCCCTGTCTTGAACCGTTTCCGAGATAGGAAAGCTAGCATGAATGTCTAAACTATCTTTTTGTACTAAATCGATGATACTTTTCAACTTTGTAATTCACTTTTTCCTTTAGAACCGTTTTTGAGATAGGAAAACTAACTCCGCTATTTTCCACCGGGTGGCGCTGCAAGCGGTTAAACCTTGGGCTGCATGGCCACTTTGCTATACTGACATACCATTTTTATCATTATAGCTGCTGCCGTTTAGCAGTTAAAAGAGTTGGGACTGATTTTTTGGGGCACCCTGTATTTTATTTAGATCGTAAAGATATTACAATGGGACCTATTGCAGACCAAGATCTTTTCAACAAAACAAAAATTATCAAAATCGGAGCATCCGTTCAGAAGTTATGAGCTAACAAACATAAAAAAAAAACATACGGTTTGAATTGAGAACATTCCTTCTTTTTAATTCCCCATCATACTATAGGTATGGGGAACTTAGGTAATCGTGAAAATTTTCGACCTCGGTTTTTTGACTTTTTTACACGTTTTCAGGTGTGAGGAATCCGAAAATGACAAAATTTGTATGCTGTCTGTCTGTAGGGTGTCTGTTAGTGTGTCAGTCCGTTAGTGTGTTAGTCCGTTAGTTTGTTAGTCTGTTTACACGATATCTCACGAACAAATGATCGCAGAGAGGTCAGACCAGTTTTAAAATATTACTTTCGATACTGGCAAGAACCCTATTCATTTGCAACATTCGAATTAAAAAACTTCGTAAGTTATTTGAAATTTACGATTTTCTTAACATGGGAGAATAGGGCAAAATTTCACTTAAACTTGCATTACATGAAAAATGTTTGCTGTAAAAATGTCAGACCAGTTTTAAAATATCAGTTTTGATAACGGAATGAACATCAGTTACTATAAACATGCTACTTTAAACATTTCGCAAGTTATTGGATATTTACGAATTTCTTAACATGGCAGAATAGGACAAAATTTTACATAAACGTCAATTTTGAGGGATATTTTCATCGTAAAGATGTCAGACTACTTTAGAAATATTATTTAGGATACTGGAATGAATATTAACTATGAGTTTTCCAATATAAAAATTTCGCAAGTTATTAGAATTTTACGAATTTCTTATAACAGAATAGGGCGAAATTTTACACAAACGTGAATCTTGAGGGATATTTTCATCATAAAGATGTCAGACCACTTTTGGAATATTATTTAGGATACTGACATGAATACCATAGAGTATGAATTTTTCAATTTAAAAAATTCGTAAATTAGTTGGAATTTACGATTTAAAATGGTAGAATAATGCAAAATCGAGCATAAACGTCCATTTTGAGGATTAAAAATATATCAGACAATTTCAAAATAGCATTTATGATATTTGTATGAACATGATTGACTATAAATATTCTAAAAGGAAAATTTCGTAAGTTATTCGAAATTTAAGATTTTATCAACATAGCAAAATGAGACGATATTTCATATAAATATGCATTTTTGGGAAAGTTGCATTGGAAATAGTAGCATGAAAATAAACTACGAAATTTATCCCAATAAAATAAATTAATAGATTAGAATAAGATAAATATATCAAACTGAATGGTGGGTAGCCTATTGGGCGAGGATTTCGTTCTGTCACTGTGTCAAGCATTTGGTCAAATTCCTTTCTCTGAACATGAATATAATATGTCCTGTACAAGAAATTTATGAGAACATACATATGATGGGGAACTGAGCAGAGTCCACCTATGCCAACTAGTTTGAAGTCGGTTAAAAACAAATAGAAAAGAGTTTTCTTACCAGCCAAGCGGGTAAAATTTGTCCGAGGCAATTCATAGGAGCTGAGGCCATAAATTTTAGTGTGTGGCTTATTTACGTGTATCCAACATCCATTTTAACGAGATTTTGCAAAATTCCATCTTATAGTACAGTCGGCAACAAAAGTATCCGAACACTAGCAAAAATTCCTATATAAAAAAAGTAGAGTTAATACTGTTTTGTTAAATAAATCCTTGTCGAATCATGTTCTTAGACTGACTAAGAACAGGATTCGACAAGGCTTTATTTAACAAAACAGTATTAACTCTACTTTTTTTATATAGGAATTTTTGCTAGTGTTCGGATACTTTTGTTACCGACTGTAGGAGAGCAATAAACACGTTTCCAGGCATAACTTTGCTTCAAATTAACTCAATAAGACTAATTTTTATGTGGGTTGGTTATGCGTTCTCAACATGCACTAACAAGAGATTTTACTAAATTTCCCTCTTCATCCATCCTTTAAGGGCAGGGTGGAGGCAAAAATACGTTAAGAGTAACTCTGCTCCAAATTAACTGAGGAAACCGATTCTTTGATACGTCGGTTAGTTAAGCGTACTCAACACACGCACTACAAAAGGATTTTGTGAAATTCCACCCTACCGTTCTTGGGAGGTGGGGACAAAAAACATATATCCATGTGTATATCCACTCTGCATTAAATTATTTTAGGAAGGAGATTTTTTATATGTGGGTCGGTTATATGTATCTAAATCATAGTATAAAGAGATTTTGTAAAATCCCCCTCCCGTCCCTCCTTTAAGAGCAGGATGGATAAAGAACACGTTTTAAATACAACTCTACTTCAAATACAATTTTTAATAAAATCACACAATCAACTGTGGAAGAAAATCATATTTATTGAAATTTTATTTTTCCGACTGAGTGAAAATAATGCCTGGAC
This sequence comes from Salticus scenicus, assembly GCA_963930645.1. Lineage (NCBI taxonomy): Eukaryota > Metazoa > Arthropoda > Arachnida > Araneae > Salticidae > Salticus > Salticus scenicus. The sequence continues at coordinate 324,843,110 of OZ005653.1, read as the reverse complement.
CGGGACTCGAACCCCGGATCTTTGACTTACAAGGTCAAGGCTCTACCAATTGAGCTATCCAGGCCGACATCCCGGTCAGCATTACTCACTCAGACAACCTTTTAGGCAGAAACAATCTGGTCTATCATTTAGATAGCTCAACAGAAATAAGCCGCAGGAAATGGAAAACACCATTAAACAATGGGAGAATGAAATACAATTTTTAATAAAATCACACAATCAACTGTGGAAGAAAATCATATTTTATTGAAATTTAATTTTTCCGACTGAGTGAAAATAAGTGTTTCTGCCTAAAAGGTTTTCTGAGTGAGTAATGCTGACCGGGATGTAAGCCTGGATAGCTCAATTGGTAGAGCCTTGACCTTGTAAGTCAAAGATCCGGGGTTCGAGTCCCGGTCCAGGCATTATTTTCACTCAGTCGGAAAAATAAAATTTCGATAAATATCTACTTCAAATAATCTCAGAATCTCAATTTTTTAAATATCTGGTTAGGTATGTGTATGCAAGATGCATTATAAAAGGATGTCACAAAATTACATCTCCCCCTTTGGGGCGGGAAGGGGGCAAAAAATACGTTTTCAAGCTTAAATATACTCCGCATTACCTTAGAATAGTGAATTTTGAAGTATGGGTGTTGATTAAGTGTACACTTTGCAATATGCACTTTGATGGAAGGGAATTTTGCAAAACTTTCAATATTACCCGCAAGGGAGGGGGAGTAAAATGTAGGTAAGGCACTGCTGAAGGCATTAGGGCTCCAGATTAGACGTGTGGCGAGAAGAAAAACCGCTACCAAAGGTAGTGGGAACTTTTATATTTTGACTGATTTCATTTCTTTTTTTTTTATTATTATTATTAATGACATGAAGTTTTGAGCATTCAATTCAATGTAATGACCAGCGAAGCGGGCAAAGCCTGCTAGATAAAAGAGTACTTCCATTCACTCACTGACTCATCAGCGAAATCTACTGGAGCCTCTGGTTCGAAACTGGGTTAAATTGTAGAACATATAGTGTAAGCACCCAATAAGAAGGGATTTTCGGAAATTCACCCCCAAAGGGGGAGGCTAAAAAGCATGATTTCGCAAAAACTTTCATATCTCACAGAAAAAAAAAAAAAAAAAAAAAAAAAAAAAACAGATATCAGTAAAATTTTTGCTTTAAAACATAGCTAACACAAATACCTAAAAACCACTTTCTAGAATTTTGGAAATTCGGTCCACAACAGGGGATGCGTGGCAAAATGTGATTCCACATGCGCAAAAAGTGATTTCACAAGAAACCTTCATATCTCAAAGAAAAAAACAAATGTCAGTAGAATTTTTGCTTTAAAATATAGCTAAACATAAATACCTAAAATCCAATTTCTGGAATTTTAGAAAACCAGCTCCTATAGGGGGACAGGAGGCAAAACGTAATTTCACAAATACCTTTATATCGCTAAGAAAAAAAATAGACATCCGTAAAATTTTTGCCTTAAAATATAGGTAATACAAATACATAAAAACAAACCTTTGGAATTTTAGAAATTCAGTCCCTAAGGAAAGTGGGAGGTAGCAAAACGCTATCTATATCTTCTATATAATATAGATATTTATTCTATAATAGAGCATTTCCTCGTGACGTCTGGTGGTTGGCAAAAAAAGCGCGCTCGACTTTCCCGCGCCCCGCCCACCATTGATTTTCCGTTGGTAGTAATCAAGTAATCAAGAGATCCCAAGCCTTTTTGCCAACCACTCATAAAAGTTGAGATGTTTGTTTACAAACAAGGAACTGCCCTATAAAGCTTTAAAATTAGTTAATTTAATTTTTAATTGTTGCCAAAAAAAGTTTACGAGTTAATTTATTTTTCGACATATAATAAAATATATTTTCACGCTAATAATAATAATAATAATAATAATAATTATTATTATTAAATTTGCTTAGGCATATGACAAAAGGACGTCATTATAAAAATTAAATAATAATAATAACGATCTAGCATACTTCCTCATTTTTTTTTTTTTTTTTTTTTTTTTAACATACCTCATCTTTAGATTTTTTTTTTAATAGTGTTATTTATTTATTTATTTATTTATTGGCCCGGATAGTACGTTTGGCACGAAAGTTAATTCAGCATTATATTAAAGAGCTTTACTTATCATAATCAAGGATAATTTTTTAAATTTTGATACTGAAGTTGGTAAGACATTTTTCGCCAAGGAGTCTACTTTCGCGACAGTCACTGTTCATTAATCTTTCAATGTTCCATAAACTCACACACATTGTAATAATCCATTTCCATAAATAACGCAAGTGATGTTCTTTTCCATTTTATTTATTCACTTCACAAAACAACATATAACGGATTCACAATAAAAACATAAATAAACATTTAATTAACGCTATATCTTTAAACGGTCAAGCATGACCGAATCCTTTCAGATCACATTCTTAACTAGTCAGTAATATATATCGGCGCGTCAAAAAAATGACGACTAGTAGCGCCGCCTGAGAGGATGCAAAGACAATTCAATTTGCAACATCCTCCCGCCCCGAAAGGTAAGACAGGTGACACGCAAGCGCGCCCCATCATCGACTGTCCCAGATACGAGGGTATCCATGCAGTCCCGTCTCAAGACGACCCAACATCGTGCAGGCCTTAGCCGCTACGACAGCAACATACCAACTTCGCGACAGCAGGGAAGTGGCCCAGGTAAGGTTCGGCAATCAGCTATACAAGGCTCATGTCGCCCCTCCGGACCAACCGGAGTTGGTCAAAGTTGGGGCTGAGGGCCCTCGTAACTGGCCGACCTCGGTTTGGCGGCCAGAAGGCTTGTTTACCTTCTGAGGACGACACAGGGCCGTCCACAAGGCCCGCTCTCCCAACGGAGTTCACCACTAGCCGATACGCACATTCATGCCAACTAGGAAGATCTGCAGCCGCTTCCCATTTTTGCTAAGCCTCCTTGTACTGCCACTTGGAAGGCCCCACCCAGGACACCTGGACAGCCCCTGTTTGCTCGGGCCATCACAACCCTATGTGAGCACCGATGTCCGCCAGGGTAGTCCCGCCGTCCGGTCATGCACCACCAGCCAGTTAAGACAGATCTCCTCACACCACGTGGAAAAACTTCTCCCCGAATCGCTCATGCGGGCACTGCAACTCGTTCGTGGGATTTAAACAAAGTTCCCTTTTTGACAGTCCGAATTGGCTGTTTTGAATCAGCGCTTCTACCTCCGGTAGACAGGGAGCACATGCTCCCCCTTCTCTCCACAGCACACCAACGCCAACCGTCTCACCAACTCGTTCTCACCGTCACACCAACTCACACTCGCCATCACGCCAACTTACCAACTCACACTTGCCATCACGCCAACTTACCAACTCACACTTGCCATCACGCCAACTTACCAACTCACACTCGCCTTCACGCCAACTTACCAACACACACTCGCCATCTCGCCGTCACTCTTCAACTTCGTTACACCATAACGCTCACTCCACCTCACCATCAAACTTTCATCATCTCACCGTCTCACTCACCAAACGAAGAGACCTCCTAGGAGGCTCTACTGGGGCGTCAGGCTCAGACTCTTCGAGAATCCGTCGTCCACCACCAAGCGGGTTAAGCGCCCAGTCAAGGAGATCCGTCATGATGACTGCGATTCCTTTCCTACAGTAGTAGTCCAGGCACAAATCCCGCCGCGTTCGAAGGTGGTAGTTCGGCGGGAAGTAACGTTCCCTAACCGACCGCCACCGTGCGCACTCTAGCATCACGTGCTTTACCGAGCTTGCGCTGGCCCCGCAAATACATGCAGGGTTCTTCTGAAAGAAGCGGTGTTGGTGAACTCCGAATGAACCATGTCCGGTGAGGACCTGATTAACAAAGAAATCTCCCTGCACTCTACGACTGCTCACCTTCGGAAACACTTCATGCGTGAACCTACCCTTCGTGGAGCCATCCCAACGACACTGCCACTTATCTATGAGGCGCCTAAACAGGACGCCTCTTGCACATTTCACACTAAGCTTGACTGGAAGATCTACGTCTTCACGTGCAGTTGCCACCTTAGCAGAACCATCGACCAGTTCGTTAAAGTGATGACCCACATGGGCTCTGATCCAATGCATCGTGATTCCAATCCCACCACTCTTAATCAGGTCCTTGGTCTCAGCAACCGTCTTGTGCCTAGGCTTCAGACAGTTAAGCGCTTGCAGCGCCGATCTGGAGTCAGAGTAGACATCCATCTCACTGAGCCCCGACTCCATAGCATCTCTGATGGCTTCCCTGATCGCTATGACCTCCGCCGTGAAAACAGAGCTATGGTCGGTAATCCGGAATTGGTCTTCCGAGACGATCTCTCCCCCAGAGACCCGCAGGAACGCGCAGCCAACCCTGCCGTCCTCCATCTTCGAGCCGTCCGTGTAATAACACGAGGCTGATTTGGGCGTTTCGTCTCGAGTCCAAGGCAGTCTCCAGAGGTCTTCACGTCTCAGCTGATATCTCCAAGTCTCTACCGTTTCCGGCGTGAGATTGGTGTCTTCAACGCCTTCACCCCATCTCACTAAGCCTGTATACAATTGCTCAAATTCCGCACGGAGATGCAGGGGTGGAATCCCTGCAAGCACATTCAGTGCGTCACTTGACACCGTGCGGTAGCATTTCGTCACACACAACAACAGATTTCTTTGTATTCTGTTGAGCTTGTTATTCAATTTCACATGGTTGGTGAACCAAACAGGACCCGCATACAGTACTATTTTCTCAGCGACGGCCGAGTAGACTGCCTTCCGAACCTTAGGCTTCAATCCCCAGTTTGCACCCGTGTAGCGCATCAACTTGTATTGAAGCTTTGATGCTTTCTCCTGAACATAGTTCAGGTGAGGCATCCAACTCTGAGCAGTGTCTATCAGCACTCCAAGGTATCTTATCTCGTAACTGAAGGACACCTTGTGTCCCTTCATTCGAATCGGCCACGAAGGCGCGTATCTCATCTTCCCAACAGCCGGAATAACCGTGTACAAACACTTCTCGTAACTAAACTCCAACTGCACCGTATGTGCCCACTCACATATCTCATCCAACACTGGGTTTATAATTCTGTTGAATTTATAAACCCGCTCCTCTCTCGCCATCAGAAAGATGTCGTCGGCAAAAGCCTGAACCACCAAGTCTGGAGTGGACTGAAGCCTGCTCAGCAATTCATTCACGAGCACCAACCAGAGAATCGGCCCTAGGCATGAGCCCTGCGGAACGCCAACATTATAGCTGAACTCCCCTGCGTTCGAAAGTATGGTCCTGTCCCTAAGGAACGAGTCCACGAGACCCAGGAGGTCCGACGGTACTTCGTACTCCACCAGGAGGCGGAGAATTTCCGTACGCCGGGCACTATTGAAAGCGTTCTTAATATCAAGGGTAACCAGACATGAGTGTCTGCCACCTCTCTTCGACTCGGCTACGAACTCCACCACTCTCTTGAGCGCATCTAGTGTGCCCAAGTTCCTGCGAAAACCAAACTGTTTCTCGCTAAGAATACCCCTCGCTTTCAGATGGGTCGCCAGACGCACTGCGCACATCTTATCCAGTGCCTTCCCTAAGGCCGGCAGCAGACAGATCGGGTGGTAGGAGCCGGGATGGCTTTTGTCTTTTCCCTCCTTCGGGAAGTAGACTACCAGAGCCCTTTTCCACTCCCGCGGAAAACAAGAGGTGCTGAGGCAGTGATTATACAGAGAGAGTAACCACCGAGGGTGGTACTCGAGAACCTTACGGACGATTTCCAAGCTGAAGCCGTCGTGACCGGGTGCCTTGTTAGGCGGCAGCGACTCTACTGCAAACTCCAGTTCCCCGATAGCAAACAGTTCGGGATCGTCGGTTCTAGATGAATCGATCTGCAATACGTCATCTGCTTGTGTGAAGTGATATTTCGCCAGTTCTGCTTGTATCTCCTCCCACGAGGAGATTTCTGCGCCATTTTCCAGTTTAAGTTTCTGTGGGGCTTCACGCCTCCACTTCCCTTTCACAACACAACACACCTGACCAAACTTATCAGTGCAGAGCGTATCTGAGAGATACTTCCTAAACGATTGACGTTTAGCTCGCAAGATCGATCTCTTGTATTCTGCCCGCTTCCGCTTATACAGCACCTCAAGCCTCACCCTCTGATTCGACTCCAGCTTTCGCTGGTAGAGCCGCCTCAGCGCGCGCAGCCGGGACCTCTGGGCGGTCAGACCTACCGTCCACCATTCTTTGCTTCTGTCTTGGCCAGAAGCCTTTCTGTGCTTGTTACATAGCCTCGTCAAAGTAGATATCAGATATTCAATTCCTGTGTCTGGGGAGCAGCAATCATAAGAAGCCAGATCTGCAGTGCGCAGGTCGCGGAGGAAGGCCTCCCAAACCAAATCCCTCGGCCTCCAGCGACGGCTGGATTCCTTAGGGTGCATGGTGCTTGGTTTGCCCCGAAGGGTCCACTTCATGGCTCTATGATCACTCAGCATCTCTTCATCAGAGACTTCCCAGTTTGCGATGAGCTCGAGGCAACCACGGACCAACAGGACATCGATCCAGCTGGTGCCAAGACTCCCCACGAAGGTGGGTTCGCTATCTGGGTCGTTCACAATATCCAGTTCATTATTCGAAGCGAAGGAGATTAACAAACTCCCCCTAGGATCTGTTGGATTTTTCCCCCAGAGCGTGGATTTTGCGTTGAAGTCACCCGCTAGGACCACTCGATCCTCAGGGTAACGTCTCAACAGCGCCTCCAGCTTTTCTAGGTTCGGAGCAGCGTCTTCCCTCGGTGCGCAGTAGCATGTGGCCACTAACACATTCGAGTTGGACACCTTCGTTCGGATAGCTAGTACGTCACGATCACCGAGGACCTGACAGAAGGTGACTCGCTGGCTCACCCAAAGAGCGACTCGACCGTCACTACAACTCGGGTTCACTTGCGAGTACCCTGCCGGCAACCCTACAGTGAGTCCGCCAAATAGGTAAGGTTCATTCAGAAATGCCACGTCCACAGAGTCTCGCTCTATCGTTTTAGCGAGGTTGAACATCACGGTATAACTGTGGTGGCAGTTAAGGTGCAGGAATCTAAGGCTTCGGTCCATGACTCACTGCCCGCAATTTTTCAACCTCTGCCTTATGGACAGAACACTCTTTCGAACCCACCCTATGGTTAACGGGCAGTTTATTACCCGATCGGCCTCGGTTGCTAACCGTACAATTGGGACATGCAGGCTCCCCCTTGCAGTCCTTTTGCAGGTGGTCCTCCTGTCCGCAGCGCCCACAGAGGGGTTTGCCGCGGCAGACCTTCGCTGTGTGCCCGTATTTATAACACCGGAAGCACATCAACGGCCGTACATTTCGCTTGAATCCCAAACGTCTCCATCCAACATTGAGCCACTTCTCTCCGGCCAGCTTCGTCATCGTCTCATTGTCCAGAGCGATAATCACGTTTTGCCCATTTTTACCGGGGAAGATCTTCTTCACCCGGATTTCGCAGTTCGAACCCATAACTGCGTTCTGAAGCTTTACTGCTTCTGTGATTTCCTCTGCAGACATAGAGTCTTCGATGCCAAAGACGATGATCTCTGGTATACGAGGGCCAGGTTTCGTAAGCTCATTATCCGCCGTCAGCCCTGTTTCGCCCATGTTAGCCTCTAGTTTGGCAAGGTCCGCAGCGCTGTTAACACAGATCAACACTCCGTTGCCAGCTACTGGCCGCATCCCTCGAACCGCTAGTTTAGCTTCGATTGGGTTAATCCTTGTGGCTATGTCCGTCATCAGGGCCTTAGAGGTTGTGTCCGTTCGCGGTCGGACAATAAGCAAATGCTTCACCTCGGCCGTCAAGCGACGTGCTGACGCGCCGGGTCGAGCTCTCCCTCGGGATGACGCTCTTTCCCTCTTCGACCCCTTCGGAACTGTAAAGTCCCCAGACACGGCGCTTCGAACATGGTCCGAATACTTTGGTGGTACCACCCCTCCAGTCGTGCCTACCGAGCTTGAGGGTGCTTCACTTTCCGCTACATTAAGAGGTTTATCTGCCTCCACAGCGGGAGGTTGTTCCTCTGTGGGAACTGCTGAGGTATCCCTCTTTTTCCCCTTCTTTTTGCGGCTACCTCTATTTCGCTTCCTGTTAGCACCCTTCTCCTCGGCTGATTTTAAAGGCCTCCTGGTAGAAGCTTTCCCGCACTGTTCGACTAGTCTGTGCTGTCGGGTGAATGCTTGACGCACCCATCTAATGAATGCATGGACTTTCTCCAGCTTTGGTCCCGACAGCTTTGACCTATCAACAGCGTGTGAGAGATCCAAACTTAGTCGGTTCATCTGCATAACGAGGGTCTGAGACGTGCCGACCATCTCCTCATGGGAGATATTGGCCAGCTCCTCGCTATGCAATTGTATACCTTTATCCATCGTCTGCGCGGCGACGATGGTCGTCTCTGGATCCCCAGAGACTGTTTGAGGACCGGTGGGGGAGTCGGCATCTGAGATCTCAGAGCCCGCCTCTGCTGCATCACTCTCCTCACTCATTCCAGTATAGTAGACTGTGTCTGGGTCGTTACACTTTTCATCGTGCTCGCCTTCACTGTCTTCCACACTCTGGAATGACGCTATCGAATTACCATCGCTGTCATACACCACATTCGTCTTACCATCTCTGTCACACACAACACTCTTCTTACTCCTCCTCTTACGTCTCTTCACCTTCGCACGACTTTCGTCAGTTTTACACCTACCACTACCATTACCTCCAACTGAATGACTGGGTGTTGGTTCAGTCCCAATGGAGGACTTATCCGAGGCGGACCCGCTCAAACAGCCAGTAGAAGCTGGAGCTTCGAGGAGGTCCCCAGCCACAGGTATAGTGCCACGTCCTGAAAAGGACGATTCATCATGCCGCAATGGGTTCATGATTACTTCACTAATAAACGCTTTTTATAAAACACCAAGAGAAACACTCTTCAATAGCTCTCGCTCAGACAGATATACTCCGAGATTTTGTCTTGTCTGACTAAACTTTCAATTCCTTTATTCTCAAATACGACACAATAACAATCAGTTGTACTTACCGCCCCGCCCCGAAAGGTAAGTTAAGTTCAATACAAAATTTTGAACAAATCCAAATCAAATACAATTCAAGAATTTCAACCAATAAAAAAATCACAGTACATAAATAATAAATTTCACAACCACATAATACTGAAAATAGAAATTATATCAAATACAAAAATCAATGTTACCTGGATACAATTGAAAAATGAAAACAATATTAATATTACCTTACAGGTGAACAGTTGGTTTAATTAAGGTAAGTCCCCTTGGACTTCCAAGTTACAAAGAAGTTGAATGGGTCTCTTTAACATTCCTGATGAAGTTTTTAAGGTTACAGATCTTACCTTATTGTCACGTCCTACATGTGTCTCGATTATTTTTTCTAACCTCCAAATTTGTCTTGGGGCCTTGTCATCACCTATTAGGACTATATCACCTATATTAAAATTAGAAATTGGATTAACAGGTTTTACAATATTAGCATTTCTCAACTACAAAATATATTCAAATTTCCAGCGCTTCCAGAATTCGTTAAGAAGTCTCTCACGATACAAGTATCGTTTAATTAAAAGTTTTTGAGAACTAGATTGACTTGCAATCACTAAACGGCCACTTTGTGGTGGCAATGCAGTTGACCTTTTTCCTATTAAGAAATGGGCTGGGGTGAGAGGGAATGGCTCCACAGGGTCATTATATACATAAGTTAAAGGTCGAGAGTTAATAATAGATTCAATTTCTGCAAGTATAGTTTGCAGTTCTTCAAATGTAACCAATGCCCTACCAAGAATTTTCCTCAAAATGACCTTTGTCATACGAACCATTCGCTCCCAATAACCCCCCCACCATGAGGCTCTTTCTACTATATAATTCCATTTGATACCCTTATTACCAAAATAGTTCTGTATTTCAAAGTTCTTAATGTTCGTATAAAGTTTCTTTAGTTCCTTTTCACTACCTTTAAAAGTCAGAGCGTTATCGGAATTCACAACCTTGCACACACCTCTTCTGGAGATGAAACGTCTGAATGCAAGTAGAAAATGTTCAGAACTGAGACTGGAGACTATTTCCAAGTGCACTGCTCGAGTGACTGCACACGTGAATAATGCAATGTAAGATTTGTTGTTGTCTCTTGTGAATAAGGGTCCAGCAAAATCGATTCCGAAGACTTCAAAAGGTTTAGCCTCACTAGTTCTTGATATGGGAAGCGGAGCTGTTACTTGCTGTTCTTGTTTGGCCTTAAACCGTCTGCAAAGAAAACATTTGTTCAAGCAGGATTTCACAGCTTGCCTGCCCTTAATGATCCAAAAGCGTTCTCTTAATTGAGTGAGTGTGTCAGATATACCAGAATGACCTAAATTTTCGTGTTCCTTCATGATCAAAAGATTAGTAAATCGAGCCTTGTTCGGCAAAATAATTGGATGCTTAGATTCATCAGAAAAATTAGAGCCTTGAATTCTTCCCTTTAATACTATTAGACCTTCTGTTGTCAAAATGGGATTCAAATTATATAACTTAGAATCAGGAGAAACTGAATTTTTTGCCTTTAATGTAGTATATTCTTTGTTAAATTCCCTTTGCTGCACAAATAGAAGCCAATAATTTTCTGCTGCAGATATTTCATTTGCTGTCAGCGCTCCTGAACGTTTTTCAGACCTAGATTTGATATTATTTAGAAATCTAAAAACATAGGCGGTTGTTCTCAAAACTTTATTCAAAGTACTGTAATTCTCCAGATTTAATAATGGCATTGGAACTTCTACGTTAACCTGAAGTGTTGTAACTCCATGTCTTTTTTCAACCACACTGTCCATGTCACAGGAAAATTCCACTAGAGAGTCATACGGTATACTTAATTCTGACAACCAAGCTGGTCCTTGACTCCATACTTTGTCATTCATTAAGGAATTTGCTTTTACACCTCTTGTCAATTTATCCGCCGGATTGACCTTGCCTTTGCAAAAGTGCCATTTTTCAGGATCAGTTTTTTCCCTGATTTCTATCACTCGGTTTTTCACAAATTGCTTATAATCGTTAACTGAACCTTTTATCCAATGAAGGCAAATCTGAGAATCAGTTCAATAAAAAATATTTCTGGGGTCCAGCATAGGAAAAACAGATTTGAGATATGATCCCAATCTTGCTGAGACTAAAGTGCCAAGTAATTCAAGTCTCGGTAATGTAATCTTCTTCAAAGGGGCTAGTCGAGACTTAGAAATTATAAAACTTGTTTTGCATTCTTCAGAATTTGTAAATCGAAAATAAGCCACTGAACCATAACATTTTGGGCTAGCATCGGAAAATATGTGTACCTCTACTGAGTTCCAGCAGAGTTCATTAAAATACAGCCTAGGAATTCCAGTGAACTTCAAATCTTTTGCTTCATTTAGCCATTCTAAAAACAACATTCCAATTTCATGTGGAACAGGTTCATCCCACTGTTTGCCATTTTCCCATACTGATTGTAATATAATTTTTATGCGAATCAAAAATGGATTCATGATCCCTAATGGATCAAATAACATTCCGCAAACAGCCAAAATATATCGTTTTGTTATAAATCTGTCCTCCGGTAATTTGTTAAATTGTGAAGTGTCAATCCGTAATTCGTCATTCATATTGTCCCAAATAATCCCTAATATTTTTAGTTCAACATTGAATTCCTCCGGATCTTCCCGACATTCGAAATTGTCTATCTTCCATAACTGATTAAGCTTAGAAGAGTTAGAAATCCAAGCCCTGAGATTTATGCTAGCTTCACCTAAAATGTACATCATTTCTTTAGACAATTGTAATGCCTTGTTCACATCATCAGTGCCAGAGATGAGATCATCCACGTAGAGAGATCGTAACATTTCTGTTGCTTCCAGGTAGTCATTCTCAAATTTTTTCAAATGAAGCCTGATTGTTGCCGATAATAGAAAAGGGGAACATTTCACCCCAAAGGGAACTCTGCAGAATTGTAATGTCCTAATTCGTTTAGCAGCATCGGAATGGAGATCGGGCCCCTCCCCATCATTCCATAAAAATTTCAAAAAATTCCTATCCTCATCCGCGATTCCTACTTCTAGAAAAGCTCGTTGAATGTCTGCGCAAAACGCTACAGGGTGTAACCTAAACCTCAAAATTATCCTGAGTATATCTGGATTTAAATTAGGACCGCTCTCTAAACAATCGTTAAGAGATAATTCATCCCTGCCCTTACATGAACCGTCAAAAACTATCCTAACCTTAGAACTTTTCTTTTGCTCGCGTACTACTGCATGATGCGGCATGTAATTGCCTGTACCCGTATTGTCATTTAAATCCGACGCTACTTCCTCTATGATGCCCTCCTTTAAATGTTCCTCAATAATTTCCTTATATTTAAAATATAAGTCCGGATTCCTACCAAAAACAGTGTTCAAATGAGACAAGCGTCGTCTTGCTATCACATAATTACTGTCCAATTCCTTAACATTATTTTTCCACAACAATCGCGTTTCATATCTTTTATTCCTATAAGTAGTGGTTTGCCTAAATAACTCTAAAATTTCATCATCTGATTTAGAATGTTCTTTGTCTGGATTAATTCCAATTGCCTCTAATTCCCATAAATTTTTAACCCTTTGATGGTCCAATTCCTCCTTAACAACGTGTAAATGATTAACGCGCACTTTCTGACAATTCTTAAGTGCTTTAGGGTCCCTTTCCTTTCCTTGTATCACAAATCCAAATAAGGTATCTGTTGCCATTAATCGTTTAGAAATTCTCACGTTCCTTTCTCCAAGAATTTCCCCAATGTAATCCGATCCAATAAGTACATGAATTTTACTTAAATTACCCTTATCTGCCAATTCAATGCCTTTTTCTAGTGCGATATTACGCACCCATTGTGAAGGAATTTTAATTTCCCCAAATGTAATTGAATCAACAACCACAGCCCTTAATTTAATTTTCTTATTAGTTTCTCTTACATTATGTAATACTATTTCTACAATATCATAAAGTTTTCCTTTCAGTATTTTCATTGCCAAAAGTATAAATTAAAAGGGTTTCCTTTCCGATTGTTTTTAATCCCAATAAATTGCACATTTCGCGCAATACAAATGTCCTAGAACTTCCATTGTCAATAAGACACCTCAATAAATGGCATTTGGCCCGAATATTAAATACACTTGCCGTTACAGTCTGCAACAACACCGAATCACTCGGCGTGTCCTCAAGCTCTTTATTCTTATTACAAACCAAATTTAAAGAACTTTCTGACTGTATTTGTTTTTTATCCTCAACTGAGCGGGATTCATTTCCTTCTGTATTACATATTAATGAGTTATGCCAGGGAGACGCGCAATACTTGCACTTATGATCTTTACGAGAACAAAATTTACTCAAATGATTTGAAAAACATATAAAACATAATCCCTTGGCCATTAGAGCCCTTTTCTTATCATAAACATTTAAAGAACAATCATGATTCATATGTGCCGTGGAACAAAACAAACAGCCCTGAACTCCTGTATTTTGAGAAAATGAACTCGTATTTCTTTTGTTATTAAATTTAGGCCTGTTATTATCATAAGAATACCTATTATGATAACCAGATAAATTTCTTTCCGCCTGAGTCGCTAAAACGGAAGCTGATGATTTAGGGGGATGATATTCGCTCCTTTTAGAATTTAAGTAAGGTTTATTGTGGCCTGTCATTTTGTTCCGAAAATTATTTTCATTTGCGCTATTATTTCTGGGATTCGCTAAAATTATCGATGCTTCTCGTATTTCTAGTTCTTTACGTATAAAATCAACTAATTTAGAAATATCAAACAATTCATCTGAATTACGCTGTCTATTATAACTTAAATTTAATTCTTCCGGTAGTTTTTGTAATATTACAGGGCATAACAGATTACTGTAAGTGCCTGTTGCTACATTTAATGATTGTAACGAACGAATTTGTACCTCAATCGCGTCGTACATTCTCCTTAATTCAGTAACATTCGCGCATGATTTCACCGGCTCTATTAATAGTAACTTATGCATGTGGGACGATATAATTACGTCACTTCGTCCAAAACGTTCCTTAAGTAATTGTATTGATGCATCGTAATTCGATTCTGTCAATGAAAACCCAGATACAGCGCTCAAGGCGATACCTCCTAAGAAAGATTTCAAATACGTAAATTTTTCAATTTTGCTTAAATAATTATTATTATGTATCGCTACCTCGTAAGAGTTCCAAAAGTCCAACCATGAACTACAGTCACCAAGAAAATGTACAACTTGTAATTTCGGAAGTTTAACTGTACTTCTGGTTTCAGTTCTAACTGTTAGGTTCCCTGAACCAATCCCTGTTTGATCACTTGATCTAGCGATCTGAATAACACCAGGCAACGGCCTGTCATTTAAATTATCCACTAGCCTTTCTAATTTTGTTTTTACATCGATCCCTTTTTCCCTGTATTCCTCACAGCCTGCTACATCTTCAGCTATATCCTTAACTTTAATTTTTGTTTGTATTTCATAATCGATGTTTACGAGTTCTGTTTGTTTGTCCAGGAGCTGAGCCTTTAATCTAAGAAGCTCCTCAATTTTCATTAATTTCGTGTACTCCTCCGTAATTTCGGAGTCCAGGATTGTTTCTATTTTCCCCAAATATTTCGTAAATGAGGTTCTTAAACCTCTTCTTTTTTCCCTCAATCTTTCTAGATCCATTTTAAACCCAATATCATAACAAGAGAACAAAAATAAAAATTATGAAACCTTCTAATTGCTTAATAATAACCCCTATCCATATATTTATTAAATAAAAATAAACATGTATTATCTATATATCAAAAAATGTAAACATCATCTTTAAATATCATTTAAGAACAAAAAAATAAATATCGTTAAAACAGAAGTAAATCAATTTAAAATGGCATTTAATGAAACAAAAACTAAATAAATAATTTTGTATTAAACCAGAAGTAACTCAATTTTAATAGCATTGCAAGAAACAAAAATAATTAAATAATATTCCATTAAAAAAAACAATTTCGTTTTCAAAGAAACAAAAAGAAACAACATTTAAACAACATTTTATGAAACGAAAGTAATTTTTCAATTATTTAAATGTTGAATGAAACCATTTATATTCAAAAACCCAAACTATTTTTTAATTATTCAAATTTTGAAACCATTTATTTCATATATCAGCAAAATTTATAAATTATAAATAATATTATATATAAACCAAATGAATTCGATGTCCTCACAGACTGCAACCATTTCAGAACAAAAACTACACTTTTCTTTTAAAACCGAAACCATAACTTTTAACCCCCAAACTCGAACCAAAATAATGAAATAATAAGGGAAAAAGCCTACCTCCCATATCCGATGCATGCTGCCTTGATGATTCTTTATTACTAAAGCCATAATTATCCAAAAAAATGCATGTCGTCCAAAAAAATGCAAACAATCACATCCTAGGGTCACCAGAATGTTCATTAATCTTTCAATGTTCCATAAACTCACACACATTGTAATAATCCATTTCCATAAATAATGCAAGTGATGTTCTTTTCCATTTTATTTATTCACTTCACAAAACAACATATAACGGATTCACAATAAAAACATAAATAAACATTTAATTAACGCTATATCTTTAAACGGTCAAGCATGACCGAATCCTTTCAGATCACATTCTTAACTAGTCAGTAATATATATCGGCGCGTCGAAAAAATGACGACTAGTAGCGCCGCCTGAGAGGATGCAAAGACAATTCAATTTGCAACAGTCACTTTAAGCCAAGTAGCCCATAAAAAATACAAACAAATTATAAAATATCGAGAAAGAAAAAGGAAAAGAAAAGAAAGAAATAGAAACAATAATCTCATAAATTATGTATTTTTGTTTAAAATGGTGACAAAAATTCGAACGTGTCGCTTAGGGGAGCTATAATAGGCCTGTACCACTATCAGGTTAAATATTTATTTATTTATTTACAACCATTTGCAAAAGTTTAAGATCACCTATACAAAAATCAGATTTAATGGAATTCTGCAAAAATAACATATATATTTTACATATAAAAGAACAAAATCGACTGCACATAGTTATTTGCTGTAATTAAAGTCAGTATTTTGTAGAACCTCCTTTGTTTTTAATAGCTTGTGCAATCCTCTTAGGCATGCTATAAAAAAGAGACTTGGAGTAAGCTTTAGAAATGTCTGTGCACCAGACATGCTTTATTGCTTCAACAAGTCCCGTAGCGTTGCTTTTCGGCGATTTTAGTTTTCACAATACATACACCACAGATTCTCTATTGGATTCAAATCTGGGCAGATACCTGGCCAGTCAAGCACTTTGATTTGCTGTGCTCTGAGATATTTCTTGATAATCTTCGCCCTGTGACATCATGCATGAAAATTGAACATTTATGAAGAACACGCATGTGAAGCTTCAACTTCTCACGTAACAAATTAAGGTACCGCTTTCCTTTTATAGTGGTTTTAGGTGGCACAAAATACAGACTAGCAGTACCGGACACAGACATTGCACCCCATATCATTTAGCTTGAAGGATGTTTCACAGTTTGAATCGTATATCTCTCATCATATCTTTTCCCTCTTGGGTGGCGAACATTTGGTGCAAGGGCAGAAAATTGTTGCACACTTGACTCGTTTGAAAATAACACCCTACTCCACTGTTGTACTGTCCAATTATGATATTGCCTGACGAAAATCAGTCGTTTCTTTTTCATACTTGGAGTAAGTCGAGGTTTCCTTTCAGTTTTATGGGACGATAAACCAAAATCTTTGGCCAAACGTCTTGAAATAGTACTCAAACTGACGTTGGTGCATTTTGCAGCCAGAGAATGTTTAATTGTATTACAGGAAGTTCTTGGATCTCATACGACCATCCTTCTTATCACATGATCCTCACGTGCACTCATTTTTCTAGAGCGACCGATTCTCTTAAGGTCCACAAATTTTCCCGAAATTTTAAATTTACTAATAACATGATGCACAGCTGTCTTTCTCACATTTACTCTCGAATATATTTGACGTTCAGAAAATGCAGTTTTATGCAGGGTCAATATTTCTGACCTTTTTGTAACAGTAAGTGGAAGTTTTTTACCCATTACAATAACATACTTGCCAACTTTTCCGGTTTTCCCGGAAGACTTCCGGTTTTTTAACGTATTTTCCGGTCTTCCGGACAGATGATGAAATCTTCTGTTTTTAGAAAAGTCGCGGATATCGTTCATTTCAAAAAGAAAACCCAAATGTTGTACGAAAACCCCTGATTCTCAATCTTTCTCCATCCATAACATAAATGTCAACATTCATTTCAAACTTGCTTTATGAAATTCTAAAACATGTAAAGAAATAAAATTGTTAAATATTTCTTGCTGATGTAATTATTTTTTGCCCCTCCCTCTCCCCTTTCATTTATCTCCAACTAGTGATCAGCAATCAAATGTTCTGCAGAAGTCTTTTGTTTCCTAATCTTTAGCCATCAGCAACATAAATGATAATATTAATTTTAAACTTCTTTCATTAGATTTTAGAGGTAGAGTTGAAAGAGTTTAATATTTCTTACTCTGTAATTATTTTTGTATCCCCCCCCCCTTCCCCGGATTGTGATCAATGATCAATTCTAGAAACAATAAAGCAATGGAAGTGCTCAATATTTCTCCCGTATGTAATTATTTTTAGATCTTTATTGCTGAATTTAATGAATCTGTTTATTTTTCCTCAGTTAAATTAAATATTTGTATGTCATTTATGCCAAATGTGTAATAAACATGGGAAAAAAATGAAGAATTATTTTTTCAGGTAGGAAAATTTTTTCCAAATCAATTTAAGAAAATTAATACTCATTTGGTTTTATGCACGTTTGAAACTGATAATTAGCTACTGCTACTTTTTTTCATATGTATGATTAATGTACATACACATTAATTAGTTATACTTTAACTTAACTAATTTTTTTGTCTATTGTTAAATAAATTTCTTACAGATTCTGTTTTGTAGATATTTATATGTTGAAGAGGAATAACTTCATTTAAAACTTTTATATATTTAACATTTTTATAGATTGCTTCTAAATATTAAAATTGTAAAACTGTATTGTTTATTACGTCAAAGAGAAAAAAAAAATCTTCCTTTTTTTTTTTTAATGAAATCTTCTGGTTTTTCAACAAAAATCTTCCCTTTTTTTATTAAAATTGGTTGGCAAGTATGCAATAATTACACAACAGCACTGTCTACGGCAAAATCGAATAAACAACTGGCGATAAACGTGCCGGGCATTTTTATTTATAGCAGTAAAATGTGTCTGATGCAATCAGCACATGAGATGATGCAGTAATCTGCGCAAATGATGCAATGTGTTAAAATATTGAAAATCGGCTACTGTTCTTAAACTTTTGCAAATGACTCAGTGGCGTATCGTGAATGACGTTTTGGATAAGCTCTATACGTGTGGCTAGAAACAGCTCGTTGTCATGAAAAGCTTATTCTTCTGATTGACTATTGAAATGTCGTCATACCTACATAGTTTCTCGAAATAAGCGAATTAACCAATAAGACGACTAAATATATTTTTTAATGTACTCGAGTTTATAAATACTCGAGTGGAGCATACCCAAATCATCATTCACGATACGCCACTGAAATGACTGTATGTCAAATTTCGAACAATTATTCTTGAACTACATAGAATAAGTTGTATAGTTTTTACTGACGCATGTAATCTTTATGACTGGTTTAGAGAAACACACAAAAGAATTTCGCAAAATTTGAGCCTATGGATAGATTTTTATTTAAGCCCATTTTAAAGCGTTTATGCTGCATTCAATGTAATATAATTAAAATACATTGATAATTATATACATTAATACACATTGTTGTAACATACATTATTAAGATGCTTGAAAGTATGTTTCACCTAGGAAAAAGTACATATAGATAATTTATTTACAGGATCACACAAAAAAATTCGGATGATATTCTGTAATTCAAGTGATGTCAAATATGGTTCAAATATTAATGAGTTACAAAGAAATAGATTGGTGTACATAATGTTTGTAGATCGTGTACAGGAACACATAGAAGAAATTTTTACCATTGCGTTTATAGACGGTATTTCTTATTAGAACATTTTAACGTGTCTACACTCTATTGCACATAGTGAAATAAACAAGTGTTATTAGATTGTTTAAGTTTTTCCATAGAAGGTTTTGGTCTAAAAAATAATGTGATAGCATTCTAAATATGGATTCCATTGCTTTTATTTTCTAAAATTTCAATTTTAAATTGATAAAATACATACACACACGACACACATAAAAAATGGAAAAGCGAATTTTGTCAAGAGACTTGCCATCTTTGTGGTACTAGACGTTTGCCAAGAACATTGATAAACTTGTACAAAATTACACAAAATTTTGAACAATCAAAACACATGACAATCCTAGTTAATCATCAGACACAAAAGTTGTTTTATTTTACTATGTATATTTCATATAATGTTTCGTCTGAGGATCAGTTTTGGCTCGAAAACTTGTCAGACGACCAGTTTCCCTAGTACAGTTTTCATTTTCCTAAAATTTGACTGGTTAGTCAAATGAGAGGATAAAAATAAAATATTCCAATCTTGTCAATCGATTAAGAAGAATTTTTCAAGTGTAGATTCTGACTAACTTACATTGTCTGGTATCTGCGGCTGTTGACTTTGGCTAACTCTTCTGGTCAGATAATTACCATTGTCGACTAGCCTTCTTTGTCTGATAATATTAACCTTCCTAGTCTGGAGTATTATTTTGGAGAAAAATCAACTAAACACTCGTCATAGTAAGAACGGATGGTGCTGTGGTAGCGTGTTTGACTTCTGATACGAAGATCCTGAGATCGGGTCCCCGCAAGGGCGTTTTGTATTTTAATTTTTTCGAGTGTAGATTCTGACTAACTTGCCTTGTCTGGTAACTGTGGTTGTTAACTAATCTTCCTGGTCAGATAATTACGATTGTCGACTAGCCGTCTTTGTCTGATAATATCTACTTTCCTAATCTGGGGTATTGTTTTGGAGACTAGTTCAGCTAGTACACTTTTTAACTGAAGTTTCCTAGTCAGCTGTTTGTGTTAGTCAATTCTGTATTGTCACTGTGACTAACTTTTTTTTTCTCTGTGTGTATATATATATATATATATATATATATATATAGAGAGAGAGAGAGAGAGCTTTAAACGACAAAGTTTTATGTTCATTATCATACATAAATTAATAAAATATATTAAATTTCTTATTTAAGTGTTGACGGAATTTCAATATTTTGTTTAAATATTTGTATTTTATAGCTATTTCTAAGAAGAAAGTAATTGATGCCAAAATATAACCAAGAATTAACAGATAAAAAGCTCCTTGAAGATCGATAAGTGATATTTTACGAGAAATCGTCTCAGTTATTATAGAACGTCGCATATTCAATTCTAAATGCATGTATTCGTCTTGCATTTCTTTTAAGAATACACCAGCTTCAAAAAATCGTTGAACTGCATCATCTAAACGATTCTGACAGTTAAAGTTTCGTGAAATCGGAAATGCATACATAATATTAAAAAATGAATCTTTTGAAATGAAGTACTCATTTTTATATGGAATTAAGTACATTTTTCCTGCAAAGAATGCTTTGTGAGGAGGTGCCTTGATAAATACTTCATCTGGATCTCCAAAGGAATTGACGTTTCTTTCCAAACATTTTCCAATAGACTTCCAAGAGTCAAACTCTGATTCGAGAAGTTGGTTCGGAAATATGGTGCCTCTATATCCGTAGCATGTGATTGAATTTCGTTCTGCAGCTGTAGCTAAATCTTGAATATTTCGGATTCCAGTAAGTGTTGGAATTGTGAGAAAGGATAATAAATTTGCTGTGTAACTATTGATAATGACGAAGACAAAAAATAGCCAAGTGCTTAAAACAAATCCAACGCTCAATTTCTGTCTTTTGAAATGGATATCATTTTCGAGAAAACTTCCAATCACCATGAATAAGACTCTTCCATACGTTTCTTTTCTGTTTATTAAAATATATAAGAAAAATGAAACTAAAACTATTACTAACATGACTGAAATCCAAATTTTTAATGAAAATGGATATAGTAATACTAGTTCTGAGGATAAGGGTTTTAACTTATCAGTCATGAAGGACATTACAGTATAGAAGTAAGGGTAACTGAAATTAATAGCATGAAATATTTCCTCGAGTACTGGAATGCCACTCACTGCTAAATCGACTTCTGAACGCTTGACCATTCCGATTATGCCGGTCCAGTTTCCATCGGGTAAACGTTTACCAAATTCACCATCAGGAGGTATTAGGACTTTAAACGGAGCTCGGAAAATTTCTGAAATAATACGTATAAGAAAAGCATCATAAACACAAACCTTTTTTCCATCTTGCAATATCGAGTAGATTTCTAAATCAGGAGCAGCAAGTGACGCTATAGAAATAACACTTGGTGTACAGTTTTCTTTCATTTTTTTATGCTTTAGATTTTTTTTATGCTTTAGATTTTTTTTTTTTTTTTTTACACAGTATTACTTGTTTTAATGCTGTGAGTGTAATTGTTGAAACAAAAGATGAAATGGTCTATATAAATATTTTTAATTATGATTCTGATGCATTATTTAATTATAAAAGTCACGCATTCAAGTAAACATCACGAGAATCTGATTAGCAGGCGAGACATTTTTTCTAGCCGGATTGGTTATCATAAAGTTCTCTCTCTTTTTTTTTTTTTTTTTTTTTTTTTTTTAAGAGTAAATAAAGTTTAAATGTTGTATTACATATTTTTCTTCAAAACACTAGTGATTTTTATCTTATCCGTGTTCTTCAAGTTTTAAATGACTCTTAAACAATTATTTTGCAATTTAATTTAGGATATCTAATTAGGTATCTAGTTCAATCACGACAAATGAGACAACAAAAAATAAATCACTGGTTTTACAATTTTCGTTCACGTTCTTTGCTTCAACCTTAAACGTTTATTATCAGAGTAAAAAAAAAAAAAAAAAGTATTAAATATAGTCACTTTGATATGTGATATAAACTTTCAATGCAAGTTGTAATGTAATGTCCTGTGCATTGTATTCTCTATCAAAGAATTAGTAATAATCTGGCAAAAAATAATGAAACATTCAAACAAGGTCACACAAAAAACTGGTCAGAGATGCAAGAATAAGCTATTGAAGGCTATTTAAAACTACTTTACGTCTCTGTGCATATATAAATTTTGTATATTTCAGGTTTCCTTAATAGATCGTTTGCGTAATCGTTGTCAAAGTTCCTTTTAAATTTAAATAGGGGCTTGAAAAGTTATGTCTTTAAATTATACAGCATTCGAAATGTCTCATAGTATTTATATAGTCAAATTCTGTGCATATCTGAATGTTGGATATCTGAGACCCTTAATATTGATATTAGGAATACTCAATTTTTAAATCTGTTTGTCCACACGGGATGTCCGATAATCAAAGCTGTTTATACGATACAAAATATCCAAAACATTAAACGTTCATCTTTATATTCTAATTTTATACGTCAGTCGTACATATGTGTGGCAATACGAGAAAAAGTTGTACCATATGTATATGTATACTTTATTTATTTATATTTTTGCGGCTGGCTTAATATTTGTTGTTAATACAAAATAATATTTATATATAGACCACTGCATTCTGAAACTGGGTATGGATAAACAAAATTTTGTGAATGCTTCGACCGCTATAAATGATATCCAAATTTACTTACATTTCACTAGCATTCTAAAATTAATTTAGAATTTATGTTTCTAACACAAAGCATTTATTATCGGAATCATACTTAAAAAATATTATTAGCATATACCATACCAAATAATTAATTTACGTATTGTGAGTAAAAATCTTCAGTATGATGGTCCCTGGGCTTGTTCTGGATGAGGTAGGTTTGGCTATAGCAGTTTGTTCTTTGGCCAGTCCTAATAAAGCCCGATAAGCCTTTTTAGTATCAGGCTCTACTGTCATGTTCTTCTGATTCGATCGTCGTAGCTGATATTCAGTTCTATTTATTTTTAAATAATATCTCAAAAGTAAATATCTAATTTATTGTTCTATGACTAAGTATTTATTCTCAGAAGCATTTCACTCTAAAGGTTTCATTAGCCTACACCCTATAATTAGTCAACATTATGAAAAACCTCTTTCCTAAAAAGTACTTAATTGTGTAATCAAAATAAAAATATTATCTAATAGAATAATACGGAAAGTTTTTAGGATAAAAAAATAGACAGATATTAAGTGAAAACTTAATGACTTTTAAACGTATTTAGATACTGTTAAAAAAAAAAAAAAAAAAAAAAATAGTCAAAAAAAAGGGAAAGCTGCTTTGTTATTGTATGGAATTTTCATTGGAAATAATTATTTTTTAAAGCTACTGTGATAAATTATCGATAATAATCCGAAAAAAATATTTGTTATAAATATTCATTTGTTCTGTAACATTTGACTAATTTTTACTTAAAATGAAATAATTTTGGATAGTTTGATTTTCAGATTCCACTTTTTTTTTTTTTAACGGATTATAGAAGGTATGGGAAAATAGCATACATGTTTCGTTTAAAAATTTGGATCATTTAGCTCACGCAAAAAAACATTTAATATCCATATTTTATTTTTCACTTCTCTGAAAAATTAGAAGAGAATGGAATTCAATTTGCATATCTATTTCATTAAAAAAAAAAAAAAAAAAAAAAAAAGTTTGTTTGTCATTTAGTGTGCACAAATTACTTAAACTATCGATTTATCGAACGTTAGTTGATTGGTCGTTAGTTTAAATTTATGGAGCACGAAATACTTAAACTAACATTTGTATGCATAGCAATGCTGCGATCAATGCCATTAACGATGGAAATACATTTGATTTCCATAGTTAATGATATTTATTGATTTTAACATTATTTAATTCAGCTAATTATACTTTATTTGGGGGGAAAATATCAATTTTTTGAAACAATGTTATGGATAATAAGGTGTTTCACCCTTCCGAATTGTTAGTGGAGGCATCTCCTCCATTCACACTCAAATAGTTTCTAGTGCGTGTCAGTGTGAGTGCTTCACGATAGCAGTGATGTCCCCAAAACCATCGAACTGACTTAAGTTGATATAAATATTTATAAGTTGCATGTACTAATTAGCTTCATAGATTTTGGCATAATAGTATTTATGGCTCTTTTACAAGGACAAACCAAAATACTTCGTAATGTTAATGTCTATGGATGGAATTTCTTTAAGTGTATTTTAACATGATTGCATTGCATCCAACATAATGAAATTAATATACGCTACTAAGACATTTAGAAGATTGGTTTCAGTGTAGAATGGTCTGCATATTCAAATTTACAAGGTTACACAAAAGAATTCGGATATGTCATAAAAAAACATTCACCTCAAATTTCGTAAAAATATCTATGAATTACATAAAACTCATGATTAACTCATAAACAGTTCAATAGTTTTTGCTGTATATTGTGTTTGGTGCTTGTACACACGGACGCACAATAGAATCTCATAGAGTTACCTTCTATGGAAAGAATTTTTAGTTCCCCATCATACTATAGGTATGGGGAACTTAGGTAATCGTGAAAATTTTCGACCTCGGTTTTTTGACTTTTCTACATGTTTTCAGGTGTGACGAATCCGAAAATAACAAAATTTGTATGGTGTCTGTCTGTAGGGTGTCTGTTAGTGTGTTAGTCCGTTAGTCCGTTAGTTTGTTAGTCTGTGTACACGATATCTCAAGAACAAATTGTCGCAGAGAAGTCAGATCAGTTTTAAAATATCACTCTCGATACTGGCAAGAACCCTATTCATTTGCAACATTCGAATTTAAAAACTTCAGCAGTTATTCGAAATTTACGATTTTCTTAACATGGGAGAATAGGACAAAAATTCACTTAAACGTGCATTAAATGGAAACTTTTTACTGTAAAAATGTCAGATCAGTTTTAAAATATCAGTTTTGATGCCGGAATGAACACCAGTAACTATAAATACGCTACTTTGAAAATTTCGCAAGTTAATGGAAATTTACGAATTTCTTAACATGGCAGTATATAGGGCAAAAAATTTCACATAAACGTCAATTTTGAGAGATATTTTCATCGTAAAGATGTCAGACTACTTTTGAAATATTACTTAAGACACTGGTATGAATATTAATGACTATGAATTTTCCAATATAAAGATTTCGTAAGTTATTGGAAATTTACGAATTTCTTAACATGGCAAAATAGAGCAAAATTTGACATAAACATCAATCTTGAGGGATATTTTCATTGTAAAAATGTCAAACCACTTTCGAAATATTATTTAGGATACTGGCATGAATATCATAGACTATGATTTTTCCAATTTAAAAAATTCGTAAGTTATTTGGAATTTACGATTTACTAACATGTCAGAATAAGGCAAAATTGAGCATAAACTCCCATTTTGAGGATCCTAAATACATTAGACAACTTCAAAATTACTTATATGATATTTGTTTAAACATGATTGAATACGAATATTGTAATAGGAAAATTTCGTAAATTATTCGTAATTTACGATTTTATCAACATAGCGAAATTGTAAATTTTTCATATAAATATGAATTTTGAGGATTATTGCATTGGAAATAGTAGCATGAAAACTAAAACACGGAATTGACACCGATAAAATAAATTAATAGATTAGAATAATATAAATATATCGAAGTGAACGGTGGATAGCCTATTAGACGGGGATTTCATTCTGTCACTGTATCAAGCTTTGTCAAATTCATTTCTTTTAACATGATTATAATATGTCTCGCACTAGAAATTTATGAGAACATAAATATTATGGGGAACTGAGCAGAGTCCACCTATGCCAACTAGTTTTAAATGCACTTTAACAAAGTTACACAGCATCCAAGGGATATATATATATATATATATATATAATGTTGGTATTGACGTACCTATTAAATGCTAAAATATTAAGGTTTTAGTTTATTAAGATATCTATTAGTTCCCCATCATACTATGGGTATGGGGAACTTAGGTAATCGTGAAAATTTTCGACCTCGGTTTTTTGACTTTTTTACACGTTTTCAGGTGTGAGGAATCCGAAAATGACAAAATTTGTATGGTGTCTGTCTGTAGGGTGTCTGTTAGTGTGTTTGTCTGTTAGTCTGTTAGTGGGTTAGTGTGCTAGTCCGTTAGTTTGTTAGTCTGTGCACACGATATCTCAGGAACAAATTGTCGCAGAGAGGTCAGATCAGTTTTAAAATATTACCTTCGACACTCGCAAGAACCCTATTCATTTGCAACATTCGAATTTAAAAACTTCGGCAGTTATTCGAAATTTACGATTTTTTTAACATGGGAGAATAGGACAAAAATTCACTTAAACGTGCATTAAAGGGAAACTTTTTATTGTAAAAATGTCATACCAGTTTTAAAATATCAGTTTTGATGCCGGAAAGAACATCAGTAACTATAAATATGCTACTTTGAAAATTTCGCAAGTTATTGGATATTTACGAATTTCTTAACATGGCAGTATAGGGCAAAATTTCACATAAACGTCAATTTTGAGAGATATTTTCATCGTAAAGATGTCAGACTACTTTTTAAATATTATTTAGGACACTGGCATGAGTATTAATGACTATGAATTTTCCAATATAAAAATTTCGTAAGTTATTGGAAATTTACGAATTTCGTAACATGGCAGAATAGAGCAAAATTTCACATAAACGTCAATCTTGAGGGATATTTTCCTCGTAAAGATTTCAAACCACTTTCGAAATATTATTTAGGATACTGACATAAATACCATTGAGTATGATTTTTCCAATTTAAAAAATTCGTAAGTTATTTGGAATTTACGATTTACTTAAAATGGCAGAATACGGCAAATTCGAGCATAAACGTCCATTTTAAGGATCATAAATACATCAAACAATTTCAAAATAACATTTATGACACTTGTATGAACATGATTGACTACAAATATTCTAATAGGAAAATTTCGTAAGTTATTCGAAATTTAAGATTTTATCAACACAGCAAAATGGGGAGATATTTCATAAAAATACGCATTTTTAGGAAAGTTGCATTGGAAATAGTAGCATGAAAATAAACTACGAAATTGATCACAATAAAATAAATTAATAGATTAGAATAAGATATCGAACTGAATGGTGGGTAGCCTATTAGGTGAGGATTTCGTTCTGTCATTGTGCCAAGCGTTTGGTCAAATTCATTTCTCTTAACATGAATATAATAAGTCCTGTACAAGAAATTTATGAGAACATACATATGATGGGGAACTGAGCAGAGTCCACCTATGCCAACTAGTCATTTATATATATAGTGAAGAATTTTAGAACGTTATAAAAATTTAGCAGTTGATACATGAGCAATACCAACAACTTTTAAGTAAAAGTGATTTTAATACAATTTAAATGTTAGCACACTGAAAAAAATTCTGTAACTGACATCTAGAATCTAAATTGTGGCTCTAGAAAAAATAGTTCCATGTCATCCTTATAAATTCTAGTCCCCTTGGAAAGCGAGTTCTAGTTCCAGAAACCCCTATTAGAATTCTAGAGTGTTTGCCTATATTATCGAGGGCAAAGTTATTTAAAAGTCTGTGCAAATAAATGAGACTACAAGAGGCGGAATTCAGCAACTATAATCTTGGTTTATTACCCAATTCTAGAAAATCAAGCGAGAATTTCTCGCCATACAAAAGATTCAGAATATTGTTTCACCATCTATAAATGTGTAAGCTAGAAGTTCTCGATCATTTCGTCTATTCAGTTTATTGGGGTGCCTTATGCGCATAGCTCGGAAATCTATATTTCTAGTTAAGGGATTTAGAAAATGGCCACTTATTCATTCTAGAGGAAAGCGGTATATTATTTTTTCTCCTTGCACTCATTTTTACTTCCATTACCCTACTACCGTAAGTAATGGAAGTATTGTATTCGGTCCAAATTTCGATATCGAGTTTTCACCTCATTTACATGTTTTTATAAGGCCTCCTGAGAACAAAAAAGTAGTTTCTGGCACTTGGTCAGTGTGTGTGTGTATGTGTGGAATCGTCTGGCTATCATATCTCCAAAACTAATAAAGATAGAACTACGAAACTTCAGACTTGATACAGGTCTGGTGTACAGATGAATTTTCCAAAGTTTGGTGAAAATTGGAAAAACAGAAGTGGGACCGTAAATCCGTATCTCAAAAACGGTTCAAACGATTTTCTTCAAAGTTGCTATATAAATACTCTATTACATGCCCTTTTGAATGATATAGTTGGTTAGTTCAAGAAAATTGATAGGTGTCCTGTATAAATAGCTCAATTTCAGGTCTCGCAAGTGCGTTCCTTAAGAATAGGCTGCACGAATATTTTTCAAACTCGCCATATTAACTTCCTTTTAAATATCCTTTTATGTGTAATTATTGTTTTCTGGTCAATAATTGAGTATGCCAATTGCCAAGTTTCGGTAAAAAGTTGGTATTTCAAAAACGGCTCTAATGATTTTCTGGAAAATTGTTTCATAAATTCATTTTAGATACCCTTTATGATGTATTATGTGATTATTACAAAAAAATTAATGGTCAACCTGATTAGATAGTTCAGTTTTAGATCTCGGAAATTGATGTTTAAAAAAATAACTCTATCGTCATTTTTTTTCTTCTTATTTTTTAACTTACTGTGAAAAATCTGTTTTATATGTCTTTACACGTGTATCAAGTTTTTCTTATTGGAAAAATCCAAAAATATATATAGTATCTCCGAAAAAAAAAAAAAAAAAAAAAAAAATATATAATACTTGCAATAATAGGTAATGGAAGTCGTGTGGTTGTTTCACACCAGATTTTTTCTATAATTTTCCTTTACAGTATATTAATTAATAAATAAATTCATTTTAAATTACTTACTCTAATGTTTGCAAATAGGACCATAACAACAAGGCCTACAAGGTGTGATTTTTATCATGCGATATCCAGAAAAATTATCAAACGGGAACCAAGAATTAAAAAAAAAAAAAAAAAGATAACAATATATATTATTAGAATACATAAAAACATAGATTTTTGTCAAAAATGGGGTGAAAAGAATCGTTAATTAGTTTACAGGGCTTCACAAAAGAATTCCGATACATTATGTAATCATCTGATTGACTTGAAATTTGGTACTCGTAATCCATTCCCTCAATAGGGATCCTATTCCTGATTTTGAGAACTTTAAAATTCTAGCCTCTAATGTAAATTTATATGAATCCCGTATTTTTCTAAAGGGCGCTTTTACAAAAATGCAACATTCTGCCTTGAACGAGGCTAAAGCTATTCCTCCTGAATATATAATCATGTTATGATGTGTTATGAATTTTTTATAAATGCTGTGCTTGTATGTTTGACACTGAGGAAGGCTAGTGTTCTAGCCGAAACGTCTGTCGTGTATTTTAATGTTTTTAATTAAAATGTATTTTTAAAGTTTTAAAAATTTTTGTATTCATTATCTCATTTTAAATGTTACATTGGTTTTGGTACAATTATTTATCAATTACACGGAATTAGCTGTTTTATATATATGTATAATGTTTGTAGATCTCGTACAGGTACACACACACACACGAAAAAAAAAATGAATAAATATATAAATAAATAAAATAAAATAAATCTATAAATTACGGTCTATATATGCCATTTAATTTAAGTAAATTTCGACACTATTCCATTGCATTCAAGATAATAAAATTTGCATACGCTATTTGGATATTTAAATCCATTGTTTGTGGAGAAAATAGTATGCAAAAAATTAGAAATTAGCTAACAGGGGAGTAACACATTATGAATCATCCGATTCACAGGAAATTTGGTAGGAATATTTAAGATTTACAAAAAAATTATCTGTATAGATTTTAGGTGTTATAATGTGCTTGTAATTTGTATACACAGACACACAAATTACTTTTGGTTCATTTGAGTCTACAGACGCTATTTCTTTTATGCGCTTTTAATCGTTAACGCTGTTTTCAACAAAATGACTTTAAATTATATTAAAATACACTTAAATCTATTTTTTTTTTCTGCTGAAAAGGATATGTATAGAGCCAATAATTAGTTTACAGGGCTTTACAAAAGAATTTCAATATTCTGTATACTACTATATTAGTAAGTATTGAGTGCGTATTTCTGGTGCAATATCATCATTTTAGGGCTTTAAATAAATCAAAATCTCGGTTAAGTTGTATACTGTCGTGTAAAAAAAAATTTGAATAATAACTAGTGGATCTGCTGATCAGGAGCCTCAACGTCCTATTTGCATCAGACATTTTTCAATAGGTCATTTTTATTTATTTCATATTATATAATAGTATATATTGATTCGTTCGACTTATTACCATAATCAGATACATTCCTGAGGGGGGCTGCCGCCCCCCTCAACCCCCCGCTATATCTCTCTTTCTATACCTATTTGTATATCATATAAAGTGTTACGGAATTGTAAATAATTGCATTTATTTTTGTATAAATCTTTTCAAAGAGGCTTAGTAAGTCGATAAAATGCTAATTCTGTGCATTTCTAGTCGTTTTAGCGTTAAAATAGCCTAATTTTCCTTTAAAAACGAATTGAAAAGCTCCAATAAGGAAAGAAATGGATTTGGCGCCAAATTTGGCGACTGTTTCCCTCCTTGGCGATTTTTTGGCGACCTTGGCGAGAAAATCCTTATTAGGGATATACCAAATATGGAAGCTCTAATCTCATTGGCTGATGAGATACGATAATTTTCCAGAACAGTCTGTGTTCGATAGAATAGTATAAAAGGAGCATTTTTTTTAGCCAAGGCTTCAATCTCAGATCTGTGTCGGTTTCGTCAAATGCTTGCTTTGCTTTGAGCCTCTTTGAATGAGACTTGCTTTATGTGTTATTGCTAAACAGTTTGTACTGTTGTTTTGCTGTTAACGGCTGTTGTTTAAGCTATGTTTACTGGTTGAATTGAAGCTGATACTTGGTTTATAGACTTGTATTCTTCTGGAACTTTCTGTGAATAAATCACTGAATTTTTGCAAGTTTCGCCTTTCATTCTCGGACAACTTACAAACCCCCAAATACGCAACAATATGCATTCTTATTAAACGACGGTCTTGTATTATTTCCCGGAAATTCATAAATACCGAATTTCATACAAAAAAAATTACATAGCATATCGGAAATATTTTGCGTAACCTTTAAACTAATTATCAATTCTATGCCCACAATTTTGAACATGAAAACAGGCTTTTAAAATTCTAATAAAATTTCATTATATTTGATGGGGGTGTAACCATGTTAAAATACACTATTAAGAAATACCGACTATACACCATAAAAGTACGAAATTCCTTTATGTATCCCGGAAAAGTAGCCACAGTCATTATAAACGCCAATAATAAGAATAAATCTAATTAATTATAACTCATTAATCTTTCAAACTATTTTGACATCATTTGGATGATTACAGTACATACTCGGAATTATTTTGTGTGGTCCCATAAATCATTTAGTCTATACATAACCTTTTTTTAGAGTAAACATGATTTTGAGCGTCTTTATAATGTATGTTAACTTTATTAAGTTCAATTCAGCATAAACGCATTAAAGTGCGCGCTTAAATTAAAAATTCGTCCATAGGCTCTAATGTTACGAAATTCTTTCGTGTGTCTTTGTAAACGAACCATAAACATTGTATACACCAGTAAAAACTATTCAGCTTATTTTGCGTTTAAAATTAATAATTGTTCCAAATTTAACATCGTTTGGATGACTATGTGACATTGTCAGAACACTTTTGTAAGGTCCTGTACATTAATTAGAAAGCTTAAGAGCACATATTTTCTTCAAGCAACATAAGTTTAAGCATCTTACTCACGTACTCTAGTTTCATTTTCTTCATTGCAAAGTAATGATATTAAAATGCGTTTAAACGAAATTCCCCCCATACGCCGTAATGTTAAGAATTTTGGCGTGTCCCTGTACACAGTTTATAAAAAATATAGCAATGAAAATTATACAGCTACTTTTATGCAAAGCTGGAATGTGTGCGCCAATTTGCAAGTCAATCGAAGGATTTTTGCGGCCGCTAATGCGGTACATACAAATTCTTCCCATAGGCCGTAAGGATAAGAAAAATTTTGGCGTGTCCCTGTACGCGAACAACAAAGGGAATACTCACCTAACACTATACAGCTAATTCCGTTGGGCTTGTGAATATGTGTACCAAATTGCAAGTCTATAGCGATATTTTTGGGGTCGCTATCGCGGTACATACAAATTCTTCCCATAGGCGGTAATGATAAAAAAAAACTTTGGCGTGTCCCTGAACACGAACTACAAATGGAATGCACACCCAAAACTATACAGCTAATTTCGTGGGGATCATGAACGTGTGTACAAAGTTTCAAGCCAATAGCGTGGTTTTTACGGCCGCTATCGCACGACAGACAGACAGACAGACGGACGGACCGACGGAACCCAAAATCCTTTTCAGTCTCAACAGAGGGCCTCCACTGACGTTTCGGCAAAAATTGAAGTCAATAGCTTGATTTTTGCGTCGGCTATCGCGGTATATACAGATTCTTCCCATAGGCCGTAATGATAGAAAATCTTTGGCGTGTCACTGTACAAGAACTACAAATGGAATACACACCTAAAACTATACAGCTGATTCCGTTTGGCTCATGAACATGTGTACCAAATTGCAAGTCGAAAGCGTGATTTTTGTGGCTGCTATCGCGGTACATACAAATTCCTCCCATAGGACGTAATGATAAGAAAAACTTTGGCGTGTCCCTGTACACGAATTACAAATGGAATACACACCCAAAACTATACAGCTGATTTCGTGGGGCACATGAACACGTGTACCAAATTGCAAGTCAATAGCGTGATTTTTGTGGCCGCTATCGCGATACATACAAATTCCTCCCATAGGCCGTAATGATAAGAAAAACTTTGGCGTGTCCCTGTATACGAACTACAAATGGAGTACATACCAAAACTATACAGCTGATTTCGTGGGGCTCATGAACACGTGTACCAAATTTTAAGTCAATAGCGCTATTTTTGCGGCCGCTATCGCGCAACAGACAAACAGACAGACAGACAGACACAGCCCAAAACCGTTTTGAGTCTCAACAGAGGGCCTCCACTGATGTTTCGGCAAAAATTGAAGTCAATAGCTTGATTTTTGCGGCGGCTATCGCGGTACATACAGATTCTTCCCATAGGCCGTAATGATAGAAAATCTTTGGCGCGTCCCTGTACACGAACTACAAATGGAATACACACCTAAAACTATACAGCTGATTCCGTTTGGCTCATGAACATGTGTTCCAAATTGCAAGTCGAAAGCGTGATTTTTTGGCTGCTATCGCGGTACATACAAATTCCTCCCATAGGCCGTAATGATAAGAAAAACTTTGGCGTGTCCCTGTACACGAATTACGAATGGAATACACACCCAAAACTATACAGCTGATTTCGTGGGGCACATGAATACGTGTACCAAATTGCAAGTCAATAGCGTGATTTTTGTGGCCGCTATCGCGATACATACAAATTCCTCCCATAGGCCGTAATGATAAGAAAAACTTTGGCGTGTCCCTGTATACGAACTACAAATAAGGTACATACCAAAAACTATACAGCTGATTTCGTGGGGCTCATGAACACGTGTACCAAATTTCAAGTCAATAGCGCTATTTTTGCGGCCGCTATCGCGCGACAGACAGACACAGCCCAAAACCGTTTTGAGTCTCAACAGAGGGCCTCCACTGACGTTTCGGCAATAAGTGTTTGTATTTTTGTTTTTTTATTTATTGTTGTTGTTGTTGTTGTTGTTTTGAATGCAGATAATAATTCAAGAAATGTAATTTCTCATTTTGATGCAATTTATCTTTCATTCTTTAAGAATAATTTAAGATCTTTTCACCAAAATTAACAGTGTTTATGATTTCAATTCCTCTGCCTGTCAGAATATTTACCATGTTTTTATTAACTTCGATTCTTGTTTGTTTGTTTGTCCGGTACAAATCTTGCAATCTATTTTTAACTAACTTCCCTACTAGCTAGACTAGACATTTAAAACTTTCACAGCAGCTCAGAACCCGGTGACAACACAATACTTCGAAGTCAGATTTTCGAATAGTTTTCTTTTAAATAATTAAAACATGAAAATAATAAGATCCTAATAGCAATAAAATAGCCATTAATATATTAGCTATAATTTAAATTTGCCAAAAAAAAAAAAAAAAATACTAGTTCATTTTTTTTTTTTTTTTTTTTTTCGACAAAAAAATAAATACATTTAATTTAACGTGAACGTTAGAAAAATAAAAAAAAAGTTAAATTATGCATCTCACAAAAATGGACGTCATTATCACTTTAAAAATTTTATACACATTGATAAGTGCTAATGTAGTTCACGATGCTAATATACGTTGTTCTAAAAGGAGTAATATTTTATTTTTAAAACCAACTTTTTTTTTTTCACTATTATTATTATTATTTCACTGAACTGAGTCCACGTGCTTCAATATTTTCCGAACATGCAAGGAAAGAATTGTAATCATGTAAAAATCTGACTTTGAGATGTTGATGTTTCTATACGTTTTGAGATTCCCTGAGTTTTTTCCTGTTCCTTTTCCTTGCATTGGAAAAGGATTCTATCTTCTAGCATGATGTTACTCTAACACATTTCATAAATGATGTGCGTGGTTACCTGACCAGAAAATTTGGAGTTGAATAAATTGCTCGCAGTGGACCGGTTTGTCGGCTAATACGGTTACTGGATTTATCTTCAAGCGTGCGATAAGAAACATGATGTATAACTCCTAATACTATGGACCTTGTAACAAGCATATATCCGTTGCCACTTCATACATTCGAAAAATGCCGGGAATATTTCAGAGTCTTGTTGCCCATACAACGTCGTTGTGAAGCATGTATTCTAAAAAATGGCCGGCCTTTCGAACACCTTTTGTAAGTGTGTACTAATGATGTACAAATATATGTTTTTACCGCATGTTTTATTTCCACCATTTATTCGGGATTATGTTGCCTTATTACATGAAGTCTGCACCGATTCTTTCTTATTAAAATAGTTTTTTCCTATCCCCCCAATATTGTCGATGAATTTTGATATATCCTGTATATCAATGTGTTCAAACTATTCTAAAAATATTTTCGGAAATTAAAGCGCGAACTGGTTATCACTCAGTCACCAAAGTCATAAACATTTGTGACGTAGAAATTTTTATTCATGAATTCATCAACCGTGAATATTTATTTAATTCAAATTGGAGTGTAAAGGTTGATATATTTTTTTGAATAAAAATTTCATGAATAAAAATTTCTAAATTGAAATTTCGTCGTCTATGAAGTTGTGCTGCGATTATTATTGTCTCACCTAATATATCTGCGTTTGCAGACTCGGTGACTTTGCCAACGAATAGTATGCGAGAAGTGCCTAGCTGGTTGTCATCTAGGGTAGCTCAGTGGTAGAGCATCCGTGCATTAAGCGGAGGTGCTCGGGTTCGATTCCCGGCTCTGGTATCGATTTGTATTATATTATATGTATTTGTATTATATTTTTGTAATTTTTACGATGATGTATGTATATTTGTATTTGTATTATAAGTATATTTGTATTTGTATTATATATTGTATTTGTATTAAGTATATTTGTATTTGTATTATATTTTTGCTATTTTTACGATGATGTATGTGTGTGTGTGTGTGTGAACACGATAGCGTCTAAATGCTTTGTTTGAATGAACTGAGAGTTAGTATGCATGTTACAGGTCACCATAGCACGAGCCCTATTAATTTTGGTGAAAGCACTTACAGTTTTTTTACAGAGACACAAAGACATTTTTTTTATGATTATAGTCTACAGGATCACATTTTTAAAAGTGCGATAGCGTCTAAACGCCTTATTCAATTGAGCAAAAAATTTATATTCATATTATAGGTCATAGTTGCACGAATTGTATAGATTTTGGTGAATATTATAACTTATAGTTTTTTTTTTTTTTTTTTTTTTTTTTTTTTTTACAGGGACACAAAGAAAAATTCTTTATCATCATGGCCTACAATGGATAGAATGAGTTAAACTTCAAATTCTCACAAAAATAAAAATAAATGAAATGAAATGAAAGTTAAGGAGCTTTATTTATATTTTTATTTTTTGAATCAATGAATAGAAATATAATGTACATTGATTCAAAATAAAAATGTTGATCAAATCCCTCATAGGAGGTGCAGCAGTTTCTTTACACAAAAATGTTTGGAAACTGAAATAATGTAAAGTTAAGGCAGAAAATAAGAAAATATTAAATTTTTGCTCTTTAATATCTCTAATAGTTTTTATACTTCTGTGGTAGTATAGTACAGGTTTTGTATCTTTGATTAATATTAATTCAAATTGCTTTATTATGGATATGCATTTTTCTTAGAGGTAAATAAAAATATGTCTCTAAGGAGATGGGTACGAGAGTGTGTTATTTTCAATGTTTTATTTTATGTAAACCAAATAAATAATATTTGCTAAAATTGTAAAGACGAAGCACTTAAACATTTAAAAAACTATAAAGAAAAAACTGTACTGCTTCTAAGAGAAAGCCGTAGCACTTTTGGTGAGGATGAGTCGGCTACAGGTATTGATCGAATGTGGCTCCACGCTCCACCTGATGAAAGAAGAAGCTTGACGAGAGATACAGCAGTCGCATACACTTCCGTCTTTGTCACAAAGCAAGTCGCCGAAGACGTCGGGGATCCCCACTGAAAGTGCTATGGTCGTCTACCATTATCAATAGAGAACTTGCCACGGTGAACCTGAATAATACACAGGGTGCATCTAAATTCATCATCGTTGTTTAATGGGGAGGGGAGAATAGGGAAAAAGACTATTTCACATTGAAAAGTATGAGCGCAATCGAATCCATGATGTTATAGAGGGCGCTTTGCGCCCCCAACTAACATTCACGCTCAAAATTGTCTAACGTATGAATTTAACCATTCAACTTTTGATAAGATAACTTTGCAGAAGTTACACGAAGGTGTATACGTTTAAGAACTTGCATATATGCATCTAACTTACGGTGCCACTGAGGAAATGTATGCAGAGCGCTACCTGAACTGTTGTAGGCCACTGATTTAAATGTTTGTTCTTGCTCATTGACAACTGTGCGTAACAGGGTCATTTGCTGGTAGTAATGCTGATCGAGGAAGCCGCCGATCGACACGGTTAGTTTCAGTCAAAGGCTCTGCAGTTTATCAGAAAACAGTTAAGTTCCAGAACATGAGACAGTTTGGAGTTACGCTCTGAACTTATAGAGGTTTCCTTTACGCAGTCGCCTCAAGGACACACTCAGATGAACTGTGATTTCACTTTCCCCGTCCGTTGCTAGGTTACTGAAGAAACAACGATGTCTCACTGGATGGAACTGAGCACGTGATATCCCTCTCTGAATTCCGTGGCCTTGAAGTACCTCTGATAAGGAAATGGACTATAAACGAGGAACACTGACATTCTTCTCGTTCGCAAAGAATTCAGTTACTGGATATAGATACGACTATCCTAAGTGGGTTACTTTGTTATCAGTAGTTCAGGCAGTTGATCCCACTTGTTGAGGAAGCGTCCTTCACCTGTGTAGCTATCTTAAACACACACACATAATTCACATGTGTGGCCTAATCAGAACTCGCATGATCAGAGCTGACCAAAAGCTTTTTTGCCAATGTGTGAACTGGGATCGTCAGTGACTGTTTGCTCGGACCGTATTTACTATTATCCCTTTTGGACGCCGCAAACTACCTCACATATCTTCAGAATGTGTTACTGCGGAACCGTATGAATGAGATATCTGCTTGCACTGGAAAAGGATTCTATCTTCTAGCATGATGTTACTCTAACACATTTCATAAATGATGTGCGTGGTTACCTGACCAGAAAATTTGGAGTTGAATAAATTGCTCGCAGTGGACCGGTTTGTCGGCTAATACGGTTACTGGATTTATCTTCAAGCGTGCGATAAGAAACATGATGTATAACTCCTAATACTATGGACCTTGTAACAAGCATATATCCGTTGCCACTTCATACATTCGAAAAATGCCGGGAATATTTCAGAGTCTTGTTGCCCATACAACGTCGTTGTGAAGCATGTATTCTAAAAAATGGCCGGCCTTTCGAACACCTTTTGTAAGTGTGTACTAATGATGTACAAATATATGTTTTTACCGCATGTTTTATTTCCACCATTTATTCGGGATTATGTTGCCTTATTACATGAAGTCTGCACCGATTCTTTCTTATTAAAATAGTTTTTTCCTATCCCCCCAATATTGTCGATGAATTTTGATATATCCTGTATATCAATGTGTTCAAACTATTCTAAAAATATTTTCGGAAATTAAAGCGCGAACTGGTTATCACTCAGTCACCAAAGTCATAAACATTTGTGACGTAGAAATTTTTATTCATGAATTCATCAACCGTGAATATTTATTTAATTCAAATTGGAGTGTAAAGGTTGATATATTTTTTTGAATAAAAATTTCATGAATAAAAATTTCTAAATTGAAATTTCGTCGTCTATGAAGTTGTGCTGCGATTATTATTGTCTCACCTAATATATCTGCGTTTGCAGACTCGGTGACTTTGCCAACGAATAGTATGCGAGAAGTGCCTAGCTGGTTGTCATCCAGGGTAGCTCAGTGGTAGAGCATCCGTGCATTAAGCGGAGGTGCTCGGGTTCGATTCCCGGCTCTGGTATTTTTCGCATAGTTGGTAATAAATAAAAAAAAATATCAACCTTTACACTCCAATTTGAATTAAATAAATTGTCAACGTAGTTGGAGAATGTTAATAATGAATATTTTTATGACCGCATTTCTAAATTAGTTACTTTTTATTAAAAAAAACTTAATAATTTACACACACACATACAAAAAAAAAAAAAAAAAAAAAAAAAAATCTCTCTCTCCCTCTCTCTCTCTTTTTTTTAACTGTAAGATATTGAGGTTTGGTGTGACTGCACTTTTCGTACCTGCCTAAGTATGACCCTGTGAAGCAATGAGAAAATATAAAGAAAAGGACAAATTAAAATCATTTTAAGTCTAGTTAATTTGGAAAAAAAAAGAGAGAGAGAGAGAAAGAAAGAAAGGAAGGAAGGAAGAAGAAGAAGAACAGAAAAAGAAAGAAAAAAAAGAAAAAAGAAATATATATATATATATATATATATATATATATATATTTCCATTTAGATGGTTATTGTTCAAATATTATATCGAAATGTTATTCATGGTTGATGAATAATTTTTCTATTTAATTCCATGTTGAAATTGTTCTAACGTACCATTTTTATTTTTAAAGAAATAACAAATAACATTTTATTTCGTATATAAATAAGTTTTCGTAATACAGTGTTTGTGTATATATAATATGTGTTTTATACCCACCCGTTAGAAAATGAACTCTATTTATCTCTTTAATGGTTCCACACTGAAAAGAAACATTTGACATTTTAAGTTTTTAAATATATTTCCTAATTTAGGAAGCCAAATGTAGAAGTTACTTAAAATTTCTTAGTAAGAGCCAGAGAACTTACAGTCGGTAACAAAAGTGTCCGAACACTAGCAAAAATTCCTATGTAAAAAAAGTACACTTCATACGGTTTTATTAAATAAATCCTTATTGAATCGTGTTCTTACACTGACTAAGAACAGGATTCGATAAGGATTTATTTAAAAAAAACCGTATGAAGTGTATCTTTTTTACATAGGAATTTTCGCTAGTGTTCGGACACTTTTGTTACCGACTGTACGATACACTCGCGTCTAGTTTTTCATTTGAAGAAGGATTTGCTATTATATTGACCGGAAATAACTATTGTGTGGCTTTTGAAATTTATAATGTTATCTCACAAAATCATTTATTTATTAAATTAAACATTATTTGTATTTAATCGGGTTAACATACAGATGTGCTTCGAGCCAAAAATTTCTCGGGGAAAGAAAAAAAAAACTTTTTTTTTTATATATATATTTATGATATTTATGATATTTATTTTTTAATATATTTATGATATTTTTATAATTAAATATATTTATGTGTCTGATAGCCATTTTTGAAATGACTTTAGCAATTTGCAAAGGGGGTGAACATTAAGGACGAAATTTGTTCACCCTTGAGAGTCCGTCTTAACGGACTCTCAAGGTATATATGTAAATGTCGAGTATGTACTGTACATAAATGTATGTTTCGAAGTATATAAATGTCTAACATTTTCCCGAAATGGAGATTTCTCAAGTGCATTTGCTTTATTTTAATGAAGAGCAGAATTATATTAAAAGAAAAGAAAAACGAAAAGAAAACGTTTCTTACTATTGTGTTTGTTTATTTATTTATTTTTTCTATGAATTGAGGCTTGGTACATTTATTATAAAATATGTTTCGATTAACAATTTGGAGAATAATCTCTACAATATACAGATTTGTGCTTTCATATATCTGTTTGGAGGCTCGGTTATACTATTATTTCTTTAGAGGCTGGTTTACACTATTTTCCGTCTCAAGACCTTTAGTCTAAGATGGCTTGAAACGGGAGAGTAACCTGGAAAAGAACTTGCGAACGTTTCTGAATTTCTTTTTCTTCTTATTCTGTAAAAGAAGCACAAATTAAACCAAAACAACAACGATGTGAGCAAACATTGAAATGTTTTATTTAAATAAATATTTCACAAAATGACACTATTCATAAATAAATTTTGCAGTCTAAAATGAAAGTCACAACCTGTTTATCCGTTTCATTCTTTTGCGCATGATTTCTAAACAAGTGAACGTATGAACATAAAATTTAGATGACATGTTCTTTATCAAACCATTAATCGAATTTTACAGAACTTTAACGTAGGCAATAATTTTTAAACTGATATTACTTCTTCTTTTTATTTATTTATTTATTTTTTCAAAAGTAAGCTTTCGAATAAATGGAAAATTTAAACAATTTTAGAAAAGAAAACTATATGAAAAATGGTGTTAAAGATGCATGACAGACAAAGGAAGATACATACACAGGTATTCAAATGTTAAATTAAAACTCGGGTTTCCTTCCTGTATCCCCTTTTCTTTTTCTTCTTTTTCCTTCTTCTTCTTTTTTTGCGAAGAATTTTTTTCTTTAAATATACAAATGAACATGAAAATTAAAGGAGATAAAATTATTCATTGATTTTTTTTTTTTTTTCTGGAGGCGTTTATAGTTCACTATAAATTAATAATTGTAACTTTTCAAAAGTCCGTTAAGGAAGAAAAAGAAAAGTGAATGCAGGATGAAAAATCCGATTTTAATTTAATATTTGGAGGTATCTGTATCTTCTCCTATCTTGAAAGGGATAGGAGTTTTTCCACTTAGTTTTCTTTTCTAAACTGTTCTTTTTTTTTTTTTCTCATTTCTTCCAAAGATTACTTTGGAGAAAATTTAAATTAATCTCAAATTGAAAATCCGTTGCTTATGTTAAAGTTCTATAAAATTCGGTTAATGTTTTGAAAGTAAAATATCCCATCCAAATTTTATATTCATACTTTCATTTGTTTAAAAGTGATGCGCAAAAGAAGGAAACGAGAAAACAGGTTGTGACTTTAATTTTGAACATGAGTGTAGTGTAACTATTACATTATATAATAGAGCACTTTTTATACGTTTCTCGTTTATATGTTTTATAACTTCGATTCCAAATCATTCCATTGTATTCTAATGTTAACATTTTACGTTTATCTTTCATTCAAATAAATTTTTATTTCACTTATACTCTTTATTTATTTATTTTATTTTATTTTTTTAAGAAACTGTCTGTGCTAGGGAATTTTAGGAAATTTTTCAAAAGCAGGCGGATGGGAGCAAGATTGATTGATATGTACAGTTGGCTGCAAAATTATTCGAGCACTAGCAATAATCCTTGCCAAAAAAAAGTACACTTAATACAGCTTTGTTAATTAAATCCTTGTCGATTCATGTTCTTAATCAGTCTAAGAACATGATTCGACAAGGATTTACTTAGCAAAACAGTCTTAAGTGTACTTTTTAACTATAGGAATTATTGTCTAGTGCTCGAATAATTTTGCAGCCGACTGTATGCATTTACCTGGTGTTTCTTCGAAAGAAAGGAGAGTGACCGCGTGCTTTGATCTTCTACTCTCTCTTTTAATTTCTTTTCGGGAATGGGGTTTAAATTAAAGGAAACCCAAACCCTTACAGATTTACAGGCACTTTGTAAACTTGTGGATTTATTTCTCATTTCCCAACGATGGACTTGAATGGGATTTTCTATTCTTTCATCATGCTCGCACTCACGTTTGTGAGACAAGGAGTTTTTTTAGCTTTCACGGTTGGTAAAAACATCGACGTCGCTTAGAAAAAGAAAGACAGATGCGAATTACCCTCTGAGGCATGCCTCACCGTCGGTTTAGAGGTATAAAGCCAAGCCACAGAGAGAAAAATCCTATAAAAGGAACAAATCTTTTCCCAACAGATCCACAGGCAGGGGCACGGGCCCAGAAACACCGGCGGAGGGAGAAGACAGAAAACGAAAGACAAGTGGAAAACATATTGCTATAATAAATGATTTGGTAACATTATTTTTGTTATTTACGTGTCTTTTCTTTCACTTATGTACGAAACTCCACCTATCAGCTGTTTATTATTATTATTATTATTTTCCCTCATTTAAAAAAAATATATATATATACGTCCCGTGATTTATCGATGCTAAATCTGTAAACCGTTTTTTATTTTGGTTATTTTTTCGGGTTTTATGAATTTTTAAAGTCTTTACGGACTCCCCCCCCCCCCTGCAGTTTTACGTGTGTTATGAACGCCCATTGAAAACGTACAAACGATGTTCCCATGTATTAGTATAATTACTACAGATAATAGTACTAGTAATCAATAGTAACAACAACCATTTTTAGTAATTATTTCCTAACAAAAATGAAATAATAACTAACAGGATAACCCCTAAGCTTAATATATAGGGGAAAGTAGCTTAAAATGGTCCTAGCGGGCAGAACGATCCACATGTATTTTCTTCGAAACAGGTAGCGCTATATACCGGGTAACATAAGC
The DNA here is from genome assembly GCA_963930645.1 of Salticus scenicus. NCBI lineage: Eukaryota > Metazoa > Arthropoda > Arachnida > Araneae > Salticidae > Salticus > Salticus scenicus. Next base: position 324,799,861 of record OZ005653.1, on the reverse strand, counting down.
CAGTTGTACCAAATCAAGATGAGGCAATGGCGGTTTTTAAGCGATTGCTGTGTGTGTTACGCGTCTGAATAGAATTCTTTGAAAAAGTAGGTTTTATAAAATCTGTTATAATTTAAGCAATAACTTTCCAATTTGTTTAGATACGCAATCTTTCATATACAGAACTATGACTTAGTTTACTTTGTGAGGTTTGCGTGGATGCAACCTCATCTTAATTAAATAATTAAGTAACTTAAGATAAATGAGAGCACAAATCTATGAGGTAAAATCAAATAACCTTTTATTTAACTGGATTTAAAAGGGGGTAAATCTGGCTCTTTAAACTCAATCAGTAGAAACTTTAGATAACTTAGAAGAAAAACTACAAGAAATAACTTAGATAAATATAAAGTAACTCTCACCCACAGGAGATAACAGAAGAATGAAGGCTGCTCTCTTTACCACTAAACGACGTGAGCACAAACTTGCCGGAAGGATTCCCACGGCAGACAGATTTCACACACAACTTTTCTATCTCTACAACTTCACTATACACATCAGACTTGCTAACTCCAATAGCGCATAACTTCACCATTCGTATAATAAATTAATTTCATCAATACGCCACAAACTATAGTTTAACCGATCATAGGAACTAACCCTTCTATACCACACTCTCGACGAAACTACCTTCCTATTTATACTTCATTCAATAGACTTCCAATCTCTTCACTTTAACAAAACCTTAAAGCCGCTTCGTATTCGCTTACACTCCGCAACTTACTTCCTCCGTTGCAGCTCTATGCTGGCTCAAAACCATTCCAAACTAAATTTCGCCGACTGCTGGCGTCGAAGCATTTTAAACTCTCCCATCTATTGTGTCGCTGGATCTAGTTCAATTTGAAAAACTGTGGTGATCTACCATAGTCTCAACCTTATAACTTAATAAAATATGTTTTTAGATGCATATTACACTTGCTAATTGTGTTATGTTTATCGGCGTTATCCAGTAGTATGACCTAAAATAGATAGCCGTCGAGTAAAATGATCCAATATGTGAATAGTTTTGAATTCATTATATGTGGATCGTCATGAATCCATTATTTGGATAGAATGTGGCAGAAATAGGCATAATTTAATTTATTTCTGACTCTATTGAGGGTCTATTATTATATCTATTATTTTTGAATCAAAATTTTCAAATATTGCATTTTCTTATTTTTCTTTCTTTCTTTCCTTTTTTTTTTTTTTTTTTTTTTAAGTTGAGACACTTTTTTTTACTTCCTTATACAAAGTATAAGGAAGTATAGTAACCGCTAACGGAAAACCTCCATCTGGCCAAAATCACACAGGACAATGAACAACTCTGGTATAAACAACTAGCCAACAATAAACACGTACAGAACAAGGCAAAACACATAGTCAGTTGGATCACAAACAACATAGACGACATTTCACAGTGATCAAAAGCCAACATCTCGAGCAGCAGGAACCAGCCACGTACTGTCAAAACCCGAAGAAGAGGACCTGGCGGATTTTTATTTACTAGATCAGGGGACTTTTTGTTTATTTTTGGTCATGATCGTGGTCCATGAAGTTAAAGCGGCGGGTACCTATACAGTCTGAGCCCCGGTAAAAATAAAAATGTAAAAATCAGAAAATCTAGAAATAAAAAGTAAAAAAAAAAATAATAATAATAAAATAAAAAGTAAAAAAAAAAATTTAAAAATAATTTAAAAAAAAAAAAAAAAATTAAATAATGTAAACGGTTCTTGGCTTATAAGTCCGTAAGTCCGCGCCCATGACTGTGCATGAATGTTTATTTTGTTTTAATTTTATTTCTTTTATTACTTCCATTAGTGTATGAATGGCGTGGTCAAAAAGCAACCATGTTGTTTGGTACTCACCAAGTTTTGACCCGCACCAATTTTAATTTAAGTACTTACCTACTTTAATTAATTTATTTATTTATTCAATATTTTTATTATTTTTATTATTTATTTTTATTTTTTTTTTTATTTTTTTTTTTATTCTATTCTATTTTTTATTATTATTTTTATTTACTTTATTTTTATTATTATTTTTATTTTATTCTTTTTTTTTTTTTTACGAGGGTGTGGCGGTGTCTGGTCCTCGTTAATCTGTGCTGCACCGTCAAGTGCTCGATGGGGTCGTTTAGCAGTCGTCGGGCTACCAACGCGGGGAACCATCCCCCCGTGGTGGATCAAAATTGCGATGGTCCCTCTTTCTCTTCTCCATTCGGCCACCCTGCGCATAGTAATTTCCCTCCCAATTAGGATTAGGCCTTGCCACTTCAAAAACTTCAAAATTTTCGCTATGCGCCCAAAACTATCTTCCATCCCCCAGTGGCTTCACGTATTTTTTTTTTTCTTTTTATAATCTCATTGTTCCTCTTTCGTCTTTCTCAAATCATAAGTGTTGTCCCCTTCCCCTTTTCAAATGACCTCCTCCTTCGGCCTTAATTTTTGTGTGCACAACTAACTTTATCGGCTCCCCCAGCGGTTTTTTTTTTTTTTTCCCTCCCTGCCTAAATTCAAAAATGTTTAATTTTGTATAATTCCGGTTATTTCGACTCTCAGCTAGTTAGTGCAATTATACCCAATTCCTTAACATCTGGAGCGTGCTGCAATTCCTGAGCTTTGGCGTCTAGTTACATTGCTGCCCAGCATCTTCCACGCGGTTATCTGGCGATTTATTCGCTCCGGCGGACGGCATCCAACCCGTTAAGCTTGGCCGAGCCCAGGCAGGCAGGGGCCGTCCAAAGGTTTCAAAGGAAGTATAGTAATCCCGATTTGCGAAATGGATTTTGTATTTCACATTGCTCGAAAACGAATGATCGCTGAATGTTGCTAATTTATACGTGTGACTTTCATGATGTCTAGTTGCACACCTGCAAGTGTCATCTTAACACGAGCTCTCGTTTTAGAGATATAAGGGATTTTACACGATTTTTCGTGACGTCTGTATGTGTGTGTGTGTGTCTGTGTGTGGGTATGTCGCATAACTCAAAAACGGTTGGACGCAGAAAGTTGCGAATTGGTACATAGGTTTGTTATAACATCTAGTTGTGCACCTCCCTTTTTGGACTTTCTATGATTTTCCGTTTTGGAGATATTTAGGAAAATTAGGTTCATAATGACAAAAATACATAGGTTTTGGCCATAATGTATCAAAAAACGGTATAGACAAATCTTGCAATCGATTTTTAACTAACTTCTCGACTAGCTAGATATTTGAAATTTTCAGGACAGCTCACAACACGGTGACAATACATTTTTCTAATAATTTTAGTCAACTTTTTCAAGTCCCGCTGCCTTCGGCAGCGCTTATATGATTCGGCAGAAAATTTATTTAACTAACTTCCCGACTAGCTAGACATTTGAAACTTTCAGACTAGATCAGAACACGGTGAAAATAATTTTTTTTAATACTTTTAGCCAACTGTGTAGGGTCCCTGCTGCCTTCGGCAGCGTTACCAGTGCACATCTTGGAATCGATTTTTAACTAACTTCCCGAGTAGCTAGACATTTAAAACTTCCGGAAAAGCTCAGAACACTGTGACAATGCATTTTTTAAATATTTTTAGCCAATTGTTTCGGGTCACTGCTGCCTGCGGCACCGTTTATATGGTTTAACAGAAAATTTATTTAACTAACTTCCCGACTAGCTAGACACTTGAAACTTTCAGAATAGTTCAGAACACGGTGGATATGCATCGTTTTAATACTTTTAGCCAACTGTTTCAGGCCCCTGCTGCCTTCGGCAGCGTTTATATGGTTCAACAGAAAATTTATTTAACTAACTTCCCGACTAGCTTGACATTTGAAATTTCAGAGTTCAGAACACGGTGAAAATACCTTTTTTTAATACTTTTAGCCATTTTTTTCGGGTCCCAGCTGCCTTCGTCAGCGTTACCAGTACAAATCTTGCAATCGGTTTTTAACTAACTTTCAGAAAACCTCAGAACACGGTGATAATTCATTTTTTTTAAAAATATTTTTAGCCAACTGTTTCGGGTCCAGTGTCAATGTTTTTTAACATTATGTATATTTCTAAAAGTGTATAAGGAAGTCATGTGGTGCCCACATCAGATTTTTTAAATATCGTAAAATAAATTATGTTTGCTATTTGATTGTAAAACTTATTTTATTTCATTATGTATTGTCATAATTACTTTTATTTATTTTCAAGATAAAAAGCAATTTACAAATATTTTTAAATGAAGGATCATTTTGTCCTTTAATGAGGATAAAATGATCCTATGGACCCTTTTTTAAAAATCTATTTTTTTCATTACTCAGATAAAGTTTAAAATATTATAAAAGTGCGTTTTTATAGTGCAAAATATAGTGTAAAACAGACTAGCAAAGGGCCAAAGTTTTATTTAAACATTTATGTTGTTTCACACAAGTTTTTCTCTCAAGGGGATCATTTGAGGCCACCTTCCTCTATATATATGTGTGTATGTGTGTTCAATTCACTATCTTTACATCTTTGAATGCGCTTTTTTGTTTACATAGTACAAATACCAATCTCTAAATGACACAAAAGATTAAATCAAATAGACTCACCTTTCCAGGTTGCTCTACTGATACAGATGGTAACTCTACAAATTCGTGAACCTCCGAGGTGTGAAATGGAGGTACATCACTGAGTACCAGTACATTTCTGGGATAAGGCAAATATTCAAAAATAGTTGGTAACGTTCCAACACGAGGCAACCGAAGTCTAAGAAGAAGAGAAAAATTAAAATGAAGTTACCTATACTTCTCAGTGTTAACATGGATAAAGATTTTACATACATTTTGTCATTTTGCTTTACATTATATTTAGTATTATTTACATTTATTATTATTAATAAAATGCACCAAAAACCGTACATTAAATTTCTCCGCATTACATCATGGAAAATCGATTGCATAATATGCTGATATGCAGTGGTGTGATAATTTCACCTTAGCCCACCAGAGGGCGAGCATTTCATTACAATCGCGGATAAATAAGACATTTAGATTTTAAAATTTTATCCATAATTTAATTGTTGCCATTTTTTTCGACAAAATAATAATAATTTAAAAAAAAAAAAAAAAAAAAAACCGTACACTTATTTAAAATGAGGAAAATAAATCAGAAAGATTAGAAAATAAATTAGAAATATCAGTCGCATTGTTACAAATAAGATAGCAAATGAAAGGAAAATTTTTTTTCAATCCGATGCATCAAACAGCTTATCAATCGGACAATTAGATTTTTTTAAATTAACTAAAGTATGAATTTTAGGTGGCAACAGCAGAAGATTGTAGGGAAACCGTTAGGAGAAAAAAAAAATAATAAAAAATCTGCTTCTCGGTAAGTCACATGTTTTTGAAGTGGGATAAAAAATTGCAGTTTTCAAATTCTTTTAAATTATCTCTCACGAACACAAAAATATAATATGCATCCTGTACCCCACAAGACGAACTTGCATTTCAAATTTCATCAATTTGCTTGGTTAATAAACAAAAAAGTTAAATCATTTTTTTTTTTTCAAATTAAGTTTTATTCTAACTTCGAAAAGATTTATGTGATCATAGATATAATAATATATATAGATCTATCATCTCCATATTATCGTGCAAAGATTTTTGATGCCGAGAAAAAAGCTTTGGAATCAGCCATTAAGTGGTATTGAAGGGGAAAAAAAAAGAAGAATGAATTTGAAACTATATCTGGGGCTTTTCATTGACCTTTAGTAAATAAATTATTCATGAATTTTATTTGCTAAAACATTCGTGCATATTCCCGTGTGTATTCACTCGGGGAAAGACTGCCATATTTTGGTAAAATCGCCGTCTTTTCCCGAGTGAAAAGAAATCACTTTTTTGTCCCCAATGATCAATCTATATATTATTACTATATCCATGTATGTGATACGATACATTAATAATTTGTGTTTTAAAAAATCTTTTAAATAGATTATTTAAACTCTATGAACCACATTTTATTTTATCAGCTTCATTAACAGATCCTGCTGGGCGATTTTTTAAATTTTGGTGTTTAAGTACACCGAATGTTTTTCGACAAGAAGTTTAATATAGCAACAGCCATTTTAATCTAAGTAGCGCATCAAATATATAAAAACATAAATGATTTATTTTTACGCAAAATTTACAGAACAAATGCAGTTTTAAAGATAGGAAATTTATTTCAACAAGCACTATTTTAAACCTAAAAAGCATTAAAAATATAAGCAGAATATAAAGGATTCTTATGTATAAACAAAAATCTGATGTGGGCACCACATGACTTCCTCATACACTTTTAGAAATATACATAATGTTAAAAAACATTGTCACTGGACCCGAAACAGTTGGCTAAAAATATATTAAAAAAAAAAAAAAAATATGTGCCTTGAGGGGACTCATTTTAAAGTTGTGCCTTGGGGGGACTCATGTCAAAGTTACGCCTTGGGGGGACTCATGTCAAAGTTGTGCCTTGGGGGGGACTCATGTCAAAGTTGTGCCTTGGGGGGACTCATGTCAAAGTTGTGCCTGGGGTGACTCATGTCAAAGTTGGGCCTTAAGGGACTCATGTGCTTTGGGGGGGACTCATGTCAAAGTTGTGCCTTTGGGGGACTCATGTCAAAGTTGTGCCTTGGGGAGGAGACTCATGTCAAAGTTGCGCCTTGGGGGGACTCATGTCAAAGTTGTGCCTTGGGGGGGGACTCATGTCAAAGTTGTACCTTGGGGGGGGACTCATGTCAAAGTTGTGACTTCGGGGTCTCAAGTCAAAGTTGTGCCTGGGGGGAGACTCATGTCAAAGTTGTGCCTTGGGGGGGACTCATATCATAGTTGTGCCTTGGGGGGACTCATGTCAATGTCATTTTGAAAAGATTTTGATGAAATTTTGGCAAAAGCAGAATTTAGTTTAGGACGGAGAACTATTAGTTTTTTTTTTTCTTCTTAATTATAACATCGCTTTCAAATTATTCAATTATATTTTCGATAAATTTTAGATTTCGATAAATGTCTATCGAAAAATTATTTCGACAAATGTCCAACTATCGAAAACGACAACGCAAAAATCGCTGTCTGAGACTAATAGGCCCTCAGTCCTAAAAATGTATTATCACCGTGTTCTGAGCTTTTCTGAAAGTTAGTTAAAAACTGATGCAAGATTTCTACTGGTAACGCTGCCGAAGACAGCAGGGACCCTTAACAGTTGGCTAAAAGTATTAAAAAAATGCATTTTCACCGTGTTCTGATCTAGTCTGAAAGTTTCAAATGTCTAGCTAGTCGTGAAGTTAGTTAAATAAATTTTCTGTTGAATCACACAAAAGCTGCTGAGGGCAGCAGGTATCGTAAACTGTTGGCTAAAAATATTTAAAAAATGCATTGTCAACGTGTTTTGAGCTTTTCTGAAAGTTTCAAATGCCTAGCTAGTCAGGAAGTCAGTTAAATTGCATGATTTCTCCAAACCGCTTTTGAGTTATTACCGTTTTTTGATACATTATGGCCAAAACCTATGTATTTTTGGTCATTATGAACCTAATTTTCCTAAATATCTCCAAAACGGAAAGTCATACAAAGTCCAAAAAGGGAGGTGCACAATTAGATGTTATAACAAACCTATGTACCAAATTCGCAACTTTCTACGTCCAACCGTTTTTGAGTTATGCGACATACGGACACACACACAGACACACATACATACAGACGTCACGAAAAATCGTGTAAAGTCCCTTATATCTCTAAAACGAGAGCTCGTGTAAAGACGACACTTGCAGGTGTACAACTAGACATCATGACAGTCACACGTATAAATTGGCAACATTCAGCGATCATTCGTTTTCGAGTAATGTGAAATGCAAAATCCATTTCGCAAATCGGGATTACTATACTTCCTTATACTTTGTATAAGGAAGTAAAAAAGAGTCTGATAAAATTATTAGCAAAATAGTCTTCCCCTTTTCATAAAAAAAAAAAAAAAAAAAATCCATCGCTAATATGGCGACAAAAATTCAAAAGCCGCCAATGGAGCGACATAATAAAGTTGTGTAACACGATAATGTTTACCTATTTATTTATTTTTACTTCCTCATACAAAGTATAAGGAAGTATAGTAATCCCGATTTGCGAAATGGATATTGTATTTCACATTGCTCGAAAACGAATGATCGCTGAATGTTGCCAATTTATACGTGTGACTGTCATGATGTCTAGTTTTACACCTGCAAGTGTCGTCTTAACACGAGCTCTCGTTTTAGAGATATAAGCGACTTTACACGATTTTTCGTGACGTCTGTATGTATGTGTGTCTGTGTGTGTGTCCGTATGTCGCATAACTCAAAAACGGTTGGTCGTAGAAAGTTGCAAATTGGTATATAGGTTTGTTATAACATCTAGTTGTGCACCTCCCTTTTTGGACTTTGTATGATTTTCCGTTTTGGAGATATTTAGGAAAATTAGGTTCATAGTGACTAAAAATACATAGGTTTTGGCCATAATGTATCAAAAAACGGTAATAACTCAAAAACGGTTTGGAGAAATCATGCAATTTAACTGACTTCCCGACTAGCTAGGCATTTGAAACTTTCAGAAAAGCTCAAAACACGTTGACAATGCATTTTTTAAATATTTTTAGCCAACTGTTTCCGATACCTGCTGCTGCCCTGAGCAGCGTTTATGTGATTCAATAGAAAATTTATTTAACTAACTTCACGACTAGCTAGACATTTGAAACTTGCAGACTAGATCAGAACACGGTGAAAATGCAATTTTTTAATACTTTTAGCCAACTGTTAAGGGTCCCTGCTGTCTTCGGCAGCGTTACCAGTACAAATCTTGCATCAGTTTTTAACTAACTTTCAGAAAAGCTCAGAACACGGTGATAATTCATTTTTAGGACTGAGGGCCTATTAGTCTCAGACAGCGATTTTTGCGTTATCGTTTTCGATAGTTGGACATTTGTCGAAATCATTTTTCGATGAACATTTATCGAAATCTAAAATTTATCGAAAATATAATTGAATAATTTGAAAGCGATGTTATAATTGGGAAGAAAAAAAAACTAATAGTCCTCCGTCCTAAACTAAATTCTGCTTTCCCGAATTTCATCAAAATCTTTTCAAAATGACATTGACATGAGTCCCCCCAAGGCACAACTATGACATGAGTCTCCCCCAAGGCACAACTTTGACATGAGTCCCCCCAAGGCACAACTTTGACATGAGTCCCCCCCAGGCACAACTTTGACATGAGACCCCCAAGGCACAACTTTGACATGAGTCCCCCCCAAAGGTACAACTTTGACATGAGTCCCCCCCAAGGCACAACTTTGACATGAGTCCCCCCAAGGCGCAACTTTGACATGAGTCTCCTCCCCAAGGCACAACTTTGACATGAGTCCCTCCCCCCAAGGCACAACTTTGACATGAGTCCCCCCCAAGGCACAACTTTGACATGTCCCCCCCAGGCACAACTTTGACATGAGACCCCCAAGGCACAACTTTGACATGAGTCCCCCCCAAGGTACAACATTGACATGAGTCCCCCCCAAGGCACAACTTTGACATGAGTCCCCCCAAGGCGCAACTTTGACATGAGTCCCCCAAGGCCCAACTTTGACATGAGTCCCCCCAAGGTACAACTTTGACATGAGTCCCCCCAAGGCAAAACTTTGACATGAGTCCCCCCCAGGCCCAACTTTGACATGAGACCCCCAAGGCACAACTTTGACATGAGTCCCCCCCGAAGGTACAACTTTGACATGAGTCCCCCCAAGGCACAACTTTGACATGAGTCCCCCCAAGGCGCAACTTTGACATGAGTCCCCTCCCCAAGGCACAACTTTGACATGAGTCCCCCCAAGGCACAACTTTGACATGAGTCCCCCCCAAAGCACATGAGTCTCCCCAAGGCACAACTTTGACATGAATCCCCCAGGCCCAAATTTAACATGAGTCCCCCCCAAGGCTCAACTTTGACATGAGTCCCCCCAAGGTACAACTTTGACATGAGTCCCCCAAGGCACAACTTTGACATGAGTCCCCTCCAAGGCACAACTTTGACATGAGTCCCCCCCAAGGCACAACTTTCACATGAGTCCCCCCCAAGGCACAACTTTCACATGAGTCCCCCCCCCAAGACACAACTTTAAAATGAGTCCCCTCAAGGCACATTTTTTTAAAAATATTTTTAGCCAACTGTTTTGGGTCCAGTGACAATGTTTTTTAACATTATGTATATTTCTAAAAGTGTATAAGAAAGTCATGTGGTGCCCACATCAGATTTTTTTATATAATAATCACTATGCTAATTTATCATACAAACAAATGAACCTCTGTGTGTTACTGCACTCTCACGCTGTCGAACAGAAGTATTTGAAAAATTCAAATTAATATTTAAATAAATAAATAACAATATGTTTAATGGGAAATATATATAACCATAAAAAGATTAGTTGTCTAAAATACGGCAGAAATAGCGCTCATAGCATATTGTTACAAGGGATTAAGTCTTATTGTTACAATGGATTAAGTCTAAAATGGTGACAAAAATTCAAAAGCCGCCAAAGAAAACTATATTAAGGCTGTACTGTCAGGTTTACAACCCATGAATTATATATAAACACAAAAAATTAATTGTCTCATGCGACAGACGTAGCTGGTCACAGCATATTGTAATATTTGGCGTGAAATTGCTGTCATTTAATGGTTGATTGGATAAACAAAAAAAACATATGAAATAACGTAAAGCAAATATTATGTTGTCTAAACCCAGTTACGTTTGAGTCCAGTCCGAGTTACATGTGAACAACACGTATAGTGTTGTTCACATTTAACTGGGATTGAAATATAAAAGGGAAACTCCAATTTTACCATGTTTTTATTTTTTTTATTTTATTAACTTCGATTCTTGTGTGTTTGTGTGTTTGTGGGTTTGTGTGTTTGTCAGGGACAAATCTTGCAATCGATTTTTAACTAACTTCCCGACTAGCTAGATATTTGAAATTTTCAGGACAGCTCACAACACGGTGACAATACATTTTTCTAATAATTTTAGTCAACTATTTCAAGTCCCGCTGCCTTCGGCAGAGCTTATATGATTCGACAGAAAATTTATTTAACTAACTTCACGACTAGCTAGACATTTGAAACTTTCAGAATAGTTCAGAACAGGGTGAAAATGCATTTTCTTAAAACCTTTTGCCAACTGTTTCGGGTTCCCGCTGCCTTCGGCAGCGTTATCAGTACAAAGCTTGCAATCGATTTTTCACTAACTTTCCGACTAGCTAGACATTTGAAATTTTCAGGACAGCTCACAACACGGTGACAACACATTTTTCTAATAATTTTAGTCAAGTATTTCAAGTCCCGCTGCCTTCGGCAGCGCTTATATGATTCGACAGAAAATTTATTTAACCAACTTCCCGACTAGCTAGACATTTGAAACTTTCAGAATAGTTCAGAACACGGTGAAAATGCATTTTCTTAAAACCTTTAGCCAACTGTTTCGGGTTCCTGCTGCCTTCGGCAGCGTTTTCAGTACAAAGCTTGCAATCGATTTTTCACTAACTTTCCGACTAGCTAGACATTTGAAACTTTTAGGACAGCTCACAACACGGTGACAATACATTTTTCTAATAATTTTAGTCAACTATTTCAGGTCCCGCTGCCTTCGGCAGCGCTTATGTAATTCGACAGAACATTTATTTAACTAACTTCCCGACTAGCTAGACATTTAAAATTTTCAGAATAGTTCAGAACACGGTAAAAATGCATTTTTTAAATACCTATAGCCAACTGTTTCGAGTTCCTGCTGCCTTCGGCAGCGTTATCAGTATAAAGTTTGCAATCGATCTTTCACTAACTTTCCGACTAGCTAGACATTTGAAACTTTTAGGACAGCTCACAACACGATGACAATACATTTTTCTAATAATTTTAGTCAACTATTTCAGGTCCCGCTGCCTTCAGCAGCGCTTATATAATTCGACAGAACATTTATTTAACTAACTTCCCGACTAGCTAGACATTTAAAATTTTCAGAATAGTTCAGAACACGGTGAAAATGCTTTTTTTTTAATACTTTTAGCCAACTGTTTCGGGTTCCTGCTGCCTTCGGCAGCGTTACCAGTACAAAGCTTGCAATCGATTTTTCACTAATTTCCCGACTAGCTAGATATTTGAAACTTTCAGGACAGCTCAGAACACTGTGGCAATATATTTTTTTAATACTTTTAGTCAACTGTTTCAGATCACTACTGCCTTCGGCAGCGTTCGTATGATTCAACAGAAAATTCATTTAACTAACTTCCCGAGTAGCTAGACATTTGAAACTTTCGGAACAGTTCAGAATACGGTGAAAATGCTTTTTAAAAATATTTTTATCCAATTGCTTCGGGACCCTGCTGCCTTCGGCAGCGATTCCAGTACAAAGCTTGCAATCAACTTTTAACTAACGTCCCGGCTAGATAGCCATTTGAAACTTTTATAATAGCTCAAAAGACGATAGCAAGGAATTTTTTTAATACTTTTATCCAATTGCTGGGGTTCCGGCTGCCTTCAGTAGCGTTTATATGATTCAACAGAAAATTAAAAAACATGGTTTATAAAAAATTTTTTATCTTATAATTATTTTCGATACTATCTATTTCGAAACTGTTATATAATATGCACCTAAATGGAAGCTCATTGGTAAACTATTGTCGCAGGTAATAGGGACAAGCGCCCGAGTTGCAGTTGATGACCAAATCGCTGCTGAATGCAGCAGGGACCTGGAGCGAGCTTTTGAACAATTTCAGTAATTTATTTCATTTTATTTTTATAAAGCTATATAGAAACGAGTTTCCTTTAAATTTAGTGGCCAGCGAAGCGGGCAAAGCCTGCTAGTATGAATAAACCAAGTTTTTAGTGTAAAAATAATAACTACTTAAAATGACAGTATTCTATAAATAACATATTTAGAAGGAATTATCTGAACAATGTCAAAAATAACTTTGCTTGAAATAGGAATATAACTCAGGTCTTAAGGCAATAAAGCACCTGTGTTCTACAAACTCAGCTGCCATGTTAACTCTTGACTGACATTTTTCACTCACCTGAAGCAAGATTTTTAAGCTATTGTATAGCTTTTATCGCTGGCTTTGAGCGCGGCGACCGAATCGAAAAATTCCGTAACGAAAAAAAACCTAACACAGTTCGGTAGACTTCGGCTGTACGAAGCTCGCACAGATCGAGACGAGTTTCCCCGAAATCGGACGAATACATAAGCAGCTGTTTGTGAGAAAGTATATAGGTGTATAGGTATCAATCATCTATGTACAACAGTGAATAGCTGTACGCGTAAAATTTGTGTATAAAGTAGATCAGATAAAACTTGAATATCTCCATTCGACTTGCAGGCCTTTAAAACCTATTAAATACCTTTTCTCTATTAAAATTTGTTTTCTTATCATTATTGTTATCTTATCATTATTGTTATCTTATTCATTAATATCAAAGAAAAACCTTGAATATCCCCATTCGACTTGCAGGCATTTAAAACCTATTAAATACCTTTTTAAGCTATTGTATAGCTTTTATCGCGGGCTTTGAGCGCGGCGACCGAATCAAAAAATTCCGTAACGAAAAAAAAACCTAACACAGTTCGGCAGACTTTGGTAGACTTCGGTTGTACGAAGCTCGCACGGATCGAGACGAGCTGCTCCGAAATCGGACGAATACGTAAGCAGCTGTTTGTGAGAAAGTATATAGGTGTATAGGTATCTATCATCTATGTACAACAGTGAATAGCTGTAAGCGTAAAATTTGTGTATAAAGTAGATCAGATAAAACTTGAATATCTCCATTCGACTTGCAGGCCTTTAAAACCTATTAAATACCTTTTCTCTATTAAAATTTGTTTTCTTATCGGTCACCACGCTCAAAAAGTGTAACTTGAATTAATATCAAAGAAAAAACTTGAATATCCCCATTCGACTTGCAGAAAAACAAATTTTAATAGAGAAAAGGTATTTAATAGGTTTTAAAGGCCTGCAAGTCGAATGGGGATATTCAAGTTTTTTCTTTGATATTAATGAATAAGATAACAATAATAAGAAAACAAATTTTAATAGAGAAAAGGTATTTTAATAGGTTTTAAAGGCCTGCAAGTCGAATGGGGATATTCAAGTTTTTTCTTTGATATTAATTCAAGTTACACTTTTTGAGCGTGGTGACAGATAAGAAAACAAATTTTAATAGAGAAAAGGTATTTTAATAGGTTTTAAAGGCCTGCAAGCCGAATGGGGATATTCAAGTTTTTTCTTTGATATTAATTCAAGTTACACTTTTTGAGCGTGGTGACCGATATAAAACAAATTTTAATAGAGAAAAGATATTTTAATAGGTTTTAAAGGCCTGCAAGTCGAATGGGGCCATTCAAGTTTTTTCATTGATATTAATGAATAAGATAACAATAATGATAAGATAACAATAATGATAAGAAAACAAATTTTAATAGAGAAAAGGTATTTTAATAGGTTTTAAAGGCCTGCAAGTCGAATGGGGATATTCAATTTTTTTCTTTGATATTAATTCAAGTTACACTTTTTGAGCGTGGTGACCGATAAGAAAACAAATTTTTTTCTTTTATTGAATAAATGAGAATATATCCGCAATGAGAATATATCAAAAATATCCGCAATCGATTTGTAGGTATCGAAAACCTCGATGTACCAAATTTGAATGATCTAACTCTATTTTTTGAGAAATGGTATTTTAATAGGTTTTTAAAGGCCTGCAAGTCGAATGGGGATATTCAAGTTTTTTCTTTGATATTAATTCAAGTTACACTTTTTGAGCGTGGTGACCGATAAGAAAACAAATTTTAATAGAGAAAAGGTATTTAATAGGTTTTAAAGGCCTGCAAGTCGAATGGGATATTCAAGTTTTTTCTTTGATATTAATTCAAGTTACACTTTTTGAGCGTGGTGACCGATAAGAAAACAAATTTTAATAGAGAAAAGGTATTTAATAGGTTTTAAAGGCCTGCAAGTCGAATGGGGATATTCAAGTTTTTTCTTTGATATTAATTCAAGTTACACTTTTTGAGCGCTGTGACCGATAAGAAAACAAATTTTTTTCTTTTATTGAATAAATGAGAATATATCCGCAATGAGAATATATCAAAAATATCCGCAATCGATTTGTAGGTATCGAAAACCTCAATGTACCAAATTTCAATGATCTAACTCTATTTTTTGAAAAAAGGTATTTTAATAGGTTTTTAAAGGCCTGCAAGTCGAATGGGGATATTCAAGTTTTTTCTTTGATATAATTTCAAGTTACACTTTTTGAGCGTGGTGACCGATAAGAAAACAAATTTTAATAGAGAAAAGGTATTTAATAGGTTTTAAAGGCCTGCAAGTCGAATGGGGATATTCAAGTTTTTTCTTTGATATTAATGAATAAGATAACAATAATAAGAAAACAAATTTTAATAGAGAAAAGGTATTTTAATAGGTTTTAAAGGCCTGCAAGTCGAATGGGGATATTCAAGTTTTTTCTTTGATATTAATTCAAGTTACACTTTTTGAGCGTGGTGACAGATAAGAAAACAAATTTTAATAGAGAAAAGGTATTTTAATAGGTTTTAAAGGCCTGCAAGCCGACTGGGGATATTCAAGTTTTTTCTTTGATATTAATTCAAGTTACACTTTTTGAGCGTGGTGACCGATATAAAACAAATTTTAATAGAGAAAAGATATTTTAATAGGTTTTAAAGGCCTGCAAGTCGAATGGGGCCATTCAAGTTTTTTCATTGATATTAATGAATAAGATAACAATAATGATAAGATAACAATAATGATAAGAAAACAAATTTTAATAGAGAAAAGGTATTTTAATAGGTTTTAAAGGTCTGCAAGTCGAATGGGGATATTCAAGTTTTTTCTTTGATATTAATTCAAGTTACACTTTTTGAGCGTGGTGACCGATATAAAACAAATTTTAATAGAGAAAAGGTATTTAATAGGTTTTAAAGGCCTGTAAGTCGAATGGGGATATTCAAGGTTTTTCTTTGATATTAATGAATAAGATAACAATAATGATAAGATAACAATAATGATAAGAAAACAAATTTTAATAGAGGAAAGGTATTTTAATAGGTTTTAAAGGCCTGCAAGTCGAATGGGGATATTCAATTTTTTTCTTTGATATTAATTCAAGTTACACTTTTTGAGCGTGGTGACCGATAAGAAAACAAATTTTAATAGAGAAACGGTATTTAATAGGTTTTAAAGGCCTGCAAGTCGAATGGGGATATTAAAGTTTTTTCTTTGATATTAATTCAAGTTACACTTTTTTGAGCGTGGTGACCGATAAGAAAACAAATTTTAATAGAGAAAACGTATTTAATAGGTTTTAAAGGCCTGCAAGTCGAATGGGGATATTCAAGTTTTTTCTTTGATATTAATTCAAGTTACATTTTTTGAGCGTGGTGACCGATAAGAAAACAAATTTTAATAGAGAAAAGGTATTTTAATAGGTTTTAAAGGCCTGCAAGTCGAATGGGGATATTCAAGTTTTTTCTTTGATATTAATTCAAGTTACACTTTTTGAGCGTGGTGACCGATAAGAAAACGAATTTTAATAGAGAAAAGGTATTAATAGGTTTTAAAGGCCTGCAAGTCGAATGGGGATATTCAAGTTTTTTCTTTGATATTAATTCAAGTTACATTTTTTGAGCGTGGTGACCGATAAGAAAACAAATTTTAATAGAGAAAAGGTATTTAATAGGTTTTAAAGGCCTGCAAGTCGAATGGGGATATTCAAGTTTTTTCTTTGATATTAATGAATAAGATAACAATAATGATAAGAAAAGAAATTTTAATAGAGAAAAGGTATTTTAATAGGTTTTAAAGGCCTGCAAGTCGAATGGGGATATTCAAGTTTTTTCTTTGATATTAATTCAAGTTACACTTTTTGAGCGTGGTGGCCGATAAGAAAACAAATTTTAATAGAGAAAAGGTATTTAATAGGTTTTAAAGGCCTGCAAGTCGAATGGGGATATTCAAGTTTTTTCTTTGATATTAATTCAAGTTACACTTTTTAAGCGTGGTGACCGATATAAAACAAATTTTAATAGAGAAAAGGTATTTAATAGGTTTTAAAGGCCTGCAAGTCGAATGCGGATATTCAAGGTTTTTCTTTGATATTAATGAATAAGATAACAATAATGATAAGATAACAATAATGATAAGAAAACAAATTTTAATAGAGAAAAGGTATTTAATAGGTTTTAAAGGCCTGCAAGTCGAATGGAGATGTTCAAGTTTTATCTGATCTACTTTATACACAAATTTTACGCGTACAGCTATTCACTGTTGTACATAGATGATAGATACCTATACACCTATATACTTTCTCACAAACAGCTGCTTATGTATTCGTCCGATTTCGGAGCAGCTCGTCTCGATCTGTGCGAGCTTCGTACAGCCGAAGTCTACCGAACTGTGTTAGGTTTTTTTTTCGTTACGGAATTTTTCGATTCGGTCGCCGCGCTCAAACCCCGCGATAAAAGCTATACAATAGCTTAAAACCTTGAATATCCCCATTCGACTTGCAGGCCTTTAAAACCTATTAAATACCTTTTCTCTATTAAAATTTGTTTTCTTATCATTATTGTTATCTTATAATTATTGTTATCTTATTCATTAATATCAAAGAAAAACCTTGAATATCCCCATTCGACTTGCAGGCCTTTAAAACCTATTAAAATACCTTTTCTCTATTAAAATTTGTTTTCTTATCGGTCACCACGCTCAAAAAGTGTAACTTGAATTAATATCAAAGAAAAAACTTGAATATCCCCATTCGACTTGCAGGCCTTTAAAACCTATTAAAATACCTTTTCTCTATTAAAATTTGTTTTCTTATCGGTCACCACGCTCAAAAAGTGTAACTTAAATTAATATCAAAGAAAAAACTTGAATATCCCCATTGGACTTGCAAGCCTTTAAAACCTATTAAAATACCTTTTCTCTATTAAAATTTGTTTTCTTATCATTATTGTTATCTTATTCATTAATATCAAAGAAAAAACTTGAATATCCCCATTCGACTTACAGGCCTTTAAAACCTATTAAATACCTTTTCTCTATTAAAATTTGTTTTCTTATCGGTCACCACGCTCAAAAAGTGTAACTTGAATTAATATCAAATAAAAAACTTGAATATCCCCATTCGACTTGCAGGCCTTTAAAACCTATTAAATACCTTTTCTCTATTAAAATTCTTTTTCTTATCGGTCACCACGCTCAAAAAGTGTAACTTGAAATTATGTCAAAGAAAAAACTTGAATATCCCCATTCGACTTGCAGGCCTTTAAAACCTATTAAAATACCTTTTCTCTATTAAAATTTGTTTTCTTATCGGTCACCACGCTCAAAAAGTGTAACTTGAATTAATATCAAAGAAAAAACTTGAATATCCCCATTGGACTTGCAAGCCTTTAAAACCTATTAAAATACCTTTTCTCTATTAAAATTTGTTTTCTTATCATTATTGTTATCTTATCATTATTGTTATCTTATTCATTAATATCAAAGAAAAAACTTGAATATCCCCATTCGACTTGCAGGCCTTTAAAACCTATTAAATACCTTTTCTCTATTAAAATTCGTTTTCTTATCGGTCACCACTCTCAAAAAGTGTAACTTGAATTAATATCAAAGAAAAAACTTGAATATCCCCATTCGACTTGCAAGACTTTAAAACCTATTAAAATACCTTTTCTCTATTAAAATTTGTTTTCTTATCGGTCACCACGCTCAAAAAGTGTAACTTGAAATTATGTCAAAGAAAAAACTTGAATATCCCCATTCGACTTGCAGGCCTTTAAAACCTATTAAAATACCTTATCTCTATTAAAATTTGTTTTCTTATCGGTCACCACGCTCAAAAAGTGTAACTTGAAATTATATCAAAGAAAAAACTTGAATATCCCCATTCGACTTGCAGGCCTTTAAAACCTATTAAAATACTTTTTCTCTATTAAAATTTGTTTTCTTATCATTATTGTTATCTTATTCATTAATATCAAAGAAAATCTTTGAATATCCCCATTCGACTTGCAGGCCTTTAAAACCTATTAAATACCTTTTCTCTATTAAAATTTGTTTTCTTATCGGTCTCCACGCTCAAAAAGTGTAACTTGAATTAATATCAAAGAAAAAACTTGAATATCACCATTCGACTTGCAGGCCTTTAAAACCTATTAACTACCTTTTCTCTGTTAAAATTTGTTTTCTTATCATTATTGTTATCTTATCATTATTGTTATCTTATTCATTAATATCAAAGAAAAAACTTGAATATCCCCATTCGACTTGCAGGCCTTTAAAACCTATTAAATACCTTTTCTCTATTAAAATTTGTTTTCTTATCGGTCACCACGCTCAAAAAGTGTAACTTGAATTAATATCAAAGAAAAAACTTGAATATCCCCATTCGACTTGCAGGCCTTTAAAACCTATTAAATACCTTTTTTCTATTAAAATTTGTTCTCTTATCGGTCACCACGCTCAAAAAGTGTAACTTGAATTAATATCAAAGAAAAAACTTGAATATCCCCATTCGACTTGCAGGCCTTTAAAACCTATTAAAATACCTTTTCTCTATTAAAATTTGTTTTCTTATCATTATTGTTATTTTATTAATTAATATCAAAGAAAAAACTTGAATATCCTGATTCGACTTGCAGGCCTTTAAAACCTATTAAATACCTTTTCTCTGTTAAAATTTGTTGTCTTATCGGTCACCACGCTCAAAAAGTGTAACTTGAATTAATATCAAAGAAAAAACTTGAATATCCCCATTCGTCTTGCAGGCCTTTAAAACCTATTAAAATACCTTTTCTCTATTAAAATTTGTTTTCTTATCGGTCACCACGCCCAAAAAGTGTAACTTGAAATTATATCAAAGAAAAAACTTGAATATCCCCATTCGACTTACAGGCCTTTAAAAACCTATTAAAATACCTTTTCTAAAAAAATAGAGTTAGATCATTCAAATTTGGTACATCGAGGTTTTCGATACCTACAAATCGATTGCGGATATTTTTGATATATTCTAATTGCGGATATATTCTCATTTATTCAATAAAAGAAAAAAAATTTGTTTTCTTATCGGTCACCACGCTCAAAAAGTGTAACTTGAATTAATATCAAAGAAAAAAGTTGAATTAATATCAAAGAAAAAAAAATACTGCATAAATAAAATAAATAAATAATTATAATTGCATAAGTTGATAAAAAATGCTATGCAATAGCTTTACCGCGGCAGTCCTCGAGTGCCACACGTATTTTTTTTTTTTTCTATTAAAATTTATTTTCTTATCGGTCACCATGCTCAAAAAGTGTAACTTGAATTAATATCAAAGAAAAAACTTGAATATCCCCATTCGACTTGCAGGCCTTTAAAACCTATTAAACACCTTTTCTCTATTAAAATTTGTTTTCTTATCGGTCACCACGCTCAAAAAGTGTAACTTGAATTAATATCAAAGAAAAAACTGGAATATCCCCATTCGACTTGCACGCCTTTAAAACCTATTAAAATGCCTTTTCTGTATTAAAATTTGTTTTCTTATTATTGTTATCTTATTCATTAATATCAAAGAAAAAACTTGAATATCCCCATTCGACTTGCAGGCCTTTAAAATCTATTAAATACCTTTTCTCTATTAAAATTTGTTTTCTTATCGGTCACCACGCTCAAAAAGTGTAACTTGAATTAATATCAAAGAAAAAACTTGAATATCCCCATTCGACTTGCAGAAAAACAAATTTTAATAGAGAAAAGGTATTTAATAGGTTTTAAAGGCCTGCAAGTCGAATGGGGATATTCAAGTTTTTTCTTTGATATTAATGAATAAGATAACAATAATAAGAAAACAAATTTTAATAGAGAAAAGGTATTTTAATAGGTTTTAAAGGCCTGCAAGTCGAATGGTGATATTCAAGTTTTTTCTTTGATATTAATTCAAGTTACACTTTTTGAGCGTGGTGACAGATAAGAAAACAAATTTTAATAGAGAAAAGGTATTTTAATAGGTTTTAAAGGCCTGCAAGCCGAATGGGGATATTCAAGTTTTTTCTTTGATATTAATTCAAGTTACACTTTTTGAGCGTGGTGACCGATATAAAACAAATTTTAATAGAGAAAAGATATTTTAATAGGTTTTAAAGGCCTGCAAGTCGAATGGGGCCATTCAAGTTTTTTCATTGATATTAATGAATAAGATAACAATAATGATAAGATAACAATAATGATAAGAAAACAAATTTTAATAGAGAAAAGGTATTTTAATAGGTTTTAAAGGCCTGCAAGTCGAATGGGGATATTCAATTTTTTTCTTTGATATTAATTCAAGTTACATTTTTTGAGCGTGGTGACCGATAAGAAAACAAATTTTAATAGAGAAAAGGTATTTTAATAGGTTTTAAAGGCCTGCAAGTCGAATGGGGATATTCAAGTTTTTTCTTTGATATTAATTCAAGTTACACTTTTTGAGCGTGGTGACCGATAAGAAAACGAATTTCAATAGAGAAAAGGTATTAATAGGTTTTATAGGCCTGCAAGTCGAATGGGGATATTCAAGTTTTTTCTTTGATATTAATTCAAGTTACATTTTTTGAGCGTGGTGACCGATAAGAAAACAAATTTTAATAGAGAAAAGGTATTTAATAGGTTTTAAAGGCCTGCAAGTCGAATGGGGATATTCAAGTTTTTTCTTTGATATTAATGAATAAGATAACAATAATGATAAGAAAAGAAATTTTAATAGAGAAAAGGTATTTTAATAGGTTTTAAAGGCCTGCAAGTCGAATGGGGATATTCAAGTTTTTTCTTTGATATTAATTCAAGTTACACTTTTTGAGCGTGGTGGCCGATAAGAAAACAAATTTTAATAGAGAAAAGGTATTTAATAGGTTTTAAAGGCCTGCAAGTCGAATGGGGATATTCAAGTTTTTTCTTTGATATTAATTCAAGTTACACTTTTTAAGCGTGGTGACCGATATAAAACAAATTTTAATAGAGAAAAGGTATTTAATAGGTTTTAAAGGCCTGCAAGTCGAATGCGGATATTCAAGGTTTTTCTTTGATATTAATGAATAAGATAACAATAATGATAAGATAACAATAATGATAAGAAAACAAATTTTAATAGAGAAAAGGTATTTAATAGGTTTTAAAGGCCTGCAAGTCGAATGGAGATGTTCAAGTTTTATCTGATCTACTTTATACACAAATTTTACGCGTACAGCTATTCACTGTTGTACATAGATGATAGATACCTATACACCTATATACTTTCTCACAAACAGCTGCTTATGTATTCGTCCGATTTCGGAGCAGCTCGTCTCGATCTGTGCGAGCTTCGTACAGCCGAAGTCTACCGAACTGTGTTAGGTTTTTTTTCGTTACGGAATTTTTCGATTCGGTCGCTGCGCTCAAAGCCCGCGATAAAAGCTATACAATAGCTTAAAAACTTGAATATCCCCATTCGACTTGCAGGCCTTTAAAACCTATTAAATACCTTTTCTCTATTAAAATTTGTTTTCTTATCATTATTGTTATCTTATAATTATTGTTATCTTATTCATTAATATCAAAGAAAAACCTTGAATATCCCCATTCGACTTGCAGGCCTTTAAAACCTATTAAATACCTATTCTCTATTAAAATTTGTTTTCTTATCGGTCACCACGCTCAAAAAAGGTAACTTGAATTAATATCAAAGAAAAAACTTGATTATCCCCATTCGACGTGCAGGCCTTTAAAACCTATTGAAATAACTTTTCTCTATTAAAATTTGTTTTCTTATCGGTCACCACGCTCAAAAAGTGTAACTTGAATTAATATCAAAGAAAAAATACGTGTGGCACTCGAGGACTGCCGCGGTAAAGCTATTGCATAGCATTTTTTATCAACTTATGCAATTATAATTATTTATTTATTTTATTTATGCAGTATTTTTTTTTCTTTGATATTAATTCAAGTTTTTTCTTTGATATTAATTCAAGTTACACTTTTTGAGCGTGGTGACCGATAAGAAAACAAATTTTTTTCTTTTATTGAATAAATGAGAATATATCCGCAATGAGAATATATCAAAAATATCCGCAATCGATTTGTAGGTATCGAAAACCTCGATGTACCAAATTTGAATGATCTAACTCTATTTTTTGAGAAATGGTATTTTAATAGGTTTTTAAAGGCCTGCAAGTCGAATGGGGATATTCAAGTTTTTTCTTTGATATTAATTCAAGTTACACTTTTTGAGCGTGGTGACCGATAAGAAAACAAATTTTAATAGAGAAAAGGTATTTAATAGGTTTTAAAGGCCTGCAAGTCGAATGGGGATATTCAAGTTTTTCCTTTGATATTAATGAATAAGATAACAATAATGATAAGAAAACAAATTTTAATAGAGAAAAAGTATTTTAATAGGTTTTAAAGGCCTGCAAGTCGAATGGGGATATTCAAGTTTTTTCTTTGATATTAATTCAAGTTACACTTTTTTAACGTGGTGACCGATAAGAAAACAAATTTTAATAGAGAAAAGGTAGTTAATAGGTTTTAAAGGCCTGCAAGTCGAATGGGATATTCAAGTTTTTTCTTTGATATTAATTCAAGTTACACTTTTTGAGCGTGGTGACCGATAAGAAAACAAATTTTAATAGAGAAAAGGTATTTAATAGGTTTTAAAGGCCTGCAAGTCGAATGGGGATATTCAAGTTTTTTCTTTGATATTAATTCAAGTTACACTTTTTGAGCGCTGTGACCGATAAGAAAACAAATTTTTTTCTTTTATTGAATAAATGAGAATATATCCGCAATGAGAATATATCAAAAATATCCGCAATCGATTTGTAGGTATCGAAAACCTCAATGTACCAAATTTCAATGATCTAACTCTATTTTTTGAAAAAAGGTATTTTAATAGGTTTTTAAAGGCCTGCAAGTCGAATGGGGATATTCAAGTTTTTTCTTTGATATAATTTCAAGTTACACTTTTTGAGCGTGGTGACCGATAAGAAAACAAATTTTAATAGAGAAAAGGTATTTAATAGGTTTTAAAGGCCTGCAAGTCGAATGGGGATATTCAAGTTTTTTCTTTGATATTAATGAATAAGATAACAATAATAAGAAAACAAATTTTAATAGAGAAAAGGTATTTTAATAGGTTTTAAAGGCCTGCAAGTCGAATGGAGATATTCAAGTTTTTTCTTTGATATTAATTCAAGTTACACTTTTTGAGCGTGGTGACAGATAAGAAAACAAATTTTAATAGAGAAAAGGTATTTTAATAGGTTTTAAAGGCCTGCAAGCCGACTGGGGATATTCAAGTTTTTTCTTTGATATTAATTCAAGTTACACTTTTTGAGCGTGGTGACCGATATAAAACAAATTTTAATAGAGAAAAGATATTTTAATAGGTTTTAAAGGCCTGCAAGTCGAATGGGGCCATTCAAGTTTTTTCATTGATATTAATGAATAAGATAACAATAATGATAAGATAACAATAATGATAAGAAAACAAATTTTAATAGAGAAAAGGTATTTTAATAGGTTTTAAAGGTCTGCAAGTCGAATGGGGATATTCAAGTTTTTTCTTTGATATTAATTCAAGTTACACTTTTTGAGCGTGGTGACCGATATAAAACAAATTTTAATAGAGAAAAGGTATTTAATAGGTTTTAAAGGCCTGTAAGTCGAATGGGGATATTCAAGGTTTTTCTTTGATATTAATGA
Organism: Salticus scenicus; assembly: GCA_963930645.1. Lineage (NCBI taxonomy): Eukaryota > Metazoa > Arthropoda > Arachnida > Araneae > Salticidae > Salticus > Salticus scenicus. The sequence goes on along the minus strand of OZ005653.1, from coordinate 324,775,080 downwards.
ATAAGATAACAATAATGATAAGATAACAATAATGATAAGAAAACAAATTTTAATAGAGGAAAGGTATTTTAATAGGTTTTAAAGGCCTGCAAGTCGAATGGGGATATTCAATTTTTTTCTTTGATATTAATTCAAGTTACACTTTTTGAGCGTGGTGACCGATAAGAAAACAAATTTTAATAGAGAAACGGTATTTAATAGGTTTTAAAGGCCTGCAAGTCGAATGGGGATATTAAAGTTTTTTCTTTGATATTAATTCAAGTTACACTTTTTTGAGCGTGGTGACCGATAAGAAAACAAATTTTAATAGAGAAAACGTATTTAATAGGTTTTAAAGGCCTGCAAGTCGAATGGGGATATTCAAGTTTTTTCTTTGATATTAATTCAAGTTACATTTTTTGAGCGTGGTGACCGATAAGAAAACAAATTTTAATAGAGAAAAGGTATTTTAATAGGTTTTAAAGGCCTGCAAGTCGAATGGGGATATTCAAGTTTTTTCTTTGATATTAATTCAAGTTACACTTTTTGAGCGTGGTGACCGATAAGAAAACGAATTTTAATAGAGAAAAGGTATTAATAGGTTTTAAAGGCCTGCAAGTCGAATGGGGATATTCAAGTTTTTTCTTTGATATTAATTCAAGTTACATTTTTTGAGCGTGGTGACCGATAAGAAAACAAATTTTAATAGAGAAAAGGTATTTAATAGGTTTTAAAGGCCTGCAAGTCGAATGGGGATATTCAAGTTTTTTCTTTGATATTAATGAATAAGATAACAATAATGATAAGAAAAGAAATTTTAATAGAGAAAAGGTATTTTAATAGGTTTTAAAGGCCTGCAAGTCGAATGGGGATATTCAAGTTTTTTCTTTGATATTAATTCAAGTTACACTTTTTGAGCGTGGTGGCCGATAAGAAAACAAATTTTAATAGAGAAAAGGTATTTAATAGGTTTTAAAGGCCTGCAAGTCGAATGGGGATATTCAAGTTTTTTCTTTGATATTAATTCAAGTTACACTTTTTAAGCGTGGTGACCGATATAAAACAAATTTTAATAGAGAAAAGGTATTTAATAGGTTTTAAAGGCCTGCAAGTCGAATGCGGATATTCAAGGTTTTTCTTTGATATTAATGAATAAGATAACAATAATGATAAGATAACAATAATGATAAGAAAACAAATTTTAATAGAGAAAAGGTATTTAATAGGTTTTAAAGGCCTGCAAGTCGAATGGAGATGTTCAAGTTTTATCTGATCTACTTTATACACAAATTTTACGCGTACAGCTATTCACTGTTGTACATAGATGATAGATACCTATACACCTATATACTTTCTCACAAACAGCTGCTTATGTATTCGTCCGATTTCGGAGCAGCTCGTCTCGATCTGTGCGAGCTTCGTACAGCCGAAGTCTACCGAACTGTGTTAGGTTTTTTTTTCGTTACGGAATTTTTCGATTCGGTCGCCGCGCTCAAACCCCGCGATAAAAGCTATACAATAGCTTAAAACCTTGAATATCCCCATTCGACTTGCAGGCCTTTAAAACCTATTAAATACCTTTTCTCTATTAAAATTTGTTTTCTTATCATTATTGTTATCTTATAATTATTGTTATCTTATTCATTAATATCAAAGAAAAACCTTGAATATCCCCATTCGACTTGCAGGCCTTTAAAACCTATTAAAATACCTTTTCTCTATTAAAATTTGTTTTCTTATCGGTCACCACGCTCAAAAAGTGTAACTTGAATTAATATCAAAGAAAAAACTTGAATATCCCCATTCGACTTGCAGGCCTTTAAAACCTATTAAAATACCTTTTCTCTATTAAAATTTGTTTTCTTATCGGTCACCACGCTCAAAAAGTGTAACTTAAATTAATATCAAAGAAAAAACTTGAATATCCCCATTGGACTTGCAAGCCTTTAAAACCTATTAAAATACCTTTTCTCTATTAAAATTTGTTTTCTTATCATTATTGTTATCTTATCATTATTGTTATCTTATTCATTAATATCAAAGAAAAAACTTGAATATCCCCATTCGACTTACAGGCCTTTAAAACCTATTAAATACCTTTTCTCTATTAAAATTTGTTTTCTTATCGGTCACCACGCTCAAAAAGTGTAACTTGAATTAATATCAAATAAAAAACTTGAATATCCCCATTCGACTTGCAGGCCTTTAAAACCTATTAAATACCTTTTCTCTATTAAAATTCTTTTTCTTATCGGTCACCACGCTCAAAAAGTGTAACTTGAAATTATGTCAAAGAAAAAACTTGAATATCCCCATTCGACTTGCAGGCCTTTAAAACCTATTAAAATACCTTTTCTCTATTAAAATTTGTTTTCTTATCGGTCACCACGCTCAAAAAGTGTAACTTGAATTAATATCAAAGAAAAAACTTGAATATCCCCATTGGACTTGCAAGCCTTTAAAACCTATTAAAATACCTTTTCTCTATTAAAATTTGTTTTCTTATCATTATTGTTATCTTATCATTATTGTTATCTTATTCATTAATATCAAAGAAAAAACTTGAATATCCCCATTCGACTTGCAGGCCTTTAAAACCTATTAAATACCTTTTCTCTATTAAAATTCGTTTTCTTATCGGTCACCACTCTCAAAAAGTGTAACTTGAATTAATATCAAAGAAAAAACTTGAATATCCCCATTCGACTTGCAAGACTTTAAAACCTATTAAAATACCTTTTCTCTATTAAAATTTGTTTTCTTATCGGTCACCACGCTCAAAAAGTGTAACTTGAAATTATGTCAAAGAAAAAACTTGAATATCCCCATTCGACTTGCAGGCCTTTAAAACCTATTAAAATACCTTATCTCTATTAAAATTTGTTTTCTTATCGGTCACCACGCTCAAAAAGTGTAACTTGAAATTATATCAAAGAAAAAACTTGAATATCCCCATTCGACTTGCAGGCCTTTAAAACCTATTAAAATACTTTTTCTCTATTAAAATTTGTTTTCTTATCATTATTGTTATCTTATTCATTAATATCAAAGAAAATCTTTGAATATCCCCATTCGACTTGCAGGCCTTTAAAACCTATTAAATACCTTTTCTCTATTAAAATTTGTTTTCTTATCGGTCTCCACGCTCAAAAAGTGTAACTTGAATTAATATCAAAGAAAAAACTTGAATATCACCATTCGACTTGCAGGCCTTTAAAACCTATTAACTACCTTTTCTCTGTTAAAATTTGTTTTCTTATCATTATTGTTATCTTATCATTATTGTTATCTTATTCATTAATATCAAAGAAAAAACTTGAATATCCCCATTCGACTTGCAGGCCTTTAAAACCTATTAAATACCTTTTCTCTATTAAAATTTGTTTTCTTATCGGTCACCACGCTCAAAAAGTGTAACTTGAATTAATATCAAAGAAAAAACTTGAATATCCCCATTCGACTTGCAGGCCTTTAAAACCTATTAAATACCTTTTTTCTATTAAAATTTGTTCTCTTATCGGTCACCACGCTCAAAAAGTGTAACTTGAATTAATATCAAAGAAAAAACTTGAATATCCCCATTCGACTTGCAGGCCTTTAAAACCTATTAAAATACCTTTTCTCTATTAAAATTTGTTTTCTTATCATTATTGTTATTTTATTAATTAATATCAAAGAAAAAACTTGAATATCCTGATTCGACTTGCAGGCCTTTAAAACCTATTAAATACCTTTTCTCTGTTAAAATTTGTTGTCTTATCGGTCACCACGCTCAAAAAGTGTAACTTGAATTAATATCAAAGAAAAAACTTGAATATCCCCATTCGTCTTGCAGGCCTTTAAAACCTATTAAAATACCTTTTCTCTATTAAAATTTGTTTTCTTATCGGTCACCACGCCCAAAAAGTGTAACTTGAAATTATATCAAAGAAAAAACTTGAATATCCCCATTCGACTTACAGGCCTTTAAAAACCTATTAAAATACCTTTTCTAAAAAAATAGAGTTAGATCATTCAAATTTGGTACATCGAGGTTTTCGATACCTACAAATCGATTGCGGATATTTTTGATATATTCTAATTGCGGATATATTCTCATTTATTCAATAAAAGAAAAAAAATTTGTTTTCTTATCGGTCACCACGCTCAAAAAGTGTAACTTGAATTAATATCAAAGAAAAAAGTTGAATTAATATCAAAGAAAAAAAAATACTGCATAAATAAAATAAATAAATAATTATAATTGCATAAGTTGATAAAAAATGCTATGCAATAGCTTTACCGCGGCAGTCCTCGAGTGCCACACGTATTTTTTTTTTTTTCTATTAAAATTTATTTTCTTATCGGTCACCATGCTCAAAAAGTGTAACTTGAATTAATATCAAAGAAAAAACTTGAATATCCCCATTCGACTTGCAGGCCTTTAAAACCTATTAAACACCTTTTCTCTATTAAAATTTGTTTTCTTATCGGTCACCACGCTCAAAAAGTGTAACTTGAATTAATATCAAAGAAAAAACTGGAATATCCCCATTCGACTTGCAGGCCTTTAAAACCTATTAAAATGCCTTTTCTGTATTAAAATTTGTTTTCTTATTATTGTTATCTTATTCATTAATATCAAAGAAAAAACTTGAATATCCCCATTCGACTTGCAGGCCTTTAAAATCTATTAAATACCTTTTCTCTATTAAAATTTGTTTTCTTATCGGTCACCACGCTCAAAAAGTGTAACTTGAATTAATATCAAAAAAACTTGAATATCCCCATTCGACTTGCAGGCCTTTAAAACCTATTAAATACATTTTCTCTATTAAAATTTGTTTTCTTATCGGTCACCACGCTCAAAAAGTGTAACTTGAATTCATATCAAAGAAAAAAATTGAATATCCCCATTCGACTTCCAGGCCTTTAAAACCTATTAAAATACCTTTTCTCTATTAAAATTTGTTTTCTTATCATTATTGTTATCTTATCATTATTTTTATCTTATTCATTAATATCAAAGAAAAACCTTGAACATCCACATTCGACTTGCAGGCCTTTAAAACCTATTAAATACCTTTTCTCTATTAAAATTTGTTTTATGTCGGTCACCTCTCTCAAAAAGTGTAACTTGAATTAATATCAAAGAAAAAACTTGAATATCCCCATTCGACTTGCAGGCCTTTAAAACCTATTAAAATGCCTTTTCTGTATTAAAATTTGTTTTCTTATTATTGTTATCTTATTCATTAATATCAAAGAAAAAACTTGAATATCCCCATTCGACTTGCAGGCCTTTAAAATCTATTAAATACCTTTTCTCTATTAAAATTTGTTTTCTTATCGGTCACCACGCTCAAAAAGTGTAACTTGAATTAATATCAAAGAAAAAACTGGAATATCCCCATTCGACTTGCAGGCCTTTAAAAACCTATTAAAATACCTTTCTCAAAAAATTGAGTTAGATCATTCAAATTTGGTACATCGAGGTTTTCGATACCTACAAATCGATTGCGGATATTTTTGATATATTCTCATTGCGGATATATTCTCATTTATTCAATAAAAGAAAAGAAAAAAATGTTTTCTTATCGGTCACCACGCTCAAAAAGTGTAACTTGAATTAATATCAAAGAAAAAAAAATACGTGTGGCACTCGAGGACTGCCGCGGTAAAGCTATTGCATAGCATTTTTTATCAACTTATGCAATCATAATTATTTATTTATTTTATTTATGCAGTATTTTTTTTCTTTGATATTAATTCAAGTTACACTTTTTGAGCGTGGTGACCGATAAGAAAACATTTTTTTCTTTTCTTTTATTGAATAAATGAGAATATATCCGCAATGAGAATATATCAAAAATATCCGCAATCGATTTGTAGGTATCGAAAACCTCGATGTACCAAATTTGAATGATCTAACTCTATTTTTTGAGAAAAGGTATTTTAATAGGTTTTTAAAGGCCTGCAAGTCGAATGGGGATATTCAAGTTTTTTCTTTGATATTAATTCAAGTTACACTTTTTGAGCGTGGTGACCGATAAGAAAAGAAATTTTAATAGAGAAAAGGTATTTAATAGGTTTTAAAGGCCTGCAAGTCGAATGGGGATATTCAAGTTTTTCCTTTGATATTAATGAATAAGATAACAATAATGATAAGAAAACAAATTTTAATGGAGAAAAGGTATTTTAATAGGTTTTAAAGACCTGCAAGTCGAATGGGGATATTCAAGTTTTTTCTTTGATATTAATTCAAGTTACACTTTTTGAGCGTGGTGACCGATAAGAAAACAAATTTTAATAGAGAAAATGTATTTAATAGGTTTTAAAGGCCTGCAAGTCGAATGGGGATATTCAAGTTTTTTTGATATTAATTCAAGTTACACTTTTTGAGCGTGGTGACCGATAAGAAAACAAATTTTAATAGAGAAAAGGTATTTAATAGATTTTAAAGGCCTGCAAGTCGAATGGGGATATTCAAGTTTTTTCTTTGATATTAATGAATAAGATAACAATAATAAGAAAACAAATTTTAATACAGAAAAGGCATTTTAATAGGTTTTAAAGGCCTGCAAGTCGAATGGGGATATTCAAGTTTTTTCTTTGATATTAATTCAAGTTACACTTTTTGAGAGAGGTGACCGACATAAAACAAATTTTAATAGAGAAAAGGTATTTAATAGGTTTTAAAGGCCTGCAAGTCGAATGTGGATGTTCAAGGTTTTTCTTTGATATTAATGAATAAGATAAAAATAATGATAAGATAACAATAATGATAAGAAAACAAATTTTAATAGAGAAAAGGTATTTTAATAGGTTTTAAAGGCCTGGAAGTCGAATGGGGATATTCAATTTTTTTCTTTGATATGAATTCAAGTTACACTTTTTGAGCGTGGTGACCGATAAGAAAACAAATTTTAATAGAGAAAAGGTATTTAATAGGTTTTAAAGGCCTGCAAGTCGAATGGGGATATTCAAGTTTTTTCTTTGATATTAATTCAAGTTACACTTTTTGAGCGTGGTGACCGATAAGGAAACAAATTTTAATAGAGAAAAGGTGTTTAATAGGTTTTAAAGGTCTGCAAGTCGAATGGGGATATTCAAGTTATTTCTTTGATATTAATTCAAGTTACACTTTTTGAGCGTGGTGACCGATATAAAACAAATTTTAATAGAGAAAAGGTATTTAATAGGTTTTAACGGCCTGCAAGTCGAATGTGGATATTCAAGGTTTTTCTTTGATATTAATGAATAAGATAACAATAATGATAAGATAACAATAATGATAAGAAAACAAATTTTAATAGAGAAAACGTATTTTAATAGGTTTTAAAGGCCTGCAAGTCGAATGGGGATATTCAAGTTACACTTTTTGAGCGTGGTGACCGATAAGAAAACGAATTTTAATAGAGAAAAGGTATTTAATAGGTTTTAAAGGCCTGCAAGTCGAATGGGGATATTCAAGTTTTTTCTTTGATATTAATTCAAATTACACTTTTTGAGCGTTTTGACCGATAAGAAAACAAATTTTAATAGAGAGAAGGTATTTAATAGGTTTTAAAGGCCTGCAAGTCGAATGGGGATATTCAAGTTTTTTCTTTGATATTAATGAAAACGATAACAATAATGAGAAGATAACAATAATGATAAGAAAACAAATTTTAACAGAGAAAAGGTATTTTAATAGGTTTTAAAGGCCTGCAAGTCGAATGGGGATATTCAAGTTTTTTTTTTGATATTAATTCAAGTTACACTTTTTGAGCGTGGTGACCGATAAGAAAACAAATTTTAATAGAGAAAAGGTATTTAATAGGTTTTAAAGGCCTGCAAGTCGAATGGGGATATTCAAGTTTTTTCTTTGATATTAATTCAAGTTACACTTTTTGAGCGTGGTGACCGATAAGAAAACAAATTTTAATAGAGAAAAGGTATTTAATAGGTTTTAAAGGCCTGCAAGTCGAATGGGGATATTCAAGTTTTTTCTTTGATATTAATTCAAGTTACACTTTTTGAGCGTGGTGACCGATAAGAAAATAAATTTTAATAGAAAAAAGGTATTTAATAGGTTTTAAATGCCTGCAAGTCGAATGGGGATATTCAAGGTTTTTCTTTGATATTAATGAATAAGATAACAATAATGATAAGATAACAATAATGATAAGATAACAATAATGATAAGAAAACAAATTTTAATAGAGAAAAGGTATTTAATAGGTTTTAATGGCCTGCAAGTCGAATGGAGATATTCAAGTTTTATCTGATCTACTTTATACACAAATTTTACGCGTACAGCTATTCACTGTTGTACATAGATGATAGATACCTATACACCTATATACTTTCTCACAAACAGCTGCTTATGTATTCGTCCGATTTCGGGGAAACTCGTCTCGATCTGTGCGAGCTTCGTACAGCCGAAGTCTACCGAACTGTGTTAGGTTTTTTTTTCGTTACGGAATTTTTCGATTCGGTCGCCGCGCTCAAACCCCGCGATAAAAGCTATACAATAGCTTAAAAAAAAACGAATTTATTTATTTTTTTCAACAGGAAAATAAATACATTTATTTAAACGTGAACGATAAAAAATTATGAAAAAAAATTATGCATCTCACAATAATTGACGTCATTTTAATTAAAAATTTCTTTTACACATTGATAAAGTGCTAATACGCAAGCGAAGTGATGACGTCACAGGCCGTTCGTGGATGCAAGAAAAATATTTCCTATGTTAAACGTCCATTGGATTTTTTGTAAAAAATTATTAAAAATCGCGGAAAATTATTTCCCGATTTTAATCCCCATATTTAGGTATAGGTATGTATTAATTATCATGTCCATGCGTTAGATTAAGTTATTTTTGTTGTAAAATTGACAAAATTTGAATTTTTAATTTCAAAAATCTAGGGGGGGAAAATGGCAAATTTCCATATTCGATTGAAAACACAAGCATTCATGGGCGTAGCCAGCATCTGATCTAGGGGGGTGCAAAAATTTTCAGGCCCAAATTTGTATGTAAAAAATATTTTTGGCGACAACAGGGAAATAGTTGTTATTAGTAACGGTGATCATTATGGTGCGTGTATAAGTTTGGGCATGATAGAAGGTCTTTCTAAAAATACCCATTTTTTAACATCCCTGGTCCCTCCTCCGCCCCTAAAAGAGCAGATGTTTTAAGTTTGTAGTCTGTGCCACAGTAGCTTCCAAACGAATAGACCGATTTCAATGTTTTTTTTTTTTTTTTTCAAGAACGCTGATTTGATAGGAGTGTTTTTTAGATAAGTGATAAAAATATGTTTGATATGTACTTTTAATTAATTGAAATGCGATTTTTTTTTTTTTTTTTTTTTTTTTTTTTTCCTCTCAGGCAAAATTTGCTTTAACATTTGAAAACATTATAGTTTACAAGTATTCAACTCCACTTTCAAGATTTCAAATAAATTGCGTGGTTTATTAGACTAGAGTATAAAAACTTTTTTTTTTTTTTTTTTTCCTTAATGAATTTCAAATTTTAATCCAATTGTAACAAAAATTAAAAAGTAGTTATAAATAGGGATAAGTTCAGAGTTCAAAGATCTGTAAATTCAATTCAAAATTGGGGGATTTTCCAGGGAATTTTCAAAATGAATTAAAATTTTATTGTCATATTTATTTTCTAGGTCATTTGCACATATATTTTAAAATTTGCAAGCTGTCGATTTTCCTTCTGACTGTAGGCGAAGAGTTTTCCAAATTATTGGAGGGACTCAGGGACACGTTTTAAGGTCCCCTGAGTCCAAAAATGTGGTTTTTGGCAATTGGTCTGTATGTATGTGTGTGTGTGTGTGTGTGTGTGTGTGTGTGTGTGGAGAATCTTCTGGCTATTATAGCTCAGAAACTAATAAAGATAGAGCTACGAAACTTTAGAATTGAAATACGTCTGGTGTACAAATGAAATTTCCAAATTTTGGTGAAAATTGAAAAACCGGAAGTGGGACCGTAAATCCGTATCTCAAAAACGGCTCTAACGATTTTCTTCAAGCTTGCTATATAAACACTCTATTAGATGTCCTTTCGAATGATATAGTTGGTTAGTTTAGGAAAATTGATAGGCGTCCTAGCTCAATTTTAAGCCTTACAAAGGCGTTCCTTTAAAAACGGTTGTACGGATTTTTTTCAAACTCGCCATTTTAACTCACTTTTAAATATGCTTTTGTATGTAATTATTGTTTTCCTGTCAATAATTGAGTTTAACCGGAAGTGGAACCGTAAGTCCGTATCTCAAAAACGGCTCTAACGATTTTCTTCAAACTTGCTATATAAACACTCTATTAGATGTCCTTTCGAATGATATAGTTGGTTAGTTCAGGAAAATTGACAGGCGTGCTGTATAAATAGCTCAATTTCAGGCCTCGCAAAGGCGTTCCTTTAAAAGCGGTTGTACGGATTTTTTTCAAACTCGCCATTTTAACTCACTTTTAAATATGCTTTATGTAATTATTGTTTTCTTTCAATAATTGATTTTGCGTAAAAGTTGGTATCTCAAACACGGCTCTAACGATTTTCTTGAAAATTGTTATATAAATCCATTTTTTTCTGGTATATTACGTGGTTATTAGAGGAAAATTATCAGTTTTTCTTCTTAAGTAGATCATTTTCAAATCTCGGAAATTTGTGTTTCAAAAAATAACTCTACCATTTTTTTCTCTTATTTTTTACCTCGCTGTATTTAAGCTTCGTTTTATATATCTTTATAAGTTTCTCTTACCGGAAAAATTTTAGGTTTCTTCTTCTTTAGATCACTTTTATGTTTTCTGATTACATTATCTCTCAAAAATGCATATAATACGTGTGATAGTGCGTAATGGAAGTCGTGTGGTTGTTTCACACCAGATTTTTTTTTTTTTTTTTTTCTACCCATAGGCTATTTTTCTTGAATTCATTTAATTTTGTGAAAAAAAAAAAAAAAAAAAAAAAAAAAAAACCTCAGCTTATAACGAAATTATTAAAACATTATAAAATAATATTACACTCAATTCAATAAAAAGTAAATAATTTTAAGGACTATATTACTAGTATGAGAAATAAATAACATATAAGCAAGAGCAATGACATATTGATTAAAAAAAAAAAAAGCTAGTAATATAGCTTAACTGCTCGTTGTTCATTGGAATTAATTCATTGTTAAAACTAAATTAATTTATGATCAATTTAAACTTCTTGCCAACAAAGTTAATAAGAGTGCTTGGAGCTCCGTTCACTCTTTCTGTCCATTCGTTCATATAGCACTGTAAGTGATGCGTTCTAATTTCACTAAATATATTTTGAATGTATTTATAAACTGATAGATAAGAATCATGTTTACTATAGCATATTCTCTATTGAAATAGGAATAAATAGAACTACCGTGCCGGGTTTTCTTCAAGAACTGATAAAAGTGAACTATTACATTATAACCTATGAGAGGAATCCCTTTAAAGACTAATTTAATTTTTTAAAGTGCACAAAATATAATGATACGATACATTATACAAATGTACATAATCTATAAAGTTTTTTTTTTCTCCTTTTACTATCTTAAATTAACTACACTATGTATCATAAAAAAAATTTAAATTTATAGAATTTTGATTTCTATTCTTTCTTTCTCCATACATTTCTAATTTTTCTCATTAAACTTTCTTTATTAATATAAGCTAATGATATACTTTTTGATTAAATACCCACCATTTCATTAACAAATTTACACAAATTCAAATTTATTTCTCATAAACTAAATAATTTTAGAGGAAAAATGCGCTTTTAATATCTATTTATATAGATAAACATGCAATCTTCTATTCTTAAAGCAGGCTGTTGGTCTTATCTAATTTCAAGATATTTAATTATGAAAAACAAATTTGTACTATAATTATGATAAACACTCATATATATGTTGTTTTTTTAAATTCTTAATAATTATCATCTCATCAAGGTTTTGCTTCCTGGTTTCTATGCATTACAATGAATGGCGATATTATTTCTTTAAATAATAAATACTTATATTTTAATCGCACACAAAAGTAAATGTTCCTTAAAAATTCTACTAAAAGTGAATTTTACGTTCTAATTAATAACATAACTTTAATTTTAGTTCATAGAGAAACATAGAAATTAATATTTTTTGTTGGCTGTTATATGCTTTCATAGAATTTTGAGGTATTTAAATGTAATAAAAATTTTGGTTTAAAATTTAATAATAATAATAAATAATAATTCTTAAAAAACATGTAAATAAAATTAATTGAAATTTATAAAGAGTATTGTGTCTCACTTAAAGAGTATAATAAAAAATATCGCTAAATATTCCAAATATTTCCTATAAAAATAAAATAAAATATGAAAATTATAAATTAAAATTTTTGGAATTCTTCAAGAAATTTATCAAATCTTATATGGATTTTGCTTTTCTAGAATTCATTTTCTGTTGATAAAAAAAAAAAAAAAAAAAAAAAAAATCATAATTCTAAAATTCTGGCAGAATATTTTTTATAATTAAAATTGAAATGAAATATCAAAATAGTAATAGTTTCATGCTTACCTTTTCTTTATCTGTTAGAATTTCTACTTTTCATTAAGGTTTTTCTTTAGCTTGAAGAAAAATTTTATAATTTGATATTTTTCGCCTGGTCTTACTTTCTAAGAGAAATTTGGGATAATTTTGCAAAAGACTATGACAGAATGTAAAAAGCGTTAAAAGTGAATGACTGAGAAATGAGAATACTCTTCTAAACTAAAATGATCCCTGTTTTTTCTCCCCCCCTTTTTTTTTTTCCTTTTCCCATGAAGATAAATCGAACAGAGAAACATACACTCACTATTCTATCAAAATTGCGAGATGCTGTGGCTGTCTGAGCTGTGACCAATGGCCAGTTATAAATTTTAGCGGTTATAATACACACACACGAGAAAAGAAAAGAAATATTCCCTTTCCCTAGTATCCCACTCTCTTTATTTATTTATTTATTTATTTTTGAATGATAAGGGTATTTAAAAGGCGAAAGCGGTCACCAACACTATGCCCGGTGGCTCCCAACATCTGGATATCTGATTCTGGTCATCAGATAACAATTATTCAAGTTTCAACCAACAAAGATCGGTAAATCGTTCTGTTCCCTGCTTTTACGACGTTACTCAGTGGGGGTCTCAGTCGCTTTAGGGAAGAGTTTTGTTTACATTCATCTAATAAGTTCAAAGAGTGCCGTTTTAGATCAGAAAGAAAGCAAGTAAAAAACTGAATTGTGTTATATACTGTTATAATGGATTTGATTTCCCAGGGAGTTGTCAACTGGGATTTCCTCCCTCAGGATTAACAACTTTTGTTGTATGAATGAGAGAGAGTAAAGTTTTAAAATGTTGAAATTCAACAAGCCCTACTCCTACTACATTCAAAGAGTATCATAAAAAAGTTATTCTTATTCATATTTAGAGTTATTCTTCACTTTTTATTTATTTATTTTTATTTTTTAAAACTTAAAGTATGCGAAATTGGTGCTTTTATTATTTATAATATTTTATTTATTTATTTTTATTTAAAACACTTACTAAATTAATTTAAATTGTCGTATAAATAAACTAGTTGGAATAGGTGAACTCTGCTCAGTTTCTCATCATTGCTCTCATACATTTCTACTTTAGCTCATACTATATATACATGTTAAAAGATATGAATTTTGCCTATCATTTGGCTGGATTGCAGAATGTAGTCCTCAACCACTAGGCTACCCTTCCGCCTTCCACTTCAATACATTTATCTTTTCCTAATTTGTAATTTAATTTTGTTAACGTTAGTTTTATATTCCAGTTTTCATACAATTCCATATTATTTCCAATCCAATAATCTTCAAATAGCAAGTGTTGGGAAATATTGCCTTATTCTACCATGTTGAGAAATTCGTAAATTTTGAATAATTTACAAAGATTTCAAAGTGGAATGTCTATAGTCAATAATGTTCATGATAATGTCATAAATGGTGTTTTAAAGCTGGTCAGATATCTTTACGATGAAAATAATCCTCATAATACGTTTAATCAGTGGTAGTCGCAATGTGCTCCATGTTCTGTACAAATTAATACTTCAGCGGATTAACGAAGCGGCAGAGCTATCTCTAAACATTGAAGATTAAAATTGCAAATAGCATATGTCCAGATCCCCTCCCCCCCCCCCCCTCACCCCTAGCTTGGTTCTGGTTGAAATTCTTAATTTTGTCTCGGGACAAAATTGATAATCTTGGTTTCTCAATTTTGCGAGACTTTCAATGGGAAAAAAAAAAATTAAAAAAAAAAAAAAAAAAAAAAAAAAAAACAGGCCGAGCTGGGTAAGCAAAGCTTCCGTACAGCCTCAGCCGGATCCGCGCCTCAAAATTTCGGCCCGTGCAGACCTCTCCACTTCACTCCTCCATAATTCTGAATGACATGGCATTCATACTCATATCATAAGTGATATTTTAAAACTGGTCTAGTTTCTTTATGATGAAAATAATTCTCATAATACATGTTTATACGAAAATTTCCCCTGTTATCAGTTATTTAGAAAATCGTATTTTTTGATAATGTACAAACTTTTCAAATTAAAGGTCTGAAGACAAATATGTTCTTGCTAGTGTCATAAGCGATATTTTAAAACTCGTCCGACCTTTCTAGGACCATTTGTTTTTGAGATCTTGCGTACAGAGACTAATAAACTAACACATAAAAGAACTGACACTAGACGGACAACACGCAAATTTTGTTTTTTAGACTCTTAAACCAAACCTCAAAATGGGGAAAAACATAAAAAAGTCAAGTTCTAAAACGAAAAAAAAAAAAAAAAATCATGACTTTAGAAGGCAAAATTGTTCTATGAAGCAGATGACTGAAAACGAGACGATATTTATTTTCTGATTTTATTTCATTTTTGTTAAAAAAAAAAAAGAATAGTATAAGTTTAAAATAAATAGTTGGCATAAGGGGAACTCTGCTCAGTTCCACTTCACGTATTAGTTCTCATAAATTTCTATTACAGAGAAGAATACTATATCCATAACAGAAATGAATATGACCGATTGCTCGACACTGTCACAGATTGAAATGCCTCAACTTCAAGACTACACACCGTATAATTTGATAGATATTCATTATCTTAATTTGGTGATTGATTATATTAAAGTCTATTTCGTATTTTATTTTCATACAATTATATACTATTTCCAATGCAACGATCTCCATAATGGAAGTTTATGTGCATTATTCTATCATGTTCAAAATTCTTAAATTTGGAATTGGCAGCTTTAGGATGAATGTTTGATGAATGCTTATGCGAAACATTGCCCTATTCTTCCATTACTCTAAACTAAATGTTCAAAAATCATAAATTTCAAATCATAAGTTTGAAAAAACAAAAAAAATCCAATGCAATGACCTTTGGGGGGAGCGAGGGCCCTCCCCCCCCCCCCCCACACACACACCTGGGTGCGTCACTGCTGACGTTAGACTTTCTTCTTCTTTTTTTTCGTGTATAAAATTAAAAAAAAAAAAAAAAAAAATAGTCTTAATTAGCCAATTTTGACAAAAAATTAAAAATTGGCTAAAATTGCGATTATGAGTTTGCATTTTGTTAAGCTTTAAAGAGGGAAAAATTACTAATATACTTCATTAAGAAATTTAGTTAAATAAAATGTTAGGGCAGAAAAACACACAATTTCAAAAATTTTGCCAGCCACTGTATGTAATGTAAATTTTCATTTTTATGTCTGTGATCTAGGGGGGTGCAAGTGCACCCCCCTGCACCCCCCTCGCTACGCCCATGCAAGCATTTCATTTCAAAAGATGATATTTACACAATAAATATCCAACTAATATACTAATTAAAAGGAAAATGATAAATATTCTATCATAATTTGAAGTCAAATGTCTAAATAAAGTATCTGATGTAAGATACTAATATGTTGCAGTGGAATAGATTTGATATCGGTCATCCTTAGCAGAAAAAAAAAAAAATATCGCCAAATTATTTGGCGAACATAATTTAATTCCTTTCAAAAATCATGGTTATTTTAACAATTATATTAAGAGAGTAATGAATAATATGAAACAATATTTCGTATAGTGCATATTACGAAAATATACATCTGGCATGCATATTTTCGCATTACGTTTTTGATCACCAAATACAATAAGCGCCAAGAACGACAGAGTTTTGAAATTCAAAATTAAAATTTTGTCAATTTGACAGCAAAATAACTCAATCTAACACATGCACATGATAACTAATCTACACTATTATTATAAATGCGAAAGTTTGGATGGATGTTTGTTACTCAATCACGCCACAACGGCTAAACGGATCTGGATGAAATTTTGTACAGAGATAGATAATAGTCTGGAATAAGACATAGGCTACTATTTATACCGAAAAAAAATGTAAATTTTTAATTAATATATAATATAGATATTTCTTCTATAATAAAACTTTAAAATAATTTATTTTAATTTTTAATTGTTGCCGAAGAATATTTCACGCGAATAATAATAAAAAAAATAATAAATATTAAATTTGCTTAGGCACATGGCAACATAACGTTATTATCAAAATTAAATAATAAGAAAATAAAAGCTAATTCAGATCTGTATTAAAGAGCTTTATTAGTTGATAATCCTGGGTATATTTTTAATTTTAATTCTGAAGTAGATAGGACATTTTACGCCAAGGACTCTATTTTTGTGACAGCAACCTTAAGCCAAGTAGTCCATAAAAATATAAACAAATCTGTACATATAAAAGAGTAAACTCACTGATTCACTGACTCAACACTGCCATGACGATTCTGTGGGAAAGAGGGTCACAAATTTTAGTGACCAGGTTGGTTTTCGGAGCCTAATCCCCAACTAAGACGGAACTTTGCAAAATACCCCCCCCCCCTGTCCCCCTTGGGGGGCAGAAGGCTTAACTCGGCTCCAAATTACTTAACTGTGAAGAAATTGCAGATGGAAAGACCAGACTTGAGTACAAAAAAATTATTTTCTGCGATTTTGGAATTTTGGATTTTTAAGGGGGGAGGGAAGGGAAAAGGTTTTAGAAGAAGGGTACTCAACACACGAGGAAATCGAACTGAACACACACTACAAAGGGATTTTATGAAATTCCACCCTACCGCCCTTTGGAGAATGGGGGGCAAAAACATGTATTCATACGTAACGCTGTACTAAATTACCTAAGGTTGGAAATTTTTTATGTAAGGGACGATTATATGTATCTAACTCATAGTATGAAGAGATTTTGCGAAATTCCCTCCTCCTTCCCTCCTTTAAGAACGGGGGGAGAGCTTAAAAAAAAAAAAAAGTTTTAAAGCCTAGCTCAGCTTTAAATAATTTCAGGATCTCAATTTTTTTATGTGTCGGTTAGGTATGTGTATGCAACATGCAATATAAAGTAATTTTGAAATGTTACCCCCCCCCTTCCTCTTGGGACGGGCGGGGCAAAAACCACATTTTGAAGCTTAAATCCGTCCAAATTACCTAAGAATGGCGAATTTTGGTGTGTGGGTGTTAATTAAGAGTGCGAAATATGCACTTTGATGAGATTTTGTAATACTTTCAACTGTAACCGCGAGGGAGGGGGAGTAAAAAGCAGGTAAGGGACTGCCGAAGACATTGGGGCTCCAGACTCGACTGTGACGAGCGGGAATACCGCGACAGAAAGTAGCAGGAACTTAAAATTAGATTTTGACGGATTTTAATGATTTTTTTTTTTTTAAGATATTTTATTATTATTAATGATATGCTGTTTTGGGGATTCATTTCAATATAATGACCAGCGAAGCGGGCAAAGCCTGCTAGTCCTATAATAGTTTGAGAAGAGAAATAATTAAGGTTTGGAAACTTCTTTAAAAATTTCTATTTTTAAAGAATTATTTAAAATAATGAAGTGGTTTTTAAAAAGAAGGGATGACATTTTATGCAATTACTGCAGTGGTATAGTTTCTTTTACAAGCTATTTTCATAAATATTTCTAATTAGAGTTTGTAAAAAAAATTATGTTAAATTTCCTACAATGAAAATTTTTTGATGAAAATTTATACACATATTGCTTTCCTGGTTTTTATGCATAAAAAAAAAGTTTCTGCATTTCTAACACAAGTGGGGAGAATTTTCGAATTACTTATATATTTCCCTAAAACAGATTAAATTTAAGAATTCTTCTTCTTATTATTATTATTTGTAATTGAAAAAAAAAGAAGAAGAGGAGAAACAATTTAAAAATTATCGGGTAACAAACTAATTTCTTAAATACTTCATTTGAGTTTAATGAAATATAAATTTAGTTGGGTTTGTTTCCTAAAATCTTAAGTCCAATTCTCTAATTGTTTTATAGTACATTCATAAACGAATTACGAATTAAAAAAATAAATGTTAATGATTCTCTTTAAGAATGGAAAGGATATCTCAAGAACATAACAAAATAATATTAATGAATAATGACAGAAACTTACTCTTAGTGTTAGCACCGCATTAATTATAATTAATTATTTTCTTCGTTATCGGAATAAACATCGAAGATGCTTGAATTAGCGGAAAAAGGAAACGAAACGGAAATCTATGCAGGAATTAAAGTTGAAGTTAATTTAAAGATCGGAGGGTAAATAATTAACAAAAGTTATAAAAATATTCATAATTTCAAAAATCCCAGTTTTGAGGAAATTACAAAATTCCCAATTTTGTCTTAAATTCCCAAGGAAAAAAACCGGGTGTTTTGAAAGCCTTGCATCTCTAACAGTCTGTAACAAAAGTGTCCGAACACAAGCAAAAATTCCTATGCAAGAAATGTGCACTTCATAGGGTTCTGTTAAATAAATCCTTATCGAATCATGTTCTTAGAGTGACTAAGAAGAGGATTCGTCAAGGATTTATTAAAAAAAAAAAAAAAAAAAAAAAACGAATGAAGTGTACTTTTTTTACATAGGAATTTTTGCTAGTGTTTGGACACTTTTGTTACCGACTGTATACACATTTTTTATAAGCTTGAAAACTTAATAAAATCAACTATGCATTTGCTACCGTTGTCTTTTTAAAGAAAATTTTTGTGCTTTGGTCTGCACATAACCTTTGATTTGAAATTTTATGCCACCGGAATTAAGACTATTCAACTATACAATGTACAAGATACATTTTTTTTTTTTTTTTTTTTAAACCACAGCGATAAAAAGAGAGAATTTTTTGATAAATTTATACTCTTTAGCCAGTACGGCTGAAAATTTTCTTTTTTGCTTGACGCTATTTCGAATATTAAACAATAATATAATATTAAAGAACATCATAATAAAATAATCTGAAACTTAAAGGCAAACACAGGATAATAGCACTTCTACATGTATCCTGTTCCTGTATGCTGCGATGTGAAATTTGAATCAAATTCACGAATGGAACAGCAACAATTCATGACTTTTCATATTGTATTCAGGTATCCTTGGTGTTAAAGTTTAGGTAAAAAGGGAGCAAAATGAGGACATGCTACTTTTTCAAGACGACTGCGGACAACGCTTTAAAAATGAATACTGTCCTCAGAAAACGAGAACATCTGATCACCCTACTGTATGTCGTAAATCAACAAATGTAGAAATTGGCTCCGTTAAGAGTTATTTTCCGACTTATTTCGCAGTCGTTGCTCTAGTGCATTCTTAAACCTACTCACCTCCAACCTGAAAATAACTCTTTGCATAAAAACTATATTTAAATATTTTAAAATTATAATTGTTTCAGAAATTATTTATATATTAGAGAAAAAATAATAACAGAATTTTCTGTGAATTTTTAAGATACTTTTTTTTTTCGAATTGTTACGTCACTGCTACTACATGCAGGATGTGATATGTGATTTGTGTCTGTGTGGTTGTGTTAGTTTCGTCGATTGTATGTATTAGAATTTGAAGTGGATTCCTTAGTGAATTTGGAAAGCCTTATTAAAATTATTTATCTAAAGTATTTGTATTTAAATTCAAGTGCTTCTTTCTTAAATTATTTGCTGTTTTGCTAAGTCATTAAATTACTATATTGCTCCTGATTTCTTCGAAACAAAGAAATGTCTGGAAAAAAGTATGATATCATTTATTCCATCGTTTTTCATATTTTAAAATGCTTTTACTTTTATTTTTTTGTAAAATTTTAATGCTTACATTCTAAATTATTAAATATCTTAGATTGTCATTCATGACCGGTGATTTATCTAAAGTCAAATTAAGAGTTTTATCATTGATAATTAAGTGTAAATTTATCTATGAGCATTTTCTTTTATTATTTAGGAACGATCTAGTTTATTCCTTTAGTTTCGACATCTATTGTTTTTCTTTTAATTTCTAAATTTATTAATTTTTCTCTTCTTAAGCCTAACCCTTTTATGCTGAGTCAGAGTAGGATAAGCCTAATGTTCGTGCCGGATTACTATTGTTTTTTTAATTAATAAATGTAACAATTTTCCGTTTCGACATTTTCTTAGTTAAATAATAATAATAGCTATTTTAAGGCAAACTTTTTTTTTTGACTTCACAAAAAAAAAAAAAAAAAAAAAAAAAAAAAGTATCATTTAAAAAATATTAGCCATTATATTCAAACGATGATGAAAATTGTTTGATATTGTGATAGTTTTAATTAACATATAACAAGAATTTGTCTGGATATAGGATTTTTCTCAGTGTAATCATTTGCAATAAAAAGTAGAAGTTCTGTGATCCATGGCAGAACTTTGGTTTTTCTCGTATATTTTTTGACAATGTTCAAATAATATAAAAAGTAAGTAAAGTCATGAATAAAAAGCTTTATAATAATAATATAACGATATAACATTTCACGGCTAAATCTACTTCAAAAACTATATACAGGGGTGAAATTTTTCAGGGCTACCTCTGAATTCTTCTGGGTTTTTGAAAAAATTCCTGTCCCTGAATTTCATATTAAATTATTTTGTTTTAATAGAAATTTCTTATTTTGAATATTTAATTTGCTTTATAATATATTAAAAAACTCATTATAAGTAGCCATATATATGATATAACATTACTAAATCTATCTACATGCAAATAGCAGTTTTCATGGGCTTTGCATGTTAGGTAGCTTAACCCTTGTATATATCTGATCTATTAATTTTTTCATACTTGAGGCTGCTGTGAGATTCATTTTTCTCCCTTCCTATGGTAGTTATGTGATTTTGTTTTGGGAATTTTCTAAAGGTTTCTTTTGTTTTGTATTATTAGGATATCTTCTTGAAAAATTGTTTTTCGACTTCTGTCTGTTTTCTTTCTTTTTTTTTAAATTCTATATGTGAACAATGATGACTGTTATCTCAATGATCAATTAAAAAAAGATTAAATAAGTTAAAATATTTTTTTTTCAAAATTGAAAAATAGAGCCCTGAGTTAACTTAATGAAATAAATTTTTGTTAAATAAAAGATACCAACTCGCCTCTTCTAAGTAATAATACACCTTAACCTTAATGTATAGGCTTTGGCCTAAGGTAATCAATTAACAGCCAGGGGTCGATCCAGGCAAAATTTGGGTCCCTTTTGCGGCCCCTTCACAAAATTCCCCATAGTAAAAAGGGACCCTTCACAAAATTCAAATTCATAAAAAGGGACCCTTCACAAAATTCAAATTCATAAAAAGGGACCCTTCACAAAATTTAAATTCATAAAAAGGGACCCTTCACAAAATTTAAATCCATGAAAAAGGGACCCTTCACAAAATTCAAATTCATAAAATGATTTTTTTTTTAAAATGATCCTTTTATTAAATGTTTTCAGTATTATTTTTAATTAATGCCTTAATTTGGCTCAACGAAACTATTAACTTGATATTAAACATCACATAAAGTGATTGTAAAAACGAAAAATTTTACACTATTTTACTTTTTCACAAAAATATTTTATATTTCGCAAAAATAAATAAAAATTTCACAAAAATATTTTGTTTTTCACAAAAAAGGGACCCAAAAATTAAAACCTGGATCGACCCCTGACAGCAGAAAACTGACGAATACAAATTTTTAACTATGAAATCACCAGCAAGAATGTAGCACTTTTTAGCAGTAAAGGACCATATCGACAGTGGCCTATATATATAATTAATATCCAATCTGGGTTGAGCAATCAGAACACCCTACGTCACCATTGTATAATTTCTAGAAAATTTTATCATTACTAGTCCACATTAGGGAAATATTATATAGATGAGTTTTCAGGGGTCGATCCACTCAAAATTTAAATTTAAGGCAGTTTAGTTGGCCCTTAAGACTTCCTCTTTGTAAAAATGACCATCTTATAAAATTATACAATGTTTTCAGCATTATTTTGTATGAACGCTTTATACTTGTGTTCATTTAAATACTTTTAAAACTTGATGCTAAACATTAAATAGTGACAGCTAAAATAGGTTTTACCTACCTACACAGTACCTAATTTTTTTTTTCTTTTCTGCAAAAATAAATTTAAGAAGAATCGGTCCGAAAAATTAAAGCCTTGATTGATTCCTGATATTTCTAAGAGCTTGGCTGGCAGGGTATTGAATATAAAATTAATAAAAGAAATTTGTAAATACATTTTTCTGTTGTGTTTAAGGATTCTCTTTTGGTAACAGAGCCTGATTAAGTTTTGTTGAGGCCCAAGGCCGAGCACAAATTTGGAGGCCCCTCAAACAAACTAAAGCAACTTTCTGAAGAAAAAAAATCTCATATTTGCACAATTTTCAGTTTAAATTAAAATTTTCTGTATAATGTGTTTTTAAAACACTAATCTACCTCATTCTTACTGCACCAAGAGAAGCCAGAAGCAGGGTTCCCCTTTGAGCCTTTGAGAAGGGCGTCGCGCCCTGCCTGCCCTTTAAATTTTTATGAGCGCCCTAACTGCCCTTTAAAGTACAAAAATGCGCCCTCCTTGCCCAAAAAACGCACCCTTTATGCCCGAAAATCGCGCCCTTCTTGCTCCCAAATTTAACCACCACGACCCAAAATAGCGCATTTTTTCTCCATTTTAAATATTCTTAGTGCTTTATCAATACAAATTTTCTTTCTAGAAGCTTTTTCTCTTTTCTGCATGTTCTACTTATTGCAAAAGCGAGTTGACACTTAGCAGGTGTTTTAACTATTTATCAGCATAAACATAGTTGCCGCGGAACTTCTTTAAATGACCCTGCAGGCTATGAAGGGTGGGGTGGGGAACAGACAAAGTGCCTCCTCGCCTCCCCGGTGTTAGCAAAAAGAGAAGGGGGAAATATGGAAGATATTGCTCGTTTCTTATATTCCAATAATCCTTTTGCTTCATAAATCGTTTTTTTTTTTTTTTTTTTTTTTTTTTTTTTAATCTTTAAAATCACGTTAACAAAAATAACAAATCTAATTACTTTTATGATCTGGCTGAAGAACCACAACAATCATCGTTCAATCTCATAAATAAGTTTAAAAAAAAAAAAAAAAAAAACGACTCAGGAAAGAGAAGTGTTTGTTTACATTAGGTGAAAAACCACAATCGATTAGAATCAAAAGCTGAAAGAAGGGGGAATGAAAAGGAAATCTAGATTGTGCAGTGCTTTGATTAATTATTTACACGATAACCACAGACAAGCATATTCTGTTTATCTGTGACAACAACGAAAGTTCATTTATTTTAATGATAAAAATTATAAATAAATAAAATAAAAACTTCCTGACATAAAATAATTATTTGATAATGGATTTAAAGCTAATAAACTTCTAACGGTAATGTTGCGGTGTACACATTAAGGCTGGTTGATTACGCGGAAGTCCTAGACCTGTGAGAATTTGCCTTTCCTTAAAGACTTTTTAAGATGTTTTAATCCGTATTCGCGCATTTTGGAGTCAAAGACGGAAACTCCAAAGTTTCACAGGCGAAGTGTCTACCATTGTAGAAAGAAAAAGAATATTTTTTTATGACTTTTATTGGAATAATTGAATATATAACTCAGTTTTTACAGAGTGGGGCCATTCTAAGAAAATTACAGATATGAAACGGATATTTCACCAAGAATTGGCACAAAAATTTCACTTAAAAACTGACTCTTCACGAAAATCGTACGAATTGATTGCACAGAAATGAGCCAAATCAAAACATTTAATTTTTAAGAAATCAGGCACCAAAAAGCAAAGACTTCCGAATTAAGATTAAATATTTTAGTATTTTTGGAAAATTGAAATTTGTGTAAAAATGCTCTCGCATTTCGGTAATTAGTCACAAAATTATTACAAATATCACAAATCATTAAAAAAAAAAAAAAAAAAACTAATTACATCGATTAGCATAAAATTAAAGCCTATCTTAGGTATTGCTATTAAACATAAATTTTGATAATTAACGTCAAAATGATTACATACTTCCGCTATCAGCTAAAAAAAATATTGTGAATTTAGAAAGTCAGCATTTTATAAACAGCGCGGATTTTATTAACATCGGAATAATAAAGTATTACATAGATAGTTGCAATTAAACGTAAATTTTCGAAAGTTAGCGGTGTAATCGAAATGAACCTGTATTTCCGAAATCGACTGCAAAATTACTGCATATTTTGAGATTAAACTATAAAAAAAAACTCAGATTTTTATCGATTAATTGCGGAATAGATAATTATTTGGAAATTCAGCTTTAAAAACAATGTAATTTTAATCTTAGCAGCAAAATAATAGAGTATTTCGATTCTTACAGTTTCCTTTTTACTTTCTTCTATATTTAATAGAAGAAAGTACTGGATTCGTAAAAATTTTCGACTTCTGGTTTTCGGCGGATTTACACGTTTTGAGAGGTCTAGAACATGATTTGACCATTTTTAGACTATGTCTGTGTATGTGTATGTGGGATAAAAATTTTGTGGCAATTGTATCTCTGGAACTACAGCTCAGAATTGTATATAAATTTATCTGTCGATACACCTTGACCTAAATTAGTGCCTATCAACTTTTGGTGAAAATCGCTCAACAGGTGGCGCTGCTATACAGCAATTTCCGCAATTTAAAGGAGGCTATATCTCAGGTTCTATTGCATATAATCGAACAAAACGTGATTATATAAAAAGGTCTTTATGAGACATTATGCTGATTCAATGTAAATGCTTATCGGCCAACAGGTGGCGCTGCTATACATCAATTTCTGCAATTTATGGGAAGACTATATTTCAGGAACTACTGCACAAAATTGCATATGAATTTATATGTAGATGCACCTTGACATAAATTAGTATCTATCAACTTTTAGTGTCAACCACTCAACAGGTAGCGCTGCTGCACAGTGTTTTCTGCAATTTAAGGATAGGCTATATCTCAGGCTCTATTGTGTATAATCAAACAAAACTTGATATGTGCGAAGGCCATTATGAGACATTATGCTGATTCAAATTGGATGCTTATAAACCAATAGATGGTGCTGCTATACTGGAAATTTCATTGATAATGGGAAGGCTATATCTCAGTTTGTATGGCATATAAATGTACAAAATGTGATATGTGAGATACCCATTATAAAAGCATATTTTTAAGATGTTATTTATAGACAATAAAACTTTCTTTGGATATTTAGCGTTTGCTTTCTCTAAGATGAAAATCATTTGCATTCATCAAGTAGGATAATTTTAATAAATAATAGTTTTAATAAATTATTTGCCCTTAGTGAATTTGTATAGGAAAATATAGAAGAAAGTCTTGTGGTGACCACAACATACTATTAATTTTTCCCCACAAAATAAATATATTAACCTGTGATACTCTTTGATGGTTAGATAATGCAGAGTTCAAAATTTTCAGCAGCGACCTCTGATTTTCATGCTAGTTATTTTGTTTTTATAGAAACTTCTCATTTTGGGTGTTAAATTTGCCTTATATGTATAAGAACTTTATAAATATAACTCCTTATAGGTACAAATAAGTACTTTTAATAATAACCTATATAAGTATTCCTCCATTATTCATTCTACATATTTTTCAGGAAGCAATTGTAATACTTTTTACTAGGTTTAATAGAACTATAGTTAAAGATAAAAGAATGTGAAAAAATAAATTTTTAAATTTTTGCTGACTAATTTGTACATTTAGTGAAAATTTGCTATATTTTCCGAGAGTGGGGGGGGGGGGGGATTGCTGATTGCTTAACAACTGCATTTATAAATATAATAAAATTGTTTGTAGTTTTGGAAGCTATTTTTTGCGAAGCGATATGCCCTTTTTCATTCTCCACAAATGTGCCCTCTTTTTATAGCACCCTCCTGCCCCTTTTTCCTTGGTAGCAGCACCCTGCCCTTTTTCAAACCTAGGGGGAACTCTGCCAGAAGGTATGCAAATACGTATTAACACAGACAATGGAAGGTTTAAAGGTATTTTTCCCTTGAGGATGAAACAAAATTTTTTATTCTAACAATGGGTATATAGCTTTTAAATAACTCATATAGAACTTATGTAGTTTTATAAGCTTTGTATAATTTAAAAAACTTAATTCAGGAAAAGCTAGATTGTTCTGGTCTGTTTATTAGATTAATCTGTTTTGGCTAATTGAAGTGCATAAATTTATGATAGTAATGTGGAATAAAAATGTCAACTTTAAAAAAATGAACGTTACTTTCTCCTTATTTCTAGTAAATTTTAGTACATTCAGTGATGCGGCTTACGCACTATAGTGCGGAAATTAAATTACATGGAAAATGCAAAAAATTTATTGTGGTGAGTTCCAGGGGATGTGTAATTTTTATTCTTTAAAAAAAAAAAAAATAAACTGGAAGAAAGAAAAAAAGCAAATTTTAAAGTATGATTCTTGTTTAAAACTAATATTTTCCTTATATTTTTAATTAACACATGCGGGTCATTCCATTAAAGGGCAAAACTGGGAAAATTCATTAGTGGCCAGTGGCCGGTACTGTCAGTTTCATTAGTAGCCACTTTTTTAAGTTAGTGGCCACTTTTCACATGATAAGACTATTTCTTTCAGACTGCAAAAAGCATTATCACCATTTTGCGGTATAATTACCACAAGAAAAATATGAAAATAAGAAATACATATAATAATAAAATTAACACAGGGACACTGAAATTGTAATTTGTAATTACACTCTTTTTAAAAATCCTAAATTGCACATCCTAAATTAAAATCTGCTTAGGGCTGTAATAATAATAGCAAAAGTTTTTATCTTTCAGATAATTCAGTAGTACTTTTTTTTTTTTTTTTCAATTTATTTAAGTGAAATAAGCTGTTATCATTCATAGTTCACATTGATATTTTCTAGTAAATGAATCAGCTGATTCATCATCATCACAACTTTTACATGGTCATGTGTAAATACATTTAGCAGTTTTATTATTTTTTCTTATTTTTAAAGACACACTTTTTAAAATGATTTTATTTCAATAGAGTTAAAATATTTCCTCTTAAAAAGTATAGATATGGAAACTTAGCTGCTTCATTAAAAATAATTTACTTATCTGCCAAATTTGTAGCTTTAAAAATAGGGAGATTTCTGCTTTAAAATGGGAAGGAAAAAGGAAGATTTCTACTCAAAAGAAAGCAAATACAATTTTTTTTTTATTTTTTAAATACACATTTAAGCCAAATCAAATTTTGATACACACATTTGTCAAATATCTTAAATGGGTTAAATATACATTAAATACTATGGAGATAATAATGGAAAAAGATTGTGCTTTGCAGGACATTTGATCATTAACTGCTAGTTGAAATGGAGCGCACATGTGTGTGTGTGTGTGTGTGTGTGTGGAAGGGGGGGGGATACATCTATATACTTCTTTATAGGTTCTAGAATCGAATCAAGAAAGTTTAAAATGAATATTTACATTTATGTTATGGATGGAGAGAGATTGTAAATCACAAGGTTTCAGTGGAGCATGTAATTGCCAATTGTTGGAGGGGGGGAGGGAAATTACAAAAATTATGAGTAAGAGATATTAAACAATTCTACTTCTTTACAGATTCTAGAATCTAATAAAGTAAGTTTAAAATAGATATTTATATTTTTGCAGCAAATGGAGAATGATTAGAGATTATAAAGCTTTCTATAAGCTCTGTGATCACAGATCGTTAGGGGGAGGGAAGGGGGGGGGGGTTCCAAAAATTATATGAGTGAGATATATTAAACAATTCTACTTCTTTATAGGTTGTAGAATATAATAAAGCAAGTTTAAAATGAACATTGACATTTATGCCATGGATGGAAAAAGATTGAAAATCACAAGGCTTCGGTTTCCTATCGTCGCTCGATTTTTAGAATCTTTTAATGATCACAAAAAGTGGCGACTTTAGTGGCGATCGATGCATAATTTTTAATCGCCACCTTTTTTTATTTAGTCGCCATGTGGCCGGTGGCGACCGTTAATTTTGCCCTTTACATTCCATGCCAAATCAACCAAAAAATTTCAATTTTCAACCTGACCACCTCAGATTTCTATGAAACTTGCAGGAATCATTCTCCTTGATGATATAAATGAGAATATATTTTTAGAAAATTTTTATCTCTTTCGATTTTTTTTAAATTAATTTTTTAATTTTCAAAAAATCAGCATTTTTTAGCTTGTGTAAGGATTTTCAATCTCAAATTTCTCAAGTTCTATAAGGGATAGAGAAGTTTATGACCCCTCATTTTAAAGAGTATTTTCCAAGGTTTAATTTGATATGCAACATCATTATGTTGGGTAAAAATTTTAAAAATTATTAAATTTTAAAATTTTAAATTTTAAAAATTTCAAAGATAGTGTTTTTTAAAAAATTTGAAAAAAATATATGTTTTTGGTTATACTAAAAGCTATATAACCTGAAACTTCTAGAGTGGGATCTCTATGGGATCAGAAGTTATTACAAAAAACTTAGTTACTCTACATGTTAAATTGTATCATGAAAAACGGCAGTTTTTCGAGTGACGCAAGCGGAAGCCCAAACTGACGCTGCGAACTCATATATACGGCTAGTTTGACTTCAAAGAGAATTGTAAAAGCCGACACTTAATATCTCAGCAAATATGCCATATTTTGTTCTGATCTTTTCAAAATAGTCTTTTATCTTCGGTCTTAATCTATCCTGAAATTTTTACATTTCTACATGCAGTATGTTTTGAGATCTGAATCTCAATTTAAAGCCAAAATGGGAAAACGGTTGGAGTAATGGACTGAAATTCTGAAAAATATCTCTAAAACGGCTCGAAGGATTTTCATATAATTAATATATGTTGTTAATTGGATCTTTCTGAATCTAGTAACGTTTTCGTTTTTTCCAGGAAAACTCTTGTTTTTTATAAAAGCTGTTTTAAAAATGGAACTATATTACTCCGCCAATTGCATGCTTTCCTTCGGCGAAATCGTCGTGATGTGGTTTTTACTATCAAGGCTTGAGAAGGCCATGTTGGTTGGTTGACCAACGTGAATGCAGTCAATGAATTATTTAAACTTTCCTTTTTTTAACGCAAAAATACTTTATTACATTTTTTATATATTTATTGTATATATGCTAAGTCAAATTCACTTAAATATATTTTCTCTTCTGCTATGAAAAAGATATTTTTGATTTCAAAATTTCATATTTAGTCAAAAATTTATTTAGATAACATTTTAAATAAGGAAGTATTTTGTAATTTTAGATATTCCATTTTATCATAATAATGATGATTTTACAATTTTTTAAAGCAAAAAATTTTTAATCATTCATAAACATCGATTTTATAGTAGCTCAATGATTTGCGATTCCTATTTTCATGTATCCTTCCTCACAGGAAATGGAAAAAAAAACAGCAAATGGTGTTTTGGCGCCATCTTTTGTTTTTAATTTAAATTAAAACATACACTTTTGGAAATATATTGTATATATATATATATATATTTCTTTTTAAAAATTAAAAATCTCTTTTTAAAATACAGTTAGTTTATTCATATATTTACTTTTCAGACTTTAAAATGATACCTATTTTAAATATTAGCATAATCAAACTAATTTTTTTATTATTATTTAAAGCTATAATGACTAGGGAATGAAAGGAGGGATAAATACATTGTATATTAAAAAAAAAAAAAAAAAAAAAAAGAAATAGAATTAAAATTCATGAAAAATGTGTCAAATAGCAGTTATTGAAAAACACGTCAAAATAAATAAATAACATCTTTACTTTGAAACCCATGATTTATTTTTAAAATATAATTCTCTCTTTCTTTCTTTCTTTTTTTTTTTAATTAATTAATTTCTGCATGAAAAATTCCATTTCATAACTATATTTAAAACTACAATAAATAAAAAACCCTCCTTTAATTTTAAATATTTATTTCTACATGTTTCTAAGCAATTAAAAGTGTTTTTTTTTTTTTTTTTTTTTTTTTTTTTTAAAGAAAAATAGCTTAAATATGGGAATGTATGGTTTTATCATGAAGGTAATATTTTCGCCATCTAGTGGCGCCATCTCGTAGCTTGTATTAAAACCATATACATTCCTATATTTAATTTATTTTTCATAAAAAAAAAAAAAAAAAAAAAAAAAAAAAAAGACACTTTTAATTGCTTAGAAACATGTAGAAATAATTATTTAAAATTAAAGGAGGGTTTTTTTGCTTATAGTAGTTGTAAATATATTTATGAAATGGAATTTTTCATGCATAAATTAATTAATTAAAAAAAAAGAAAGAG
The DNA here is from genome assembly GCA_963930645.1 of Salticus scenicus. Classification (NCBI taxonomy): domain Eukaryota; kingdom Metazoa; phylum Arthropoda; class Arachnida; order Araneae; family Salticidae; genus Salticus; species Salticus scenicus. The sequence continues at coordinate 324,744,465 of OZ005653.1, read as the reverse complement.
AGAATTATACTTTTTTAATAAATTATTATGGGTTTGAAAGTAAAGATGTTATTTATTTATTTTGACGTGTTTTTCAATAATTGCTATTTGACACATTTTTCATCAATTTTAATTCTATTTTCATATATATATATATATATATATATATATATATATATATATATATATATATAGCGTATTTATCCGATCTTTCATTCCCTATCCATTGTTGCTTTAAATAATAATAAAAAAATTAGTTTGATTATGTTAATATTTAAAATATGTATCATTTTAAAGTCTGAAAAGTAAATATATGAATAAACTCTAACTGTATTTTAAAAAGAGATTTTTAATTTTAAAAAAGAAATATATATATAACTTGTATTTTCCATAAAACTTAAGCTTAACTTGTATTTTACTTATTAACTTGTATTAACTTTAGCTTAACTTGTATTTTCCATAATTGTTTTCTCCAAATGATTTTATCTTATTTTTAAAATTATAGAAATGTAGAGCTTAATTTATATTTTGTCTATTTTTTTCCACCAAATATTTTTAAGAAATAATTTTTACCTGCACTTTTGATGAAAATTTAAATTGTGAATATTGGAGCTTAGCCTCAAAAGGGAAAAGAAAATAAATAAATTTCCATTTTTAACATTAACTTGATTTTTTTAAATTGTTTAATTTGCATTTGTAATTCTCTAAAAAGAAACTTGAAAAATGTAAATTACGTAATTCTAACTTAAATTTGAAATTTCCCACTTATTATTATTATTATTATTATTATTTTAAAGAGTTTGAGAAATCCACTCAATAATTTTTTCTAGTGCGAAGGTTCTCCATTTTGTTTCCAAGTGGCAGGCTACTTGAAAATTTGTCGGCATGATAACGTTTGAAATACTGAATTAATTCAAACTAAATTTGTAGTGTGGATTTATCTCAGAAATGTATTTGTTATGTTCATTTGCCAACTTAATCTACCCTCTTGTTTCCCTGTGCCAGCCCACTGAAAATTTCAAATTTACATTAGAAAGGTTCTATGTTAAAACTCCATATATACAAGACTTCATTAATAAATCCATCAAGTCCATTAATAAATTGTAGAATTGAAAAATTGTAGAATTTTGAAAAAAAAAAAAAAAAAAAAAAATGGTGGCAACTTCATTATAAAAGATAAATCAGTTTACCCTTCCTAGGAGCCAGAAGGACTTGTTTTAATTTTTTGATCAATAACCCCTAAAAAGTAATGATATCAGTACAAAAAACCCTTAACGGGTTAAAAGTTTGTGACGCCGCTACTTTATGGCTAGAAGAATTTGAAATATGAACCTTAAAAATAATGATATGAAATTTTAAGTGACGCTTTGCAATTAGTTAAAATATACATAGATTTTCTTATTTGATCATTTACTTTCTACTTTTATTTATATTTATAATGCAAACGTAATATTTTTAGCTTCAACATCAGACAGATATATAAAATACACTCACTGATGTTTTTTAATTCACATTTCAAATTCAAAATAACAGTTTTAAAAGGAATGATATAAAAATTCCAGTGGCGCCTCGGTGTTATTTTAAAAGGTTTGTTTTTAGATTCTATTAAAATTACTTTTGTTTTGTCTAATAAAGTATATTTACATAGTGAAACAGTGCTTTTAATTTTCAAATATACTGTCAAATAATTATACTTTCACTGAGTTTGCATTATAAATTAAAATTATTTATTTCAATAAATTGATTTATCTTTTGCGTCACGCTATCCAAAACTGCAAGTAAAAGCTGTGTAAATATTTTCCTTACGTCACACTATCTCTTTGCGCAAATTTTCACTCAGCTGGATACTATCATAATGATACTATGTTTTGGATAGCGTGATGCAAAAGATAAATCAATTTATTGAAATAAATAATTTTAATTTATAATGCAAACTCAGTGAAAGTATAATTATTTGACAGTATATTTGAAAATTAAAAGCACTGTTTCACTATGTAAATATACTTTATTAGACAAAACAAAAGTAATTTTAATAGAATCTAAAAACAAACCTTTTAAAATAACACCGAGGCGCCACTGGAATTTTTATATCATTCCTTTTAAAACTGTTATTTTGAATTTGAAATGTGAATTAAAAAACATCAGTGAGTGTATTTTATATATCTGTCTGATGTTGAAGCTAAAAATATTACGTTTGCATTATAAATATAAATAAAAGTAGAAAGTAAATGATCAAATAAGAAAATCTATGTATATTTTAACTAATTGCAAAGCGTCACTTAAAATTTCATATCATTATTTTTAAGGTTCATATTTCAAATTCTTCTAGCCATAAAGTAGCGGCGTCACAAACTTTTAACCCGTTAAGGGTTTTTTGTACTGATTATAATTACAGTTGAATCTCAAAAAATCCGGATTTGGCAGGACCACGGCGATTCCAGATTTTAGAGATTTATTGAAAACTAATTTTTTGTGATATTATAATAACATACAAACTGCAATTTTATGTTAATGAAAATAAACAACAAATCAAATTGGTTAATTAAAATATAAATATAATAAAAGACTTATGTTAAATTAAAACAGATATATTACACTAAAATATAATAAACAACTGATAATGCCTCCTAAATAACTGCTAATAAACTAAGGAAACAATTTTTTTTTAACATTTCAGTAATTATTTTTCACTATAATTTTATTTATTTATTTTTTATTTATTTTTATTTTTTTCCACTTTATAACCTACTTTTTTTGTAAAAGAATAAAATCTTTAATTCACAATGAAACAATATAAAAATATGTCATATTATGTTCAAATTTATGTATTCAGTATTCAATTAAACGAATTTTAAACTGCATTGCACAAGAAATATGGAAATAAGATACAGCTAAGTCTTATTTTAAAATTAAAATTAAAATTGAAATATCTTATGGATTTTAGAAATTTTTGGATTTTGGATGTCCGGGTTTTCGAGGTTCAATTGTACCATATAATATGCTTACTTGATAAAAGACATTATTTTGAAAGTTCATATTTATGACTAGTAAAATAGTAAAAAAAAGTTTTCTTCAGGAAAATTTTTAAGATCATTAAAAATTTAATTATTTGATTTTTTTTTTTTTTAAATGTGTGTGTAATTCTACAAGTTTCAAATTTTTAAGATTATAATCATTAGTGATGGTTTTAAAACTTACGCAGTTTTTTAAAGACAGATTACAAAATGATTACAATATAAGGTTATAAATTTATATCAGAAGCCATTCAGATAATAAATTACTACACTTACAAATTAATGACAGCATAAATCATAAGTAAGTAAATAATAATCAATTCATTTGCTAATTAGAGATGTTCTGGTTCAAAATTGTCTTTATTTAAAGATTGTTTTATTTATGTTGTTGCTGGCATATGACTCATCTGCATCTCCACTATAGTTTAATTTTTTATATCTCTTCTGAGATCTCAATGTAGAAAAAGTTAGTTGTGATTTTGGGTTCATACCAGGGTTCCAACTCAATTTCAAAAATAAAATTCCCTGACTTTTCCAGGTCTATTTTTAGAAAATTCAAGTCATGAAATTTGGTTTGCAACATAAAAGGTAAGCTCACAGCGTAAAACATAAAACAGCTTACGACATAAAAGACAGCATAGTCATGTGACCCGCAACATACACTGAATGCTCAAAAAGCATTTTCCAGGTTTATATCATCATTTTCCCAGCTTTTTAGACAATATTTGTGATTTTTCCCTGACATTTCCTTGACTTTTTTCAATAATTTCAAATTCCCTGACTTTTCCAGATTCTCCCTGACCCCTGGGAACCCTACCATACTCTTTTAAGTAGAAGTAAAATAAGCATTTTTTTTTTTTTTTTTTTTTTTTTTAATCAAACATTTTTGGCATACTTAATTTAAACAATGAGTACTCTCTTCAGATAAAAATTTTAATCAATTCTATTTAGTTTTTACTTTTGTGATGTAAGAAATTTTATTTCTTCTTACAACCTGATTTTAAATTAGTATGATTTTTATGATTAAATGTATGATTAAATTTGTATGATCATTAAGACTTTGTGTAAAGAGGAGTAAACCTAGCACATCCAAAACATTTTTCTATATATTGCTATAACCCATTCAAGAAAGGTGGCCATGATTATTATAAAAAAAGTTTGTGATTTGAAAAATGAAAAAATTTATATTTATATATGTTTTCATTTATAATAAATGAAAACATTTTGAGATATAGCCAAATTTGTATAAACATGTATTGGATGTTGTAAAGCTTCCAGTAATTATAACTGAACAATGTATTTATACGTTTTGTTCTTTATTATTTGTTTCTTTATTATCATTTCTAATCGCAGTAAGAACCTACTCTAAAACATTCCAACTATAAAACTCACAGTAATTAAAATATTTTTTTTTTTTTTTTTTTTTTTAATTTTATCAAAAAAATTGTTTATTTTTTATTAAGCACTATTACATTGAATATTGATCCCCCCCCCCATGTTTAATTGTATATTAGCATGCAATACTGTATGTGTGAATTTTAATTAACAGGTATTTTATAAAGTAAGCATATTATATGATTATTGTAATACAATTTACCATGTAGAGTAGCTAGGTTTTTTGTCATAACTCCTGATCCCATTGAGATCCCACTCTAAAAGTTTCAGGTTATATAGCTTTTAGTATAACCAAAAACATATATTTTTTTCAAATTTTTTAAAAAACACTATCTTTGAAATTTTTTAAATTTAAAATTTTAAAATTTAATAATTTTTAAAATTTTTACCCAACATAATGATGTTGCATATCAAATTAAACCTTGTGAAATACTCTTTAAAATGAGGGATCATAAACTTCGCTATCCCTTATACAACTTGAGAAATTTGAGATTAAAAATGCTTATACAAGCTAAAAAATGCTGATTTTTTGAAATTAAAAAAAAATATTTAAAAAAAAATCGAACAAGATAAATTTTTTTTAAAAATATATTCTCATTTATATCATCAAGGAGAATGATTCCTGCAAGTTTCATAGAAATCTGAGGGGGTCAGGTTGAGTGAGTGGTTGATTTGGCATGGAATGACCCATTACAAGCTTTTCTTATTTTTCTTAATTTTTTTTCTAGCCCTGAAGATTTAGCCACTGCTATATTAAGGACAAAACAAAAGCCCAACAGATTGCTAGTGGAAGAAGCTGTTAATGATGATAACTCTGTTGTTGATCTGTCTCTGGTATGTATTAGCTGAGATTTTTATTTAAAATATATTATATTCTCTTTAAAAAATCTTGTTTTGGAGTTAGTAGCTTGATTAATAGGTTATTTCTTATGAGAGTGTGGGTGGGGGAGGGGGAGTGTCTGCAGTTTAATGCTAAAGAGAAGTTAAAAGAAAAAAAAAAGGAACAACTATAGTATTTCCCCTCAGCTGAATTTGGCGATTTATTTTTGGCGATTATGGCTAAATCATAAACCTAAAATCATAAATCATATATCATAAATGATAAAATCTTAAGCTAAATCATAAATAATAAATCATAAATGCAAAGTAAATAGCATGCAGGCTGCCATATTATATCGCAAACAATCCACAACGACATCGTTATCGATTAAATCGGCGCCAAAGAGAAATCGCCAAATTCAGCTGAGGGGAAATACTATAGTTGTACCAAAAAAAAAAAAAAAAAAAAAAAAAAAAACTCATTTGTAATAAAGGATTAAATGTGTTCTTTGAGTTAGACAACAAAATTTAGTTTTATTTACCCCTGATTGAAAACGGATGTTCTGAGTTTGAAACATTTGTCTTTCTCTATGTGTCTGTGTAGCACTGTAGCTCCCAAGTAAATAGACATATTTGACTTGGGTATATTTAGCTTTTAGTACTAAAAGCAAAATACACAAATTCCAACCCATATAATAAAAGCATATCCAATAAAATTAAATCTGAAGCAACTAAAATAAACATGAATGTATTTATTAAACCAGGGCCCGAAATTTCAACTTAAATCACACTCGCTGAAAAAAAAAGTTACTCGCCACAAAATGTGAGTAACTTACTCTATATTTTACGTATAAGGTGACAAAAATTTTTTATTGGAAAAAGAGGAGAAATTACGCAATGTCTTATATTATAAGAAAATAGAAGACATTCAATTTTGGGAAAAAGGTCATCAGAGGACACAAAATGGAATAAAAATTATTATAAAAACCGATTCAAAAGCTGCTTTACACAAATGGTGGAAACATTTTTATATCAAATGATGAATTTGGAACAGTACACCTTAATTTAAATTAATAATATACGGATACGAGAGGAAAAATCCCTAAATTTTATAGGTGTCGCTGAACAATATAGAATTATTATTATTATTATTATTATTATTAATTTTTGGTATAAACAAAAATTTTTTGTTTTACTCTCATGCAATTACATAAAAGAGTTGGTAGACATTTTTTTTATTAAAATCCTAATCATAAAATAAAAAATATATTCGGCAGATCAAACGATTGGTTTTAACGAACAATCATTCTTTATCAATACTTTATAAAATTTCTCACAAGTATAACCTAAATTAGTCTTAGTAGTTAATAAGTTTTTAAAGTAGGTATATAAAGGGGATTCTTTTCACATGTCTACATTTTGTTCATTGAAGAAAACAGTCGCTTTGTGGGAGCGTTTTTGCCAGGAGGACATAAAATGAATTCAACTAACTTTTGCATATTTTTGTGAGGTGGTGGCAGTGTTATCATTAAGGCCAATTGTCTGTACTAGGGGGCTCTAGGCCTGAGTAGGAGAGTCCTCCGCGGGGTCTTTCTAAGAGGTCGAAGCCAATATTTAAGTTAGTTTGTGAGAAAACCATGGAAAACTCCCAACACCTAAGCGAACGAGAGCGACTGGGTATCGAACCCAGCGCCTCACGTATACCAGCTTCGGGGACAGAACCTCTCGGTCCCTGGTGGACCTTTTTTTTTATGAGAAACGTTATTCATGCAAAAATGAGAACACACGTCAACCCCCCGCTTATCAACCGGAGCACCACATTCTTAATGATTTCACGATAATTTCAAAAAAGTGATTCCGTGTTCTGGATCAAAGAACCGCACAGATATAGGATATACATTTATTTTTTTTGTGATTCAAAGAATCTGAATAGACATAAACCATAATATACTTTGCAAGTTTATTAGAAAGTTGTTCTTTTGCGAACCTAACGCAGAAAAAAGTTAGTGTTCGCAGTTCGATACAGCCAACAGCCAACTGAGCTTCCTAGTTTTGCGAAATTTTTGAAATTGCGAACTAAATCCTTTTTATTTGAAAAAGAGGATAGAGGAGAAAAACATAAAAAAAGAGGACATTTTAGTTCTGTAATGCTTTTATCGTTTAAGAGGGCAGAGCGTTGAAAGAGAAAACTGTCCTCTTAAAAAGGTGATGTCTGGTCACCTAACTTAAGATTAGCACGATTTTAAGTTTTTAAATCGATATATGTTTTTTTTTTTTTTCTTTTCAGAACCATATACTGTAAGAATTATATCCATATATAAACAGAAATTTTACTCGCCACAGTAAAATTTCCACTCGCCAATGGCGAGCTGGCGAGCGGAAATTTCGCGCCCTGATTAAACCCAATCCAAATATTTTCCAACACATCTGAAATCATGAAGATCCAACTCTCGAAATAGACAGTATCTACAAAATCACTTTCCAAGTTAAAAAAAAAAAAAAAAAAAAAAAATTGACATGATAAAATCTAAAATTTAACCAAATGATAAAAGGTACATATGAAAGGCATAAAATTTAATAAAATAACCTCTGCTTTAAGTAAAATGAATATGGACTAGTTGTGCTGACTCTAAAATAAAAGGGCTGCCAGGAAGAGCTCAACAAAAAGAGCATAATTTGCTGTCCTTTATATTCTAAATTTTGTACACACGACAAAAGTAAATTACTAATTTTATATACCGTATATTTCCGTGTATAAGCCGAGAATGTTTGGAAATTTTTCGGAAGCTGAAGTACAGGGGTCGGCTTATATACAAGTTTACAAAATTCTAGCAAAAGACTTACATTAAAAACAATGATTGAATGCATATATTTTAAGCTTAAAAACTATATTATATATAAAGTAAAATAGTGATATTAAACCTTATTTTTAAATAATTATCAAATATAAAACTCTTAAATTAGCAATTTTAAATTTATTTCTAGAGCAGCTCGATGTAGTCATGTTTGTTTACATTTCTTTTTTTTTTTTTTTTGACCTGCCGATAGCTGACGTCATTGGCAGATTACACGAACAGAGTAACTTCTCTGCGGATACGTAAATAGTATAAGAGAAACATGAAAAAACAGGACTCCCCATCATATTTTTAATTTATACAATTAAATCATCTCTGTTTAAAATGTTTCAAGGCTTACACTATCAAAAGAAGTGGCAAATCTTTGTTTTTTTTTATAGAAGTATTTTTTTTTTTTGTTTTTGTTGAAGATTGCCTTGAGGCACTGATAAAAGTACTCAAAAGTAGAAATATATAAAGTAATTCAGATAAATCATTAAAAAAAATCGACACAATCGGTCTTTAAACGGCTTATTTATGCAAACATCCAGCAGCTGCAGCATCGACGTTAGCCCTTCCGGTATTACGGCGACTATCGTTATCAGCTTCCGGCACTTGTCCTTCACTGCATGTGTGAGCTCGTTTGTTCGATGCCTGTGCTAGTCTCCCTTCTGATAGGGTTGCGAGAGTTAAAACTGCTGCTGTTGGCAAACACAATGTGATTGTTTTACGTCATAGCTAAGCAAGCAAGGTAAGGAATTCTTTTGGATAAGCACACATTTCGTGCAATTTCATTGGACAGATTATCCTGAAAGTTTTATAGATTGGCAATATTTTTGCCGTTTTGGCGATAAACTCGAACTTTAAAAGTGTATTTTTTCAATTCAGATTATACACAGGTTTGCAATTTTGGGAAAGTTTCTGAAGGGAAAAATGTACTCTCGGCTTATATATGGATCGGCTTATATTCGGAAATATACGGTATATATCTGTAGGCTATAAGCATTTGTTCTTGCAGTAATGCTGTAAAACTATTCCTAGAAGGCTACATGTCAGGAAGAAATGTATCTAAAGGCCTCTGAACATTTACGATGTTAGAAAAGACCACCTGATACTAATTTTTTAAAAAAGTAATTCAGGGTGCTAAAATGGGCTTAAAAAAAAAAAGGGGGGGGGGCAGCAGGTGCTGTATAGTGCTAAGGGCTGCCAGGTGGAGCACACTCGCAAATTAGGCTAAGAGTCAGCAGGTCAGCACTATGAATTAACAAATTAACATTGACTTCAAAAATATTAAACTTGTCATCTATGAAAATCTCAACTGCACGCTTAATTGGGAGACAATGAAAATTTTAGCAGACAAAGCAAGCTGTAACCACCTGGAATCGCAATAGTACATCGACACAAGTTGGCACTCCATCATTTGTAAATAGAGCAAGACACAAGTGAAAATGTCATTAAATCATTGACCAATAACATGGAAGAAACTGGTTGCTGACCATATCAAGCTATTTAATTTTATTAATGTAGATCTTTAAATGAATAGGTATAAGTAGCTAGGGAATGGATAACTATAAATTCCAGTGAATGTAATCAGGGCTGCAGGACTTTAGCCAGGCAAAAAAAGAAAAAAAATTGGCTTTTTTTTTTTTTTTTTTTTTTAACTGCATAAAGACTGGTTAAAATTGTAAAAACAGGCTTTTATTATTATTTTATTTTATTTCTTTTCTTTTCTTTTCTTCTTTAAAATGCAAAATAAAAGTCATATACCTAGAGCATTAGGGTAATTAAATCGTTAGTGTAATTAAAAAAAAAAAAGGAATAAAATAAGTGTAAAATTAATTAATAGAATTTTAAATCACAAATATGGGAAAATAAAAACAACACTCTTTATTAAAAAACTGATTCTGTTCAGTACAATTTAAATTATTAATAAATAATTCTTGTATCTTATACAATAACACTTAAACAGGAAAAAAGTAGATATACTCATTTTGCTCAGTTTTTAAACAACACTACACTTTTAACAAATTTTCTGCTTTTTCAGTGCCTAAACTTTTTGTTAATAAATTTTAATACTTTTATGTCTTGTCTTTTCCAAGACTACCTTTTTCTTCCAAGACTACCTTTTTCTTGTTTTTTAATAGTAGAGATTGTCTGAAGCTATCAGAGAACTGGACTTAGCTTTTTACAAATTCAAATGGGAGTGCTTTTTTCTTTTCAGTTTGAGACTAGGGATGGACCGGATATCCGGCTGATTTTTCAATATCCGAAATATCATCGGATATCCGGATCCAAATCACCGGATATCCGGTTTTTTAATATTTGCTTTTTTTCTTGTTTTCTTTCATTAAGATATGGTGATAAATGCGAGAAGCAACTTTTCTCCGTCCGTTTGCGGGTAAACTTCAAAAAACAGCTTCTTAAATCAAGTCACTAAATCAATAATATCAGAAAATTACACATTTGTGTCTCCGTTAGTTTGACTCGGCATTGCTGAGCGAGCAACACGTTAGTCAGGAGATCTGCCTTTATAGATGTAGATTCCTGCAATTCATTTCTTTTAATTAAAAATAAGTATGTTGTGGAAATCACAAGACTTTCTTCCATATTTTCCTATATAAATTCACTAAGGGCAAATAATTTATTAAAATTGTTTATTAAAATTATCTAACATGATCGATGAATACAAATAATTTTCATCTTAGAAAAAACTGACATTAAATATTCAAAGAAAGACAGTTTTATTGTGTACTAGCAGGCTTTGCCCGCTTCGCTGGTCATTATATATTTAAGGAAACTCTTTTTTATATCGCTTTATTAAAAAAAAAATTAAAAAATACTGAAATCACTCAAAAGCTCTTCCTGTGTTCCAGCTGCCAGGTTGGCATAAATTAGTGCCTATCAACAGTTGGTGTCAACCAATCAACAGGTGGCGCTGCTATGCAGCGACTTCCACAATTTGAAAAAAGGCAATATTTCAGGAACTACTGTGCAAAATTGCATAAAAATTTACATGTGGATGCACCTTGACATAAGTTACAGCGGATCAACTTTTGGAACTAGTTGCTCAATAGGCGGCGCTCCTATACAGCGATTTCCTCAGCTTAAGGGAAGATTAAATTTCAGGTTCTAATGTGTATAAGCAAACAATACTTGATATGTGAGAAAGCCTTTATGAGACATTACACCGATTCAATCTGGATGTATGTCTGCCAATATTTTGCGCTGCTATAGTGCAGCCTTTTCCAGAGAACGGGAGTGCATGATTCAACTTTTATGGCATTTAGCTGTACGAAACTTCATACATGAGATAACCAGTATGAAAACGTATTTTTTAAGGTGCTAGTTAAACTGTGTTTCTTTGAATATTTAGTATTAGTTTTCTCCAAGATAAAAAATCGCCTGCATTCATCATGGTAGATAATTTTAATAACTAATAGTCTTTGTAGTTTATTTTAACTAAGTGAATTTATATAGGAAAATATAGAAGAAAGTTTTGTGGTGGTCACAACATACTAGTTTTACTTTCTCTTACCCATGTAAATGGTAGAGAAGTAATGTTTTTGGGTCAAATTTTTAAAGTCGAGTTTTTTTTTTTTTTAAATTATTTACACGATTTAAGGTCCCCCGAATCCAAAAATCCTATTTTTAACGGTTGGTCTGTGTGTCTGTGCGTGTGTTTATCATCAGCATATCTCAAGAACAAATAATAGCAGAAAGTTCAAACATGGTATTATAAATTTTTATGACATAGGGATGCTACACTAAATCTTTCACAAAGATCAAACAAATGATTCGTATACATGGACACCCAAGAGAGTTCAAATACATTGCGTCTATGGGGGAAATTAAGTATGTGCTAATTTTCGTCAAGGTTCATCTACATGTAAATTTATATGCAATTCTGTGCAGTAGAACCTTAGCTACAGCCTTCCCTTAAATTACGGAAATCACTGTACGGCAGCACCACCTGTTGGACGATAAGTATTCAAATTGAACTGGTATTAGGTCTCATAATGGCTTTCGTACATATTTAATTTTATTTGATTGTACGCAATAGAACCTGAGATATAGCCTTCCCCTTAAATTGCGGAAATCACTGTATAGCAGCGCCACCTGTTGAGCGGTTGACAACAAAAGTTGGCAGGCACTAATTTAGGTCAAGTTGCATCTGCGTATGAAACTATCTGCATTTATGGGCAGTAGTTCCTGAGATATAACCTTCCTTTAAATTGCAGATATCACTGTATAGCAGTACCACCTGTTAGCTGATAAGCATTCAAATTGCACCAGCATACTGAGTTACAATGGCCTTCTTACATATTAGTTTTGTTTGCTTATACGAAATAGATCCTGAGATATATAGCCTCCCCTTAAATTGAGGAAATCGTTGTATAGCAGTGCCATCTTTTGAGCAGTTGACACCAAATATTGATTGGCACTAAATTAGGCCAAGTTGCATTTGCATATAAATTTATATGTGATTTTAAGCAGTAGTTCCGGAGATACAGTTGCCACAAAATTTTTGTCCTCTCTCTCTCTCTCTCTCACACACACACACACACACAGACGGACAAACATTTTCTAAAAATGATCAAATCATATTCTAGGCCTTTCAAAGTGTGTAAATTCATCAAAAACGGAAGTCAAAAATTTTTACGAATCCAATACTTTCTTCTATTGAATAGAGAATAACGTAATAAAATAACTCTGTTATGGCTTTATTATCCCAATGATATTTACAATTTTACTTTATTCTGTATGTATATAGAAAAAGTATTGGATTCGTGAAAATTTTCGAACTCCAGTTTTCGATGGATTTACGCGTTTTGGGATGCCCTGAACACGATTTGACTGTTTTTAGAAAATGTCTGTCTGTCAGTTTGTGTGTGTGTGTATCACAAATTTTGTGGACGCTGTAACTCACGAGCCAATAAACGAAATTTAACCAAACTTGGTATTTAGTTGAACCCTGACATAAACTGGTGCTCATTAGATTTGTGGAACAATTGCTCAATAGGTGGTGCTGTGATTGCATTTTTTCTAAATTTTTAACATGCCAGTATGGGACAAAATCTTGTATAAATGTACATAATGAGAGTTATTTTAAATGTGTGATTGTAAAATTAATATGAATTATTTATAATAGTAGTAGTTAACATGAAAAAAAAAATTGTGCATGTTGCAGCATAACTTCACCCTCTGGAAGGGGAGATAACACACCCCGCCGGGGTGGAGTAAATTTTCAATATGGGTGTTTTGTTTCGAAAGACTTCGTCATTACCTTTAAAATAAATGTTTTAAGTATAGATCTGTGATAAATTAAAACAAAGTTATAGATTTTTTTATCTTTTTAATGAAAAAAAATTAGAAAAAAATCTTATTTATTTTGATATTGGCAAAAAAATTTACTTTCTTTCGGCATGTAGTGATATAATTCTTTCAGATAAAAATCATCTGCATTTATAATAAAAAATAATTTAATAAAAAAAAATTATGTTCAATGAATGTTGTGTAAAATTATATAGAAGAAATTCATGTGGTGGCCACATCATACTAATTATGTTTATGTTGTATGCGAATGGAATTCAGTTGTATAAAAACGAAATGCAAATATCTTTTTTACTTTCTTTTATATGGAATAGAAGAAAGTATGGGATTCGTAAAAATTTTCGACTTCCGGTTTTCGAAGGATTTATACGTTTTGGGAGGTCTAAGAACATGAATTTACAATTTTTAGAAAATGTGTGTGTGTGTGAGAGAGAGAGAGACAAAAATTTTGTGGCAACTTTATCTCCGAAACCACTACTCAGAATTGTATATATATTCGTATATAGATGCACCTTGACCTAAATTAGGGCCTATCAACTTTTGGTGTCACTGCTCAACAGGTGGTGCTGCAATACAGTGATTTCCTCAATTTAAGGGGAGGCTATATCACAGGTTTTATTGCGCATGTTGAAACAAAACTTCATATGTAAGAAGGTCATTATGATACATTATGCTGATTCAAGTTAAATGCTTATCGTCCAACAGATGGCGCTGCTCAGGGTTGGGTTTTTGCCGGCAAAAATGCATTTTTGCCAGGACAGCGGCAAAAAGTGGAAAAAAACAGGCAAAAAGTGGAAAAAATTGGCAAAAATGGAAAAAATTAGGAAAAGTGGAAAAATAAAATTAGAACAACACAATCATTTTCAATTTTCAACCTTTACACTTTGGCACCTCAATGAAAAAAATGCTTGAAGCTTTTTTAATTTAAAAAGTAATTATAATTAATTAATTATTAATAATATATAACCAGACAACCAGTGTCCGACAAATTCCGGGTGCCAGGGTGACTACAAATATCCATTGGTGACCAGTTACGGCAGACTGGCAATTTTTTTTTTTTTTTTTTTTATGTAAATATTTTTTTTCTCATTTCGTATTTTAAAGCCAAAACTTAAACACTCTCAATATATTTAATGATTATATTAAAGGTAAAAATAATATTTATTTCTGTGGATTTTTTCCCCCCAATAGTTTGTTTTTATCTTTATAAGTAAAAAATAGTTATTTTCTTAAAAATTTCCTAAGTTCACATTTTTAACTGAATAGTTCATTTATTCAATGTAAAATAATATGTGAATGACCTGCATTAATTATACAATTATGAAATATTATTAAGTTTTGCTGTGAGTATTGTCATAGAAATAATTCAATATTTCTGGCTCCTAAAATATTGAAACTTTGTCAGTCCCTGAAATTAACCATAAAAATAAAAACTACAAAATTATATTTTTATTTTATTGAAGTAAAAAAATCTTAAGTAAGACATATTCAGAGAGAGAGAGTTTACTTGCAATTTGCATTTCAATTCCATAAAATGCATGATCAGTGACTGATTGGCAAATTTTAGAACAACTGAGTCAATATTTGACTTTTCCCCACTGTAAACAAAAATATGTAATACTTTGAAAAACACAAATATTATAGTAATTAATTATTGAAGAATATTTTTTAGATAGGCAATTTAAATATTTTTAAAAATGAAAAAAATTAGGTTAATTGTTGATGTTAAAAATTTCATTTTAAAGAAATTTTAGAATGCATTATTTTAATGATTTACATAAGAATCAGTTGATCAAGAGTGTAATTAAATCTCTGGTTTTAATTTGTTAAAATTATGATTTAAAAATTAAAATCCTTAAAACTCTGTTTGAAATACTGGTAATTTTTGCCACTGGCAAAAATTGTGGCAAAAACTATTTTTGCCGGGGCAGTTTTTTCCACGGTTTTTACCATGGTTTTTTCCACTTCGGCAAAAATTGGCCAACCCTAGCGCTGCTATACTGCAATATAAGGAACGCTATATCTCAGGAATTACTGTACAGATTTGAATATAAATTTATATGTAGATGTACATTGACATATATTAGTGTCTGTCAACTTTTGGTGTCAACCGCTCAACAGGTGAAGCACACACAGCGATTTCTGCAATTTAAGAAAAGGCTATATCTCAGGTTTTATTGGGTATAATTAAACAAAACTTGATATGTGAGAAGACCATTATGAGACATTATGCCGATTCAATTTGGATGTATATCTACCAATAGGTTACCAGAGTTCCCCCTAGGTTTGAAAAAGGGCAGGGTGCTGCTACCAAGGAAAAAGGGGCAGGAGGGTGCTATAAAAAGAGGGCACATTTGTGGAGAATGAAAAAGGGCACATTTTATAAAAAGGGCATATCACTTCGCAAAAAATAGCCTCCAAAATTACAAACAATTTTATTATATTTATAAATGCAGTTGCTAAGCAATCAGCAATTCCCCCCCCCCCCCACTAAATGTACAAATTAGTCAGCAAAAATTAAATAAATTTATTTTTTCACATTCTTTTATCTTTAACTATAGTTCTATTAAACCTAATAAAAAGTATTAAAATTGCTTCCTGAAAAATATGTAAAAAGCTCTTGAAAATCTTATAAATGTTGAAATGAAAGTAAAGAACTATAATAAAAGTTATCTTTAATAAGATTTTCGCAAATTTCTTAAAATGAAACCCAAAGACCTTTTTTAGTGATTATTAAAGAAAAATATTAAACATTCTAATCAAATAGTTTGATAAAAAGTTCGATTTAATTAATTAATGATATATTTTTTAATAGTTTCCAATTTTTTATGTATTATTGCTAATTTCTAATGTTACAATCAGTTAGTAAATTTAATATATGCTTGGAATTTACTCACTTTGTTTGCTGGATTTCAATAATGGTAAATGAAATATTCTTTTGAAATTTGATCTCTAAAAATGTAGCTCCTACAACTATTAGGGATGAAACTACCCAACATGCAAAATCCCTGGAAACTGTTACTACACGGCTGTAGAATGAATAATGGAGGATGGATTACTTATATAGGTTATTATTAAAAGTACTTATTTGTACCTATAATGAGTTAAATTTATAAAGTTCTTATACATATAAGGCAAATTTAACACCCAAAATGAGAAGTTTCTATAAAAACAAAATAACTAGCATGAAAATCAGAGGTTGCTAAATTTTGAACTCAGCATTATCTAACCATCAAAGAGTATCACAGGTTAATATATTTATTTTGTGGGGGGGAGAATAGTATGTTGTGGTCACCACAAGACTTTCTTCTATATTTTGCTATACAAATTCACTAAGGGCAAATAATTTATTAAAACTATTATTTATTAAAATTATCTAACATGATGAATGCAAATGATTTTCATCTTAGAGAAAGCTAACACTAAATATCCAGAGAAAGTTTTATTGTCTATAAATAACATCTTAAAAATATGCTTTTATAATGAGTATCTCACATATCACATTTTGTACAGTTATATGCCATACAAACTGAGATATAGCCTTCCCATTATCGAGGAAATTTCCAGTGTAGCAGCGCCATCTATTGGTTGAAAGCATCCAATTTGAATCAGCATAATGTCTCATAATGGCCTTTGCACACGTCAAGTTTTGTTTGATTATACACAATAGAACCTGAGATATAGCCTTTCCTTAAATTGCAGAAAACACTGTGCAGCAGCGCTACCTGTTGAGTGGTTGACACTAAAAGTTGATAGATACTAATTTGTCAAGGTGCATCTACATATAAATTTATATGCAATTTTGTGCAGTAGTTCCTGAAATAGTCTTCCCATAAATTGCAGAAATTGATGTATAGCAGCGCCACCTGTTGGCCAATAAACATTTACATTGAATCATCATAATGTCTCATAAAGACCTTAAAAATCAAGTTTTGTTCGATTATATGCAATAGAACCTGAGATATAGCCTCCTTTAAATTTCGGAAATCGCTGTATAGCAGCGCCACCTGTTGAGCGGTTTTCACCAAAAGTTGATAGGTACTAATTTAGGTCAAGGTGTATCGACATATAAATTTATATACAATTCTGAGCTGTAGTTCCAGAGATACAGTTGCCACAAAATTTTTATCACACATACAAACACAGACAGACATTGTCTAAAAATGGTCAAATCATGTTCTAGACCTCTCAAAACGTGTAAATCCGTCGAAAACCGGAAGTCGAAAATTTTTACGAATCCAGTACTTTCTTCTATTAAATATAGAAGAAAGTAAAAAGGAAACTGTAAGAATCGAAATACTCTATTATTTTGCTGCTAAGATTAAAATCACATTGTTTTCAAAGCTAAATTTCCAAATAATTATCTATTCCGTCATTAATCGATAAAATTTGAGTTATTTTTATAGTTTAATCTCAAAATATGCAGTAATTTTGCAGCCGATTTCGGAAATACAGGATCATTTCGATTTCACCGCTAACTTTCGAAAATTTACGTTTAATTGCAACTATTTATGAAATACTTTATTATTGCGATGTTAATAAAATCCGTACTTTTATAAAAAGCTGACTTTCTAAATTCACAATATTTTTTTTAGCCGATAGCGGAAGTATTTAATCATTTTGCCGTTAATTATCAAAATTTATGTTTAATAGCAATACCTAAGATAGGCTTTAATTTTACGCTAATCGATGTAATTAGTTTTTTTTTTTTTTTTTTTTAATGATTTGTGATATTTGTAATAATTTTGTGACTAATTACCGAAATGCGAGAGCATTTTTACACAAATTTCAAAATATCATTAAAATAAATGAACTTTTGTTATTGTCACAGATAAAAAGAATATCCTTGTCTGTGGTTATCGTGTAAATAAAAACCAAAGCACTGCACAATCTAGATTTCCTTTTCATTCCCCCTTCTTTCAGCTATTGATTCTAATTGATTGTGGTTTTTCATCTAATGTAAACAAACACTTCTCTTTCCTGAGTCATTTTTTTTTTTTTTTTTTTTTTTTACTTATTTATGAGATTGAACTTAACGATGATTTTTGTGGTTCTTCAGCTAGATCATAAAAGTAATTAGATTTGCTATTTTTGTTAACGTGATTTTAAAGATAAAAAAAAAAAAAAAAAAAAAAAACATGATTTATGATGCAAAAGGATTATTGGAATATATGAAAAGAGCAATATCTTCCATATTTTCCCGTTCTTTTTTTGCTATCACCGGGGAGGCACTTATTTGTCTGTTCCCCACCCCACCCTTATAGCCTGCAGGCTGCAGGGTCATTTAAAGAAGTTCGGCGGCAACTATGTTTACGCTGATAAATAGTTTATACACCTGCTAAGTGTCAACTCGCTTTTGCAATAAGTATAACACACAGAAAAGTGAAAAAGCTTCTAGAAAGAAAATTTGTATTAATAACGCACTAAGAATATTTAAAAAGGAGAAAAAATGCGCTATTTTGGGTCGTGGTGGTTAAATTTGGGAACAAGAAGGGCGCGATTTTCGGGCATAAAGGGTGCGTTTTTTGGGCAAAGAGGGCGCATTTTTGTACTTTAAAGGGCAGTTAGGGCGCTCATAAAAATTTAAAGGGCAGGCAGGGCGCGACGCCCTTCTCAAAGGCTCAAAGGGGAACCCTGGGTTACGCTGTTATAGTGCAGTTTTTTAGATTGCTGTAAGATGAAAATCGCCTGTATTTATTGTGGTGGGAAATTTTAATAAATAATGCTTATCGGCCAACAAGTGGCGCTGCTAAAAAGCGATTTCAGCAATTTAAGGGAAGGCTATATCTCAGGAACTAATGCACAGAATTTCATTAAAATTTATCTGTAGTTGAATCTTCACATAAACTAGTTTCTATCAATTTTTGATGTCAGCCGCTCAACAGCTGCCGCTGCCACACAGAGATTTCTGCAATTTAAGAAAAGACTATATCTCAGGTTCTATGGTGTATAATCAAACAAAACTTGATATGTGAGAAGGACATTACGCTGATTCAAGTTGGATGCTTATAGACCAATAGATGGAGCTTCTATACTGAAAATTTCCTCGATAACGGGAAAACTATATCTAAACTTGTATGAGATATGAGATAACCATTATAAATACGCATTTTTAAAGATTTATTTATAGGCAATTAAACTGTCCTTATTTGGATATTTGGTTTTAGTTTTCTCCAAGATAAAAATCATTTGCATTCTTCATGTTAGATAATTTTAATGAATAATAGTTTTAATAAATTATTTGCCCTTAATAAATTAGTATAGGAAAATATAGAAGAAAGTATTGTGGTGGCCACAATATACTAGTTTAATTATTGTGTGCTCTTAAAAAACTGAAAATTTCTGGTGAACTGGAGAAGAGGACTGCCGGATATCCGATGATATATCCAGATCCGGCAAAGTAAAAAAATATCCGGAATGCCGGATATCCGTAAAATCCAAATATATTAAAAATTTTACAAAAGATATGTTCAATGTTTTATTCCAGTTCATTACGCATAAATAAAGTTTATTGAAGTTAGATTGTTATACTTCTACCTTCATTTCAGAATACTGTATATTTCCGAATATAAGCAGAGAATATGTTCTTCCCTTCAGAAATTTGCCCAAAATTGCAAACCTGTGTATAAGTCGAATTGAAAAAATACTCTTTTAGAGTTCGAGTATATTGCCAAAACATCGAAAATATTGCCAATCTATAAAATTTTCAGGATAATCTGTCCAATGAAATTGCGCGAAATGCGTGCTTATCCAATAGAATTCCTTGCCGCGTGTTCGCCAATGGCAATAATTCTCTGGTAACCCTATCAGAAGGGAGGCTAACATTGGCATCGAACAGACGCGCTCGCACACGCAGTGAAGGACAAGTGCCGGCAGCTGAAAACGATGGTCATCGTAATACCGGGAGGCCTAACGTCGATGCTGCAGCCGCTGGATGTTTGCATAAATAAGCCGTTTAAAGACCGATTGCGTCGATTTTTCCGTTCTTCCATCATGCTGCTGATTGCATCAACTCATCACGCCAGGGTTCTTTGGGAACCCACTCAGATCCTGTTCCGACTCTCTAGAAGATGCAAGCCCTCCTTCTGCATTTTGTCTTCCTTAGGTTAAGGTAAGCGGCTGTCTTGACAACCGTAGGCACTTCGTAAGTACGTGATGATGATGATCGATTTTTTTTTTTTTTAATGACGTATCTAAATTATCTTGTATATTTCTACTTTTGAGTATTTTTATCAGTGCCTCAAGGCAATCTTCAACAAAAGAAAAAAAAAATACTTCTATTAAAAAAACGAAGATTTGTCACTTCTTTTGATAGTGTAAGCCTAGAAACATCTTAAACAGAGATGATTTAATTGTATAAATTAAAAATATGATCGGCAGTCCTGTTTTTTCAAGTTTCTCTTTTACTATTTCCAAATCAGATAGAGGAGTTCATGCAATCTGCCGATGACGTCAACTATCGGCAGGTCAGAAAAAAGAAATGTAAACACACATGACTACATAGAGCTGCTCTAGAAATAAATTTAAAATTGCCAATTTAAAAGTTTTATATGTGATAATTATTTAAAAATAAGGTTTAATATCACTAATTTACTTTATATATAGTTTTTAAGCTTAAAATATATGCATTCAATCATTGTTTCTAATGTACGTTTTCTGCTAGAATTTGTGAACTCGTATTTAAGCTGACCCCTGTACTTTAGCTTCCGAAAATTTTCCAAAAATTCTTGGCTTATACACGAAAATATATGGTAATAGCTGGTGACATGAGTTAGCTGATTTGAAATTTGCTGGTCAGTAATGTGTTAATATAATAATAAATCTTAATTGCATGTTAAGAAATATCTTTTAAGTAGTTAAATAAAGAAGAAAAAAATTTGTTATTCTTTAACAGTTTTAAAAGAATTATGTGCATTTTATATTAATTTAAAACATTTTTAAAAATATTTTGTTTTTCTGTATTTTTCAAAATTAAACCTTTTTACTTTTTATTTATGTATGTAATTTGTTTTTAGGCTAAAATGAATGAGCTGCAGCTATTCAGGGGTGATACAATTTTACTCAAAGGTCCAAAAAGGCGTGAAACTGTATGCATTGTGTTATCCAGTGATGGTGTTCCTAATGAAAAGATACGAATGAATAGATGTGTGAGAAATAATCTTGGTGTGAAACTTGGTGATGTTGTTAGGTACTTTATAATATATTTCTCATAATGTTTCATTTATGTATTCCATTACGAAATTTGAGTTGTTTTCTGTTTTAATCATTAAATGCCTAATTAGCTAAGTTTTAGAATATATTTGTTTCTGAAGTTTGTATGTACTTAACTGTTCAAATTTTTTTTTTTATAGTTTTTGTAGATAGAATTGTTTCACTTAACAGAGAATTATAAACTACCTCCTGTTATTATTACTACCCCCCCCCCCCCCCCCCCTGAAACTTATTTGCAATTTACTAAGTGATATATCCTGCTCTTTTTTAAAGCCCTACAAGTGTACAAATAAAATTTAACCTTTTAGCAGAAGTCTGAAATTCTTTTTGCAATATACAGTCGAGCTTCATTAATATGAATCTCAAGGAGGGGGGGGGGATTGTTAATGTTATCAGTAAGACAGATTGAGGAAACAGTTCATGTTAAAAGTAATTCATGTTTAAGCGTATTCACATAATCCAGGTTCGACTGTAAACACTTTAATAGAACATTCAATTTTTTTTTTTTTTTTTTTTTTTTAAATCTGGTGTTTTATTTTTGAATAATTAAAGGGAAAGATATGGTACCAGAAATTTGTAGTGTCTTTCATTTCAGTTAATTTATATAAGAGTCTGAAATGAAAAGCAGTTGCTTACAATTTTGCATATGAGTTAAAAATTATTTTACTTAATATATTTAAAGCTTTAAATCAATAATGGAGTGTGAGAGATGTTCAATAGATTCAGTTTGGCAGCATTTTTACAATATATATTTATTAAAATATTATTTCTGTAAAAGATATTAAATTTTTGCTTACTTTCTGTTGATATTTAATTTATAAAAATGATTAAAATAACAGTATATTTTATACCAACTAGCATGTATCATTTTAGTTTAGTGCCATATTATAGGGGTGATATACGACTACCTAAAATTAATAAATAGTTAATTCCTAAATTTTCATAAATGATTGGACACTTTTGATTTCAGATGTTTTGTCAAATATCTAGAAAAATTCTTTGACTTATTCAGAAACTTTTAAGTGTGTAATGAACATGTATGTTATACCTTATATTTCAGCAAAAGTTTTTCACCAAAAGATAAAATATTTAAAATTATCCTGTTAAAAGTAATGTTTGAAATCTAGTTGATTATGATTAGTGCTGCACAGAGTAGCACTTTGGCCGAGTAGCCGAGTACCGAGTACTCGGCCTTTTACTACTCGGCCGAGTACCGAGTAGTTGTAAGAAAGAATAATTGAAATTGATGTATATATGAAGAATTTTGCACATCTTGAAATTTAAAAAAGGCTTTTTGAACACAAAATTAAGTTAAATGGCAAACAGCATGTTTACATGAAACATTTCAGAATTTTTGTAGTCTATATACACAATTAGGTTCATTGTTATATTTGATACTTCCAGCTTAGTGGATTATTAAAACCATAATAACTGATAACTTCATTCTTTATTATATAGTCTTTCTCAGATGCGAATCATTCTCAGATAATTCTTAGAGAATATAAAAGTTCTTTATAGGCTTAATTTAAGATGCATGAAATTTACATATGAAATGAGAACATTAAAATAAATATTTTATCATCATTTCAAACATGATAGACTTCATTAATCTTCAAATTCTAGAAGAGTAAAAAGGTAGGTGGTTTCGGGCCATAATTTGCAGAAAAACAAATTTGATAATATATTTTTAATAACATTTTAGTGTATTTAGCTTTTTCATAATTATTATTTTTTAAATTAAAAATAAATCTTTTTTTTTACAGTTTTAAAAGTGTCTTACTTTTATTTGCACAAATACGTAACTAAAGTTTTATCTACTATAGTAGTATTATATAAGGGGTTCTTTTTTCTAAAATGTTTTATTTTTGTCTGTTTTAGAGATACAATTTTATGTACAAAGTTTTTGTAAAAAAAAAAAAAAAAAAAATTGCATATTACACACATACAAGATGGTTATAATTATTTAAATTCTTGTAACTAAAATGGATAAGCTCAAATCATGAATCGTCTCTATATTGAGTTTAGTGGCAATTTACTTGTCTGTTTTAACTGCAGAAAGCTGTTTGCAGCAAAAGTTTAGTGACTATGTTTATATTTTCATATTTTTTTAGTTTAGTTATTAAAAAACAACTCTTATGTATACATTTCTTTCAATAATACGTAAAAATAATGAAATTCTTAAAACTACTCGGTATTGGCCGAATACTTAGTCCATATTTGGCCGAGTACCGAGTACTCGGCAAACTGGCCGAGTAGGCCGAGTACCGAGTATATAACGAGTACTCGGTACAGCTCTAATTATGATGCTTCTTTTAATTACCTGCCATTCATTTATGAGACACATGCATATATACTCATGAAGATATAAAGGTTTCTTTAAAAAGCTGCAAAAAATAAAATTACTTTTTTTTTTTATATCATGCAATGTATTAAACTCAATGCAATTGTATTTTCAGCAAACTTGGCAGACATCAGTAAATGAAACATACTGCAACCAATATATATATTTATTAAATACCTAATGAAATATGAACATTTTACCAAATTTTTAAATTTGCACGGGCAAGTTTTAATGAAATTTCATTTGCATGATTTATGAACAAAAAATGCATTGAACTATTTTTATGAAAACCCCAAGCAATCGTAGGGGGTTTCATCACTATTTATATACAATCCCCACTGCAACATCATTGATTGAATCAAAATAAAAATTTTGATAAAACCACTTGTACTTTTGCTTTATTTTTTTTTTTAAAGAGGAACTGAAATTTATTTCATTTTATCAACAATAACTATTGCTTGGTGGTTTTACATAAGTAGTTCAATGCATCTACTTAAAGCTTTTGTTTTTTTCCTTAATTTTTTACTGGTCTCTACTTGCTTTCAGAGCAAAACTTTCGTGAAATCTGTGGTATAATATGTTCTTTACATGCTTGACCATAGTTTCAAATTAATTTGTCAACAATTTTTTCTAAATATTTGACAAAGCGTCTGAAATCGAAAGTGTCTTATTGTCATTTATGGAAATGCAGTGTATAAATTTATTTCTCAGATTAACCACCGGCCACTGTAGTATGTGGACAGCTACTAAAGGGCAAAATTAACGGTCGCCGCCGGCCACATGGCGACTAAATAAAAAAAGATGGCGATTAAAAATTATGCATCGATCGCCACTAAAGTCGCCACTTTTTGTGATCATTAAAAGATTCTAAAAATCGAGCGACGATAGGCAATCGAAGTCTTGTTACAACCTATAAAGAAGTAGAATTGTTTCATATACCTCACTCATATAATTTTTTGCCGCCCCCCACTTTCCCTCCCCCTAGCGATCCGTGGTCACACAGCTTATAGAAAGCTTTATAATTTCTAATCATTCTCCATTTGCCGCAAAAATATAAATATCTATTTTAAACTTGCTTTATTAGATTCTAGAATCTGTATAGAAGTAGAATTGTTTAATATCTCTTACTCATAATTCTTGTAATCCCCCCTCCGACACCTCCTCCAAAGGTTGGCAATCACATGCTCCACTGAAGCCTTGTGATTTACAGTCTTTCTTCATCCATAACATAAATATAAATATTATTTTAAACTTTCGTGATTAGATTCTAGAACCTATAAAAAAGTATATAAATGTATTCCCCCCCCCCCCACACACACATGTGCACTTCATTTCAACTAGCAGTTAATGATCAAATGCAATGCAAAGCACAATCTTTTTCCATTATTATCTCCATGGTATTTTGTGCATATTTAACCCATTTAAGATATTTGACAAATATGGCTATCAAAATTTGATTTGGCTTAAATGTGTATTTTTCAAAAAATTTTGTATTTGCTTTCTTTTGAGTAGGAATCTTCCTTTTTCCTTCACATTTTAAAGTAGAAATCTCCCTATTTTTAAAGCTACAAATTTGGCAGCTAAGTAAATTATTTTTAATGAAGCAGCTAAGTTTCCATATCTATACTTTTTAAAAGAAAATATTTTAACTCTATTGAAATAAAATCATTTAAAAAAGTGTGTCTTTAGAAATAAGAAAAAATAAAACTGCTAACTGTATTTACGCATGACCATGTAAATGGTTATGAAGATGATGAATCAGCTGATTCATTTACTAGAAAATATCAATGTGAACTGTGAATGATAACAGCTTATTTCACTTAATTCAGTAGTACCTTTTTTTCAATTTATTTATCTGAAAGATAAAAACTTTTGCTGTTATTATTACAGCCCTAAGCAGATTTTAATTTAGGATGTGCAATTTAGGATTTTTAAAAAGAGCGTAATTACAAATTACGATTTCAATGTCCATGTGTTATTTTTATTATTATCTGTATTTCTTATTTTTCTTGTGGTCATTGTACCACAAAATGGTGACAATGCTTTTTGCAGTCTGAAAGAAATAGTCTTATCATGTGAAAAGTGGCCACTAACTTAAAAAAGTGGCTACTAATGAAACTAACAGTACCGGCCACTGGCCACTAATGAATTTTCCCAGTTTTGCCCTTTAACGGCTACATTTCTCCTCGAGTTATCTTGGGATGGCCGGTAAAGTGGTTAAGTGGCTATTCACTATAGAAAACATTTTAATTAAATTAATCTTAAGATAAACTATAAATTAATAATTTGTGATACTGACATCTTTTTATTATATATATATATATTAGGGATGAAACAGATATCCGGTATCCGGCCTACCCAGCTAAATTTTAATTATCTGATGAGGTACCGGATATCAATACTCTGGATGCAGATATCCTTCAGTTTCAAGCCGGATAGCCGATGGGAGAAATTCTAGCTTAAACTCCCCTCAGATAAAAATTTTCCGACCTCTTTTTTACTTCCTTATACAAAGTATAAGGAAGTATAGTAATCCCGATTTGCGAAATGGATTTTGTATTTCACATTGCTCGAAAACGAATGATCGCCGAATGTTGACAATTTATACGTGTGACTGTCATGATATCTAGTTGCACACCTGCAAGTGTCGTCTTAACACGAGCTCTCGTTATAGAGATATAAGGGATTTTACACGATTTTTCGTGACGTCTGTATGTGTGTGTGTGTGTGTCTGTGTGTGTGTGTGTGTGTGTATGTCGCATAACTCAAAAGCGGTTGGACGTAGAAAGTTGCGAATTGGTACATAGGTTTGTTATAACATCTAGTTGTGCACCTCCCTTTTTGGACTTTCTATGATTTTCCGTTATGGAGATATTTAGGAAAATTAGGTTCATAATGACAAAAATACATAGGTTTTGGCCATAATGTATCAAAAAACGGTAATAACTCAAAAACGGTTGAACGTAGAAAGTTGCGAATTGGTACATAGGTTTGTTATAACATATAGTTCTGCACCTTCCTTTTTGGACTTTGTATGATTTTCCATTTTGGAGATATTTTGGAAAATTAGGTTCATAATGACCAAAAATACATTGGTTTTGGCCATAATGTATCAAAAAACGGTAATAACTCAAAAACGGTTTGGACAAATCTTGCAATTTAACTGACTTCCCAACTAGCTAGACATTTGAAACTTTCAGAAAAGCTCAGAACACGTTGACAATGCGTTTTTTAAATATTTTTGGCCAACTGTTTCCGATACCTGCTGCCTTCGGCAGCGTTACCAGTACAAATCTTGCAATCGATTTTTAACTAACTTCCCGACTAGCTAGACATTTAACCCTCTCAGCGTTTGAACCGGAATTTTGTAACACGAACAAACTCCCTCGAAACGGTTTGAGACTGATTCTTGTAATGTAAGAAATCTCTCTCTAAATCGTGCGAACCTGATTCTTGTAACTCTAAATAACTACTCCAAAATCGTTAGAGACGGAAACTTGTAACTGACCCTTCCCCCTTTTACCAACACGGATTGACAAGGGGCGGACAATGACGATAAGGTAAGCTGACAGTTGATATGCTTCTTTGTTGAAAGAGAGGGTTGATAACAAAAGAATAGAATAGTGAAAAATGTTCAAGAAGAGCTGTTGATAATTTGTAAAATCAGTTAAAATACTGCTTGGCTAAACAGAACTTCACATAAAAACTTTTTATTTTTTCAATTTAAATTATATCTTTTAGATGACGATTTTTTTGCATAGGAATCTTAAAATTAATAATAAAAGACATTATTGTTGAGTCATTCCATTTTAAATCAACAAATGGGGTGTGCAACACCATTTTTGATTTTGATGACAATTTGCACATGCTTTCCCCATACCTTTTAGACCACAAAAATATATTTTTTTTATTTAAAAAAAATTTACCCTTCGATATGTAGGCTATTTTTGTCGTTGCTAACAGCGAAAATTGGATATTTTGATGCTTTGCGTTATGAACTATAACTTTTTTTCTATAAAAGCTATCAAGCTCAACTATAGCTCATTGGAAAGCTAAAAAAAAGATCTTTTTTCATATGGTATCAATAAATTTGAGATTTAAAAACAAAGGTTATTTTTTCAAGGTCAAAGTTTGTGATGCAAAATTAATTTTTTGCCACTTTTGAAAATTAAAAAACCTATGAAGGGCTTGGAATAACAAGCCCTCTTTTTTTTCTTATATACATATATAAGGTTGCTTATTGTATTAAAAAGTTTGGCTTGTTACTCTGCCCCCTTCACAAGATACGACCCCCCAAAGTTGCAAAATTTCCAAAAAATCCAATTTTCAATGCTAAAAAAATGCATGTGGGGGGCAAGGTAGATTTTTTTTTACTTGTGTGATTTTAAGCACTTCTTACCATCTTTCAAACAAAAAAAAAAGTTACTTTGTTATTCAAAGGCGTTTGGCAGCTATAAGGGTCTAAATTTTCAAATAATTATGCTGAAACAACGCAATTATTTTCATACTTCTTAATCTTAGGTGTTAGTGAAAAGTTATTTTTTACTTAATTGTTAGTTTTAAATGGTGAAAACAACTAAAAAGACTAAGAAGAGTTGTCAAAGAACACATTTAAACTTTGATAAGCTAATTTAAGGTTTCTAACATCTTGGTATATAGAATTTAACTTACCTCTCAAAACATGCAAAACTTTTTTGTTCAGTGGTTTATTGTCTCATAGAGAAGAGTTGACAAATGTTCACTCATCACAGGTGTGATATTATGACCTCTTCCCTGTGCTGACCATAGTTCTGACGCAGTCAGGATTTTCAAAATATCTTGAAACCGAACCCAAGTTTGGTTATCATGACTTGATTTTTTAAATGATGTTCCAGGTCCTTTAGGATGAAAAAAGTGGATCCTGTATTCTTCTTCGACATCAAATACCTTTATTTCCACCACTTCTCCTAGCCACCAGTCACCATCATATACGCAACAAACATAATCGGACAACTTTGGTCGGGTTGTTGGTGTGGATAATCTAAGGTTGATAGGTTCGTCTTTGATGACATGAAAGGTTGTAAAATCTAAAGAAAATGATGTACGTCTGGCATGAATGATATTTCTGTTGAGTGGAATGTAGCTGTGGAAAGACCGAGTTTGGGGTAATGATAGTGCTGTTTTATATCTTTCCTCAAGAACTTTTCCTACTGCATTAACATCATCACAGGAAACATAGAAAAAGTTACACTATTAATATGTTCAGTGCAGTATTCAAAGACATCTAATGGATTCAAGATTTGATTACTGACCGGTCGTTGCAAACTAGCCTTTCGCACTAGCCTCTTCACTGTTCCTCCAATCCCATCGCAAGGGCCTTTCCCGTGGGATGTAGCAAAAAAATGCCACTCTGCTTTTATCCCAAAGTCTTGTTCATGATGGCTCAAGTTAATGAAGTTTTTCCTGTTTTTGTACTGTGCGGCAGATCCATCTGAAAAATAGAATAATTTTGAAATTAAAGCATGATCTGCCTTCTGTTTTTTAACAAGGATCATTTGAAAGGCGTAGAATGTAGTTGTGTTGTGGTCAAGGCAGTCACTTACAAAGCAAAAACTTTGAGTTTGAATTTCTCCATCTTTTTCCCAGTAGACAACAAAAGGATGAAGCGTACATTGCACACCTGACCAGTGATAGGTCTGCACCTCGTCTTGAACAACACAAGAGAAATTCTCTGAAAAATCTCCAAGTATCAAAAATTCCCCCTTATCCAGATCTTCTTTCTTTGATTTTAGAAATGCTGCTTGTTTACTGGCAATGAAATGGTGGCTCTTTAGATGCTCAAGTTTTTCACAACACTTAACCAAGAATTCTTGTAAAGCTAGCACACATGATGTCAGTTCACATCTGTCTGTGGACATCCACTGCTTATATGAAACTTGCAAATCCTCAAATTCATCATTTTCCAAGTCAATTTGGGTGCTGTTACTTGGAGAAATCAGTGATAAAATGGCATCCACACCTGGACATGCAGTACATTCCGAAAACATAAAATTCCCATTTTCAGTATCACAGACCATAATCTGCAGCAGATCTTTGTAGCTATGATCACTTTTAATCGCTGATAGCATAAGTTTTACATTTTGATGGTACAAACAAACGCACACTGAATGTGTACCAGATGCTCCAGCTAACACACAAAATTTTGGTCTAAGACACGGCAAATTTAGATAACCCTACTTTCAAATCAGGATAATTTTCTTTAAAATGTATGTAAAGTTCCTTCAAGTCACATAAAATGAGCCTTTTTTGAAGGTTTGACTTTTCCCCATTCATTCCTCTCACAGAAATACAGTCCTTTTTTCCAGGCATCATGCGACTACAGGCATCTCTCTGATAAAAATCCTCTATAGCTTTTACTGGCAAATAGATTACTATAAATGAGGAAAAGTAGGAATATGATATATTCTTATTTGTGAGGTCAATCTAAGTCCATCAAATAAAAAAAAATAATAAATGACATGTTTCCAAAAAAAAGTACATGAAAAAATTGGATGGTTTTAGTGTGATTATTTGAAAATTCAGACCCTTATAGCTGCCAAACGCCTTTGAATAACAAAGTAATTTTTTTTTTGTTTGAAAGATGGTATGAAGTACTTAAAATCACACAAATAAAAAAAAATTTACCTTGCCCCCCACATGCATTTTTTTAGCATTGAAAATTGGATTTTTTAGAAAATTTGCAACTTTGGAGGGTCGTATCTTGTGAAGGGGGCAGAGTAACAAGCCAAACTTTTTAATACAATAAGCAACCTTATATATGTATATAAGAAAAAAAAGAGGGCTTGTTATTCCAAGCCCTTCATAGGTTTTTTAATTTTCAAAAGTGGCAAAAAATTAATTTTGCATCGCAAACTTTGACCTTGAAAAAATAACCTTTGTTTTTAAATCTCAAATTTATTGATACCATATGGAAAAAGATCTTTTTTTTAACTTTCCAATGAGCTATAGTTGAGTTTGATAGCTTTGATAGGAAAAAAGTTATAGTTCATAAAGCAAAGCATCAAAATATCTAATTTTTGCTGTTGGCAACGACAAAAATAACCTTCATATCAAAGGGTAATTTTTTTTTAAATAAAAAAAATATATTTTTGTGGTCAAAAAGGTATGGGGAAAGCACATGCAAATTGTCATCAAAATCAAAAATTGTCATGCAACAACTTTTTTGAAAATTTGTTGATTTAAAATGGAATTACCCTGTTAGAATAAAATAATGACAATTATTTGTTAAATCAGCAGCTTTATTATTTTTGTTATTATTCTTATTATTTATGAACTAACCGAATATTCTGCATAAAACAGTGTTTTAATTAAATATTAATGTAAAGCATTTTAATATCCTGAAACAGGTTTTTCTCTTTTTATATTCAGTACCTGAATTACAGTTTACTTGGTTTCATTGTAAAAATTATTCATAGTGTAATACAATGATTCGTTTTCGGAAGTGTATTATTTATATATATAAAGGTAACTATTTTAACGAATTTATGATTTTACAGATAAGAAAAACAAAAAAAAGAGAATTGCAAGCCAATGCGCAGAATTGCTACAAAAGGAAATGCAAAACTTAAATATAGGAATAAATTATCAATGAATAAAATGAAATAAAACCCCCAACCCCTCTCCCCCCCCCCCAATATATATATATATATATATATATATGTGTGTGTGTATGTATATTTGTTTCGGGGGAGCGCTGGCTACCAGTGAAATCTAATTTTCATGGAGATAAGACAAATTCAAATCGAACTATCATCGGAAACCCCTAAATCTAGCAATTTCCTAGAAAATATTTTTCTAGGTTTTGCGTTTACTAATATTTAAATCTATTACCTAATAATCAGATATATTTTGCGTCTCAAAAAAATATCTAACACTATCTATATATTATATATATATATTTATTTAAATTGTTTAGCGATTTCCAACAAAACCAAATTTCTGTCATACTTTTTCCGGATTTAGTGCAAATTACCAGTGAACGATAATTCCTGAAGATCAAAATATTTAATATCAAAATATCGTCGAAAAAACACATAAACTCTATCTTTTTTTTTTTTTCTAATCTTTCAAGTATTTTCGAAGAAAACGCAGTCTTAGCTACTTTTTTTTCCCCCCTGACAAAAGGCGGGTTTCCCGTGAACGCTAATTTTACTGAAGAAGAGCACAATTCAGATTAAATTGAAAACTCAAAGTATCCCTAAATCTGAATTTTTATCAAAATCGTTCAAGTAGTTTCTAAGAAAATCACGTTTCTGCTATATTTTCTCACGGACGAAGTGAAGGTTAGCAATGAAAAGTAATCTTCGATAAAAAGAGGATAAGTCAGATGTGTTTCTAATCTAGAAAAACTTATTTTAGTCACATTTTTCATATAAAGACATGCAAGAACTCTTTCATTCCCTAGCAACGGTTACTATATTCATTTCTTAAAATTAATTTAGTACAGCTTTAGCACAGGAGCGCCTTGGCAGTTTTTATATTTTTGTTTTCATTTTGACGATAAACTAAAATGGGTATCGCAATTACGTAAGTAAACATCTTGGTGAGAAGCGACCGAGCTATTTTGGTGATAAATTTCAAATTTTGCCAAGAGGTTCAAGCTGCTCCATTGCTTTAGCAGAATTTTTTCAATTTTATTTCATTATTTTTTTTAACTTAATGCCAGAGGAGAGGGGGGGGAATTATTGGTCTAAATAGACAAAATATCTCCAGATAAAATATTATCCGTTTTTCATTCTGTTTATTAAACGAAAGAAAATGGCCAAAATAGTTTTTTTCAATATCGTTGACATCTCTATAAATTGAAATTAAAATATCCAGTACTTTTTAATTTCAATCTACATGCGCACTTTTTATTTTCTAAATTAAATATTATCTAAATCTTAATATACATATCAAGGTGTAATAAAATAAAAGGCGACAGCACAAAATCGGTGTCTGAAACAAATAGTCCTATCGTACTAAAAATAAAATAAAATACAAAAATAAATTTTGCTTCAGGTATTCGCTACATTCGACAGTGTTCCTCGCCGGTACTGCGTTGCCAAGGACCCCACTACCGTCAGTATCTTATGCGGACATTTCAATTTGGTTTTTTATGGAACAACAAGTAGCTCTGCTTTTATTCAAGAAGTGTAATTTTATAGATAACTATATACCAGCTTCTATTAAACGTATTGGCACTATGTATTAGTGAGACATGATTACACGCTTTTTCTAGATTTTGCTTTCTGATAATAAAATTGCATGTGCAAAAAATTACAATTATACTGCTATTAATTGTATTATAAATGTATAAATAAAAATAAATTTTAATTACATTTATAATTAAAATAATAAGTTTAATTATTTTCACTATATAACAATATTATTTCTATAAATACAATTAAATAAATAAAAATAATTAAATTGAATAGTAATCATTGCTAAATGTGAATATGAATTAAATAATAATAATAAATAAATAAATAAATAAATTATAATTTGATTGTGAGATGTAAGAAATGTGACGAATAAATTATTACTTTTTTTTTTTTTCTTTTTTTTTTTTCGAAACATAAAATGATTTAATCCTACATGGCAAACATTTATTACTTTGTAACTTAGATTAAAATCTGCTTTTCTAAATTTAACCCTTTGCCAGCCCAGACGCTCCTAAGTGCTGTAAACATTGTCGCCAAATTTAGTAACACCTTTATTCAAGTATCATAAATAATTCTGAGCAATAGCATTTGATATACAGAATGAACGAATTACCTTCGAAGGGATTAAGCAACCGCTAGAGTTAAAATGTAATAGTAATAAGTATAATAAAATGTCTTTGAACTTATCAAAAGCAAAAAAGTAAATTTAAAAATTGTAATATCTTTAATTATTTTAAATGCTCGAGCTTCGCTAATTCTTCTTCTTCTTTTTTTTTTGTTATTCTAGTTCAAATATACTATGAATCTATTTGAATATTACAATACAAATGCGTTAACAATTTATAAAAAAAAATACTTTTACATTTGAATAATAAAATTTTACAAAATTTTCAAAATTTATTTTTATTATTATTATTTTATTTTTTTTTCAAAATCTCAAGTAAAATGAAAACATTTCAGTATCTACAAATCATAATACATTTGCTATAAATAATTCAAGGTTGTTTAGAAATAGTTTCAGAAAAAAAAAAAAAGAAAAAAAAAAAAAAGAAAATCATATTACAAAAACATGCACAAAGTGATTTTTTAATATCTTTTTATAAAAGACCTATGCTATTATTTAAAAAATATATAGAAAAGCGTTATTTGGTTTTCTAGAATACTATGAAATCTTCAAATTTCACACGTAAAAGATTAAAAATACTTTGAATAAAGGGCCAAAAATAGCTCGTTGGACTCTATAAACATTACAGTATATTAAAATCACACAATCAATTGATTGGGAAGAAAATCATATTTATTGAAATTTATTTTTGCGACTGAGTGAAAATAATGCCTGGACCGGGAGTCGAACCCCGGATCTTTGACTTCCAAAGTCAAGGCTCTACTAATTGAGTTATCCAGGCCGACAACTGGTCGGCATTACTCACTCAGACAACCTTTAGGCAGAAACATCTGGTCTATCATGCAGATAGCTCGACAGAAATAAGCCGCAGGTAATGGAAAACACCATTAAATAATGGGAGAAAGAAATACAATATATTAAAATCACAAATTTAATTGATTGGGAAGAGAATCATATTTATTGAAATTTATTTTTCCGACTGAGTGAAAATAATGCCTGGACCGGGAGTCGAACCCCGGATCTTTGACTTCCAAGGTCAAGGCTCAACCAATTGAGCCATCCAGGCCGACAACCGGTCGGCATTAATCACTCAGACAACCTTTAGGCAGAAACATCTGGTCTATCATGCAGATAGCTTGACATAAATAAGCCGCAGGTAATGGAAAACACCATTAAATAATGGGAGAAAGAAATACAATATATTAAAATCACACAATCAATTGATTGGGAAGAAAATCATGTTTATTGAAATTTATTTTTCCGACTGAGTGAAAATAATGCCTGGACCGGGAGTCGAACCCCGGATCTTTCACTTACAAGGTCAAGGCTCTACCAATTGAGCTATCCAGGCCGACAACCGGTCGGCATTACTCACTCAGACAACCTTTAGGCAGAAACATCTGGTCTATCGTGCAGATAGCTTGACAGAAATAAGCCGCAGGTAATGGAAAACACCATTAAATAATGGAAGAAAGAAATACAATATATTAAAATCACACAATCAATTGATTTCGAAGAAAATCATATTTATTGAAATTTATTTTTCCGACTGAGTGAAAATAATGCCTGGACCGGGAGTCGAACCCCGAATCTTTGACTTACAAGGTCAAGGCTCTACCAATTGAGCTATCCAGGCCGACAACCGGTCGGCATTACTGACTCAGACAACCTTTAGGCAGAAACATCTGGTCTATCATGCAGATAGCTCGACAGAAATAAGCCGCAGGTCGAGCTATCTGCATGCTTTCTGTAAATAGAGTTTATGCATAAAATAGAGTTTACATAGCAATGAAGAAAAAAAAAATATTGCTACAGGTTTTTTTTATTTTAACCAATTTCCGAGATCTAAAACTGGTTTATGTGATCACGATGACTATTAAATTTCTTGTAATAACCACGTAAAGCATGATAATGGATATCTAAAATGGGTTTATGCAACAGTTTTCAAGAAAATCGTTAGAGCCGTTTTTGAGACACCGATTTTTACCAAAACTTGTTGACCGGATGACAACAATTACATTTAAAAGAGTGTTAATATTGAAAATTTGAAAAAAATCCATGCAGCCGTTTTGAAAGGAATCCACTCGCAGTACCTGAAATTCAGCTATTTATACAGGACGCCTGTCAATTTTCCTGAACTAACCAACTACATGATTTGAAAGGACATCCAGTAGAGTGTTTATGTAGCAACTTTGAAGAAAATGGTTAGATCCGTTTTTGAGATACGAACTTACGACCTCACTTCCTGTTTTCCAATTTTCACCAAAATTTGGAAAATTCAACAGTACACCAGTTCTGTCTTAATTCTGAAGTTTCGTAGCTGTATCTTTATTAGTTTCGGAGATATGATAGAAGATTTCCCCCCCCCCCCCCCCCACACACACACACTGACTAATTGCCAAAAACCACTTTTTTGACTCAAGAGACATTAAAAGATGTAAATCAGGTGAAATCTCGATATCGAATTTTTGGACCGAATACAATGCTTCCATAACCTACTGTAGTCGGGTAACGGAAGTAAAAATTCAAAAATCATAAGACAGAGAATTTTTTTTTTTAAGGACTAGAAGGACTATTACTTTCAATCTGAGTAAAAACGTTGTCACCAGCTTTTGTAGAGCAGTTTTGTGTAACACTAAAATAAGTTAGAAATATCAGTCCTATCGTTACAAATTAGGTATCAAATGTAAGAAGAGATTTTTTTTAATCCAGGGGTGCAAACAGTTTTTCGACACGATAGTTAGATTTTTAAAAATTAAATAAAGTGTGAAATTTAGGTGGGAACACTTAATTTTAATTCATTTCAGTCATTTTAAAAAATACTTCGCTCAGTTTTACGGTCAAAAAATGAGATTAAAAAAAATTAAAAATTAAGAATTCTGTCAAAGACAGAATTTAGTTATATACGGAGGATTGTTAATTTTAATCAGTAAATTTTAATTTTTTTTTTATTTGATTTTTTATCTCATTTTTTGACTGTTAAACTGGGCCACTTTTAAAATGACAGAAATGAATTAAAATGAGGTGTTATCGCCTAAATTTCATACTTTTGTTAATTTAAAACAAAAATCTAGTTGTCGTGTCGAGAAACTGTTTGCACACCTGGACTAAGAAAAATAGCTTCGTTCATTTTGTACCAAATTCGTAACGATAGGACTGATATTTCTAATTTATTTTGGTGTTACACAAAGCTGATCTACAAAAACTCCAGATTGAAGTTAATAGTCTTCCGTCCTAAGGTTAACGTGCATTTTTCTAAACAATCACAATGAGAAATAATCATTTCGATACAATAAAATACAGGGGGGGGGGATGATTTTTATGAGTGTTTTCTGTACTGTAATTATTCAAAAATAAAATTCTGCACAAAACAAAATTTAGTTTTGTACGACAGGATTTATTTTCACTATTCTTACATGTAAAGACACACAGTAACTGGGTTTCATTCACTAGCACCGATTATTATATTCATTTCTTAAAATTTCTTTGGTATAGCTTTAATATAGGAACCTCTTGACGGCTTATACATTTTTGTAGTAATTTTGGCGGTGATTTAAATTGATATGGTAACTGAGTAAGTTAGACGAAGAAATTTCGAGCTACTTCGGTGCCAAATTTCAAATTTCGCCGAATATTTTATACTGCAGCTCTTCCCTATTTTTAGCACAATTTTTCATACCTATTTTTTTTTTTTTTTTTTTTTTAATTTTTATTTAAAACATACATTTTTTTTTTCTTTTTCTGAAAAGAAATATATATGTACATATTTATTTAGTTTTGACTTTTGACGTATCAATCAGAGAATCTTTCGATATATATAGTTTTTATAGTTTTAAAAATTTTTAAATAGTCATATTTATCTTCAGAAGTTTCCATTTCTTTTATAAAAGTGAAGCCTTTTGCATTTATTTTAATTTATTAAAAGTTGCCATAAATATTTTAGAAACTTTAAATTCTTTTCCATAGTTAAAAAATGTTAATTATATAAATATTTTTACTCATGAATCAGAGATTTTTTCGATATATAGTTTTTATAGTTTTAAAATTTTTAAATAGACATATTTCTCTCATAAAATTTGTTTATTTTCAGAAATTTCCATTTCTTTTATTAAATTTAAGACTATGTCGTACCGGGGCTACGCTGCCGAAGGCAGTGGGGACCCGGTACGACATATTTCCCGATCAGAAATTTTTTTTCTCTTTTTTTTATCACATGATAAAAATTAATGCAATTTTGAGAATTCATTAATTATTGTGATTCATTTAAAAATAGTGACCAGCGAAGCGGGCGTAGCCTGCTAGTATATAAATAATAATAATAATAATAATAATAATAATAATA
Source organism: Salticus scenicus (assembly GCA_963930645.1). Lineage (NCBI taxonomy): Eukaryota > Metazoa > Arthropoda > Arachnida > Araneae > Salticidae > Salticus > Salticus scenicus. Next base: position 324,706,392 of record OZ005653.1, on the reverse strand, counting down.
ATGCATGTGTACCATTCTATACTGTCTCAGTTCTTTTGGCACGACTCTTCTCAATTTTATTTTAATTATTTAAAAAGGAAATATGCTTGCAGGTCCCCCCCCCCTCCTTTTTGCTTTTCTCGACATAAAAATAAATATTTTTACTTCTTCATTTATTTATGTTTGAAATCACTATTTTTGCTTTTGATTTTAAAGTCATAACGTGCTTTTTATTTAATATCTTACGAATCAATATCCGATTGAATAAAAAAATACAGCATTAACTATATTTGGTCCTGATTAATAAGTGTTCGAATTTTTGATAAAATCTAGTAATTCGAACAGATACGATGGCGATTTTTTAATTTTATGTATTTTAAATAAAACAAAAATATCTGCACGTTCATTGAAGGTGTAAAAGAATATATGGTGACAACTCATAGTCATTGTCTGAAAGAAATAGTACTACGAAAAAAAAAAAAAGCAAAAGTGATTTGGATGTAGATAGATTTTGAGAGGATTGCAAATTTGTGAAAATGCCACCCCTCTGATATCGTACACAAATCGGATTAGACAAAGAAACATAACCAACTTTGTTAGAGATATCACTTTAAAAATGGATTAGGAGTATTATACTGGGTAAAAACATTTTGCACATTGCACTGTAAATGTAAAGACAGCCAATAAAAAAAAAAAAAAAAAAAAAAATGTTTTGTCAAATTTGAATAAAAATTCTGAAAAAAAAAAAAAAAAAATATATATATATATATATATATATATTCTTAATGATACCGGTAAAATCAGAGTAACCCAATATTTGTTTCAGAAGGAGTTATTTAAACTAAATGCATTGCAGAGCTTTAAAAGGTATTGAATAGAAAGATAACAATCTGTGTACTGTGAATTACTGCGGTAAGAATCAAAAGCTTAAGTTTTAATCGCATACTCTTTTTTCTTTTATTTCTTTTAATCATTTGACAGAGATTAACTAAATTTCTTGCAATTACAAAGTCAGAGCAAAATATGAAAAACTAAATGTAGTACAAAATGGTCAATTTTTCTTTAGCCATGACTAAATGTCAGAGTTTTTTTTTTCTTCTTTCCTTCTTTCATGATTTATTTCTGAAATCATTTTTAATCGTAAACGTATAAAACTTGCAGGTATATATGCTTTTTTTTTTTTTTTTTTAATAGATAATTGAATTAATTTAAATAATTATAATAAACAACCGTTTTTCGAGAATAAAATGACAAAATGCGCGCATTAAGCCGGCCTATTACTTTCTTCCGTTTTTTTTTTTTTTTTTTTTTCAAATCTTTCAACTAAATTTTACTGCAAAGGCATAAAAACACTTGTAATTATGCTTGCTTTTACGACAAAAAAAATTAATGTTTTTTTTTTTTTTTTTTTTTTTTATAAAGACATGAGATTTTTGGGAAAAGATTTCAGAAAAGGTGACATGAAAGAATGTCTTTTTGAATTCTGTTATACTCACTGAAAAATAAAAAATGTCATTAGCTTATTTTCTATTTCATTAGACAAGCCCCCAAATTTTATTTATTTATTTTTTGGAAAAATAGGTTTGACATGTTAAAAAAAAAAAAAATGTATTAAGTGTCATAAGATATATATATATATTATTTGCGATGAGAAAGTGAAGTCATAAAAATTTGAAGTACTTGCTATTAAAAGTTTAAAAAATTAATTGATTAAAAAAAAAAAAAATCGTTTTTACTATATTTTTCAGCGTTTAGTGATGTGCTAAACATAGCTCATTTGGTTCTATAATATCCTTTATAAAAGTTTCCAATTTATCATATATATTTTTTACAAATATATAATAGACAAAATGATATGCAGAATGCATTAATTTAGGAAATTCGTAAATATAAACGTGAATTTAACAAATCATAATATAATCATTTTCTATATACTCAAAAAGTTTCACTCCATAAGTTAGTTTTATGAAGGAAATAAAGTTGTGTTGAAATATAGTCTAATACTTTTCCCAAACAGCTATTTATTTATTTATTTATTTTTCCCTTTAGTAATTTAACTGAAGTGTTCATGTTTCGATTTATTTTAAGGAAATTCTTCATCATTTCCTTAGTATTATTTTTGTTGTATTTGAACTTTTGAGAACTCTTTTCTGCGTCTGATCACGTATGTTGCTGTGTTATTATAGTTAAGAAATAATTCACATTATGGAATAAATTTTCTTTGTAAATTGGTTATGAGCAAAATATTAAAAAAAAAAAAAAAAAAAATATTTTTTAACTTAATAATTTTGCTAATTTTATTATATTTCATTATTTATTATATATTTATTGAGTGATCAAATTAAGCTGTCATTGAAATTAACTTTACTAATTAATGTAGATTAACATAGTTACAATTTCGAGAAAAATCGAAATATATACATTTATTTCTGTTCCTTATGTCAACAGCATTTTTATTTTTATTATAATTTTAAAAGAAAGCGCAATTAAAGAGAATAAAGATAGCTGTAAAATATCATATAAATTAATTAATTCATTCAATAATAATAATAATAATAATAATAATAATAATAAATAAAAAAATAAAATAAAATAAAATTTCAAACATTTATAAATTATTATTATTATTGTTATGGTATTTGTATAAATAAGAAAGTTTTACAATTCATTTTTGCATACCACTTCAATTTAATATATCTATAAAATTAGTAAATATTACATTCAAAGTGTTTATAGTTTGCGCTGCATATAATTAATTAATCATTTATGATTTATGATAATAAAAGTTATGGAAATTTAAATTTATGAACTGGAAACACAATGTAGACAAAATTTTGCGCTGCTAAAGCTATTTTAAATTACAGCTTTAATTTTTCTGAACCCATTTTTCGTACTTAGAAATGATAAAGTCTGTTGCTGTATTTCCAAAAGGTTTTTGAAATATCAATCCAGTTTCTTCTACATGTACATTCTTCCTAATCCCACTTTGGAAATATTTTCGGACACAAAGGGCTTTTGTTCGAACGGACACACCCCCAGTTGTGGGGGAAAAACTGTTCGAAAATTTTTGGTGTAACTTCAACGGACATAACAGGGGATTTTCAGGGTAGCTTTCTCCTAACAATAAGAATATTTTTGAAGGCGAAACGTGACATTAAGTCACACGCCGAGAGGGTTAAAACTTCCAGAAAAGCTCAGAACACGGTGACAATGCATTTTTTAAATATTTTTAGCCAATTGCTTCGTGTCACTGCTGCCTTTAGCAGCGTTTATATGATTCAACAGAAAATCTATTTAACTAACTTCCCGACTAGTTAGAGATTTGAAACTTCCGGAATAGTTCAGAAACACGGTGAAAATGCATTTTTTAACACTTTTATCCAATTGTTTCGGATCCGAAGTCCCCCCCCCCCCAAGGCACAACTTTGACATGAGTCCCCCCCCAAGGCACATGAGTCCCCCCCCCAAGGCACATGAGTCCCCCCCCCAAGGCACATGAGTCCCCCCCCCCCAAGGCACATGAGTCCCCCCCAAGGTACAACTTTGACATGAGTCCCCCCAAGGCATTACTTTGACATGAGTCCCCCCAAGGTGCAACTTTGACATGAGTCCCCCCAAGGCACAACTTTGACATGAGTCCCCCCCCCCCCCCCCCCCCCAAGGATTTTAAAATGAGTCCCCTCAAGGCACAATTTTATTTATTTATTTTTTTTTTTTTTTTACGTATGCATGCATTTTTTTAAAATATTTTTAGCCAACTGTTTCGGGTCCAGTGACAATATTTTTTAACATTATGTATATTTCTCAAAGTGTATAAGGAAGTCATGTGGTGCCCACATCAGATTTTTTTTTTTTTTTTTTTTAAAGATCAGTTATAACTTGTAAAGGCTAAAAAGAAAATTGTCCTCTGCAAAAATCTAATTTAACCACTTAAGAAAACAAATTTGGCCAAAAGTGTTAGCTTCAGGTATAAGAAATATAGAAGCCTTATATTAATTTTCTACAGAATTAAGTAGGTTTTTCCAGATTGATCTATAATCTTCCCCATGACAATAAAAAAAGCTATTGATTGTTGCTCCTGAACAAATGATATTCCTGCTCTGCGGTGCACATAACTATTTTCATGACTTTTGTTTAATGAGTAAGTTTTTTTAGATTGTTTCAAGAATTAGTTAAATAATTCCCATTTATTGACTAGAACCTGTCTGGTTTTTTACAATCCACTTTTCCATACACAAGAAAGTTGTTGTTTTTGTGACCATATATTTATACTAGCAGATCCTCTGGCATTGGCTGCCATTATGAAACATTATGCTTATTTAGTTTTTGGGTGCATATCGTCAGATAGGTGATACTGCTATGCTGCAATTTTCCTGTGAATGGGAAAGCTATTTCTCAGATTCTATTGTGTATAATTGTACGAAATTGATGTGTAAGAGGGCAATTATCTTAAAACATGCTGCTGATTCAGTTTTGTGCATATTGGCTGGTAGGTGGCATTATTATGCTGCAATTTACCCTGTGAATAGGAAGGTTAAATCTCAACATCTATAACATTTAATTGCACTTAACTTGATATGCAAGATAAATAATATGAGAACAAATGCTTGCTTGATTCGCATGTATATCGACCAACAGGCTGTTCCTCACCTTTTGTGTTTCTTCACATGGTTACATCTCAAAATCTGTTGATTAAAATTGCACCAAACTCCATATCTAAAATCTTTATTATGAAAAGCTATGATTAAGTTTCTTCTGTGTATATTAAACAGTATGTAGTTTCACAACAAATCGCAAGTGTAGGAATTGAGCATATTGCATGGCAATATTGCACATACAAATAGAATATTAATTAAATATGTATATCTAAATTGTATTTAAAATGTTTTTTAAAAGAATAGTATGTGAAACATGTTTATATTTTGTTTTAAAATAAAGAAAAGAAATATGCAACACGACAAAAAACAAAACTAAAGCCGGATGTCTGTATCTGGCAGGCAAAAGAGCTCTGGATATGATACCTAGTATCCAGCAAAATCACTATCCGTTTCATCCCAATATATATATATTTTATTTTGTTTGATTCTCTGAATTCTCAACTAAATAATTTTTTCTACTTCATTTTTGACTTCAATTTTTTATATGTATGATTGGGGGCCTGCTAGTGATTGGCTACTAATAGCCACTTGGATAACGAAATACATTGGTGCTCAAGTTAGAAAAAGGCCTACCTCAGTTTTTTTTCACCTTTCTGAGCTGTTTCTACTTAAAATTTGTATCAAAAATAGTGCGACCACATTTCCTACGGCTAACAGTGAGGACGGGTCCAAAATTTGGGAGGAGTGCAAAATTGGCCGAGAGATTGTTATTTGGCAAATATCCAGTTATTCAGTGTCCCTTTTTCGCTTGTTTTTTCTCAGTCACCCCTATTTTGACACTGGACTAGTTCAATCCGCACTTGCACAGAGGCTTCCATGGTCGCAAGAAATGTGGCTAAAGAATAGTGTCTTAATTGTTTATTTTCTCATTGCTTGTTTATATCTTTTGTTTCGAGATCAATAAGTTAAAATTAATTGTTTCAACAATTAGACGTCAATCTTCTAAAGTAATTTTAATTTGGTGAAAATTTATTCTTATTGGTCAATGTGGTTTCAGTGATTGTGTATCTGTTGCTTGGCTTTCACTATGTTTTAAAATATTAATATATGTGTATAAATGAAAATAATTTTGACTTTAATATTTGTTTGAAATGTACTTTTAGCATTCAGCCATGTCCAGATGTTAAATATGCTAAGCGAGTTCATATTTTACCTATTGATGATACAGTTGAAGGTCTGACTGGGTGAGTTACAAAACTTTTATTAGCTGTGTTTCTTGGCAACATTTGTGAATGTTAGTAGTGTGAAAAAGTTTCTATATGTATATCTTATCAAATGCATTTCTTATTGTATGCTTTTTACTGCTCAATCTTTTTTCTGTTTTAAAGTGTTTATATATTTGCCAGTAGATAATAAAACACTTTATATGAGCAAATAGATTTTAATATTGTCATATACAGAGACTAAAAATTTAAAAATTTCACAAACATAAAAAAAAAAAAGAAAAAAAATTGCGTCATAGAGGGGAGGGGTGGGTTGAAAGATTTTTTTTTACCCATTTTTATCTGATAATTGATATCCAGAATATAGCTAAGTAGCGTCCCTTTGTTTACACACTTGCACATTGTGATGCTTTCCTTTATTAATATAGATCTTTAACACTAAATAAGTGAGTTAGGGTTGAAAAATAAGTGTTTTGTGAGATTTATTAAAATTCAGCTTTGAAAAGATTGGAAATTTATTCTGTTGGATGTATATTAAAATAAGATTAAAGATTGATCATTTTGTTGCATTGCTAAATCCTAAAAAATACAAAGAAAGAAAAGTTGCTTAAAGTAAAGAAAAAAAAAAAAAAAAAATCATTTAAAGAAAATTAGCTTAGGTGCTTTTAGCACTTGTAAATTTTTTTTGAAAAAGATTATTTTTCCAGAACTATGCATACAATAATTTCATTAATCATCACATATACTTTCTCACACTTTTATTAATATGACTAACAATATTAATGGGTTATGAAATGTACTATCAAAATATATAATCAGCTTTATATCCCAATTTAAGGGTGTACATCAATATTAGAAAAATTATATTTTACTAATTTTTTAGGAATGTTTATACATAAACACATGCAACACTATATAGTATACATAAAATATTTTAAAATATTATTTTTTCTGTTTTGTTGAAAATTTTAATATTCTTTAAAATTATTAAAAATTTACTTAAGTAAATCCTTCTGGTAAAATTTCAAAATTAGAATAAGTTGTCGTCTGGTAGTTTTCTGTTCTTACTTGAGAGATCAAAAGATAAGAGAATCACAACTATTTATGTGACCATATTTGACACACTTAGCATAGAGGACGATTCTAAAGGCTTGTAGGAGTGTCAAACTGATTGGATAGGTTGGAATTTAGTAAATATACGGTCATTCAGTGTTCCCTCATTTTTTATTTTCTCTCGACCACAAGAGTTCACCCAATTTTAACAGTGAACTCTGAATCAGCACCTGCACAGAGGCTCCAATGGTTGCGAGAAACATGGTCGAACTATATACAGGGTTGCCATGCTACCTGGAAAACCTAGTGAACCTGGAATAGTCAAGGAATTTGAAAATTGACCCTGAAAGTCAGGGGACTGATATTTTTTAGCCAGAATCTGGAAAAGTCAGGGGATTTCATACAATGATTTAAAAAAAAAAAACTAATTTTTCCTCCAACGTAGTCATTTTTCTGGTTTTTCTTAGCTTCAGCCATTTTCTAAAAACAAGACCTTAGAAAGACCCCACATGGAAGGCAATCTGTCCTTAGGTCAAAGTAATATGTAACTTTTGTGTTTTCAAGTGGTACCATAATTATTTTGTCCTCAATTACAACTAATGCACAATATATGGCTAGACTGGAATTAGAAAACGTCTGGGAAAACCTGGAGAAGTCGGGGAATTTCATTCTGCTATTTGAGTGGCAACCCGGTATATACAATGATGTTGCTGTACATTTGCAAATGATATAAAACTACTGTAAACAATCTTTCATGCACAGACATTTGCATTCAAGAATTAAGCAGAATTGGTGTCCACTTTCTTGTTAGTCACAGTTGGGTTTGATATGGTATGGGTGCCGTCGTTACTTTGGATGTAAAACTTTTCAGGGGAATGAATTCATAGTTTTTGAAAACTTTGCTGACTTAGAATTTCATGTTAATTGTTGTCTTTATAAAAATTTCCTATTTTGTATGTTTAGATTGCCTTATAATGTATAAGAACTCTAGAAATATTACTTATTATAGGTATAAATAAATACTTTTAATAATAGCCATATGGTATTATAAAGAAGTCTCCCCTCATCATTCATTTATTCTGCTGCTAAGTAGTAGTTAGGATTTTGCATGTCAGATAGTTATCTCTGTTACTTTCACTATCAATGAAAAGAGAATGCATGCCAAATGGACACACTTATCATTTTATAAGTTGGAAAAATATGCATACATTAGAAATTGGCTTAAATTGATTTAGCAAGGTCAATACAGGATTTAATTTTGGGGGGCTCATTTTTGTTAAAAAAAATCAATAAAAACCTATATATCTAATATAAATTTAATGTTTAATTGAACCAAGGCAGTCATTAGAAATAATACTAAAAACATGGGATTTTTTTTTTTCTTTTTTAAACAAAATGTTGTTGAAAGTGTTGGCTCTATGAAGTAAATTTTGTAAAGCAGCAGCTAATAGGCCCAGATTTTTGCCTGAATTGACTCCCATTTAATGATTCAAATTTAAAATCAATATTTCTTTATGAATCAATTGCCCAGTCTTAGCTATTGGTAAAATATTTTTGTATCCTGAATTATTGTTTCAGTGTAAGTAGTATTTTTTATTATCTAAATAGTTTGACAAGTCTAATTAAGATTAGCTTGAATGTTTTTTTAAATGTTTGTTTAATCTATATTTTATTGTTGGATTCTTTTTTACATAGATCTTTATTTTTTTTTCCCTTTGTGTTTTAGAAATTTGTTTGATGTCTACTTAAAGCCTTACTTCTTGGAAGCCTATAGGCCTATCCACAAAGGTGATCTTTTCTTAGTCAGAGGTGGCATGAGAGCTGTTGAATTTAAAGTTGTTGAAACTGATCCCAGTCCTTATTGTATTGTTGCTCCTGACACACTAATTCATTGTGAAGGTGATCCTATTAAGAGAGAAGTAAGTTTTAGTACTTAGAATTTTAAGTATCAGCAGGGGTGAAACTTTTCAGGCAACTACCTCTGAATCAGTAGGGATATTTTGGGTTCTAGGGATTTTTTTGGGGGACTGAAAGACATCCTACGAACATCCTCAGAGCCCGTTTTTATATACACATACTGAATTTAGTATAAATACAAATGATTAGAGGGTCTAATAATACATCTTCGCGAATACTCTAGGGAAAGCTGAGTACTTCACGCAGATTAAAAAATTTTCGATAACTAATATGTATAAAAAGTTAGTGTAAAATTAATTAATTAAAAGTTAATTAACTAGTCTCTTTTCATTCTTATGGTGCACTAATAAAGTTCATTGCAAGCGATCCAGAAGGGCAAATGTCAACTCAGCCATCAGATCATTGAGCTCACAAACAAAATCATTGCTGCCCAGAGATCCTGCATCTTGCAATGGATACCGGCTCATGTAAATATTTTCGGTAATGAGAAGGCCGATGAGCTCGCAAAGGCTGCACGTAATTCTCCTCAGCCATCCAAATGTCTAACCCTCGTTGACGCCAATGCCGTCGCTGGCCGAAGACTAATCGGTCAACAAGTTAAACGAAACTCCATTCCGGAATTGAACTGTGATAGAGCCTTATCAACTATTTTAACCAGACTGAGGACAAACCATTTAAAGGGGATGAGGATTTCTGAGGACGGGCAGCGTAGTTACACCAACTTTTGTCCTCACTGCCCAGACGACATCCCACTGTCTCCCCAACACATCTTCAGCTGCCCAGCAATCCAGGCCAAACTTCTTAATATCGGCTCTGAAGACCCAGTAGACCTACTTTATACAGATAGGGCTGTCGAGGTTGCTAAAGCTGTCTTCGACAGCTTCGGAGCCATCTAATTGCACTTTCATAGACACGACATCATCATCATCACTAATAAAGTTAATAACTAGTTTGTATAAAAGTTATTCTTGTATTTGGGGATTTTTTTTTTTTTTTTTTTTTTTCAAAAATAAACTTTATTCTGGGGAAAAAGTTTGAACTTAAATCTGCTAATTATTTCGAAATTTATTTAAAAGAAATTTTCTTTTTTAGTAGAAAATGAGTTGAGGATTTTTTTTTGAGAAAAACCCTTGATTTGGGGAAATTTGAAAATCAGTCTGGGGAAATTGACTGTCGACCATCTGGCAACACTGCTCTGAATACAGGGTTTTTGAAAATTTTGCAATTTCTGAATTGCATGTTAAATTATTTTGTTTTTATAGAAATTTCTCATTTTGAATATTTGTCTTATAATAATATTAAAAGCCCTCAAAATATTACTTATTAAAGGTACACTGTTAAAAAAATGCAACTTTGCTGCCAGAAATTTTCTGTAATTACAGAGAATTTCTGGCAGCAGAGTTGCATTTTTTTAACAGTGTGAGCATAATGTAAAGCTACTCAAAAATATAAAAGAAATAAAACCTGTCAGTTACTGATGTCGGCCATAGCATTTTCAAAAGGGATCTCTGCCGTCATCAGTGTCTTGACTTGTGGTGAAACTGCTGAGAGTGCAAGTAGTGTTTTTCCCCTGCTCAGCTCTTCCTTTGACGAGGTGGTTCCACATTTAATCAATACCTTCAGTGGGCTCATTCCCATTTCAAGAATTAAACGAGCCAGCTGCAAGCATTGATCGAATGTGGGCCACCTCATCGAGAAAAGTGTCCAAGTGAGAAAAAACACCACTCACTCTCAGTAGTTTTATTACAAGTCAAGCTGCTGATGATGGCAGGAATCCCTGCCAAAAGTGCTACAGCTGTCAGAAGCTGAAAGGAATTATTTCCTGTATATTTTTAAATAGTTTAAAGCTTCAGTTTTTGTAATAAATATAAGTAATGTAAAGCTTTTAAGAGATTTGATTCTCAATTACTGTGCAACACAACTCTTGAAATGTGCTGCCACTATGATTTTGTTCCAGGATGCCAAAATAGCCTTAATGAATTATGCAAAGATATTTAGTATCTTTATTGTTAATGTGGCTATTGTTAATTTTTAAATTAACAGTGTAATAATCTTATTGTTAATTTTTAAATTGTTAAAAGTTCACTGTGACAAATAAAATGTTGAGAATAACTGCTTTAAATGTTCAGAATTACAAAATATTCTGTTAATTGTGTAGTGGTGTGTTGTTGATTTCATTGTGTGGATCGAGGGATTTGAGCAGAAGTAAAACTGGATTCATTATGGGACCCTTCAAGATTTTATATTTTAAAAAAGGATCCTTCACGAAATTTTTCTTCTTAAAAACTGACCTTTTGATAAATATTTTATTTTGAAAAATAATCTTATGTGTATACATTTTACTGTATATCCCCAAGAGCTGATATTCAGTTTCTAATTTCTGAAAGGTTTCTGTGCATATGTGCAAGTTTAGTTCTTTAAAAGTGATTCTTCATTCAAACAAACAAACAATGACTGGAATAATATAATTAATTGAAACTTAAAATACGCATATTCTAAAATAGTTAAATGCAGAGATTTCACACTTATGATCAATTTTAATATTTTCTTCTTTTCCACGGCTGGAAATTCCCCTTATGAACCCTCATCCTTTGTACTTTTTTGTTCCTTATTGACTGAATGAGATGTTTGTGGCCAATTGCTGAAATCATGAATAATAATCTCAGTTAATTGCTGAAATAAAAGATTATTTTTCGCTGATGCCGTAATTTTCAGCATATTATCCTGCAGATTATCAGATTAAAAAAAAAAAAGTGAAAATGCGTGAGGTGTGTATTATCTGTTGACTATTTACTTGAGCCATAGTTGTAACATTCATTTTTTATACTACTTAAATGACAACCAAAAAAAAAAATTTGATTTTTAACTTTACAGATGGTGCCATCAAACATTGTAGTATTCTTTATCCCATGCAGAACTTTTATGTTATTGGGTGTCCAAAATTAGATACTTATTTATTAAAATGCATACTGTCTGCTTTTGTGCTCCTCGATTACATTCATTTGTAAAGTATCATATCATCCCATAGGACAAATAGAAAAGAGCTATTTGACAAAGATGAAAAACAAAGCTTTAAAAAAAAAAAAAAAGAACGTTTTTAGATAGGTAAGGGGAAAATTGAGACATATTATGCCACAAGGCAACTTAGTCTTAAAAAATCTGTTTTTGAGCCAAAACATAGCTATCTTAAATGATCTAATATTAAAAACTAATAAGGGCTATGTATTTTAACGTTTCTGTAGACTTTAATCTTAGTAATTTTACTTTTTATAACAAAGATACTTATTGCCTCAATTTGGTTTTTATTTTTTTCCCAGTAACAGATTATCTGCTGATGCATATGATCCATAAATATTTTTTATAAGTTTTTAAAAAATAACAGCTGCGAACTGTACACCAAAAATTACGGTAATTGCTGAAAAAGCAATTTTTTACTACTAATCAGCAAAATTTGTGCTTATCACAGCAAATCAGTATTTCTGCTTTTAATTAATGGAATATGCCATATATTTGCAAGTTATTTCTGAAATGTGTGATAATTTTGCCATTTTATATAAGTTAAATTGCAGAATTATCTAATTTTGATGTCTATATTTTACATACTTGCCAACTTTTCCGGTTTTCCCGGAAGACTTCCGGTTTTTTAACGTATCTTCTGGTCTTCCGGACAGATGATGAAATCTTCCGTTTTTAAAAAAGTCGCAGATATCGTTTGTTTTAAAAAGAAAACCCAAATGTTCTACGAAAACTCCTGATTCCCAATCTTTTTCCATCCATAAATGTCAATATTCATTTCAAACTTGCTTTATGAGATTCTAGAACGTGTAAAGAAATAGAATTGTTAAATATTTCTTGCTGATGTAATTATTTTTTGCCCCCCCCATTTCATTTATCTCCAACTAGTGATCAGCAATCAAATGTTCTGCAGAAGTCTTTTGTTTCCTAATCTTTATTCATCTGCAACATAAATGATAATATTAATTTTAAACTTCCTTCATTAGATTGATTCTAGAAGTAGAGTTGAAAGAGTTCAATATTTCTTACTCTGTAATTATTTTTGTATCCCCCTCCCTTCCCCGGATTGTGATCAATGATCAATTCTAGAAACAATAAAGCAATGGAAGTGTTCAATATTTCTCACGTATGTAATTATTTTTAGATCTTTATTGCAGAATTTAATGAATCTGTTTATTTTTCCTCAATTAAATTAAATATTTGTATGTCATACTTATACCAAATGTGTAAACGTGGGAAAAAAATGAAGAATAATTTTTTCAGGTCTGAAAATTTTTTCCAAATCAATTTAAGAAAATTAATACTCAGTTGGTTTTATGCACGTTTGAAACTGATAATTAACTACTGCTACTTTTTTTTATATGTATGATTAATGTACATACACAAAAATCATATTCTATTTGTTTAAAAACTTAGTTATACTTTAACCTAACTAAGTTTTTTGTCTATTATTAAGTAAATTTCTTACAGATTCTGTTTTGTAGATATTTATATGTTGAAGAGGAATAACTTCATTTAAAACTTTTTTTGTATTCAGTATAATCAATCTCTAGTAAAACGTTTTTATAGATTGCTTCTAAATATTAAAGTTGTAAAATTGTATTGTTTATTGTGTATTAAGAGAAATTTAAAAAAAAAAATCTTCCCTTTTTTTATGAAATCTTCTGGTTTTTCAACAAAAATCTTCCCTTTTTTTATTGAAATTGGTTGGCAAGTATGATTTTATTTGTTATGTATTTAAACTGAAATGTTATTTATTCTCATAATTAAGCTCGTTATGAGTTTTAAAAAAAATTATATAAATAACTTTCTAAAAAAAAATGTTTTAATAGGAAGAGGAAGATAATTTAAATGCTGTTGGATATGATGATGTTGGCGGATGCAGAAAGCAGTTAGCTCAAATCAAAGAAATGGTAGAGTTGCCTTTACGTCACCCTAGTCTCTTTCGTGCTATAGGTGTCAAGGTAAGATATTTGTTATTTAATTATTTTTTCTTTGTTGTTTGAATCTCAAGTTGAACCTGTTTTCATAAATCCCTTTGTAATTATAACTGAAGTAATGTATACATACAGTTGCAGATTAGCCAGATGTGTGTGTAGATAGATGTTGAATAACATCAAGAAAGAAAAGTGGCTAATATTCTTTTTTTTCTCAAAACCCATTAATGAAACAGTTATTGTCATTGGCTACTAATGAAATTTCCCAATTTTGCTCTTTAATATTGAACAACTAATGATATCTCATTCAAAAATCAGGGGTGTTTGCATTCCGGAATTTTTATTTTATTTTTCACCAGTAATTACATATTGTATTTTTAGTTTCAGTTAATTACTAAACTTTACTAGAAAACTATAAATAATATCACTGTTAAAAAAATTCTGGTATCAAATTCTGGGGACACAAACACCCATAAGAATGAAGTTTTCTGAATTTCATTTTTTAAACTTGTCGCCTTTTTAATTCAGTGAATTTTATTTATTTTTATTTATTATTATTTATTTTTAATAAATTTGAATATTTTATTTTAGTTTGTAAACTCTATTACAAAATAAGGAAAAGTTTGTAAACTCTATTACAATACTCTATTATAAATAATCTATTACAAAATAAATTAAAAGGCCTTACTCAGGCTTCATCATCTTCTGAAAGAAGCTTTTCGTGGGAGGATCCTCCCCCTTTTTCAATTCTAAACTGTTCGTGTGGGCCTTGGCTGTTCTTCTAATCTATATATTAATAGGCAAGCATAAAATTTGTTGTCCCTTTTTAACATATTAATTATTGGAGTAGAGGGTTGAAAATGGTATCATTCAAAAGGTATGGTTAGCCAGAAGGTGCAAATACAAATATTATTTTCTTACGATGTCAAGAAGGTATATAAAAATACATTTATTTTTTATGCATTTTTCCCCATTTTTCCCTTTTATACACGTATTCCTTCACATTAAAAAATACCTAAAAGTAGAAAGTTGTTAAATCTGGCAATTTCATAAAGCTCAAATAAAATCATAGACACAGTAATTTGTATAATGTAGCATTACTATACGCAAGCGAAGTGATGACGTCACTGTTTGTCCATGGAGCCATGTAAAAGATTTTCTATGTTAATTGTCCATTGAGTTTTTTGTAAAAAATTATTAAAAAATAACGGAAATTATCTGCCGATTTTAATTCCGATATTTGGGTATAGTTATATATAAGTTACTGTCTACATGTGTTTGATTGAGTTATTTTTTCTGTAAAATTGATAAAATTTTAATTTAAAATCACAAAACTCCAGAAAAAAAAAATGGCAAACTTCCAGTTTCGAATGTAAACATAAACATTTCATTTCAAAGGGTGATATTTAAACAATAAATATTGAACTAATATACTAAATAAAAGGAAAATGGATTTGTTACTAACTGCTGCATGTATAAGTAGACGATACGGAAAAAATTCCGATTTCCGTTTTTAGCTGAATTTACATGTTTTGAGCTTTCTTTACGTTTCAATTAACTGAAATTGGCTACTTATTTTTTAAAAAAGTGTCTTTATTGCTAGCTTTTGTGGGTAGAAGAAGCAAGTAGAAGATTCATAAAAACTTTTGATTTCCGGTTTTCGATGAATTTACACGTTTTGAGATTTCCTTGAATTTTAATTAAGTGAAATTAGTGAAATTGACTACTTATTTTTATTTTTTAAAAAGTGGATTTATTATTCTTTCCTCTGCATATATAAGTAGAAAATATAAGATACAGAAATGTTTTAGATTTTCGGTTTTCGATAAAGTTACACGTTTTGAAATTTCCCGAACTCAATTCGACCATTTTTAAAAAATATCTTTTTTTTTTTTTTTTTTTTTTTTTTTTGTTCAAACACTGTACTTTATGAGCCAATCGAATTAATTTAACAGAATTTGATACTTGGTTGGACCTTGGTCTGACATGGTACCTATTAGCGTCTGGGCTGTATCACACAACAAGGGGCGTTTTCACGTTGCGATTTTCTCTCATTTCAGGAAAGGCTAACATCTACAGAGAGAAATAGTTATATTAAGTACAACTCTGCTGATTCAGTTAGAGTGAATATCGGCAAACAATTGCCGCAGCTGTGTTGCAATTGCATTCCGTTTAGGACAAGGCAATAACTTTGCTTTGCCTCGCTTTGCAAAAAAAAATGGTCGAGTTTGGACCACTGGGCGATACTAGTATATATAATTCTTCTATATAATCTTCATCTTGTTTTGCTATAAATAGCCAAGGCCCACACGAACAGTTTGCAATTAAAAAAGGGGGAGGATCCTCCCACCAAAAACTTCTTGCAGAAGAGAAGATGATGAAGCCTGAGTAAGGTCTTTTAATTTATTTTGTAATTATGTTGTGCTTCATTTTAAATTTAAATAACATAGGACTCTAATTTTCAATCTCTAAAAGAAATGTTAAAATTTATTCATTTTTAAATTACTCACTAAGCAAAAAGGTAACACATTTCAAAAAGTGATACACAAAAAACAGAATTCGAAAAATTCTATTTTTGAATGAAATAGCCTTATAAAACAAATCAACAAAAATCCCATGTGACAACATGGGAAGGAATGAAGGACTGATTTTACAGCTTTAAACTTGAGAGAGAAGATCATCCTTATCTTTTTCAGTAAAAATTTGGGTTACCACAATAATTGGAGAGCTGGTAACAAATTTAGAAAAAATATACAGTGATTGTGTAGTGTTCTGAATCATTAAGTGAAATGATCTGTAATAGTAGGAAATGTTAATATTAGACCTCGTACAATTTTTTAAAAATGCCATTGTGTAACAATATGTCAAATAATACTTATAGCAGAGCTGCCAACCTTTTTAACTTTTAAATCAGAATTGACACCAATATATTTAAATGGAATATGTTATATATTTTCGACGATTAATAATACCAAAAACAGCTTTAAAAAATTTTCTGGTTTGAAGTCTCCCTTGAAAAACGGGAGACTTGGCACCTATGCTTATAGGCATTTATAAAAAAAAAAAAACTTCTAAAAAATTCAGCAAGATTTTTATTTTATAGTATGCAGAATTTTTGACAAAATTTGTCACTTTCAGATGATTTGAAAAATTACTTCAGAAATAATATACCACAATCATAATGCAAAAATTTTAAATGTCCTGCCAAAAAATTGCACAGTTTATTAGCCAAGAGTAGAAACTTAGTACATAGTGTACTAAAAGCTCTGTCAGGTATTGTGATAATTCATAAAGATGTTGGACAAAATATAATGTGAACACTTTCGCTTTTTTATGTTTTGTTAAATATCTTGAAAAGTTCTTCAGGAATCATCTTGAAACTTTGATAGTGTAAAAAACATGTTATACCTCATATTTTTCATGCTAAAAATGAGCCAATCAACCATCCAAACTCTTTTTAAAATTGGTGTGCTACTAATTTTCATTTTCGAAAGTTGGCAGGTCTGACATGACTGTAATAATTTTATTTTAAGGTAAGCATAATACAGATTTTGATTAATTTTTGAAGTATACTGTAGTTCATAAGAAAAACTTCAATACTTTTTTACATCTCTTTGATTATAAATGGTAATAAAATGTTTTTGTATTTATAGCCTCCCCGAGGTATCTTGCTTTATGGACCACCTGGAACAGGAAAAACTCTAATAGCAAGAGCTGTTGCAAATGAGACTGGTGCATTTTTCTTTTTAATAAATGGTTAGTATTTAGTCTCTTATAAAAAATTTCTCAATACACTTTAAAAAAAAAAAAAAAAAAAAAAAAGCTCAGCATACAGAGCATAAAATTATTTTTCTAAATTGATCTAAGAAAAAGTTCCAATGTGCTTAAAAGTTTTTATAAAAAGTCTTGGTAACTGTTCAATAACATCTAAAGCTTGATATTTTTAATTTTTTTTATTTGTGGTGTTTTGTTTTCTTTAATTTCTCTTTCAGCTTTTATATATTTTTGGTTATTGTTATTTTAAAAAATCATTTTAATATTATTGATTATGTATGTATATATATATATTGACTTTAATATATTTTTTTTTAGGTCCTGAAATCATGAGTAAATTAGCTGGTGAATCCGAAAGCAATTTGCGTAAAGCTTTTGAAGAAGCAGAAAAAATGGCTCCCTCCATTATCTTTATTGATGAGTTGGATGCTATTGCTCCTAAAAGGGAGAAGGTATTTAATATTGGTGAATTATTTTGGCCCGAGTTTCAAGCTTACAGTGTGTATCAAAATGTTGGGTCCACCCACATTTTTCAGTTTTCATTCTTAATTCAAACTAAAAATCATTCTTTTGGAAAAGATAATTGTTCAGTAACTGTTATAACTGTTTAGTTTAGGAAACTATTTATTAATAATAATTCATTTTTATTTTTTGCAAATTTTTATTTTGAGGCCATTTTAAAAGATAGGTCCACTCTTATAAATCTTTGTACCAAAAAAGTTATTTTCCCAAAATTTACAGGAATTCTTGTAAGAAAACTACATACTAGTAATTAATACTTTAATATTAACAGCATGCCATTATACAAAATTTTTATTATCATGTTGTAAACAAACAAAATGGATCGTCGCTACAGTCTTTTCAGTGATTGAGTCTTGAAAAAATTGATGCATTTAAGAATTGGAAAATCGAATGGAAAAATTACCAAACTTTTAAACAGATATCTAATTTTATTAAAGAAAAAAAAAAAAAAATCACCCATCAAAATATGATAGCCCCAACACAGGTAAATTATCATACAGGAGTTAAAATCTTGAAATGCAAGTTTATCTAATTTGGCTAGATAAGTCCTCCATTATCAAAATACAGTCAAACCTTGTTAATATGAATCTCAAGCGGATAAAAAATTTGTTCATGTTATCAGTAGTTCATTTCATGCTATCAGTAACTAATCTTCATATAACTAAATTAATCTTCATTTTGACAGGGATTGTGGGAACAGTTCATGTTAAAAGTAATTCATGTTAACAGAGTTCACGTTAACGAGGTTCGACTGTATATGGATCATAGAGTTGTAAAAAGTTAGGTAATTTAGTTTACCAGAAATAACGGTGATGTTTTGGAGAGAAAACTGACATCAAGGGATATTAAGTGAATAAACAGAAATTCAATTTGCATGGTCAAGATGGCAGACAATACTACTGGCACGATCAGAGTAAAAATAGATTCTCAGAGGCAAGCTAGTGGTGGTTCCGTTATAGTATGGGCTAGATTAAGATATGCAGGAAAAAACTGATATAGCATTTTATTGACATTTGTTTGAATGTTATGAACTATTGTTATCAACAGCTGCTTGAACAATATTTTCTTCCACAAACAAAGAACATCGAAGGTCTGTACTTTATACTAAATTAAAGAACTGGTGTACAAGTACAATATATATTTAACCTTCACAGGTTGGTTTTACCTCCAAGGTCAGTGGCGGATCCAGAACTTAACTTTGGGGGGGGGGGGGGGCTAAGACTTTTCAAAATGTTATTTTGACCAATAAAAAATTTACAATTGCAATATTCAGTTGTGAATGTCAGTGATTTTTTTTTTTTTTTTTTGGGGGGGGGGAGAGGGGGGATAGGGGGCTGAAGCCCCCCCTCCCCCCTTAAATCCGCCACTGTCCAAGGTGTTTATTTTGCACCTGAAGAATATACCACATCCTTTCAAAACTAATAGTGCTTGCAATAATTTTATGGTGTGTAAAGAAGTTTTTAAGTTTAAATGTCTGTACTTTATGTTCCATCAAGACTATACTTTTGTGCATATTGCAATGTTCACTTTTGAATGGTTTCTAGATAATAGTGTGCATGATATATTAATTAGCCATCTTGCAGTCTTGAGCTGAATGCAGTAGAAAAACATGTTGGCCGTACAAGAACAGTGCATATAGGTGGAAGGTAGTACAATTACTACTCACTTGAAACATTCCTCTGAGAGGGCAAAAATTGAGATAAATTATTTGCAAATCTTATAGAAACCATATCTAATAGGATTGATTTCCTCAAACACTGTGAAAAAATTGCCATATTTAATTGAACAGTATTTTGATGTTTGGTTCTAGTGGGCCTATCTTTTTGAAACAACTATATCGCACAATTTTTGTTTTCTTATAATTCCTATAATTTGTATATTATGTATGCATTATTTTTTTAAAATTCATTTATGAACTGATGTAATTTATAAAATAGAAATTTGCATAAAATAAAACTTTTTTACCATCATAACTTTAGTTTTACTGGTGGACCTATCTGTTCAATACATACTTAGTGTATCCATATTTTATTTATTATTAGGATAAAAACTGTCTAGAAAAAAAGTCACTATTACAGAAGAAATAAGTTTAAATACATCGTGAGACGGGAGGAAAATAGTAAACACATGGAAATCATGTGTATTTGTTATAGTACATTCCTTGTGCACACATTTTAAAAATAAGCCTCTCATCCTAAATTAAATTATCTTTAAAAAGAAATAATAAAATTTTAGTATAAATTACCAATTTATTATTTTTTATTTTTGCTTACTGTAAAATCCTGAAAATAACCCCTCCTTCGTATATTAGCCCCTCCCCGCTTTTGCCAAAAGTGAAATTATTCAATTTTCTTAACTCCACCCTTTTTATTCAACCTACCTCCAGACATACGTATGTAGTGCTGGTAAATCTATCTTTCACAATTTCATCCAAACCTACTTTCGATTTTCCAGTCTTCAAGGTCAATGCCACTACACTTTTGAAAAAGGGGGTTTATTTCAGAGTTTTATGGTATGTTCTCACTGTTTTTTAAAATATATTTTGTTATTTTTGAAATAGACAGTTGGTGAAGTTGAAAGGAGAATAGTGTCTCAGCTTTTGACTTTAATGGATGGTTTAAAACAGAGGTCTCATGTAATTGTCATGGCTGCTACAAATAGACCTAATTCTATCGACCCAGCCCTGAGACGGTTTGGTAAGTTAACTTAGATTTTTATTTTTTTATGTTTCTAATAAATAAGTTTTTTTTTTTTTTTTTTTTTTAAACATTCATATATGCGATATTTATTACAATTGCTTTAATTTTTTAGTATTAATTTCTGTTAATTTAAAAGGCATAATTGCCTGATTAAGTAGTTTTTGCAATAAAATATATGCATGTATGTATTTATATACCTATTATATTAGTTATAATAATATTGTCTTAATATTGTTATAGCTAAAAAAAGACTGCTGTTTCAACTACAGGCATTCAAAGTACTTGATTCTGCTACTTTAATATTATCTATATATTGCCTTTTCCATTTGCAAATTGAGTGCACTATACTCTATATAAACGTACCTAGAGGTTGAATACAAATAAGTGCATTTTATGTAATACTTTGTAAACCAAATTTTATTGAAATTGATGTGTATAGAAAACCCCATGCATTTGAAATTGACCATGACTAATAGTCTTATCAAGGAGTTTCTTATAAAAAAATCTTATCATACTAGTTCTGCCTTATACCTAAATGTTTTTCCATACTCATCACATTTTATTGTGTAAACGTCTAATCTATAATCCAGGTTAGAGGCGCACAACTTTATAGGAGCTAAGTTCACTCATATAGCTATTTGATGTATGGAGGACTGCTATAAAGATTGTTTATATACTCAAATACTATATAACTACATACATTCAATGGGATTTACCACTTACTAACAGTAAGAAAATTAATCGTCAAAATATTCATTTATTTATTCAAAAGGACTTGAAATTATATTTCTATAAACTTATACCTTACTAAAAAAATCCTTTTTTAATTCGCAGATCTATTTTGGATGCTTCGCATCCATCTTCATTGTGTTGATGTGACTGTCCCTTCGTCTGGTTTTCTTTTCATCTTCGTAGCTCTCCTCACTTCATATTGTTTTTGTATTATGTGTTGCTAAATTGTTGAAATAAGATTATGCTCTCGGTCATTTACAGATTGGGTGTTAGTAATAATTTCAATTGCTTTGCGTTTTAGTTCATAGTGATGGTTATTATATTTTATAAGAAGCTAGTTTTTGAGTGTTAAAATTTTTAAGTTAATAGGGTTAATTTTATTAGTGGATAAGAAGTATCTAGAAAATTAATTTTGAACATGAAAATAGTGAAAAAGCTTGTTACATAGAGATGACTAAACGCTGTATTAAAGAACATGAAAAAGAACACCTCTCTAATCTAAAATTTAACGAAATAACCACTGCCTTATCCACTACTCATAAAATTAACCCTATTAACTTAAAAACTTTTAACACTCAAAAAAGAGCCCTTTATATTAACCATCACTATGCACTAAAACACGAAGCAATTCAAATTATTACTAACACCCAATCTGTAAATGACCGAGAGCCTAATCTTATTCCAACAATTTGGCAACACATAATAGAAAAACGATATGAAGGAAGAGAGCTGTAAAGATAAAAAGAAAACCAGTCGAAGGGACAATTGCATCAATGCTATGAAGATGGATGCAAAGCATCCAAAAAATATATCTGCGAATTAAAAAAGGATTTTTTAAATTAATCGTCAAATTTATAAAATTTATAATTATTAAATTGAATAATTTAATAATAAAGGAAAAAAAGCATTGTTAAAATTAATACATATTTATAAGGCTTTTCAGGAGGCTGCAAGTTAACTTCTCCAAAGCCATATTAGGCATCACTAGTCTGGTGCAACATGGCAGTGATTACTGCAGATTGTTTAATTTAACAGCTAAAAAAGAAATACTGGGCTTAAAAAATAAAATAAAAATGCATTATGTCTTCAGATCTGTTGTATTTGTTTTATCTTCTGGGTTGATTTTCTTTGCATACTTAATTTTATGTGTTTCATGAATAGCTAGAATTTCTTGTGATTTAAGACTTGGTCTAGCATTTCTGGATTCTGAACCTCACATAAATTTTGTTTTGTTGAGTTTGATTACAAGAAATTCTGTTACTATGAGTTAAATTTATCATAATGTAAATTGACATAATTTAAAAGTAATTTTGTAATTAAAATTACATTATTTTATGCAGTATTGATGTTTGCATAAAATGAATGAAAATTTTAGATATAATATGAAAACATGACATTACATTTTAAGAATTAAAGCTGCTCAGTTTATTAAGTTTTCTTGCTCTTGGCATTAATGAAACAGTTAAATATACTTTGGTGATGACTTTTTCATATTTAGCATTCAGAATGTAATATTAAACAATTTTTCATGATCTTTTGTGCTGTGACTCAGCAATTGAAAATTTACCATTAAATTAAATACAATCTAATTTCTGTAACTTTTTTTTTTTTTTTTTAAAGCCAATCAGAAATTTGGTTTTTTAAAGAGTTTCCTAGTGAATGTTTACCGCTAATTAGAGAATATTTTAAGCAATGCAAAAAAGAATGTTTTGATGGTTTTAGGCTTCTCAAACTCTTAGTTTTTTTTTAGTTTAAGAGCTAAAACTTTGGTGTAATTTTATTACTTAAAATTATCTATATGCATTAAGTATTTAAAATGGAAACAAAATGTATACTCAAGATTAAATAAAACTATGTATAAAATTCTGTAGGAATCACAGTTACATACTATAATACCAACCACAAATCATTTAAGTTTTATGCACATAATAATAAACCTAAAAGTATATATTGAATTAATTTAAAAGGATTGCAGTACATTATCTATAAAAATATACCTTAAAGATATCATCCTTTTAGTTGTACACGTGCAAATATATTTCGGGTGTACTCGCACCCATCCTCAGTGCACTTTTATAGCGACACTGCCTCTTCATCTTGTTGTGTCTCTATATAGTGCACTGAGGATGAGTGTGAGTACACCTGAAATATATTTGCACGTGCACAACTAAAAGGATGATATCTTTAAGGTATATTTTTATAGATAAATAAACCTAAAAGTTTTATGATCTTTGTTATAAAATTATTTGTTAGTTAAGAATAAACTTAAAAATTTCATGATCTTTATTTGTTAATCTGTTATTCATTGTAGGTCGTTTCGATCGGGAAGTTGATATTGGCATTCCTGATATTACTGGCCGTTTAGAAATTTTACGCATTCACACAAAAAATATGAAATTGGCTGATGATGTGGATCTTGAAAAAGTATGTCATTTTTTATTTTATGTTGATCGTTTTTACTTTTCTACCCTATTTAGTTTATTTTTATCTTTAAATACTCTAACTGAAAATTT
The DNA here is from genome assembly GCA_963930645.1 of Salticus scenicus. Lineage (NCBI taxonomy): Eukaryota > Metazoa > Arthropoda > Arachnida > Araneae > Salticidae > Salticus > Salticus scenicus. Next base: position 324,682,430 of record OZ005653.1, on the reverse strand, counting down.
TTTAAGTTTTAATTAACTTTCTTATCACTTAAACTTACTTCAAAAAATTGTTTTTATTAATTTTTTGGGATAAATTTTTTCATATATTATTTTCCAGATTAATGCTATGTATATATGTTAATGCTGAACATTCACTTAACCCTCTAAGTCGTGTGTGAGAGGTTCGTCTGAGTTGAAAAATTCCAATGTTGTCTTCACTGTAAGTTCTTGATTATGTACTAAGACAATGGATTTTTTACTATGCATTTAAAGATGAACCTCATGACTATTATGACCTTTCATACTTAAAGAAATAAGCTTAAAACCTATAATTATGCGCATTTTAAATGTTTTTTTTTTTTTGGGACAAATAATGTCAAAAACACGTTCACGACCATTATAGGGTTAATAAAAGTTACTGACAATATTGTCGTGATTACAATGTGCACTGCTTGCGAATAATAAACATATTTCATAACCTAAGATCTGGAAAAGGTCACTAGACTTAAAGTTCTTGCAAAATTCTTGCATTTATGCTGCTTAATTATTAAAATTGCATTTTTTTTCACAGGCAATTACTGAAGTTTTCTTTAAGGGTCTACTAAGTTTTTAAAAATATATAATTTTGAGGGGAGAATTATTTAATCACTTTGTAATTAAATTCTAGTTACATAATAGAAATTAAACTTTTTTCTTTTCCCATATTTGTTGTAGTATCTATTTTTTACAAACTGAATGTTTTTTAAAACTTCTTCATTCAGATTGCTGCTGAGACTCATGGTTTTGTTGGTTCCGATTTGGCTGCTCTATGTTCTGAAGCTGCTCTGCAACAAATTCGTGAAAAAATGGATCTTATTGATTTGGACGATGAACAAATTGATGCTGAGGTGTTGAATTCTCTTGCTGTTACTATGGATAACTTTAGAGTAAGTATTAAGATTGTATTTCATAGTTAAATAATTTCTAAGATGATTACTGACACAATGTTTGCTGATTGCTAAATTGTCTGTACTCGGCTATAAACACGGTTTTTGTGCACCTGGAAAATCGGGGAAAGTCACAAATTTGTGCTATGAAATAGAAAGTGTTTATTTTCAGAAAAAAATAAAGGTAATGAAAAAATATTGACCATCATGGATTCCCACAACTTAGAAAAAAGGAAATAATAATAAAAAACACTAAAAGAAAAAAGTTTTTATTTAGCCTTCTACTTTTATGATCAAGTCAGCATTTACATTTAGTGGCACTGCTGATAATTGACCACAATGCCAGGAGAAATTGTGCCTCAATTTTTAGGGGGGGGGGGGGGGTAAAAAACACATGGCCAACTCTTGTGAGTCACTGTCTTTTATTTGAATGCCCTTTCCTTTCATAAATACAGTCTGTAAAGTTCCTATTCCCTTTTCTCCCCCATATTTCTGAACAGAGATTGCGGGATTATACAATTCTTATTAACTTCAGATTTTGTCTTTAACCATTTCATTCCCAATTTTTCCCTCCATAAAACAGTAAATCTTATATTTAGTCATAAATTTATTTCAAAGGTAATATACATAAATATTTTTTTTTAAAATAGGAGTAATAGCAGAGTACGAATTAATATAGCTAACAAATCAACTGAGAGATGTTTATTTATGTTTAATATAACCACTGATGCCATTAAAAATTATAACTTTTCAATAAATAAAAATATCAAAATTTTGGAAGAAATACATATTTTAATTGAATTAAAATACAAATTATAAACATAAAAAAAAAAAAAAAAAAATTATTTCAAACAATTAATTTACTTAACCCTTTACATCCCAAATTACCTTATTTTTGGAAAAATAGTTTGAAACTTTTTTATTATATTTCTTTGCTGCATGAAAAACATCGCATATTAAATTTAGCTTAAACTATAGCTTAACTGTAGGGAAAACTTTAACTATAGGGACTTTGAAGTTCCAATGAAATTCTGTTGTAAATTTAGGCTATATTGAGGAATTTTTTTTATGGAACTTTAAAATCCCGGTGGGATACAAAGGGTTAAAGTACAACTGTTTACGACTCATGGAAAAGTTTATTTTTCTTACCTATGAAATTGCTTTAATGCCTCTTGTAAATATAAAAAAATCAATCTAATTATTTTATTTATAAACTTTAATACTTTATAAAAATATCCTTTTTAATGTGTAAATGTATTTTGGCTACTTCCGTAGCCATCATCAGTGTACAAATGGTTTCTGTTTACTTTTCGCATCTTTTTTTACTCTCCCTGTCTCATTTCTCTTCTTTTCAGTTCATTTATTGTGTGTTGCCAGCCAGATAGAATAATACTATGCTCCTGGTAATTAACAGCAGAGTTAGTAGTTAATATTTCTATGGTTTCACGTTTCAGAGCATAGTTCTGTGAATTACAGTGGACTATTTTTTGCATATTTGAAGTGTTAAGGTTAATAGGGTTAGTTAAATGCATTCTAAAGTAGGCAGGGTGTTTATTGAATTTACAGGGACGAGAATTTTCAGACTTTTGTAGGAATTTCAGACTTTTCTTAAATTTTTAAAAACAATTTTCAGGTTTTTGCTTCTAAATATTCTTATTTTTGTTCAATTTTCTTTCTTTTGACTGTTTATAAACAATTTATTTTCATATATTCTCCAATTTTGTTTATAGAAAGTATGATTTTGTGTATCTGTTTCTTCTTTTATTACTAAAATTAAATTATCTTTGAGTTTCGCTGATACTTTCAGACTTTTTGTCTATTTCCGACTCTCATCTCTGAATTTAAGATCTGAAAGATGTTTGCTTTCACGTTCAGGTCTTAAATTCAACAAACAGTACATTGCCCTCTCTAAATGCATTTAACTAACCCTATTAATCATAACACTTTAAATGTTTAAACAATAGCCCATATAATTCACAGAAAGGAAGAGAAAAAGCAGACGAGGAAAGTAAACAGAAAACATATGATGGTATGATGATGGCTACGAGTGTAGCCAAAATATATTTGCACATTAAGAAAGAAATTTTATAAAGTATTAAAGTCTATAAGTTAAACTGCCCTTTTCAATAATTTAAATATAAATCTACCATAATTTTGCGTATATAACCTGCGGCGGAAGGTAACCCGCAGCATAAAAAATTTATCTAAAAATAATTATAACCGAAAGATAGTCCGCACTTCTAAAACCACATGGTCGGCAATCACAGTTGGTAATTTCAATACTAATTGCTATTATTTTAGTAATAAGTAGGAAAAGATAACAAATAATGAACAAATATACAAATAAATATAAATAATAAACAAATAAATTTACTTACCTATAATGAAAGAGCAAATAATCATAACTTATTATTAATCTTTGTCTCTATATAAATTACTATAAACTGGAGTAACTTCTAATGATTAACACCTTTATTCAATTTATAAGAAAATTATAGATTAATAATAAATTTATTTACAAAGTTCATTCAAACCATCGAATTCAGATTTTTCTGTATCAGAATTAAAATGTTGCAATATTGTTTGGAACAGTTCGTCTTCATCATCCTTATTGTCCTCCTCATCAAATTCCTTTTCTCTGCTAGATTTTTTTTAATCCAGATTTTACCGTTTTGACAGTAATAGTCCCAAACGTTAATACACATTCAGCTACTTTCACTAGAGATGCTTTGATTTTCTCCTTGTTCGCGATAGATACCCCGCACCGGATGATAACACGCAAGACATACGAAGTCAGGTTTTTTTATATTTTTTTTATAGATTACCCGTGGGTTATATACGCGAAATTACGGTAGTTACTTTTTACAATCTAACTGAAGAACCACACAAATCATATAAACGCATAATATATACACACACATATGACATTGCATAATCAAAGTCCACTGACTCAGGAATAGATGTTTGTTTGCATTAACTGAAAACAAACTAAAAAATTTTGTGTCAATTATTTGTCAAAATAAATAATAGATTCAAAACAACTAAACTTCATTTTAATGAAAGTGGTAGTGTAGATTAATAAGGCTAACTTTTTTTTTTTCTTCTTTTTTGTTTTAAATCTACTTGTTTTTAAAGGCAAAAGGTGACAGGTATGGTATTGCTATTTAGCTAATTACTAAAAGTTTTGGTTTATTGGATAGCATATTTCAGAAATCAAATAATTTTACTATTGTTTAACATTAGTCATTATTTCTGAATGCCACTATTTTGTCAAGCTTTTGTTGATATTTTTAAAATGTTTGTATTTAATATATATATTATATATATTTTAACAGTGGGCAATGGGCAAGAGCAGTCCAAGTGCATTAAGAGAAACTGTTGTTGAAGTTCCAACTGTAACTTGGGAAGACATTGGAGGTTTAGAACATGTAAAAAAAGAACTGCAAGAAATGATTCAGGTAATTCATATATCTACACTTCTCTTTGAATTCCTACTTTCTTCCAGAAATTTTTTAAATGTAGTATATTATTAGGTGGTACAACAGCTAATGTCAGGAAATTAATAGTTTTTAATAGGAAGAGATTATTTCAAATTTTCTAGATTTATGTATGGGAGAAAAAAAAAGTAAAATTACTTTTTTAAATTCCTAATAATAGCTAAAGTTGCTTAAATTAGCAAAGTTTCCTTCAACACATTTAACTAATGAACTTTGTGTCTCAGCAAGCCAATTATATATTACCTAAACCTTGATATGTATAAAAGCTAGGCTTATTCGCACAAAATCTCATAGATCTAATAAAGATATGGAACAGTAGAAGTGTCACAATCACATCCGATGGTGTTTAATTCCTTGTAACAATATTGGCATGAGCTTTATTATTAGGCTCTGTTGAAATCTTTAAAATAGCAGGTAATAATAATGACTAAAAATTTTGAGTTTTCATACCTCCTAAAGTAGTCCTAGTGACCAAAAAGGGAGGTGCACCGCTAACTGTCACTAAAAAATATATACATACAAATTTGTGTTGTTCTAAGTTCAACAATTCACATAATTCAACCAATTTTGAATTATGTGAGTACATACACATACATACTTAAAATACACACGTTCATACTTAAAATAAATGTTTTAAAATATTTGTAAAATCAAGGAAATCTTTAAAGTGAAAGATCATATCAAGATGGTGTGTGGGAAATAGTTAGGTAATGGGCTCTTCCCACCTGATGTCAGAGGTCACATGATAGAGGAAAAACATATTTTCTATTTTTATTTTTGATCAATCATATTTAATCTGTGTTATTTTTTTTAATCTGTGTTATTTTTTTATACATCATTTTTAATCCATTTTATGTCGTTATTCATAATCTTTTGTTTGCTTGTATACATTTACAATCATCATTTAGTTTATATTTGTTATTAATGTTCATGGAGAACATGCTAAATACTCTGATTTTTGGTACTTAAATCAGTGACAGTGCAATATCGTACTGCGTAAATCCATTTAGACCAGTAACCAGGGTGTCAACGATTTAAATCAATTGATTTAAATCAGTGATTTTAATCATGATTTAAATCAATTGATTTAAAAAAAAAATCATTGATTTAAATCAACTGATTTAAAAAAAATCATCGATTTAAATCTTTTTTAAAAATTTCTAGAATTTCTTTTCAAAATTTAAATCTAGTTAGTGCTGCCTTTTTCTCAAGTCTCCTTTCTTCTTTATTGTTGTCCTAAGAACACTCACTTGACCATTCTTATCTCTTCTCTTCAAATTCTCTCTTCTTGTTATGACCCTTGCATTGTTCCTTGCATCTTTCTCAGTATTAAAGGATTGCATTTCATCGAAAGAACTTTTTGTAATAGAACAACTTATGACTGCAAAGGCCACATCTGCAGGGGTTGAAAGAATGTTTTCAACCTTTGGTTTTGTGCATTCTAAAAATAAGAAACCAATTAGGGGTGGAAAAGGCTGCCAAACTGGCATTTTTGTTCAAATCTTTGAATAAATAAAAATAAATACTAATATTGTTCCTCCTGTGCGATATTAATATTTCTGTAAAGCTGTATTTCTAAAACATTTCTTTTAAAATTTGTAAAGTAGGTCATTATGTGATTTGTCAATACTGCTAGGCTCTCGAAATTATCAACTTTGACAAAATACTTTAGGTAGTCATTTCATTATCTGCATACTAAACAAAGAAATATTTTATTTACAGCTTTGTACTATGAACAACTAGGTATTTACCAGCTCTATATATTGAGATTAATTATATTTAAAAAATATGATTCTCTTTAAATGTTTATGTGTGTGTATGATTTTATTTTTAAAAAATCTGATTTAAATCAAAAAAATCCGATTTAAATAAAAAAAATCCGATTTTTTTAAAAAAATCATGATTTTTTTACACCCTGCCAGTAACTAAGTTAATTAACTTGATGTAACACCTTTATGCAATTACATTAAATGAAAACATTTTAAAATTTCAAATTATAATCCATAAACATTCCAGAAGAACAAAATATCATTTATTGCTAGATCAGTTAAGGTAACAGTTACACTAAAACATACAAAAATCGATTCTTACAGTTGAAAATAAATAAACACAAAGTGTTTTTAAAAAATTCTTAAATTTACAAATACAATTATTCTATTGTTTACAAATGCACAATATTACTTTTATTTCATTTTATATTAAATATTAACATTTTTGTTCTTAAGAACAATATTTAATTGAATTCGATTCTCAGAATTTGATTATTAGTTTTCCTCTATCACACGATTGAGCAAATGAAACTGGGAAGAGTCCATTCTAAAAGCGAAAATACATTCGAAATTAACAAAAGCTTCCTGAAATTTTCTTTCCACTTTAAATGTATGTGATGTGTGTATTTGTACATATTAAATGAGCATTTTTCTCTTTTACCAGTATCCTGTGGAATATCCTGACAAGTTCTTGAAGTTTGGCATGACACCTTCAAGAGGAGTACTTTTCTATGGGCCACCAGGTTGTGGTAAAACCCTGCTGGCTAAAGCTATTGCTAATGAATGCCAAGCTAATTTCATTTCCATTAAAGGTCCAGAACTTCTTACTATGTGGTTTGGAGAATCTGAAGCCAATGTCAGGGATATTTTTGATAAGGTAAATGTCATATTATTAAAGTGCATGTATATTTTTAGTGAAAGCATTTGTGATTAAGTCTGAAATGAAAAATTTAAAAAGGAATCTCAAAAGTATAAAAAAAAAATAATCTGTTGTATCACTCACATGACTTTTACTATAAAGATATTTTGCATATGTCTTGAGGTCAGTAACGTAAGATAATAAAGTTTAGTGTACTTTAAGAATAATCTAAAAATGGTTTAGGAATGGTTTTATTTGACATTTAATTCTGTTTTTTTTTCCCCCAGTGGTGCGGCACTTACCACAAATATTTGCCAGGGGTTGCCAAATTGATGACCATTTGTGAAGGGGCACCCAATGGCCGGTCATCGCTACCCCTAACAGAGACAATACATCCATGTCTTCTCTGGGATTTGAACCCAGGCCCAACCGTGTAGAAGTCAGACACTAACCACTACACCGTCTGGGTGGTATTTAATTCTGTGTGATGAGGGGGGAGGGGATACTCTCTCTTCACTCCTCCCCCCCCGTTCAACAACAGTGCCTACAACTAATTAAAAAAAAACAACAGCAGCAAAAAAAGATGTTATTAGACATCAAACTTACCAATCTGGATAAAATTTTTAAATGGCAACCTAATATGAACTTCAAAATATCAAATTTGAATTTCTTGCAATTATTTGTTTGTAAGTTATGGCTGATAACAGATATACATACAGATTAACTGTTAAAAATTGGACTTGCGTAATCAGAGCATCTCAAAATGTGATATATATATTAAAAAATTGAGTTTTTTTTTTTTTTTTTTTTTGGTGTGTGTGTGTGTAAATTGATCTGATTTAAATACTTTGACTATTATAAAATTGTAAACATAATAAATATAAATATATTTCCATAGTTCTATTTCTTAGATTTTTAAACTGAATCAAGTAAGTCAGTATTGTATCTGTTGCTGACTTCTATCTTGTTTATCTTATCTCTTTAGGCACGCGCTGCTGCACCTTGTGTTTTGTTTTTTGATGAGTTAGACTCTATAGCTAAAGCTAGAGGAGGCAGTGTAGGTGATGCAGGTAAGGATTGTTTAACTGAAATTTTCTCTTATCTTAATCATAATGTGCCTTGTTTTGATTTTAGATATGTGCTTTCATGATTATTATATTACATTACCAAAATTTATGTTTTGTTCAAAATAAATAAATTCCCCCATCAGTCTAAAAATTCACTGTCATAATTTATGTAAGAAAAAACTAAATTTCCAAAAATTAAATATTTCTCATGCTCTCATACATTAATGTATGCCAATTAAAAACTGTTTATAAAACTATTTTCAAATGTTGTTTTAAAGTACTTTTCAAATGTTCAAAGGCAGCATCTCATTTTACACCTTGAACTGTAATCAACTGCTTTTGTCAAAGCAAAAGGTATGACAAAAATAGTGTGAATGTTGCATCATTTTTCTCCCCTACTAAAATCTGTTATTTCTACTTATTATGACAATTGTATTAGTTATTTTTATTTAGTTTTCATTTGTTATGCATATTTTTTAAATACCTAGCAGATTTATGGTAAAATGGGAATTTTTTTTTCTCAATTCAGGTGGTGCTGCTGACAGAGTTATCAATCAGATATTGACTGAAATGGATGGAATGAGTAGCAAAAAGAATGTATTTATAATTGGAGCTACAAATAGGTAATTATTTATTTATTTATTTTTTTTTTTTAAGTTAATTTATCACATGCTTTCATTTTAATATTTCAAGCCAAAGTCAAAGAAGACTGTCAAAAATCGTATATGACCTGCAGGGAAGGATAAGTGTTAGCTTGTGGTGGATGACACTAGACTTTGAACCAAATAATATTAACTTTAAGTTTCAAAAGATAATGAGAACATGAGTAAAATTGGGTCCAAAGTTCAATGAGAACATATTTTGATTTCTTTAATCAAAACAGGTTAAAGATAAGTTGATGTTGTGACAATGTTAAAATATTACAACCTGCAGACAATGTTAAAATTACTTATAGCTTTAGATAGATCTTCCTGTGAGCTTTCAAGGAGCATAGATGTATCTGCGGGGAAAGGCTTAGTTGCAATGCAAATGGGATGTAAAACACAAGTAAAGTTTTGTTTATCCCAGTCCCTAATTTTGAAATTCGTGATTGTTAGTCGTATTTTGCTCCTTAAAAAAAATTTATTTCAACTGAATTTTACAGCTAGTCATCATTATTTGATATGTATATATTCTGTGGTGGTATAACTAAAATTAATTTTTTTCAGATCAATCGCCCATTTTTTTTCTTTCTTTTCCAAACTTTAAAAAAATCGCAAACATCAATGTACTTGTCTTATGATCACAAGCGGACAGTCGGTGTGAATTCTGAATTTGCTTGTTTCTCTCTTTTCTGACTCTTTTTTCACTGTGATTTTTGACTTTCCCCTCCTTATTTTCCTACCTATTACTATTACATTCTCAAAATTTTTTACTAATAAAGATTTATTTTTAGTATTTGCTCACAGTCATTTTGTCAGTAAGACAAGATTGATAATTTCAGAATACAAATTGAAACATGCTAATTTTATGCAAAAGAATACTTAAAGTTAAAATATATGTACATAATAATAGTCAACAGCTCTGCTTAAACAATTTGAATTCTTTTTAAATTATGTGTAGTTAAAGCAATTTTGGCAACTAGAAAAAAAATACTTGGTGCCAATGATGCCTTATTTTTATCTTCTAATTTATAACCCTGGTCTATTTTTCATGTATAGGCTGTAACTTCATAGCAGTCTCACTTATGTTTCACCTTTAGCATGTGTAAGGCAGGAATTTCATTACTTCTGTTTACATCATCCAATTCGTCAAGCAGCAAATCTTTCTGAAAGTGATGCTTTAAGAATTCAGATGGTACTGGTATGTCCTTAGTATTCAAGCATATCCAGGCTACCATGTCACTAAAGAGACAGGCACATGGACTAACTGTTTGTGTTCTCTCAGTTTTAGACTTTGTGGTCATCATTTGTGAACTTTCTCCCTCATTTGCACTTTACATGCAAATCTTGGTAATCTCCTTTCATAAACAATTTGAGATCGTGTTTCAGGATGTGTTGAAAGCAGGTCATTGATGTTATCCTATTTTCTTTCACTTGTTTTTAAATTTGATTAGTTTAATCTTAAAAATCTTCCCCCTCTCTTTTTTTTTTTTAAATATATTTTTTTCACAATCCTTTTAAAAGTATAAGTGAGACATTGCATTTGTTTATTTTAATGGCCCTCTTCACTTACCGCCGCCGGAAGCCGAAACTAATGTTTTTCTATGGAAAATTTTTCTTTACAAATAACTTATTAACTAATACATATTTTTAAATTCTGTTTTCACATACTGAAAATTCCCAGATGCTAAATTGACGCACCTTTTTTAAAAAATTATTATTATTATTTTTTATATTTTATTTTGAAGCTGCAAAATACGAATTTTCAATATGCGAAATTTTTCCATTTTGCAATTTCAAAATAAAATATAAAATAATAAAATAATAATTTTTTAAAAAAGGTGCGTCAATTTAACATCTGGGAATTTTCAGAATGTGAAAACAGAATTTAAAAATATGTATTAGTTAATAAGTTATTTGTAAAGAAAAATTTCCCATAGAAAAACATTAGCTTCGGCTTCTGGCGGCGTTGAGTGAAGAGGGCCCTTAAGTGTGCAAGTGCAAGCATTACCTATCAAACAGAATTTCATCCTAGTAATGCATATGCTAGTTTAAATCCTCTACCTATTCAAAACTATTAGGTATATGCTCAGTTATATTTTAATTCATGGTGGCTAGCACATACCTGCCAACTACTACGAATAATTCGTAGTTGCTACGAATTTGGGGTGTAAACACACGATGCTACGAAAATCGGCTCAAAATTACGAATTTTTATCTAGCACCAAAACTGCAACATTTCTGACTACATTTTGCTTTGCGATTTTCAATCTTTCTCCATCCATGCCATAAATGTCAATTTTCATTTTAAGCTTGCTTTATTAGATTCTAGAATGTATAAAGAGATAAAATTTTTCATTTGTGTATTTTTTTGTGTCCCCCCCTCGTGCCCCACCCCACCCCTTAACGATCAGCAAACACCTCGGAATTTCCAATCTTTTTCCATCCGTAACATAATGTCTATGTTCTTTTTAAATTTATTTTATTAGATGCTAGAACCTATAAAAAAAAAAAAGTAAAATTGTTCAATATTTCTCACTCTTTTTTTCTTTCTTTTTTTATAAACCCTTCCCCCCCTCCCCTAACAATCGATGATCAAACGCCTGCAGAAGCCTTTGAATGTGTTTAATATTTATGTTTTAACATTTTAAAAATAATTTTCCCAATGCTAAGATTATAATTTTTTGCAATAATTATAATTTATATTTTTTAAAGTTAAATACACAAAAAATATATATTGATTGGTTAGCATTTTTGCTGATTTTTAATAAGTGGTTGAATATAGTGTAAAAAGAGTAATTCTGCATTTTAAATAAAATTATTTTACACCTGGTTTCATAAATCCTGTTTGTTTCTTAAACAGTACAGTCTTTCATTATATATGAACACTAATGCAAAATATTTCGTTAAAGATAATAACTTTAAAAATATTTAATCTGAGGTTGGGGAGGAGGTGTAAAAAAACATTTAGCATTATGTGGCCAGATTTTTGTGGCAAATAAAAGCCGGAAGTCTGGCATCTGGCAGTGCTTATTATCTGTGAAAATTTTTTCATCAGGGCTGAAAATAGTATCCCATGGATTAGAAAGAAAATATGATAATATACATACATTTATTTGTTTAGGACTTGTGTGTTGCATGATAAAATGAACCAACCAACCATGCAATCCATTTTTTAAATTGGTGTGCTACTAATTGTCATTTTCAAATGTTGGCAGGTATGCGTAGCAATTTAGAAACATATTTGTAAAAATCGGGGGAAAAGGTCAAGGAATTTGATTGAAATATGTAAATGCCGAAGAAATTTAAACTAAATCTTAAAAAAAAAAAAGTTATCATGAAAGAAAATTTCTTTACATATTGAATATGCAGGGCATTAGGATTTCAGTTCCAAATAATAGCGAAATTATCCAAATCATAGAGAAATCATATCCAAAATGCGAAATTTCAGTAAAATTCTATAAAAAAGAAGTTTCTCCTTCTCACTCCTGTGTTTTTCATCTTTATTTCTATATGATTGCAAAAATATGCGAACATTCACAATAGTAAGAAGGATAGTAACTTAGCACCATCAATCTTTAATGAACTTACAAAAAGTATGAAAAAAAGAAAGAAAAAAAAAAATGTATACAAATAATTAACTCATCCTGCCTTATTTGAAAGAGAACAGAGGATAAAAATTAATCAGTCTAAACCAGTATTATGCTGTGAGGGCAGGAGATACTGCCCTTATACGATTACATATTGTGCTGCTTAATATTTTCATGAAAATGATCTGGAAAATATGGGGAATTTTTTTTTTAAATATTTGATAATGAACTCTAATACTTTCAATAGTATTAATGCTTTCAATAATAACCATATGATCTCATTATTAAGTCTCCTCTGCTGTTCATTTTGAATGCATATAATAGTCAAGGGTGAAACTTTTCAGAAGCTATCCCTGGATTCAGGGTTTTTGAAAATTTTGCTGTCTTTGAATTTCTTGTTAAATTATTTTGTTTTTATAGAAATTTCTCATTCTGAATGTCTATTTTACCTTATAATGTAATGAGAAATTTGCAAATATCACTTATAGGTAGCCATGTGATATGTCATTTTTGCAAGTCTCCCCTATCTGTAACAGTTTTCATTGTTTTCGCATGTTAAGTAGTTTCACCATTGATATAGTGGCAATTTTTAAGTATTTGCATTAAAGAAATCCAAAATTTAAATCCTTCTTAAAAGTATTATCAGGCAATATACTCCTTTTCCTATAAATATGGAATGTTACTTGTTATATTTGGCAGTAATAAAGGAAGAAATTTTTTTTAGTAAGAGTTTTTTTTTTTTTTTTTTTTTTTTTTAAGCTGGAGTGCATTATAACTTCTAACATTTTCCCCCCTTTTCTTCTAGGCCAGACATTATTGATCCTGCTATTCTTCGACCTGGGAGGTTGGATCAGCTCATTTATATTCCATTACCTGATGACAAATCTAGAGAATCAATATTAAAAGCAAATCTTAGGAAGTCTCCAATTTCTAAGGTAAGTGTTCTTCACTTTACCGATTGTGTGTCTGTGTTATGGTGAGAATGTATTTTGTAGCAAAAACATTTATGTGAAAATGTTTAACTCCTTAACTGCCCCAGGCATATATATTCGTTCTGCATATATATTCCAATGCATTAACTGCCCCGGGCATATACAGGGTGTCCCTGAATTCATAGGCCAAACTTTAAGGGGAAATAAAGCACTTTATAAGGCTTTATAAGGCAAATATTTTAAAATTTTTAGTGCTTTATAATGAATCAATTATGTTTTTTCCCCCAACTATAGTAAGTTAATAAAATTAATATACCTTAAATATGTTCAATTGACTTGGAAACATGTTAGATTCTAATGGTGCATGATTGCGTGTCATCTATTTTACTTCTAAAAGGGACAGGGGAAATGCAGGGAATTTTTTTTCATGATTTGTGTAGTAACCCTGTAAGGATTCAGAATTGCATAGGAATCCATGTCCCCAAATGTCATTTTAACCCTTTAAGAACTGGATGTATTGCGCTACTTTTTGCTACTAACTCTGCCTACTGTGTAAATTTATAAGCTTGCATGCATATTCAGAATTTCATATTGCACAATGTACGTATTATTGCAGTCATTGCGATAAAATACATCAATAAAAACAGAATTTATTTATTTATGTAAATGTTAGCATTTATAAAAACTCTTCAAAAAAAAAAAAAAAAAAATGCAATATTGGAGGGCCACGCCCATATCAACGTAACATTTCACCCACTTCCTAAAGGGTTAAAATGATGTTTGGGGACGTGGGTTCCTATGCAATTCTGAATCCTACTGGAGTGCCACATTTCCTCTTAAAGTTTAACCCATGAATTAAAGGGACACCCTGTATACACGTCTTGCCGAAGTACGATCCTTAGTGTTATGCTGCTACCAGTGAAATTAGTCTCATGGCTTTGGAATGTAATTAAATGACCGCGACAGTGTTTTTGAAGGATTTACTTATTTCAGAGAAGATAAGGAAGTGGGATAAATGGACCTTATGCACGAGTGGCAACAACTGCGGGTATTTACTGATTTAAGCGACTGGTATTGGCTAACAGAGAAGTAAACAAAAGTTTCGAGCTCAGCAATTGGCGAAGAAACTTTTGTATACCTGCAATGACGCACGGTGCATAAGGTCCATCGGAAAGGGAATGTTTCTGGAATAGTGAACGCGTAACTACACGTGCCTGTGTGAAAAATGGTGGCACTGGGAAGCTAATCTCGTAATTTTTTGTCAGCAGGTAAGGGGTTAAACATTTTTATAATGTAGGATATTTATAGTTTATCATAAAAAATATTTTTGTAAATTTCATTTACAGGGGTGGACATAATTATAAGACACTTATCTAATTTGACAAATAGTGAAAGAAAAGATTCAGAGTTTAAAAATGTTTTATCAAATACGTCAAAAACATAAATTTATTCTGTTATCACATGTAATTGTTTTATAATAATGATATTTTCATACAATTTAATGAAAAAAACTTAAAAACATAATGGACAAAATTATAAGACACCAACTGTTTTTTCCAAATACAGTGGTCAACATAATTAGCAGACAATAATAGTCTAAAAGAAAATCCTCTAACATGGTTATTCAATATTTGGTGGAGCCGCCATTTGTTTTTTATAACATGAAAGATGCGATTCGGCATCAAATCTATCAATTCTAACAAAATATCACAAGACAGTTCTTCCCAAGCACATTTTATAGCATTCTTTAGGTCTTTGACACATATAAACTGCCTCTCAAATATATATATATAATTCAAATTAGGCATTTAAACGCTATCACACTTTAGATAACTTGAGCCTGTTGATATAATCATAAGAATTTTTCTTTATATCCCTGTAAAAAAAACTTAGTGCTAGATTCACCAAAATCTATACAATTCTTATGATAGTGACCTATAGCATGTTGCATGCATATATAGTTTTAGTTCAATCAAATAGGGTATTTAGACACTATTATACTTAAAATAATTTGAGCCCATATTAATAAAGAATTTTTCAGTGACTTGTAACATACATACGGACTTTCAGCTCATTTGAACAAAGCATTTAGATACTATCGTGTTAACTCTACTCACATATATACACATTTACATACATACCGTAAAAATGAACTCTGGGGACCTCAAAACAGTATAGATACACCAAAATCTCGAAGTTGAATTTTCGTCACAATTACAATACTTTCCTTACATATGTATGTTCAGAAAGTAAAAATCAATTTTTGGAAAACAAGAACTAACCTTAGGAAATTTTTTGAATGTGGAAACAAAATTAAAAAAAAAATGCTTTAATTAATGTGTATTTCTATTAACAAATTACCCCACAGTTTAACATGGGCTTAGGTTGGCAGCAGTGATAGTTATTATACGCTCTTGAATCTGAAAGCGATAATCTGCTCAGATTTAAAAAAAACATTTATTTCATTTCCAGTAACAAAATTTCAGTTTTTCTGATAGTTAAATTCATGAAATAAGACTAAAATATCAGTTTATATGATCTGCTAAACCTAATTAAAACTAATATTTTTCTTGAGATGATTGGACCTCCCTTCAACAAATTATGCGCTTTCCATATGAAATTTTTTTTCCTGATGATAAAATTACAGGCTTATTTTCATAAATTCACAATCATCCCTGCTAGAGATTCATTGATATTGGAGGTTTACACAGTTAACTTGTACCTGTGTAAATCTTTAGTCAATGCTTTTGATCATTTTTTCTAACCACAGGAAATTTGAACTGATGTCCTAAATAGCCTGCCCTTACCTTAATGCCAATTTAGCAAAGTAAAATGATTTAATTGTAATATTGTTATTTAGATTTTATTTAAAAGAATCTCTCATTAATTCAACATTTATTTATAATATTTTCGAGAAATGTCTATCTTCAGAATAGTATTAAGAAATGTAGATTAAAATGATAAAGTCTATTATATTAAGTTTATTTTTTCTCCTCTTTTTTTCAGAAAGTGGAACTTAATTATATTGCTAAAGTTACAAATGGCTTCAGTGGAGCAGATTTGACAGAAGTGTGTCAACGGGCTTGTAAATTAGCTATCAGAGAAGCTATTGAAGCAGAAATAAGACGAGAAAAAGAACGACAACAAAATCCAGAAGCTGCTTCTGCAATGGTAAGTTGGAAATTTGTCAAACATAGCATTCAGAGAGAGTGTTCAACTTGTTTTGTAAAAGAAGATAATTTTCCTATTAAGTTGGGCGATGAGCTTATTTTATTTGCCCCCCCCCCCCAATCGAATCATCAAACTTTTATGGTTCTTTATGGAACTACTTTTACACTTTCTAATGCATATATTTTGGTTTCCATAATTTCCTAAATAAGTACATTAAAATTTTCATGCGATCATTGCATTCTAGAATAGTGAAAGTCATTGTGTAGAAATTTCTATATTCTCTATTCCTAAAGTGCCTCCATAGACTAACAAAGTAATGTACAAAGTTTCAGCATTGTATGATACATAAACATGAGTGCTTTTAGAGTACCTGCATGTAGTCACAACCAATGCTTACCTTCATTGAAAGTGCAGAAAACATAAAGATAAGTTTTCAGGGGGGAAAAAAAAAAAAAAAACTGTTTTTAATTTAGAATTTAGTCTATGATTCTATGAAAAATAAAAAAGAAACATTAAATCCCAGATATGTTTAAAAAGAAAGTTACTTAAAAACTAATCACAAATTAAAATACGTGTTTGCATTTTTTTTTTTTTTTTTTTAAATATTTTTTATCTCCTAATTTATGAATGACCCATACTTGCCAACTTTTCCGGTTTTCCCGGAAGACTTCCGTTTTTTTAACGTATTTTCCGGTCTTCCGGACAGATGATGAAATCTTCTGTTTTTAAAAAAGTCACGTATATCGTTCGTTTAAAAAGAAAACCCAAATGTTCTACGAAAACTGATTCACAATCTTTTTCCATCCATAACATAAATGTCAATATTCATTTCAAACTTGCTTTACGAGATTCTAGAACATGTAAAGAAATAGAATTGTTAAATATTTCTTGCTGATGTAATTATTTTTCACCCCCCCCCTTTCATTTATTTCCAACTAGTGATCAGCAATCAAATGTTCTGCCAGAAGTCTTTTGTTTCCTAATCTTTATCCATCAGCAACATAAATGATAATATTAATTTTAAACTTCTTCCATTAGATTCTAGAAGTAGAGTTGAAAGAGTTTAATATTTCTTACTCTGTAATTATTTTTGTATCCCCCCCCCTTTCCCCCGGATTGTGATCAATGATCAATTCTAGAAACAATAAAGCAATGGAAGTGCTCAATATTTTTCACATATGTAATTATTTTTAGATCTTTATTGCTGAATTTAATGAATCTGTTTATTTTTCCTTAATTAAATTAAATATTTGTATGTCATATTTATACCAAATGTGTAAACATGGGGGGGGGGGGGAAATGAAGAATAATTTTTTCAGGTAGGAAAATTTTTTCCAAATCAATTTAAGAAAATTAATACTGAGTTGGTTTTATGCATGTTTGAAACTGATAATTAGCAACTCTACTTTTTTTTTTATATATGTATGATTAATGTACATACACAAAAATCATATTCTATTTATTTAAAAAAATTAGTTATACTTTAACTTAACTAAGTTTTTTGTCTATTGTTAAATAAATTTCTTACAGATTCTGTTTTGTAGATATTTATATGTCGAAGAGGAATAACTTCATTTAAAACTTTTATATATTTAGTATAATCAATCTATAGTAAAAGGTTTTTTTAGATTGCTTCTAAATATTAAAATTGTAAAACTGTATTTTTTTTTTTTTTTTTTTTTTTTTTTTTTTTTTCTATTTGACGTAATAAACAAGTAAAAAAAAAAAAATCTTCCCTTTTTTTTATGAAATCTTCTGGTTTTTCAACAAAAATCTTCCCTTTTTTTATTAAAATTGGTTGGCAAGTATGATGACCCCTGAAACACTATCTGCTGACATATTTTTTCTGAAAGAACTTATATCAAGGTATTATAATATATCATAAAAGTGCATTCTATCAGTGTTTATTTATTTTCATGTATCTGGAACAATTATAATGTAATGCTGAAATTTTATATATAATTTTATTGGTTCGTGAGTATATTTTGGTCACTTAAAATTTCTTTCTATTTGAAATTATCAAAAAAAAAAAAAAAAAAAAACCTCAAATTTTCATCCCATTTTTAAAATTTTAGTTGGTTTTTCTACTCACTCAACTTTGTAATTTATTACACATGATTGATCAATATTTAATTAAACCGAAATGAATAATTTTTGGGCACCCTATATGTAAATTAAAATTTAGATTAGGAAGTATTCAGATGTAAAAAATATTCTATAAATTCCCCAGAACTGCATTTCTCCTGTCAGCTATAATAGGTAGCTTCTTAATGCATGACACCTAAAAATTAAGGCAAGTTAGAATAGCTTAATTCTTAAAATATTTTTAATATTTTTAGAAAGCTTATATTAACTCAATGGAAGGTGCACATTACCCTCTAAAAATGCTAGTTTGCATTGGCTATGGTGACTCAGTCACTTCTCAAAGTGCTACCAGGTTAAAATGTGTGAAAACTTAAAAAATTATAAAGTGTTAATTAATTTTGTAGCTTATTTCAGTAGTTGGCACAGTTACAAGATTTATTTATTGTTTAAGTATTTTCATTTGCTCAAATATAAATTGTTACAATGCTTTAGCTTCTTCCCACTCTTTCTTCTCTCTCACTCTACTTGCTGCTCAGTAAGCTAACTTTTGCTTTTACAATGCAGTTTTATAAGAAACTTCTTTTTAACCCCCCCCCCCCCAACCCGCTTTTTTCCCCCTTCCATTATCTATTGTAGTCGAATAATGGAAGTAAAAAAAAAGAGGCGAGGTATTTAAAAAAAAGTTTATTATAAAACTATTTTATAATAAACTTATTATTTAAAAGTTTAACTTATAAAAGTTTATTTTATAATAAACTTTTTTTTAACCCCCCCCCCTTTTTTTAACTTCTATTATCCGACTACTGTAGGTAAAGGAAGTATGTGGGACCGTATGTCCGTATCTCAAAAACGGCTCTAACGATTTTCTTCAAAATTGCTGTATATACACTCTATTAAATGTCCTTTTGAATGATATAGTTGGTTAGTTCAGGAAAATTGATAGGTATAAATGTATAAATAGATGAATTTCAGGTACTGCAAGTGCGTTCCTTTCAAAACGGCTGTATAGATTTTTTTCAAACTTGTCATATTATCCCTCTTTTAAATATCCTTTTGTATGTAATTGTTGTTTTTTGGTCAGCAATTGAGTATGCCAAGTTTCGGTAAAAGTCGGTATCTCAAAAATGGCTCTAACGATTTTCTTGAAAATTGTTACATAAACACATTTTAGACATCCTTTCTCATGCTTTACAGGAAAATTATTACAGGAAAATTGTCATCCTGATCAGATAATTTTAGACCTCAAAAATTGGTGTTTCAAAAAAAAAAAAAAAAAAATTCTTATTTTTCAACTTACTATTGCTATGTAAACTGTTTTATGTCTTTACCAGGGTTTAAACTGCCATTCGTTTTTTTAGCATTTTGCTAAAAGGTATATTTTGCTAAAACATGTTGGTCAGAATTTCGCTAAAAAGCTAAAACAGGATAACTGTATAAAATATCTTTATAGAATAACTCGCATTTTTTTTTTTTTTTGTAATATTTGCAGGCAAAAACTACAAAAGGACTGAAATTTTTGGAATGATTATTTATATAGTAATTTGGATTTATTTTTAATGATTGAATTTAAATGCAAAAATATTTATAAGTATGTCAGAATTCAGAATTTGCTTCATAGAAGCATTTTTAGCACTAGTATTTCACGATTATCTACCACTACACTTTAGTTAATTTTTCAATAGCTTTTTCATTTTACACGTATGATATGAGTACCTATTTTTCTATTGTTAAAATCAAAACATAGTTTCCCTGATTCATATTTTTAAAGTCACAAATATGGATGCTTGGTTAAAATCATCAATGAACAAAAGAATAGAAAATAAAACTGAGGATAACAAAGCTAAGTAAAAGAAATCAATGGTATCCAAAGAATTAACTTTTGAAAAAGCTAAAATAGTGCTTGCCTATTTTCGCTAAAATGCTAAAGTAATTTTTTTGCCAGGTTAAACCCTGGTCTTTACACATGTATTAACTTTCTCTTACTGGAAAATTTTTTGTTGTCTATTTCATTAGGTCAGTTCTATGTCTTCTGATCATATTATCTCCAAAGAGTGCATATAATACATGTAATAGTGGGTAATGGTAGTTGTGTGGTTGTTTCACACCAAATTTTTTTTTAATTGATAGAGTGATAGCTATTGTAATTTTATTATTGCTTCTTATCTGTAATTTTGTAAAATATTGATCATGTACCAGAAACAACAATAAAATTGTAATTTTTTTCTTTTTTCTTTTTCATTCGTAGGATACTGATGACTTTGATCCCGTACCAGAAATAACCCGTGAACATTTTGAAGAAGCTATGAAATTTGCAAGGAAGTCAGTCAGTGAAGGAGATGTAAGAAAATATGAAATGTTTGCTCAAACATTACAACAAAGTAGAGGCTTTGGATCTAACTTTAGGTATGGAATTTATAAAGATATTTCTTTACCATATAACCTGTTTATCAGTAAATTTTTTTTATCATTCTTATTAAAAAATTTAAGAAGTCTCAAGTCTACTTGTTTTTTGCATACTTGTGTCAAGTTGCAAAATACATATTCTTAATTTTTTTCGAACTTTTGTCAGAAGTACCATTTATATTTAGTAATATATTTTTGACCCAGTTCATTTTTGTTTTTCCTCCCGACTTCTCCTCTTACTATAAATGTTGATGACATACATTGAAAGAATAGTATAAGTTTAATGATTTCAGTATAAATTCCCATATTTGACAAATCTTGCTATTATACACTTAGAGTGAGAAAATATGAATAGTGTAATGCTCATTAATTTAAATTAGCTCTCTTTAGAGAATTTCAGTCCTAAATATCAATAGACAAATAGTATTTTAGAGCCAAAACTCAGACACTTAGTATATATGATGTTTATGTAAAAGGTAAAAATTATATTCTATCTAATGTTTTATTTCCCCCATAGTTTGTTTTTTTCTTAATTTTCTGTAGTTTAAATTTTTAACTGAATCATTTATTTAATTCTGTGTAAAATAATACATGACAAAATAATGACATGAGATGCATTAATTATAAAACAATGAAATATTATCCCTAAAAGCAATAGAAGTAATTTGCTATCTCTGGCTCTTACTTAATTTACTGGTTCTTAAAATATTGGACTTTCGACAGTCCCTGCTTATTAATATAATTAATAATTTTCTTTAGTGTTACTTTAAAAGCTATATAAAACATTAAAACAATTGTTTTCATTTAAATGTAATCTATTTCTTAATTATTCTGAATAATGTTAATTAAAAACAGTTATCTAAGAATTTTTTGAACTAATTTGAAATTTTTAAAATTGATTTTTCATAGATTTACCTAGCCGAATAATTTAATATTTGGCTAAACCGAATATTCAGTAATATGGCCGAATAACCAAATATATACCAATTATTCAGCAACATGTAAATGAGATGAAAATTCATTATAAAAAATTTTGAATAAAAACTATGCTTCCATTACCTATGATAATCGCGTAATGGAAGTAAAAATATCTTGAAGTCCATTATTGAGCTGTTAACATGGTTAACTAAACAAGTTATAAAAATTGTAATTAAAAGCCACTTAACCTCTGATTTCTAGAAGGATTTTTCTCTATCAACATTTTGTAAATATAAAAGTATATTTCTTCCCTCCCTTTTTACTTCCATTACCTTACTACTGTTGGTAATGGAAAAATTGTATTTGATTCAAAAATTTGATGGCGAATTTTCACCTGATTTTACATGTTTCAAGGACCATTGAGTACAAAAAAGTAGTTTTTGGCAATTGGTCAGTGTGTGTGGAGAATCTTCTGTCATATTTCCGAAACCAATAAAGATAGAACTACGAAACTTCAGAATTGATACAGGTCTGGTATACAGATGACATTTCCATATTTTGGTGAAAATTGGAAAGTGAATTGAGATACGAAATTACAGTTTCACTTCTGAAAGTTGCTATATAAACACTCTCTTAGATGCCCTTTAGTATGATATAGTTGGTTAGATCAGGAAAATTGGTAAGCATCCTGTATAAATAGCTCAATTTCAGGTCTCACAAGTTAGTTCCTTTAAAAATACCTATAATTTTTTTTTTTTTTTTCAAACTCACCATACTTAACCCCCTCTCTTTAAGGCATCTTTTTGAGTGCAATTCTTTTTTGGTCAACAGTTGACTCTGCCAAGTTTTAGTAAAAGTCAGTACCTCAAAAACGGCTCTAATGATTGATTTTCTTGAAAATTGTTTCATAAACCCATTTTAGATAGCCTTTCTCATGTTATTACAGAAAAATTGTCATCCTGATGAGGTAGGTCAGTTTTAGATCTCGGAAATTGGTAATTCAAAAAATAGCTCAATCAATTTTTTGTTTTAAATCTATGTAAATCTGTTTTGTGTCTGTACACATGTATCAGCTTTCTCTTATCAGAAAATTTTTAAGTGTCTACTTTGTTAGGTCAATTTTATGTCTTCTGATCACATTATCTTCAAAAAGTGCAAATAATAATACGTGTAATGCTAGAGTCATGCGATTGTTTTGCACCAGTTTTTTTTTTTTTTTTTTTTTTTTTTTTTTTTTTTTAAGTATAAATAGGGGGGGGAAAGGCGACTTTTTTGTCTGTGTGTTCAATTTCATCACCATTTCTTGATGAATTCACAATAAGTGTAGCCTTATTACTATGATGCCAGCGTGAACTCTAATTATTTATAACTTTCCTACTTCAAAAAATTATATAATTTAATTATGAAAATTATAAATGTATCGGGGGAGGGAAAAACAATTCAGTGAATAAATGTATCCATCAACAGCTGTCAAATGATAGTTTTCTATTTCTTTTTAAAATCTAATTTATTACTTTTCTACAAATAACCCACAAAAATTAAAATCTTATGCAGTGTAATATAGCTCAAATTGAATTTATTTAATTTTGTTTTAAATTTGTTCAGTAAACAAGCCTAATATTCTAAAATTGTGATCAGAATGTATGAAATAAAGTATTTGTATACCACACAATGAGAACTAACATAAATACGTTTATCATAATCAAATTTTGAGGCTTCCTTGATTGTCAGATTATTGTAAATCAATTTAGTTTGTATGTTATTGGCAGTTTCCCTGAAAATAAAATTTAAACAAAATTAGAGATGCAAGTGAGAATATTTTCTGAAGTTTCAAATTTTGGAAAATAATCAAATATTCTTTTTTCTTAAATACAAAAATATTTTGGTCATTGACTTAAATTATAAAGGCTATTCATGATCATTCAGTTTAACATGCATACTAGAACAAACAAATCCTATTTCAGGGTATTCTTTTTACAATTCATATTATAATTTTCAATCTGAGAATATTATTTGGTTAGGTTAACTCCACAAAACAGTTTTACTAAACATTTATACATATTCAAGACAAACATTCAACAGCAAAAAATGAATTAATTATTCATATTTAAATTTTTTTAATACCTAAGGATTCCTATTTGTAATTAAACCACCACTAAAACTTCAAATTTAAAGAGAATATTAGATCATACTTATAAGTCTAAAGCATTTTAACACAAAAACATAAATTATTAAAAATACTTTTATTTAAATATCATTCTTTAAAAAAGTGTCTAATGAAACAAACAACCAAAAAAACTAATTTGCTTAGTCACTTTATTTATAACTTGAATTATCACTAGATTTTATGTTCAGTAATTTATAGAAATTACTTTTAATAAATACCTGCAACTGAATAAATTTAATTTTTACCATGTTTTTTATTAACTTTGATTCTTGTTTGTCTGGTACAAATCTTGCAATTGATTTTTAACTAACTTCCCTACTAGCTAGACATTTAGAACTTTCAGAATAGTTCAGAACCTGATGACAACACAATACTTCAAAGCCCGATTTTTAAAAATTTTTGATTAGTTTTCTTTTAATTAATTAAAACATGAAAATAATAACCCCCTAATAGCTTTATAATTTAATTGTTGCCAAAAAAAAAAAAAAAAAATTACAAGTTCATTTTCTTTTGACATGAAAATAAATACATTTAATTAAATGTTAACATTAAAAAATTGTAAAAAGTTAAATTATGTATGTCACAAAAACTGATGTCATTATCACTTTAAAAATTTTATACACATTGATAAAGTGCTATGTAGTTCTATAGCTATTCAACAGAAAATTTAAAAACTTGGTATATAAAAAGTTTTATATCTTATAATTATTTACTTAATTAATCTGATTATTTTATTAAATGAAAAATTTCATAAATTTGCTCATAATTTAATACTCATACTGTTGGTAGTTTTTTTTATTAAATAGCAAAATTTAGGCAGTGTTTTCAAAATTCGTTCCACACATTTTTAATTCACCCATTATTATAGTTTCTAGGAAAATATTCTCTATTATTCTCTTCTTGAGAATATCATCAGGCTATTTTACAACTCTATACAAAATATTTGATCACTCATATGAGTAATTCTCTGAAAAGTGGTCATTTCATGTCCCAGTAGTCTTGAGGGCCTATTTTTAAAAGCACAAAATCAAAAAGCAGTCCAAACTATCAGCATTAATTGGTTTTGCATGTAAACTGTCATTCTTTGGTTATTGGAATTCAAATATAATTTTAAAATATTTTTTAAAATGCAAAATATCATTCCCTCACTGTGTCCCCATTCCCACATGTAAGTAAATAAAATGGTTTCTATGGTATTAAAGCATCTATATTTAGATTATTTGAAGTGAAAATTTATTAAACATACCTTAATAAATATTTATCCATTATACTACATTTATATATTACGCAATGAAAGAAATTAGAACACTTATTATTGTTGTCCCTGGTAATAGATATCATTCCCTCATCAAACTGTAATTATACCTCTACTTACTCCAATAATGGCAGCACGTACTTTATATAAGTCAAACTTAATTTATATAGAAGCAAAGTAAAGAAAACATTTTGTGTTCTGTTGGAAACATTTTACAATGAATGGCATATGGCTCTCAAACGTTAGATTGAAATACAGTATTTTTATTATGTCATTCCCTCACTCATTATAAAGTTAACTAAAAGAAATCAAATTTGATTTTTTATGCTATTATATTAATAAAAATATGTTTTAATAAATATTTAGTGTTTGAAAATATAGCTAAACTTAATATTTTTATAAAGTAGTTTTTAGAAGAAATTTGTCATTCCCTCACAATCATTCCCTCATTTTTCTAATTAATAAAAATAATTACTATTTCAAAAATTATCAGATACAGCTTGGTTAATATTATTTTTTATTAACTGTGTATGTATTTTTTATTATTTTTATTAATGTGTATATGCACAAAATTAAAAAAAAAAAAAAGTTGGAGCAATTTTATTTGAGCTACCTTTTTTTTTTTTTTTTTTTTTTTTTTAAAAAAAAAAAAGCCCACTTTTCAGAGAATGACCCATATACTTATTTGATCTTTAGTTATGTAAAGTATTGTTTTGATTGAATGTATATTTTAAGTATATTTATTTAACTCTTCCTTTCATTGATATCAAAATGAAATACTGTTCTGAATTAATTTTTTCTTAGGTTTCCATCCCAGCCAGCTTCCGGTGGAGGTACTGGGGGAAATAACTTTGAACAGTCATTTCAAGATCCCCCTGAAGATGGTGATGATGATTTGTACAGTTAAAGATTTTCCATCATTATAAGAGATTAATTGTGATGGGCAAAATTTTTTCTTATAAAAAAAAACAAACAAAAACAGGAGCACTATTTATATTACTAAATCATAGCTGAGCTAATGATTCAGAATTCCACCCATAAAGGACTGCTTTGAATTTGGGTGGGAAAACTGTCCATATAATAACTTCATTTCTCAGCTTGTTTTTAATTGGATTTATTATTTTGTTTCCAAATTCTAAAAATTAAATATGGGAATTCATTATGCAGTTGTGCATTCAAAAAGGCACAAATGGAAAAGTGTAAATCTGAGAGATTTACTTTTTCTCATTGGTCTCTTTTTTAATATTTTCTTCTTGTTCATTTGAAAATTCATTTGTAAGATTTAAAATATTTTAGCTCATTTTTTTACACTTGTATAAAGATATCATAGTTGAAATTTCTCATTTCAGTATGTATCATGACTTATTTTTTTGTATTTTTCTTGATGTACTGCAAAGCTCAGATACTTTGTAAAACAGTTTTGGTTAGGGAAAAGAAATAAAATGATCAATGTTGTTCTTATATTGTTTGCAGTTTTGTGTTTTTTTGTTCTTTAAATTTAATTTTAATAAATCAAGCATCTAGGACAAAAATTTCAATCATTCATTCTGTTTTATATTATACACACTGTTCAAAAGCTTTGCAAGATTATTTACAATTTTGACAAAGTGGCTAGTTGTCAAAAAGTCAACAATTTAAAGAATGAAAAAAGTAGGAAATAATAACAATAAATTGTATAAAGAAGCTGTTATTGAAATCTTGCTGTTTAAATTGTGAAATTTTCATAGGAAAAAACATGAATGTAGGGGGGGGGGGAAGGGGGGATAAAGGAAAATGACAACAGAATAGTCTATGAATATCAAAGAATTTGAAAAAGTTCATATACTAGTCTCTCTGAAAAATTGCCCATTTGATGAAATGTTTTTAAATTTTGGAGATTTTAAAGAACAAGATTGTTCTTATCTTTTCATTGAAGAATGTACTAGAACAATAACTAGATAAAAACTAGTATGTTGTCAGAGCTTAATCCAGAACGAATTTAGTGCCGCATTGAAGTACTTTCACAAAGTCAACTTTTGGCAATGAGGTACCTTCACAAAATCAACTTTTAGCTGAGAGGCACTTTCACAAAGTCAATTCTCAGCAATATAGCAACACACTAAAAAATCTTATGAGTTTCACTGCATCAAATACATAAAAATACCCTCAGTTTGAATATTTACTTGAGACAATGGTAATTTTCTAAGTAAACACCTTATCTTACACATAAGAAATAACTCGCCTACATATATATTTATTTTAAAACAGCTCCATTTTATTTTTAACTGTAATTAAAAAAAAAAAAAAAAAAAAAAACAATGCTTTGCGCATTCCTGTAATTGTTCTAAAGCATAATTAATTTTCACAAACTTATTTGATTTTTTCACAAATTATTTA
This sequence comes from Salticus scenicus, assembly GCA_963930645.1. Lineage (NCBI taxonomy): Eukaryota > Metazoa > Arthropoda > Arachnida > Araneae > Salticidae > Salticus > Salticus scenicus. The sequence goes on along the minus strand of OZ005653.1, from coordinate 324,654,795 downwards.
AAAATTTCACAAATGGGGTACTATATTTAAAAAGCTGGATTAAACCCTGGTTGTGGCCACCACATGACTTTCTTCTATATTTTCCTATACAAATTAACTCAGTAAAAATAATTGATTAAATTATTTAAAAAAAATTATCTTCCATGATAATGCACACGATTTCCATGTTAGAGAAGTAGTTTACACTAAATATCCAAAAAAAGTCAATTTTATTGTCAGTATTACATAAAAAAAAAAAAAAAAAAAAAAAAAAATTGTTAAAAATGAAAAAAATTAATAACTTTATTTTAAATTATCACAGATCGATGGTTCAACCATTCGTTTTAAAGGTATTGGCGAGCTCTTTTGAAAGATACCCATCATGGAAATTTACTCCCCTTGAGGGGGGACTTCCCCCCAGGGAGGGTGGGGGTGGCGAGGCTCCTACACATACAAAATTTTTTTCCCAGTTGACTATCTCTATTCTAAATAATTCTTGTAAATTTTATAACGATTACTAAAAAATAATTCTCTTTGTGCACATTTATGCAAAATTTTGTCCTATATCACCATGTTAAAAATTTAGAAAAAGCAGGTAAGACAATTTTACCAAAAGTTGATAGGCACTAATTTATGTTAAGGTGCAAGTACATACCAATTTGTATGAAATTCTGTGCAGTAGTTCCTGAGATCAGTTGCCACAAAATTTTGTCACACACACACACACACACACACACACAGACATTTTCTAAAAATGTTCAAATCGTGTTCTACAGCTCTCAAAACGTGTAAATCTATCAAAAACCCGAGGTCGAAAATTTTTACGAATCCAATATTTTCTTCGATTGAATATAGAAGAAAGTAATGAGAGGCCTACTGCTAATTAAGTTAAAAAAAAAAAACTAGAAAGATAGAAAAAAAAGTGCAAATATTTGTAACTATAGTAAATCTTAATGTAGTTAGTTTTTCAGTGCATTTGTGTAACAGCATATTTAAAAGGATTTATACATCTCAGGGTAAAATCAAGAAAATCTTGGAATACTCTGAAAATTTAGGTTTCTGGCTTTAAATTTCAGGGAAATATGTTCACAAAAATTCTGGAAAACTTCACTGCAAAATCTCAGGAAATATTTTTTTTTCCTTTGACTTACATTTTTCTTGTTTGGCTTGATTCAAACAATAGGGAATATATGCACATAATTAAAGGTTTCTATTTTAGTTCTCAGTAACACGACATTATATAATTTCTGCTAAATATGAACTCATCATGTCCTCTTTAAAAAGGAACAAAGGATAAAAAAAATTATTGGTTTTAACCATATGGCTATGTAATCGTAATCTATTGCTAACATTTTCTTGAAAATAATCTGGAGAACTTAGGTGGAAGATAGGGTCCCCCCCCCCCTCCTCTTCCTGAGATACAAATGTTAACATTGTCAAAAAGTCATAAGCATTCACCTAACTTAAAAAAAAAAAAAAATAAATAAAGTTACTATATCTATATTATTGTGAAAAGTACAGTCGAACCTTGTTAACGTGAATCTAAAGGGAGGGGGGAGGGGATTTGTTCATGTTATCAGTAGTTCATGCTATTAGTAACTAATCGTCATATAACTAAACTAATTTTCATTTTGATAGGGCTTGCGGAAACAGTTCACATTCGAAGTAATTCATGTTAATAAGGTTCGACTGTATTACATATTATCTGTAAAAGAGAATGGTTAAAAACAGGGTTGGCAGGTTTTTGACACATGACAGTTTTCGACGGTTTAAACCACAGTTTAAACTGTCACGTCAAAAACCCCGTGTCAAAAACTTTGTGTCAAATACTGTCAAAAACTTCACATTTTACATTTCTTAGTATATTTTAAGAATGAAGTAGTCATATTTAGAGAAATAAAACAACAGTCTTAAAAAAAGTGGTTAGTTTATAAGTTTCCCATGGTTAAAAATAATTTTTAGAAGAGTACTATCTGTTTCCTATGAATGCCAGTGATTTCGGTTTAAGTACAAAAAATTGATATTTATTACCCTTACAAAATACAAAAATTCGAATATAGTAATTTGTATATTCTAAGGGAAACTACTTATTGCATTTTAAGTTACCAAAAATTTTACAAAGTTTTATTTTAAAAAAATAAGCTCTACAAAATATATGCTGACTGATAATTAAAAGGTGCCATAAGTATTTTATTCCAATGAATAAAATTACTGTGCAATATTGCATCATGTCTTTCCATTTTGGGATATAATCAATATCAATAGCATGTTTCAATGTTGTATGATTAAAAATTTTTGAGGTATTGCATGATTAGTTGATCTAAATTTTTTATATGAATTACATAATTTTAAATTAATTATTTTTAATGAAGAGGACAATGAACAATCCCTCTTTTGTGAATTAATGTCTTATAGGTATGAAAATTTGTATTTATATGTTATTGAAATGTAATATTAAATACATTAAAATGCAATATTAAATAATACATAAAAATTTCTCAAACTGTATGTAAATTAAAAAATAAAATAAAATTCTTTCACTTTTTAAAAATGCTCGCATCTAATTAATTTTTAATTTTATATCTCGATTTTACACTTTTATAAGTTTAACAATATATTCTAAAGCATCTCCATCTGGATATTATTTTGTGGATTCATTCATATGATTTAATTAAAAAAAAATAAAAAAAAAAATACTTTATTTGAATTCTAAAATTTTTCATTGAAATTTCAGCATTTAACATGATTTTAAAAGTTATCATTGAATTCTCAAACTAAGTAATAACATAATACGTTTAGTTTATATTTTTAAATCATAAAGTTAAAGTGAGGAAGGAAAAAAAAAATAATAATAACAGAAATCATTTAAAAAATAAATAAAAAAATATAAAATTTTGAATTATTATTATTATTATTATTTTTTTTTTGTAAAACTTAGTTTTAAAGAATTTTTAATATGCTTAATTGTATTACATACCCTTATTTACCATCTATATATACAATTTTTCGTAGCTTTATGTCAATTTACAAAAAAAAATTATAAACTACATTCACTCTCCTCTTAAGATGATGCACTAATAAATATGTTTCGTAACAAAAATTTTTCTCTTTCTGAATAAATATATATATATATATATATAATAAAGATGATCTATTAAGCATAGTAGAAGCCAAGCAACAGACACAAGATCACTGAAACACCAATGACCAATAAGATGAAAAAAAAAAAAAATCAGTGGATGAAATACACTAATGTAAAGAAACCAGATCTATTAGTTAACAGTCTGCAAAACAAACGAATCAATAAAGTAAAACAACAAATCTTAACTTAAAACCATAAACTTATCAAAATTAATGAAAAAACAACCCAAGAAACACAAGATAGGAAGAAGGAGGCAGGCGGCAAGACTTGTGACTTGCCTGTGGGGTTACACTAGTTTTACGCCGGCAACACTCCCCCAGCCTGCCACAACCAGAACAGGAACCATATGGATTTAAAAATGCAAAATTTCAAAGCAGATGAACAACAATGAAACCACGAAGCCACAATGAAATTCACCAATTGATCACATTGTGTTTAACAGTATAATTAGAACATTAAATATAGTTGACAACTCAAAAAGGAAAAATCTGAAATTTTAGTGGAAAATGAAAGTTTGCATAGTAATACAAAGCAAATGCAACAAGCCTTCTACTTTTTTTTTTTTTTTTTATAATTTAATTTCACAAACCCACCCAACCATCCAACCTTACAACACCACCCCACCTCCGTAATCAAACATCTGCCCACCCAACCGCCACCTTTTTTATTGTCTTTTATTATTTTATAATTTTTTTGTTGATATACACAAAAGTGTACACAGCTTTTTTTTTTTTTTTTTTTGTACTGACAGAGACATGGTTAAGGATATAAAATAGAAAATACAAAGTTTTTAGGAAAACCCATTTTAGCAGTGGCTTTGATCAGTTTATTAATATTCTTGTTTTTAAACTTTGCAGAGCATAAATTATTAATTCGAAATAAATGGTTAATGATGATGTTTCTAAATACCGAAAGATGCAGACATGAATTAAAATGTGTAAATAAGTTGACATTAAAACAAAAATCTTGCCGTTTGTCATAGATATCTGTGTAAAGTTTATTACCATCGATGATTATTTTGAGATCTAAAAAGTTAATTGATTGATTAGTAAGAGTATTTTGAGTTAGCTTTAAATTAGGTGGATAATTGAAGGAAAAGCCATTTTGTGAGTTCTTGTTGAGATAAAATACAATAATATCATCGATGTAACGATAAAATCGAACATCATCATTGCAAATTTGCTTTTCATAATAATAAAGATAGAGATCTGCCAAAATACTGGAGCTACAACCTCCTTGTGGGATGCCTAATTGTTGCAAATAGATAGCGTTGTTGTGGAAGATATAATTATTATGGATAACAAAGTTAAGAAGAGTTTTAAATTTTTCTGCTTTAAAATTGTAAGGAAGATTAATTTGAGCTTTATATTCTTGAAAAAGACTGTAAATGATATTACTAAGATCTGATAACTCAATATTATTGAAAAGATCTTGAAAGTCAAAAGTCATAATATTGTCAATTGTATCGAGCGATTTTATGTATTGAATTAATTGAAAGCTATTTTTAAGACAGTGTAAATTATCAACTTTGCAAGTACATTTGTAAATTTGTTTTAGAATATCCAGTAGAGCTTTATTAGCATGGTTGTTATAAGTGTTACACCCAACAGTGACAGTGCGAAATTTAATTGGAGATTTGTGAAACTTAGGTATGAGAACTATATAAGGATAATTAAAGTTATTGAAGGGAAGTTGAAGTAGTTTATAGTAATTATGTATTTTTCGGTTATTAATAATAAGGTTATTATTAGTTAAACTGAAGATGTTACTATTATTGATTGAAGAGTTTAAAATAGAGAGATAGTAGGATTTACAAATAATGGCATAATTATTAGGTGATTTGTCAACATAAGTGATCACAAAGTCATCCTGTAGTGATTTGATTGAGTTAAGAAGTACAGATTTTTTAAATAACACCAGATTTGAAGAATTGATAAATAATGCATTTTTGATTTTTTGTAACACTAAAACTTTCCATTGAGTGAAGTAGGCAATAGGTTTATTATGAGTAATAGATATTTTATAAATAAATAAATCTAGGTCATAAGAAAACTGTTGAAGGATTTGTGGAATGCTAGTTTTAACTGGAAGTCTAAATTTGGTGCCAAATTTCATGAATTTTTTTAATTGATAATTATCAATAATATTGAGATTACCCGTGATAATGTGTCCATGGTCTCTGTCAATAAATTTTGAGAAAGAAGGATCATTGCATTTACAGGTTACAGTGTTAGTAAAAGAGGTAGACTTAGATACAGTATTATAATTGAATATCTTTCTGCCAAGAGGAAGAGGATATTTGAAGGTACGAGATAGATTTAAATCTTTAATCGGAAACAAACATTCTTTGTCATTAATGATGGACGTAATGTTAATACTGTTCAATATTTGATTTGTAAAATTCACAATTAATTGAGTATTTGTTTTAAATTTGTTGGGCTTTTTATTAAGTTTTAAATTAAATTGTTTGATTTTGTACATTATAATATCATAAAAAATGTCTGAAAAATGTTTATTATAGGATTGGCTTTGAAAGACATTCAGAAAGTTTACTAAGTATTTCTTTTTAATTGCAAAAATAAATTTTCGAATAATGAACCAGTTATAGTTAGATAAGTAATTAGTCTGTAGATCTGAAATGAGTTTAATAATGGCACTTTTAGAAAAGATTAAATCTGTTTTTTTACTACCTCGTTTAGTTCTAGAAGTTTTATTGTTAATTTTGTGATTGAGTTGTGCATAAATAGTCGAATAATCATGTACACTGTTAAAAAAATGCAGAAAAAATACAGAAATTCTCTGTAATTTCAGAAAAAAAGTCGTAAATTACAGAAAAGTTACGTAGACAAAACGTATTTTACGACTTTTTTTCTGAAATTACAGAGAATTTCTGTATTTTTTCTGCATTTTTTTAACAGTGTAGAGGGTTGATGTTAGAAAATGCTTTAATAGTTTTACTAAAGTATTCGGAATTTAAGCCATATGGATAAATTGTATTATAATATTGCATAAATTTTGATTCAAGAAATAGACGCTCACTTTTATTTTTCTGAATTTTTACAATCTCTATGGTACATGAATTAAAATTATGTGATTTAAAGTGTTGTAATTCTATAGTTGACTTAGAAGATGCAGCTGAAAGGTTTTTAGAATCTGATCGATGCTGATTAATGCGTAGATGAAGAGGAGTTGAAGTTTCACCAATATAACTAAGTTTACAATGACCACAATTGATTTTATAAATAACATTGTATGCCTGACAAAATGGAACCAAAGAGTGATTATTATGCAATTGTGTGTGAGAGGCCATAGGGCAAGTTTTACATCTATTAGAACCGCATGTTCTAAATTGAAGCAAAGGAGGAGGAGATAATAGGTAACTGGATGTCGATCCAAGGATATCCCTATAAATATCCTTGTACCGGGCACAATACTGCTGTGAAGCTAAGTATTTTTTGCCAGGATCTAAAAATTTACTAAACAGAGTCATAGAGAAAAAATGTTTTTGTATATTAAAAATCACAAGGCAAGTATGTATTTACAATAGTTTTATCGAAAGTGGGCTATACCAAATTCAATTACTTAATTAAATTGATTCTTGAATAATAAGTATCTTGATTAATGAAAAATGGAGAGAACTAAAAAAAAAAAAATAAAATAAAATAATAATAATAATAATAATTATGTACATATTTACACTAAACCTCCTTTGACCGAATCTATTGATTTGGTTCCAATTACAAATTAAATTCCGCCCATTTTTTTATAGTCAAGTAAGAAAAACTAACCATCACAATTCACAAAATGTCAGGCACAAAATGCTATAGAATAATTAGAATTAAATATTCGACTACACATACACAACATAATTTTTTTTTTTTTTTTTTTTTTTTTTTTAATTAAAGAATAAATTATTAACGTAAGTTGCCAACTATACAGTTAGTTTTATATATATATATATATATATTCAGATATATATCCAATGTTAACTTATTTACTTAGAACATTGCAACTTAAAAATATTAATAAAATTATTTTATAGTACAGTTTCCAATTTTCACGTATGGTTTTCGACAGTTTTTGACGGTTTAAACCAGTTTTTGACAGTTTAAACCAGTTTTAGACACTTGTCACGTCAAAAACCAGTTTTTGACGTCAAAAAACCAACCCTGGTTAAAAAGCACATGTGTCATAAGTAATTTATATTAAAAAACACTTTGGAAACACATAATTTAAAATTATAACATTTAATTAAAACCATTTAAAAAAAATATATATGTACAATGTTAAGCTTTTCACTTTAAATATAAAGCATCTTCAGGAATGACAATAACATGTTTCTTTTCAGCAGTTTAAATACATTAAAGTACAGGTACAGTTATGTTATACAAACTTGATCTAATTGCAGGTGACCAGTCTTTTTGATGAAACAAAAAAATAAATATGAATTCATATATATTAAATTATTTAAAGGACTAAATTTATATCATCTATAAAATATATACCTCACAAATATCCTTTTCCATTTATGCACATGCAAATATGTTTCGGGTGCAAACCACATTCAGTGCATTAAAGTGACACTGTTCTTCCACCCGGCTTGTTTTCATCCCTCGCCTTGTCTGATGACTCTCTTCACTTCATAATGTTTTTTCAGTTGGTGTTGCCATGCTGTTGGTATAATACAATGCTCTCGGTCATTTATAGAAACTACAATAACCACCATTATGCATTCAAATGTGAAGCAGTAGAAATAACTACTCCCTTTCTATGAATCATAGTGTTATACCAACGGCTTGGCAACACATACTGAAAAAACTTTATGAAGTGATTAGAGTCATCAGACAAGGCGAGGGATGAAAACCATCCAGGTGGAAGAACAGTGTTGCTTTAATGCACTGAAGATAGATGCAGTTTGCACCCAAAATATATTTGCATGTGCATAAATGGAAAAGGATGATATTTGTGAGGTATATTTTTATAGATTATATAAAATATGAATTCATAATTTTTTTTCTTCTAAAAAAACTGCTATATATTTTAATTGATTTTGAAGATCAATCCCAATCTGTTATCCACAGTGTCTGTTAAAATTAACTTTGATATATTTTGTGACATTGTGGATAATTGATGAGAATTTATTGTGCAAAACATAAACAGAATATGTTTATGCTTGGGACGATAAATTTTTTCTTGTGGGAAAAAGAGAGGGAAAAAAAAAACTGTGATTAAATAGAGCTTCTTCTTTCACAAAGTTATCACAATAAAATTGATAAATTTTATTATTGATTGAGAGAAAAACTATGTTTTGGCAAAATGACAAAGTGTTACCAGCTGATTCAGAGCTAGCTTCCTATGCTTGCTCTTTTCATTCTTTCCTGACAGCTATTAAATCAATCTCACCTCATTCTATCCAGTTTCACTGCCTAGAAAATTTAAATTTTTGCTCTCTAGGAAATAGTGCACACAAAATAAAAGTTATTTCTTATGTTTTTATGCATAGAAGTTGATACATTTTTTTATTGATTGATTGTTGTTATTTTAGACTTAATTGTTAAAATTTTTATTTATTACATATCATTAAGGCATTTTAATGGATTTTACTGAAACATGGTAAACATAACACGCTTCTAAGCAGTGCGCATGCACTGTAAAAAAATGTCCTATTTGCTGCCAGAAATTCTCTGTAATTTGAGAAAATATGTTCTGCCAACGTATTTTTTTTCGTAAATTACATGTATTTTCTCAAATTACAGAGAATTTCTGGCAGCAAATAGGACATTTTTTTTACAGTGTGGCCTGACGGGGATTTCCTTAAAAATTCACGTGGTGCTCAACGTGTTAAAAGTACTAGACTTCAGGAAAAAATATCTTGAAACTTCAGGAGTGTAAAGAACATGTTATACCACATATATTTCAGTGAAGGTTTTTCCAAAAGCAGAAGGGAGACTAGTAAAAAATTACAGAAAATGTTAGAGATCACCCTGTAAAAAGTAATGCATGAAATGCATTCTGGCTATGGTGTGTAATTATGAGGCTTTGTTTTATTTTCTGTATAAATTTTTATGCATAACTGTTTCCTTAAAAAAAAATTGTCCCTTTTTTAGTTATTAAATATACGGTATTAACCCTTTGCGGCGCAAGACAATTCGTATCATTTAAATTATACTGGCACCGGAATTCATGAACTAAATTAAACGAAAATAAATTTTAAATTTTAAGGTTAACCGGCCTTTTCTGCTATGTTTATAAACGTAAATTTTTGCTAAAAAATTTCCGGGATGAATTTTTGCAGCTGGATCTTAAATTTTGCGTCCTCGCAGCGAGGACAGCGCACGTTATGGGGTTAAACCCAGCATAAAGCCATTTTTAGGAAATTTCACATACTACATTAAACACAGTATACTTCAATCAAAATGCAAAAATATTAAATACTGTAAAAGCACTTATTTTCGCGAGCCTATCGTAATCGCGAAAAATTAAGCCTCACGAAATACACTTTTTTTTTTTTTTTTTTTCGCTGCAAATAATAATAAAAAATAGAAAATTTTGGTGCAAAAAGGGGGTTCAGAAGTCCCTAGTTTTATAAACAGCATGAGAAAAAAGGGATTAAGAAAAGAAAATTGTTTGGGGTGAAATGTGCGCGTTGAGCCAAAGCCAAGGTTGATGTATAAGCACTGTTGTAAGCATAAATTGTTTTTAGAGCGATGAGGAGGTTGGGACGAACTTTTCAGACAAAAGTTAAATTTCTTAAAATGCCTTATGCAAAAGGGGTCGTATATTTAGGTACTTTTCAATGTTAGGATTTTTCAACTTTCGGTTCTGTTCGTATAAAATTCGTGAAATTTTCAGCTCGCGAAATCACCAATATCTTCATTTTTGCAAAAATTACGGCTTGCGAAAATAAGTGCTGCTTTTACAATATCTAATAAAGTATGAGTGTTTTAAATAATATATAATCAAAGGTATTGAGCTACTTACGTGGAAACATCAAACAAATATCTTGTAAATTAAAAAAGTTGTATGGTATAGAACTGAATTTCAGTTTTTCTCGAAAAAAAGGAAAACAGTGATTTTCATCACTATTTATTTGCAGTCCGTGAACACTGTATTACTATTCATTGAATCAAAATAAAATGTGAGTGAAACGACTTAGTTTTTTTTTTCCTTCTAAAGAGAAACTGAACATTTCTTCATTCTATTGCATACAGCTTTTTGAATTTACTGTGTATTTGTTTGGGAATTTCATATAAGTAGCTGAATACTTTTGGCTATTAAATTGTGCTAATGAAATTTCGTTAAAGCTTGCACATGCGCAGATAAAATTTTTTTAGTAAAAATACTCATATTACATTATATATTTCATTTTTTTGTATTCTAATTGCAGTATGCTGTGTCTAAAGTCCCATTGCCAAGTTTCCTAAAAATTGCTTTTCACTTTGGTTTTAATACCTTGCTTGTTATAATTAAAGTGGCAATTTCTTAAGGACTCTATTATCTTCATGAATATATGTGGTAGCTTAATATAAATTTATACTGATAATAAGAACAAGCCTCAGAATCATGCTACAGCCAAAATGCATTTTTAAGCATTGCTTTTTTACAGGTGATCTCGAGCATTTTCAATTTTCTTTAATTTTTTATTGCTTCTCCTTTTGTTTTCGGGGCAAAACTTTCACTGAAATATGAGGTATAACACGTTCTTTAGAATCCTGACATTTCAAAATGATTCGTCCAGTACTCTCTGAGAAATTTAACAAAACATCCAGTCATTTATGGAAAGGTAGTGTGTATTTGGAATACATAAAACAGATAGCTTAGAAATAAAATGACTTTTTATAGCTATTTTTCACAAATGATTCAGAGCTTATTTAATTGAATTTTTTTGCTGAAATTTTAGGAATTAATTCTTTGGTTATTTCGGATTACTTTATCAAAAATGGAATTTATTAGTTTTCTTTTACTTTAACAGGGTTCATACTCCTCAGGGAAAACAGGGAATTTGTAATTTGTTAAAAAAGTCAGGGAAAACTCAGGGAAAATAAAATTTTTCATTAAAAGTCAGGGAAAATCAGTTATAAAACTTGGAAAAACAAATGTTTTTTTTCTCTCAAGTTATGTTTTTCTTGTTAAGCTTCATATCAAAATGTAAATGATTAAGTATTGTGAAAATATGCATATAAATAATGATTTCTACCTGAATTTCTATCATGTTTGGCAGTAACATGACATCATACAGTGGAAGTAGCTGTGTTTTGTCCTGTCTAGAAGAGCGTTTCTTGTAATATGTCGCTAATATTTTCTTGAAACTTGTCTGGGAACTCAGGGAATTTTTTCCCCATATTTGAGTATGAACCCTGTTTAAACATTTTGGAATTTATTCTGGATGTTTTTTTAATCAAAGTTTTAATCATTTTTTAAGATTAGATTTTAGAATTTTTTACATTTATTTTATTTATTCAAAATTTAGAGTAACATTTTTAAATGAGTAATTATAAAGTAGAAAATTAACTTTAGATAAATGCTAAGTTAAATGAATGTTTTAACGGATCAGCCGCTTAAAGTATAGAGGCAACTCTTCAGCTTGAAATCTGAATACCTACTTTGAAAGTGACACTCCTCTTTTTATAATCTATGATTTGGTGAATTTTAGAGTTAGTTCATGATCTTTTATGAACGAACATGGTGTTATTTCGAGTGTCCTTTTTTCTATGCATCAAAGCACATTGGTACAAAACACCAGACTGATCCGAGACTCGTCAGTAATAAACTAAACAGCTTTTGATTCCAATCATGTTGCCTCAAATCTCTGTTTAGCTGCCTACTTTCTTGGGGGCACACAGTTGTTTTGGGGTCAGTGGAATATAGTGTAACCACGTTTCCTACGCCTAGCAGTGAGGATGAGTCGAAAATCTTGGAGGGTTTCCAAATTGACAAACAGGTTTGAATTTAGTAAGCATCCAGTCATTCGGTATTCCCTTATCGCTTATTTTCTCTCAACGAAAAGCTTGTCTCCCCTATTTTGCTAGTGGACTCGTTGAATCCGCACTTGCGCAGAGGCTTCCACGGTTGCAAGAAATACAGTTAAAGAGTACACGCCTTTGGTCCACATGCATATGTGCCTGATGAAGCCTATTATGGACTGTTTACCTGGACACCCTTTCCTTCCTCAATCAACAAGGCATGGGAAAATTTGTTGTTTTTCATCAAAAATTTGTCTTTGCACACCTTTCATACTGGCTACCTTACCATCTCAATGTCTAACATTCTTTGTTTCTTGGAATAGATTCAGTAGCTTTGAAATAACACTTCTTGCTACTCCAATAGTCTTTGCTGCATGTTAGGGTGATTTCTTTAGAAAACTACCAATTTTTGTGTTTGCCTGGATTCAAGTCTCCTGATAATGTGCCAAGCCATGAATTCCATTAAATAACATTGTTGTGACATTTGAAAGTCAACTTACGATTGTAAAAAAAAATTGAATCTTTGAATTTTACAGCTGAACAACTGAATTTCACAACTTGGCAAAATTACAAACTTGATAATTTTTTAAATTAAAAAACAATACCATGCATATTCTAATCCTAATGCATTAGTAAAACAGGGTGACGACAATCAGGGAAATCATAGAAAAATCAGGGTACTTTATCAATCTGGAAATATCAGGGAAATTTGTAAAAACATCCAAAAATCATGGAAATTTTCATTTTTGCCCATCAAACGTGACTGAAAGATCGCCAAACAGGTGTTGTCTTAACCAGGATTGCACAAGATTGTCTGCTTTCTAGTCATGATCGTATAAATCTCACCAAGTTAACAAAAAGAAATTAAATATTTTTAGTGCAACAACTTCAGGAATAATTTTGTGTCTTTATGCTAATAAGTTCTGCAATTAAGTCATATTTTTATAATTTTTCCAAAATTTTTTATAATTTTGTCAATTTTTTCTGGATTATGAATTTTATTTTCCTTTTTGTAAGTGAACAAAGAAAAAAAAAAAAAAGCCCATCAGTATAGTTTTTTGAATTGCAGTGGTTTAGCCAGCATGTTAAACAAGAGTGTGATTACACAAAATTATGGCATGTATGAGATAGGTAATGGAAATCATGGAAATTTGTCAAAATTAGATATGGAAATCATAGAAAAATCAGGGAACTTTTTTTCTGAATTTCTGTAGCCATCCTGTAAAATTAAAAACCTAGTTAGTTAGCAAAATTATATTTTTTATTTTAAATAAATCAAAATGAAATAAATAAATAATAAATTAATGAGAATGAAGAATCATGCAGTTCATATATATTAGCACTTTCCAACTGTACATAGGTACTTGTTGTTGCATTACTTAATCTTCAATGTACTTCACCTACATAATCACACAACAGGTAAATAGACTAACTGAATCATAATCATTCTTAAACATTGTTGGAAAGTGTTGAAAATGCATAACACAAATGGAAATAAAATTCCACTAATTTTTAAATGTATACTTTAACCCTATCATTACCAGTTTTTTCCTTTCCAAAAAATAAGGTAAATTAGGGCTTTAGTAGGTCAAATAAAATAAAAATAGCAATATTCAGCCAAAATGAAAACAAAAATTAACTGTAAGGGCAATTGTGGAAGTGAGACATATAGGTTCCACTGGTCTTTCTATATGGCACAGGTGTTCCAGAAAAATTGAGGTGACAACATAAAATACAGTGAAAAGTTGTTTCCTAGTTCTAAATTAATTTTACAATACTTTTGAAAATATACACATGAAAATACATAAAATTACACTTACAAATGAACGTAATCACAGAAGAGCAGTGGGACATGCACTCCAATAAATGTCACGCTTATTTATCCCATTGTGGGAATTAAAAATATTTCAGTGGGGTTGAAAGGGTTAATGTATCTGAATATTTTAGTGTAGCCTAGCAAATCTTAACGCTAAACATACCATATTCTATAGAAAACTTTTCTTTAGTATCTGAACTATAAATGTCAATTTCATTATGATTTGTGCAGTTTTAAGTAAGTTATTTAAATATGATTTAGGAAAATTTCTCTCATAAAACAAAATGCATTGGCATTTTTGTGGGTGCCCTTGTACACAAATTATTGTGCCATTTCTTAATTTTAAATAGGGACCATGCCAGAGTTAACTTCAATAAGATATCATTTTGAAGAAATTCTGAAATTATGATTGCTAGAGGTGGGCAGACAAACTGATAGACTAATTCAAAACATAATCACTCTTAAACATTGTGAAAACACTTAATAAAAACGAAAATGTAATTCCATCAATTTCCAATTATAGCCCTTGATTTATTTAAATATTTTTGTATGGCACTGTACCTCCTAATGCTAATTGTAAATATTCATTAAACATTTTTTATGCATAGGAATAATAAATGACATTTCATTATGATTTATCCAAAACAAAGTATTAAAATATAGCTTATAGATAGATATAGCTCATAGAATGCAATACTTTAGAATTCTTTTCAATGTCCCTGTACACAAATCAGCAGTGGTATGTACCCAATTTTCAGATTAAACTGTACACCAAAAAAAATAATTACAAGATAAAATGAACTTTTTATATACCATGTTTTTAAATTTTTTGTTGAATCATATAAACGCTACTGAAGGCAGCGGGAACCCAGAACAATTGGCCAAAAGTATTTAAAAAAATTCATTGCTATCATGTTTTGAGCTATTATAAAAGTTTCAAATAGCTGGGAAGTTAGTTAAAAATCGATTGCAAGCCTTGTACTGGTAATGCTGCCAAAGGCAGCAGGGTCCCGAAGCAGTAGGTTAAAAATATTAAAAAAATGCATTTTCACCGTGTTCTGAACTATTCTGAGAGTTTCAAATGTCTAGCTAGTCGGGAAGTTAGTTAAATAAATTTTTTGTTGAATTATATAAGTGCTGCCGATTGCAGTAGGGACCTGAAACAGTTGACTAAAAGTATTAAAAAAATGTATTGTCACCATGTTCTGAGCTATCCTGAAAGTTTCAAATGTCTAACTAGTAGGGAAGTTAGTGAAAAATCGATTACAAGCTTTGTACTGGTAACACTGCCGAAGGCAGCAGAAACCCGAAACAGTTGGCTAAAAGTATTAAGAAAATGCATTTTCACAGTGTTCTGAACTATTCTGAAAGTTTCAAATGTCTAGCTAGTCAGGAAGTTAGTTAAATAAATTTTTTGTTCAATCATATAAACACTGCCGAAGGCAGTAGGAACTTGAAACAGTTGACTGAAAGTATTAAAAAAATGTATTGTCACCATGTTCTGAGCTGTCCTGAAAGTTTCAAATGTCTAGCTAGTTGGGAAGTTAGTTAAAAATTGATTGCAAGATTTGTACTGGACACACAAACAAACAAGAATCGAAGTTAATAAAAACATAGTAATAAATGAGATGCAATATGCAATAATCAAAAAGTACTAATAAATCTAAAAGAGTGTGATTTTTAATTTTACTCTCAGATTTCTTGTCCTTAAACTTATACCTTTTTTATTCGGAAAATGTTTGATATTTTTGTTCAGTGTCATAGTACCTGGATAAACAAGTTCACTCAATCTCATTGTTAAAACCCTTCATAAAGTGAGTACTGTGATTTGTTTATAACAGGCGGAGTATGGGTTACTTGCGAAATCCCATTTTCCTGGGGATACAGATATTCCAAATCTAATTATCCCAAACCACTAATTATTAATTTTTATCAAAACCCTACAAATAGTTTCCTAGAAAACAGGTTTTATGTATATTTTGTTCCAGGCAAAGCACGAGTTATCAATATCTGTTACTTTTCTGAAGAACAAGTAAAGTGAAATCCATTTTTTATCTGAAAAATCCTTTAACCCCCCCCCCCCCTATTTTTTAATCACTCCAGGGATTTCCAATAATAATAAAAAAAAAGTTTTTGTATATTTTTGCTGGATGTTACCATTTAATGCTAATTATCCTAGTGATGGGAGTATTTGAGATTAAAATGTTACCTCATAATTTTCCTGAAGATAAGGATCAGTCAGATAAACTTATCATCTAAAAAAACCTCTTAACCCTAAGTTTTTATCAAAATTGTCAGAGCCATTTCCCAACGAAACCATGTTCCTGCTATATTTTGGAACAGCTGGAGTAAGAATTAACAGTGAACGCTTATGTTTCCTGAAGATGAAAATAAATCAAACTGTTTTGTCATCTCAAAAAAAAAAAAAAAAACTTCAACCATAAATTTTTATAAAAGCCGTTACATCCATTTCTAAAAAATCAAGTTTCTATCACATTTTGAAAGAGGGTTAACATGAACGTTATTTTCCCCTTGAAATGAGGATAAGTCAAAGAGGTTTATTTTATCATAAATCTTTGAACCTTTTAAATTTTTATCAAATTGTTAGATCCGTTTTTGTGTAAGCCAAATTTTTGCCATATTTTGCAATTGGTGGAGTAAGGGTTAACAGCGAATGTGAATTTTCCTGAAGATGAAGATAAGTCAGGTGTGTTTGTCGACTCAAAAAATTGTTTATTTCTAATTTATATCAAAATCATTTAAGCCATTCTCAAGAAAACTAAGTTTTGTTTCAACCATATTTTTGAATGGGTGCACGTGCAGTGAAGGTTAAAAATAAAAGCTAATTTTTCTGACTATGAGAACAAGTTAGATGAGTTTATCATCTCAAGAACCCTTAATTCTAATGGTCATATCTCATGAGAGATTTCACTCAACTTGTTACTAAACACAACATGGTAAACTTTTCCAAGAGACGGTTGAAACAGTTGATTACCCACTGATCTTGAATCTTCTCCCATATGCTGCTGCATTGTATTTAGTAAAATATTGCGTAAAAATCTCTCATGATATGGCCATAAGTTTTTACCAAAATCATTAGATCCATTTCTAAGAAAACCTATTTTTTCTCATATATTGCAGCTGCCAAAGTGAGGGTTATTTTTACTATTGGTTTGTATCAGCTGGCAGAATGAGGGTTACTTTTACTATTGGGTTGTATCAGCTGGCAGAATGAAGGTGAATGCTAATTTTTCTAAAGATAGGTAAAGTTTGATGGGTTTGTCTTCTCAAAACACCTTTAACCCTAAGTTTTTATTAAAATTGTTGTATCCACTTCTGAGTAAACTCAATTTCTGCAATATTTTTTAACTGGCAGATAAAGAGTTAACAGTGAATGCTAATTTTCCTGAAGATACAGTTTAAACTCAATCGAACTTTCTTCTTAAAAAACCCTTAATTCCAAACTTTTGTCAAAATCGTTCTATGTATTTCTGGGTAAACCCAATTTCTTCTATGTTTTGCAAACTGGTAGGTAAAGGGATAACTGCATTCGTGAATTTTTCTGATGATGAGAATAGGTTCAGTTGATTTTTCACTCCAAAAAACCCTTAACCCTAAATTTTCATGAAAATCGTTATATCCATTTCCGAGAAAACCTAATTTCTTTCATATTTTCCAGCCGACAGATGAAGTATTAACAGTAAATAAGAATTTTCCTGAATATGAGGATAAGTCCAATCGATTTTTACCCCAAGAAACCCTTATTCCCAACTTTCACCATAATCATTATATTCATTTTGAGTAAACCCAGTGTCAGCCATATTCGGAACAGGCAGTTAAAGTGTTAACAACGAATGCAAAATTTCTTGAAAATGATTAATCCAATGTTTTTTTCACCCCAGAAAACCCTTAACCCCAAACTTTTATGCTATAAATAGCAAATTTTACAATAGAAATTTTTGTAAAGAGAGGACAGGAAGTGTGGTAGAGGTCGAATGAAACATCAGAATCTTCTTTAAACTCAATTGAGCCGTTCATGCAAATCACAGTATATTATGCTGTTTTTTTCGCCGATTTTGGGTTCAGTGGAAATTGAGCTTCTATAGGATGTATGGTTATTTAACAATAAGAGAATTTCATTCTGATTGTAGAAGCAAGTTTTATTATAGCAATAATATGTAATATTAAAAGGAAAACTTTGCATAATATAACAGTTTATGCTACGTTATTTTGTTGAAAAAGTACTGTTACACATTAGCAGGGGTGGCGCCAGCTAGGGGACCGGGAGGGCACAGGCTCCCCCGTTGGGGAGTCTGTGAATCCCCATCGGGGCATACTCCTAAAATCTCAAAATTTTCAGTAAATACATAATAAATAGTAAATACAAAATTTTCAGTTTTTCTACTTTTGGCAGCATTTTTGTTTCCTTGTACAAATTTGGAGCATTCCAGTTTTTCCATTCTATATTCAACAGAAGAAAGCATTGGATTCGTAAAAATTTTCAGCTTCCAGTTTTCCATGAATATACACATTTTGAGAGGTCCAGAACACGTTTTGACCACGATATTTTTTGAAAATGTCTGTCTGTGGCACGATGATCTCAAAAACCACGAGGAGTACTAACAAATGGAATGCTACAAATATTAACAGTATTATTATTAACAGTATTGCAGTTTTTGATAAATACTTATATAATAAACTCTCTTTATGTAGTGCCCCCTGTCGGGGAGGTGGTCTCCTCCCCAATCGGGGAATTTCTGGTGCCACTACTACACACTAGATGTGTGTAACTTTTTATCGGGTAACAGTGGTTATAAGGGTTTACAGCTACACATTTTTCAATAAGTCTACTAGTTAGAATAAATATTATTAGCTCAGCTTTTCCATATTTTTTAAAATTCTACATAATGCAATAAAAAAAAAAAAAAAAATATCAGCACATATGAAAATCAGCAAATAAAATTGAAATAAACTACACTCATGTCCATAAATTAAAGATAATGCTAGCTGCGGCAAATAAAGGTTCAGAAGCAAAATAAACATGACTTATTCATACAGCACATTTATTAAACAAAAGATCAAGAACAAAAAAAGTGGTTTATGTAGGATACCACTTATAAAAACTACGATTTTCGCTCCCTGAAGCAATTACAAAAAATATCTCCCTTACAAAAACTTAACATTACATGGTTGGTATGATGGTAAATACATTGTATGTCTCTCAGATGATGAAATACAGTCCTTATATCGTCTAGGAATGCTGAGTATTAAATTATTGATCTGATATTGGGGAAGATTACTCCACTCAGTAGGCACTGTTCTCCGAAGTTCCGGTACACATGTAGGAGGGGATTGATGGGCTGAAACTCGTCAAAAAGCATGTCCTACACATGCTCTATTGGATTCTAGTCAGGTGAGAATGCTGGCCATTCCATGCGAGTGATAGCTTCAGATTATAGGCATCCGTGTACAATGTCTGCACTGTGAGGACGTGCATTGTCATCCATAAACACAAATTCTGGGCCAATGGCACCCCTAAACAAACATACATGTTGTTCCTGAATGATGTCCCGATAAATTTGGCTGTCATGGTTCCGATTTGAAATGCAGATCTGTTCTAATGTTCAATATGATCCCCTCCCCCCTCTACCCCAACCGAGCACTCCTGCTCCACAGTAACGGTGTCGTTCAATTATGTTATTTTGATAGTAACGGGTACCTGACGTTCTACATATGAAAGTGTGGCGTGAATCACACTGAAATTTAAATCTGGACTCGTCGGAAGACATCACACAAGCCCACTGTGCTGTTGTCCACATTGCATATCCTCTACTCCAAGTTAACCGTTGGCAACAGTTCACTGCCGCGAGCGGAACACATCGAAAAGGCCTGCGAGCATATAGACCAATACCTCCCAAACGACTATACACCGTTTGCCTTGAAACTGTGGTACCTGTGAGGCTGTGGCTGCAGACAGCTGACGAGACAGGTCTGATGCTGTGCTTTACCTGCTCATTTTAGCAATTACTGTCAAATACCGGTCGTCATTCGGCATTGTAACTCGGGGCCGACCAATACTGTAACGTCGACTAGCATTTCCATCGTTTTGGAATCGATGCCAAAGCCTAGAGATGACACTTTTGGCGATTCCAAGTTCCCCCGATACTTCTATCTGAGTACGCCCACATTCTAGTCGGCCGATAATTCTACCACATAAAAAAATATCTGCATGCGACCCCTGTGTCATAGCTATTCGGTTGTGGCACTGAGCGGCATATAGAACGCTTGTGAACAATTTTCCTTCTTTGCTCCCATTCCTCATCTACCCCCCTCTTACACTTTCGTCACTGTAACATAATATCGGCGTCATCTGATGGCTTCCTATAATTTGCATATTATTCTTAAAGATGTGTGTGGTATTTCTACAGGTGAAATTTTTGCATTAAAGTTAGATTTCTGTGTCATTCTGAATTAGCCTTAATTTATGGACATGAGTGTAAAAGCTGTTACTTTTTCATTCTAAATAAGTTGATATATTTGACTTTGCAATTGTTTGACCTCTAATTCCCCTCCCCTTGAGAACTCACACAGCTGCTGCGATACAAGGAAAATAAAAGGAATTATCTAGTCAATTTTCGAACATCCCCCATTGACAAAAAAGAAAAAAAAAAAATTGTAAACAATAGTGCACTCTCTCTCCTCCCCACAAATAGTGATAAAAATTTCACAATATGATGGGAAATGTCTGTAGATATTAAAAGGAGATATATTGAAAAATGACTGGTATTGTTTTAATAAGAAAAATTTAGAAAAGGTCTTGTAAAGTCAGATACAAAAAAAAAAGGGTCATGTTTCTATTTGATTTACAGTTCGTATTATGCCATAATAATACATATCTTAGTAGAATAATAGGTTGTACAACTAATATCTTATACCTCACAGGGCCGTGGTAACCTAATCGATGGAGCGCCAAGCTTGTAATTGGAAGATTGTGGGTTCGGTATTCGAGCCATCCAAAGACCGTCGTGTATACTAATGGTTGCTGCTGCATGTAAAATCTGTCCTGGCTGCAATGTCCTTCATGTTCGCATCAAAAATATACCTCTGGGGGTTACCGCAGCGGGGGAGCCATCTCCTCCGTGGAGGATCAAAATTGTGATAGCATGTCTCCGGACCATCTCTAGGTACATTGAGCAGATATACTTGAATTAGTAGAATACGGATTCCCTATAATGGCTGTGGAGAAAAATTCCGAGAATATCATTGCGGTTTTTGTGCCTTGTTTTGGCGATAATCGCTTTTTTGGCAACTGGTTATTGGTTTTGAATGGTTTGTTCCTCTTACCACCAAAACTCCAAAGAAAAGTCAAACCGAACAGCTTTCAATCAGTAACAAGGATTAGATTACTTGCTTTCCATTTCAGCTGGTGTAGGTTGTGGTTTATGTTTAATTTACACCCAACTGAAATATAAAACAGCAATAACAAAGGTGGACGAAATTTGCCTTGGTGGAAGTAGAATGTCGGTTTGACGGTGATTTGGCAAATGAATTAATTGGTTGAATGGTGGGGATGTGATGTTCGAAAGCAAAAAGGTTACTAGTCCGGGATCTACTCTAATATCTCGTTGATGGGTGAGTTCCAGACCCTCGCCAATTGCTCATTGTACAGCACTAGTGCAATGTAAAACCCAACCAACCAACCAACCAACTTTATTCCCCACATCCCACTGATTAACTTTAATTTTTCAATATTCTAAAGCTGAATGGGTTGGAAAGTGTTCAATAAAAATTCTGGCTTACATACATGTTTATTAGAGTCTGATAATATAAAATATCCCTTAAACATATCCCAAAATCAATTTTATCAATGTCTAGTCATTCTGAAACCATATATAAAACAAAATACGAGGGCAATTCAGAAAATAATTCCTGTCAATTTTCAATTTCTATCACAGAAGTGCTGCGTTATTACCTACTTGTAGGGACTTTTTATTTAATAATCACCATTAATTTTGAAGAATTATTTTTGATTTATATAATTGTCGATTAAATAAACATTACAGATAAAAATTAGTGGTGAATATTGAATATAAAAGTCCTTATGAGTTGGCAATACCAAAGCATTGTGTTTGTGATTTCACACATGCGCATCCACTTCACTGACTCATTAGGAAGCAAATATAGGTATTTGTAGATCATTGTGTATTGCGACGACTGCATGTTGATGTTGAGCATGCTAAAATGTTTTAAAAATTTTAATATCCCGCCGTGTGCGACCTATGGCTTCTCTTTCGTTTTTTAAATGCTAGGAACAATAAACCAACTGAAATTCACAAACAAATTTATGCAGTTTAAGAACAAAACATGATGAGAGATTTTATGTTAAGTAGGCTTGTATGAAATTTCAATGAAGGACGGGAAAACGTTCACAACGAAGGACGAACTGGGGGCCGTCTCGTATTGAAGATAACTTGCTTAATGAAATCAAAAAGGAAAGATCAGGGAGAACTATTTCACCATTACGATATTGTCAATGCATTTTCTTCAAACTTTCCGTTCACTTCTTCATGAATTGGGAAATTGCAGGCGGCATCTTTCTATGATGAGGACATGCAAAAGCTCGTGTCCTGCTATGATAAATACTTCAACAATTATGGCAACTATGTTGAAAAATAATCTAAGCTTTGTACTTCATTATTTAATAAAAGTACTTTCTAATAATGGTTACCTTTAGTTACTTTCTCTTACCCATAGAGAAAATATTGTTTTTGCGTCAAAATTTCGAAATTGAGTTTTTGTTATACAGTAGAGAATCAAAAATCTGTACAGCTCGGGACCAGAGGTTGTGCTGATTTTAGGATTTTGCGGATTTCGGGGCCCATAAAAAATGATTTTCACTTTGAATAATAAAAACAGTATATTATTCAAACTAAACACATACTAATGAATAAAAACACTGAATATTAAAGTATTAGGTACATAAGAATAATAATGAACATTAACAAAAATGTATAATGAAGACAATAAATAAAAATGAAAAAAAAAAAATATATATATTTGTCAAATTTAGATAAAATCTGTTCACATGTAGCTAGTTTTAAACTAAAATTAAACTTGCATGATTTATTTATTTTTTTATTTATTGTAAATAGTAGTAACACAAATTTATTTATCTACGAACTTTATTGAGTTCTTCCTTACAATTATGCCTTCATCAGAAAGCATTAAAAAATTATCAGTAAAAAATTAAACAAAAATCAAAATGTTTTGGATCACCCTGTAAAAGGTATTGCTTTAAATGCGTTTTGGCTGTAGCATGTGATGATGAGGACTTTTTTCATTATCTGTATAAAATATTTTGAGGCTACCACACATATTCATGGAGATATAACGGTTTCTTTAAAAAAATTTGCAAAAACAATTTCCACTTTTTTAATTATAACACGTAGGGACCAGTGCAAAACCATTTTCGGGAAATATAGAGACACGGACAGAACCCAAAAACTTTTTGAGTCTCCACATGCAGGCCTCCACCGACGGTTCGGCAATTATTTGTAAAGTAGATTAAACTTTATTATCTTACCTGCTAGATTTTATGACTAATCTGCAATCTATCTGTATAGTATTGAAATGCAGGGTAAGAGAAAGTCGTGCGAGTGACACACCAGATTATTTTAAGGCACAAAAGCATGTTTTGTGTAGATTGTGGTACATAAATCATTCATCATTCGTTTATAAGGATACTCAAATTAATAGGATTTCGGCTTTACTTAGAAATTGCTTGAAGTGTATTTCATTTTGTGTTGGGTGTTTTTCTTATAAAACTAAATTTAAGTACACAATGTGATGTAGATATAGTTTATAGACAATATACAGGGCTATCCAAATTATGCTAAACGTTTTTTTTTTTTCTATTGAATGTAATTAATGGAAGTGTTTGGCTACATTTTACTATGTCGACGAATGACGAACACTGCTCAGGAAAGAAAATTAATTTTTCATACCCATAATGTAAACAAAGTATTTTTTTTAAGTTCTATTTCCAAATCTGACTTTTTGTATAATATCGCCTTTTGAAGTGCAGTGACTACGAAATTCCAGTTTTTAGTAGTTGATTTGTATATTATCAACATAACTTAAAAAATAAATAACTACAGGAAATTCAATTTTTGTATTTTAAAGTTCTAGGTTGCAACTTAAAAAAATCTGGAATGACTCCACTCGACTTTCCGAACATTGAGTAATTAACAGTTTTGTAGATAAAGTAAAGAAAGAGGAATTGTCAAACAAACAAAAGAGAGAAAACCATAATAGAGTGTTTGAGTATTTTTCTCCATATATTACACGATGTTTTATTTAACGCTACTGAACTTTGAGCCCACAGATCATAATGATAAAGAATTTTTCGTTGTGTCCCTGTAAAAACCTATAAATGCTAGATTCACCAAAATGCTTATAGTTAGTGAAACAGTGATTTATAATATTCATATAAATTTTCAGCTCAATTGAATAAGGCGTTTAGATGCTACCGCTATTTAAAAAAATTTGGTCCCATAGGCCATAATGATAAAGAATTTTTCTTTGTGTCCCTGTAAAAAAACTGTAAGTGCTAAATTCACCAAAATCTATACAGTTGGTGCAACTGTGACCTATAACATGTGTATAATTTTTTTTTGCTCAATTGAATAAGACGTTTAGACGCTATCGCACTTTTAAAAATTTGGCCTCGTTGGCCATAATGATAAAGAATTTTTCTTTGTGTCCCTGTAAAAAAACTATAAGTGGTAGATTCTCCAAATCTATACAGATTGAATATCTGTGACCTATAATATGTGTATAAATTGTTTGCTCAATTGAATAAGGCATTTAGATGCTATCGTACTTTCAAGATTTTGGTCCCACAGGCTCTAATGATAAAGAATTTTTCTTTGTGTTCCTGTAAAAAAAACTATAAGTGCTAGATTCATCAAAATCAATAGGGTTCGTGCTACGGTGAATATGTTTTAGCCTGTAACTAAACGCGTTGCTCGAATGAGTTGAAAGTTGGTACGTATGTTGTAAGTCACCGTAGCATGAGCCCTATTGATTTTGTTGAATCTAGCACTTATAGTTTTTTTTACAGGAACACAAAGAAAAATTCTTTATCATTAGAGCCTGTGTTTCCAAAATCTTGAAAGTACGATAGCATCTAAATGCCTTATTCAATTGAGCAAACAATTTATACACATATTATAGGTCACAGATATTCAATCTGTATAGATTTGGAGAATCTAGCACTTACAGTTTTTTTACAGGGACACAAAGAAAAATTCTTTATCATTATGGCCAACGGGGCCAAATTTTTAAAAGTGCGATAGCGTCTAAACGTCTTATTCAATTGAGCAAAAAAAATTATACACATGTTATAGGTCACAGTTGCATCAACTGTATAGATTTTGGTGAATTTAGCACTTACAGTTTTTTTACAGGGACACAAAGAAAAATTCTTTATCATTATGGCCTATGGGACCAAATTTTTTAAAATAGCGGTAGCATCTAAACGCCTTATTCAATTGAGCTGAAAATTTATATGAATATTATAAATCACTGTTTCACTAACTATAAGCATTTTGGTGAATCTAGCATTTATAGGTTTTTACAGGGACACAACGAAAAATTCTTTATCATTATGATCTGTGGGCTCAAAGTTCAGTAGCGTTAAATAAAACATCGTGTAATATATGGAGAAAAATACTCAAACACTCTATTATGGTTTTCTCTCTTTTGTTTGTTTGACAATTCCTCTTTCTTTACTTTATCTACAAAACTGTTAATTACTCAATGTTCGGAAAGTCGAGTGGAGTCACTCCAGATTTTTTTTAGTTGCAACCTAGAACTTTAAAATACAAAAATTGAATTTCCTGTAGTTATTTATTTTTTAAGTTATGTTGATAATATACAAATCAACTACTAAAAACTGGAATTTCGTAGTCACTGCACTTCAAAAGGCGATAATCTACAAAAAGTCAGATTTGGAAATAGAACTTAAAAAAAATACTTTGTTTACATTATGGGTATGAAAAATTAATTTTCTTTCCTGAGCAGTGTTCGTCATTCGTCGACATAGTAAAATGTAGCCAAACACTTCCATTAATTACATTCAATAGAAAAAAAAACGTTTAGCATAATTTGGATAGCCCTGTATATTGTCTATAAACTATATCTACATCACATTCTGTACTTAAATTTAGTTTTATAAGAAAAACACCCAACACAAAATGAAATACACTTCAAGCAATTTCTAAGTAAAGCCGAAATCCTATTAATTTGAGTATCCTTATAAACGAATGATGAATGATTTATGTACCACAATCTACACAAAACATGCTTTTGTGCCTTAAAATAATCTGGTGTGTCACTCGCACGACTTTCTCTTACCCTGCATTTCAATACTATACAGATAGATTGCAGATTAGTCATAAAATCTAGCAGGTAAGATAATAAAGTTTAATCTACTTTACAAATAATTGCCGAACCGTCGGTGGAGGCCTGCATGTGGAGACTCAAAAAGTTTTTGGGTTCTGTCCGTGTCTCTATATTTCCTGAAAATGGCTTTGCACTGGTCCCTACGTGTTATAATTAAAAAAGTGGAAATTGTTTTTGCAAATTTTTTTAAAGAAACCGTTATATCTCCATGAATATGTGTGGTAGCCTTAAAATATTTTATACAGATAATGAAAAAAGTCCTCATCATCACATGCTACAGCCAAAACGCATTTAAAGCAGTACCTTTTACAGGGTGATCCAAAACATTTTGATTTTTGTTTAATTTTTTACTGATAATTTTTTAATGCTTTCTGATGAAGGCATAATTGTAAGGAAGAACTCAATAAAGTTCGTAGATAAATAAATTTGTGTTACTACTATTTACAATAAATAAAAAAATAAATAAATCATGCAAGTTTAATTTTAGTTTAAAACTAGCTACATGTGAACAGATTTTATCTAAATTTGACAAATATATATATATTTTTTTTTCATTTTTATTTATTGTCTTCATTATACATTTTTGTTAATGTTCATTATTATTCTTATGTACCTAATACTTTAATATTCAGTGTTTTTATTCATTAGTATGTGTTTAGTTTGAATAATATACTGTTTTTATTATTCAAAGTGAAAATCATTTTTTATGGGCCCCGAAATCCGCAAAATCCTAAAATCAGCACAACCTCTGGTCCCGAGCTGTACAGATTTTTGATTCTCTACTGTATAACAAAAACTCAATTTCGAAATTTGACGCAAAAACAATATTTTCTCTATGGGTAAGAGAAAGTAACTAAAGGTAACCATTATTAGAAAGTACTTTTATTAAATAATGAAGTACAAAGCTTAGATTATTTTTCAACATAGTTGCCATAATTGTTGAAGTATTTATCATAGCAGGACACGAGCTTTTGCATGTCCTCATCATAGAAAGATGCCGCCTGCAATTTCCCAATTCATGAAGAAGTGAACGGAAAGTTTGAAGAAAATGCATTGACAATATCGTAATGGTGAAATAGTTCTCCCTGATCTTTCCTTTTTGATTTCATTAAGCAAGTTATCTTCAATACGAGACGGCCCCCAGTTCGTCCTTCGTTGTGAACGTTTTCCCGTCCTTCATTGAAATTTCATACAAGCCTACTTAACATAAAATCTCTCATCATGTTTTGTTCTTAAACTGCATAAATTTGTTTGTGAATTTCAGTTGGTTTATTGTTCCTAGCATTTAAAAAACGAAAGAGAAGCCATAGGTCGCACACGGCGGGATATTAAAATTTTTAAAACATTTTAGCATGCTCAACATCAACATGCAGTCGTCGCAATACACAATGATCTACAAATACCTATATTTGCTTCCTAATGAGTCAGTGAAGTGGATGCGCATGTGTGAAATCACAAACACAATGCTTTGGTATTGCCAACTCATAAGGACTTTTATATTCAATATTCACCACTAATTTTTATCTGTAATGTTTATTTAATCGACAATTATATAAATCAAAAATAATTCTTCAAAATTAATGGTGATTATTAAATAAAAAGTCCCTACAAGTAGGTAATAACGCAGCACTTCTGTGATAGAAATTGAAAATTGACAGGAATTATTTTCTGAATTGCCCTCGTATTTTGTTTTATATATGGTTTCAGAATGACTAGACATTGATAAAATTGATTTTGGGATATGTTTAAGGGATATTTTATATTATCAGACTCTAATAAACATGTATGTAAGCCAGAATTTTTATTGAACACTTTCCAACCCATTCAGCTTTAGAATATTGAAAAATTAAAGTTAATCAGTGGGATGTGGGGAATAAAGTTGGTTGGTTGGTTGGTTGGGTTTTACATTGCACTAGTGCTGTACAATGAGCAATTGGCGAGGGTCTGGAACTCACCCATCAACGAGATATTAGAGTAGATCCCGGACTAGTAACCTTTTTGCTTTCGAACATCACATCCCCACCATTCAACCAATTAATTCATTTGCCAAATCACCGTCAAACCGACATTCTACTTCCACCAAGGCAAATTTCGTCCACCTTTGTTATTGCTGTTTTATATTTCAGTTGGGTGTAAATTAAACATAAACCACAACCTACACCAGCTGAAATGGAAAGCAAGTAATCTAATCCTTGTTACTGATTGAAAGCTGTTCGGTTTGACTTTTCTTTGGAGTTTTGGTGGTAAGAGGAACAAAACATTCAAAACCAATAACCAGTTGCCAAAAAAGCGATTATCGCCAAAACAAGGCACAAAAACCGCAATGATATTCTCGGAATTTTTCTCCACAGCCATTATAGGGAATCCGTATTCTACTAATTCAAGTATATCTGCTCAATGTACCTAGAGATGGTCCGGAGACATGCTATCACAATTTTGATCCTCCACGGAGGAGATGGCTCCCCCGCTGCGGTAACCCCCAGAGGTATATTTTTGATGCGAACATGAAGGACATTGCAGCCAGGACAGATTTTACATGCAGCAGCAACCATTAGTATACACGACGGTCTTTGGATGGCTCGAATACCGAACCCACAATCTTCCAATTACAAGCTTGGCGCTCCATCGATTAGGTTACCACGGCCCTGTGAGGTATAAGATATTAGTTGTACAACCTATTATTCTACTAAGATATGTATTATTATGGCATAATACGAACTGTAAATCAAATAGAAACATGACCCTTTTTTTTTGTATCTGACTTTACAAGACCTTTTCTAAATTTTTCTTATTAAAACAATACCAGTCATTTTTCAATATATCTCCTTTTAATATCTACAGACATTTCCCATCATATTGTGAAATATAGAGACACGGACAGAACCCAAAAACTTTTTGAGTCTCCACATGCAGGCCTCCACCGACGGTTCGGCAATTATTTGTAAAGTAGATTAAACTTTATTATCTTACCTGCTAGATTTTATGACTAATCTGCAATCTATCTGTATAGTATTGAAATGCAGGGTAAGAGAAAGTCGTGCGAGTGACACACCAGATATTTTAAGGCACAAAAGCATGTTTTGTGTAGATTGTGGTACATAAATCATTCATCATTCGTTTATAAGGATACTCAAATTAATAGGATTTCGGCTTTACTTAGAAATTGCTTGAAGTGTATTTCATTTTGTGTTGGGTGTTTTTCTTATAAAACTAAATTTAAGTACACAATGTGATGTAGATATAGTTTATAGACAATATACAGGGCTATCCAAATTATGCTAAACGTTTTTTTTTCTATTGAATGTAATTAATGGAAGTGTTTGGCTACATTTTACTATGTCGACGAATGACGAACACTGCTCAGGAAAGAAAATTAATTTTTCATACCCATAATGTAAACAAAGTATTTTTTTTAAGCTCTATTTCCAAATCTGACTTTTTGTATAATATCGCCTTTTGAAGTGCAGTGACTACGAAATTCCAGTTTTTAGTAGTTGATTTGTATATTATCAACATAACTTAAAAAATAAATAACTACAGGAAATTCAATTTTTGTATTTTAAAGTTCTAGGTTGCAACTAAAAAAAATCTGGAGTGACTCCACTCGACTTTCCGAACATTGAGTAATTAACAGTTTTGTAGATAAAGTAAAGAAAGAGGAATTGTCAAACAAACAAAAGAGAGAAAACCATAATAGAGTGTTTGAGTATTTTTCTCCATATATTACACGATGTTTTATTTAACGCTACTGAACTTTGAGCCCACAGATCATAATGATAAAGAATTTTTCGTTGTGTCCCTGTAAAAACCTATAAATGCTAGATTCACCAAAATGCTTATAGTTAGTGAAACAGTGATTTATAATATTCATATAAATTTTCAGCTCAATTGAATAAGGCGTTTAGATGCTACCGCTATTTTAAAAAATTTGGTCCCATAGGCCATAATGATAAAGAATTTTTCTTTGTGTCCCTGTAAAAAAAACTGTAAGTGCTAAATTCACCAAAATCTATACAGTTGGTGCAACTGTGACCTATAACATGTGTATAATTTTTTTTGCTCAATTGAATAAGACGTTTAGACGCTATCGCACTTTTAAAAATTTGGCCCCGTTGGCCATAATGATAAAGAATTTTTCTTTGTGTCCCTGTAAAAAAACTATAAGTGCTAGATTCTCCAAATCTATACAGATTGAATATCTGTGACCTATAATATGTGTATAAATTGTTTGCTCAATTGAATAAGGCATTTAGATGCTATCGTACTTTCAAGATTTTGGTCCCACAGGCTCTAATGATAAAGAATTTTTCTTTGTGTTCCTGTAAAAAAAACTATAAGTGCTAGATTCATCAAAATCAATAGGGTTCGTGCTACGGTGAATATGTTTTAGCCTGTAACTAAACGCGTTGCTCGAATGAGTTGAAAGTTGGTACGTATGTTGTAAGTCACCGTAGCATGAGCCCTATTGATTTTGTTGAATCTAGCACTTATAGTTTTTTTACAGGGACACCAAGAAAAATTCTTTATCATTATGACCTATGGGGCCAAATTTTTAAAAGTGCAATAGCGTCTAAACGGCTTATTAAACTGTGCAAAAAATTTATACACATATTATAGGTCATAGTTGCACGAACTGTATAGATTTTGGTGAATCTAGCACTTACAGTTTTTTTTTACAGGGACACAAAGAAAAATTCTTTATCATTATGGCCTATGGGACCAAATTTTTAAAAGTGCGATAGCGTCTAAACGCCTTATTCAATTGAGCTGAAAATTTATATGAATATTACTATAGGTCACTGTTTCACGATTTGTATAGGTTTTGGTGAATCTAGCACTTATAGTTTTTTTACAGGGACACAACAAATAATTCTGTATCATTACGGCCTATAGTGTGAAATTATTTAAAGTGCGATAGCATCTAAATGCCTTATCAAAATGAGCTTAAAATTTATACACATATTTTATATCACCATCAAACAAACTGTATAGATTTTGGTGACTCTAGCACTTACAGAATTCTACAGAGACACAAATAAAAACTGCTTATCATTATGGCCTATAGGCTCAAATTATTTGAAGTGCGACAGCGACTAAACACCTTATTCAAATGAACTGAAAATTTATATACTTGTTTATAGATCACCATCACACAAACTTAAGGAACTTTAGAGAATCTAGAACTTATGGTTATTTTTACAGGGACACAATGCTTATTTCTGTATCATTGTGGCATGTGGGTGGGCTAAAACTTTAAAGTACGATAGAGTCTAAATGCCTTATCCGATGGAGCTGAAAATTTCTATAAATATAATAAGTCACTGTTGCACTAACTATAAGCATTTTGGTGAATCTAGAATTTACAGGTTTTTACAGGGGCATAACGAAAATTTTTTTATCATTACGATCTGTGGGCTCAAAGTACAATAGCGTTAAATTAATCATCGTGTACGATATCGGGGGAAAAATACTCAAACACCCTATTATAATTTTCTCGCTTTTGTTTATTTAACAGCTCCCCTTACTTTACTTTATCAACAAAACCGTTGATTATTCACTGTTCGGAAAGTCGAGTGCAATCACTCCAGATTTTTTTTTTTTTTCCCAAGTGTGTCACGCTATATGTTTACCTTATAAAAAGAATGATGGATGTTGAAAATTGCTGAAAATCAGATTTTGAAATTATTGTCTTAGAATTGTGAAATTTCGCATAAATGTACATTCAAATGTTTCAATATTAAATAGATTAACATTTCTCGAAAACTATAAAAGTAAAAAAAAAAAAAATCAAATCTTTTATTTTTTTTGAAAAAATTTAAAATGCTCCATGCGATTGAATTTTTAAAAATTTCACTCGATTTTACATTATTATAGTACATCAATATATTGTAAACATTTTTATGCATTAGTTAGTGAATCGATTAATAAGTTATTTAAAAAAAAAAAAAATATTTTTAAAATTGAATGTTAGAAATTTGCATGAAATTTCAACATTCAGATATAAAAATATTTTTTATAAAATTAACTTACCAATCAATCCTCTAATTAGTGCACAAAAACGTTTAGAATATATTGATATATTGTAATAATGTCAAGTGAAAAATTAAACTAAATCGGAAAAATTTAAAAATTTTCAAAAAATTAAAAATTTTGAATTTTATTTTACTTTATTTTTAATTTTGATAGTTTCAGATAAATTTTAATACATTTGATATTGATTCATTTCAATGCACAGTTATGCAAAACTCGATAACTCTAACAAATAATTTCAAAAACCGATTTTCAACGATTTCCAGCGCATCCACCATCCTCTTAAATATAAATTACTTTTAATTAGGTTAAAATTTGGTATTATTTATAAGCATGATATATAGGCACACCAAAATTAATTAATATAAATTAATATTTAGTACTTAAAATTGGACAAGAAAGTTGGTTGAGGCCAAATGAAATTAACCAAGTAGGTATACAATAAAGTACTGTTTATACGTCTTTTACAGTTATACGTACTTTTAGTGAAGTCCCGATTCATTCCTATTCATTTTAATGACAATTTCTTCGTTTATACGCCGCTAACATCGGTTATACGTCTTTTCTACTTTACTAAAATTTGCAAAATTTTTCGACCTGTCATTATTTTCCATCCTAAATAAGACGGATTTTTCCTAGAAAGCATCTTAAATGGAGGAACGCAGGAAAAATCGAAGAATACTGATCAAAGAATCAATTGAATTCACAGTAGAATTTTAATACTCATAGACAAGCAGCAACTCAGACGAATATTAAAGATTTAATTGTAATTAATTATTATTATTAAAATAAATTAAATTATTATTAATTAATTATAATTAATGTTGCTATTGAATAACTATCAGTATGGACACAAATCGTATGCTTATTATTAAAGATACACGATATATATAATTAATATTCAAAATGTGTTCATATAGTTCTAAACAAATGTAATATAATACTCAATATAGGATATACGTAATTAATACCCAGTCATGCATTAATAGAATGGATTTTCTCACTTTTTATAATAAACCTTTTTTAAAATTAATTATTGTCTTAAAAAAAAAAGTATAATACACATTTACTAACTTAAGAAACTTTATTAGTTAGTATTTTCCCATAAATTTTGCTCAAGTGTCATTAAATTTGTAGTAATGAAAGTGTTATTATTAAAATTTCGATTATACGTCTTTTCATTTATACGTCCTTTTACGTCAGTCCCTTGAAGACGTATAAACGGTGCTTTACTGTATTTAGTTTTCGCGCAAAAATGCTCTTTCAACTGAGAAACAACATTTAAAGGCAAAGTTCCCACACGCTCATCACGAGACAATTTGAAGATCGTTTTCAATTTTTGCTTACATTGTTTCAGTTTCTCACTTTGTGTCAAGTTTGTTACTGTAATTTTTAGTATTAAAATGATGCTTTTTTGCAATTTTATTTTTAAATATTAACTGAACACTCGCAATTCAACGGCATATTTGCGCAAATCTTGTAAAGGATTTGGAAATGAATTATCACTACCTATGGTGTAAAAATGAAAGTAATTTTATTTACACTTTTCAAAAAGTTATAAATACTGTATATGTAAATTAAAAAGAATCTACCTGTATCTGATTATCTGTCAATGCGTATCTATCTTTCTATATAATATTATATATACATACATATAATTTCTGTATAATATAATTCTAAATAAATATATAATTTATTACATAAAGTTTGCCTTTTAGTTCCTTCTTCCTTTCTTAATCTCTTCTATATATCTGTACTGATAAGTATAAAGGACGTAAGTCCAAAAATGTCGATTTTGAGTTAAGTACATAGTTAGACCCAGAAAAAAATTCTCTATCGATTGGTATAAAGGATTTAAATCCATGTCATTTAGTCTTTGAGAAAATCCGTTGGTAAAAAAAGATTCAAGTCAGAAATTTAGCATTAATCTTTGGTATATAATATTTAATTCAATTTTTCCCTTTATTAAATGAAGATTGACAATCACTGAATGGTATAAAGCGTATAAACCAACATAATCCCTTTTCCTAATCGATTCTGCTAATTAGTTTTTAGTTAGTTTAATTTTATTTTTCGTCTCCTGAAAAATCTTGAATATGGACTTAAATCCTTTATACTTATCAGTACAGATATATGAGAAGAACATATTATATTCGTAAAAACATTAAAACCATGGTTTTTGATGGATTTACACGTTTTGATATTTCTTGAACAGGGTTTGACCGTTTTTAGAAAATGTCTGTCTGTATGTGTCAGGAAAATTCTGTGGAGGCTTATTTTATGAACCAATCGACGTAATTCAATATAAGTTTGTATTCGGTTGCACCTTTACTTAAATTGTTACTTATTATTAGATTTATGGCTATATCGTCTAACAGTTAGTGCTGCCTTTATGCTTTTTCATAATTATTATCATGAGAGCATAGAATAAAATTTTGCACATATTGTATAATGGCAATTTAACCAATTATTGTGAAGTTAATGAATGATACATTTATAATAGTGGTCAGTAAGAATGAAACTTTTATATGCATATAGTAGCTTTGCTTTCCCTTCGGGGTGTAAATTACGCCATTGGTGTAAATTTCCAATACGAATGATACCTTTAAAACCAGTGGATGAACCATAGATCTGTGATAATCTGAAAGGATCTATTTTTAAATTTATAAGTTTTCAGTTCTCTTATTAAATATATATATTCATTTCTTATATCAAATAAATATATAAACATTTCCTTTGCCGTTTATAGGACCCGAAATCGACTTTCTTTCGACATTCAGTGAAATACTTCTCTGAGATGAAAATTTTCTGCATTCACCATTCACCATGGGAAATAATTTTGATAAGTAATTTGAATTACGTGAATTTGTGTAGGTGCTTGGAATTAAGGTCGATTGGCTACGCTCGGGTAAGTTCCTGTACAAATTCAAAATCTCCCTTCGTGGTAGATTTTGAATTTGTGTTAGAAAATGTAGAAGAGTTTTGTGATGGACGTAACATATTAGTCTAATTTAACTTTCAGATAATTCATTATTATTGTTATCATTATTATTTATTTATTTATTTATTTTACGGTTTTCACGTCTGGTTTATGTATAAAACAATTTGATTCTGGATAGTTGAAAAATCTCTTTTGCAGGTTTGATTCTATCTTCAGGTTGATTAAAATTATTTTGTCGGGTGAAGGGCGGGTTTAGCTTTGACTCCAAACTCAGAATTCAGGTACGGGACGGGTAAAACTCGACCCATGCAAAGCTTCAAGGAAAAAAAAAAAAAAAAAAAAAAAAACTATATTAGTGAACTTGGAATGTGTGATTTAGTGTACTATTTTTTCTTTTATAACTAATATAAAATACAATTATATGATTGCATATTTTTGACATTTATGAGATAGATTCTACGATTTCATCAATTTATAAAATACATAAACCAGGCGTGAAAACCGTAAAATAAATAAATAAATAAATAATAATGATAATAATAATAATAAATTGTCTGAAAGTTACATTAAACTAATATGTTATGCCCATCACAAAACTCTTCTACATTTTCCGATACAAATTCAAAATCCACCACGAAGGGAAGTTTTGAATTTGTACAGGAACCCACCCAATATTCTTACTATTACTACTACTAATAATAATAATAAAGGACACTTTAGGAGTAGAGTACAAGTATTCCCGTTATGATTGCATACTTTCGATATTTATGAGATAGATTTTTCGATTTCATCAATTTCTATGTCTTCTGGTCTAATATATTTCAGAGTAATGACAGTGTACCAATTTCAGCCTATCATAAAGTTCATATTTTCCTGTTAACATTTCACAAGTCTTCTTCTCTCCCGTTTAACACCTGGCCTTCCCTCTATTAAACGAAATTTCTTTAGAAATCATGACCGTTATGAGAGTGGGGGGCAATTCGGTCCTTTCCCTATATCGACTGTTTACTTACTAGTAACTTTGAAAGGAGCGGCTGCAGACGATCGATTCACAGAGACATCCCTTTTCACAATGGAACAGCGCCACCTTCTGCATGAGCATGGAGGACGTTGGGGGTCGTTTGAAGAGTTTTTTTGATAGTACATGTGGGATACTTTTACCAGATTTATACTGTAGTGTCATTTTTCTAATGAAATGGTGAGTTTGATCAAATTTTGTGTAATTATTCATTAATTAAAATGGGTGACAATTTTTCCTTCTCCTTAAAAATTTCATGTTTAATTATTTTTTTTTTTTAAATTAGCATTTGTCTTATAATAATAATAATAAAACTGTTTTGTAATTATTTATTTGTATGCATTTTAGACAGTGGCATAAATATTTTGTAAATGGGAGTTTTACATTTGGAAATATACCCCAGTTAAAATTTGTTTGCAATGACTTCTTGTATTTCTCAAAAATTATACTGATTAGACTCTTCAAATATTTTATGAATAAATCTTCAAATTTCGAATATTTATCATCATTATTATTTATTATGTCTTATATAAATGATATAAATAACCTATAATATGAAGGGAACGTTGTTAAACTACAATGGGTTCTATTTGTACAAATAACACTTTATTTCTAAAAAAGTAAGTTCATATATTTTCTTTTAACGTTTTGTAACTAAACAATTACATTTAAAGGATTTTTTTTAAATATAAATAACTATTTATGAGCAGTTGTATAAGCATAAAAAAAAAAAAAAAAAATAAATTGAAATACCCATTTGAGAAAATACTATAGTTTAGCTTTTGTGAAACTATTCAAAATTTCTCAAGAAGTAAATAATATCTTCTTGTATTTATAAATAATTAAGCAAAATTTAACAACATCTTTTAATTGTTAGGCAAAATTTGTATTAACGAACGACATAAAATAATCTTATAAATACGAATTTTTTATTTAAAAAAAAAACTATTTTTTAATTGTCTTTAATGAAAGAGGCAATAAAATTTGTTTGTATACATAATTACTGAATATTTTGATAGTTATTAATTTGTTTGTTGTTGTTAGAAACAGTTTATTTTTATGATAATATCCAGTAAGTTTTTTTAAAAATTCTTTTGTCTGTCTGTCTAGGTTCTAACTTTCATATATATATATATAAATATGCATTCATCATAAAATTTGAGTATATTATTGAGGTACCTAGCATTGTTTTGTGTTTAATTTTTTTTTTTTTTTTTTTTTTTTTTTTTTTCCCGTAAATAGTTTTTTTTTTTTCTTTTTTTTTTTTTCTTTTTTTTTTTTAGAGTTAAAAGAAAAGAAAGTGTATGATCGTTTCTTGCCCGTGCAAATGCGATGAACAAACATTCTTCAATTTTTATCATATTTTAATTCTTAAGGTTGCGTGATTTTTGTATCATCCTGTATAGTTTGCGATCGTTATTCGTATGTAAGGGCTCTTTTTGTCAGTCACTACGCTCTTTTAATATAACAATTATATGTTCAGGGATAATTTCGCGTTTCTTTTTAAAAATATTTAAATTGAAAGAAACCAACCGGTCACAGACAAAGAATATTGCTTGTTCACACATTTCAAAAATTTATTATCATTTAGAAAATGCAAAATTATTTTATTTTCGAGTAAAACTGTGAAGTAAATTTCAAAAATATACTTCTAATGTAAAAAAAAAAAGTGTTTTAAATTTTATAATCCATTAATTTCATAAACAGTGTATGTCAATAAGTGTTTGCCTGTAAAAGGTATAAATTAAAGTTTTATATTATTTTCTGGTTCTGTTAGTTAAATTTATGGAAGTCCTCTTCAGCTAATTTCATGTAGAAGAAGAAAATCTTCTTACGATTAAAACTCACCGAGTTATGACTTCCTGACTTAAGCCACTTTTCCGCGCATAAAAACGTCCCATTTCGGGAAAGTTTTAAGGGATCGTATGAAGATTGAAATTGAAAGTGTTATCTCTTACGATTTTACTTGCTGACATAATGTGGTGTCTGTATCGAAACTATTTATTGAAAACTAATTTGTTTGGAACAGTATTATTGTCCAAACTTCACTAAAATTACAGTTTAAGGTATTATCTACGATTTAATTTGTTATACTGTCGAGTATACAGCAAAGCTACTTATTCAGTGCTAATTTGTTGGAAATCTATTGTTAAAGGTGAATTATCAGTTACAATTCAAAATGTTATGTGGCAATTTCATTTGCTGACATAATGTCAAGTATGCGGCAAAGCTACCTTATGAATACAAATTTGTTTGGAAAAAATATTATTATCTAAGCCACACAAAAAGTTAAAATTCAAAGTGTTATGTGGTGTTTTTATTTGCTGACTTAATGTCGAGTATGCAGCAAAGCTACCTAATGAATGCAAATTTGTTTGGAAAAACTATTATTATGTAAGCCCCACAAAAAGTTAAAATTCATAGTGTTATGTGGTGATTTCATTTGCTGACATACTGTCGAGTATGCAGCAAAGCTACCTAATGAATGCAAATTTGTTTGGAAAAACTATTATTATGTAAGCCCCACAAACAATTAAAATTCATAGTGTTATGTGGTGATTTCATTTGCTGACATACTGTCGAGTATGCAGCAAAGCTACCTAATGAATGCAAATTTGTTTGGAAAAACTATTATTATGTAAGCCCCACAAAAAGTTAAAATTCATAGTGTTATGTGGTGATTTCATTTGCTGACATACTGTCGAGTATGCAGCAAAGCTACCTAATGTATGCAAATTTGTTTGGAAAAACTATTATTATGTAAGCCCCACAAAAAGTTAAAATTCATAGTGTTATGTGGTGATTTCATTTGCTGACATACTGTCGAGTATGCAGCAAAGCTACCTAATGAATGCAAATTTGTTTGGAAAAACTATTATTACCTAAGTCTCACAAAAAGTTAAAAAATTCAATGAGTTATGTTACGATTTCATTTGCTGAGGTTATATAAAAAACGAAGCAAAGATATTTAACGAATTTTCATGCATTTTGAAAAATATTGTCAGCATTCGACTAAGATTTACAATTCAAAATATAGTTTTATACGATTTCGTTTGCTGATATAATGTCAATAATGAAGTAAAGTTACCTACTGAATGGAAATTTGTTTAAATTAATATCTGTGCTCTACTAAATGTTACAATTCAAAGTGTTATATTCCGATTTCCTTTGCTGATGTAATGCCAAAAATGAAGCAAAGCTATGTACAGTCGGCAAAAAAATTATTGTAGCACGCATCCACAATTTTCATACATATTTTTTTCAGTTTGATAACTAATTTTTATCACCAACTCACTTTTTTATAAACAGCACAAAGACTAAGATAATGACTCGATAAATATTTACTTAACAAAACAGTATTAGGCGCATATCTTTTAAATAAGAATTATTGCTAGCGCTTTCTATAATTATGCTGCCGACTGTATCAAATGCTCATGTGTTTGGAAAAGGATTGTTGTCAGAGGATTCGACTAAGAGATACAATTCAAAATGTAATGCTATACGATTTCATTTGCTGACATAATGTCGAGAATGAATTAATGCTACTCATCGAAAGCTAATTTGTTCAAAAAAGTATTATTGTTAATATCCGACAAAGAGTTATTTTTCGACTTAGGCTTTTAAAATTTAAATATCCGCATTGTCAAGTTTTTTTTTCTTTATTTCCTAATTAAAAGAGGATATTTTATGTTATTTAATACCATTGTATTTTTCTTTTCTTTTCTTTTTTTCTTTCTTTTTTTTTTATTTTCTACTAGGTACATAAAAAGAAGAAAGCATTGGATTCGTAAAAAATTTCCACTTCCAGTTTTCGGTAGACTTAGACGTTTTTAAAAGTCTTGAACACGATTTGACCATTTAGAAAAAAAAAAAAAAAAGGTGCCTGTTAGTTTGTGTGTCGTCAAAATTTTCTGGAAGCTGTAATGGAAAATCGCTCTTACGAAATAATAAACAGAATTTCACGAAATGTTATATTTGGTTGGATCTTGATATATACTGGGACTGATTAGGTTTTGAGATATATCGCCTATCAGGTGAAAGTGTTATGTTGCAAATTTACAATGTCAGCTTCAATGCTTGATCTCAGTTTCTATGATACATAATTTCCCAAGACTTAATATGTGAAATTGATATTATAAGAAACTAAGCTTATTCAGTTTGCATATCGGCTGAAAACTGGCGCTTCTATGCTGCAAATTTTTGCGCTTATGGGAAGGCTCTATAACAGCTTCTACAGTGTATAAAGAGCACTAAACTTGAAATGTGAACTATCCGTTATGAAAAATTATGTTGGTTTAATTTCGGTGCCTATCGGCAGACTTGGGGCGCTACTATTATTAACTTACTGCGATTTTCCAGATGACTATATCTCAGC
This sequence comes from Salticus scenicus, assembly GCA_963930645.1. NCBI lineage: Eukaryota > Metazoa > Arthropoda > Arachnida > Araneae > Salticidae > Salticus > Salticus scenicus. The sequence goes on along the minus strand of OZ005653.1, from coordinate 324,614,066 downwards.
ATCTAATGATTAAAACTTGCACCAAACTGCATTGGTAATAGATTTATTGTGAAAAACTATGTTGAATATTTTTTGCTGCACATCATAACTAGTATATGGCATTGTTATATAAAATGATATAGAAGAAAGATTTGTAATAGCCGCAGCATACTAATTTTTTTTTTTTTTTTTTTTTTTTAACCTTTGCTTTCAGTGCAAGATATTTTCACAAATATATGTTAGTGATGAATAATTATAACTTTAATATTTTTTAGTGTAACGCATAGATTGCTGAAAAAATTAATGAAATTGTACTGCAAAATATTTTTCATTCCAATTATTTTGTACTCATTACTTACTTCTCAGTGCAAAATGGACTTCACCTTTGAGCAGTTTTGTCGGACAATTTTAATATTACAACAATGATTTTTCTTTATCATTACATGGTATTAAATGTAGAAACTTTTACTAAATTTTTACTGTAACTTATATTACGTCAATAGCATTTAAAAATGTAAACTATTTACTTTCACTGGAATGTATTTATTGCCTAAATTGCGTCTAAGATAAACTACTAAAAAGGGCTCCGATAGCTCTTGATATCTTGCATATCAAATTCATATTACTTTGATAAAATATAGCTGAATTTTAATTTTAAGCCATTATTAATAACAACGTGCAATAATAACACTGCACTGAAAAAAAAAAAAAGTTCGAGTCCTGATACTATTCTTGCTGATTTTTATGTAAAATGACCTCCTGAATCTGAATAGGACTCTCATTTTGCCCAGTTACCCACTTTCGCGGGACCCCCCCCCCCTCCTCCCCCAATTTTTATCACTGTTCGGTCGTCTTATGGCCATGAATCTGATTTGGAGAATGAAAAAAAAAATAATTTAACAATTAAAAACAAAAGAAAAATATAATGTTTAATAAATAACATTAATAATAGATTAAAATAATACAAGAAATGTAATACATAATTTCAGTGGCAAATCCCCCCCCCCCATCCTAAATTTTCTCCTAGCCGCAAATGTTCATGTTTTAGAATTTCCAACTCTGTAGCCTCTCAGAAAATATTTAACAGTTAAAATAATCTCCCCCCCCCGTCCCCCCTAAAAATCAAATTTATAGCTATAAAATTACCGAAAAGTGATAAAAATAGGAGGTCATCCCTAAAAAACGGTGGGCGATAGGGCAAAATGGGTGTCCAATTCGAATTCAGGAGGTCATTTTACATAAGAATTTTCAAAAAATGATGTTGGGGGCAATTTTCATGCAGAGCAGTGTAATAAGTGTTTTAACTGCAATATTTTTTTCTTCGCTATTACCAGGTAACTTAACCAGGTATCAGGCACACATGTGTTCCCTTTCCAATCATGCGGCGATTCCGTATGCCTCGAACTGTGTCCTCGACCCTCCTCCTCTTCATTGTAATAGTCCTCCTTCTTCAAAGTGTCCTGAGAGTACGATTCCATTTCGGCTTGGAGACGAAATTTTACCGCCGTCCGCCCAGCGATGCAGTCGGATTCAGCTCCAACTACCAACCAAACCGTCCGTGGTACATGAAACGTGGGACTATCCGGCCGACAGAATCAAGACTTTCCGGTAAGTGCAACAGATTTTTATAGTCTATTCTGTCTGCAATGAAAAAAAAAAAAAAAAAATAACAATAATGATTAAAAAGAAATTACCTTAAGTTGCACAATGCTACTTGATTAAAATATATGCATTTTACAGGGTGGGCAAAAAGTCCGTAGATACTTTAAAAATTCGTAAAACCCGAAAAAATAACCTAAATAAAAAACGGTTTGCAGGTTTATCATTGATAGGTCATGGGATTTTTTTTAAGATAAGAAAAAAATAGTTCAAAAAGCAGCCGACAGATGGCGCTGGTACAGTCGATAACAAAAGTGTCCGAACACTAGCAAAATTTCCTATGTAAAAAAAGTACACTTCATACGGTTTTGTTAAATAAGTCCTTGTCGAATTCTGTTCTTATTCAGTGTAAGAACATGATTCGATAAGGATTTATTTAACAAAACCGTATGAAGTGCACTTTTTTTACACAGGAATTTTTGCTAGTGTTCGGGCACTTTTGTTACCGACTGTATACTAAAATTTTTTGAAGATATATATATATATATATATATATATATATATATATATTAAATTAGCAAACACAAAATACATGTACACTCAAAATAATATATATATATACAGTCGGTAACAAAAGTGTCCGAACACTAGCAAAAATTCCTATGTAAAAAAGGTACACTTCATAAGGTTTTGTTAAATAAATCCTTATCAAATCGTGTTCTTACACTGACTAGGAACTGGATTCGACAAGGATTTATTTAACAAAACCGTATGAAGTGTACCTTTTTTACATAGGAATTTTTGCTAGTGTTCGGACACTTTTGTTACTGACTGTATACTAAAAATTTTTGAAGATATATATATATATATATATATATATATATTAAATTAGCAAACACAGGTACACTCAAAATAATAATAATAATAATAATAATAATATATATATATATATATATATATGTATATATATATACACACAGTCAGTAACAAAAGTGTCCGAACACTAGCAAAAATTCCTATGTAAAAAAAAGTACACTTCATACGGTTTTGTTAAATAAATCTTTATGGAATCATGGTCTTACACTGACTAAGAACAGGATTCGACAAGGATTTATTTAACAAAACCGTATGAAATGTACTGTTTTTACATAGGAATTTTCGCTAGTGTTCGGACACTTTTGTTATCGACTGTACCAGCGCCATCTGTCGGCTGCTTTTTAAACTATTTTTTTTTCTTATCTTAAAAAAAAAAAAAAAAAAATCCCGTGACCAATCAATGCTAAACCTGCAAACCGTTTTTTATTTCGGTTATTTTTTCGGGTTTTATGAATTTTTAAAGTATCTACGGACTTTTTGCCCACCCTGTATAAAACGAGAGAAAATTTATTATCAGACATTACTTTTCAAATAGGTTAGGTTTAATCCTTTTAATTTTTAAGTACACTGAAAAAAAAAATTCTAGGACTGACATCTAGAAACTAAGTTGTGGCGATAGTAGAAATAGTTCCAGGTCATCCTTATAAATTCTAGTTCCCTTTGCTAGCGAGCTCTAAAAACCCCTCTTAGAATTCTAGGCAATTTTCCTATATTATAAAGGTCAAAGTTATTTAAAAATCGCTGCAAATAAATTCGAACTCAAGAGGGGAGTTTTAGTAACAATAATTTGGTTTCACGACCCAATTCTAGGAAATCAAATGAGAATTTCTAGGAATATAAAGCATTCATAATAATCATAATATTTAGGAATAATATTGTTTCAAAATCTCGAAAAGTATAGACTAGAAATTCTCGATCATTTCGTCTGTTCAGATTATTTGTTTACCTCATATGCAGAGCTCGTAAATCTATACTTCTAGTTCTGGGATTCAGAAAGAGACAACTTCTTCGTTCCACACTGTTAAAATTTTCTGTAAATTTAATGTAAATATTTATCCAGAGTCTTGTAAATTTACAGTAATTCTTAGTTAAAAGTGAATAATTGAGATTCTCAATCTTTATTCTGTATTTTTAGGTATTTTTATTATTTAATTTTTTAATTAAAATTAAAAATGACTGTTTCTACTTTAGGAAAAGCATTCCAAGTTCTAAATATATTCTCACCAATAAGTAATTAAATTAATATTAGTTATTAAAATGAATGTATAAAATAAGTTTTTTAACATCTCCGTTTATTTTCTCTGCAATTTTACGTATGACTTAAGATAATAGATTACACAGAGTTTTCTGTTGAAATTTTTAACAGTGTAGTTGAAGGAGGTATATATTTTTTTCTCAGTGTAAATTGTTTTTGGGTAATTACATGTAAATGTAGTGTCTCAGTCGTATGTAAACGTACTTCCACTTCCACCAATGTTGTCTAATAATAATCACTATTCAATTCAATCATAAAAGATTGCTGTAAAAGTAAGATAAATAATGATCTGTATGACAATAGTGGTAAAAAAAATCTTGTTCGTCTGTGTAACTGACACTGCTATCTGCTACGGAAGAACTCCTATTTGTCAATACGTCGTGTATTAATCAATCTATAAGCATCACCCAGTGGTCGATACTAGCTTATACATATTTAAATCATATGGGTGATTAAAATTATTAGTACGACAGGACTACAGTCGGCAGTATAAGTATCCGAGCACTAGCAATAATCCCTGTCTAAAAAAAGTGCACTTAATACTGCTTTGTTAAATAAATCCTTGTCGAGTCATGTCCTTAGTCAGTCTAAGAACATGATTAGACAAGGATTTATTTAACAAAACAGTTTTAAGTGTACTTTTTTGATATCGGAATTATTGGCTAGTGCTCGGATACTTTTACTGCCGACTGTATTTCTTTCAGATAGCGATTTTGCGTTGTCGCCATTTATTGTATTAGACTTTGAATTTAAAAGGATGCCCGCCAATATATTCAATTTTACCATTTAATTTCTTGAACTATCTTAAAATATTTTGTCAAATTTGTAAAAACTTTTACATTTTTCAAAACCTACTGATAAGTGAAAAATTCATCCTTGGTTGTACAGTCGGTAACAAACGTCTCCGAACACTAGCAAAAATTCCTATGTAAAAAAAGTGCACTTAATACAGTTTTGTTAAATAAATCCTTGTCGAATCCTGTTCTTAGTCAGTATAAAAACAGGATTCGGCAAGGATTTATTTGACAAAACTGTATTAAGTGAACTTTTTTTATATAGGAATTTTTGCTAGTGTTCCGAGACTTTTGTTACCGACTGTATGTATAAAGCAATTGCCGATTTCGGTATCCGAGATTATCACCATTCATAAATTGGATCGCTTCTGAATATTTGTTGGCAATATATTCTGAATAAATATTGATGATGGCTTCTGAATATTTGTTGGCGATATCTTCTGAATAAGTATTGATGATGACTTCTGAATATTTTTGGCGATACCTTTAGGATATATATTGATTATGGTTGCTGAATATTTGTTGGTGATATCTTCAGGATATATATTGATTATGGTTTCTGAATATTTGTTGGATATTTCTTCTGGATATAGACAACTAATATCCAAAAGCAATTATTATTATTGTTATTATTATTATTATATTAAAATAAGATTGTAATATACAAATTAGTCCTGTCGTACTAAATTAAATTCTGCCTTTGACAGTTTTTAGTATATATTTTTAGTAATAGATTACAATGCAAAGACAATATTAATCCTTTGACTGTATTTCCCTTTTTTATGTCAGGCTATGCTGGCTTCTGTAAATATGGTGACCATTTGAGCACCCTATTTACTTCTAATTTTTGGGTTTCTTCCATGATTTAGATTAAAATAATTGAATAAAAAATAAATAAATAAATAAAAGTAATAAGGAGCTTTTTATTTTAAAAGAAGAATTTTAAAATATTATTATGGTAACTTGTTTAAAAATTATACTATGCACTGTAAAAGTCTGTAATATGCACAAAAATTTTACAAATTATAAAAAAAATTATCACTTAATTCGTATTAGAAATTAATAGAGATTTTAGTCTTCTGCCGTAATATTATCTCACTAATCCCCGTATTGTTTTCAGATAATTACTTATATGTTTATATATTTATTTTATCGGAATAACTTCCCAATTTCTGTAATAATAATAATAATAATAATACTTGTTATAAAAAGTTATATTAAACTGTGTATAATATTTTCATCATCAAATAATATTTCCATATTTCCTCTTGCCCGTGAGCGTAAATTTATAAATCTGTGTCCTTAGCATAAATGTTATCCCCTCTCAGTGGCGTGCTTTTAGCGTAATTCTGTAATAAGAAAAAAAAAAAAAAAAAAAAAAAAAAAGAACTTTTCAACCCTTTTTAACATCATATCCAGACTTAAGATTAGCTATTTGGTTTCAGAAGTAAACTATCGCAAAACAGGGGCGTTTAAAATTTGAAAGAATGTCCTTTATTGTCACATTCACACAATAAAATAATCTGGTGTGTCACTCACACAACTTTCTTTTATCCTGCATGTCAATACTACAAAGATAGATTAAGTCGTAAAATCGAAAAGGTAAAATGATAAAGTTCAGTTTACTTTAAAAGTAGTCTGAAATAGGTTCAGGAACAGTTTTATTTAACGTATAATTCTATAAAGGGGGGGGGGGGGGGTACTGCCTCCTCAACCCAACCGTTCAATTATAGGGCCAACATTTATTATAAAAAGAAGAAAAGAAAAAAAAAGCTATTATTAATTTGCCTTTAAACTTGCAGTCTTGATTAAACTTTTCGAGTGGAAACCTAATATGAACTTTAAAATACACAATATGAATTTCCTGCAGTTATTTGTTTTTAACCTATGCTGATAAATGATATATATACAGACCAACCGCTAAAGATTGAACTTTCATATTCAGGGCACCTCAAAACATGATCTTATTAAAAAAAAAAAAAAAAAAAAAAAAAAAAAAATTGAAAATAGAACTTATTATATTTCTTTCTATAAGCACTGTTCGTCGACTTAAAAATATAACTTAATGTTAGTAAAATGTAGCAAAGGACTTCCATCAGTTGCATTCAGTAGAAAAGAACGTTTAGCTTAATTTTGGGTAGCCCTGTATATTGCCTATAAACTATATTCACATCACACTGTGTACTTAAATTGAATTTTATATGAAAAATACCTAACACAGAATGAAATACATTTCCAGCAATTTCCAAGTATAGCCCCAATATATCCATAAACTTTGGGTACACCCTTGTAAACAAATGAATGGTTTAACACAAACATGCTTTATGCACATGAAATAATCTCGTATGTCACTCATACGAACTCCTTTTACCCTGCATTTTAACCTATAAAGATTCATTGCATATTAACGTTTACACGCCGCATTCAGATCCGGGTGTAATTTAAATTAGTTTTTTTACATATTTTGCCTTCTAATACTTTAGTTTAAAGAACTCTATCACTAAAATGTGTAAAAGATTTTTTTTTTTTTTTAAATATAATTTAAGTTTATTATATTTAATATTATTAATTCAATATTATTATATTTAATATTATTAATTTAATATTATTATATTTTAATATTATTATATTATATTTTAATAATGTGAGCTATTTTAAACATGCCAGCCCCTTTTCAGAAGCATTTGCTTATATTTTTAAACTGTGGAGTAAAAGGAAAAATGGTAAAAAAGGTCATTTTTATAATTTTCTGTACATTTCTCTTTTTATGATTGAACTGTAATTTCTATTTCAAAAAATCAAGCCATCTTTCTATTATCTATACATATAAAAGAGTACTTCCACTCACTCACTCACTGACTCATCAACGTACAGCAAAATCTGTTGAAGCCACTGACTCGAAACTGGGTCAGATCATAGAACATATAGTGTAAGCACCCCCTAAGAAGCGATTTTGCGAAATTCGCCCCCCAAGGGGTAGTAGGGGGCAAAATGTGATTTCACAAAAATCTTCATATCTCAAAGGAAAAAGCAGATATCCGTAAAATTTTTGATTTAAAATATAGCTAATTCAAATATCTAAAAACTAATTTCTGGAATTTTAGAAATTCGGTCCCTAAGGGGGAAAAGGGGGCAAAACATGATTTCACATGCGCAAAACGTGGTTTAACATACTCCTATATATCTCAAACAGAAAAACAGATATATGTGACATTTTTGCTCTAATATATAGCTAATACAAATAAAAAACTACTTGCTCGAATTTTTGAAATTCAGCCCCCAAGAGGGGAGGAGAGGTGGCAAAACGTGATTTGAAATAATCTTTCATATCGCAAACAGAAAAAAAAAAAAAAAGATATATGTAAGATATTTTTGCTCTAAAATATAGCTCCCACAAATACATAAAAACTGATTTCTTTAATTTTAGAAATTCCTCCCAGGTGGGGCGGGAAAGGGGGGCTATGGGGCAAAAAAAAAAAAAAAAAAAAAAAAAAAAAAAAAAAAAAATAGAAATATAGTCAAACCGTTCAAAATTGGTACAGATAGGTTTTAGAGACCTGCAAGTCAAATGAGGATATTTTCGAAAGTGTAAAATTATTAGGGGGGTCAGAAAGGTGGGGAGGGGCGGAGGGGCAAAAAATAAAAATATAGTCAGACCGTTCAAAATTGGTACATAGAGGTTTTTCATACCTACAAATCGATTGCGGATATTTTCGAATTTATAAAGTTATTCGGAGGGGCGGGAAAGGGGCGGAAGGGCAAAAAATAAAAATAGAGTTAGGTCGTTCAAAATTGGTACATAGAGGTTTTTGATACTTACAAATAGATTGTGGATATTTTCGAATTTGTAAAGTTATTAGGAAGGGTGGGAAGGGGGGCGGAGGGGCAAAAAAAATAAAAATAGAGTTTGGTCGCTCAAAATTGGTACATGGAGGTTTTGATACCTACAAATCGATATTTTCAAATTTGTAAAATTATTAGGATAGACGGGAAGGGGAGGTGAAAGGGCAAAAATATATAAATAAGAGTTAGAGTTCTGAAAATTAGCGTTGTTAGGATTTGAGGACCGATAAATCGATTGCGGATATTTGATCGGGAGCAGGGTTAAAAATAAAGAAATTCAGATAAAATGCTGGAAATTAGTATTATTACGTTTAAAAGCCCGAGAGGACGACTGCGAGTATTTTTTAAAGTCTAAAATAATTAGGAGGGGCGGAACGGTAGGTAAAGGAACATGTGCGCCTGTATACGCTGCCGCAGGCAGTGGTGGTCCGAACCGATTATTCCACTGATGGGAGAAGTTTTTTTTTTGTTGTTTGTTTTTTTATTTTTGTTTTTCCCTTACGATAATATAGTGATTCATTAAGAGTGTTGAACATAAAGGCGTGCGCGCAGCGCACAATTACTTGCGCTGCCAAAGGCAGTGGGGACCCAGTGCGACATTTTCTCCAATCAGAAATTTTTTTTTCTCTTTTTTTTTTTTCGCATGATAAAAATTCATGCAATTTTGAGAATTCCTTAACTATAGTGATTAATTTAAAAATAGTGACCAGCGAAGCGGGCGTAGCCTGCTAGTATATGATAATTTTTTCATGCCAGTATTCATGATATTTAATTTTTAAATGAATTTTTAATTCCATGTTCCATTTGTGGAACATTGGCGAGTAAAAGATTAAGCCTTAAGATCAATAAAATAAGATAATACTGTTTAGTGTACTTAAATTATTCTAAAATTGGTTTAAAAACAGTTTTATTTGACATATAATTCTGTGTAAGAGGGACATTTGAGTATCTTGCAGTTATTTGTTTTTAAGTTATACTGATAACATTAAGTTATACTGATACATACAGAAAAACCGCTAAAAATTGAATTTTCGTAATAAGGGACCTCAAAACGTGATATTATACAAAAACTAGAGCTGAAAATAGAACTTCAAAAAATACTTTGTGTGCAATATGGGTATGAAAAATCAATTTTCCCTCCTGAGTAGTGCTCGTCTACTGCGTAAAATGTAGCAAGCATTTCCATCAATTACATTCAATAGAAATAAACTTTTAGGTAGCCCTGCTGGGTAGCAATTAGTTAGGTTTAGTTTATTTGTTTAGGTAGCAAGGTTGGGTAGCCCTGTACAGTCGGTAACAAAAGTGTCTGAACACTAACAAAATTTCCTGTGTAAAAAAAAAGTACACTTTATACGGTTTTGTTAAATAAATCCTTATCAAATCATGCTCTTACACTGACTAAGAACAGGATTCGACAAGGATTTATTTAACAAAACCGTATGAAGTGTACTTTTTTTACATAGGAATTTTTGCTAGTGTTCGGACACTTTTGTTACCGGCTGTATATTATCTTTAAACAACATGCACTATGAACAATATCGTGTACTTAAATTTAGTCTTACTTGAAAAACATCTAACATGAAATGAATTACAATTCCAGCAATTTCCAAATATACCCCCAATATATCCAAATATTTTGGGTAGCCCTGTAAACGAATGATGAATGATTTCCATACCACAATCTGCAGAAAACATGCTTTTATGCATATAAAAAAAATTGTTCACTCCGTTTTGTTTACGTCAGCCTATAGGTGTCACACTGTACTTACCAGAAATTTTCCCATACACATAATGTATTTGAATTCTCTTGAATGTCCCTGTACACGAACCATTTGTTTCATCTCAACGAAAATTTTAGTGTAGCATCACTAATATGGTACAGATTTAGAATATCGATTTTTCATTTCCTGCTACTATTTGTTCTTGAGATATGATGATAACAGACACACAGATAAAGACCAACAGCTAAAAACATGATTTTTGGATTGAGGGATCTCAAAACGGAAATTACAACAAAAACCCAATTTCGGAAATTTGACCCATTTTTTTCTCTGCTATATATATGGTAATAGAAAGTAAAAATCGAAGCAGTGCCCTTTGTTATACATGTAAAATAACAAAAGTGGAAGAATGCTCGTCGGTGTTATGTTATATGCAATTAAAAAGCTGAAAGAATATTTTTCGTTGCCGGGTTAATATTGATATGTAATAATAATCTAGTGTGTCACTCACACGACTTTCTCTTACCCTGAAATTTAATACTATAAATACAGGTTGGAGATTAAGAAGTAACATAACGAGTATTGTTATGCAAACCTATATTAAAACAATTCAAATGCGGCTTCGGAAAAATTCTATATGATAATTAGTTTTGTGTGAAGGGGGCTGCCGCCCCCCTGAACCCCCCGTTTCATTACTGCACCTACATTTATATAGAATTAAAATCTGTTATTAAAATTAAAAGTTCGCTTAAAATTATTCAGATAACTTTCACACGCAACATTCCTTGAAACTTATCAATCTTGATCAAACTTTTCCAGGAACAAACTTAAATTAATTTGAAATACGACTTTTGGATCTCCTGAAATTATTCGTTTTTATGTTACTCTAAGAGACACAGACAGAGATCAAACTTTAAAAAACTTGACTTCGGTAATCAAGAAGCCTCAAAACATGTAAATAAACAAAAAAAACAAGCGATGAATATTTAGCTTAAAAACACGCATTATTTATCATATGTCTATGAGGAATTCATTTCCATTCCTGAACAGATTTTCTGGAAATGGTAAAATATTACAGTAAAGCACATCCACTAACAACAAAAAAGAATGTCATCGCTTAAATATTTGCAGCTCTGTATGTCTTTCGAAGATTATGTACAGACGACATGGAGCACCTAAATATAATCCTATAGTAATAATACATGGCCCATTCTGAAATGCACTTCCATCAATTTGCAACTATTGTCGCACTTTTATCTAGTTCTTTTGTGTAGCCCTGTAAATGAACAGTGAATGGTTTCTTTACCGTATTCTACATGAGACATGTTTTTAAGCACATAAAAAATATATATTCGTTTCATTTGGTTTAGCGCAGTCTATAGATGTTAAACTTTACTTACCTGCAATTTTCCCCATAGACGTAATGTATTTGAGTACTCTTGAGTGTTCCTGTACACGAACCATTTGCTTCATCTCAACGAAAAATTTAGTGTAGCATCCCTATATCATACACATTTAGAATACCAAGTTTGGACTTTCTACTATAATTTGTTTTCGAGATACGCTGATAACAGACACACACACAGATCATTATCTAAAAACATGATTTTTGGATTCAGGGGACCTCAAAACGTATAAATATAACAAAAACTTACTTTCGAAAATTTGACCCAAAAACAATACTTTCTCTACCTTATGGGTAAGAGAAAGTAAAAACTGATGAAGTATCAGTTACCATTTCATTGTAACTTTTGTGTATATGTCACTATTTTCTTCCAATTCACTGAATATTGTTTTTATTTTTTCGTCGACATAAATATAGTTTTTTTTTAACATATCCATCAAGGTTCAAACAGAGCATTTTCTAGTGAAAACGAGGTCCGGTGCGAAAACTTCTGCGAGACCTTTTTTTCTGAAACTAATTATTACTTCCCCGTACTTTTCACACTATTTCACACATTCATTTGGTTTTTAAATAATGTATATATGTTGTGTTATACTTTTTTTTTAAATTGTTTTGCAGTAAGTTTTTGTGTTATATCTCTCATATACAATGTATAGGAAATATACAGGGCTACTTAAAAGCAGTCAAATACATTGCTTTCTACATGATATAATTAACTGAAAAAAAAAAAACTATTTAAATTATACCTAGCAATCTAGCACTCTATTTCACTATTTGTGAAAAAAGTACAGTCGGTAACAAAAGTGTCCGAACACTGGCAAAAATTCTTATGTAAAAAAGGTACACTTTATACGGTTTTGTTAAATAAATCCTTTTCGAATCATGTTCTTACACTGACTAAGAATAGAATTCGATAAGGATTTATTTAACAAAACCGTATGAAGTGTACTTTTTTTACATAGGAATTTTTGCTAGTGTTCGGACACTTTTATTACCGACTGTATGTGTGCTACTTGTGAAGCATACACACATTTTTTTAGATGTTAAAATAAACCATCAAATGAGTATGTAGAAATCTAAAATAAGTTTATGAATAAGTACATAAATTCATGCACATCGCATGGATCACGATAAGTTTCAAACATTATAACCATTTTTGTATTATCCTGTACCAAAAAGATAGTTTCTACACACGCTACATCCTGCAATTTCATCCAGCTGGAAAACTCATATAAAAATTGTTTAATTTAACATTATTGCACTTCAAATAATTTTTTGCATATATAATGTAAATGTGCATCTTTTATTAAGGTAATAAATAGTTAGACTATGCTTTCTGTGTAATCAATATAATAGATCACAAATGTAATCGATTGCTTTAAATTATCGACATTTTTCAGACCACAGTGGCATAAAAAAACCTCTTAAAGTATGACTTTATTATTTCCCAATTTCATGAAAGATTATTTGCATTTATTATCTAATGAAAACATAACTATTTTTCCCTGTTTAAAGTTTCTGTGGGAATAAGATTCCCCATATGAGTAAGAATATTCCTGTATAAGTAAGATATTTTCCCTGTGTGAATAAAAATAATTAGAAATTTCACGAATTTATACTTGAAAATAATTTCCTAAATGTATTACGAAGTAGCAAAGTTTGAATCTGAAAAAAAAAAAAAAAAAAAGTTTATACCATCTTTTATTCATTTCTAAATAAGAATTTTATTTTATTCATTTATTTTTTTTATACATGCATATATACAGGGCGTTCGGAGAACCTTGACCTCGTCTTTAATTCCTTAAATACGGATCTCACTAGGAAGCTCTTCCAAGGGCAAATCACAGATTTTCTCGAGTTTCCTTCGTAATCTTATTACTGGCATAAGATTTAGCCGAAAATAGTATTTTCCAGAAATATTAGTGCCGAGTCGTCGGTAAAGCCATAAAAAATTACTAAAAATTATTTCATGTTTGCAATATTTCCAAATAAGCGCCCTTCTTAAAAAAAATATTTATAAACTAGTATTTGAGGTCATCATAAAATTTGCTTCTATATCATTCTATACAATAGCGTCACCTATTAGTTAACATGTACAAGGATTTAATCAAAGATCTCACAGATTTTACGCATGCAGTTTGGGGTAATTTTAACCAATAGATGCTGAGATGTTTTTTCCCAATGGTGCAGAAACTGCTTCTTAAAAATTGTCCCGAGAGTCGCCGAAGGGAGGTCCATTTTGAAGGGACACAAAATGGACGGTGATCGCAGCCCTTAACAGACACAACACAAGTTAAACATCTGTGTCTTGTCCGGAATTCGAACCCAAGCTCTACCGTGTGGGAGTCAGGGACACTAATCCCACACCGTATAGACTATGCTGAGATGCAGACATGTGGATAATCACAGTATGTATGAGTAATAGCAGAACCACATGGTTGGTATACAGGTATACACATAAAATAACTCAGCATTCGTTTTCCTATGGTCATCTTACATATTAGGTTTTGTGCAATTATACGCCATAGAAGCTGAGATATAGCCTTTCCATATACACGGCAAATTACAACATAGTAGCGCTATCTATTGGTCTATATGCACTCAAATTGAATCAGCATTTTGTTTCCTAATGTACCTTTCACATTTTCAGTTTTGTTCAATTATATACAATGAATGTTGAAATATAAGCTGTCCATAAATGGGATAATTGTAGCATATCAGCCCCACCTGCTGGGTGATTTGTATAAAAGTTGATAGATATCATTAAATTTCCATCACCCACACAGAGAAACAACAGACATTTTCTAGAAATGATCAAATCGTGTTCTGGACCTCTAAAAACGAACAAATTTTTACTAATCCAATACTTTCTTCTATTAAATATAGAACAAAGTAAAAATATATTAACATCAACATGCAACTTTTTTCACATTGAGACAACTGAATACCATCTTTTAACTTACTACAATAAGTGTTTCACATTGAGCGTCTTCATATTTATGATGTATTTGTTTGAAACTCTTTTCACATAGCCGTATTCAATCTGCTTTATAAATTATAACAGGAGACTTGGCGTTGGAATATTAAAACCCGAATAAACTACTACGTCAGAAACCCCAAAGAAAAATATTTGAGATGTATACAGCTGTTTCGGTAGCCTTAAGCATACCGTCTTCAGTGAAAAAGAATTCTGAATCTGGAGAAGTGCTTGTATATATAGGAGAGGGACCAAATTTAGTTCAACCAATAAGATTACATAAAAGGTGGGGAGAGTGGCCAATAGGAATTTAGGAATGATAGCTGTGTAAACATTAGAAAAATTAGGAAAATGTGGACTGAATGTAAAATTTCCAACAATCAGACAAATAGGGAACAGCGAAATCACAATTTACAAGATTTTAAATTTTTTTATAAATATGAAAAGCTTTAAAGAAATCGAGCTGAATTAAATTTAAAGGAAAATCATAATTTTAAATTTAATTCAGCTAAAATAATTTGCAGACCTAAATCCATTCATGAACTCGATTTCTTTAAAGCTTTTCATATTTATAAAATTTTTTAAAAACCTTGTAAATTGTGGTTTCGCTGTTCCCTATTTGTCTGATTTTTTTTTTTTTAAATAAAAATCAGAAGATTTATTCGTGAAGAAGTTACAGTCGGCAGAAAAATTAATCAAGCGCTAGCAACAATTCTTATTTAAAAGATGCGCACCTAATACTGTTTTGTTAAGTAAATATTTGTCGAGTTAATTGATGATAACAATTAGCGATCAAACTTAAAAAAAAAAAAAAAAAAAAAAAAAAGAGAAAAAGAAAAAGTAAAAGAAAAAGAAAAATGTGGATGTGGATGTGTGCTTCAAAGAAGTGAATTCTTGGCTTTTCAAAGAATGTTAAAGTCACCTGAAGAGGTGAAAATCTGAAAGTACCAGGTCTGGTGAATAAGGTGGGTGACACAAAACATCCCAATCATACACAATAAGTCATTGCCTGTTATTAAATGTAACGTGAGACCAAGCATTGTCATGCTGGTGAGCAGCATTTTAACCATTAGTCAGTTCTGGCCGTTTTTTCCCCATTTTTGCTTTCAAAACTGCCTTTTGAGAACAGTATTTTATACGAATTTATAGTTGGATTTGATGACAAAAGTTCACAACAAATTATTCTTTTGTGATTTCATCATGCACAAAGCATTCCTTTTTTGGAATGCAGTCTTCTTTTCAATGTTACTGGATGAGATTCATCCGGCTTATCCTATGATTTTTTTCCCTTGAATTATTATTCTATAGCATTTACTGCTCATTGTTAGTAATGAGTAATTTGAAAAAAGAAACTTCTTCATTTCGTTTCAGCAAAGAATTGCATGTTGGAACCTGAGCAAGCATATTCTACAGAATCAAAATATGGGATACCAACACAGATTGCATACCAAATCTTCTTCAAATGGTCATCAGGTTTTAGAATATATATTCTGTGTGATAGCTTCTAGACTGTGTAATGGGGATTTTCAACAATATCTTCTTTTAAGACGGCCACTTTTTCTGATGAAAGTTGCCTAAAGTGAGCATTATCTTCAAGGCTGAAATTTCCATACTTAAACATCTCAAATCATCTTCGAACTGTGTCAGCCGAAACTGCACTTTAATCCATATAGTGCACAAATTTTGCGAGCGAAATGACTAATATTTTTACTTTTTTTGAAATAAAAGCATAATATTATGGAAAGGAGCTTTTTGATTACCAATTTTAGCACTGAACTGAAATAAAAATTATGTCCCATCATGGGCGAGAATTAGGCAGAGTAAGCAGAAAAACCAGAATGTTTAAATTTACATCATTCAAAGTCATATCTGAATAGTAGCAGAAAAATAACTAGCTGAAACCGCGCTTTATTTTGAAAAACTACAGGACTCTCCGGATTATGTAATATTTTGACACTCTCCTCCCGTTTTTTTATAAGTTTAGTTTCAGCTTTTTTCTATGAGAAATGTACTCAGTTACAAATTTTAGTGTGTACATAAAATTTTGATTCAAATTTGTGTTAAATACGAAATACAAAGCTGAATAGATATCGAACATAAACAGTCTAATAGCACGATTATTTTTAATTTTGCCCAAAAAATATCAATGTAAACAAAACTGCAACTTCGTAAAATCGGGGGAAAAAAACTTTGTCTTCAAATTGTGTAAAGCTTGCAGCAAGAGAAAACTTCTAAAAAAAAAAAAAAAACCCTACTAATTGAAACTCGAGAGTAGGTATAAAGGTTTGAAGTTTGTTTAGAGTGAATAATTTGTACATCGATCTAATTAGGAGAGTAGTTAAAGTATTTTCAAAACCTCACAAATTTATACTGATATTATCCACTAAATATTGTGCAGTAATTTCACAAGCAGTCATACAGAAAGAAAGAAAGGAAAAACAAAAAAAAGCTTCCATTTATAATATACACTGTTAAATTCGGATTCTTATTAATACGAAAACATAGCCCCCCACCCCCCCCGTCCCAAGAAAATCGTATATAATCGTATATAATATTCAGTATAGCTCCGAGTCCGAACGACATGAAAAATCGGTGCTCTTATTTTCGAAATACGCCCTGTTCTAAAAAATGATTGTTTATTTTTGCGGCACCCATATTCTCCAAAATAATTCGATGTGTTCTCATTTTTGAGACATTCTAACAAATGTTGAAAATGTCAGATGCAGTGCACCTGTGCTGCCATCTGTGGTTCCCCATCTGTGGTTGATATTTATAATATTTACACACACATACACAGTATATATAAGCAACGTGAATAAATATATCAAGAGAACAAATTAATATATAATTATTATTATATATGTATAAGAAAGATTTACAATAAATTATCTTGAAATAAATATTAAAAATGTGCAGCTACACAAACATATTTTATTTTATTTTTGAATAAATGAAAAAATATATATGTAAAAATATTAAATGATACACACTTAAAAGATTTTTTATTTGTTTATTTATTTTATTTTATTATTATTATTATTATTATTATTATTATTATTATTATTATTATTATTTTTTTTTTTGGGGGGGGGGGGGACATATCTGCTGTTTTTGAAAATGCATATACTTCATTGCCTAATTACATCTTTTATATTTTATTTTTGGTATCTTTTAATGTATGTAATTCATGAAAGAAGTTTTAAAAATAATTTCTGTAATATATTGGATATGTAAGTATTTTGCAATTAAAAATAAAATACATATTATTCGTTTTGAATATCCTATTATACATTTTTTATTGTAAGAAATTTTTTTGAGTCATTAAAATTAATTTTTTTTATAGCTATTTATAAATTGTAAATTTTTTTTAACTTAAAAAGATTTAAATTTTCAGTATAAAGTACTTTTAATTACGAGTACTAATTATAATTGCTACTGAGAACGTAGGGAATAGAATTTCTTATAATTTTAGGTTTTGGACACTTTCGGACAGTTTTGTACAGTTTTAGACAGTTTAGGACACTTTAGGACGGTAAAAACCACCTGTCCTGTCCAAAACCAGTTTCAGACGTCCTAAACCCCAACCCTGGCAGAACATGTTATACTTCAAACATTCCAGTGAAAGTTTTACCCCGAAAGTAAAAGCAGTACCAATAAAAAATTAAAACGTTGAGTGCCCTGTCAGCCATTGGTGGCTGACAGTGTCAAATATGATATAAAGCCGCGTCAACCATCGGTGGCGGATATAAAATACGATATAAAACTAAAAATATTACATTTGATGATTGAAAATTTATTAAAAATTTGCTTAATTTTTATTTATTACAGGAGGAATCATTATGGAATTTTAATGGATTTTAAGAATTTAAGTGGCGCTCAACGTAAAAAAAAAAAAAAAAAAAAAAAAAAAAGAGAAAACTTTTACATTAACAATGAATGTAATGTTGGTCTATAAATTCTTAATTTATTGCATTTAAAATAAAATAACATTTCCCATTTCTGTATAAGGCCGCGGTAGCCCAGTCGGTAGAGCGCTGACCTCGTAATTGGAAGATTGCGGGTTCGGTACTCGAGCCGGCCGAAGACCGTCGTGTACACTAATGGTGGCTGGTGCACGTAAAATCTGTCGTGGCCGCAATGTCCTCCATGTTCCCATCAAAAATTATACCTCTGGGGGTCACCGAAGCGGGAGAGCCATCCCTTCCGTGGAGGATCAAAATTGCGATGGCATGTCTCCGGACCACCTCTAGGGGTGAGTCCCAGACCGTCGCCAATTGCCCATCTGCGTAGCACTAGTGCGACGTAAAACCCAACCAACCAACCAACCCATTTCTGTATATAACTCTATAATAAAAAAAAAAAATATTGGTACCTAAAACTGAGAACAACGGATATTCGTTTTCAAGTAGAAATTACTTGGAAAAAATAAGCAAATATTTGTTGTCATTTCAAACACCTATTTTTTTAAACAATGTTCTAAACTTAGTATAAGTGTTTAAGAATTAAATTAATTTGATTGTGAAATATAATGCATCTCATACTTTATATGCTTTTTAAACAAATGTAACTTTTCTCTTATAAGTCGTTGCTTTGAATCCTTCCTAGGTCCAACTCAACCTTTGTGGCCTCATGAAGACAGTACAGACCGGATCGTCAACCAGCTCATGTATATACCGGCCGGATATAGTGCCTATCGAAATAATTCCCAAAATCGGCTAAAACGGATTCTTCTCTACCACGGTCGAAGAGGGTGGAGTGATTTGCTTTTAGGCCGAAGAGTCTTCCTCAGAGATAAGTGCCCTGTAGATACATGTGAAATTACTATTGAGCATAAAAAGGCAGAGACCTCAGATTTGGTGCTATTTAAAGACAGGTTTTCTTCTGCTACTCATAAACGACCTCTTCATCAGGTAAATTAAGACTATGTTGATCAGGTATTATATGATAAAAATAGTATTAATATTTTTAAAGCCTTTTGTTTTTTAACTGTAGTTTTAACGTGTGATTGTTAAGTTTCTAAACAAAAAATATCAAAGTTCTAACTAAACTCAACTGCTCCAATTTTCCGTAAGGTTCGTAAGTAAACCCCGGAAATCGATAATCAATTGTATTTCAAATCAGTAATGTAACAAACATCATTGATAAATATGGAATTGAAAATTGAATATTTTTGTTTAGAAAGAAAAGTGTCTCGGGCAGTAATTGAACCTGTGACCTCAGACTTCATGTGTCGATGTTTTACCACCGAGCTATCCAAGACATTTCCCAACTGAAAAAAAAAAATTTTCTTTTATATCTCGGTCAGCTGGTGGTGGAATGGCTAACTCTCTGGTCTTCAGTTGAAAGGTGCCGGATTCGATTCCCGATTCAGGCGGGAAAATTCGTAGTATTTCAGAATCTTCTTTAAGATAAAGGGCTCGATCTAATGAGTCTTATTGTGTTAACAATTACCGTTGAGAGGCAACCTAATGAATTATATCGCGTAACTTGACTTTTTTTTTTTTTTTAATAAGATTTATTTTATCATCAGAACTACTTGTAATTTGTTTTTATGTGTTTAAATTTATTGTTGCCAAATATTGTTTGAAAAAAAGAAAAAAAAAAAAAATGGAAAGTAAATAGCGCGAGTAACTTGAAAAATAGAAAAATAAATCGTAAAACATCACATATATTATATTATGGTTTTTACATTTTAGGTATGGTTACTCTTTCTTCTTGAATGTCCACTTCACACACAATCATTTGCTGAAATGGCCGGTCTTTTCAATTGGACAGCTTCCTACCGACACGATTCTGACATTGTGGCTCCTTATGAAAAATTCGTGCTCTATCCTGATTACAAGCCTGAGTCCATCACTTCCCTGAGTCGTAATTATGCGGCTGGCAAAACAAGGAAGGTAGCCTGGTTTGTCTCCAACTGCTCAGCAAGGAACAAGAGACTGCAGTACGCAAAGGAACTCGCCAAGTACATTGAAGTCGACTTGTATGGGAAATGCGGGACAATGAAATGCTCAAGATCTATGTCTGGTTTATGCTTCCAGCTCCTAAATAAAGAATACAAGTTTTACCTCGCTTTCGAAAATTCTAATTGCAAAGATTACATCACTGAAAAGTTTTTCATAAATGGTCTTGGGTGAGTATATATATATATTTATATATATATTCTTTTTACTTTCTTCTATATTCAATAGAAGAAAGTATTGATTCGTAAAAATTTTCGACCTCGGGTTTTTGTTGGATTTACACGTTTCGAGAGCTGTAGAACACGATTTGACCATTTTTAGAAAATGTCTGTCTGTCTGTCTGTGTGTGACAAAATTTTGTGGCAACTGTATCTCAGATACTACTGCACAGAATTTCATACAAATTGGTATGTAGTTACACATTGACATAAATTAGTGCCAACCAACTTTTGGTAAAAAATGTCCAACAGCTTGCGTTGCCATCCCACTTTTTTTCAATTTTTAACGTGGTGGTATAGGACAAAATTTAGTGTAAATGTGCATAAAGAGAATTATTTTTTAACCGTTTGAGTCCGAGAGAGTATGGAAAAAACACTGTCGAAGAATCCCAAACAGCGCAACCGCGCTTTCTTTAAATGAGTATGAAAAGACCCAAGCAGCGCGATAGCGCTTCATGTTTATTTTACATCGATGAATCCCAATCGGAGCAATAGCGCTTCTTGTATTTGTTAGGTAACGCAATTCTCGTCTTTTTATCATCGCTCCGTCACATTTATTGCCGTTTGCAAAGCGATCTCACGTATTCTTGCGTAAGTGTTTTTCATAGTCAATATTTGTGTGTTTCAAAATGATTAGACGTACTTGCCAGTGGCGGATTTAAGGGGGGGGGGGGGCTAGGAGGCTGAAGCCCCCCACAAAACACTAAAATTCACAATTGAATATTGCAATTGTAAATTTTTTATTGGTCTAGAATAACACTTTGAAAAATCTTAGCCCCCCCCCCCCCAAAAGTCAAGCTCTGGATCCGCCACTGGTACTTGCTTCAGTAAATCCAAGCGCGCGACTTCAACAATCGGTAACGCACCGTCAGTTGTCCACAATGCTCAAAATGTACTGGGTTTTCTCGACATAAAATCTCAACAGCGCGATTGCGCTGCTTGGGACTCAAACAGTTAATAATCATAAAGAATTATTTGTAATAGACATAGTCAACTGGGAAAAAAAAAAAAAAAATCTGCATGTAGGTGCCTCCCCTTCCCCTCTGGAGGGGAGTAAATTTTCATGATGGGTATCTTTCAAAAGAGCTCGCCAATACCTTTAAAACGAATAGTTGAACCATCGTTCTGCGATAATTTAAAATAAAGTTATCGATTTTTTTTTTAAATGTAATATTGAGAATAAAATTGACTCTTTTTGGATATTTAGTGTTATACTACTTCTCTAATATGGAAATCGTCTGCTTAATCATGGAAGACAATTTTTTTTAAATAATAATTTTAATAAATTATTTTTACTGAGTGAATTTGTACAGGAAAATATAGAAGAAAATCATGTGGTGGCCACAATATACTAGTATTTTATTGTAAACATTTTTAGGCGCACTATTTACATTTCTTCCTTCCACTGTTAAAAATAAAATCCTACATTTCACAAGAAAAATGGTTCTAATTTAACGGCAACCAATATTTTGGTGTAATGATTAACAATTTTAGTGGTGCGCTGTCAGTAGCATTACAAAATTGGTAAATATTAGCACCAAAATATTGGTTGCAGCTGTAAATGGCTATTTATCACCATTCTTTTGGTGAAATGTTCAATTATTATTTTTAAAAGTATTCAAAATGAATTTATCTGATCCTTTGATAAAATAATTTTACGTTTAGCATCATATTTATTTGTACAACAAAATCCGTGAATGACTTTCATTTTACTTACATGTGAATAATAAATAAAGTTGAAATAAAACTTTATTAAAAATTAAACTGTCACCCGAAAAAATCTTAAGGTAAATCTGACATTATTTTTGACAGATTTTTTTAAAAATGGTTAGTAGTTTTAATATGGTTCTTATCCGATTTGTTCTGTGGGAAACAAGGCTATGAATTGGGATATTGATAATCTTTATTTTTATAAAATAAATTAATTCGAATTTCGAAAACTTTTATGACACTTTTAAATCGTTAAGTTTAACGAATGTTTACTTTAGTTCGCAGTTCGATATATTTCTGGAGTAGTACCTTTGAAATAAAAACAAACGTTAAGACTTTACCTACTAAAGAATATAAATTTTTACTTCCATTACCCTACTACCGTAGGTAATGGAAGTATTGTATTCGGTCCAAAAATTCGATATCGAGTTTTCACCTGATTTACACGTTTTAAGGTCTCCTGAGTCCAAAAAGTAGTTTTTGGTAATTGGTCAGTGTGTGTGTATGTATGTGTGTGTGTTGGCAAGGGGTGCGAATCGGGGACTTCCGTGTGTATACACACCTTCAAACTCGGGACACACACGCAAATGGGGACGTCCCCAATTGCCAAAATTTAAGATTCGCATCTTATACTATTTAATAATGGATTTTTAGTATCTGGACATTAACAGAATAAAAAATTTAGGAAGTCTTCATTTGGAGGTATTTTGAAGCAAAGTGTGTATCTAGATTGTGTGTCGCAGAAGGAAGGGAAAAAGAAGTGTGTATGATAGAAAATCTTAGGTCCTCGTTTGGTCGGTAAAAATACATATCAGGCGATTGATGAATGAACAGGTGGGAAACCTGTTTCGAAGGAGGGGTTAATAATTACTATTTACTACGTTGTAGTAAACTGTACTTTTTTTCCCGCGTTAATAGTAAAGTAGTTTTTGAAACCTACTTAGTTTGGGGCTATTATGCTTTCTGTAAATTAGGTTCTTTAATTCTTTGCAAAAAGAAATCTCAACATAAAAGGAAAAGGAATAATAGAATTTGCCTAAAAATGATTTTATAAATGCTTTTTTTATACTTAGTTTAGTATTTAATTTTTACATGAAAATTTTAACCTTGTTTATTAAAGAATGTAGTCCGGTTATATGAATTTGTTAATACTTATTTAATATTTATATTATCAGTAGTGCTGACATATGATTTTTTCATGATACTTACTGTACACATTTTGTAGGTTTTATGTTCATATACACAATAGTTATTTAACAGCTAGATTTAATACCTTTTAAATATTTTTAATCAATAATTATTACAATATTTTATTTTAGGTATAAATTATCAACTGTATTTAATAATTAATTTATATGAATAAATAATATTTATTAAACGTAATTATTTATAACCATTTTATGAAGTGAAATTAGTGTTTTGTTATGTTTAAAAAAAAAAAGAAAGAAAGAAAGAAAGAAAGAAAAAGAAAAAGAAAAAAATTCCAGCATCTCTTACGGTAAAAATTTTATTAAAATTCTTGTTATGAAAGGATTTATGATATATTGTGCATTTAAATGGTTGAATGGTTTTAATGCTATTTTAACGTGCTTCACAGCGCCCCTAGAGGTCAAAATATGAATTTATAGTGGACTATAAATTTGTGGGTGCCTTAGGTTTTTTACAACTATTATAACTATATTAAATAAATTATGATGCATGTACTCGGTAATTTTCTTTATATTTGCCTGTGAAAATGGAATATTTTGTAAAATTTTCATCATTAAAATAAAAAGAAAAGGGGGAAAAAAAGGCATTTGTTTGAATTCATTTTTATACTTTATATCGAAATGAAATTTTAGCAATAATAAATAATTTACGTTTATAATAATATTTTTATACGTATGGTATATTTGTATGTTGTTTTTGAACTTTGTTTCCTAGGGTTGGCAAAAACTTACGTCATGAAAAAAGAACACCCCCTCTTTATTTATTTATTTTTATTTTATTTATTTATTTATTTATTTATTTTATTTATTTATTTATTTATTTTTGAGGAGGGAGGGGGTAAGGGGGAGAGGTTATTTACTATTAAATGTTATGCAGAATGGAAATTTTAGCGATGATAAATTATTTAATATTTTACTATAATGATTTTAATTCAAGTTATATAAGTGACTCGGGTGCAATACATCAGATTGGTAAGATTAGCAATTAGAAATATGAAAAGTGGGGTTTTTCATACGCGAACAGTCTGGTAATGTCTGTCAAGGAAAGAAAACACCACGGACATTTATGAACAAGAGTTTGCATTAGAGTCAGTATTTTTTATGGCACACCAAAAGCCTGATAATGTTTATCATTATTGCAGTTCATTAAAGCAAAACACTCGATTAGTGCTTATAGCCCTACAAAACTCTCGAGTAAGAAACTTGCACTGTCATAAGTTACATGTGTAGCGAAACAGTTCCTCACTAAAAGCGGCTAGTGTGTAATAAAGTAAAATCAATTATTTGGTACCATAAAAAGTATTTAGTGTCTAATATCCAGAATAAGATCTTTTTTTTAACACCTGAAATGTCAAAAATAAATAATTTTACGGACGCATAAAGGGCAGCTCAGTTATTTATATAGCATTGTATAATTGTACAGATAACTACATATTTTAAATGTAAAACTATGTATTTTATCTAGCTTTGAGAAAAAACGAAATTGGTAAATTAAAAATATGGTGACATGCATAAAATTAATGCACGGATTATATACTGATAAATACAGCATAAAAGAAAAATTACACACGCCGCCCTTTTAGGATCTAATACACACCGGCAAGTTAAGATCTTTTACACACAGGCAAATGAAGACGTGATACACACCGGCAAATCAAGACCTTTTACACACAAGCAAATGAGAACGTGATACACACCGGCAAGTCAAGACCTTTTACACACAGGCAATTGAAGACGTGATACACACCGGCAAATCAAGACCTTTTACACACAGGCAAATGAGAACGTGATACACACCGGCAAGTCAAAACCTTTTACACACAGGCAAATGAAGACGTGATACACACCGGCAAATCAAGACCTTTTACACACAGGCAAATGAAGACGTGATACACACCGGCAAATCAAGACCTTTTACACACAGGCAAATGAAGACGTGATACACACCAATCAAGACCTTTTACACACAGGCAAATGAAGACGAAATACACAACGGCAAATTAAAATCCATTACACACCCGCAAGTAAGAACATAATACACACATGCAAACAAGGACATAGTACATACCACCAAATGAAGACTTATTATACATCGGCAACCTAGGACGTAATTTACAACATACCGCACCTACAAGCCAGGACGTAGCAAATACAGAACTGTAGTAAGCAGGGGCTAAAAGCAGAGCTGGAGAGTATGATGAGGGCTTGGTCACCAAATTCGAAAGAGTGGAACCAGAAATACTGATGACGTAGCAAGAAACACAGAAGTAAAAAATGTGGTACTTGATTTTTTATAATTTCCGCACTTTCTGAAAGCAAAGTATTAGCAAGCCATGGCTTTTCATAGTTAATGCTGTAAGATTAAAAAACAAAAGAATAAACAAATTTTTTTGATTATATATATTTTACTAACGGGAACGAGATTTAATAAAATTTTGCCAAAACGATGCAGTACTCAAAAGTAAATTTTTTAAATGTTTAATAGATAGAGGCTGAAATTAAATTTGTGTGAAATTTTTTTTTTCGCAATTTAAAACTAACAAATAATACCATATACATAAATAAATAAATATATATATATATATA
Source organism: Salticus scenicus (assembly GCA_963930645.1). NCBI lineage: Eukaryota > Metazoa > Arthropoda > Arachnida > Araneae > Salticidae > Salticus > Salticus scenicus. Next base: position 324,587,932 of record OZ005653.1, on the reverse strand, counting down.
TATAATTATAAAACATGAGTTTAAATTAAGAATAATGTATGTATATATTTCGAATGGTTGAAATTCATTTTGCAGGTTTATTTGATTAAACTACTTCGAAATTGAGAATGCATGGTGTTGAATTGAATGCTATTGAAATTCAAATGAAGCAGTTATGTGTTACATTATATATTCCGTCGTTATATCATCGTCAAACATCAATTTCAGCCTTTATCATATACTGCAATATGAAAGCCTCTCTTAGGTGATTCCATACTGCCCTATTCTCTGTAGTTCATCTCCATTCTGCTCGTTCTAAACTTCACAATATCATCACTCCAACGACACAGTGTCTCTTCCTCGGTCTTTTCTTATCTCTCGGCATCCAAAATAAAACTTTGGTGATCCATCTATCATCATTTCTTCTCGCAAGATACCCAAACTAGCTCCATTTTAACTTCTTGACTCAAGAAATATCGTCAGTAACTTTTGTTTGTTTCCTGATTCAAGTGTTTCTGTTTTTGTCTCTTCGGGTGAATCCTAATATGCATCTCTCTATGCTTCTCTGAGTTATTTGAAATTTTTGTATAGCTTTACATGCTAAAGACCAAGTTTTTGAAGTATAAATTAAAACAGGCAAAATGTACTGATCAAAAACTTTGCTTTTCTAATAAATTGGAAGGTCACTTTTTAAAATATATATATACATACACATATATTACATATAATAATAAGCAAGAGGCCTTCCAAACTGTATGAAGTACGACCACTCCAAAAAAAAAAAAAAAAAAGATTCTGGAACGCGATTCTATTTTGATAAAATAAACGTCGTGTTATACCAGGTTTTAATTAGTTAAAAGAAAACTGTTCCATCCATCGCTACAAATGTTGGCATACTTATCAATCCGACGAATATCTATTTAACGTCGCAGTAAGATACTTAGTTCTAAAGATATTAAATAAAACCCCATTTTAACGTTAAATTTTTTTAAAAAGAAAGAAACAATGTTGCCCCCAAAACAGTTTTTTAATACGGGTCACAAAATCCCCACGGACAAAATCCCCGCCGGACAAAGCCCCCACCGGACAAAATCCCCACCAGACAAAAGCCCCGCCGGACAAAAGCCCCATCGGACAAAATCCCCACCGGACAAAATCCCCACCTGACAAAATCCCCACCGGACAAAATCCCCACCGGACAAAATCCCCACCGGACAAAAACCCCACTAAAGCTCAAATATACATGGGGGGAGGCTAAAGGGGACCACAATGAGTATAGCAAGATAATATATATATATATTTAAGATATTAATGAAACTTTGTTTAATTATCATTAGAGTTTTAAGTAATATATACTGAGAGTTACATATTTCTGATAGGGAGGGGTTTCTGCTAAAATTTAGCCATCATTACTGCTCGTTGTATGTGTAGATGAATGTATATGGATGCTTTTAATTTCTGTCAAAATAATTTGTGTGTGTATATATGATATTATGTGAAAGATTATACACAAAAAATTAAAAAATAAAATATATATTAAACACATCTTTATTTATTAAAAGTGAAAATTTTTAATGTTTAAATTAATTTGTTTAATAGAACTATTTGAGCTTTTTAATGGAAAACCTATTTTTTAAAAAATTAATATATATATTTTTTTTTTCTATGAATGATTAAAAAGTAAAATAAAATAAATAAATAAATAAATAAAAATAAGTTTTAAAAAATTAACTAAAAATTTTAGAAAACTAATTTAACTAATATACATATAATCTATACATATAATAAATTAGTCGAGATTATTTAATACTATTGTTTTGGGTTTTAATATTAATAAAAAAAAAAAAAAAATCTTTTAAAATACTTTTAATAATAAAAGTTTATATATATATATATATATATGAATGATTATAAGGAAAACCTAGTTATAAAAATATTTAATGAAATATTCTAAGTAAAAAACTAATTTATTAATTAAAAATAACATTTTTAAGATTTCAATTAAGTGAGATTGTTTAATACTGTTGTCTGGACTTTCAGTTAAAAAGTTTAAACATTCGAGCGGTAATCGATGCTAGTAGAATGGGAGTGTTAAGTTCGATCCGAAGTCGCGTTCGTCGATCAAGCCGTTGAGAGTTTCCCCTGGTTTTCTTCGAAACTTTCGCAAGTATAGGCTAAGGCTCCCGCCCCCTATTCCCACCCCGGAGAGCATTTCACGCAGGTGTAGGGCACTCAAGTTATCAACTGGCTTTAGCACTACCACAATCACTACGAAGATTTTTTTTTTTTTTATATATAAAATGATTCTTTTACTATAAATGATTATATATATATATACATAATTTATAGCAATATATTTTAATTAAAAATTAATTTAATTATTAAAAATATTTTTTTTTCTTTTAAATAATTCAATTAGTTCAGATTGCTTATAACTATTGTTTGGTCGTTTAAATAAAAAAAACTATTTCAAAATGTTCTTAAACATCAAAAGATTTTTTTACTATCCATCATCATAGAAATAAGGAGCTAATTAAAATTATTTAATTTAAAAGACCTAATTGAAAAACTAATTTAATTAAAAAATATACATTTCAATTAAAAAGAGAGAGAGAGAGAGAGATTGCTTGAATAATAATGTTTCAGATTTTAATTGTTAATCTTATTGTAAAATATTTTTAATAAAAAATTTTTAAAAGAAAAAAGAATGCTTATATATATATATACATATATATATATATATATATATATATATGTATTTCTGTTTCTTTTTTTTTTTTTTTTTTTTTTTTTTTTTAAGGTTAAAATTCATTTAATAAAATATTTTAATTGATAATACGTAATTTAATTTTTAAAAATAATTTTTTTTTAAATTATTGAATTATTTAAGATAATTCAATATTGTATTATATATAATATTACTGTTTGGATTTAATAGAAAAAAAATTTAAAAAATTTTTTTTATATAAAAACGTTTCCTACTAATAATTATCGAAAAAGGAACTAATTAAACTAATCTGTATATTCTATGCGAGGTACATATTTAAAGCACAATTTGGTACCTTTATACTAAATACGATGCAACAAAATTAATATACATATATTTGATGTATACAAAATAAATTTTCCTGTAAAATAAGGGCCCGCTAGCACTCGAGAGGTTCTGTCCTGTAAACTGGTAGACGTAAGATTACGAGTTCGATCCCAGGTCGCTCTCGTCGACCATGCCGTTCGGTGTTTTCCGTGGTTTTCACCAAAACTTGTATAAAGGAGCGCTAAGACCCCTTAGAAAGACCCCACGGAAGGCACTCCTCTTCAGGTCTAGGACCTTAGTGCAATCTTTCGCCTTTACTCCCAATACCAATAGCAATATCTGTAAAATAAGATATGATTAGCGTAATTGATTGACTAACAGGGTGTCACAAAGTATTTCTGATATAAATGGGAAAACTACTTAATATTAATTTTCAGTGTTGTACGAATTTTTTTTTAGTACATCATATGGTGTGCATGTACAGTTTACACGATATATATTCGACATAAAAAGTAATCTGTTTAATGCTTTCTCTTATACATACATATGTATATATGTATTATGAATGCGTTTTCATACATGCATAAATATACACGTTTCACACACCATGGAAGCTGAAAATTATTTCAGCAAATTTTGTCTGTGTATTTGTGTGTGAGTGTCAGCATGTCTGTACGCGTAGAACGCTATTTTCATTATTATAAAATATTCCAATATTAAAATATTAAAATATTAAAATCAGGGCGCGAAATTTCCGCTCGCCAGCTCGCTATTGGCGAGTGGAATTTTTACTGTGGCGAGTAAAAATTTGGTCTAGTTATGGATAGGATTCTTACACGATACGGTGACAGAAAACATTCTTTTTATAGATTTAAATATGGCAAAATCTTGCCGTCTTATAACCTCATAACCTGAAAAAGGAAAAATGCTTAGTGCCATAAAAGTTTTAATCTCTTCGGCAGTTTCGTTTCTCCAACTGTGATTTCTCCAAGCAGAGTGAGAATAGACGAGCAGAGAACCTCTTTGCCCCTCGCCCACTGTCCGAGAGAAGAGAAATGTGAAAGTTTGCCTATGCGATATTGGCGCATGAAAATGAACCCGATCCCTTTTAAAGATACTGCCTACGTTTATTTTGTTGAATAATGATAAAAAAAACAGTTTACATTTTCCAGTTTTTTACTGAAACTCCAAGGATTTGCGCTTGTAATGATTTGCAGAAGGTAGGCATGTAAGAAAGGATTTTATCGAAAAAGTTATTCTGAAATGGCTATTTCAAATGACAACAATGAACAAGATATACACATCGACATTCCGTCTGATTACATAAATAAAATGGACGAAAAAGGCATTTCTGATGTAAAAAGTTAAATAAATAAACAGGTAAATGAGGAAACTTAATCTTTCATAATAAAAAGATTTTCACAGGATATTATTTAACAAAGAGTTTTTTTTTTTTTTTCCTTTTTTTCTTTAATGACTCTTTGCATTTATGTTATTAGACATTTTAATCTTTTTCAATTCTCAAATACAATACATTATAATGATTTTTAATTATAAATGATTATGAGACATGATGATAAACGGCACACTTTTAATATATATAATTTTAAGCATATTTGTAAAAGCATTTCAGGAAATATTAAAAAAAAAAAAAAAAAAAAAAAAAGACAACTCTATTTTGTGGCGAGTAACTTTTTTTTCGGCGAGTGTAATCTGAGTTGAAATTTCGGGCCCTGTTAAAATATTCTCATTCGATTTGTAGACCCCCAAAACAGTTATATTCCTATTTTGAACGATCTAACTCAATTTCTATTTTTTTGCCCCTTCGTCCCTCCCCCCCCCCCAATTTTAAACGGTCTTACGGTATTTTTACTTTTTTGCCCCTTCGCCCTCCCTTCCCGCTCTTCTTAATAATTTTACACTCTCAAAAATATTCTCATTCGATCTGCAGACCCCCAAAACCTTTATGTACCTATTTTGAACGAGCTAACTCCAATTCTATTTTTTACCCCTTCGCTTCCCCCCCCCTTTCCGATCTTCCTAATAATTTTAGACTTTCGAAAATATCCTCATCCTATTTATAGGCCCCAAAAATCTACATGTACCAATTTTAAGCGATCTCACGCTAATTTCAATTTTTTTGTCCCCCCCCCCTCCTCCCACTTTTCGAGCCAACCAATAATTTTGCACTTTCGAAAATAACCTCATTTGATTTGTAGACCACAAAAACATAGTAAAATTAAGAATAACAGAAGATTAAATGTCACCGAAATCCACGTTAACCAAAAAGAATTAATTTGTAATTAAATTAATAATAACCCGTGAAGAATTTAGTACAGATAAGAAAACAATTAACAGTTAATATCTTTAATAAACTATGAACGATCACACTGAGTTTCTAGTGGGAAAAGTAACAGATTTATTGAATAATTTATTTTATAGCGAGTTTATTAATTTGAAATGTTAATTTTATCCAAAATATCATACGTAGGGCCTTTGTCCGGGCTAAGTGGGGTTTTTGTCCGGTGGGGATTTTGTCCGGTGGAGCTTTTGTCCGGTGGAGCTTTTGTCCGGTGGGGATTTTGTCCGGTGGGGATTTTGTCCGGTGGAGCTTTTGTCCGGTGGGGATTTTGTCCGGTGGGGATTTTGTCCGGTGGAGCTTTTGTCCGGTGGGGATTTTGTCCGGTGGGGATTTTGTCCGGTGGGGCTTTTGACCGGTGGGGCTTTTGTCCGTTGGGATTTTGTCCGTATCCCGAAGAAAACATCATTATCCTCATTTGCAGCAGGACATCATCTTGAATTTTGTTTATTATGAAGTAATCTATTATACAATCGAAGAAGTTATAAATTTCTAAGAAAAAAGCATGAATTAAAAGTAGCACGTGAGTACTAAATTAAATTCTATAAAATATATATATATATATTATTATTATTTTATTTTTTAATACATTAACTGTAATTTAATAGTTATCTTTTGATTTAAATATGTAAAAATGAACAATATAAACCGATTCTTCTCTTTAAAATGTGAATTTGCGTTCCTTACTTGTGGTTACCACATTAATTTAATTTTTTATTTAATTTTAACTTTTTCTTTTAAACTTTATTTATTTTCTTACAGCCATCATACATATATAATTTCAAATGATGTAGACACAATTATGTGTCTTTTTTTAATATTATTACTATATTTATTTATTTATTTAACGATTTGTTGTATTGCACGAAAGCGGATAGCTTAATTTATGTAAAATTATTATGAAATTTCTCATGAATCATTTAACTTATTTTTGAATGCATCTCTCATATAATCCATATAATCATTTTGTGAAAAAAAAAAAAAAAAAATCTCTACAAATTCTTGTTTTTTCTCTCTCTTTCTCTCTTTCTTTCTTTCTCTTTTTTTTTTTTTTCTTTTAAATCTTTTCTCTGCTATCTTCGCATGCATTATTTCGATAAATTCTCGTTCTTTGTAGAAATCGATATAAAATTATAGCTTTTCCTGTCTTTTGTATTACGCTGCGACTATTATACTCAACAATATCATAAGATGACCTTATTAAATATGAATTTTTAGAATAAAACAATAGGCAAGTGAATTGGGTGGTGCAAAGAACTGCTGAGTGTCCAGTCCGATGCTTTGCTTTCTAGTAGAGTGTTGCCGCGCGCGATGTGTATTTTTTTTTTTTTTTTTTTTTTTTTTTTAGTGACGACATCAGACTTTCGATAGGGAAAAAAGACAAACATAGGGCGGCAGGTATATTTTCAAAAACATGTGACGTCTAGTTCTTATCTATTCCATCGACCTGGGTTAAAAATATTAATCTTCCAAATCAGTGGACAAATATTTTGTTTCCAACACAGTAAAAATACATAGAGCTTTACTCCCTCAAGAAAGTTCCATTACTTTATGACAAGAGAAGAATAGTCCTGAAAGAAGTCAATAAAAATTCTAAAACTCTTTAAATGAAGCATATAGCTTCTATTCTCGTCACAATAATCTTAGATGTATATAGAAAGAAAGAATTCCCAAGAAATTATTTTCTAAAATATGTAAACTGCTGTTTGTAAAAAATACAACACAAAGAAGGAATGCAAATATCATAATGATATTATTGAAATTTCAGGAAATTTGGAGTAATATGTACTGAGAAAACAGTACATAAAGCAGCGACCTCTGTGAGCAATAACTGCACTTACCTGCCTACGCATTGAATCAAATAGCGATTGGATGACGTGTGCAGGTAAAGCATTTCATGAAGCTTCAACACGATGCCATAATTCATCGATCGTAGTTACTGGTGAGTGATGGGGGTCACTCGCTTTTCAACGATTAAACAGTCATTTTCATTGGTGCAAGATCAGTAAAACGGACCGACCAGAGCAACAGTCGGACATATCCTGTATCAAGGATGATCCGGACAATACTTACACTTGCGGTCGTGCATTGTCTTGCCTAAGTACTGCGTTTCGTAGGCCTTGAATTTAGGGCAGAGCGAAGGGCCTTAACTCGTCAGAAATGTAATGGCTGGTATTCAGAGTGGTGGGAATCAAAACAAGAGGTGATCGAGACGTATATCCAATTGTACCACATACCATCACTCCAGGTGGTGGCCCAGTATGCGGCTACCAAAATTTTGATTACTTTCAAAACTGCATCGCTGATAAGGGCGCCTTTAATGTGTGATTAATGATGAATCTGGACGCAGGGATGACGTGAAGTCGCCTTTCAGACAAATCACAATCCTGTTTACAGCATCAAGATTTCCTTATCCGTATTTAACGGCATTGTCAATAATGCACAATGTCAGCTGGGATTCGGCATCGTCACACTCTCCGTCGCTTGCAGTGATGGTATGCGGTCCCATTGGATACACGTCTCGATTACTTCTTGTTCGCATTCCCGGCACTCTGAAACGCGGCCATTAAATTTCTGGTGAGTTAAGGCCCGCACCTCCTCTCTATATTCAAGGCCTCCGCAGCGCCACATTTAAGCAGGATAATGCACGACCGCAAGTTGTCTGTATAGTCCGGACCTTCCTTAATACATAATGTGTTCAACCGTTGCTCTGGTCAGCGCATTCTCCTGATCTCGCATCAACGAAAATGACTGTTTAATCGTTGAAAAGCGATTGGCTCCCCACCACTCTTCAGTAACTACGATCGATGAATTGTCGCATCGTGTTAAAGCTTCATGAAGTGCTCTACCCGTACATGTCATCCAATCGCTGTTTGATTCAATACCTAGACAGATAAGTGCAGTTATTGCTCACAGAGGTCGTTGCTTTATGTACTGTTTTCTCAGTACATGTTATTCCAAATTTTCTGAAATTTTAATCAATTGTTCTTCTTACTATAATGGATGTGCCCAATAAATATCAGTATGATATTCTCATTCCTTCTTGGTGTTGCATTTTTTACAAACAGCAGTGTAGAATATTATTATTATTATTTTTTTTTTTAAATAAATGAAAATACAACGTTAATAACTATTTTTTTCCCCTTCTTTTTTATTATTGAGTAGCGTTTATGCAAGTAATGAAGCATACAGCTCAAAGAGTAGTTTTTTATCTTATTATTTATTTATTTATTTTATTTTGCGGTATTTAAACTATTTAGCTTTAATTTCGAAAATTTGTGTACATAGTATATGTACATAATGCTTGATTAGATGCTTGATTACGGAGGATGGGTAGTGTTTTTTGGCTGGACGGATGGGAAGGATTGGGGGGAAAAAAGGGAGGAGGGGTCATTACTTTTATTTTTATTTTTCACTTTAACAGATAGCGCTCATTTCTCTATAACATATTCTTTTGCATCCATGAAATACTTCTACCTCAATATATTTATGAATTGCGAATTTACGTAACTCAAATTAATTTCTGTAATAAATTCAAATTTAATTAAATAATTAAAATTTAACATTAAGGTTTATTTACTAAAAATTAGAAGATCTATTTACACTAAAATTTAAACTAAAAATTATTTTACTTAATCGTTGAGTAGATGAATTCATTTCCCTTATTAATTGTGAATTTAACTGTTTTCTGTCTTATGGCTGTTCTGGAGTGTTTTACCTTTTTCGGCATGCTTTTCAAAAATAAAGAAAGTTAAAATTTAGTTTTACTAAATTTCCTTAGGGTTGATTTATTGTGAAGGGATTGGTGTTTTATGTTTAATAAGTTTATTTCTCTCATGGTATTTTCCACTTCAAAGATTTATTATGAAAAAATTGGTGTTTGAAGTTTAATATGTTTATTTCTTTCTTGGTTTTTCCACATATTGTTTGAAATTATTTTCAAGTCTTTTAGGTGACTTCAGGCATTGCATGCTGTAAATTTTTAGCAATTTGCATACAGCATGACAGAAATATCACCTAATTTGCATATAACATTCATTCAGTGTCCTTGAAAAAGTGGTGAATTTGTATTCTTCAATATCGGGTTGCTTATTTTTTCTTTTCGTCAACTTCATTCATTTTTTATAGTTGTTTGTGTGATACTTGGTTTTATAATATGCAATGTTTGAAAGGTTTTCAATATATATATATAATATTATATATATAATCTATATATACATTTACCGAATCTTATATAAGTTATTATTTGATAAATATATGAAATTCTGATATATGGATACATATCTAGTAACAGTTGCATAAATTATACTCTTAAACTCTTGAACAAACATGATATAATAAAACTTTACAACATAGAATGAAAAAAAAAAAAATATATATATATATATATTGTAGCATTTCGAAAATTATGAGAGGGGATCAAAAAATTTTATTTTAAAATTGACTCAAAATTAATCTTAATAAAATAAATTAATAATTAGATGTTAATTAATATTCACTAATTATTTGTATCAATTATAAAATATTATAAATTATGAGCATTTATAGCGCATTAATTTTGGTTTTAATTTGGTGATACTTTTATTTGGCAATAAAAAAAAAAAAAAAAAAAAAAAAAACTTCGTAATAATGAATAAAGGGTGTCTTGAGCATGCTGAGCCCTCCCTTTCCTACGTCGCTTTTGTATTCGAAGTTCGATCCAATGTCACATTCGTCGGATTAGTAGTTCGGAGATTTTTATGGTTTTTCTTCAAAACGTGCGTGAATACGGACTAGCATCCCTGAGAAAAATCTCTCATTTCTGCCGAGGCGCAGGTCTCTATTATAGGCTAGGGTTAGGTACCAGGGATTTTGACTTTTCGTTATTATCGATAAAAACACTACATAGTAAAACAAAGAATGTAGTGTGTTGTTTAAATTATATTTAAATATCTATATATATATATATATATATATATATATATATATATATATATATAAATTGATAAAAATCCTTTTAAAATATTAAATACTGATTGTTTCTTCAGTGGGGTAAAATTTTTAATTCCATATGCGACTTCTAAAACTATAGAGATTTGTAAAGTACCATAAGCAGAAATACTTCAAGGAAATGGGTCCACCAGTGGCTGAGCGGTTGTGCGCTCAAAGCTGGTAGACGTGAGGTGCCAGGTTCTATCCCAGAATGCTCGTCGGCCTAGTCGTTCGGAATTCTCCGAAACTTGCGAAATACGGGCTAGAATCCCTTAGAAAGACCCCCTCAGGCCTAGGACCTACAGCAGTTAATCGGCCTTATTCCCAAAAATCCTTCAAAGAAATGTATGCAATATTCCTAAGAATAATTTTTATTGTGGGATAGCATTTAGATAAATGTAGCTTCTTCTATTTTTATTTTTTTGTTAATCGCGGCATGGTATACATTGCAAACAAGTAAATATATGGATTGTTGTTGTTGTTGTACCGAATAAGGCCGATTGACTGCACTAGGCCTGAGGAGGAATTCTCTCTGTGGGCTTTTTTTAAGGGGTCCTAACTCATATTCACGCAAGTTTCGGAGAAAATCACGGAAAACTCCGAACGGCTAGGACAACAAGCGCGACTAGGATCGAACCCACGCAATAAATGGATTGAACTCTTCTCATACTAAGCCAGGTCATGTCTGAAAACGAAGGTGATCTGGATTCGCATTTGGCACCTTCCCCTTGTCCTAAAATACAGTGCGTAGCGAAATGATAGGTCCACCCGCATTTTTCAAAATTTCGACTCTTAATTGAGAATAAGAATCACTTTTTTGGTAGAGTTAATTAATCAGTAATTGTTATAACTATTTATGAAGAAATTTCTTAAAAATAAATAATTCCTTTTTATTTTATGCAAATTTTCATTTTCAGACCGTTTCGAAAAGATAGGTCCGCCTTCAGAAATTTTGCACCAATCACGTTTATTTCCAAAAAATTTGCATAAAAATCGTTGCTTAGTCTTACTGCGGGATTATGCTGGCTGCTGTGGAGGTATTTAAACAGATTTGAACATCACGTTCTAATCAAACGAAATGGGTCGTCCTTGCAGTCTTTCGCTGGTTGAGCAGGGGGAAATGGATGCATTTAAAACGTGTGGAAAATCGAATAGAGAAATAGGTAAATTTTTAAACAGATCACATTATGTTGTAAACAATAATTTGCGACTTAGAAATGCTTATGGCAGTAAAAAATCATCTTGCCGCCCGTCAAAAGTGACACCCCGACAAAGAAGGACCGTAAAGGACACACCGTAAAGGAGTTAAAATCTGGAAATATGAGCTTATCCACTGTGGCCAGACAACAAAACCCTCCAATATCAAAATCTACAGTTCATAGAGTGGTAAAGAAGTTCGGCAATATAGTTTACGTGAAGAGGAAAGCGCCTCCGAAATTGACTAAAAAGCACCAAGAAAAGAGATTGAAATTCGCACATGAAGTGATGTCCTGGAAACAAGATTGGCATCGTGTGATATTCAGTGATGAAAATAAATTCAACCTGGATGATCCAGATGACTGCCAGTACTACTGGCACGATCTGCGTAACGATAGACAGATATTCTCGAAGAGGCAAGCTGGTGGTGGTTCCATTATGGTATGGGCCGGATTCGGAGGTGCAGGAAAAACTGATATAGCATTTGAAAACAATCGTTTGAATACTGCAGGCTATCAACAGCTGCTTGAACAATATTTTCTTCCACAAGCAGAGCACATTGGTGGCCCATTCTTCATGTTCCAACAGGACAATGCTCCTGCGCACACTGCAAAGTCCACTTTCGAATGGTTTCTAGATAATGGTGTACATGTTATCGATTGGCCATCTTGTAGCCCCGACCTGAATCCAGTAGAAAACATGTGGGGTATACTCGCAAGAGCGGTGTATGCAGGCGGAAGGCAGTACAACAGTACTGCAGACTTGAAAATGGCTATTTCCTCCGAATGGTCAAAAATCGAGAAAAAGTGTTTGCAAAAACTTATAGAAACCATGCCGAATAGGATTTATGAGCTTATTCTGAAACAAGGTGGAAAAATTTCTTATTAATTCAACATTAATTTGATGCTTGGTTCAGTGGACCTATCTTTTTGAAACAGCTTTTTCATGTAATTTTTGTTTTCCTTATTATTCCTATTATTTGTATATTATTCATGTATTATTTTACATTGAATGAAGTAATGTAGTTTATAAAATAGTACTTTGTACACAATAAAACCTTTTTTACCAACATAACTTTCGTTTTTACTGGTGGACCTATCATTTCGACACGCACTGTATGCATATATATATATATATATATATATATATATATATTATTGTAAATGTTAGTAGAAGGATCTTCAGGAAAAATTATCGTTCACTGGTAATTCGCAATAAATCTGGTAAGATTACGGCAGAAATTCGGTTTTCTTGAAAATCGCTGTAATGATTTATATGCGTGTATAAATATAGTGTTAGAGGTTTTTTTTTTTAGATGAAAAAAAATCTGATTATTAGATAATAGATTTAAATATTAGTAGTCGCTGGTGTCCGGTGCTTTTCCTGGAACAATACCTAGCAGAAACCCTGTTTTCTAGGAAATTGCTAGATTTAGGGATTTGAGATGATAATTCGTTTTGAATTTGTTTTATCTCAAGGAAAATTAGATTTCACTGGTAGCCCGCACTCCATCCGAGACAATAAAAAATATATATATATATATATATATATATATATATATATTATCACATGGCCTTTATTATCACATTTTCGAAAACGAATCCCTATATTACGCTACGAATAATTTTTACAACGGAACTAAGTAAACAGTCAATCAGGGACTGAATATAAAAAGAGAAAAAACTGGTACAGGTTATTAAAATGCTGTGTACATTAAGGTTTAATTAAAACAGTGCTTTACGCTAAATATTTGGTTAGTTAATAAATAATAATAATAATATCAATAATAATAAAGCTGCTGATTTCACAAGTAATTGTCATTATATTATTCTAATAATTTATATCTTTTATCATAAGATTCCTATAAAAAAAAAAAAAATCGTCATCTAAAAGAGATAATTAAAGTTAAAAAAAAAAAAAAAAAAAAAAAGATTATTATGTGAAGTTCTGTTCAGCCGAGCAATGTTTAAACTGATTTTACAAATTATCACCATCACTTCTAGAACATTTTTCATTATTTATAACTATTACTTACTTTTCATGAAAATCGCAATGAGCGGATTTCTTTTAAATTAAGTTAAAATATAATGAGAAAAAGTTGTCTTTAATATTAGGGAATACCGTATTTCAAACGGAAAAACTAAGAGCAACTGTGCGTTTCAACTTTTTAGAAGGTAAATATGTATAATTTTCATTTTTTGTGACTATAACATTTAATCTCTTTGCAGTATATAAATATATATATATATATATATATTTATAATAATAAAGCATCAATTAACCTTTCATATGTATTGTGAAAAAATAATTAGAAGCTTTGTGAGAGAAAATTAAATCAGTCCAATAGAAGAGGTATATCCTATATCAGTAAAAAATATTTCATTTTATTTTTGTCTTAATCTTTTAAATATTACCTTTTATATGCATTTAAACATCTTTGTGCCGAGTTTTCATAGAATAAAAAGGCACACTCTCTTTTTAACCACCTGCAAAAAACGCAAAGGCGCTTCCTATGTTATGTTCAGTATAAAATAAAATTCTTTTCAAAATATCGATCATGAACTTTAATGCATCAGAATTTTTTTTTTTTTTTTTTGCAAGTCCCTCTACATACATTAGTTGCGAAAATTATACAATTTTCAACAGAAAATATCGATATGCCATAGAAAACTTGAATTAGGTATACCAGCTCCAAGCCCTTCAATAAATATTATCGGGGAAAAAAAAAATCTTGATCACAGAGGTTAACAGACAAACAGAAAGACAAAACGAAGCCAACTAATTATTAGATATTCTTAGATGCTTTAAAACGCATTTTTATTTATTTTTTAATGGGTTTTTTCTGGGGACTTTTTTTCCTGGGGACTTTTTTTCCGGGGACTTATTTTCCTGGTGACTTTTTTTCCGGGGACTTTCTTTCCTGGGGACTTTTTTTCCGTGAATTTTTTTCCGGGGATTTTTTTTCCGGGGACTTTTTTTTCCGCCATTCTTTCTTCATATATGTATTTAAATAAAAGCAGAAGAACTATTGTTATTATTATTTTTAAAGAGGGGGGGGGGGAAATAACCTATAAAATTATAAAGCAAAAAATTAATTAATAAACAATTGATCTCGACACATAGAGAAAAATGCTTAATACATTTTTCAGAAAATCGATTAATATAAAAAGAATAGTTATAAAAAAGAATTATTATTTTTATTATGATTATTATAAAGCTCTCATTAAGCATAAAAATGAGAAAAATTCGCGATTTTAGGGGTGCAGATTCCATCAAAGGTGAGATAACTAAATGACTGACATGCCCTCAGGCAAGATAAGATTTGTCAATCTGTTTTGAAAGCATTAACAGTGCCCACCTATTTTTCCGGAATCCCTCCCTTTCCGCGAACTGCTGAAGCAAGATTCTAGTTCTATCTAATGACTCTTTTACAAAAGAATATCCTACACTGCGAATTTGTATAGAACTATTTTTATGTATTACTTTTTCTCTCAATCTCATTCTTTCTTTCTTTCTTTCTTTTTTTTTTTTTTTTTTAACGAACATGATTTCAATATTCTTTTCACAAAACGTTTAAGGGGGAAATATCATTTCATTGAAAGCATAATCTACTTTTCATAATTTGACTTTTACATGATATAAAAAAAAAAAAAAATCTATATATAAATAGTAGTTTTAAATTTTTCTGAAGTTTAAAAATAATTTCATAGACTATACAAATTAAAAGTTTTAAATAAATTTGTTATAAGATTAAACAAAAGCTTCAGTTTGTTCAATAAACTGTTTCAAGTGATGAAACTGTTTTTACTTTCCAAACATACATATATAACGAAAGTATTGTGTCATCCTCATCATGACAAAAATACGAGTGAGATTTTTGTGTTTCTACAAGTTTTGAGGTGCCCTGAGTTCACTTTTGCTATTTTTGCAGTGATGCATGCATGTAAGTACATGATTGAACGCAATATCGTTTAAACGTTTTGATCAATTGAACTGAAAGTTGGTGCATATATATATTATAGGAAACAAAAGAACGAACTCTATTAAGTGAATCTAGCACTTATAGCTTTCTTAGAGAGACATAACGAAAATTTCTTTATCATTATGGCCTATAAGATCAAATTGTTTAAAGTGCAATAGCGTCTTAATGCCTTATTAGATTGAGTTGAAAATTTAGGGAGGCAGAAAAATGGTTAAGTGGAAAAAATGATTAACGGAAAAATAGTTAATGGGAAAATGGGTAAGCGAGAAAATGGATAATGATAAAAAGGATAATTTGAGAATTGCTACGAATCATATACTAAAAATTTTCAAAATTATATTATACATATTAAAACTATGCATTAAATGCTAAAAACTTGATTTATGTGCACAGTGGATCTCAAAACGTAATATTATATATATATATATATATGAGTGAAAACTTAAAACTTCAAAATATACTTTGTTTACGGATCCCGGAAAAAAGGGCACCGGAAAAAAGGGCACGGAAAAAAGGGCACCGGAAAAAAGGGCACCCGGAAAAAAGGGCACCGGAAAAAAGGGCACCCGGAAAAAAGGGCACCGGAAAAAAGGACACTTTTTCAATTCGCAAATCGCAAAATAATAAATATCAAATAATGATGTATAAAAATGGCTTTCAAATTACACATTTAGAAATTTCAATTGATTTGGTACAACATTAATATAGTACATACCTCGGGGAAGATGGGGGGAGGGGGCGCAGGAGCAGATCGAAAAAAAAACAATTGTTTTTACATAAACTCTTACCGATTTTAATGAAACTTTGTATAATCACGTACAATTTGTGAAAAAATTATTGTAAGTGTCAGGCAAACTTTAGGGGAGGGAGGGTTAAAGAGGGGGTGCAGAGGAAAATAAAATTACGTTTTATGTCACAGTTTTACCTACTTTAATGATATATTCTATAACTATCACTAACATTTTATGAAGATCACAGTGAGTGTATTATGGGGAGCAAGGGGGGCAGATAAAAATAAAATATATTCTTCTTTAAATTACTCTATTATTGATTAAATTTTTTTTTGTACAATCACGTATAATTTATTAAAAATTTACAGTAAGTATCAGACATACTTAGTGTGTGTGTGTGTGTGGGGGGGGGGGGGGGTAAACAAGGGAAGGAGAGGAAAATAAAGTGATTCTTTATATCATCATTTTAGCGATTTTAATGATATATTCTATAACTACCACTTAATTTTCATGAAGATTACAATGAGTGCATTATATACCTGGGGGGGGGGGGCAATGGGGAACCGATGGAAATAAAATATATTCTTCTTTAAACTACACTATTATCGATTTAAACAAAAACTTTGTATAGTAGAGTACAATTTGTGAAAAAAATCACAGTAAGGTCAGACATACTTGGGGGGGGGGTTTAAAGAGAGGGGGGGACAGAGGAAAATAAAATATTTTTTTATATCACCATTTTACCGATTTTAATGACATATTCTATAACTATCACTTGCTGGTATCACTAAAATGGTAATATAAAAATTCAATTTATTTTCCTGTGCCCCCTCCTAACCCTCCCCCCCCTCCCTCCAAGTATGTTTGACACTTACTGTAATTTTTTCATAAAATATGCGTGATTATACAATTTTTTTAAATCGATAATATGATAGTTTAAAGAAGAATATATTTTATTTTCATCTGCTCACCCTTGCCCCCCCCCCCCTCCCAGATATATAATACACTCACTGTTATCTTCATAAAAGTTAAGTGATAGTTATAAAATGTATCATTAATTCGGTAAAATGGTGATATAAAAAAATCATTTTGTTTTCCCCTCCCCCCCCCCCAAAAAAAAAAAATATATATATATATATATATATATATATCTGTATATATATATAAATTACGTGTCACGATGTTTGTCCGGGGTAAACTCCTAAACTAAGGAACCGATTTTAATGAAATTTTGCACACTGTGTGCAGTTTGGTCCAACTTGAGAGATAGGATAGTTTTTATCTCAATTTATTGTCACAATATTGTTTTATTGCAATTATTTGTTAATTATAGACCTTTATTAAAGTTGCTCCAAAATATCTGTGAGTTCCATTAATTTAATTGTTGCCAAAAAAAAAAAAAAAAAAAAAAAAAAATACGAGTTCATTTTCTTTTGACATAAAAATAAATACATTTAATCAAACGTGAACGTTAAAAAATTATAAAAAGTTAAATTATGCATCTCACGAAAATTGACGTCATAATCAATTTAAAGATTTTATACACATTGATAAAGTGCTAATGTAGTTCTATCATAGATATAGTAATATATATAGATCTCTCATCCCCATGTTATCGTACAAAGATTTTTGATGCCGAAAAAAAATAAAATAAAATAAAAGCTTTGGAAACAGCCATTAAGTGGTATTGAAAAAAAAAAAAGAAAGAAAGAAAGAAAAGAAAGAAAGAAATATGAATTTGAAACTGTATCTGGAGTCTTCCATTCCCCTTTAGCAAATAAATTATTCATAAATTTTATTTGCTAAAATATTAGTATGTATTCCCGTGTGTATTCACTCGGGGAAAGACGGCCATATTTTGGTAAAAACGTCGTCTTTTCCCAAATGAAAAGGAATAACTTTTTTCTCCCCAATGATCACTCTATTCTATATATGCTATACTATATCTATGAGTTCTATGCGCAAGCGAAGTGTGACTCACTGACCGTCTGTCCAGCCAAGAAAAAGATTTCCTATGTTAATTGCCCACTGGATTTTTTGTAAGAAATTATTAAAAATCGAGGAAATTTATTTCCCGATTTTAATCCTTATATTTGGGTATAGATATGTATTAGTTATCGCGGGTGTTAGATTGAATTATTTTTCTGTCAAATTGACAAAATTTTAATTTTAAATTTCAAAACTCTGTCGCCCTTGGCTTTTATTATTATTATTATTATTATTATTTGGCGATCAAAAGCGTAACACGAAAATATACATGCCAGATGTATGCATTGTATGAAATGTAATATGTATTATTCATTGTACGTATGTATGACATGTAATATGTATTGTACGAAATATTGTTTCATATTATTCATTACTCTTTTAATGTAAGTTGTTAAAATAACCATGATTTTTTAAAGGAATTAAATATTTTCGCCAGATAATTTGGCGATATTCTTTTTTTTTCGCCAAGGATGACAGAAATGAAATCTATTCCGCTGCAAAATATTAGTATCTTACATCAGATATTTTATTTAGACATTTGAAAACAAATTTGACTTCAAACTATGATAGAATATTTATCATTTTCCTTTTAATTAGTATATTATTAGTATATTAAAATTTAAAAGCATGGTATATAAAAAGTTTTTTTTTTTTTTTTTTTTTATATAATTATTCTTATCTTAATCCTCAATGTTTCCCATCTTTATTAACTTAAATTTACTATTAAAATTTTAACATACCCAAAAACTTCTCATCACTTCGTTAAAATACACTAAACTTTTCCAAAATCTTTTTCTATTTAAAATGATACACGTATTTACTTTAAATGTCCAATATTTCATAAGATTTCCAATTTTAAAGATTTAAAATATTTATCAAATTTACTTATTTTTCTGGTTTAGCCTTATTGTTTTCCTTTTTATAACTACAGCTGTTTCCCTCTTTAAAATATTTAAAATGATGAGGTCATTTTATAGTAAAATTATCCATTATAGCATATATTATATTTCACTCCTCCATAAAAATTGATTTTAAATTAGTCTGTTTCTTTTATACTTTTATTTTAATAGAATTTTAATAGAATTTAATTTATATATTAGTCATTTTAGCAATTTTATCCAAAGTAGCATTAGAAATAATATATATCACTTCTCCATTAAAATTTATAGGACCCTACAATAAAATTAATTTGTGCTTAATATCAACACTACGAAAATTTTTATCAATCGCTTCCAAATTTTGACCTAAGTTTCAAATCTCAACCCTGTGGGTTTTTACATCGGCTACAACGTTTTCGTCTTTGTTCGTAAATAATAATTTGACTGTACTAAATAGTTTACAGCCGTATAATTCAACGTATAACTTAGTCACAGCAACGCTTGGCCGGGTCTGCTAGTATATATATATATATGTCTGACACTTATTGTAATTTTTTCACAAATTATACGTGGTTATACTGTTTTTTGAATCGATAAAAGGGTAGTTTAAAGAAGAATGAAATCTATTTCCATATCCCCCCTTGCCCTCCCCCCCCCCCAGTATATAATGCACTCATTGTGATCTTCATAAAAAGTAAGTGATAATTATAGAATATATCATTAAATCGGTAAAACAGTGCTATAAAAGATAATTTTATTTTCCTCTGCCCCCCTCTTTAACCCCCCCCCCCAAGTTTGCCTGCCACTTACTGTCATTTTTTCACAAATTGTACGTGATTATATAAAGTTTCATTAAAGTCTGTAAGAGTTTTTGTAAAAACAATTATTTTCTTTCGATCTGCTCCTGCCCCCCCCTCCCCCTCTTCCCCGAGATATATACTAAATGAATGTTGTACCAAATCAATTGAAATTTCTAAAAATGTAGTTTGAAAGTCATTTTTTAAATTCATTATTTGATATTTATTATTTTGCGATTTGCGAATTGGAAAAGTGCCCTTTTTTCCGGGTGCCCTTTTTCCGGTGCCCTTTCTTCCGTGCCCTTTTTTCCGGTGCCCTTTTTTCCGGTGCCCTTTTTTCCGGGATCCTTTGTTTACACGCAGAAAGGGGCATGAGAAACTAATTTTTTTTTTTCTTTTTCTTTCTTTTTTTTTTTTTTTTTTTTTTTTTTTTTGCGAGCAGTGTTTATCGACATAGTAGAAGGCAGACAAACATTTCATCAATTATATTCAATAGAAAAGAACGTTTAATTTAATTTTTGATAGCCCTGTATGTTATAAAAAGCACCACAGAACTGCCATTTAAAACAATAAGAAAAAGAACTTTGTATAAAAACCATAAAATGCTATAACCTGCAACAACTGTTTCGGGTAGAAATTAGACACGACACTTCGTCAGGCGAACAATGTAGTCACGAGTGCTGCAATACGTAACCGCTTTGATTGAAGCACTCGTGACTTATAGTGTTTTCAAAGTTTTGATATTATTAGCCCTGCACATTCTCTAAAAATTTTATGCACGTTACACTGCGTAGTTAAATTTACTCTTATATGAAAAACACGTAACAGAAAATGATATACACATCCAGCAGTTTCCAAGTACAACCAAATTCTATTCAAATACTTTGGGAGCCCTGTAAACGATGAATGAGTTCCATATACAATTTATACAAAACATACTTTTTGTGCTTAAAAAAACTATGTTAAATTTTGTGTGATGCAGCGTATAGATGTTACACTGTACTTAAAACAATTTTTTTTCATAGACTTAAAGTATTTGCGGTCTCGTGGATGGCCCTGTACATGAACCCTTTGCTTGATCTCAAAGAAAGGTTTAGTGTTTGTAGCATGATGCATATACAGAATACCGAGCTTGGACTTCCTGCTTCCATTTGTTCTTGAGATATGGTGATAAGAGACAGACACACAGATCAAACGAAAAAAAAAAAAACATGATTTTTGGATTCAAAGAACTTTAAAACATGTAGCTATAACAAAAGCTCCATTTCGAAAATTTAATCTCAAAATAATATTTTCTCTACCGTGTGTATGGTTACGAAAAGTGAAAAAACAAACAAACTTGTGTATAGTTAAGGCAAATAGATTGAAGCAAAATAAAGACATTTAAAATCGCAGATTCACACTGAGAAAAATATATATACCGCCTTTCTCTAAAACGAATAAGTGGCCATTTTCTAAATCCCTAAACTAGAAATATAGATTTCAGAGCTATGCGCATAAGGCACGTCAATAAACTGAATAGACGAAATTATCGAGAATTTCTACAGTACACATTACTAGATGGTAAAACAATATTCTGAATACTCTAAATATTGCAGAGTATTCATTTATATTGCAAGAAATTCTCGCTTGATTTTCTAGAATTTGGTAATGAACCAAGATTATAGTTGCAGAAACCTGCCTCTTGTAGTCTCATTTATTTGCAGAGATTTTTAAATAACTTTGCCCTCAAAAATATAAGGAAACACTCTATAATTCTAATGAGGGCTTCTAGAACTCGCTTTCCAAAGGGACTAGAATTTATAAGGCTGACATGGAACTATTTTTTCTAGAGCCACAATTTAGATTCTAGATGTCAGTTACAGAATTTTTTCTCAGTGCAGGAGAAAAAAATTACACTTATTTCTTATTTATTTATTTTAGTGGAAAAGAAAATGAAAGTAAAAGAGAATACATTAATTGTTTCCATATTTAAGCATTTTTAAAAGCTTTACACCCTTTCTAATAAAACATTTTACAATAATTAATGAAGCCCGCGAAATGACGAAACTTTTTTGTATTTTACATTTAAAACGGTATTGTATAGACTACTAACATATGCCACTAATTAAGTTGTTTGGAAAACGATATTGGATTTAATCTTATTTATAATAAAATCCCGAAATTCCTGAAACTAACTTTTAAAATGATGTAATAGCTAAAACAGGGCATTAAATTAGAGAATTATAATTTTATTCATGTTTTCAATGTGTGTATTTAAGCTGATTAAAATAATGAGAAACAATAATTTAGCTGAATAATTTGCATTACAAATGTCGTCAATACGTCATGAGAAATTAATAATAATATTAAATATTAAATAAACATGTGATTGTAAAATAGGAATTGAAAGATTACAATATAATTTTAAATTTTTTGGAGACGTTTAGACCTCAAAACATAAATATCATGCAGGACAGCGTAGTGTTCAGTAATTTGAACTAGCAAAGAGAAATAAATTTTGGAATACCTGTGTAAAAATCGAGCGCGAGGCTATCGTCGTAGGCGGGTTAGTAATCATATAATAATGGAACTTATCTTGATACATAAAACTTACTTAATAATTGAATTAACTACAATTCGTGTTTAAACATAGTTGATGTAGGAAGAAAAATAATTGATGTTAGTGTTTCCAGATAAAACAATGCTTTGGTCTATCAGGGATGGAACACGGGCGCAGAATTCATACCACTATCAATGTAAGAAAATTTTCTACCTCTTAAATCGACGATTTTATAGGTGGAGAAATTTCTTAAACACATTCCGGTATGAATTCTGCGCCCGTGTTCCATCCCTGGTCTATGGATTTTCAGGATTAATTTTAATGTCATATATTACCTGAAAAATTAAATTTATATATAAAAATGAAATTTATAGTACAATATTCGTGAACACTAAACTTACCCATTTGAACAAGACATTTTTAAAAATTTATTTTAGTTTATATTTTATTAATTTACTATACATTTGTTTATCTTGTGAGAAAATAGGGAAAGCACTATTTCTTTAATTATTATTAATTTATTTTATTGATGTTAAAAAATTATTCCAATTCAACGATATTTAGGGGGGAAAAAAAGCAATAATTAAGAGCAAAAACTATAACTGCTTAACTGTATTTTTCAAATTGTTTATTTATGTATTTATTTTTTAGTAATTTTATATGGCATACTTATAAAATTGTCAGTTTCATGGAAATATTCTAAAACAAAGAAATGTATCTAATCTAGAATGTTTTCATTCAATATCATTATAAATCTCAATGAGATTAACAAAATGAAAGTCCCTGCATAAATAAAAGTCATCACATCTAAAGTTTTTTGCATTTATACTCTCTAGAAGTTGATATATAGCCTTGACGCACATGAATTTGAATTACAATGCCACCACCTATGCCTTGTCAGGCGATACATACCTAAATTGAAATAGTACATGTATACATATTGTCAATTTCATAAATCACATATTGTCAATTTCAGGTTTTATGCCATTATACTTTATTGAGGCTGAGATATAGCCTTCCGTAAATAGTAAAAATTGCAGTACAAAAAGCTCCACCTATTGGACGAATAACACCGAAATTTGATAAGCACTAATTTCTTTCAAGATGTATTTAAATATATGACAGGCCCCGGAAATAATTAAACTGACAGTGTTCACAATGTTCTACAGCGCAATCTAATTTCGAGAATGGCGGTAAATGTTATGCGAAGATTAATAAAAACAGATTCCGTTACGAATTCCTAATACGTAACGAATTTCTAATAACGGATATTCCTAATTATCCTGGATTTCCTAAAATTCCCTACTCAGGAATTTCTAAAATTCCGGAAATATCCTAAGAATTCCTAATAATGGAATTTCTAATAACGCATTTCTAATACGGAAGATTAATAAAGACAAAGGATTCCATGATTAAAAAAAAAAAAAAAGTTTTAAAGTTCCCACTCGGAGAATATACGGTGCTGCGTAATAATAAAGAGAGTTCTTAAAAAAAAAAAAAAAAAACTTTTATTTTAAGCAGAATTCAATTTGAGTAATTTGCCTTTTATAGTACACAATAAAACAAATATCACTTTTAAAAATTTTATAAGTTTTAAAAATAATTTCATAGACTATAAAATTTTAAAGTTAATGCAAACTTGTTGCATTACAAAACCAAATTTTTAATTTGTTCAGGTAACTTAAGTGAAATTATATTTTAATATTAATGATAAGTTTCATATATTGTTAACTGCAAATTAATACGGGGTTAACAGTAAACTACAGGAAGTAGAAATAAACATCAGTTCGATCAGAAGAAATATGCATTTGGGGGTGGGGTGGGGGAGGGATTGTATGAAACTGCCGTGTGTAGCAACAATTATCTCAAAATTGCGTTCTTTAACTTTAATATTACTTGAAAATATAGGATACCAGAAAAAAGGGCACCGGAAAAAGGGCACTTTTTCAATTCGCAATTCGAAAAATAATAAATATCAAATAATGACTTTAAAGAATTTAAAGCATGACTTTCAAATTACATTTTTAGAGATATCATTTGATA
Source organism: Salticus scenicus (assembly GCA_963930645.1). Lineage (NCBI taxonomy): Eukaryota > Metazoa > Arthropoda > Arachnida > Araneae > Salticidae > Salticus > Salticus scenicus. Next base: position 324,563,430 of record OZ005653.1, on the reverse strand, counting down.
CACAATTCATTTAGTATGTACCTCCTGGGAGAAAGGGAAGGGGGGGGGGGGGCTAGCAGCAGATTGAGAGAGAACAATTGTTTATATACCACCTTCTTACCGATTTTAATGAAAATTTGTATAATTACGTACAATTTGTGACGATCACAAGGAGCGTATTATATACCTGAAAGGCAAGGAGGTGGGGCAGATGGAAATAAATTATTTTTTAAAATACTCTATTATCTTTTTTTAAAATTCACTAAATATATTCTTTTTAAAATACCCTATTACCGATTAAAAAAAAAAAAAAAAAAAAAAAAAACTTTGTATAATCACGTACAATTTGTGAAAAAATTACAGTAAGTTTCAGATATACTTGGGGGGTACGGAGTTAAAGAACGGGGGGTGGGGTGGGGTGGGGGGTGCAGAGGAAAATAAAATGAGTTTTTATATATTTATTTTACCGATTTTAATGATATACTAGCGAGCTCCGCCGGCTAGCGGGTCAGTGTTTTTAAATGAATCACTAACAGTAACTTTTATTCTTAAGAAAAGGAAAAAAAAAAAAAAAAAAAAAACATTTCTGATCAGGTGAGAAGTTGCCTTCGGCAGCGCAGAAAATTAATGTTTGTATCACTACATTTTAATGAAATTTGTTATAAATAACACTGAATATTTAGGAAAATTTACGCTGATTTATATATATATATATATATATATATATATATATATATATATATATATACATATATACATATCGGGGGAAAAGGCAAAAGAAAAAAATGATTGTATAAGTATCACAATTATCAATTTTAATTAAAATTTCAAAGAGTGTTACATACATGTTGGAGAAGGGGGGGGGGAGGAAAAAAATTGTTTTTAAATCACTTTGCTTTATATTTATAGGAAATTTTGCATAAATATCTGTTATTGTTTATCAGAGAGGGTTACACTACCTAGTGAGGGCTAGGGGTACATGGAAAGAAAATATTTTTATGCCATCTTGTTGCCGATTTAATGAAACTTCGTTGAAATATTACTTCTAGTTTATAAAACATTACAATGAGGGTTAAGTATCAGTTCCTTTCTCTTCCTTTGTACGGAAAAATCCAATATATGATTTGAATTTCAAAAGTTACTCAAAATGAAATTTCTTCTTTTAATCTGTCTCTTTTGTCCCCCCCCCCCCCTTCGTAGAATATAAAAAACTTATGCTCTCGTTGATGTATAGCATGAGTTTTACAAGAAGAAATTAAGAAAAGTGCTTTTTTTTCCGGATCACAGAAAAAAAGGCTCTTTTCTTAATTGTTACTTGTAAATTACTTCTAAATACGAATGATAGCAAAAAGTATTTTGTTTCTACGAGGGGAAGAGGGGGAAATGAGACAGATTAAACAAAAAAATTCTGTTTCTGAATAATCTTTTACCAATGTTTGATATTAACATTTAATTAACTCTATAATTCCCACGGCCTGGAAATTCTGAGGGCCTCAGGATCCCAGAAACATAGCCGAGTCTTGCGGTCACTACTTTCCCCTCTTTTTATTGTTCACTCTGCAGACCATGTGCCCTGTATAAAATGGAGGAAATACCACCACCGATTTATATACAGGGACACTCAAAATTATTCCAAAGCATTGCGTTCTATGAGAGATATTTCTATAAATCAAATTTTAATAACTTTACTTTCCACGAAGTTTTAAGAAACTGAAATATGTTATTTAAATGCACAAAAAAATTCTTTGCATAGAATGTAGCATGATTAGCATTAAATTTACAGGGTGACCCAAAAATATCCATTTATATTAAGAGTTATTAATAACAAAATGCTAGAATTGTACTTTCGTTTACGATAAGCGTTTTTAACGCTTTCTAACATTTTTAAGTGTGAATATGATTTCAGTTTGTGTATCTATCCATCTGTCTGTCCGTCTGTCTGTCCGCGCTCTAACTCCTGTAAATATTTATGGAATTTCTCGAAACTGATATATTTTATTGAAGTTTACTATCGGATGTTCCATATTGAAAATGGAGTGAATATCTCTTCTAGTTTGTGTACAGGGGCACCCAAAAACATTCGAAAGCATTGTGTTCTATGAGTGTTATTTTTATAAACATTATCCCTATAGAATTTTCCCCATTTAAAATGACATTAATAGGTCCTGTACAACTAGTTTGTTTACAAGGACAACAACAAAAAAAAAAAAAAAAAAAAAAAAGCCATTGCATTACGTTTTAGGACAAATTTTTTTGAAGTTATATTTAAAAGTCTTTCTACTGTAAAAATCATAAAAATATTGAAATTTATTGTTAATACTCTAAAATAACGTTTTGTATAGAATATGATATGAATAACTTTCTGATTTACAGGGCTACACTAAAATATTGAGAGAGATCAAAAACTGTAATTATAATCTAATGGCTACATTTTATTTTACGTTAAGCCTTTTTAACACTTTCCAACATTCCTAAGTGTAATTTTAAAATCAATTAATCTATTTGTATATTTTTCAGTCCTTCTGTCTGATGTGTGATAATTTAGGCAAAGAATATTGAAAGTTATTCGATACAACAATTACGTACAGTTGGAAAGTGTTACTAATCAATGCGTACTGCATGATTTTTCTTTCTTGTTTATTTCTCACTGCAAATAATTCGTTTGCTAGCAAGCCCGTGCGAAATTTTCGCACTTTATTTATCTCTTCGTTACTTTTAAAATTTAAAATTACTATTATTTTTTTATAGACGTCATTTTTTCATATGCATGAGCAAATTAAATATTTTATTTATTTATTTATGTATTATGATTATTATTATTTATTTATTTATTATTTTTTTCACGTGAAAGCATATTTCATTTTATGCTGAAAAAAAAGGCAACAATTAAAAATTTAAATGCCTATTTTAAAGCTATTTCTATATTTATATTTTTGTTAATTTTAAAACATCTAATCAAAAATTTGTTACAAATAAGGTACCAAATGAAAGGGGCGATTTTTCTGAATCCATCGGATTAAACAGCTTATTGATTTAGATTTTTTAAAATTACATAAAGTATGAAAATTAGGTGGCGGTTCAAACACAGATAGTGTCCAAGGAAACTTCTTAGCCTTGACAGAGTCGGTCAGTAAGTAATGAGCGTAAGTATATATGCTGATAGAACATGTGCAAAACTTAATTTGGAGTAAGAAATTGCAGTAAAACTATTTACATTTTACAAGTGATTCAAATTTATGATTGTACATGGAACATTATTAAAAGTAGAAACATAAATTTGTAGGAAGAAATGACAATGAATAATGTTGTAAATAAAATTTAAATTATAAGAAAAAAAGAAAAAGAAAAAAAAATGAAAAGAATTTATATATATAATCAGAAATACACTCTCTACCTTACAGTATTTGGATACTTTCAAATTTAGACGTTTTGTCAAATATCTGGGAAAATTCTTTAGGAATTATCTCGAAACTTTAAGAGTATAAAGAATATATACAAAATATTCTAATGTTCTAAAATAATGCCTTATATATTTCAGTTATTATTCAGTTCAGTTATTCCTTATATATAAACTAATGCCTACCTTATATGTTACACCTCATACATTTTAGCAAAAGTTTTGTCCTGAAGAGGAAAAGAGGACTAGTAAAAATTAAACAAAAATCAAAATGTTTTGTGTCACCCTGTAAAAAATAATGTTTCAAATGCGTTTTAGCTACGGTATAGGATCCTTCTAATTATCTGTATAAAATTTTATGAGGCTGCCATATATTTTCATGGCGATAAGAGTTTCTTTAAATAAACATTAAAAAAAAACTTTCTATCATAATACGTAGGGTGTTAGACCCAGCGCAAAGCCATTTTTAGGAAACTTGGCATACAAAATTAGACCTAGTGTATTGCAACCAGAATGTAAAAATGTTACATATTTTACAAAATATGAGCATTTTTACTAAATAATTTTAACTTCGTATGCGCAAGCTTTAATAAAAATTTCATTTGCATAATTTAGCAGCCAAAAACAGTGAGCTACTTACATGAAAACTACAAAGAAATATCGTGGGAAAAAAAAAAAAAATATATATATATATATATGAGAGATAGAATGGATAGAATTTCAGTCCCCCCCACCCCCCACCAAATAAATAATAATTAAAAAAAAAAAAAAAAAAAAAGAAGAAAAAGAAGAAAGAGAAGAAGAAGGAAGAAAAAATGGTTTAATCAATATTTATTTATACAAATTTATTATTTATTTATACAAATTTATTATTATTTATACAATTTATTTATTTATCAAAAGGGGTTTAATCAATATTTATTTATACTCAGCAAATACTGTATTGTCATTGGACCCTGACTAAATAAAAATAAAAATTTGAATAAAATCCCCCTCATAATATATGGCTTTTATTTTGAGAGGAACTAAAATTCTGTTTATTCTGTCGCTCACAACCTGATTGTTCTTTCATATAAGTAGTTCAATAGGTTTGGCTAATAAATAACACCGATGAAATTTTTCAAAAACTTCCGCATGCGTAGTTACAAATAATTTAGTAAAAATGCTCATGTGTCCTAAGATATTTAGCATTTTTGCATTCTATTTGCTGCATGCTGTGTCTAATGTAGTAAATAAAGTTTCCTAAAAATGGCTTTGCGTTGGGTCTAATACCCTACGTGTTACAACTCCCCCCTTTTTCCCCCCAATTTTTCAAAGAAACTGTTATACTTCTATGAATATAAATGGCAGACTCATAAAATGTTATACAGGTAATTAAAAGCATCCGCATAATCACATATTACAGTGAAAACGCATTTCAAGCCTTACTTTTACAGGGTGATCTAAAAAAACATTTGCTGAAATATATGAGGTTTTACAGGTTCTTTATACTTCTAAAGTTTCAAGAGAATTCTAAAGCATTTTCTTTGATATTTAACAAAAACGTCTAAATTCGAAAAACCAAGCATATACTAACCACATACTTAGGCGGCTATCAGCACTAATTATACATGTTACTATATTTTTAAAGAAAATTACTTATATTTTACAAATGGTTATAATTTATGACTATATATAGAACATTTTTGAAGGTACAAAAATCAATTTGTAGGACAAGATGACAAAAAATAATGATGTACATAAAAACAAAATTATTCGGATAAAAAATAATTAATCTCTCTCTCTCTTTCTCTCTCTCTCTCTCTCTCTATATATATATATATATCAGGGCTCGAAATTTCCGTTCGCCAGCTCGCAATTGGCGAGTGGAAATTTTACTGTGGCGAGTAAAATTTCGGTCTAAATGTAGATGGAATTCTTATAGTATACGGTGCTACCAAAAAAAAAAAAAAAAAAAAAAAAAAAAAAGGAAGAAGAAAGAAAGAAAAAATCGACTTTGAAACGTAAAATCATGCTAATCTTAAAAGTAAAATTATTTGAATAAAAATTAAATGAAATCAATGCAAAAAAAAAAAAAAATGTTCGAAACACAAACTGACCACATATTATTCAGCAACCAACACTAATTATACATGCTCCTAAATTAATATATATACATTGTACAAATGGTTTTAATTTATGACTATATGTAGAACATTATTTAAGAGGTACGAAAAAAGTTTTAGAGAAAAAAATGAGTAAGAATAGTGTTGTAAACAAAAATAAAGTTATTCAGATAAAGAAATAATTTAAGGGAAAAAACGATTTTTTTTTTCATTAGAAATATAAACAACCTAGACAATAACATAGGCATTTGTGTTGCTTAGTTAATAAATGTATCAGCATTTTATTCTTTTTCCTTTTTTTTTTAGGTGTTCATTTTCCTAATTTGGGCCTCAATAATATATTTAGGATTTCTGATTGACATTGATCGTGGATGACGAGGATCTATTAGTTCAGGGAGAAGACGGTCCAAATAGAAATTTTTTAATTTTGATTCCATTTTATTTTTCCAAAATTCGTCATTTTTTTTTTCAATTTTTTCTATTTTATAACCTTTCTTTGTCCACATTATAAAGACACAATATTCCCTGTTAGTTATGTGAAGTTGTCCCTGTATTTGATAATAAAATTTATGGTTTGTATTTATATTACCAATTTCATTTCTTTGTTTGTTAAAAGTCCAAAATGTAAATTTTCTTGATCGTATTCCTTCCTCTGGGGTTAGCATTTCACATGTTTGTGAAATACTCCAAATCTTCAAAATGTAACCAACAGTACGATAAGGAACTTGCCTCGGGGAACTAGTACAAGTAGTTCTTTCAGGTTTCAATTAGAGCCCCCGATTCACATCGAGGGCTCTAGTTTCAATTAGTAATAAGAGAGGGGGATTTGGAAGCTGTCAGAATCAGTATATATTAGTTTCTCCTTTTTTGAAGTGAAGTGATGATTAAGAAGGACTTTTTTTTTTTGTCACTACACAGCAACCTTAAAGGAGGTCCCTCAATGTCTGGAGTAAGAAGATAGTCTTTTTTCCTTTCATCAGACTCTGACATAAAATTACATCCCCTCAGTTAGCGTATAAGTAACAGATAAGAAGAGAAATCGTAAACATATGCGTTGTTTAGTATTTTATTATTTAAATCTATTTTAGAGAATAAATAATTGAATTCGGGGTTTAAATTTCAGAATTATAATATCAAATAAATTGATTTGTTATATAAATTTTGATTTGCTTCCGCAAGGTAAAGAGAATATGACCAATGTAAATAGCTCGGAAGTACATAAAATTTACAATTATTTTCAAAATGTAACATGAAAATAATTGTAAATTGTTTAAATTGTACAAATTTTAATAATTGTTTCAAGAAAACAATTACATGAAAATTTATTAACAAAGAAAAGGAATTCATCTAAAACAATTAATTATAAACTCTAGCGAAAATTAACGGGACCCATGTAATAATCTTTTTTTTTTTTTCCCTTACAATAATTTTACATTTTTTTCCTTTTTATTATGTCAAGAGAAATTTACTCCATATTATTTGAGAAACATGCTGAGCTATCGGTAGTTGATATTCATGAGTTATAATTATAATATATGAAATATTTTAAATCGGAGTATGTATGGTGGGGTATAAAATAAGGCTAATTGTCTGCATTAGATACCCAGGTCTGGGTAGTTACTTCCGTGGGTCGTTCTAAAGGTCCTACCGCATATTAATGCGTGTTTCGGGGAAAACTACGAAAAATTCCGAACTAGCTCGATCTGGGATTGAACCTCTCGGCCACTGTTGAGCTTTGGGTATCTGTGAAATAAACTTCAGGGACTACTTCATAAATTAAATTTCTGAATACTCTCCCTTAAAATGTTTATTATCACATTTTAAAATTACATTGAATGGATAATTAAAATGTTCACCCTTCTTACTATTAAGCAAGTTAAAGTTATATAGGTATAGCCATAATTTCGACAATATAATTTTGGCAATACAGTTTGGCAATACAATTTTACTAAATTTTAAAATATAATGACTTTATACCTACATTTAGCGAATTCTTTGTTATTAGTCTATGATTTATTTTATTTATTTATTTTTTCCTTCTTTCCTCTTTTTTTTTTTTTTTTTTTCCTCATAATGTTAAATGATTTTATAGAGGAAAATGATTTCACCAAGAATATATGCACAATTTAAAACAATTCATTACAGATACAATTTGAAAAGACAGAAAGAAAGAAAAATAAATAAATAAGAATAAAGAAAGAAAGAAAAATACTTTTTTTTTTTTTAAATCCGTCTTTTCTAATACTTTCTAACATTCTGAGACAGTTTTTTCTTTTTCTATCTTTTTTTTTTTTTTAAATAACGTTTTAATAGAAATGTTTTTTATAATTTTAAATATTTCTAAAAAATAAAAATCACTTGAGAAAAAAATTTAAAATATTGACACATAATTTTAAAATTCAAAAGAAAGATTGAATTTTCAAGCTTAATTTTTTACTATTAAAAGTTTAAAAAGCCCTGAATATGAATATGTGTATTATCTGATGCAATTACTTAGAAATGATAAATGCTTTCTTTTGCTCTTGCATGACAGACAAAATGTCGATTTACAGGCCAACTTTTGAAGCAAGGTTTTGGTTAAATTACACGTTTTGAGTTCCCCTGGTTAAAAATATATTTTATGGGGGGGGGGGGAGGGGAGGAATTGCATAGGAATGATAATTTTCCTTTCTTGCTTATAAACCAAGATTTATCTGTTTCATTTCAAATAATGAAATTTCAAATATGTATATGGTAAAATTTAAGTTTTCAATATGCAATTTAATTGTTTGAAGTTTAATTCAAAATTTTCTACTAATGAATAACACACATGCTTTATGAATGTGATGTTTTAAGAATTACTATTTTAAATTATTTTATATTGAAAATAAATGGACTATTTTTTATATTCATATTCGTAGATGTTTTTGCTTATTTATTTATTTATTTTTCATGGCTTAGATTTTCTTTGATAGTATTAAATTTATCACAGTTTTATCATTATGGTCTGTTATTGATATAAAAGAAATTACATCATATCATATTGCAATCAAAAGCAGTCTTTGTATGAGCAAATTTTGCAAATCTCACATTCCCATAAGTTCTGCACAATGTGTCCTAATTTTGTCTTTTTATTCTTTTTTTAAAAGCCATTTTGCATTTAAAAAAAAAAAAAAAGATCAAATTTTTTTTTCCTAAATATCTCAAAATGAAAGTTGTTGTCTTCGAATGCAAAGTGAAAGAAGCAACACGATTTTCAACCAAAGAGAAATGACACTTGTTTCGCTCTCTTTTGTTCGGGAATGACACCTGTTAGCGCTGACCATCACTGACCTGTTCACACGCCTCCAAGACTGCCCGCTCCTTATCGGTAGGGCGGATGAATTTTTTTGAGCTATCCTCGGCTATAACGGGATTCAAGTAGCTCGGATGATTTCGGCTATAACGGGATACAAAAGGTTAATGTCTGATGTGAACAATGCATTGAATTTTTGCATACTAACTTAGAAACAGAAAGATACTGCGATACGTAACCCTCTCTAAAAATTTTCATAAGCAATAACGGACATTTATACAAAATTTCTTATAAATATGAAGCAGTTTGATTTAAAAACAATCGTATCCCACCCCCCACCCCCCCTTGTCCCCCAAAAATATGTAACACTCACCGTAATTTTTCATTAAAGGAAAGGGATAGTTGTTAAAATTTTAATTAAAATTGGCAACATTGTGATATTTATACAATTCTTTTTCTCCTCTGTTCTCATACCCCCCAAGACATATGTAACAATCAGCGTAAATTTTCTTTAAAATTAAGTGATATTTATAATAGATTTTATTAAAGTGCAAAGCATAATGATATAAAACTTCATTTGTATATTTTTGTATCCAGCACCCCCTCCTCTCACCCAGATACATGTAACACTCACCGTAATTTTTGATTAACAGTAAGTGACTTTTGCACAAATTGTCAATAAACAGAAGTCGATAAGAAGTGTTATTTAAACAGATTTTGTTATACATCTGTCCCTCGCCGCTGCTACACACACTTGTCCCCTTTTTCAACTACAGGTAACTTTCATTATAATTTTAATAAAATGTAAGTGACAGTCATACAATTTTTTTTACTCTGCCCCCTCTTAGCAACTCCCCCCCCCCCCCCCCACAAAAAATAAAATAAAATAAAATAAATAAAATATGTGTAACACTCACTGTAATTTTTCTTAAACAGTAAGTGGTATGCACACAAAAATTTATTTATATCGATACTAGGGTAGTTTAAAAAATATATATTTTATTTCCATCTGCTCCCCCTTTGTCCCCCCCCCCCCAGGTATAGAATGCACTCATTGTGATTTTCATAAAAAGTAAGTAATAGCTATAGAGTATATCATTAAAAACGGTAAAATGGGGATATAAAAAATCATTTTATTTTCTCTGCCCCCCCCCCCCTCTTTAATTCCCCACCCCAAAGTATGTCTGGCACTTACCGTAAAATTTTCCCAAATTGTGTGTGATTATACAAAGTTTTTTTTAAATCGTTAATAGGGGAATTTAATATATATATATATATATATTACTTCCATCCCCCTCCCCCCCTTGCCCCTTAGGTATACAATACGCTCATTGTGAATTTCATAAAAAGTAAGTTATAGTTATAGAATATATCAATAAAATCGGTAAAAAGGTGATATAAAAAATCATTTTATTTTCCTCGGCCCTCCCTCCTCTCTTTAACCCACCCCCGAAGTATGTCTGAAACTTACTTTAAATTTTTCACAAATTGTGTGTGATTATACAAAGTTTTTTTTTTTTTTTTATATCGTTAATAGGATAGTTTAAATATATATATATATATATATTACTTCCATCCCCTCCACCCTTGCCCCTTAGGTATACAATGCGCTCATTGTGATTTTCATAAAAACTAAGTTATAGAATTATATCAATAAAATCGGTAAAATGGTGATATAAAAAATCATTTTATTTTCCTCTGCCCTCCCCCCTCTCTTTAACCAAACCCCCCGAAGTATGTCTAAAACTTACTGTAATATTTTAAAAAACTGTACGTGATTATACGAAGTTTTTTTTTTTTTTTTTTTTTTCCTTATCGATAATAGGGTAGTTTAAAAAAGAATATATTTTATTTCCATCTCCCCCCCACCCCGCCCCCTTGACCCTCAGATATATAATACAGTCGTTGTGATTTTCATAAAAAGTAAGTGATAGTTATAGAATATATCGTTAAAATCGGTAAAATGGTGATATAAAATATCATTTATTTTTCCTCTGCCCTCTCTCTCTTTAACCCCCCCCCTCTTCCCCGTATGTCTGACACGTACTGTATTTTTTTCACAAATTGTACGCGATTATAAAAAGTTTCATTAAAATCGGTAGGAATGTGATATAAAAACAATTGCTTTCTTTTGATCTGCTCCTGGTCCCCCCTCCTTCCCCCAGGTATATACTAATTGAATGTTGTGGAAAATCAGCTGAGATTTTTAAAAATCGTAATTTTAAAGTCATTCTTTAAGTTCATTATTTGATATTTATTATTTTGCGATTTGCGAATTAAAAAAGTGCCCTTTTTCCAGTGCTTTTTTTTCCGGGTGCTTTTTTTTCCGGGCCCTTTATTTCCGGGATCCGAAAATATATTAGTTAATAAGAATCTAGAAGGAAAATATTTTATTTTGGAAGAAAATAGCTAAGCAAAATAGATAGAAAATTTTGGATAAAATAATTTTTAAACAATGACACTTTTGAATTCAGAAATTTTAATTCATCAAACTGGAAATTAATTTTTGATAGAATGGAGTAAAAGGCTGATTTTTATCAACTATATGAACGACTGAGCTACCCTGGCTGATAACCAGCTCGGCACTTCTCACATAATTTACGTTGGCAAGGTCACCGAGTCTGAATTAAAGCAGCTATATCAAGTGACAATTTTAAACATGGCATAACTCCAAACGGCCACGAAATTTCAATTCAGAAATTACACATAGTTGGTAAAAATCAGCCTTCTACTCCATTCTATCAAAAATTAATTTCCAGGTTGATGAATTAAAATTTCTGAATTGAAATTTCGTGGCCGTTTGGAGTTATGCCATATTTAAATTTGTCACTTGATATAGCTGCTTTAATGCAGACTCGGTGACCTTGCCAACGTAAATTATGTGAGAAGTGCCGAGCTGGTTATCAGCCAGGGTAGCTCAGTGGTTAGAGCATCCGCGCGTTAAGCGGAAGGCCTGGGGTTCGATTTCTGGCTCTGGTATTTTTCCCATAGTTGGTAAAAATCAGCCTTCTACTCCATTCTATCAAAAATTAATTTCCAGGTTGATGAATTGAAATTTCGTGGCCGTTTGGAGTTATGCCATGTTTAAATTTGTCACTTGATATAGCTGCTTTAATGCAGACTCGGTGACCTTGCCAACGTAAATTATGTGAGAAGTGCCGAGCTGGTTATCAGCCAGGGTAGCTCAGTGGTTAGAGCATCCGCGCGTTAAGCGGAAGGCCCGGGGTTTGATTCCCAGCTCTGGTATTTTTCACATAGTTGGTAAAAATGAGCCTTCTACTCCATTCTATCAAAAATTAATGACACTTTTGATAAAGATAATAAACGAATATTGAATCAAACATTCAAACTCACATTTTCTGAAAAAAAAAAAAAAAGAAAGAAAAAAAGAAAAAAAAAAGCAAAATTCTCCCGTCAGTAAAAAAATATAGAAGCTATGCAAGAAGAATATTACATTTTATTTTATTTTTTCTCCCTCTCTCTCTATGTATATATTTAAAAAATGTTACTGTCCCTGGCGCGGTTTAAAATACGGTATTTAAACATTTCCTACATAATTTAAACAACATTTTAAAGTTAGTTTTAGAAACAGTTTTATTTGATGTACATTCCTGTGTGAGAGTGGCATTAGTCCCTTGTCATTTCCCTTTTTTTAGATATTGGAGTTACGTTCATTGAAATATAAGACTCTCATTAACTTTTGAAGAATATTTAAATTTCATATCATTTAGAGAATTTTTACCCACACCGCTCATTGAAACACATTCGACTAATTAAAAAAAAAAAAAAAAAAAAAAAATCTGTTTTATCGTATATCAAATAAGGTAGTATCGCATAACAATAGTATCGCATAACAATTCGCATACCAAATAAGGTACTTAAATTAAGCACAACATACGCATATGTATAGAAAAACAAAGTAGTAGGGGGAAATAATGATCGTAACCCGAATGTGAGTGTAACCCGAAAGAACAAATAAATAATTAAAACAAAAGCAACTAGCAATATTTTTTAAAGTTAATTTTTTTAAATAAGTATATTGGAAAGAAGAGCGGCAAAGAGTATTGCCGCTTTGTTTGCAGCATTCGTGTCTATTTTGTTCGTCTGACGAAGAGTGGTGTCTGTTGCGGTTTCTTACATTTTATGGTGTTTATTCATAATTTTGTACTTATTACTTTTAAACGCCAGTTCTGTTGTGCTCTTTTTTACAATTTTGAAAGTAATTTTTATTGTATTTAATTTGTATTTATTTATTTTTTAAATAAATGTTATATGCAAATGATGTTATTGTTATTATGGTTAAGAAGTATATGAAAATAAGCATTAAAATTTTTTACTTTCTTTTACTTCAAACTCGGAATAAAATGAGCCGGCAAGGAATTAAACTGTGCTTCTTAATTTTATTTGATCCGCTCTTATGTATAAAAATCGGAGACAACAAAATTATTAATATTACCAACTAGTTTTAAAGGAATATGTATGGTTAAAATTCCTCTATGCTCTATGCATTAAAATTCAATGAAAATGTTTTGAATTATAATATTTAAAATTTTGTTTTTCTAATGTTTAATTTAGGATTTCTTTTACATCATTTAAAATTATAATCTTATGGTGCTGATATAAAAATTACACTTAAGAGTTACAAGTTTAAGAATAATTATCGTAAATTTTAACTTTCTAAAAGTTACAATAAGAATTTTAAAATCAATATTTAAATAATGCTATTAAATATAACCTATTAAATATTTTAGCTTTCTCCTTCAAATAATTTATTTAGTTATGTTAAAGAAATTATAACACCAGCTTAAAGCGGCAGGCACATTTGCGATTTATTTTTTAATCACTCTCTTTGTATTTTTCCCCTTTTCAGTTAACTTTTCAAGGTAACTATTCTTTACAGGCAATATACGTTTAAATGAATAGTAAACATGTGTTGTAAACATCTGGTTTTACCATAAAGTAGAAAGCGAAGTCCTGTCGCCAATTTCAGAAGGATAGGAGGACTTTCAATGCTATTAACGATAGGGAATCACAATGAGGATTATTTAAAGAATTCTAATTGGCTTTTTTCTGTTTGGCTAGGGATAATGGAAATGTCAGACTAAACGGATTAATTTAGAAAATATCGACTTTCAGATTTTCTTTCATAGTTTAGAATCAGTCATACAATCAGTGGGTTATTTAGCAGTGCTTAACATCCTAAATATCATGCTAATTTATTCTTACATGCTTTAAAAATATGGATAAAATTTCTTTCTTTCATTCTTTTCTTTCTTTCTTTCTTTCTTTTTTTTTTTTTAATAAGATTAAGGAGGGGTGTATCTAGAAAACGGTGGGTGATTTGGCAAAATGGTGGTCATATTCGGATTCAGGAGGATATTTTACATAAAAATCTGCAATAATGGTATCAGATCTCGATTTTTTTTTTTTTTTTTTTTCAGAGCAGTGTAATTACTAATTTATAAACTATGAGAATCATCAGAATAATAAAAATGTTGATAAATAATTTTATAATGAACATTTTATCTAATTTATATGTTAGTATGATTTTTTTTTTTTTTTTAAGTTATTCACATGCAAAAAAATTAAGGAAAGAAAAAAAAAAAAAAAAAAAAAAAAAACAGAAAAGTGAATACAGGAAGAAAAATCTGGTTATAATCTAACATATGGACTTATAAGCATCATCACTGTCTTTAATGCATCCTTATGGCAATTTTTCATCAGGTTACCCTTTCTAAAATTGTTATTTATTTATTTATTTTTTTTTTTTTAAGTTTATTTTTGAAAAAAAAAAAAAAAAAAAAAAAAACAAGATTAATTATTTATTTTAAAAATTTTACTTAAAAACGATTTAAATTTGATTAATTATATGATAATGAATATGCCATCCAGATTTTATGTTCCTATGCTTATTTCTTTGAAAATTACGTGTAAAAGAAGAAAATGGGAAAGTAGATTGTTCCTTTAATTTTGCATGTATTTGTCAACTTATACAAAAAGACAATTTTTTTTTTTTTTTTTTTTTTTTTTAAACATTAACATGATATATTTCTTTTTTAATATTTAATAAGTTATTATAAGTTTAAGAAGTGGATGAAAGTAATTAGAAAAACTTCATTGGAGATTTAATGAAATAAAATGTATAAATGGCGGGAAAATATGTAATTATGCAGTAAAGTGACACTGTAGTAGGGTGACTATACAGTAGTGACTATGCAATAGAGCGATATAAATCTATTTGCTTTTAAAACATTAGATCACGCAAGATATTTCATAAACTTAAAATCTCTTTCTCAAATAATTACTGGTTTTGAGAATTTGGTCGTATTGTCGTGGAAAAATCTATTAAAGTGACAAATAATAGTGAAAATGTTTAACATCAATGTTAGAAAAAAAAAGTACTCCCATCAGTGACCGAAAAGTTTTGCTTTGTAGGCTTATTGGCTCAGCCATTCGAGTTTCCCGCGATTTCTTCCGAAACTTCCATGAATAGAAACTAGAAATCATTCGAAAGTCCACTCGTGAAAGGTATTTTTTATTTATTTATTTATTATTATTATTTTTTTTTTTCATCGTTTAATTTGAATTTCCTATAATAATAATTTTGAATATAAAATGATGAAAATTTCGAACTGTTTAGAAATTAGGTTTAAAAATAAATAAATAAAGAAGTGGGGGAGACAAATATATAAAGGTTTGAATTTTTATTGAAAAAAAATAAGGTAAACGTTGCTAAAGAATTAAACTCTATATTTTATTTAAAGCAAATATTTTATTTTTATTCTTTATTTACGGTTTTTCTATACTTGAATGAAAAATTAATATTATATTGTATTAAAATTATACATACAAAACATTTTTCTTAAAAGAAAATAAATTTAGCGCTGGAGTTCTGTATTAGATTCGAATCTTTTCTCTTTACATATTTATAAACTCTAAGTCTGTAATGGACTATTTCTTATTATGCAAAATTTTAAGGGATTTTAAGCAAATTGTCTAGGTCCATTATGTAGTCTCGAAACAAATGTAAATCCATTTTTATTTGATGTTTATTCACAGATTTTAATTTTATATATGATAGATTTAGTATAAAGCATAAAACCATAATTTCACAGAAGTTATGTACATAAATCTGCATAAGAGCGATTTTTTTTTTTTTTAAATAATTTTTAAATAAATAAATAAAAATCTGTGTAATTTTTTAGTACTTTGTGTCCCTGGTGTGTGAAATTCATTAAATTTCAGTCTGCCATCTCACTCGTCTATTTTTGAAAACAGACAAAAATGTAGTGAATTTCCCGCATAAAAAAATACTAAAAAATAAAAATAAATAAATAAATAAAAGAAATTAAAAGTTTAAGTCAAAATTTTAAAAAGTCATTCGATCAAAATAATACATACGTATATGTTGAATGTTTTTTTTTTTTTTTTTTTTTTTTTTAATCGTAATTCTGTTTTTCTGTCCAGGAATATGTCAGAACTTCATACTACAAATATGGAAAAAAAAAAAAAAAAAATATATATATATATATATATATATATATATATATATTATTTTATTTTATTTTATTTATTTATTTATTTTTGGAGAAAAGTATTTTCTTTAAATGAAAAAAGGAAAAGTCATGTGATTTTATAGAAACTGAACTAGTAGGTCTAATTTTTACGTATGAGAAAGCATTTTTTTTTTTTTTTTAATCTAATGTCAGAAGGATGTCTGAAATTCAGGTTCTCATATGAGAACAACATCTCGAAATATGTATATATCTATATATACATAGATGCAATTAAACTCCAATTCATGGAAGTTTTAAAGATTTAAGAATTATTACAATAATAATACATTAAAATAGTGAATTTAATTATTAATGAAATCTCCCATTTGTAGAACCTTTTTTGAAATTGGGATTCGTCTCGATTATAATTTTTCGTATTTGAATAGTTCCCTTTGCCAACTTGTTATGTGTTACTCTCTGAGTTTTGTGTCTGAATAACATATGGATAAATATTATTTTTCTATCTTTGGTGTGTCCCAGTACACGAAAAATAAGCAATATATAGACCAAAAATTATACAGATATTTCTGCATAGCCCCTAAACATGTAAAAAAAGTCCCTAAAGAAGCCTGTATTATAAGCTTTCTAATGATACCAATTTTACACATCTAAGTTAATTAGGGAACAAAATTTGATATTATGAAAACACTGATGGAAAGTTACATTTTAATTTATAACTCAGTAACCTATGGCCGTCTCATGTTTTTACAGTTATTATAGATAAAGTAAAAATAACGCATAATTTTTTTAAAAATTATTATTATTATTATTATTTATTATTATTATTATTATTATTATTATTATTATTATTATTATTATTTATTATTATTATTTATTATTATTATTATTATTATTATTATTATTATTATTATTATTTTTTTTTTTTTTTGAGATATTGAACATCAAAGGACAAAATGTTTGACTTTAACATTAAAATATTAAAAAAATTATACATGTGATCTATCATTTGAAAGCCTGTATTATAAGCTTTCTAATGATACCTGTTTGTTATCACTAAATTTAATAGGAAAGGAAATATATGGGTACATTTGTAGTAGAATAATTTCGGAAATTTGCACTTTTTACCCATTTTTGTAGCCTTGTATATCAAAAACTAAAAGTGATAGGGACTAATTAATTAGTATACATTCATTTCTCAATAGGACAGATAAATGAGCCCAATTTCATAAAAATCTGAAGGGTCAGGTTAAAAATGCTGTTTTTGTTGTTGTTGATTTTACTCGTAATGATTACACAGAGAAAACTTTGGATTAATTCATATTATTTTAACTATTCATGGATATATATTTTTTTTTAACCTTATTGATCGATTGACATTTGATCATTTGTTTTACAATACCGGCTTTCTATTATACATTTCATAGCTAAAAAAAAAAAAAAAAAAAAAAAAAAAAAAAATGAAGAAACGGAATATTTAATTAAAATAAATAAATAAATAAAAATCTATGTAATGGAAGCTTAAAATACTCGACACCCATCAGGGGCATTGATTGAATATTGTAAGCATATAACCAAAAATATTTACAGACAGAAATGACCGATTTATTTAAAGAGTGAAAACAAATGCAAGATATATTTAAACCAAAAATTAATATGAAGGCGAATAAAACTATATATATATATATATTATTTACTCATAGAACAACACACACGCCTATATATATATATATATATTATAATCCTTCATCTTTATAATGATCAAACACAAGGAGTGAAGACTTGAATTAGCAAAGTATCAATCCTTTTCTTATATTAAACGAGTAAATCGCTTGACATGTTATATTTATTTGTCCTGAGGAACATCTCTACGATATTCATGAAACATGAAATTTTGGGGTTAGGGGTTTTTCGGGTCCAAAAAACAATTGGATTTAGCCTTCAGGAAACTTCACGTTCTCTGATAACCCTTAATCAGTTAGCTGCAATATATATAGCAGAATTTGGGTTTACTCACAAATAAATACAATGATTTTTGATGAAAGTTTGGGGTTAAGCTTTTTTAGGAGCTAAATTTATTCCACATATTCAGTTCTTCTGGAAAATTCGCGTTCGCTGTTAACCCTTTATCGGCCAGTTGTACCATATGGCGGAAATTGGTTTATTCGAAAACGGATGCCATGATTTTAATGAGTTTGGCGATAAGTCTTTTTCATGAAGTTAAATCGAGTGAACATATCCTCATTTTCAGGAAAATTCGCGTTTGCATTAATACTTTATAAGCCAGTTGCACCGTATGACAATAATTGGGGTTTAATCGAACATGGATGCAACTATTTTAATGATAGTTCAGGGTTAAGTGTTTTTTGAGGAGCTAAATCTTTTGGACATATCCTCATCTTCAGGAAAATTAACGCTTGATATTAACACCTTATCGGCCAGTTGCACCACATCACAGAAATTTTGTTTACTATGAAATGGATGAAACGATTTTATGAAAGTTTGGAGGTTGTTTTTAAAGTTGCTAAATCGGTGGGACATATCCTCATTTTCAGGAAAATTTCCGTTCACTGTTAACTTTTTATCGACCAGTTGCACGGCATGATAGAAATTGGGTTTATTGGGAAAGGGATAAAACAATACAAATGAAAGTTTGGGGTTGAGGGAGATAAATTGGATTCACGTATGCTCATCTTCAGGAAAATTCTCTTTTGATATTAACCCTTTATTGATCATTTGCACCGTATAACAGAAATTGGGTGTGCTATGAAATGGATAAAACTATTTTAATAAAAGTTTGGAGTTAAGTGTTTTTGAGGTAGCTAAATCGATGGGAAATATCCTCATTTTCAAGAAAATTCCCGTTCGGTGCTAACCCTTTATAGGCGGGATGCGTCATATGGCAGAAATTCGGCTTACTTGAAAATGAATATAATAATTCTGATGAAAATTTGTGGTTAAGTGTTTTTTGAAGAGTTAAAGTGATTAGAAATATCGTCATCTTGAGGAAAATTCGCATCCGTTGTTAACCCTTTATCGGCCAATTGTAAAATACGGCTTTACAGTCGGCAGCAAAATCATTCGAGCGCTGGCAATAATTCCTATGTAAAAAAAAGTACACTTAAAAGTATTTTGTTAAATTAATCCTTGTCGAATCATTTTCTTAGGGCCGTATTCACCAAGCTTCATTGATCGCGGATTAAACCATGGATCTGGAAATCCGAGAGTCAAAGCTAACACTGGATTAAATTCCTACGGTATTCACCATCAACCGATTACGTAATCCATGGATTAACTGGAAGAGAAATGAAAGCTTCGTTTTGATTGGCTAAGAACGAAGATGGATTCCCCGTTCGGCTTCAATTAACCAGGGATGAGAATTTTCAGATTTTTGTAGGAATTTCAGACTTTTCTTAATTTTTTAAAAACAATTTTCAGGTTTTTGCTTCTAAATATTCTTATTTTTGTTCAATTTTCTTTCTTTGACTGTTTCTAAACAATTTATTTTCATATATTTTCCAATTTTGCTTATAGAAAGTATGATTTTGTGTATTTGTTTCTTCTTTTATTACTAAAATTAAATTATCTTTGAGTTTTGCTGATACTTTCAGACTTTTTTTCTATTTCCCACTCTCATCTCTGATTAACTAATCAATCGGATTTGAAGGTTAGAAAGGGTAAAAAGCAAATTGGCACGGCGAAATACACGGTTTTCACTCTTGTTTACTTCACTTTTGTTTACGCACGGATTAAGAATCAATTTTACTTCAGAACATTTTTTAAAAGAATAATCACGCAGACGACAACTGTTTACGCTACGATTTAAAAATTTTGATTGTTATGGATAAGAGAAAAAAATTATCCTAACTACGCCCCCCCCCCCCCCCCCTTACAAGCAATGCCCCTGACTGTAGACCAATTACAGGAGCTATTATCAAGCAGTCTTCACAAATTAGTGATTTTTTAATTGAAAATATTTTTAAATAACTATAATTAGTTTTTCTTTATTTTAGTTATCTCATTAGATTACTTAAAAATTTGGAATAAGTTTTAAACTAAAACATAACCAAACAATGCAAATGAAGATAGCTTTTCCCTTGTTTCATTTGTTTACCAATTTTCAGTCGTTATTTCGGGTACATTTCTAAGTAATTAATAAAAAGGTTAAAAAATATACAAGTTTATTAAATAATTTTATGCGAAATTGGGGAAAATATATAAATTAATGAAAACTTTATAAGCTAAAACCATAAATTATGAAACACGCAACAATTGTTTCCGTCGAAGTACAACCTTTTATCAGGCAGAAAAAAGTAAGCACGATAATTCGACACGATATTACTGTTGCATACATTTGTAATTTAAAGTGCTAGTTTACAAACTTCATTCAACACAAATCATTTGGTGCATTTTCTATACATTATAGTTATATCATAATATCAAAGATATTTGTGTAAAATTTCTGCTATGCTACCCATTAAAATAAATCAATTTGTGAATTAATCTTTAGCGATTAAGCTCATGAAAATTATGGGAAATATCCTAATTCCCATATCATGTAAAGTGCCACTGATAGCCACTTACCAGCATAAATAATTATATTAGATGTTATATATAAAACAGATGGGTTGGTGACAAATCTTTTCTTCCTTCCGTTATTTTATGTGCATGGGAAAATGGACGCTTTTAAAACATAAAGCAATAAAACTATTATTCTATTATCCTGTTTACTTGAATAAAAGAGAGAAACTTGGACCACCCCATAGAGAGAACAGAGCTCTGAGAAGGAAGGAAAATGATGCTGCAGGGGATGTTAGGCTGTAAAAACCATCGTCCGGTCCTCGGAGGTGCGAACGCAAAATTCAAAGAAGTGTGTGAGAGAGAGGGAAATTTCTAATGAGATGCTTAGCTATTGGTGAAGCAAGCTACCAATAAAAATATAAAAAATAATAATAATAATAAAAAAAAAAAAGAGGTTCAGCCCCTCTCAAGGAGTCTAAAATAATATAGATTGACCAGAAAAAAAAAAGAAGGTATGGATATAAGATCTCTCGAAGATTTTTGATGAGTGAAAAATATTATTAGAAAAATGCCCCGGATGCTCTATCGCTAAGCAGTCTTGAAGAATGTTAAAAAAGAAGAAAAAGATGAATCTCTATTTAGTCGAAATTGATAATTTTTTTCCTTTGATGAATATGCTCCTGGAAATATAATTTTAACAGTCTTCATATATCCGAAGAGGCTATTGTTTTGGAGGATCCCTCATACCTCGAAATGGAGCAAAGAAGTAGTTTATTTTATGAAATATGCAAGATGATCTGTGATGCGAAAAGAAGTGTTCCTTATTTAAAGAAGAAAAAGATGAATCTCCATTCAGTCGAAATTGATAATTTTGCTTTTGATGAATATGCTCCTGGAAATATAATAGTAACAATCCTCTTATATTCTTAGAGTCTATTGTTTTGGAGGATCCCTCATACCTTATGCCATATGAACGGTGATTGAAAAAAGAAAATGTTATTTATCTATGAAAATTTTTCACATGTGTGGACTCAACGATATTAGTATGGAGCAAAGAATTAGTTATTTTTATAAGTATGCTACATGAACGGTGATGCAAAAAAAAATGTTCTTTATCTATGAAAATTTTCATATGTGTGGACTCAACGATATTAGTGTGATATAATTAGCTTCTTCAATTAAAATAAATATTGTAAGTGTACTCAAAGAATTTCGTGTGTCGACGAAATATAATTTTATAACAACCTTCATAGGTGTAGAATTACTGGAATAACGTATGCGATCTCAACAATCTGCGTGTATAATATATTAATGAAAATTTCCATGAGTGTGGAATTCATAAATTACATGTGTGAACGTTTAATATGTGTGGACAGTGCTACTATAAATTATGGATTATACGGTTATCTAAGAACAATATTTTCCGAAAGTGCCGCATCTGTTTAAGGGTAAGTGGCTATTATTCAATTTTTATTTTTGTGGCAAACATCCCCTTTAAAGTGATAGATGGTAAATTGAGTAATAATATATATATATATCCCAGCATTTTAAAATGGATAAATAAATGATATATTTGATAATTAATACTGTATTTTGTGTCTATGATTTTTTTTTTAATTTAGATAAATGTGTAGAGATTGAATTAATGTTTTTCTAGGTTGAAGGATAAGATTTGAAAGGTTTAAAAGATATATAATAATAAAATAGATATATGAATGAATAAAGATAAAAGAATAATAATGATAAATTGATAGTTAAATAAAATTGATATTATTGGAATTTATTTGAAAATAAATTTTGGGTTATTGCAGATATTTTAGTATTTGAACAACGCAATGTGTTTTGATGGGATTATGTGGTCGGATTATAAATAAAAAAATTCATAAGAGCTTTAATTAATCACCACATGGCCTCATCGCCATATTTTTGGTGCCGTAATTCCAGGTGTTAAAGAAAAAAAAAATTTTGGGGTATAATATCAGCTAGTATATTGGCTGCCTTTAATTCCAGGAGTTAAATGAATTTTTGTATGTGTATTAAATATTTTCATGGTTTTAGTATTATATATAGATATATATATATTATGATATGTAGGATTTAGAAGCTTTTGATAAGAGTTAAGGGTTTTTTTCATGTCAAAATATTGCATGTGAATTGATACATAAGGCACGAAAGAGTTTGAAGAAAATCTTTGGGGTAAAATTCGATGAGTATTTAAGCAATAATTTATGTCAAAAAGAACACAGCTTCCCAGAGAAGTTAAAAAACAGATTAATTATTGTGAAAAGGAAATTAGTCACAAAATTAAAGAAAAAAGAAATATGGGGGACAAACCCACATTAAGCATGGATACGCTAATTAATTTAGTGCCTAATTTTGATGATAAAAAACAAATTGACATAAATTCATTGATTAAACAAATTGATGATATAACAACTAGTTTAGAGTTGCCAGAACCAATAAAAATTATTCTACTTAAAAATAAAATCCAAGGTAAGAATAGGGAGTTGCTTAACAATTCTACAGAAATTGTAGAAGAAACTAATTATGAAAATTTGAAAACTAAGTTAAAAGACATTTTTAGCACTCCAAAGTCTTTTGAAACGACACAAAAAACATTTATGGAATTAAAACAGCTTCCGAATCAAAACATAGATGAATTTCAAAAACAATTTGATATAATATCAGCAAAATATTTGAAACAATCAGGGCATAATGCGAAAGAAGGCGCATTGGATTTATTAAAAACAATAAAATTATCGCGCTTTCTCGATTCAATCCGTAGTGACATCGCATTTGAAGTAAGAAAAAATGCTCCAGCAACATATGAAGAGGCCACGAAAATAGCTAAACAAATAGAGTTGGCTTTCGAAAGCAAACAATCAGATGCTAATAATGCGGAACAAGTGAATACATTATGTTCAACACTATTAGAATTATCAAAAAATCAAAATGATCAGATTAACAGGTTACAAGAGGAAATTAATTCCCTAAAAATTAAAAATACTAATGAGGAAAGTAAGACACAATTAGCAGAAAGTCGATGGTGTGACATTTGTAAAAACACCAGTCATAACACTGATATATGCTGGTTTAATTCGAGAGTACAAAACCCACAAACAAAAACAAAAAATAACTGGCAACATGGAGAAAGTCAGGTAACACAATATCAGTCTCTTCCAGTAGGAGGTAATATACAACCTATGACAACAAATTATATACCACCTATATACTATAACCCGAATTCACAAGATAATACTGGAGATTTTCTACAAAATATTGACCCGTACAGATCAATAAATTATCACAATGAGAGAGGTTTTAATAGAGAAAATTATCAGGGACGAAATTCATTTCCACCAGGTAATAAATTTGAAAAACAGACTGGGTACCAACAAGGGAGAAGTTATAGGCAAAATACCAGTAATTATAATAGAGAAGGTCGTAGAAACTCCCCTAAGCAAAATTTCGATCAACAGAAAAAATATTATAAAAATTCCAAATGGAACAATAATCAGGGAAACTAAAAAGGGAATTTTCGCAATTGTATAATATTAACAAAAAGCACTGTAATGCCCACAGAAAATTCCCTAAGAATGGGCAGTATAAATTTGATAAGTATAAATTTGACTCAGAAAAATATCAAATGAGAAAAAATAATTTCCAAACAGATAAAAAGAAAAGAAAAAAAATTGAATATAGAATAGATGAGAGACAAAAAAATGATACATGTATCAAAAGAGAGCAGATCACTAGTGCACATGGAGACAATATAAATAATTTGCCCTTAATCAAATTCAGTATAGCAAAAGTTCCAGTTATAGGGCTCGTCGACAGTGGGGCCAGTATATCATTAATTAGTGACGAATTATACGAGCAATTAAAAAATGATACTATAAAGATACACTATTTATCAAGACAGGTAACAATCCATACTTTAGATAATTCCACAATCCCTTTTAAATGTTGCATTAAGATTAATTTCAGAATAGAAGGAATTTATGTTTCAGGTACATTTTATGTGACGACCCAAAAGTTTAACAGACAATACCATCTTATATTAGGTTATGACTTTCTAAAGTCAAATAGAATTTTATTAGACTGTCCAAAAAAACAATTAAAATTAAAAGACAGAGAAATCCCATTATTAGACGATACACAAACAGATAATCCAATCCCACAGAATCAACAAATAAATCAGTTGGAAATAAAAAACAATGGAACGACTGAATTAAAGGAAAGTGATAATAAAGCAGTTGTTGCGAAATTGGTAAAAAAAGTATTTTTAGGGCCTAAGGAAGCAAAGATAATTAAGTTGAGATGCGCATCGCAAATTGAACCCGATACGACAATTCTGTTAGAACAATATAAAGAAACGGATAATATTAGAATGGATTTATCAATTCATACGGTTGATAAAGATAATAATATATCGGTAATTGTTACTAACAAATCGGACAAGAAATGCACTATTAATAAACACACTAAAATTGCAAAAATTGATACAGATTTCATAATAGAGGAAGATATTTCTGAGAATAATGATTGGAATACTGAACAAATTAATGCATTGTCGTTACAAGAAATCAAACAATTAAGAATAAATCAATTAAAAAAAGAAGATTTCCAATTAGATCATTTAAGTGAACCAATGAAATCACAAGTACAAAAAATTTTGCTAGAGAATGCAGAAGCATTCTCAAAAAGTTATGCTACTCTGGGTCAAACCTCTTTAGTAACGCCGGAATTTAAATTTTTACATCATTATCCCATACAATCTCGTCCATATAAAATATCAGAACACTACCGAGAAGCTGCGAAAAAGGAGATAGACGAGTTATTAGAGGCAGGTATTATTAAAAAATCCACCTCTAATTACGCATTTCCTGTAATCTTTGTTAAAAAAAAGCCTATACCAAATACAAATAATGGCCAAATTAGGATGAGAGCGGCCATTGATTTTCGTTTAATTAATGAGATAATTGAAAATAAACCTTATCCTTTGCCGCAATTGAGAAATATTTTACATTCCATTAGCGGAAAACAGTATTATACGACTTTAGATTTCCATAGCGCATTTTTTCAGATTAATTTACGGCCTGAAGACAGGCAGAAATTTGCATTTATTACGGAGTTTGGACTTTTCGAATCCAACCGCTTATGTTTTGGGAATAAATTAAGTTCTATATACTTTTCGGAATTAATGGACACAGTACTGGGAAAATTTGATAAAAGTAAAGTTCAGTACTATATCGACGATATTATTTTGGCGGCAAATTCACAGGAGGAAATGCTAGAAATATTAGAACAGGTATTACAAACTTTAAAAGAAAATAATTTAACGATTGACCCAAGAAAGGCACAAATTATGAAAGAAAAAATAGAATTTTTGGGTTATAAAATTGATAAAAATGGATATTCGCCATCCGAGGATAATATAACTAAAGCGAAAAATCTTAAACGACCCAAGAACAAGAAAGGCGTACAATCCCTAATCGGTTTTACAAATTTTTTTAAAACACTAATTCACAACTATTCCGAAATCATATACCCACTCACGGAATTAACGAGGAATGATAAGAAATTTAGATGGACGGAGATAGAAGAAAATGCATTTAGGAAAATACAAGAGGCGATCATACATAATCCAACGTTAAAACCTCCAGATTTTAAAAAAGAATTTTATCTTATAAGTGATGCCTCAAAAATTGCACTCTGCGGCATTTTAGCACAAAAGAATGATCAAGGTGAATTAATTCCAATTGAATATTTTGCCAGAAAATTAAAACAGACTGAATGTAAATACCCAGCGATGAAGTTAGAATTGCTTAGTATTCACGATTCTTTGATGTTCTTCAAACATTTAATATTAGGAAAAAAAATAAATATTTGGACAGATAGTAAAGCACTAACGTATAATATAAGTCTGGAACACCAATCAGATTTAATTAATCGTTGGATTTTTAATATCCAAAATTTTGATTATTCGATTAGGTTTATAAAAGGAAAAAATAATCCTGCGGATTTCATGAGTCGACATATAAATACTTTAACCCACCAACAGGCCAGGGAAATAGATATTTTTACGGTGGAAAAAGGTCTAACAAGAGAAAATATAAAAAAAGAGCAGCATA
This sequence comes from Salticus scenicus, assembly GCA_963930645.1. Lineage (NCBI taxonomy): Eukaryota > Metazoa > Arthropoda > Arachnida > Araneae > Salticidae > Salticus > Salticus scenicus. The sequence continues at coordinate 324,536,506 of OZ005653.1, read as the reverse complement.
AGGACACACAGATTAGTAAAATAAGACAAGCGCTAATTAATGATACGAGTACCAAATTAAAAAAGAAATATCATTTAATTGATAATGAAATATTGGTATTAAAGGATAAAGAAAACCAGTATGATAATCCAATTTATATAGCACCATATAGATTAAGGCAAAGAATTATGGAAGTGGGACATAAGCCCCATTTTGGTTTCGCAAAAACGTATCATACCATAAAAACCAGATTTTATTGGATTGGCATGTATAATACAATTAAATATTATGTAGCTAAATGCATAAATTGTAATACATTTAAAAGCAGACCGACTTGTGACCCTAAATTAACCAAAATTGAAAGAAATGACCCACCAGGTTCTTATTTACAATGCGACATTGTAGGACCTCTACCATTATCATATAAAAAGAATAGATTCGTCCTCACGGTAATTGATAGTTTTTCACGCTTTTTAGAAACTTTTGCTTTGCCAAATACGAATACAGAATCGATTATATCGTGTTTTAATAACTATTTTGGAAGAGTTGGCTTATGCCAAACTTTACAAATGGACAATGGACCATATTTCAAAAGTAAATTATTTAAAGAATATTTAACATCATTAAATATCGAAATTAGACACAGTAGCCCATATTTACCGAGGAGCAATGCTTTAATAGAACGTGTACACAGAACTATGAAAAATTCAATTGCATCGATATGTAATAGGTCTTTTGACTGGGATGTACAACTAAATTTTTTTAAACTCGCGTATAATACACAGCAACATCGATCGACAGAGTACACCCCCGCACTACTATTTTTGGGAAGGGAAATACGTAACCCCTTTAATAATTTTGAACAACCACGAATGACAAATATAAGTCAGTATGTAAAAGAATTGAATTATAATATTAATGAAGTTAGAAAAATTGCTCAAGAAAACGCAAGACAAACACTCAACGAATATGATAAAATAAATCTTTCAAAGAAAGATGTTGAACTAGATTTAAATGATGAAGTGTATTTAAAATTAATGGGTAAAACAGGAGCATTACAACCTAAATTTGCGGGACCATTTTTGATCTCAAGAAAGCTGCGAAATAATAATATGCTGTTGACACCTAAAGACAACCCAATGGGCAAAAAAATAAAACGGCACATTACAAAGCTGTTTAAAATTCCAAGCGATAATTTTTTGAGGGAGAATGAAGATAATAAGCAATAATTACAAGAATGTAAAATGAAAATAAGTTTATTTACGCAGAAAATAATAATAGAAAATCAAAATTAATTGTAAAGGCGAATTACAAAAAAAAAAAAAAAAAAAAAAAAAAGAAAGAAAGAAAGAAAATGAGAATTGTAAATATTGTACTTTAGGTTAAAACGTTTGTAAATGTATCCAAGAAAGTATATTTTCGATAATTATACATATATTATGCATATCGAAATAATCAAAATAATGTAGATAGATACGTGTAAATATGTGGGTTCGTGAATCTATACACATAAAAGCACGCGTACACAGATTGTACGTAAAAATGAGATTAGATGGAGGAAATTGATGGAGAAATACTCAGTAAGGATACAATACGTTAGAAGGAGAGATTCAATCACGTAAAACACGCTCTCACCCCTCGCTCAACCCCCAGGGCTCACGACACCGGAAGATACAAGAGAAAATTTTAGAGCGAAGAGGAGATGCTCAAACGAGTTGTTGATCGCGATGGGGAAGTGAAAAGAATCGCTAGGAAGTGTAGAATCTTTCAATCGTAGCGATAGATGTATAAAAGAAAAAGCTACTAGTATATATTAGGTCAAAAGAGGCACCACAGTCAGTTAGAACAAACGATAAAAAAAAAAAAAAAAAAAAAAAAAAAAAAAAGAAGATTAAATAGTAACCCCCCCCCCACACACACACACACAAAACTGACTCCAGTAAAATGAGTATTTTGCTTTAAACATCTGCCTCAACGATTAAAACGTAGGATTGATGTACATAGTGTAATTCAAATTAATATAACACAGGTTTCTACATGACATGATCATATTAAAATATCAATATGCACGTTGATATAGATATACAAAGAATAAATAAAGAAATGGAAGTTTAAGAGATGGCTATAATTGTGTAAATATGAATTAGTACATATGACAGATGTACAATAGATATGGTCATATATATAGAGAGATTATTTTCTTTCAAAAAGGAGGGTTTGTTCACCATGGGAATATAGATATAGAGAAAAAAAAAAAAAAAAAAAAAAAAAATGCGCATAGTGCCTTGGATAGGAAAATAACTGGTAAACTCAGTTTAAAAAAATAAATAAAACAGCGTGAGAGACAAAGGTTACGCATCAGGCAGAAAAAAGTTAACGAGAATACAGGGTGAACTTCAATGCAGTCTAAACTATGATGAAGGAAGAAGTAATAAAAAATTATATATACCAAATAAAAGGTATAAAGAGAATACGGAAGGTCTACTGCGGTCATTTTAGAACAAGTCATCGAAAACCAGAATTATTAGGTAATCTACAATCTTAATAAATAATCCAATAGATAATTACACATAAAAAAAAAAAAAAAAAAAAAAAAAAAAAACTCGAATATGATATTTTTTTTATTGTTCTAAAGGCTGAGCCTTGTTCAATTAGTGCCAAGGAAGCTCTAAATGCCAATGTTGCGGGCAATGGTGGCAGATACGCTAACCCTGGAAGGCCTCGCTAATTGAATCGGGAATTAGCCACAAAGGAGGAGTGAAGGGAATACATAAAGAAAGATTAATAAAATCACAGCAGAAATAAACAGGATATTTAATAAGGGATTAACTAGATACAAAGAAACATTAATATATATAGATATAAATATGTATGTATTTGTTTAATTAAAAAAAAATCCTGTCTTAGCGACGTTTTTGGTTAGACAAGAAAATACTGGACGATATAAATGGTTCGGACTAACAGACTCTTTCGTCTGTAGCATAAGTATACAGTAGGAGTTACATTTAGGGTAGGAGCAATAATAAGAATTAAAATAGATAGAAATATAGACTGCAATACTAATTTAAAAAGACAATTTAAGTCTAATACCCTCTTTGCCTAAAATTCTAGTTATGAGCAGATCATATCATGCCATATCATATCATATCATATCATATCCATTTCTTTTTCTCTTTTCTTCGATTTTAAACATGGCAATAATGAGAAAGTATGAATTTAGAATAAGAGAGAATAATTGTTTGCCACAAACCGAGTTGAATATTGCCACTTATATTTCAAGTAAATTTAACTATGTACATATATGTAAACAAAGTATTATTATTATTTTATGTTTATTTTATTAGAAATTATGTAGATATAAAACAGGTATTATGATTTATGTTTTTTTTTTTTAGCCAAGCAATTTTGTATGTAAGTATATCTATCCAAACAAAGTATATTATTATAGTATACTAGACATTGTTCATTAATGTTTTGTTATGCTATCAAGATGTATTTTCTATGATATTACATTTTCTTATACTTATGTGACGGGGGATAATAATATGGGAAATATCCTAATTCCCATATCATGTAAAGTGCCACTGATAGCCACTTACCAGCATAAATAATTATATTAGATGTTATATATAAAACAGATGGGTTGGTGACAAATCTTTTCTTCCTTCCGTTATTTTATGTGCATGGGAAAATGGACGCTTTTAAAACATAAAGCAATAAAACTATTATTCTATTATCCTGTTTACTTGAATAAAAGAGAGAAACTTGGACCACCCCATAGAGAGAACAGAGCTCTGAGAAGGAAGGAAAATGATGCTGCAGGGGATGTTAGGCTGTAAAAACCATCGTCCGGTCCTCGGAGGTGCGAACGCAAAATTCAAAGAAGTGTGTGAGAGAGAGGGAAATTTCTAATGAGATGCTTAGCTATTGGTGAAGCAAGCTACCAATAAAAATATAAAAAATAATAATAATAATAAAAAAAAAAAAGAGGTTCAGCCCCTCTCAAGGAGTCTAAAATAATATAGATTGACCAGAAAAAAAAAAGAAGGTATGGATATAAGATCTCTCGAAGATTTTTGATGAGTGAAAAATATTATTAGAAAAATGCCCCGGATGCTCTATCGCTAAGCAGTCTTGAAGAATGTTAAAAAAGAAGAAAAAGATGAATCTCTATTTAGTCGAAATTGATAATTTTTTTCCTTTGATGAATATGCTCCTGGAAATATAATTTTAACAGTCTTCATATATCCGAAGAGGCTATTGTTTTGGAGGATCCCTCATACCTCGAAATGGAGCAAAGAAGTAGTTTATTTTATGAAATATGCAAGATGATCTGTGATGCGAAAAGAAGTGTTCCTTATTTAAAGAAGAAAAAGATGAATCTCCATTCAGTCGAAATTGATAATTTTGCTTTTGATGAATATGCTCCTGGAAATATAATAGTAACAATCCTCTTATATTCTTAGAGTCTATTGTTTTGGAGGATCCCTCATACCTTATGCCATATGAACGGTGATTGAAAAAAGAAAATGTTATTTATCTATGAAAATTTTTCACATGTGTGGACTCAACGATATTAGTATGGAGCAAAGAATTAGTTATTTTTATAAGTATGCTACATGAACGGTGATGCAAAAAAAAATGTTCTTTATCTATGAAAATTTTCATATGTGTGGACTCAACGATATTAGTGTGATATAATTAGCTTCTTCAATTAAAATAAATATTGTAAGTGTACTCAAAGAATTTCGTGTGTCGACGAAATATAATTTTATAACAACCTTCATAGGTGTAGAATTACTGGAATAACGTATGCGATCTCAACAATCTGCGTGTATAATATATTAATGAAAATTTCCATGAGTGTGGAATTCATAAATTACATGTGTGAACGTTTAATATGTGTGGACAGTGCTACTATAAATTATGGATTATACGGTTATCTAAGAACAATATTTTCCGAAAGTGCCGCATCTGTTTAAGGGTAAGTGGCTATTATTCAATTTTTATTTTTGTGGCAAACATCCCCTTTAAAGTGATAGATGGTAAATTGAGTAATAATATATATATATATCCCAGCATTTTAAAATGGATAAATAAATGATATATTTGATAATTAATACTGTATTTTGTGTCTATGATTTTTTTTTTAATTTAGATAAATGTGTAGAGATTGAATTAATGTTTTTCTAGGTTGAAGGATAAGATTTGAAAGGTTTAAAAGATATATAATAATAAAATAGATATATGAATGAATAAAGATAAAAGAATAATAATGATAAATTGATAGTTAAATAAAATTGATATTATTGGAATTTATTTGAAAATAAATTTTGGGTTATTGCAGATATTTTAGTATTTGAACAACGCAATGTGTTTTGATGGGATTATGTGGTCGGATTATAAATAAAAAAATTCATAAGAGCTTTAATTAATCACCACAAAAATGAAGGCGAAGATATATATCTTTATTGATAGCAAAAATCGCTTAATCAGCAAAATTTTATTTGACATGACAGAACAGAGTACAATGTCGTCAGAATTGATATTAACTTAATTCAATTTTAATTAAGTAAAAACACAGTGATAAATGTGTATCATTAAAAAATTAAAGCATATTTTTTTACTCAAACTCTTGGTCAAAATCAGGTATTTAAAGACTGTGTTTCTTCGTAAAAGATTAAAATATAAAAAAGATATTAAAATGATTTTAAAAGCAATTTGCTGCTAATAAAACAAAATTTATATTTCTTTCATGTTCAATGTTTACGAAGCTGAGCTGTGGAATGCACATGCTTTACGGAAAGATCCGAGAATTATCTCTGTTAATCCTCCGATATTAGAGGATCAAAAACGAAGTGTTAAAGTAGCCGGTGAACTGCGGATTTTCGTTGGAGAATACCGATTTTCGTATGATCGAGCGATTACCGCTGATCCGAGGTTTAATCCGAGTGTTAAGAAGTTGGTGAATACGGCCCTTAGTCAGTCTAAGAACATGATTCGACAAGGATTTATTTAACAAAACTGACTAGGCGTACTTTTTTACATAAGAATTATTGCTAGCGCTCGAATAATTTTGCTGTCAACTGTACTCGTAAATGGATATAATGATTTTGTTGGAAGTTTGAAATTAAGTGTTTTTTAAGATGTAAAGTCGATTACAGATTTTCTTATCTTCAGTAAAATTCCCGCTTCTTATTAACCTTTTATCATCCGGTTGCAAATTACGGCAAAAATTGGATTTACTTGGTTGTGGATGTAAAGGTGTTGAAGAAAGTTTTGGAGCAAGTTTTTTGGGGTACAAAATTAATTAGGTATATTATCACCTTCGGGACAATTCGCGTTTACTCTTAATTATTTTTGAAAAACCTTTCTCATATATCCGTATTTCTAGGAAATTTAGCATTCATTGCTGTGTTAATCTTCACTCCACCGTGGCAAAGTATGGCTTTTTTTTTTTTTTTTTTTTTTTGGGGGGGGGGGGGGATTTGCTCGAACGATTTTGATAAGTATTTAAGGTATGGGGGTTTTTAGATGACAATTCAATTTGAATTTTCTTCATTTTTAGGAAAATTAACGTACACAATTAGCACTCACTCTGCCTTTTGCAAAATTACGACAGAAACTTTCCAAAAAATAGCTCTAACTGTTTTGATAAAAAATTAGCATTAAGTTTATTTTTGAGAGCAGAAACCCATCTGATTTATCTCCATCTTCATAAAAATTAGAGTTTACTGTAAACCTTCGTTTCATACATAGCAAAATATGGAAAAGATATGGTTTTCTAGAAAGTATTTCAATAATTTTGATAAAAACTTAGATTTAGGGAATTTTTGAGTTTACAAATGAATTGTAAGCACAAAAGTCTGACATTCTCTTTAGAACATTTAATATTTATCGGTAAACCGCACTTCCCCCAGGAAAAATGGCAAAAACTTCGTTTTTTTTTTTTTTTTTTTTTAACCCTCGAATGTCTTTAATAAATCTTTAGAGTTGATGTGTTTTTGAGATGACATTTTAATTTGCGTTTGAATAACACTCATCTTCATTGTAATTAGCGTTCACTGGTAAAACGCATACCACAAAAAAAGGCGGCATAACCTTTTTTTTTTTTTTTTTTTTTTTAATAGAAACTGTTGAAAGGATTAAAGGAAAAATGCTAGAGGTTATTTTTAAAACTAAAAACGGCTTCATTTATCATCATTTTTAGAAAAGGGAACCGTAACTGTACTAGAATAATGTGTAGCAGAAATCTTGTCTTTTAAGAAACTACTTAAATGATTTTGATAATAAACTGTAGTTAGAGATTTAATATGATAATTGGATTTGAACTTTCCTTATATCGAGGAAAATTAGCATGCATTGGTAACTCGATCTCCACACTGAGCAAACAAATAATAAACATATTTATGTTTACCTGAAAACAAATCACAGCATCTGCACTACGAATGATTTTTACAATGAGACCGAGTGAACTCGGTCATCCAAGTACTAAGTTATTATATGTGGAAATGAAGCATAGAAATAAAAGAAAATAAGTTGAACAATTCAATTAATGTAGAAAAATAACTTCGAGATTTTCCAAAAATTGCTAACAACGGCATTTACAGTAGCAGGGTTAAAAAATAATGAGCTGTTTCTGAGACAGTGATGCATTAAATCATGTAAAATCACTATTGTCGGGGGAGAAGGGGAGTAGAGAATACGATGCGCAGCACAGAACTCTTGTGTGACGGGACGGAGCTGATTGAGTCAGTCGCCAAATCGAATCGAAAAGAGATGCAATGCATCTTAAACCGAGAAACAAAACTCTTTCTAAATCATAAACTTTATTAGTTCTTATTGATTTTCCATAACATAAGTTAGGATTGTAACAATAAATCGTTTGTTAAGCAGATATTAGATGTCTGAGTCTATGCATTGGCATTATAGTTACTAATCCCGGGAAATCTGGCAGAGAGGGTAAGTAGATTTAAACTTATTCTCATTTGATTAATATGCATGTTATTCTGATTTGTGTTTGTGTAAAAGTTGCAGAATTTGAATCGAAAATAAATTCGTTAGAAATTCTTAATCCGAGATTCTAAATTTAATCAACCCTAATTCGAAATTCATAAATTGATACTTAGTCGAAATTCATTGTTGGCTTCAAAGCCATAGTGGTCCGTCGATTCACGGAGGCTTAATTATCTATTAATTTAATTAGATAATATAATTAATCGTAATTCGTTAAATTAAAAAAAAAAAAAATTGTAAATTGAAAAAATTCTTTTGTTTACGTAGTATAAAACTTACTGTATAAGAACGTTAAAGGAAATTAAAATTTATTTGTTGAAAATAAATCATTAATATGAAGTTAAATTGTTTTGATATAAAACGTAATTCAAAGTAGTTCGGGTTTAGAAGTTTTGTTTTGAGAGAAAACGTAATTCAAAATAGTTTGGTTTTCAAACCGAAAGTTTCGGTTTGGAATTTCAGAAATAAACTTTCATATTAATTAATTGTTGAATAAAGGAGTGTATGAGAATGAAAAGGGTGCATTTAATATTTTATTAGTTTATTTATTTCAGTAAAAAAAAAAAAAAAAAATTCTATATGTGTGTTTCCTTTCATTTGTTCTTATATTTTTGTTTTGTTTTACTTCCTGATCTGCAGAATAATAATTTAATTCGATCGATTAATTCATATTTAAATTTAATTGTTTGTAATTAGTTTGCTAATAAGATGGGTAGAAAGGGTAAAACAAGGGCGAATGACGCCGAAAAGAGTGCGTTGTTCCCAAAATCTAATGAAGTGATAAAATTTGAAAATGTTATTAGGGAAATAGAATTTATAAAATCGAAGGTCAATGATTGCGATAAAAGCGATCAAGCCAGATTAAAGATCCTAAAAGATAAGGTAAATGTACTGGAGATTAAATTCGAGGAAATAGTTACAAATTTTTCCGAAGAGGAAAACGATGAAAACTTTGAAGAAGTGATGAAAAATCGGGACATTCTGTTGGAGTTGTCTGTTGTGTTGGAGAGTAAATCGCAATCAAATACCCCAAATGTAAATAATGAGGCACGTACCAAACCAGGGACTTCTGTTAATTCGCATATTAGTCTTCCCAAACTTGAAATTCCTTATTTTTACGGGGATAATGAATCTTGGTTGTCATTTAAAAATTTATTTAAATCATCTATTCTGGATAATGACAGCCTTAGTGAGGTTGAAAAGCTACAATACCTCCAATCGTGTGTAAGAGGTAGTGCATCAAAACTTATTCGCGGATTTTCGTTACAATCGCAAAATCTTAAACACTGTTGGGAAATTCTTACTCAGCGCTACGAAAATAAACGTCAATTAGCTATAACTCAAATAAATAAAATCTTTTCAGTAAAGGTAAACAAAGCGGATGATCCTAAATCGTTTTTCAATTTAATAGATACTTGTAACGAAGCGGTGCGAAATTTATCGACCCTCGGATTGGAATCTAATCCTCTTAGCGATCTTATTCTTATAAATTTCATGATTTCAAAATTGGATTCATCCTTTAGGCATATGTGGGAGCTCAGTCTAGAGAATACGCAAACTATTCCCGATTTAAATTCGTTTCGTACATTCATTGAAAGGGAGGCGTCGAGTCAAACAAAGCTTGAAAATAAACTGGGGATGTTTAAGAAACCAGTAGAAGGTAGTAGTGTAAAAAAATCTTGTATCAATAATTCAATACTAGTCAAAGAAAATAAATGCGTCGCCTGTTCTCAAGTACATCAATTGTTTAAATGTCCCAAATTCAATCGAATTGGTGTTCAGGAGCGATGGGACTTAGGTAAATCAAAGGGATTGTGTGAAAATTGTTTGCGAACTAATCATCAAGTGCGACAATGTAGAATTAATATTAAATGTAAGGTATGTGCAGGTTCACATCACACTCTTCTGCACATTTATACACAGAATTCTGCAGATCAGGGAGGCGGCCTTGTTGCTACGTCGGTGGCCAACAGTTCACAATCTAATGCAAATTTTAATAACCAAAAGGTGTTATTGGCTACTGCCCTTATAAAGGTTAGGTCACCTAACGGTAAAATTATTCAATGTCGGGCGTTAGTTGATAGTGCCTCACAAAATAGTCTCATTACAAAGGAGTGCGTTGAGAAGCTAAATTTGCCTTTGTTTGGCACTTCTCATCGACTTATAGGCATAAACGGTCTTTCCGCAGAAACTGTTTTAAATTTTACGGAATTCTCATTCTCGCCATATTTCGCTAACGAGTATAGGAACTTGAAAGCGCTAGTAGTAAATAGGGTTACTACCCCTCTGCCAAATTTCCGGGTGAAAACGACGTCTTGGCCACATACAAAAAATCTTCAGTTAGCCGATATGAATTTCTTCAAGCAACAACCAATCGAAGTATTATTAGGCGCAGATATTTTTGCGTCACTAATTTGTGGCACACCAGTATCGGGAAGGCCAGAAGAACCATCTGCCAATCCCAGTTCACTTGGATACTTACTCAGTGGCCCCCTCTCAAGGGATGGAATGGAACCAGAATCAACATATAGCTCCTCGTTACACTGCCTTAACTTGAACGAGTTTTTTGACAATCAGCCAATAATATCTTCTAAGAGTGAAACCGAAGCCGATCCGGCTGAGGAACTATATAAATCTTCCACCAAGCGCAACCCTGAAGGGCGCTATGTGGTGAAATTACCCCTCCATGATGAGATAGATTTAGGTGAAAGTGCCAACTGTGCACTAAAAATGTTTAAGAAACTGGAAAATCGATTTGCACAGAATCCTAACCTAAAAAAGGAGTATGCTCAGTTTATGTGTGAGTACTCCGATCTAGGTCATATGACTCTACTAAGAGCTGAGGAACTTAACAGTCAACCCAATTATTATATGCCCCATCATGGAGTTATTAATGAAAATAGTAACACTACCAAACTATGAGTAGTGTTCAATGCGTCGGCCTTAACTACAAATGGCAAATCCCTGAACTCTAACTTGCATAAAGGGCCAAAACTTCAGTCCAGTATTTTCAGCAACTTAATCAGATTCCGTTTAAATAAAGTCGCCCTCTCGAGCGATATCGAAAAAATGTTTCGACAAATTCTAGTCGCAGAGCCTGATACAGACTTTCAAAGAATATTTTGGAGGGCCAATGTTTCAGATCCACTCAGAGTGTATAAATTGAAAACGGTTACTTATGGCACTGCCTGTGCTCCATTTTTAGCCCTGCGTACCATATTACAGCTATTAAACTATGAAGAACCCAATTTTCCCGTAGCTGTGCAGGCTGCCCGCAACAACCTGTATATGGACGATTTCCTTGGAGGGGCTGAAACAATCGAAGCCGCTCAATCTTTGGTCACAGACCTTCAGGCATTATTTAATGTTGGGGGCTTCAAGCTGCGAAAATGGGCTTCAAATTATGTGGAAGCTCTAGTTCAAGTCCCAGAACCTCTAAAATCAACAAATCAGGAATTATCCTTAAACCCCGATCAATCCCAACGTATTTTAGGACTAAACTTGAATTTAACATCGGATACACTGCAGGTTGGCGTCAACACAGAAGAAAACGTCACAACAAAAAGACAATTATTGTCCGTAATTGCCCGCATCTTCGACCCTTTGGGTCTGTTATCCCCTGCCACTATTCTTTTAAAATTGCTTCTACAAGATGTTTGGAAGCTAAAACTTGGTTGGGATGATCCTTTACCACCAGAAATTCAAATCAGGTGGAATGAATTCTTTGAAAAAATTGAATCCTTTAAGGCCATGTCAGTACCCAGATTTTTAGACCTGAAATCCGAACCTATTTACCAGATTCTGGGATTTTGTGATGCGTCAACAAAGGCATATGCTGCCGTAATATATATACGCCCAAGTCAGAACTCATCTTTAAAATTGATTGCAGCTAAAACCCGTGTAGCTCCTTTAAAACCCATTACCTTGCCTAGGTTGGAGCTATGCGCGGCTGTATTACTATCGGAACTTTTGTCAGTCGTCCAGAGCTCGCTGGATTATCAGGATGACGAAATTCTCCTATGGACAGACTCAACAATCGCCCGTAGTTGGATCTTAAATCCACCCTTAAAGGGCAACACATATGTCCTACACCGAGTAAACAAAATTAGAGCTCTCACAGACCCAACATCATGGTATCACTTACCAAGCAAACATAACCCAGCAGACTGTGCAACCCGTGGGCTGTTACCCGACAAATTAAACCACTTTAACTTGTGGTGGTCTGGACCTGATTGGTCAAAGATCCCGGTCTCAGATCACGAGTCCAAGATTGCTACCTCAGTCCCATGTACAGTTGTGGGAATTCCTGGACTAATAGAGTCAACTCCAATGCATGAATCCGTTATAGAGGATTTGGTTTCAAAATTTTCATCAAGTAATAAACTTTTTCGTGTAATTGCATTTATGAAGAGGTTTATTTATAATAGTAGAAATGCTACAAAATTGAAAGGACCAGTCTCAGTACAAGAAATTTCAGAAGCTAGAAAAATTGTTATTAAATTCGTCCAACAAAGGTCCTTTGCTTCAGAAATCGCCCTTTTGCAGCGCGGCCAACCCGTGGCAAACAGCAGTAAATTAAAATCTCTCAATGTGTTTCTTGATTCAGAAAATCTATTGAGAGTGGGAGGTCGAATTGATAAAAACATCACTCTGCCCTATGATACTAAACATCCAATACTCATACCTAAAAATCACCCTTTTACATCGACATTAATAAGACATTTTCACATGTATAGTCTTCATGGAGGTGTCGACCTAGTATTAAATTTCATTCGCCAGTCTTACTGGATTCCTGATGGTAGATCCACTGTGAAAAAAGAGTTTCGTAAATGTGTCACTTGTGCCAAAGTCCAACCGACACCAATTCAACAACTTATGGGTGACTTACCCAGTGCAAGAGTCAACCCTTGTAGGCCATTTCAACATGTCGGAATTGATTATGCAGGTCCTATAGAAACTAAGTGTGACCACAAACGGAAAGTTACCAAATTTAAATCCTATATTTGCCTTTTTATCTGCATGTGCACCAAGGCAATTCATCTCGAATTAGTAACTAGTTTATCTACCGAGCATTTTTTATATGCCCTACAAAGATTCATAGGGCGTCGAGGTTATCCTACTGACATTTACTCCGATGACGGACGCAACTTTGTTGGTGCCCATGCCCATTTGAAGAAACTCGTGACACTTTCAAAAACCAATACTATTCAAGACTTTGTCGCAAATAGACAAATTCATTGGCATTTTATGCCGCCTAACTTTGGCGGCCTATGGGAATCTTCCGTTAAATTGGCTAAACGCCATTTAATTAAAGCGTGTAAAGGCAGTTGCCTATCGTTTTAGGAGTGTGCTACGATTCTCACAACTATTGAGTCTTGCTTAAATTCACGACCCTTAGTCCCACTTTCCACCGAGCCCAATAATTTCTTAGTACTTACACCAGGACACTTCCTAATTGGGGCTCCGCTTCTTCAGCTTCCTGAACAATCTCTTAACCAAACTAATAAATTTTGTACCAGTTTTTCTTCCAGATGGAAACTCCTTCAGCAGATCAAAAGGTCCTTTTGGAACACCTGGACGAAATCTTATCTTACCTCTCTACATTCTAGAGCCAAATGGAAAAGCGGTGTTACCCATCTGCATTCCGGAGAACTAGTTCTCGTCTTAGAACCCTCAATTCAGCCAGCACACTGGACCCTTGCCCGAATTCTGGACGTCCATCCTGGTGAGGATGGCATCACTCGAGTTGTTACTCTGAAGACGCCCTCGGGAATAATCAAGAGACCAGTGAATCGGATTGCCAGTCTGCCATGCTCAGCCCCCCCCCGGAGGATGTCGGGGAGAAGGGGAGTAGATAATACGATGCGCAGCACAGAACTCTTGTGTGACGGGACGGAGCTGATTGAGTCAGTCGCCGAATCGAAACGAAAATAGATGCAATGCATCTTAAACCGAGAAACAAAACTCTTTCTAAATCATAAACTTTATTAGTTCTTATTGATTTTCCATAACATAAGTTAGGATTGTAACAATAAATCGTTTGTTAAGGAGATATTAGATGTCTGAGTCTATGCATTGGCATTATAGTTACTAATCCCGGGAAATCTGGCAGAGAGGGTAAGTAGATTTAAACTTATTCTCATTTGATTAATATGCATGTTATTCTGATTTGTGTTTGGGTAAAAGTTGCAGAATTTGAATCGAAAATAAATTCGTTAGAAATTCTTAATCCGAGATTCTAAATTTAATCAACCCTAATTCGAAATTCATAAATTGATACTTAGTCGAAATTCATTGTTGGCTTCAAAGCCAACTATCATTGTCCAAAATCGCAAAGATTTCTACTAGGAGTTGAAATAAATGTAAAAATGTGCAAATAAAAAAAAAAATACAGTTATTATGCATTAATATATAGATTTACACAAAGGAAGAACAGTTTAAGAATAATAAATACGATACAATTATCTATATATTCATTTATGCTAAAAATATATATACAAAGTATTTCATTTTCAGCACTCTAAAAACGTACGTTAATAATATTATATGGAATGTAAATTAACATTATTAAAATGCAATCTATGGTCTGTAATGTAGCGACAAAAAATATACAAATAATTCAATGTTGCTTGTGGGCATTTGAACCAACTTTTAAGCAGGACCTATATAACACGGACAAAAATTTGATTATAAATATACAGTCAGATCTCAATATTATCAGATCTAACTGGGAATAAACCTGAAAAATACATTTTAAAGAACTCGTCAGCAGCCAGTGGATCATTCAAATTTACTCATAACTTTGATGAAATCTAATTTAGAAATTTATTCATCAAGCCTGAGAGTTCATATCAGAAAGTTATAGAGTGGAAGGCTGATTTTTTATACCAACTATGTGAAAAATACCTGAGCCGGGAATCGAACCCGGAACTTCCGCTTTACGTGTGGATGCTCAAGCAGAAGTCCCGGGTTCTATTACCGGCTCTGGTATTTTTCACGTAGTTGGTATAAAAAATCACCCTTTCACTCCATAATTTTCTAAAATTGATGAAATCTTTTTTTTTTTTTTTTTTTTTTCCCTGACCGAATGAAAAAGAGTAATCTGGTGTATCACTGACATTTCTTTCCGTTATCCACATTAGTGCAGAATATTACTATAGTTTAATGTGTAAAATGTTATTTATTTCAAAATTTCTAGAGTAATTTAAAATCATTTAAAACTAATTTAAAAAAATTGTTTCTAAAACCTTTCTATTTTTAATGACATGCATTTCGGTTGAAAGACTATAGCCTCGCCGATCCACAACCCCTGTTTGAATATTATGTACACATTAACAAAAAATATTTAAGTTGTTATTAAATTTAAAAATATGTTTCAAATTGTCGCTCACTCACTTCGTTAAAACACATTAGACTATTTTAACTAATCCTGTATATCAATGAGTAAAAAAAAAAAAAACTTTTCTGTCAACATCACAAAATGGAATAAATCGCGGCAAATGTTCCGAGTTTAAGGTCGAAATAAAACTGTGACCCTGAGTCGGGCAAATAAAGTCGGCATGAAAGTAGCAAAGCGGCAACACACAAAAATGATCCAAGAGACAAGCTAAATTAAAATCAATAAAGATCTGGTGTGATAATTATATAAAAGAACAGAAAAAATATCAAAAATAAATTTAATCAAAAAATAAATTTAATCAAAAAATAAATGGTGACATTAAAAACAACAACAACAACAAAAAAAGAAAAAAAAAAAGAAAGAAAAAAGAAGAAAGAAAGGAAAGATCGACCATAAGAAAATTATGTGAGTAATTTCCAAACATCAGATATGAAAGGCGTTGAAGAAATATTAATAAGATTTTTAAAAATGTAAAAAAAAAACTTCCAAGAAATCCAGATTGGAAGAGGGGATAGGAGAGGAAATAATGCCAATTTTAGAAATTAAAAAATAAAAAATAAATAAATAAAATAAATAAATAGTAAAAATAAAAATACCCATGAGACCAATAAGGGAAAGTAATAGAAAATTTGGAGATCTTTTCATCACGAGCGTTTAATTTATTTTAATTTTAATTTTAATTTATTATTTTTAATTTTTTAATTAATTTATTTATTTTTAATCATTTTTGTGTGTGGGCTTATTTATATGATATTTCAAAAGGCTTCTAATTTATCTGTTTCAACAAATAACTTAGGTATTATTAAACACCACGTCAATTCTCAGTTGGAATGGAATTTTTAGGAAAAGTGAATTTAATATTGTTGACGAGTTTAAAAATGTTATTATTTCCAAATTGTGAAAAAATTGTAGATACTCTGAAAAAAAAAAAAAAAAAAAAAAAAAAAAAAAAAAAAAAAAGGGAACAATAAAAATGTAAAATTATATGATTGAAACATTGGTAATTCAAGTTAAAAAGAGAAC
Source organism: Salticus scenicus (assembly GCA_963930645.1). Taxonomy (NCBI): domain Eukaryota; kingdom Metazoa; phylum Arthropoda; class Arachnida; order Araneae; family Salticidae; genus Salticus; species Salticus scenicus. Next base: position 324,520,089 of record OZ005653.1, on the reverse strand, counting down.
ATTTAGAATTTTTGATTTTTAGAGCTCTATCGATCATAGAGGGACTATAGCTGGAGAAAGAACTTTAAATGTTAATTTCTTCCCAAAATCAGAAGAATCAGAGAAAATGAAAGCAAATGAAGCCGGTAAGAATAAATACAGAAAGCAACCATTTTCTGTTAGGGTGGGTGATTATAGAGATTATGTGGAAGAGAGACATAATAATGTTTTCTGAAGACAATGGTTAAAATCTAGTCATTTTATATAGAAATCGAAACGTCAAGGTAAAATAGAGAATTATTCTTTTCAATTTTGAAAGTAAACTGATTTAGAAGGCGTTTAAAATATCGTGTAAATTTGCGCACCGAAGGAATGCTCCTAACGAAATAAATCTTCCCTTGCTTTCCACTGTTGGGATCATTTTTGATAAAAACGTAGATTTAGAACGTTTCTTAATCATTTCATCTTTTTTTAATTTCGAATTTTTTTTAAATATCCACTTAGAAAAAATATAAATCAGAAGTTATATGAAATTTGAAGTTTCTAGATACATTATTACTGTAGGAAATATACAAAAGTGTGGTTTTCCAGCGGGGTTTTCCTCACACCCTCCCATTGTGCGTGTACTAAAAATTTTAACCCGCAGTGATTCAAACATTGTGATAAGCACTGATTGTGTCGTTTGGTTGAAATCGGTTCAGGGGTTTAGGAGATGAAAGACATACAATCATATATACAATGACTTTTATTCATATTAATAAAAGTATTTTTATTCTTCATGGAAACTAAAACCTGTTGAACCACCTGTTAATTGGCTAGTTATGGCTATTGTTCATAAAGTTCTGCCTTATAGGTGTACATTATTTCCTCGCTTGGTGGCGAGCATTACATCCTAAATTGTTGATGTGTATTATGTCTCTGTTTGCCTGTGTGTAAAAGGTCTTGACTTGCCGGTGTGTATCACGTCTTCATTTGCCTGTATGTATCACGCCTTCATTTGCCTGTATATACAAAGGTCTTGACTTGCCGGTGTGTGTCACGTCTTCATTTGCCTGTGTGTAAAAAGTCCTGACTTGCCGGTGCGTATCTTCATTTGCCTGTGTGTAAAAGGTCTTGATTTGCCGGTGTGTATCACGTCTTCATTTGCCTGTGTGTAAAAGGTCTTGATTTGCCGGTGTGTATCACGTCTTCGTTTGCCTGTGTGTAAAAGGTCTTGATTTGCCGGTGTGTATCAGGTATCCAATTGCCTGTGTGTAAAAGGTCCTGACTTGCCGGTGTGTATCATGTCCTCATTTCCCTGTATGTAAAAGGTCTTCAATTGCCGTTGTGTATTAAGTCTTCGCTTGCAGGTGTGTATTATGTCCTCGTTTGTCGGTGTGTATTACGTCCTACCTTAGCACGTGTGTATTATGCCGTTGTTTGTCGGTTTGTATTATGTTCTAGCTTGCCAGTGAGTATTATGTCTTAACTTGCCACTGTGTATTCATCTCAGCTTGTCGATGTATATTATGAATTGGTTTACCAGTGTGCATTATGTTCTTGAGTGTCAGTTTGTATTAACACAATTTTCTTACCTGCTTTTTTTACCAACAGGAAGCACTGTGAAACACTTTTAAATTATTCTTAAAACTATTCAATTACTTAAACACATAATGTATCTTAATCTCGCTCAAATTCTTTCATTACAACACAATCAGTTAAGACTCCTGATGTTATGAGGCACTGTAAGCATTTTAACACAATAAAATCCTGATTTCACATCATGTGATGAACATACTTAATCATGTGTGCGAAATAATATTTATAATAGATTTTATGTATTTTGATCGCCAGAGAAGCTGAAGCACACTTTAAAATAGGATGAAAACCATACACTTACTTAAACATGCAATATATTCTAATCTCAAACAAACCCTTCGAATACAACACTGTTAATACATTTTTCCCATTAGGGGGCGCTGTAAATTATCTTAACCATAGCCTTCTAAACTAGATGCCTTTCACGTGGCTCGGAAACATTGTGGTAGGCAGCGCCACCTGGTAGAGATTGTGCGACTTTTATATTCAACAACCACCAAAAATTTTTTAAAGTGGGATTTGATATACATAAAAGGTGAACAGAATCGAAGAAACGTCGATTATATATATCATATATCCGTTATGAAAATTATTGGTGACAGTTGAATGAAAAAGTCGCGCAATCTGCATCAGGTGGCGCTGTTTACCGCTTGAACTGCTGCTAAGTTTCCGAGCCACGCGGAAGGCATCTAGTTTAGGAGGCTATGTCTTAACATCAAAGAAATCTCAGCTTCAAATTGTGCAATATCAATAGGCTTACAATACAATATACTTAATATTGTATACGAAATATCATTTATTCATAATAAATTATAAATTGGTATTTTGATGATCAGGAGCCGCTTTGAAACTCATTAAAATACTAGTAAAACTATTCACTTGCATTACAAAAACTGTTCACATAATTACAAATACTTTCGTTACAACACATTTAAAGAAAAAAAAAAAATCCCCGAAAACTTTATGCGGCATTTAATTCGCCATCGTGCATCGTCAGTCACTTAGCAAATCTGAGCGTTTTCATTATTGTAAAATATTTTCTTAAACTATGTGCAACATGTATTATATGAATTGCAGCATAGCATAAAAAAAGAAAAAAAAAATCTCCATGTCCGCATTTGATTGTGTGTATCAACACAGTCAATGTCCTCATTTGATTGTAAAATTACAAAGTCCTCAGTTGATTGTGTGTATCGAGTTCACTGTGTGTGTTGCGGTGTATCGAGGTCCCCATTTAGACGGTAAAAATACATATTGAGAAATATTGGAATTTTATGAAAAATCAAAGCTGATTCATAATTGAATGAGTTTTATTAATAGTTATTTATCAAAAATATGCTTTTAAGTCAATTATTTACGAAGTCCCCGATTGGCGGTGTATACACATAGTCCTCAGTTTGCACGTCTTGCCAACCTGTGTGTGTATGTATGTGTGTGTGTATGTGTGGAATCTTCTGGCTATCATACCTCCGAAACTAATAAAGGTAGAACTACGAAACTTCAGAACTGATACAGGCCTGGTGTACGGATGAATTTCCTAAATTTTTATGGAAATTAGAAAACCGAAAGTGGGTCATCGGAAACCGGAAATGAGACCGTAAGTCCGTATCTCAAAAACGACTCTAACGATTTTCTTCAAAATTGCCACATAAACACTCTATTAGATGTCCTTTCGAATAATATGATTGGTTAGTTCAGAAAAACTGATAGGCGTCCTGTATAAGTAGATCAATTTCAGGCCTCGCAAGTGCGTTCCTTTAAAAATGGCTGTGCGGATCTTTTTCAAACTCGCCATATAAAGTCCATTTTAAATATCCTTTTGTATGTATTTATTGTTTTCCGGTCAATAATTGAGTTTGCCAAGTTTTAGTAAAAATTGGTGTCTCAAAAACGGCTCTAACGATTTTCTTGAAAATTGCTACGTAAATCCATTTTAGATGCCTTTTTTTTCATGTATTATGCGGTTATTACAGAAAAAAAAAACGGTTATTCTGATTATATAGTTCAGTTTTAGATCTCGGAAATTGGTGTTTAAAAAATAACTCTATCATATTTTTTTTTTTTTTTTTTTTTTTTTTTTTTTTTTAACTCTCTGTGTAAACTCTATTTTATATGTCTTTACACGTGTATTAAGTTTCTCTTACTGGAAAATTCCAAAAAATGCATATACTGTCTCCAAAAATTGCATATAATACATGCAATAGTGGGTAATGAAAGTCGTGTGGTTATTTCACACCGGATTTTTATTGTTTTATAATGCAACACTACTTTTAAGATATTGTTTTTATGCATGGTTTTCATTTTATTGATCAGTTTATTTGCATGATAATTAGAAACGTGATTTGTGAAAACATTCGAGATATATAAAAAATTCTGATTACTGATTACTATTATTCAAAGGGAATTATGCCTCTGTATTAATACACATGTACCTTTAGAAAAATAAATTTAAGAAACAGTAAATACCTTTTTAAACAACAGATATTAAGGAGTATTATCCTGTACCGAGGAAACTCTTTTCTGTTTGAATAAAATGAGAAACGAGGAAATATTTTTTGAACTTTTTCTTTGCGAATTTATGGCAAAGAGCCAGATCGATATTTTGCAGACGGACTTAAATGTTAGTTTCAGGTATGCAAGAGACAATTCTTAGGATGAATAGGGAATGCAAGAATGCAACAAAGTTTTCTAAGAAGAACTACTGATATCCTAAACTAAATTTAAATATTGCTAATGAAATTTAATGTAAATATTTATTTCATGGTCTTAACTGACTTTAAACAAGGAAGTAGGATAAACGACCTGCAGTGGATGAACAAATTAATAGACTTTTTTTTTTAAATTTTTAAATATTTTTTTTTTTAAACTAAAAAAAAAAAAAAAAAAAAAAAAAGCATATAATGATTTTGTACTTCTGTCACGAAAAGAACATTTATAAATTCACATTTTCCGCTATACATTTAGTCATTAATGCAATTAGGGGACTAACCCCAATTTGAAAAAAAGCACAATGGGGACTTTGGATCTCCCTGTATCATAAAAAGTTATAAAAGAGACTTGTATCTTTAACTAAATCTCGCAGTTTTGAAAAATATTTTCTATTCAATGAGGATTGCCTGATTTTTCTTTCATGCTAGTAGATAGGAATTGCCATTCTTGCCCCAGCAGGGTGCGGTGGTGCGTACGCACCCTGCCGAGGGTCATGCACCGCACCCTGTCGAGGAGGGTTTATCTTATCAGCATCCGGATGAGGGAGGTGAAAGATAAGGAAGGTTAGAAGAAAGATGATAAAGAATTTAATGAATATTATTTTCTTTAATGATTGATTAATCTTAATTTTAAACTTAGAAAAAAAATTATGATTTAAAAAGAGAATTTTAATGAACGATAAAAATTTAAAACAATGAATTAAGTATATTTTAAAATGAATTAAGTTTTAATGAATGTGATTAGAAAACTTGGTAATATGATTTTAAAAGAATTATGATAATTTGAAATAGTTAGAAAAATTATGATTTTAGAAAGAGAATTTATTATGTTCGATGAGAATTTTTTTTTTTTTAAATCTATTTAAACATTTTTCCTACACTTAAAAAATTTTCAAAAAAGAAAGTAATGTACTCACCTTGGAATCGAAATGAATGTATTAATATTAGTGAGGATTTTTTAGTGCATAATTAATATTTTAATTGTTTTCGTAGATTTTATGTGCATAATTATTATTTTAATGATAATTTGGGATTAAATATTAAGAAATTTTTTCTTGTGTTTGAGTGATTAAAAATTTTCGTTCAAGTGTGTTTGATCAGTGGAAATATATGATTTTCTACTGTTATATGTTCAAACATTTTTTTTTTTTCTATGTGAACATATATTAAATTTCTTTTTTATTTAATCTTTAGAACTCTGCTAAAGAGTTACTTTTTTTTCTGTGAAATTCTCAAAAGAGAATTTCTTATGTATGTTCAAACAGATTTTTAAATCTGCGTGAACATATTTAGACAGTATTTTTTATTATGTAAAATATACGATTTTTCGCGAATGGTTTTCACTAATATTTTTTAAGGAAAAATTGTGGTATAATTTAAATGCGTACAAAATTTAATAAAATGATTGCAAATTAAGGAAATTTTCTCTCATCTGAAATATTAGCATATGTGCTGCCATCTATTGCACATAAAGTCAGAAATATATGCTTTTTTTTTTATTTATTTAATGAAATAAAGAGTTGTTTTTATTTATTTTTCGCGAAAAAAGTATATTTTTTATCATTCGATTATTTATTGAAACAGAGAGAAAAAAAAAAAAAAAAAAAAAAAAATTAATATTATTGAAGTAGAGAGTTAGAAAAAATATATTCAGGCAGAAATAGAGATATTTATTTCATTTAGAAATAAAGGATTAGAAAAATTAACTAAGATTTTGTGCAACCAATAACATTTTACCACGCAACAGAGTTATAGTAGATTTTATTTAACTTATCATAAGCTAAAATCAATTCATGCACTTATTAATCTTATATTTATGTATTTGCATATTTATGCATCCTTAAGTATTTAAGTTATGTAATATTTTAAAATGTGATTGTAAAAAAAAAAAAAAATATTTCGCATTATAAATGTAATTTAAGTTTATGCACGCACACACATAGAAAAATTTAATTATTTATTTTTTAATCTTAATAGATTAAAACGGAAATTTAAAAGTTAAGCATATGTACATTGCGAAACTGATTAAGATTTAATATTACAAACTTAATTATATTGAGTGAAATTAGGATGTAGCTTATTAGAGGAACAATAGTTATAAATATTGCAAATATGTCGAATTAAGGTTTAATAGTTATATTTTATGATGAACAATACTTATAAATGATGCAAAAATGTCGAAGTACATTAAGGTTTAATAGTTATATTTTATGCGCGTATATAGCACTTTTTGTGATGCGAAACAAAATATTCTCAGGGGATAGTAGTTTTCAAAAAATTTAACCACAGGAATACACTCTATTTAAGATAGAAATAGGTGCACTAGTATTGAACATGGTGGCTTTTTGGGGTCACGTGATTTTTTTCGTCCAATCAGAAGCACGGAATTTTAATGATCGATGGTGTTAGTCGATCTGAGAGAATTTATTTTTATTTTATTTTTATTTTTTCTTTTTAATAAAGAATTTAACGCGAGGCGATGTATTTCGAGGACTTAGCATTTTTCATGATGGTCGAAAAATTTAATTGAATGAATTTAGGTGTTATCATTCGGAGATTTATATTAGTAAATTTTTATAGAGTTTATAAAATTAAGCACTTTGTGAAATTAAGTGTTTTTTTATACAGATATTTTTGAGGTTCCATGATCCAATCGAAAGCATGTATTTTTAATAAATAGTATTATAAAATTAAGTGTTATTACTACACAAGTTTTGGAAAAAACCACGGAAAACTTTAAATCTGGTATAAAGAATGGTTCTATTTAGATAATAATTAAAATTGTACTGTTTAAGCGATAAAGATTTTTAAAATTTCTTATTAACTAAGTCGTTTAGTAATTTCAAAAACTTGTAAAAATATGATATTTAGATTGCAGTAAGTGTTTTAATTAATCTTAGAACATTTAAATACTGTGTGTGTGTGTGTGTGATAGATTATGAGATGATTTTTTTTTTCTTATAAATGATGTAAAAATGATGAAATACATTACGGTTTAATACTTACTTAATTATATTTTATGTGTATAGTACTTTTTAGATAAACAATACTTATAAATGATGCAAAAATTTTGAAGTACATTAAGGTTTAATAGTACTTTTTGTGATGTTATGTAGCTTATTAGATCCTCAATAGTTATAAATATTGCAAAAATATTGAAGTACATTAAGGTTTAATAGTTATTAGATAAACAATACTTATAAATGATGTAAAAATGTTGAAGTACATTAAGGTTTAATAGTTGCATACTTATATTTTATGTGCATATTTAGTACTTTTTGTGATGTAATGTAGCTTATTACGTAAACGATAGTTATAAATGATGTAAAAATGTTGATGCACATTATGGTTTAATAGTTATAAATGTTGTAAAAATGATGAAATACATTAAGATTTATTACTTACTTAGATATATTTTACGTGCATATATAGTACTTTTTGTGATGTTATGTAACTTATTAGATGCCCAATAGTTATAAATATTGCAAAAATGTTGAAGTACATTAAGGTTTAATAGTTATTAGATAAACAATACTTATAAATGATGTAAAAATGTTGAAGTACATTAAGGTTTAATAGTTGCATAGTTTTATTTTATGTGCATATTTAGTACTTTTTGTGATGTAATGTAGCTTATTACGTGAACGATAGTTATAAATGATGTAAAAATGTTGATGCACATTATGGTTTAATAGTTATTAGATAAACAATACTTATAAATGATGTAAAAATGTTGAAGAAATAGATAGACTAGTATTCAACATAGTGGTTACGTGATTTTTTTTTTCAACCAATCAGAAGCATGAATTATAAAATTAGGGGATTTTAGTACACAAGTTTAGGAAAAAACCATGGAAAACTTCAAACGAATAGTCTACAAGCTTTAAAATCTATGATGTACAAATTATTTGTTTTATCATGTTGATAAACTAGATTGCATTAAAATGTTATATATTTGGCGAGATTAATAAGGGTTATAAAGAATTTGGCTGCTTTCCTTAGTGTACGAATTTAGCATATATTTGGCGTGATTTCGCCGATAATTACAAATTTGGTGGTAAACCTACAGTATAAATGCTGTCAGAAAGAAATTTTAATCAGTTGCTGCTATATTTTTGAAGAGTGCACACGTTTAATTTATTAACTTGTATAACACTCTACTTTTTAGTGAGAGAGATGGATTTATCTGCAAAAATGCCTATTTCAAATGAGGTGTCATCAAGCTTGGATACTAAGAAAGTACCAAAAACTTTTAGCTGTGTTTCTTGCAGTGTGGTATTTAAACGAAAATGGGATTTGCTTCGTCACATGAAAATTCATCTCAACGAAAAATCTTTTATTTGCAATGAATGCTCGAAAGCATTTACCAGATCAGATGAGTTAAAGAGACATTTAAAAATTCATGAAAAGCCTTCTATTGAACATAGATGTGGGCAATGTGATGAATCCTTTAATCGCAAGTATCAGTTGCTGATGCATATTAGAAAAAATCATCGAAAACCTTTACCAGGGCATTCCTGTGATCAATGTGCAGAAACATTTAGACAGAAATATAAACTTTTAGAGCATGTTAGAGAAAATCATCGAAAACCCTTATCGCAAGCAACATTAAAGGGAATATCAAATTCTGACCGAGATTTTCTTAAGGAGAAAATTATGCATTTTAAAAGAAAAAATGCTCTTAATACATTTACAATAACCACATTTGATAATAAAAACAAAAATTTGGATTTGACGTCATTTTTTAATAATTTAAGAACTGATATTTTAAACGAATTAAACTTTCAATTAAATGACCAAGGATCATTGCAATGGTATATTAATGTAGAAGTTATTTTTAGTTGTATTTATGAAAATGGAGAGAAGGATTTTATTACTCAAAATTTTAGGTCAAAAAGTATAACAATTCTTTTAATAAATGATTTAAATAATGATCTTAAAAGCGCTTTTAACAAGATGAAAAAGTGTTTTGATGAATTTAGTGAACAAGGATCAGGTTGGACATTAACAGAAATTTTCAAATTAGAACTTTGTATGAAAAAATATGGTGCTTTTCAAATGTAATATCTGATTTTACTATATATATTAAATATTGTTAGTTGAATCTTATAAAATTATTGTAAACTTTGTATAAAAATGATGCATGTAAAAATCTTATAATTTGAAAAATAAAAGTATGTGTACAAAAATTGTATTTTTAATTATTTATCTCATATAAAAATTTTATGTAAAAGTTTAAACTATTAATCGGATTTTTAAAATAAATGCACTTATGAAAACATGTTTAAATAGAAAGTTTTATATTTATTTTATCAAAGTAATTTTTAATTTTTAATTTATTTATTTATTTTTTTTAATATGATTTTAAAACTATATATTTTAATATGATTTTAAAACTATATATTTTTATAAAACATTATTTCATAAATAAATTAATATTTTATAGTAAATATAATCTTAGCAATTTTAGAGATTGTATCAAAAAATCATGAACTTTCCAATTTTAGCATTAAGCATTTAACATATAGTCTAGGGAAATACTAACCTGCTTAAAAGTTTAACTTTTCTGCATGCTTGAAATTAGACATCAACAAATTATTTGTTTCGACTTGTTGATAAACTAAAATATTTTACGAGATTTTTTAATGGGATTGGGGATATTTTTCAAGATTTGGCTATTAAAATAACATATCTGCTAAGATTTGGCGAGATTTTTTAATATATTTGGCAATAAATAGTAATTTGGCATTAAACACAGAGTATAAATTCAGTCTCGTAGAAAATTTAATCAGTTGCTGACTTGTTTTCGTGGTTCATATACCATTTTTAAAGTTTTACTTTGATTATATTTATAATGGATCTATCTGAGGAAGTACAAGTTTCTGTTCATCAACAAGCCGCTTCATCATGTTTTGAAGATGAGACTTTTCACTTAAAGGATGTAAAACCCTATATTTGTAATGTGTGTAAGAAAGCATTTAGTAGATCGTACGGTTATAAAAGACACTTAAAAACTCATGAAAAACCTCGCATAGGATATGGGTGTGAATACTGCATGGAAAATTTTAGTCGTAAACGAGATTTTTTAAAGCATAATGCAAAAATTCATAAAAAGACTTTGCATAACCACAGTTGTGATGAATATAGTGAAGTGTTTAGAACTAAACAAGATTTATTGAATCATAAAAAAATGCTACATCGAAAGGTTTTACCTGAATATCTATGTGTAGAATGCAACGAAAGTTTTCGATATAAGTATGAATTATTACGACATAACAGAAAAAATCATCGTAAAGATTCTTCTGCTTACGTATGTACAAAATGCAATGAACGAAATACTCTCAACTTAGACAGTGAAAATATGAACTTAACACATTTTTTGAATAATTTGAATACTGCTTTTTTAACCAACACCTATTCTTTAGCCAAAAGCTTTCATGATGAAAATAACAATACGTATTTTTTAATATTTTTAAATAATGAAAATATGAATACCGAACACATCTCACGAAATAATGACTCACCAACCAACAACTTTGGGAGTGTAAATGTGGACTTAACGAATTTTTCAGATAATCAAAATAATGTTTTCACTTCATCAACCAGTGAAAATGTGATCTTATCAAATGTTTTGGATAATAATGCATACGACGTTTTACCCACTGCTAATGAAAATATAAATACTAAATGTTTGACACAAAGTAATTTTTCTGACTCTCCAACGAACAACATTGAGAATATAAATGGGGAGTGTATGAGTAATAATAATGTTTCATTCGTGAGCGGTGATAACGACTTGTTGAAATTTTTGGATAATTTTAATGTAGAGTGTATTAGTCAATAAAACCTTAACGATTTAGCAATAATTTAGATTTTTATAAACCTGTTTTTATACTGATAATAATGTAAAATAAAATATTTTAATCAAAAATTGTGTTTTTATTATGAAATTACTTTCTACACACCATTTCATATTATAATAGATACGTTAAGTCACGAAAAAAGCTAAACATGTGTAAATATATTTTTTGCTTTCTTATTAACTAAATCGTTTTATACAATAAGACTTGGTGATTTTCATTCAGTTTAAAGAAATTCTCCTCCATAAATTGGAGTGGGACGAAATGACTTATAAAAACCGTAAAATAAAGAACTCTAATATTGCTGATTTATTTAATATTTTCTATGAATAAGAAAGTGCCACAAGGCGAATTGTTACAAGCTGTTAATGATATGCCTAAAACCTTTATTAAAAACAAATTTTTGTTATCTTCGGTACCCAAGTAACGAAAACGACCAAATGTAGTTCCCTATTGATTAAATGATTAATAAAAAATATTTTTTAATATAAAACACATGTCTCTTTATTTATGTTTAAATAAATGCTATAAAAATTGGACTTACCTCAACACAGTTGTTAATTTGCATCCTTCTCTTCTACTCGCACGGTGTGAAATGAGCGATAACGCTATTTCTTATCAAGATCACGTGGTAAGCTTTCTTATCTACTATGTCACGTGACATTGTCTAGTATGACGTAGACTGATACGTGACTGATAACACAAACCCTACACTAATGTAGTATATGTCAGAAAAATTACTTTGTGTCAAACATTTAGTATTTATATTTTCATTAGCAGTGGGTAAAACGTCGTATGCATTATTATCCAAAACATTTGATAAGATCACATTTTCACTGGTTGATGAAGTGAAAACATTATTTTGATTATCTGAAAAATTCGTTAAGTCCACATTTACACTCCCAAAGTTGTTGGTTGGTGAGTCATTATTTCGTGAGATGTGTTCGGTATTCATATTTTCATTATTTAAAAATATTAAAAAATACGTATTGTTATTTTCATCATGAAAGCTTTTGGCTAAAGAATAGGTGTTGGTTAAAAAAGCAGTATTCAAATTATTCAAAAAATGTGTTAAGTTCATATTTTCACTGTCTAAGTTGAGAGTATTTCGTTCATTGCATTTTGTACATACGTAAGCAGAAGAATCTTTACGATGATTTTTTCTGTTATGTCGTAATAATTCATACTTATATCGAAAACTTTCGTTGCATTCTACACATAGATATTCAGGTAAAACCTTTCGATGTAGCATTTTTTTATGATTCAATAAATCTTGTTTAGTCCTAAACACTTCACTACATTCATCACAACTGTGGTTATGCAAAGTCCTTTTATGAATTTTTGCATTATGCTTTAAAAAATCTCGTTTACGACTAAAATTTTCCATGCAGTATTCACACCCATATCCTATGCGAGGTTTTTCATGAGTTTTTAAGTGTCTTTTATAACCGTACGATCTACTAAATGCTTTCTTACACACATTACAAATATAGGGTTTTACATCCTTTAAGTGAAAAGTCTCATCTTCAAAACATGATGAAGCGGCTTGTTGATGAACAGAAACTTGTACTTCCTCAGATAGATCCATTATAAATATAATCAAAGTAAAACTTTAAAAATGGTATATGAACCACGAAAACAAGTCAGCAACTGATTAAATTTTCTACGAGACTGAATTTATACTCTGTGTTTAATGCCAAATTACTATTTATTGCCAAATATATTAAAAAATCTCGCCAAATCTTAGCAGATATGTTATTTTAATAGCCAAATCTTGAAAAATATCCCCAATCCCATTAAAAAATCTCGTAAAATATTTTAGTTTATCAACAAGTCGAAACAAATAATTTGTTGATGTCTAATTTCAAGCATGCAGAAAAGTTAAACTTTTAAGCAGGTTAGTATTTCCCTAGACTATATGTTAAATGCTTAATGCTAAAATTGGAAAGTTCATGATTTTTTGATACAATCTCTAAAATTGCTAAGATTATATTTACTATAAAATATTAATTAATTTATGAAATAATGTTTTATAAAAATATATAGTTTTAAAATCATATTAAAATATATAGTTTTAAAATCATATTAAAAAAAAAAAAAAAAAAAAAAAATAAATAAATAAATAAATAAATAAAAAATAAAAAATTACTTTGATAAAATAAATATAAAACTTTCTATTTAAACATGTTTACATAAGTGCATTTATTTTAAAAATCCGATTAATAGTTTAAACTTTTACATAAAATTTTTATATGAGATAAATAATTAAAAATACAATTTTTGTACACATACTTTTATTTTTCAAATTATAAGATTTTTACATGCATCATTTTTATACAAAGTTTACAATAATTTTATAAGATTCAACTAACAATATTTAATATATATAGTAAAATCAGATATTACATTTGAAAAGCACCATATTTTGTCATACAAAGTTCTAATTTGAAAATTTCTGTTAATGTCCAACCTGATCCTTGTTCACTAAATTCATCAGAACACTTTTTCATCTTGTTAAAAGCGCTTTCAAGATCATTATTTAAATCATTTATTAAAAGAATTGTTATACTTTTTGACCTAAAATTTTGAGTAATAAAATCCTTCTCTCCATTTTCATAAATACAACTAAAAATAACTTCTACATTAATATACCATTTCAATGATCCTTGGTCATTTAATTGAAAGTTTAATTCGTTTAAAATATCAGTTCTTAAATTATTAAAAAATGACGTCAAATCCAAATTTTTGTTTTTATTATCAAATGTGGTTATTGTAAATGTATTAAGAGCATTTTTTCTTTTAAAATGCATAATTTTCTCCTTAAGAAAATCTCGGTCAGAATTTGATATTCCCTTTAATGTTGCTTGCGATAAGGGTTTTCGATGATTTTCTCTAACATGCTCTAAAAGTTTATATTTCTGTCTAAATGTTTCTGCACATTGATCACAGGAATGCCCTGGTAAAGGTTTTCGATGATTTTTTCTAATATGCATCAGCAACTGATACTTGCGATTAAAGGATTCATCACATTGCCCACATCTATGTTCAATAGAAGGCTTTTCATGAATTTTTAAATGTCTCTTTAACTCATCTGATCTGGTAAATGCTTTCGAGCATTCATTGCAAATAAAAGATTTTTCGTTGAGATGAATTTTCATGTGACGAAGCAAATCCCATTTTCGTTTAAATACCACACTGCAAGAAACACAGCTAAAAGTTTTTGGTACTTTCTTAGTATCCAAACTTGATGACACCTCATTTGAAATAGGCATTTTTGCAGCTAAATCCATCTCTCTCACTAAAAAGTAGAGTGTTATACAAGTTAATAAATTAAACGTGTGCACTCTTCAAAAATATAGCAGCAACTGATTAAAATTTCTTTCTGACAGCATTTATACTGTAGGTTTACCACCAAATTTGTAATTATCGGCGAAATCACGCCAAATATATGCTAAATTCGTACACTAAGGAAAGCAGCCAAATTCTTTATAACCCTTATTAATCTCGCCAAATATATAACATTTTAATGCAATCTAGTTTATCAACATGATAAAACAAATAATTTGTACATCATAGATTTTAAAGCTTGTAGACTATTCGTTTGAAGTTTTCCATGGTTTTTTCCTAAACTTGTGTACTAAAATCCCCTAATTTTATAATTCATGCTTCTGATTGGTTGAAAAAAAAATCACGTAACCACTATGTTGAATACTAGTCTATCTATTTCTTCAACATTTTTACATCATTTATAAGTATTGTTTATCTAATAACTATTAAACCATAATGTGCATCAACATTTTTACATCATTTATAACTATCGTTCACGTAATAAGCTACATTACATCACAAAAAGTACTAAATATGCACATAAAATAAAACTATGCAACTATTAAACCTTAATGTACTTCAACATTTTTACATCATTTATAAGTATTGTTTATCTAATAACTATTAAACCTTAATGTACTTCAACATTTTTGCAATATTTATAACTATTGGGCATCTAATAAGTTACATAACATCACAAAAAGTACTATATATGCACGTAAAATATATCTAAGTAAGTAATAAATCTTAATGTATTTCATCATTTTTACAACATTTATAACTATTAAACCATAATGTGCATCAACATTTTTACATCATTTATAACTATCGTTTACGTAATAAGCTACATTACATCACAAAAAGTACTAAATATGCACATGAAATATAACTATGCAACTATTAAACCTTAATGTACTTCAACATTTTTACATCATTTATAAGTATTGTTTATCTAATAACTATTAAACCTTAATGTACTTCAAGATTTTTGCAATATTTATAACTATTGAGGATCTAATAAGCTACATAACATCACAAAAAGTACTATTAAACCTTAATGTACTTCAAAATTTTTGCATCATTTATAAGTATTGTTTATCTAAAAAGTACTATACACATAAAATATAATTAAGTAAGTATTAAACCGTAATGTATTTCATCATTTTTACATCATTTATAAGGAAAAAAAAAATCATCTCATAATCTATCACACACACACACATACACACACACACACACAGTATTTAAATGTTCTAAGATTAATTAAAACACTTACTGCAATCTAAATATCATATTTTTACAAGTTTTTGAAATTACTAAACGACTTAGTTAATAAGAAATTTTAAAAATCTTTATCGCTTAAACAGTACAATTTTAATTATTATCTAAATAGAACCATTCTTTATACCAGATTTAAAGTTTTCCGCGGTTTTTTCCAAAACTTGTGTAGTAATAACACTTAATTTTATAATACTATTTATTAAAAATACATGCTTTCGATTGGATCATGGAACCTCAAAAATATCTGTATAAAAAAACACTTAATTTCACAAAGTGCTTAATTTTATAAACTCTATAAAAATTTACTAATATAAATCTCCGAATGATAACACCTAAATTCATTCAATTAAATTTTCCGACCATCATGAAAAATGCTAAGTCCTCGAAATACATCGCCTCGCGTTAAATTCTTTATTAAAAATAAAAAATAAAAATAAAATAAAAATAAATTCTCTCAGATCGACTAACACCATCGATCATTAAAATTCCGTGCTTCTGATTGGACGAAAAAAATCACGTGTCCCCAAAAAGCCACCATGTTCAATACTAGTGCACCTATTTCTATCTTAAATAGAGTGTATTCCTGTGGTTAAATTTTTTGAAAACTACTATCCCCTGAGAATATTTTGTTTCGCATCACAAAAAGTGCTATATACGCGCATAAAATATAACTATTAAACCTTAATGTACTTCGACATTTTTGCATCATTTATAAGTATTGTTCATCATAAAATATAACTATTAAACCTTAATGTATTTCGACATTTTTGCAATATTTATAACTATTGTTCCTCTAATAAGCTACATCCTAATTTCACTCAATATAATTAAAGTTTGTAATATTAAATCTTAATCAGTTTCGCAATGTACATATGCTTAACTTTTAAATTTCCGTTTTAATCTATTAAGATTAAAAAATAAATAATTAAATTTTTCTATGTGTGTGCGTGCATAAACTTAAATTACATTTATAATGCGAAATATTTTTTTTTTTTTTCCAATCACATTTTAAAATATTACATAACTAAAATACTTAAGGATGCATAAATATGCAAATACATAAATATAAGATTAATAAGTGCATGAATTGATTTTAGCTTATGATAAGTTAAATAAAATCTACTATAACTCTGTTGCGTGGTAAAATGTTATTGGTTGCACAAAATCTTAGTTAATTTTTCTAATCCTTTATTACTAAATGAAATAAATATCTCTATTTCTGCCTGAATATATTTTTTCTAACTCTCTACTTCAATAATATTAATTTTTTTTTTTTTTTTTTTTTCTCTGTTTCAATAAATAATCGAATGATAAAAAATATACTTTTTTCGCGAAAAATAAATAAAAACAACTCTTTATTTCATTAAATAAATAAAAAAAAAAGCATATATTTCTGACTTTATGTGCAATAGATGGCAGCACATATGCTAATATTTCAGATGAGAGAAAATTTCCTTAATTTGCAATCATTTTATTAAATTTTGTACGCATTTAAATTATACCACAATTTTTCCTTAAAAAATATTAGTGAAAACCATTCGCGAAAAATCGTATATTTTACATAATTAAAAATACTGTCTAAATATGTTCACGCAGATTAAAAAATCTGTTTGAACATACATAAGAAATTCTCTTTTGAGAATTTCACAGAAAAAAAAAGTAACTCTTTAGCAGAGTTCTAAAGATTAAATAAAAAAGAAATTTAATATATGTTCACATAGAAAAAAAAAAAAAAATGTTTGAACATATAACAGTAGAAAATCATATATTTCCACTGATCAAACACACTTGAACGAAAATTTTTAATCACTCAAACACAAGAAAAAATTTCTTAATATTTTATCCCAAATTATCATTAAAATAATAATTATGCACATAAAATCTACGAAAACAATTAAAATATTAATTATGCACTAAAAATCCTCACTAATATTAATACATTCATTTCGATTCCAAGGTGAGTACATTACTTTCTTTTTTGAAAATTTTTTAAACATAGGAAAAATGTTTAAATAGATTTAAAAAAAAAAAAAAAATCTCATCGAACATAATAAATTCTCTTTCTAAAATCATAATTTTTCTAACTATTTCAAATTATCATAATTCTTTTAAAATCATATTACCAAGTTTTCTAATCACATTCATTAAAACTTAATTCATTTTAAAATATACTTAATTCATTGTTTTAAATTTTTATCGTTCATTAAAATTCTCTTTTTAAATCATAATTTTTTTTCTAAGTTTAAAATTAAGATTAATCAATCATTAAAGAAAATAATATTCATTAAATTCTTTATCATCTTTCTTCTAACCTTCCTTATCTTTCACCTACCTCATCCGGATGCTGATAAGATAAACCCTCCTCGACAGGGTGCGGTGCATGACCCTCGGCAGGGTGCGTACGCACCACCGCACCCTGCTGGGGCAAGAACGGCAATTCCTATCTACTCATGCTTGTTATGTGGATATATCATACAATATGGAAATCAATAAAGTCGTTCGATGATCATATAAATAATAATTTTAATAATAATTTTTGATTTCACGACAGAAAAAAACTTTATTCCTATGCTTACCATGCAAATTATATTTTAAACACTGTCGCACAAAGTTGATAAATTTATGACTCTATCTCTTTATGCATTCGTATCTGTAATTATATTTGTAGAAGACATACCTTGAAATTGATCTACATTATTCAGTTTAATAATAGCAGGAATAATTATTGAAAATAGCATGAATTACTGGTTTATGTAGAGGAGCTCACAAAGGAATTCAGATACATGAATGTCTATGGGTTTGCTTTGGTTTTATTTGTAGGTAAGGTATATCTTTGCATATGAACATGATTGTACATTTGAAGTATTTCTTAAAAGAATATTTCAATATTTTTATATTGCACAAAACTCAAAGAAGTGGACTTTATCCGTGTTGCATCATAAAACCCTTCACACGTCATCTTTTCAAAGAAAACTCAATATTATAATGTTTATACTTGTACTATACGGAGAAAGGTTTGCATTCTGTAGAGAAATATTTAAATCTTATGTGGAAATTCTCGGAGTTGAGCTTGAGTAACGTCGAACTACCGTTTCAATATGGGTAATTAGCAACGGTCTGAGACTCACCCCTAATGGTGGTCTGGAGACATGCCGTTCCAATTTTGATTCTCCTCTGGAAATTCACAGGGAAATGGAAAATCAGAAATCACATGATGGGAATCATGTAGTCTCCAACCACCCCTCCCTTGGAAAAAATAGATATTGTCCACCACCGTACATTATAAGGATAATATAAAAGAGAGCTGATTTACAACTGTTGCCCTCTTCTATTGATATTTGTGATTTTTATTGAACAAATTTTTAGAATTATGAGTGATTTTTCAGCTACTAATTATCTAAACCATTCATTAAATGTATTTCAGTTAAAATAAATAAATAAAAAGAAGAGAGTGTTAAGTTTCGCTTTGGGCAAAATTTTTTATGTGAGTCGGCCTGTATTTATAGGGACTGTAGTACATTATTCAGATATATAAAATCCATTTCCCAACACAGTAAGGTATGATTAGCATTGACGGTTCGTTTAAAGGGCCATATAAACGGATGGATACATTTTGGGATTCAGATAAAGGTTACAGGAGTAGGTCTTCAATTGTGTCGGGCTTTTAATATGCTATTAAACACTTTTCCAACAAAGTTGAAAAGTATTTTTGGCCTGGGTCCATGCATCATATGTTTGTCTGTCTGTCTGTTTACTCACACATTCCCGTTAATTTTATTTATTTTTTTTATTTTTTTAATCATGCCTTGAAATTGATATACTATGTAGGTTTATTAAAAACAAAATATATTTAAAAAATGGCATCACGGAGGTAAAAATATATTCAGGATTAAACGATGTAAAATGTGAGTACCCGACCGCGGTAGCTTGGCCGTTAAGAGCAACGGGCTCGTGATTGAAAAATTGCAGATTCGATCATTGAGCCGGCCGAAGACCATCGTATACGAGTGGTGCACGTTAAATCTGTCATGTCTCAGAGTCCTCCAAGTTCCCATTAAAGTTATATCTCTGGGTTTACTGCATCAGGGGATTTACTCGGCCCTAATCCAGATCAAAATTCGAGCTCCTATTATTTGCTGGTCTTGCCATCTTTCACCAGTTTCTCGAGCTAAGTCGTTCTTCAATCATTTGTGGTGCTCCTCTAAATACAGAAGGCGCTTCCCTGTCGCCTTAATTCCGGGTAGACTACTGGGGCTCGGAGTTTCGGAGGGGCACAAATAACAACAACAACAACAATAAGTATGACTACTGTTCGAAATTGATTTATAATTTATATGAAACGTATGTTTTTTCTTTCTTATTCCTATCTTAATTATTTTACGAGTTTTCTTCCAAAAATTTTTTTCTTTATTTTTGGATATTGAAATATTCTATTAATATTTATTTACTAAATATGTATTTAAATTAATCAATTTATTTTTTCAGGCATAATGTTATTCCAATTGTTATGGGAGCTCGTCCTGAGGATTATGCGAGGGTAGCTCCACCTCATTCTTACATCCATGTTGAGGACTTTTCAGGTCCTGCTGAACTGGCCAAGTACCTTCACTTGCTGGATAAAAACGACACGCTTTACAATTCGTACTTCCAATGGAAAAATTCAGGTGAATTCATCAATACGCGATTTTGGTGCAGACTTTGTGCGTTGCTGCATGCTCCTGTGGTGCCAAAAGTTTATACTGACATCCAGACATGGTGGGCTGGCAAAGGAACCTGCACAAATGATGAATGGAAAAAAAATGCAGCAACAACTACCGAACTACAAGTTGGAAGCTGATTAAGGGTTGTTCCGTCCGAAAAATAAATAAATAAATAAAAATAAATAAATAAATGATGCAAATGCCAAATATTTTGTGTGAGGCAGCGAGATTTGAAAACCTTCCATTGGGCTCAATTTGTACTATTTTTGTATACTTATTTAGGAAAATCCTTTATTTAGCATTTTTCTCAATTAATATTTATTTTGTAATGCTGCTGTCGAAGGCAAACATCTTGACATATCGTATTAATTGACATTGTTGGCTGCTTTTAAAATCGATACATAAATCAGTTGATTGTTGTTATCATAATTGTAATCTCTTATTATTTATTATTTATTATTTATTATTGACTAAAACGTAAGACATTTCACTTATATGAAAAAATGCTAAATAATGGACTCGCATAGAATTACAGCAGAACTAAGTTTTCCCAATACTGAAATTATTTCCTAAAATTTATAGTACAGCATTTTAATATACTCAGTATTTCTCTCATTTATGTTTGTAAAATTGTAATTTAGTTTGCTGCTTGGCGCATTTTTTAAACGCCGCGGATTTGAAGAATATCCCGTTTTGTACTTCTTTCTGGTAGTTGAGAGCCAAGTTAAGATTGTGGTTGAGGGAATTTTACGTCGCACTGAGTCCCTGACTAACGCCAGGGCATGTGAGGCAGCTGACCTGAGCCCTTCTTCTGCAACACTGTAAAAAAAAAAAAAAAAAAAAACTGTTAAAAGTACAGGAAAAATCTGGCAGCTGGGATGCCAGTATTGCTCCGTCAAATATACAGGACAAAACTGTACTTTTAACAAAAAACCTGTTTGATTTACAGGATTCCTGTGTAAAATATATGTCAGTGATACAATTTTACGGTTTTAAACTGCATATTTGACGGAGAAATACTGGCACCCCAGCTGCCAGATTTTTCCTGCACTTTTAACGTTTTTTTTTCTTTGCAGTGAAGCCTCCCCCCCCCCCCCAACCCCAACAGACATTTGCAGAAGTTCTGCAACCTAAAGACTTCTTATGCCACTGCTATAATAATAAATAATTTCTGAAACATTTCATTAAACTACTTTATCTTTTTTTTTTTTTTTTTTTTTTTTCTATAAAATGAAAAAAAAACACGCTTTTATAAAAAAATTAGAAAAATATAAGGTGCTTAGAAAGAAAAAAAAGTATATCATCTAAATTTCTCAATTTAATTGTGCCCTATGGAAGGTTTGACTGTTTTGTAAGGAAATTATATGCAAAGTAAACCTTGTGTTGTCTCTTAAGATGTGAAATATCAACTGCAAATAAGCGATGACTATCATGTTTCGATATAAGGCAAAGTTAAAATGCTAGAAGGTTTTAACTGACACTTTATCTTTTATTTATCTTTTAGATATATCGTGGTTTGAATTGTGTATTAAGAACATGTAATGTATTTTGTGATGATGTGTATTACTGCATTTGTAAATTGTTTTTAAAACCTGATTATATCGTTTTTTCTAATAACTTTATTCCAGAAAGTCTTCCTTCGCAAATAACACATTTATAAAAATAAAAAAATTCCAAATTATATTGTGGAATGTGAAAGAAAGAGTGTATTTAAAATGTTTAGAAATATTTTGTGTGTATATATTTTTCTAGACTTAAAAATGTCTTTCTGTTATAATGTGTTCTGTCTGAAATAGTCTATTTTTTCCTTTTTGTAGTAATAAGATTTATTGTGGATAATAAGTCAGCTATCTACTATGTAAAAGGTAGTTTTATGACAAAAGGTAAATTTTGTATATAGCAAGAGAATTTACATTAATTGGTAAATTAAAACTTGATTCATATTTTATTTTGTTTCCTCAAATAGGCGAGACCAAAAAACTTAATGACATTATCATATGATATAAATTTGTTCCAGAAATTTCAAATTAAAAGATTTAGGAATTTTTTTTTAGTATGAATATTGTTATTTTAATTAAAAATTAAAGATTAAAAATTACTGAAAATGTAGAAATATTATTTAAGATAAAATAACCGTATCAAATAATTTGCTATTTAATAAACAAAACGATTTGAAATTATGAAAGTAAAATACTCCAATAACCATATTTTTCAAAGAAGCACTTATGTAATTTTTATGATATAATTTTATAACTTTTTCGTAAACGATAGGATATCAATATAATGTTTACTGATATTGGCATAAATAATTTTCTAACAATTATAAAATAATGCAAAAATCTAGTTTTTTTTTTTTTTTTTTTTTTTTTTTCTTTTAAGAATATGATAGATGTTTAAAATCGTTCTTTGAAATTATTGTCTTAGAGTTGAGATAGTTAGCATACATGAGTATTATGTGCCAATATGAAGTACAGTCGGTAACAAAAGTGTCCGAACACTGGCAAAAATTCCTATGTAAAAAAAGTACACTTCATACGGTTTTGTTAAATAAATCCTTGTAGAATCCTGTTCTTAGTCAGTCTAAGAACATGATTCGATAAGGATTTATTTAACAAAACCGTATGAAGTGTACTTTTTATACATAGGAATTTTTGCTAGTGTTCGGACACTTTTGTTACCGACTGTATACTAAAATTTCATAAATATTTTTATGTTTGAATGATAAAAGTTCATGAAAATTTTTAACATGCAAACATAAAAAATATTTTTAAAATTCAACTTAGGAATCAATCCAAAAAGAAATGTACAAATATGTTTAGAATATATTGATAAATTTATAATAACATAAAATTGAGGAAAAAAATTAAAAAAATAAATAGCATGAAGCATTTTAAAAATTTTAAAAATAAAATAAAAATAATAACAATAATAATAATAAAAATAAATAAAAATAAATAAATACATAAAAAATAGAAAAATAATTTTTTGACTTTTAAAATTTAATTTCAATAGTTTTTGAGAAATTTTAAAATACTTAATACTGATATATTTAAATTACACATGAACACAAACTTTCGTAACTCTCAATTAAATAAAATAAAAAATAAATAAATAAAATAAATAAATTTTTGACTTTTAAAATTTAATTTCAATAGTTTTTGAGAAATTTTAAAATACTTAATACGCATACATTTTAATTGCACAGGTACGCAAACTTTACTAACTCTTAATTAAATTAAAAATAAAATAAATAAAAAATAAATAAATTTTTGACTTTTAAAATTTAATTTCCATAGTTTTTCAGAAATTTTAAAATACTTAATACTAATACATTTTAATTTCACATGTACACAAACTTTCGTAACTCTTAATTAAATTAAAAATAAATAAAATAAAATAAAAATAAATAAATTTTTGACTTTTAAAATTTAATTTCAATAGTTTTCGAGAAATTTTAAAATACTTAATACTCATACATTTTAATTGTACATGTACACAAACCTTCATAACTCTTTTCAAAGAACGATTTTCAATGTCCGCTAACCATCCTTTTAAGTTTTCACGTAGCTTAGAAAAGATATTATTAAATTATTTATTTTGGTAAAATAATTCATTGATAAAATCCATATAAATTCAATTTGTTATATAACAGATATTTTCTGTCTTTAAATTTGGAAATAACGTATTAAAATTTCTTCATTAATTTTTCTTTTTATAATTAATTCCTTTGCTTTTCAAATAGTAGTAGCAATTTCTGCCGAGGTTTGGGAAAAGTCTTTATAACTGCAAGATTTGCTAAAATTTAATAACGTCATTAAACAAATAATACGAGAAAACTGGAGTATCCAGAGTACAAGCGGTGCGTATGCATGTGGAAACTGGTTATGTAAATTTTAAACTTAAAGAAATCGAAAATATATAACTAAATTGAGAATTTTAAAATTTTATGTCATTAACATACAATAAAATCAACTAAACGGTTAATTTGATGTGTCAAACTACCATCTTGTAGCACGAATAAAATGTTTTCTCATAAAATTTTAAACTTCAGATCGAATTCATTTGCATTCTGAAGTCCTTAAATCGAAAATGTATCTGTATATATAAAAATCAAAATATATAAAAATCGTTAGATGCGAAAACTCCAATAACGAATATGTTACAATCAATAATGTAAAAATGTGTGGCAATCATTATACACTTTTAGAAAACATTGTGATTTTTTTCATGTGTTTTTCAGGGTACATGTATTTAATTTTTATGTGTTAATAAACGACTAAAAATCAAAAGCAAAATTTAATAGCAATAATCTGGCAATGTGATAAAAGTTTATGAATGCTGGTTTTTTACAGGTTGTTTATCATTTACACATGTGGAAATAGTGAAAATACCAACAAGAATAACAATAATAATAATAATAATAAAAAGTTCATTATTTATTTTTACAGATATTTAAAAATAATATCATGAGATAATAATAATAATAATAATAATAATAAAAGGCTTTTATATATTGCATAGACCCAGGGATATTATTTATTGGTCTGGTAAATATCATTTGAAAACACATTGGATATAAAAGTGTAGACATTGCCAGTTACCAAGAATGAACTTTTATTATTGTTATGAATTTTTATTTTTATAATAAAATTTTATTGCAAAGCGTTCATTAATTCTTAACATAACAGGTGTACAAAAACAAGTGTATAGTGCAAATTTCCAAACGCTGTACCTATGGAGCCTATAAATTATAACCCTAAGACTCAAGCAGTGTACATAAAACATAATTTTTGAAAATTCAATGATGTTGATCATAAATAATAATAATAATAATAAAAAATTAGTCAAGTGTTCTAATTCTTTTTAATATATTCATGAAAAATTATATATATATATATATTAGTGAGGGGGAGGGGGAGACATAGTATATGAAATAAATTTTCGCGTTATATTTTTTGATAGTGTAATTTCTAAATGTATTTATTCTTGACTACATGGCGAAAATATAAATAAAAATGATGTATTAAGCATTGATTATGAAAAAAATTATTCTGAATTTTTACAATATAATTTTTACCAGATAATCTTAAACCTCTATAACAGAGCTGCTACCATTTTAATTTATTTCGTAGCATTTTTAGTAACCGCCTTTCTTTCACACCACTCTTTTTGAAGAATAATTCACTTCAGGTGTAATTCTTGGAAAAAATTACTCTGCAAAGGAAATGGTGTGAAAAAAAAAAATTCGGTACAAACGGAATAAATTAAAATGGTGGCAGTTCTGCTGTCTAACATAAAGTTATTCCCATTTGTTTAGCATAACATTTTTGAAATAGGCATTAATCCCTTAGTTTCCATAAGCTGTAATGTAATCGGAGTCTTTTGTATGTTACTGTAACAATAATAATAATAGATACCTACCTCATTTTTAATAGCGAAATGACATAATAAAGCTGAACAAGACGTTTAAATTTTTAAACAATCTAATCTTATTTTAATTAGAATTCGAAAAAATATTTAGGTAAAACGAAAACAATTTTTTAAAAATTTTGTTAGAAAGTATTAAAAAATGATTTTGTTGTTGTATTTGTATTTTCTTTGTTGAACATAACAGAGACACTCTTTTAATGATAGATGATTTTAATTTTGTAAAAAAAAAAAAAAAAAAAAAAAAAAGGTCAAAAGTATATTTTATCTACGTTTAAATCGTTTTCCATAATTGCTTTTATTACCATGTTTTTATTAAATTCGATTCTTGTTTGTTTGTTTGTCTGGTACAAACCTTTCAATCGATTTTTAACTAACTTCCCTATTAGCTAGACATTTGGAACTTTCAGAATAGCTCAGAATCCGATGACAACATAATACTTCGAAGCCCGATTTTCGAATTTTTGATTGGTTTTCTTTTAATTCATTAAAATATGAAAATAATAACCTCTTAATAGCTTTAAAAATAGCCATTAAAATATTAGCTATAATTTAATTGTTGCTAAAAAAATTTACGATTTCATATTCTTTCGACATAAAAATAAATACATTTAATTAAACGTGAAGGTTAAAAAACTGTAAAACGTTAAATTATGCATCTCACAAAAATTCACATCATTATCACTTTAAAAATTTTATACTCATTGATAAAGTGCTAATGTAGTTCTATTCAACAGAAAATTTAAAAGCATGGCATATAAATTTTTTTTTATCTTATATTTATTTATTTATTTATTATGAATATTTCCTGAAAGCAATAAGCTTTAACATGCTGAGAAGCGTTGATGATGCATGCTATAAATACATGGGATTCCGGAATAGCTTAGGCCTGTAGTTCCTGGGTGCCAGGTTCAAACCCCAATTCAGGCATGAATATTATCAGTGGTTCGAAATCCACTCTTAGTTGTAGGTCCAGGTCAAATGAGATTTAATGTGCAAAAATTACATAGAGGAATAATTCCGACTGTACATGCTGTCAAAATTTAAAATAGTAGCCGGAAGATTTCGTTGAGGTAATATAACGCATTTGTTTTTCTATTTGATTTTATTTATCACTTTTATTTTTTTCTATCATGTATTAAATTCATTTGATGAACATCTTTTTTTCAAAATGACGTTTTATAAGTACGCATTATTGCTTTATCTACTTATTGGTTATTTAAAAACATTGCAGGACAGCCAATATTGCAATTAGTTAAAAACATTTTTTAATCGAAGAAATATATTCAAGAAATAATCTTTTTTCAAATCTACAACTTTATAAATTTAATCTGTATTCAGTAACTTCTCCTTCTTCAAATATATCTTTAAAGATTGCCTTATTACTTCAGAAATATGAGACACTAAGAAAATGAAGTATTTGAAAAATCAAACGTTAAACTACAGCAAATTACCATTTAATTGATTTATACCTTTTGAATATTCTGCATGTATTTTATCTATTAGTATGGTTTTTCCATCCGTATTCCCGGTATAATACTTATTCTTTGATTGTAATACAAAGTGGTAAAAAATTTGCTTACAAAATATATTAAGTTAAAATGTAACAGTTATGTGTATTAATTTTGTATTATATTTAGGATTCGAGAAAGAAAAATATAAGGTTATAAATTATGGATATATTTCAATAGTTCTATATATATTTGATACATATCATGAAGGGCTTACTGCTTACAAATTATAGGAGAAACCCAACGTTGAAATGAAAATGTAGGGGGGGGGTTAAATAATTGCTCACAATTAGTTGCTTATATGGAGTAATTACATTAGATTTTTATTTTCTGCTCTTTTAAATCTAAACAAACTGAATTCGAAATAAGGCATTTTATCCGTAATTGTTTAATTGATTTTGATTCCTTTCAGATTATTTTTAAATATCATTAAAAATGCATTTGAGGAAAATTTTCGACAGCTAAATATAAAGTAAAAAATTACAAAATTATCTGCTGTGAAAAAAGCGCATGTTCTTTTCATTTTTTAAAAACAGTGTTACTATAATTCTGGCGAATCATTTAAACCTAATGGAAAAGTTTATGATATTTAAGACTATGAGTGAAAAGTATAACTTTTGAGTTTGTTTAGAGCAATTTTAATTACATTGAAATGTTTGACAACCATAAAAGATATTTAAAATGATGTTTTTGCACTGTATATGAAATTTCGACAAAATATTGGAAACATCTTGAATAAAAATAATATGTAAAAAGATTATGTGAGCCTTATAATAATGCCAATAAAATCCAATATTTGTGACATTAAATCTACATAATAATGATATAATACTTGAAATTTTGTGCCAAAATTTTGTTAAAAAAAACTTAACAATATTTTATAATAAATTAATTCAAGTGATAATGTCAACTCAATAAATTTTAAATAATTATATATTAAAGCAATATTGGATTTTGCTGGAAAGTTGATAAACTTACAAAGTTTAATTAATAAAAAATAATTTTGAGAATATATTTTAGATTATTATATTTTGCATTCTATTATAACAAGATCCATATCCTGTATAACACAAAAAGGACTTTAATAACTGTATTTCATAATTATATATATTGTTCGTTTGGAGAGTATATTGTAACACCACTTTTTTTTAAAAGTAATTTCCATTTTCCCTTTATTAACGTGTACAATTATTTAAAATTCTACATTTTGGTTTGTCATAAAATAATATATATATATATAAGGAATTCTGTACCTTATTTCCATTGTCTTACCCTTCTTTACAGTGAATGGTAGAAGCAATAACTCCATCTGTTATATGTTTATAGTAAAGCAATACAAATGTAACTTTAACAAACAGTATAGTTTTTAAAGTAGTCGATTACTTGGTGGTATTGTATTGTTTGTGCGTGATAAATAAAGCAATTATTTACCTTTTAAGTCATGTTCCTATTTACATATAAATATATTCATGTTTATATGAGATCTGTTTCGAAATTGTCGAACCTTACATAGAAATAATATTATAGTTTTAAAAAATTAAAGAACACGTTTTTATAGAAATGTGAACTAAAAAGCACAAAATATCTATCTTAGTATTAAAATGCAGGGTAAGAGAAAATCGTGTGAGTGACACACCGTAATATTTACATACATTTAAATCTTTAATTAAAATAATTTAGAATTAAACAAAAACCATTTTTAAAAAATCTACCCTGACTGGGCTCGATCGCTAGACCTCTAGGTTCGTAGCGCGGAGCTTTACCTCGCAGCCACAGCGTTCACGTAGGGAAAGTCTTTTTTTTTTACAATATAGATTTTTTTGTTTGGTCCCAGAGCGGTTACAAATATACATTGATACATACAAGCATACATACAGGTGAAGCTAATAAAAGCGTGTTAAAAATAAATAAAAGATAAAGAAAGAAAGAAAAAAGAAAGAAAATATTAGACAAAGAGAATTATTTACAAAAAAAGATGCATTTTTCTCCTCTTAAAAATGAGCACCTTTATACCTGATACATTATTATTATTATTTTTATTATAGTCGTTCTTCTTGAAACGTTTCTTCAAACATTTGCATACATTTTTCAATCAGTTGTTTAACCGTATTGAATTGATTCTGAATTTTTTTTGTATAAACAGTGATTTTCTTTTAATCCACTTACCTTTCTGCATATTCTTAAAAGATTTTTTTTGGAACATATTTTCAAACAAAATAATTTCTAGCTCGTATTTATGTTTCTGTGACTTTTTACAATCCATACACCTTATTTACAATCCGTATATAACTAAGGACTTATGATTTTCAAAAATATGAATCACAATTAATGATTTGCTGACAAAATTTGCGTGACATCCATACGGTGCAGTGGTTAATGTCCTTGACTGCCACACAGTACGTCCCGAGTTGGAATCCCGGTCGAGACATGGATGTTTCGCCTTATGTGTTCTCTATTTGCGACGGCCGTTCATTGGGTGTCCCTTCACAAATGGCCATTATTTCGGTGCATCTCCAGCCAATACTCGAGTAGCAAATGGTGTGCCATTAAAAAAAAAAAAAAAAAAAAAAAAAAAAAAAAACGCTTGCCAGTTTTGCATTGAATTGAGTGCAAAATTTGACCTATTATAAATAATTTTCATTCTTGATAAAATTAGATAATGCATTTAGAAATATCATTAGTTTGTATCAGAAGTTCATTTCCGTGGTAGACGGTAGGCTTCAAACATTGTTTTCCCCTTTGCGAAAATCTTATGTACGATCATTTTAATATTTGATACATTACATTATCTTTGTTCTTAAACAAAGGGTTGAAGTTCATTTATTATACTGACATAAATATTACACACATATATATACATATATATATAGACGCAGAAACAGGTCCTGCTTCAAAATTGAACATTATAATATATATAAAACAATATAAGATACTTCCAAAAAGAAAATATTTTCATAAAGGATTTTAAAAGCAACTGACGATATAATAATTATCAAAGTAAACTCTAAATTAAACACATAAGTATTCAATGCTGAATAATAAACGATTGAAACAGGAAAAATAGACCACCAAACGGAATTTTTATTTAATACATGGGGGTATCTATCCAAACAGAACAATGTAAACATTTTTCAAAACTGACAAGACTTACCGTTCAACTATCTTTGAAAAAACAATTAGCATACGATTATCAGATGAACACAATTACAAAACAAACGATAAGTCAAAAATACTCTCTTTATTTGTAATTTATATTGTAATTTTAAAAACCCGGATAAAGTACTATGTCAGATACGCCAAAGAAAAATATTTGAGATGCATACCAGCTGTTTCGGTAGCCTTAAGCGTACCGTCTTCAGTACAAAAAGAATGATCCAATGCAAAAAGATTCTTTTTGCACTGAAGACGGTACACTTAAGGCTACCGAAACAGCTGCATGCATCTCAAGTATTTTTCTTTGGCGTTTCTGACGTAGTAGTTTATCCGGGTTTTTAATATTCCAACGCCAAGTTTCCTGTTATTATCTTGTAATTTCTTTAAATTTTTTCTCGTATTTGAATTTGTAAATGAAATCTTCATATATGTTTCTTGGAGGTTATCAAAAGGCATTTTAATTCTCATTTAAATTAAATGAAAAAAAAAAAAAAAAGTGTAGTCTAAAATTTTTTCAGCGCAATTTGCTTTAAATTAACTGGCTCCAAATTATTATTAAATAGTTCATGATCGGTAATTATTGTATGAAAGGGGTGAACATTGTAATTTATTAACCTTTTACACGCTGCATTCAGATCCGGGTGTAATTTCAATTCGTTTTTTACATATTTTGCCTCCTAATGCTTTAGTTTAAAGAATTCTATCACTAAAATGTGTAAAAAAATATTTTTTTAGTGTCATTTAATATTATTATATTTAATATTATTAATTTAATATTATTATATTTTAATATTATTGTATTTTATTTTAATTTAATAATGTAAGCTATTTTAAACATGCCAGCCTATTTTTAGAAGCATTTGCTTATTTTTCTAAATTATGTGAATTCTTAAACTGTGGGGTGAAAGGGAAAGTTGTAAAATAGGTCATTTTTATAATTTTCTGTACATTTCCCTTTTTATGATTGAACTGTAATTTCTACTTCAAAAAATCAAGTCATCTTTTTATTATATCTAATAATTTTTTCAACTCAGTATTCATGATATTTAATTTTTAAACGAATTTTTAATTCAATGTTCCATTTGTGGAATATTGGTGTGTAAAAGGTTAATAATAAATTGACATTGTATAAAGATATTCAGAACAGATCTCATATGATAGTTTATTTAGATGTTCATTATATTTTATATTTTATTTGCTAGAAAGTGTCTTAGAATTGCACACAACGAAAACAGTTATGAAAGTTATATGTATTCATCATGTGAGCCAAGAAATAAAAAGTGTTTTATATTTGATCAGTTTACTGTTTTATTATTATCCCAATGATATCACATTTAAATACTCTACTAGTTATTGTGGAATTAGATTTAAATATACTACCAATGAGAATGTGAAGTATGATGTTTTCAAAGAAATAATGTAAAATCAATCAGTAATCAACCAGATAAATGTGAAAAAATGTGCCAGCACTGTAACAAAAAAACAAAACAATATAAAAAATATTCGTACAAAACATATTTTTTCCGTAAGTTACACTATACAAAAGAGACATATTAAATAAAATTCTCTAGTTCGACCAGCTACACTGTTAAAAAAATGCAACTTTGCTGCCAGAAATTCTCTCAGAGAATTTCTGGCAGCAAAGTTGCATTTTTTTAACAGTGAGAATCGAACCAGAGTTCACCGCATAGAAGGTGATGCTGTTACTTGTCAACCACCGAAACACACTTCGCGATGTTATTTAGCAATTTCTAATCTTGCAATACCAAAAGTTCTCAAAATATAAAAAAAATACATATGAAATCTGTATTAATTAATACAGATTATATCTAGTTACAGAAAAAAAAAAAAATGTGTTTTTTGACAGACTGAGATGGACTTTTAAAGTAAATTTCTGTGGTTTTTAAAAACAAAAATTTTCTATGGGAAAGTTACAGATTTTTTTCTTTACAGACATTCAGGGGTGATTGTGACTCAAAGATAAAAACCCTGAAAATTAGAGCCTCAAATTAAAAAACACCCAAAATATCACATAATACTCAAACTGATTAGGCCAGAAGCCCTCAATCCTTTTACATTTCATTCACATATCACCTGGATAACAAATAAACAACCAATGAAAGCAAAAAATAATGTTATAGGCAATAGGAAAATACAGATGGGTTGAGTAAAATCCCTGAACACAAACACCCCTGTTTTTTTACATTGGCTTAACATGCATAGGCGAGTTGAACTCGTCATTCGATTGAAATGCCATTTCAAAATGACGGGACTACAGCTCGTCACTTGATGCAAATGGGTTAAAAGAATTGAACACTTAATTTATGAAGTTCTGTATTGAAAACTAATTTTAAAACTGTCATAAGAAACTGCGCAAAATTTATATTAAAGAATATGTAGGGTGTTGTGCTGGGTTCACAATGTGATATATCAAGATATTATTGCAGATATTACTGGTATTAGAATTTTAATACCGCGTATTGGTATCCGGGTTAATTGCAAAATTACGCAATATTTTGAAACTGGAAAAATTTAAAAATTTTTCAGTTATTCAATACAAATTACACAGTGAGGAATATTAAATACGTTAGAAATTTTTTAAAAAGTTCCAACATTAAAACTAATTTTGCAAATAGTCTAATTCTAAATTGTGTGATTGTAAAATTCATTATAAGAAAAGAACTATGCAGTTCTCCAACATATGTATTAAATTTACCGTAGTATAAAATCTGTAACAGATGTCTTTAAAAAACTTAAAAGAAAAATTCTGATGTTAAAATTAATTTTAAAAACAAAAAATACAAATTGGGAAAGAAAAAAAACCCCACCAGAACCCCAAATTTTTTGCAATAAACAGAAAATAACGATACGATGATGATGAATGTTTCTAATTTCAGTTTCTTTATATTGTTATAATACGACGCATTAAGTCTTTTTCTCGGTATTAATTGTTCTGTTTCACAGAAAGTAATTTTACAAGTAAAGTGAAAATGGAGTGGCAGTTCATTCACTTTCAGTGAGGTTAGCCTTAGCGACAAACTTGGCGACTTGGGCCCCAAATTTTCGAAAAATAGTAGTTAAGGATTCCCGAAGTTTCGAAGCTCTACAATGAATACTAGTTGAGATCAAGAACTTTCCATAGGTTTCTGGATTGAAACTGCAGAGGCCCACCAACAAATCGTATAAATATGAGTGAGTTGACTTCTGCGAGAGAGTGTGTAGTCATTGAAATTTAGAAGATCATAGATCTATAAAGATATAGTTCAGAGATATAGTTCAGATAAAGATGTAGTTCAGAGATATATTTCAGATAAAGATGTAGTTCAGAGATCTATTCTGAGCGATAGCACTTTGGAGATTGTGCTCTAAGTAACTGAACTTTGTTCGTTAGCTAGCGAAGATATCTTCGCTAGAGTATTTGATGTTATTTATTTTACTCCTGTGGAACAAGCGGCTGTTTTTTTGGACTGTTCCAGAACTTTCGTCGAATAGTCACTTTGCAGTACGAGTAGAAGCTTCATTGGCCTGCTAGAAGAATGTTTGATAAATTTACCTATCGGATTGTTTCAAGAATATTCTTTGTAATTGTGCAATTTTGTTGTACAACAGCATTCAACGAGTAGAACTTGCCTGTTTCTTTACGGACTACTTTCTCAGACAAGAAAGTTGACAAGTTTTTCGTAACAATATTTTCACACCTTGTTAGTTTTATAGTGCAACCACGTTTCTTACGCCTAGCAGTGAGGACGAGTCCAAAATCTTTGAGGGGTGACAAGTTGACCGACAGGTTGGAATATAGTAAACATCCAATCATTCGGTTCGGTGTTCCCTTATCGTTTATTTTCTCTCAACGAAAAAATTATCTCCCCTATTTTAACAGTGGACTCGTTCAGTCAGCACATGCGCAGAGGCTTCCAGGGTCGCAAGTAACGTGGTTAAAGATTAGTTTAGAGTATCACAAAAATTTCCTAAATACAATATCGCTAAATCACAAAAGAGAAAGATACTTTTAAAATGAAATATTTGATTATATGAATTCTTTAAAAGATTTACTTTATCCTTAAGAGATTTAGTTATAGTATCACAATTCGATTTCACACAGTTTAGGGATTCCTTTCTAAATCAACCTTAAATGTCAATAATCAATAATAACACTGAAAATGACGTACAAACTTTTATTATCTGTACAATTAAAAAGTATACAACAACAATTTTAGGCCCACTATTTTTTAGTTTGAGCGATGTTGCAACGATGTAGCGCAGAAATGAGGAAAAGAAATACTCATTGTAATTGACAAAAACTGTATACATTTTTTAATTTTTTATCTAATCAAATTTTTCAATTTTAATAGATTTTTTATACCTTCATTACTCAAATCTTATAAATTTACATTCTTTTAAAAAGAGTCCTTTGTCCTCATAAAGTAATTTGTTAATAAAACTAAAAATTTCGAAATTAGAAAATAAATAAAGTTTCGAAATATGTGTAAAATATTATAAAGATGGGCGTAATTAAGTTTTTTTATATGATTTCATTAATTTTTTTCTTTTATCTGGCATTTACTTTTCTTAAAGACTATTATTTTTAATCGTTTTTAAGATCTGTAACAAAACTCATAAAAAGTTCAACATCAAAGCATTTTTCTTAAAAATTGTTTTTCTTGAAAATAAAGTTTGTTCTAGAAGATATCGTACTAAAAGATGGTAATACGGTTGAAGTTACGTGACTTATCGTTTGAGCCTTTATTTGGATCAATCTATCAGTTTTAGGATCAGTATTGTTGTAAAGTATGGCAGAGGAAAGATTAATCGCCCCAATTTTGAGGATTTTTTTCTGGATAAAAAGAATATATTAGAATTTTTAAAAAGTAAGAATGTGAGATTTATATCTTTTTTTCTAATTAGGCGAGTTTAAACTAAACTAAATTTGAAATAATTATTGCGGATTTTACGCAATTTCCTATATTTTCAACATTTTCTAAAATCTAAATATTTCATAATAACACTGTGTCGTATTATAAAATAATTTTTCTGAGGAAAAAAAGATAATAATAATAATAAAAAAAAGTGTAATATGATTTTTTGAGATTAGAATTAGATTATTATTATCATTATTATTTTACAGCTTATTATTAATATTATTTTAAATCTGTTTTTAATTTTAAACTTTTACTAAAATTTAATTTTTAAATAATTTTCGCATTAATTATTTTTTAGAGATATTTCTCAGAGTTTTCACGATTGAATTAGAAATTAGTCAGTTACATAATTACATTGAAAAGAAAAATTTTACTAAGTACAGTAGAGTCTCGAAAATCCGAGGTAATTGGGGCTGACACTACCTCGGATTACTGAAAACTCGGATTTTCCGAAAAAGTAGAAAATTTTTAACAACTACAAATGAAATTAAATAAAATGAACATATTACCTTAAAATCCTTTACTCTTTAGTATAATGACGTAAAAGATTCTTTACAATTTAAAAAAATTGTCAATTTTTTGTTGCTTCAGTATATTACTTCTCTTTGTTGATGCGATAGTCAGTCAACGCTTCAAAAGCAAAACATCTGCAGGGGTGGCTTCAGTTTGCTGTTCTACATATTTTAAGGCTAGTTTTAAGGCTGCAGAACCTTCACTATGAGATATTTTTTTTTCTGATCGTTATCAGAAAATCAGGTCGTTTTCTTCTGTTTCATATTCTTGATCATCTTCCATCATTTCTATAATATTTGAGTCTGTTATTTCCAGCTTGTCGTCACTATTTAGTCATTCATTTAGATCAACTGCATTAGAGTTTTCGCAGCCTGGTAATTCCTTCACCAAATCTTTCAAAACAATTGTTTCACTATCATCATCATTAATTTTCTCAATAGGCGTAACCAATTCAGGTAGAAACTTAGTCCACGATTTAATTACTGTCGTAGGTTGAATTTCTTCCCAAGAATCTGCTATCCAGTAGACAACATCTCTCATACTTACATTCCTCAAAACATCCGCAACACTTTCATCATCAGACTGAACTAAATGTTGTAACAAACGGCGTCGATATTTTTTCTTTAAATTTTCCAATACGCCTGATCCATTGGCTGAATCAAACTTGTAACATTGGCAGGAAAAAATATAGCACGGATTTCACCACAACGTAGCTCATCATCGTCCGGATGATATGGAGCGTTATCTAAAAACAAAATTGCTTTGCAAGGCAAAATTTTTTTTCTCAATGCCTTCCGTGTTTCTGGAACAAAATGTTCTAGAAACCATTGTTTGAAAATTTCTTGATTCATCCATGCACTTTTCTGATTTGTGCAATGTACTGGTAAGGCTTCTTCAGTGATGTTTTTTAAGGCTCTAGGTTTGGCAGATTTCCCAATCACAGTCAGTTTCATTTTATGATTTCCAGATGCATTGGCGCATGCTAAAATGGTTAATCGTTCCTTCCGTTTTTTGTGACCTGGAGCTGAATTTTCCTCTTTTGAAGCAAGGGATTTTGAGGGCAACATCTTAAAGTTCAAACGTGTTTCATCACAGTTATATAACTGGCCAGGTGTGAGCTTTTCCGTCAATATAATGTCTTCACTCCGTTTTTGAAATGCCTGCACAGCTGACGTATCTGCCGAGAGTATTTCACGGCAAATATTTAGTTGACGTACACCATATCGTTTTTTCCAACGGTCTAACCAACCAACGCTTGCTGCGAAATCTTCTTCTCCTTCTTTGAACTGATTTCTGAAAAACACAGCTTTTTCCTGAAGAATAGGGCCACTTATAGGAGTATCTTTGCTACGCTGTTGAGTAAACCAAAGAAATAAAGCCTTGCTAGTTTTTTCATAGTCTGATGTTCTCATAGATTTTCTTTTTTCTCCTGGAGTCTCATTGCACTTCTGTGAACAAAACTGCTCAATTTTTATTCGATTGTGGCGCCATTCACCAACTGTTACCTCTCCAACACCCAAATCGGTAGCAACACTTTTTATTGTTTCACCTGCATCTAATCTTTTTATAGCGTTCAATTTAGTTATCATAGATACAAATTTTCTGTTATTTTTTCCACTCATTTTCGCAGCAGGCACCTTAACGCAACACTTTCAACAGCAATAAGTTTCCAAAATGATAAGGATCAAGCACGTGTATTGAATTTAAATGAGCAACAGAGCAACTAACAACCCAGCTAGTCCCTAACTAGCATCTAAGCTACTAGTACAATTGAACTTGGAAGAATAAAACTCTTGTAGATCTGGTTTGAAAATTCCTTTCAAACCAACCCCTACCTAGCCACCTTCAAAAACAAAGAGAACAAAAGGTGGTGGGTTACTGAAATTCTTTCCAGGAAGAAACGAAAAATAAGACCTGCATTCTTTCGGTTGCGAGAGGAAATGGGAAGAGCTTTTGGTTGCTAGGGGGAAAATTTGGCACCTCGAATTAAGCGGAACCTCGGACTTCTGAGACTCGAACTTTCGAGACTCTACTTATTTCCATTAAATTATATATGTATATAACTCATTATGCTTATCTATTTATTAAAAAATAATATTTATATTTTTATTCAAATGCAGATCGTTCTTTTACAATTTTTTAATTCCATTACTCGACAACCGTAGATCACGGAAGTATTATATTCGATCCAAAAATTCGATATTGAGTTTTCACTTGATTTACATGTTTTAAGGCCGCTCGGGTTCAAAAAAAGTGGTTTTCTGCAATTGGAGAGAGAGAGAGAGAGAGAGAGAGAGAGTGTGTGTGTGTGTGTGTGTGTGTAATCTCCTGACTGTCATATCTCTTAAACTAATAAAGATAGAACGACGACACATTAGAATTGTGACAGATTTGGTGCACAGATGAATTTCCCCACTTTTGAGGAAAATTGGAAAAATAGAAGTGGGACACTGGAAACCGGAAGTGGGACCTTAAGCCCGTATCTCATGAACGGCTCTAATGATTTTCTTCAAAGTTGCTATATAAACACCCTATTATATTTTTTGCGTATGTAGGGTAAGTGCACCAGTGATTGACACTATTAAAGCAATCTCTGATGTTTTTAATGTTCTAGTCATGAGAAAATATTTTTAGAAATCTTAAGTTAATACATATGGTATGAAAGACATCCAGAACCACATATATGTTAAAATATATGCATTTGATAACAATTTTTTTTAATGCAATTTTATTTGACACCCACTCCAGTAATTGACACTGCCAGTTTTTCCTTTTATTAGTAATTGGCACCCTACGTTCCAGTGTTTGACACTTCTAGTTATTCATTTTACCAGTTATTAGCACCCTATGCTCCAGTGTTTGACATAAAATGTTAAATTCTTATAAGTAAAATATATTATTTTATTATTTTTTAATTATTTCGGGATAGATGTCAATTACTGGAGCATGCCAATCACTGGAGCACTTACACTATTAGTTGTTTAGGTTAGGAAAATTGATATGCGTCCTGTATAAGTAAGTCAATCTGGGGTCTCTTAAGTGCGTTCCTCTAAAAATGGATTTTTGTCAATCTCGTCATACCGACTGCACGTGCACCAGCCACCATTAGTGTACACGACGGTCTTTGGCCGGCTCGAGTACCGAACCTGCAATCTTCCAATTACGAGGCCGGCGCTCTACTGACTGGGCTACCGCGGCCCATAGAGCCCCTAAATAAAATAATAGGCCGGCGCATCACCGCCATTTTTTTGCCTACGAAGAGGACAGCATTCCCGCTTGGCGTCCTCATCGCTTCCCTAATGATTTTAAGAAATCTTGATCTGAAGCTAATCCGGTCAAGATAAGAGCAATAAGCAACAATAATATTCCTAAAAACACATTTTTTTCACAGTACATTCTCAGGATGTCATTTTATCCTGAGGATATCCTATGTACTGGGGTAAGGTGTGTTGTTAGGGCGGCTTCTGTTTCTTTTACAAAATGTCGCCAAAACTCAAATACACAGTAATAGAAGGTCTGTGAACACTCTATATATTCACTTCTTGAATGATTATAGCAGTTTATCGCTAAAGAAACTTCCATATCATAGTTTACTTAGCTAAAATTATGAAATATAATAAAACCAATTACTCTAAAGTAACGTAAGACAATAATTTTTTTTTTTTTTTTTTGTGGTTTGTTTATCAGAGAAACGCGCTGGGTACATGTGGCAACCCTAAGGCAACAAAATGCCTGATGCGCCAGCTCGTATATATAGGAGCCTTAGCGGCCCCTGTTACCAAGGAAAACAACGCATAGATGGTTCATGTCACATGACTGATGTTAGACCTTGTCAAGGTTACCATTTATCATTTTACTTTATTTATCTCGTTGCGAGAAACTAACTCAAAATTTACAACAGAATCTAATATGGAAATGCCTTTTGCGTTATTTTTACTTTACACCTGAAAAAGTTCAGTATCTCCTATACTATTTATTCAAATCCTTCGTATGTAATATCTAATATATCGCTATGACAAAATCCAATTAAAATATCAATCTATTGCGAAATACGGATCTGATATTACGTTTTTAAATACGTCTGCTTTGTCTAGTGCAAGCGTCTCTATCTCTTCTTATTTTTTTGCCTTAGCACATCAAAAGAATAAATTAATCAAATTAATACGATGAATGTAAACCCCGTTTCCAATGAATATCTTATACGGCGAGATCAATATCATCATAAAATATGCATAAATGGGATGCACACGAGCATTCGTCAGACTTATGCTCGGTCCCTGGGGTCAACGAAGTTGTTCGTTCTCTAAATCATCCAGAACACACCTGTTGATTAGGGAAATAAAATATTAGCAGAGAACAAATAAAAAATTCATATTCGAAAGGAAAATATGGGGAAATATTGTCATTTTAATTGAAATTATTCGAAAGTTTTAAATCAATTTAAAAAGAAAAGAAAAAACAGACAGACGGGAATGAAATATCTAAAAAAAAAAAGAATAAATAAAGATAAAAAAAAAAAAAAATAAAAAATAAATAAAAGTTTGAAAATAAATAAAATATTTGCCTCGAAGAGCAGCTATTTTATAATTGAAATAAAGTTACCTAACTGTTTATATTGGATTAATATTACGTCATATTGTATTTAAATAATCTTATAGTCTTCATCCTATATCAAGAAAGCTTTAGTAATAAATCGAAGTCATTTACAATACAATATTAAGACATCGCAAGATATGACAATATATTGAATTTTTTAAATTTATTATGCTAACACTTGGAAGTATTAGAATCGTATAAGAACAAGTTTACTACGAAATACGAATTTTATGATTAGTATACTGTGGCCATCACAAAACTTTCTTCTGCATCATTCTATAAAATATCGCCACCTACCGGTCAACGTGCACAAAATTTTAATCAATATAGCATCTCAGAATAAAAAATATTCTGCAAATGTAGTGTGGTGAAGTTTTATACAATTTATGCAAAGATACAGTTATATACACACGCACACACACACACACATATATATATATATATATATATATATATAATGCGTAAAGGGTGTAAAAACAACAACACCTGTAGCCAATATACACCTAAATTAAATCAGCATACGTTTTCATAATGTTTATCTCGGATATCAAATTTGGTACACTTAAATAATAGAAGCTGAGATATACCCTTTCAAAAAAAGAGAGAAATCTGCTGAGCGATATAGGGGAAAGTAGGAAAAAACTGGCCCTCTAAGCTTTGGATTTAAAAGGACGAACCATTTATATAGTTCTTTTCTTTTTTCTAATCAGTCATGTATATTTTATTATTATTATTATTTAGTTTCCCAATCTCTGCAAAATGACTTTTTCCTACTTGGGAGGAATAAAACCGGATGATGGCTTTTAAATTTAAAGTAAAATGAGTTATTTCAAAAACTTTACTGATAAACGGAAAAAAAAAAATCACATTTTCCTAATAATTAATCACATTTTCATAATAATTAATCCCATTTCCATAATAATCATCCATCACATTTTCATAATAATTAATGTAGATTTAACAAGGTGGGATTTCAGCGTACGATTGAAAGTCACAAAAAGTCAGGACATTGGGGGGAAAAATGTAAAAAAAGTATTTTTGTTTCATATCATTGTCATATTTTTTTAAGATTGATGGTATTTCACGGCAATATGCAAATAAATTTTAACACAGGTAAAGTTTGTGAAAATTGGCAATCAAAAACAGAGACAGAACACAAAAAAAAAAAAAAAAAAAAAAAAATCCTTTCTTGAACAAAATATGATTTTATGTAGAATCTAGTAAAATGTAGTGAGATCAAGACTCGTGAAATACGGTCGCCTGGTCGCTACTGGCGACCAATATTATTTTAACTGTCGACTATGTTTTCAAATTTTACGGGAACTCAACATTTTATTTTAATATTTTGGTGAAAAAATTAGTCCCAGAATAGAGCTCAGATTCCACTCCCGCTCCTCTTACCACGTACCAAGACACCGTGTTGAAACGATGCACCGTTAGGAAGTTTATACTGCTTTTCTCCGTGGATGTCTCACAACCAGGTGTTGACACGATGCACCATTTTAGGGTATTTGTTTACACCGCATCCTTAGTGCATGCTTTGCGACCTGGTGCTGAATCGTTGTACTGGTGCAATGATGCATCGGAACAAGAAAATAATAAAATCGATTTGATGATGTTAAATTTAAACATACATTTCTTGATTTATCATCCAATCGTAGTAAATATTTGGTTTTTATGTATAGAATTTTAATTTCTATATTACAGTAAATTTCAAAAGTTGAAAAAAAAAAAAAAAAAAAAAAAAAACGGAGGGAGGGAGGGGGGGGGGGGCATTTTTTATTGGCTACTCGAAATGTTTCCCTGGAGCCCTGAGTGATATTAAAGTAAAGTACATACAGTCGGTAACAAAAGTATCCGAACACAAGCAATAATTCCTATGTAAAAAAAGACTGACTAAGAACAGGATTCGACAAGGATTTATTTAACTGTACCTTAAATCTTTATAAGTATATTTGTCATTCTATCCATAAATTTGATTTTGTACATTTTTTTTTTTTTAGTGATAGGGTTGTTTAAAGAACCATACTGCCGGTAATATTAAAATACCATCGGCAGATAAAAAATTAATACAATACTTGAAAAATTCGTTTTAATTGTTAGTTGTATTTGGCTGGGGCAATGAATTTACAGTAAACATTCTTGGAGAAAACTTAAATTAATCATTTCAAGTGCTAGGGAACAATGGATTTCTCGAAACAATCGATAATTATGTTGGCATATACTGATGAAATGCATTTATCTGAAAAATGTTTTTCAAATAGAATATTATTATTTGTCGCAAATTAATTTCTTTCATATTTCGCACAAAATCCAATTATATTTTTTATTTAAAAAGTAAATTCGGATATAAAAATATATAGAAAATAAAAGAATTGAAGCTCTGCTACATAAACAAATAAAAGCGTGATTTTTAATTTAAATTTCCGCACCAAATCATAATAAAATATAAGACTTGTTTAAACAATAAATAAGTTGTTATTAAAAATATACGAATTTTGCAGAAATTTATTTTTTGTTACACACATATATATATATTTTCCCACACTGAAATCGAATTATTTTCTTGTGTTAAAAATCGAAAAAGTACATCCCCAATCTTCATTTACTGACAAAAAGAACAATTTGTAAAGATACGTTAAATATTTAATTTTGAGTAAAATAATCAAAATATGTATTATATAAAAAATTACATGTTTTATATGTTTGATAGTTATGTATATTTATAGTCAGCTTAATTTATAAGTAGTTTTTTATTATATTCACATCAAGTGAGCGATAAATATCAAAGTTTAAATACGTTTTGATGTTTTCAAGCAGAATTAAAATCTGATAAAAATGCTTAACATTTTATTTACAATTATTTCCGATATAATAATGAAACGAAAAAAGTTTACCATTGAAATCATACTACACAGAGTGATTAAAAAATGATAAGATGGGTAAAACTTTAGAGGACAAAACAAATAAATAAATGAAAATAAAAATAAAATAAAATAAATAAATAAATTTCATCGAATAAATAAATAATTCATTATATCATATATTTATTTATTTAATTATTTTTACTTCTAGATGATGATCACTTACATTACGGATCCTTTGTGATATTATAGAATTTTGACTCTGTTAGTTTATTAATTTTCTTTTTAAATATTTTTATTTATAATAAATTTAGGATTAAAAATCCTTGTTCAAATTGTGCAATTCGTGCATGATGTATGTACAGGATAGATATGTGCACAATATAGTATACATGCGTGTATGTACAGGGTGATTATAATTAAAGTTACGATTTCAAAACGCTATCATTTTAAAACTACCCATCAGAGCGATTTGATATTTTACCACAGCAATCGTGAGGCAATGAAATTTTGTTTGAAAAAAAAAAAAAAGTTCCAAAATGTGCCGTTCATTATCCGTAAAGTATTTGTTACATGAAGCTCCTCTTTTTCTCTTTTCACTATGACTGTTTCCGCTGTCAACACATATTCTTGTCTTTTTGCTAAAAAAATTATAGTAAACCCTTGTAGTCTATTGTTTCCTGTTATTCCATTGTGTTGCTTACAACATTCCTGTGTTTAATGAGTCCATTTTCGCGTTTCCCATTACAGCGACATCTATAGGAACATGTTGGAACTATTTGTTTCCTCCCCCAAACAAAATTTCATTGCCTCACGATTGCTGTGGTAAAATATCCAATCGCTCTGATGGGTGGTTTTAAAATTATAGCGTTTTGAAATCGTAACTTTAATTATAATCACCCTGTACATTAGATAATCACGCAAAAAGTGAAGCGAATATAAATGTATGTTTGATCTATAAGCGTTATCTTCCTCTCCAGTA
This sequence comes from Salticus scenicus, assembly GCA_963930645.1. Lineage (NCBI taxonomy): Eukaryota > Metazoa > Arthropoda > Arachnida > Araneae > Salticidae > Salticus > Salticus scenicus. Next base: position 324,475,691 of record OZ005653.1, on the reverse strand, counting down.
AATTTTTATGCATTTTAATTATCTTTTCAACTTATTTTACTTTTATTTGATTGATATATATATTTCAATGCGTTTTCAGAAAACTCTCTCTACCATTATATTTCATGCACTCTCTTGATTATTATACTAAATAAATTTTAGTACCTACAGGGTGGTTCTAATGAAACTTCCCTTATAAACAGTATCCTACAGCGCAAATGGATGAACGGAATGCAACGAAATTTTGTACATAGACTGTACACTAGAGGTCTGCACGGGCCGGGCTCTTGGCGCGGGCCCGAGCCCGGTCGGCACTCTGGCCGGGTTCGGGCCGAATTTTTAAATTTGCTCTCGGGCCGGGTCGGGCTCGGGCTTAACATTCTTTTGTAGGCTCGGGCCAGGCTGGGCTGGACCTGGCGGAATTTTTTTCCGGGCCGTGTCGGCCCGAATTTTTTTCTAGGTTCCTCGTTAATCAACGAAAAAGGAAAATGATAAAATACCTTTTCAGTCATTTACTTACATAATTTTACAGTCTGGTATGGCACATAAAATTTTATTGTGTTAAAAAATGTGTGTAACTTCAATTTAATTGCCTATCAGTTTGTCTGTCCGAGATCTGATTTTCCACAAATATTTTAAACATGTCTCGAAATTAATATATTTTATTTAAAGTAATATTAGTTGGTTTACTGTTCAAAATAGTATGCTTGTCACTACCAGTTTGCGTACTTGTACAAACAAAAGAAATTATATACGTACTGTGTATAAAGCTTTGTTTTCTACGGTCTGTAGAGTTTAAATGGTATGAAGGCTATAAAAAACCTTCCGCTGTAACTTTTCCTCTAAGGCTTCTTTTTCTTTTCTCCGGGGCACTGGATGAAAGTAGCATCATGTATAGCATGTGTAAAAGCATCTTTTCTATTGAATATGGTTGGATTAGCATTAAAGTTTTGTTTACCGGATCACGTGAAAGAGTATTTTTATATTAACCGTTTTAAATATCTTCCTATATTGTTTGAGGAATGCTAATATTTTCGATTTGACTTTCTGTCTGTCTTTGAGTCTTCTGTACGTCTATAATAATGAAATTCTGTTTATATATAAATATCTTGTAAATATTCAGCAGTTTTGTTAATGAACATTCTAATGCTTAGGTAAATAAAACCTCTGCAAAAGACATACTAAAAACATTTTTCGTAGAAAGGTGTTTATTTATTTATTATTATTATTATTATTTGTAATTTTACATATTTTTGAATCGGGCCGGGCCTGATTTTATCGCTTTATTCCGGGCCGGGCCGTACACTATTAAAAAATAAACGGGCCGGACCGGGCCTGGGCCGAATTTTTCGATTTCATACCGGGCCGGGTAAGCAAACCTTTCCAACGGGCTGGGCCGGGCTCGGGCCTGAAAATATCGGCCCATGCAGATCTCTACTGTACACGAAATGACCTCACGCAAATTCGAAATATATATATATATATATATATATATATATATATTAGTTCCAAAATGTCCATTACAGAGCGCTTTTTCCGGAAAAACATTCAATTTAACACACTAAACGACCAAAACGGAATACCGAAACAATATTAACAATCCAGAACAAGAATTAAGAGTAATAAAATGTAAAACCGGGAGAAGCTGTCAGTTCTAGGGGGAAAAAATGTCGAGATTTGCATGCTTGCGAAGAAGAGGAAGCTTTATGCAAAACAGGTTAGGGTATAAAACGTTTGCAGACGTTGTTATGTTTTATGTTGTTTATGGTTAATACTGTTTCTGTATTCCGTTTTGGTCGTTTATTGTGTTAAATTGAATGTTTTCCCGGAAAAGGAGCCCTCTGGTGAACATTTTGAAACTAATTTTTGTTTTCGAAATTCCGTGAGCGCCTCTCGTGTACAGTCTATATACCAAATTTTGTTGCATTCCGTTCCCCCGTTTGCGCTGCAGGATGCTGTTTATAGGGGAAGTTTAATTTTAACCACCCTGTTCATCTATTGAACTATTGAAAAAGTAGTATTTTTCTATAATAACATGCAGAATCCAAGAATTATCGGCTGATAATTTTTGCTTTCCGAACAATGTATTGTAATCATGACAAAAATTCAACTTTGAGATTGTGATGTATCTATAAGTTTTGAGGTCCTCTGAATTCATTTTCATCATTTTTACGATGATGTATGTATGCGTGTATGTATGCATAGCTACCAGACTTTCTAGTTTTTTAATCAAATTTATCACCGATATTTCTAAAACAGAATTTTTCATATGTATTTTCGACGATCAAATAAACTGAAAATCATCATAAAAGTTTTCTTATATGAAGTCTCCCTTAAAAAACGGGAAATTTGGCAACTATGGTGTATGTGTGTGTGTGTGTGTGTGTGTGTTTGTGTGTGCGAGTGAACAAGACAGCGCCTAAGTACTTTGTTTAAATGAGCTGAAAGTTGGTAAGCATGTTATAGGTCATCGTCACAGGAACTCTATAGATTTTGGTGAATCTTGCGCTTATAGCTTTTTTACAAGGACACAAAGAAAAACTTTTCATCATTACGGCCAATGGGCTCAAATTATTTAAAGTGGGATAGTGTCTGAATGCTTTATGCGATTAAGTTGAAAATTTATACACATGTTATAACTAACCGTCACACGAACTGTAAAAATTTTGTTGAATTTAGCATTTATAAAGTTCTACAGGGACATAACGAAAAATTCTTTACCATTATGGCCAATGGGCTCAAATTATTGAAAGTGCGATAGTGTTTAAACGCCTTATTCCAATGAAATAAAAATTTATAAACATATTTTAAGTCACCTTAACATGAACTATACAGAATTTGGTGATTCTACCATTTATAGTTTTTACAGGGACACAAGAAAAATTCTTGGCCTATTATGGCCCATTTGCTCAAATTATTTAATGTGGGATAGTGTTTAAATGCTTTATCCGATTGAGTTGAAAATTGATACACATGTTATAGGTGACCGTCGCACGAACTGTATAAATTTCGCTGAATTTAGCATCTATAGAGTTTTACAGGGATATAACGAAATATTCTTTATCATTATGAGCTATGTGCTCAAATTATTTGAAGTATAATAGTGCTAAATTAAAGAAGATTATATGGAGAAAAATATTCAAACACCTGATTATAATTTTCTCTTTTGCTTTTTAAAAGACTCCTATTTCTTAAATTTATTAATTAAATGTTAAGCATCAAAACATGGAGTATAATTAAATAACTGCTATTAGTTTCAAATGTAGGAGCAAATAGAAAATAGGACAAATAAGAATACAAAAAACTACTTCCATTAAATTTATTAATATTATTGAAATGAAAGAAATTTGATGACATTTTACTTAGTAAATTTAGTGCGCATTCCGTTTACAATATTTCATTAGAACTGTTATAGTATTTCCAATTTGATGACGTTGGTTCTACTTTAATTATCACTTCTATTTTAAATTTAATAAACTGACAAAACAACCTATATGACGCAAAGAAAATGTATCATTAATTTTCACGAACATCAGTAAATTTCTATATTAGTAACTTATCGAAATCGAATCTTTATAATGAACTAATCTGTTCCCATTAGCAACTCACAAAAAAGCTCAAATTTATTCAAACGGATAAATGTTACCAAGAACCAATTAAAAGTAAAAATAACAACTTCTTTATTGCCATTACACCAAAAGAAATCTGAAGAGTTTTTGTGAAATAAATTACGTGCTTAATACGTTTGCAATATTTTACTGGAATTGATATAATATTACTCATTTAATGCCTTTGTGTTCAGCTTTAAATTTCTTTTCTATTTTAAATTGCTTCTACACAGTACTGTCTTGTCAGGAACTCGATCTAGGCTCAATTATTTTCTGCATAGGAACAGCAATTTATCGTGGATACGCTTAATTTTTCTCAGCAAACCTGCATAAAAAACGAGTGGGAAAAAAAAGAGCTTAACATATTATGTTACCAATCAGTAACTACGCGTATAATTACTTCTTGAGGTCAAACGCTGCTTTTCGGCAAGAAATATTATACCTCAGAAGTGGTGAGTGTTTCATATTTAGCAAATGCGTCTTTTAAATTAACTTCGTTTTTGAGCTGGAAGGGTCTAATATATATTTAACTATACCATACAGATAATTGTGCATTGCGTATTATTATTATCTTTTTTTTCTAGAACGGTTTTTATTTTTTATTTTAATATTTCAAGCAGATAATTACATACTATTTAATCGAAATAATTTAATTTGCATTAAAAAAAAAATAGTGATTAAAAAAATTCTTCTTTAACTTTGCATTTTTTTTTTTTTTGGTAATAATATAATTCAATAATTTTTGAAATTTTATTATTTTGGTATTCTGTATGTATTTGTATACCTATAAGAACTGTTTTCCCACGAAATAAATATTATGATTATTTTTTTACATATATTTTAATATATAGTATTCATTTAATTCACCATTTAAACATACTAAAATTAATTAGATCGGCAATGGCAAAATTTGATTCTGCTTTATAATTCTTTTTATTTCAGTTTTTAATTTGTGATTTATGTTTTGATTTTTTAAAAATGACATTTTTATGTATTTCTTGTATGTTAATATAATTAAACACGTTATATAGTTTATTTATTTATTTATTTTTATTTATTTATTTATTTTTTAAATAGATTAATAAAGTTTGATTTATTGACATAAAAAAATAAATATATTATGAAATTTGTCAAAAAGAATTCGAGGAAACTAGAATGTTATACTGTTATATACAGATAAAAGTATTTTTCTTTCAAAATAAAACCCAACATTTGCTGTAAAGTTAGAGAATTTATGACATCAATGGCTAAAGACAGCGTGTAGATTATTGGTAAAATTTCTTCAGTCCAAAAAAAAGATACACAATGATACACCCTATTAAAAAAAAAAAAAGGATTAAAGGAAGAAAGGAAGAAAATCTTCTTTTTCTTCTTCTTCTTTTTTCTTTTTTCTTTCTTCTATCTTCAATAGAATAAATGATTGGATTCGTAAAAATTTTTGACTTCCGGTTTCCAATGGATTTATACGTTTTGAAAGATCCAGAACATGATTTGATCATTTTTAGAAAATGTTTGACTGTCTGTGATAAAAATTTTGTGGCGACTGCATCACAGGAACTACTACAGAGAACTACATATAAATTTATATGTAGATGCAACTTGACCTAAATTAGTGCCTATCAACTCTAGATGTCAATTGTTCAACAGGTGGCGCTGCTATACAGCGATATCCACAATTTTAAGGAAGACTATATCTCAAGAAATACTGCATAAATTTGAATATAAAAATACATGCAAATGCACTTTGACCTGAATAAGGTGTATTAGGTTTTGACCGTATTAGGTTTTTGTATTGATTAGTATTGTTTTGTATTGGTTTTTGTATTGAAGTGGCGCTGCTATACAGCGATTTCTACAATTTAAGGGAAAACTATATTTCAGGTACAACTGCACAGAATTGCATATAAATTTATATGAAGATGCACCATGACATAAACTAGTGCCTGTAAACTTTTGGTGTCAATCTCTCAACAGGTGGTGCTGCTATGCAGCAATTTCCGCAGTTTAAGGGAAAGTTATATCGCAGGTTTTATTGCGTATAATCAAACAAAACTCGATATGCTGGAAGGCCATTATGAGACATTATTCTAATTCAATTTTGATGTATATCGACCAATAGGCGGCGTTGCTATACCTCAATATTCTCCGAGAACGGCAAGATAATATCTCAACTTCTATGGCATATAATTGTACGAAACTTGAAATGGAGATAACATTATGAAAATGCATTTTTTAAGATATTAATTATAGAGAATAAAACTATCTTTCTTTGGATATTTAGTGTTAATTTTCTCTAAGATGAAAATCGTCTGCATTCATCATGGTAGATAATTCTAATATATAATAGTTGAAATAAATAATTTGCCCTGACTGAATTTGTATAGGAAAATACAGAAGAAAGTCTTGTGGTGCCGACAACATACTAGTTTTAAATACGATTGTAAGATTTAAATTATATTGTATTGTATTTTACAGTAAAACCCAAATTTTTTAAAATTAGACACATTTTTTTTTTTTTTTTTTCATTTGGGATAGCACAATAAATTTGTGAAAAACTCCCTTTTAAAAAGAAAGAATCTAAGACTTCTATTTCAGATTTTCAATTTACGGTGGAAAATCTTCAAACATGAAATTCTTTGAAATTATTTTGTACGTTAGTAAAATAATGGCATATTCAAACAGAAATAGTAGCTCTGGTGCTACGTACAACCAACTTAACTTTAACCTTAACCAAACAAAAATATGTTCCAAACCTTGGAGGAATAATATAAAAGGAGATGACATGTCCGAAGACACATGAAGCCAAAATCGTAATCGTAGAAGTCTTTAAGTAACGCTATTATATAAGAAATCCTACATTTTTATTATGAAACTATGTAATATGGATCATTCGAGGCGAAAGTCATTGTAACTATTGGTCTCAAAGCTACATACATAAAATAATACAGTATTAGCCAATGTTTTGGTAGACTAAATATGACTCCTGCGGTAGCCTTAGCTTCTATTGCGGCAGCCATCTTGAGTCGACAACTTTTAACTTCATTAAGATTTGCATCATAGTTGAATTTTCTTACAAAGAAGAAAAAGTGTGGAGAATAACTACAGCCCTGAATAAAAGTAAGAAGGTTGTGAACGTGTAACATTGCGCTGCAAAAAAAAAAAAAAAAAAAAAAAAAAAAGACCCTTGATACGATTCTTGCTGATTCTTATGTAAAATGAACTCCTGAATCCGAATATGACTACCATTTTGCCCAGTCACTCACCGTTCTTTCGGGACACCAACCCTACCCCCATTTTTATCACAGTTCGGTAATTTTATGGCCATAAATTTGATTTGGAGAATGAAAAAGAATTAATTTAACACTTAAAAACAAAAAAAATATACTGTTTAATAAATAACATTAATAATAGATTAAAAAAATATGAGAAATGTAATACATAATTTCAGTGACAAAATCCCCCTTCCCCCCCCCCCCCCCCCCCAAAAAAAAAAAAAAAAAAAAAAAAAAAAATTCCCCTTGCCGCAAATGTTTATGTTTTAGAATCAGAAGGTATTTAACAGTTAAAATAATCCTTCCCCCCCTCCCTTAAAAATCAAATTTATAGCCATAAAATTACCGAAAAGTATTAAAAATAGGGGGCCGTCTCTAAAAAACGGTGGGTGAATGTCAAAATGGACGTCCTATTCGTATTCAGGAGGTCATTTTACATAAGAATTTTCCAAAATGGTGTTGGAGGCAATTGTTGTGCCGAGCAGTGTAATTAGATGTTCGAGCAAAGAGCGCCAAACCATCTCAAAACTCAAAAAGTCAAGGTGTTTGGTGTTTTGAGCCAAGTCCAATTGACTACAGGGTTCCTAGGCCTGTGTAGTTTGTAATTGGTGGGAGTCTTTCTAGAGGGTTCTAGTCTGTATTTACGCGAGTTTCAGAGAAACCACGGAAAACTCGGCTAGGCCTCAAAGCACGACCTAGGATCGAACTCGCAAAAGGAGGAAAACTTAATGACTGAAATCAAACTCATAAGACTATACGGACCTTCCTATTCATGAGATAGTGATGATATCGAATTGGCGACTCCTCTATGTGATGAACCTAGTTGCTACAATTTCTGCGATGGACTCTTTTCAGATGTTTGATAGGGTGTGGGGATTCAATGCTATAACCGTGAAGTTTGAACACATTCTGATTGTGCTGAAGTGGGAAAATGAGGTATTCAACATCTGTGACTTCTATATGTAATAAAGGAAGAGAATTCATTTTAATTATTTTTTTTACATTTGCACTTTGAACCTTTATATCACCTTCAAGATTATATACGTAAGTACAGTAAGGTAAATATAGAGAAAGGGGATTATTTGAAATAACAGTTCAAAAAATGAAGCAATAATTACGGAAAAAAAGAAAAATAATCAGCATATAAGTGTAAAAAATATAAAGACTGTTCGAGTATTTGGTATTTAGATTTGAATTTTGATCTATTCTTTTGCATTATCTTAAAAATCTCAGAGGGGAATGTTGTATTGAATATTAGCCGGATAAAATTGCTTGTAGAATAAGAAAATCCCAGTTCGATGATTTCAAACGAAATTGGCCGTAAAGAACCTTGACTTCGGAATGGAGAGATAAAAACAGCTTTTTATTTAGTAGACAAAATAGCTTAATATCACAACACATCTGTATAGTGGCTACATAGTAATATAACATCTAAAACAGTACATTCTGTTCGGGGACTGAAAGGAGTGAGAGAGAGAGAGAGAGATAGAGAGAGAGATCTTAATTTCAGTATTAAGAGATATTCACTAGACGGTGATCAGTGACAGAGTGTCCAAAGTTTTTAGCCAAAATCCAAAATCACTTTCATGTTGGCATACAAACTTTCGCCGCAAAGAGCACCCGAAAAATGGTTTCTTTATATCCGTTTTGTATATTCATTAAGTTAATAATTTTGAATACTGTGAGCCATGTTATATTAACGTCAGTATAACGCCAAACTTTAGTTATGAGAAATGAAAAACTACAGACGGCAAATGCTTAGGTAAGAAATATATTTATTCTTTTCAAGGATAATTTTGAGAAGCTGATTAAAAGTACGTTAACTATTAGACTTTGATTTACACATAACATAAGAATGAAATAAGCCATCTGGTATTCTTTTAAAACCGAAATGATATAATAATATTTTGCTAACAGCAAGATTTTCTTTTTCACTCACTTTTTATTTTATTTTATTAAGGGAAAAAGGATTCAACGGTTAATCAAAGATTATTATTGAATACACGAGTACATTATTATATAAAATGTTAAAATAGATTTGAATTTGATTAAATCGAATTTTTTTTTTAAAAATATGTGATTTCTACATCACAAGGAGGATATTTTAGGATATTTTTATAATCCCTAGAGAATGTCGACCATTAAGTTAAGTTACTTCAGCAATATCCGTTATTCCATTAAAACATAACGCGGCCTACACCATGAGAGAACCCCGACTTTTGTCGACACAAGAATTCACGAGGTTCTCGTCGTTGAATGAATGAATGGTTCTATAGCGACAAAAAAAATATTCCATTTGGTTGACCCTAATGGTTGGGCATACGATATGCATGATCTAAGATGAGAACCTTATAAGTTCTTTTGTCAACAAAAATAATCTGGTATGTTACTCACACGACTTTCTCTTACCCTGGAATTTAATACTATAAATACAGGTTGGAGATTAAGAGGTAAGATGACGAGTACTGTTATGTAAACCTATGTTAAACAATTCAAACTAGGCTTCGGAAGAGTTTTATATGATAATTAGTTCTGAGTGAGGCTGGCTACCGCCCCCTTAACTCCTTGTTTCATTAATGCACCTATATTTATATAGAATTTAATTCTGTTATTAAAATTAAAAGTTTACTTAAAATTATGCAAACAATTTTCACTCGCAACATTCATTGAAACTTATCAATCTCCATCAAACTTTTCCAGCAACAAACTTATATTAACTTCAAAATACAACATTTGGATCTCCTAAAATTATTCGTTTTTAAGTTATTCTATAATTCGTTTTTAAGTTATTTTTAAGCTATTCTATAACACTAAATATCCCCCCCCCCCCCAAAAAAAAAAAAAAAAAAAAAAGTTGAATTTCTTCTCAATATTACATAAATTTTTTTTTTTTTTTCTTTGGTTAAAAATGAAAAAAATCGATAACTTTATTTTAAATTATCGCAGATCGATGGTTCAACCATTCGTTTTTGTCCATTAGTTCAACCAGTCGTTCGTGTTTTCATTCCCAGTTGATTATCTCTATTACAAAAAATATATATTCGTTTCATTTGGTTTAGTGAAGTCCATAGATGTTAAACTCTACTTACCTGCAATTTCCCCCATACACGTAATGTATTTGAATACTTTTGAGTGTCCCTGTATATGAACCATTTGCTTCATCTCAAGGAAAAGCTTAGTGTAGCATCCCTATAGGATACACATTTAGAATACCGAGTTTGGAACTGCTGCTACTATTTGTTCTTGAGATATGCTGATAACAGTCAGACACACAGACCATTTGCTAAAAACATGGTTTTCGTATTCAGGGGACCTCAGAGCATGTAAATATATCAAAAACTCACTTTCGAAAATTTGACCCTAAAACAATACTTTCTCTACCGTAAGGGTAAGAGAAAGTAAAAAGAGGGGATTCTCTCATGGTGTAGGATGCGTTATGTTTCAACAGAACAACGGATATTGCTGCAGTTGTTTTTCTTAATGGTCGGCATTGCTCTGGGGTTATTAAAATGTCCTCACAAGCAATTTTCTTCTGATTGGAAACATCTTAGGGAAGGGGGGGGGGGGACTGGAAACTCCAACAGGACGATGCGTCGATTCCCACCTCCTACTCGACAAAATCTTGGTTTTTGCAGAATCATGCTATTGTTATAGAATTGGAAGCCATCAGTCCGGACCTAAATCCAATTGAAATCCTTTGAGAAGTATTTGTACAAGCAGTGCACAATATACCCATGGTCTTCAGTTTTCGACTATTCAGAAATTAAAGCAACAAGTAGAGCAGAGTTGGTTCTCATTACAGCCATACATTCTCCAAACTCTAGTTCTAAGCATGCCTGATGGGATTTTTAAGATGATTCAAAGGGATGGATCAAAATTTGAATTTAAATACGGAATACTCGAACAGTCTTTATACTTAGCATATTTTGTTTTATATATTTTTTTACGAAAGTTCTGTAAAACCTGTACTATATTTCTTTGCTGTAATACACTTATATATTCTAATTCCATATGCTTATTTATTTTTTTTTTTTCGTGATTATTGTTTCATTTTTTGAACTGTTATTTCAAATAATTACCTGTCTCTGTATCTATGAGACGCACTACTGTAAGTGGCACCAAAATGCTTCATTTTGAAAGAGAAATCGGTAAGTAAAAGAGTAAAAGTTGCAGTCTGTTTTTAAATATTCCTTCTACAGTATACAGAGTTTTCATTTTCACAGAAATTTATCAAATATACTAATTAGAAAAAAAAAAATAATAAACAAAAATTTTTAATGAATTCCTTAAATATTCATTTACATTTTAATGCACTACTTTTTAATGTCTCACGCGCGACGGAATACATTTTTTATTTTATAATATGGCAGCCAATTTTATAGGACATCTTATGGGAAAACTGTCATTTAATTTGGAGAAAGTTCTGAATGCTACTGACAATTGTGTTATCTTCACTGTCATAGATAATTTCTAAAATTTAAAGAGCTGATAAGGGATTTATTTATTTATTTTATATTGACCCTTTTACTGTATTTTTGTTTGTATTTCTTTCTCTCTCTCTCTCTCTCTCTCTCTTTTAATATCTAGAAATTAAAAAATTATAACTTCTATTTCCAAATTTATTTTGTGCTAATTGTTTTAATAACGCTCTGCTATATGGGCAAAATGCATGCACAAGTTTCATTATTGATTTGATGGGCTGATATATATATTTTCATATTGACCCTTTTATTGGATTTTTGTTTGTATTTTTTTCTCGCTTTTTGAGTTTTAAAATATCTAAAGATTTAAAATTATAATTTCAATTACCGAATATATTTGGTAATAGTTGTTTGAATAATATCCTGCTAAATGTGCAAAATACATGCACAAGTTTGATTAAAAATTTTTGCCTAATATTACGCAAAAACGTTTGAAAGATTTCATAGAAGTTGATTTATAAATATTACTAAAATAATTTCAAAATTTCCCAATATTGAAAATGCATAAAGTATATTCTGGCGGAAATTTAAATTAATTTGAAAACAATAGAGATATTCCAAAAGTAATTTTTAAGTTAAAAAAAATATATATGTATCTACCACAAAATTTTTGAAATATCAAACATTTATTTTACAAATAAGAAAAAAAAAAAAAAAAAAAAAAAAAAAGCAGACAAACATTATTTTCCATGCCCCTTGATTTCCTTATAAAAATTGCCTCGAAGCTGACTCAATCGGTCGATCAATGGCAATAAATTACCCGATGTTCCCCCAAGTTAGTAGCAAATTAGCAATCAAAATACAGCCGGCAATGCTGACGTGGAATTGATCAGCTCCAATAGGCAGCAATGAGTTTGTTTGGTTCCTTTCTACACGCCGGATGATTTCTTTTCGGGATATTGCTGCTGGAGCGGAAAATAACGAAACAGGAACAGGAGAAGAAAATAAGCCCCAAAGAATTAACTGCATCCGAAAAAGAATTTAAGTGAAACATATAAATCAAAAGTAGCAGAAAGACATTCCTTTTCAAAAAAGGTTTATTTTAAGCTCTATAGCTACTCTTAAAAGGGATAATTTAAGTGTTTTTTTTTTGGTTAAATTCTATAGAATGTACTCGAGGGGCAAAACGCCGACTTGGTTGTTAAGAAATGTAAATGTAAGTGCTATTTTATCAGAAAATGTTTTGAATTGTTATTAACTCTTTGTCGGCCCAAATGCCCTAAAATGCTCTAAATAGTGATCCCAAACTTAGGGTCTTTGTGATTCAACTATCACCTATAATTTTGAGGAGTGATATTTCTGTACTGATAAGTATAAAAGATTTAAGTCCAAAAATGTCAATTTTGAGTTAAGTACACAGTCAGACCCAGAAAAAAATTCTCTATCGATTGGTATAAAGGATTTAAATCCATGTCATTTAGTCTTTGAGAAAATCCATTGGTAAAAAAAGATTCAAGTCAGAAATTTAGCATTAATCTTTGTATAAAATATTTAATTCATTTTTTTCCCTTTATTAAATGAAGGTTGACAATCACTGAACGGTATAAAGGGTATAAATCGACATAATCCCTTTTTCCTAATCTATTCTTCTGATTAGTTTTTTGTTAGTTTAACTTTATTTTTCGTCTCCTGAAAAATCAAGAATATGGACTTAAATCCTTTATACTTATCAGTACAGATTTGATATATGGACAATTAACCTTCGAAGTGATCGTTACAGTAAAATTTAGTGGTGGATACTGAATAAAAAAAGCCAACACTGTACAAAGGAGTAAAATTAAATTGGACCGGCAAAGAGTTAAAAAATGATTCAAAGTAAAATTTTGAGAAAGTCAGAATTAAAATCAAGTATTTAATATTCGACCTTTTGAATGTATATTTGCGTGCGATAAGCAAAAGAAAGAAAAAATAAATAAAATGTTTAAGAAAACTGTATCCGTACAATTTAATATCCGGAAAACTTTTTTTCACACCTGAAAACCCGTGTTAAAAAATAAGCAGATAAACACAAAAATTATGAAAAAATATTGGCTGTTATCAGTTGATAATATGCATTTAAGGTATCTAGATGCTGACTGTGTTTTTTACTTCATAATTTACAATAATTTTGAAATAAAAGCCAATAATAAACTTTGTGGGATGATATAGTTTTGATATTGCAGATCTACATATTTAAGCGGAATTTATACACATAATTTATTATCTGAAAACATAATGTTCAATATTTTAAACGCATAGGTGTTTGTGAGAACGTGGAAATAGTACAATTAACTAATAAAACAAGAGAGAAACTAAGAATTTTAAAAGCAGGGTTTTACTTCAAAATGTATTAAAATCTCCATTTCAGAGGGCATGGATAATGTACATATATGGAAAATTTCAGCTCGATCAGATGATAGAAAGTGGGCTAAAATACGAAAACAAATTTTGAACTGGCGTTGGGGCCCAGGTCTTCAGCTTTCCCTCCCCTATGTCCATTACAGTTTGAACATGTATTGTCATCAGAGCAAACTGCAGGATGGAATCTTCAATCGTATGATAGGAGGTGGGTGAATAATAAATTCTTAAATTTGAATCACACGCAAAAACAACATATCAAGTTAAACAAAACCCTGTTATAGGTAATTAGAATGTGATATAAAATAAAGTGAAATATACTGACAAATCCAATACAATAAGCGACAGTATTGATGTGTAGGAATGTTTCTGGAGTTAATAAGTAAATAATAATAAACTTAAACCTATAATAAACTGATTATTAGAAATTAATGAAACCACTTGAATAGCTTCTCTCATATAAGTTGTAGGTTGATGTTTTCATACGCGCTTTTGAAAAAACCCGAACCCCCAAAATAAGATTATGACTGTATGTCGAGTTGATTCTAACATTATTATCCTGTTTGTCTTTAAACTGTCCTTTTATATAAAAACATAACAATCATAAAATTTAAAAGTAGTACGTTGTGGCCACCACATGACTTTCTTCTATATTTTCCTACACAAATTCACTCAGTAAAAATAATTTGTTAAAATTATTATTAAAAAAAAAGAAAAAATTATCTTCCATGATAATGCAGATGATTTCCATATTAGAGAAATAGTATAACACTAAATATCCAAAACAAGTCCATTTTATTCTCAAAATTAAAAAAAGAAAAAAAATAAACGATTTTTTTTCGTTAAAAGTAAAAAAAAAAATCGATAACTTGGCTTTAAATTATCACAGATTTATAGTTCAACCATTCGTTTTAAAGGTATTGACGAGACCTTTCGACAAGATATTCATCTTGAAAATTTACCTCCCCCAGCGATGCCCCCACATGCACAAAATTTTTTTCCTAGTTAAATACTACTATTATCAATAATTCATATTAGTTTTACAATCACAGGTTAAGAATAACTCTCATTATGTACATTTATACGAAATTTTGTCCTGTACTGCCATGTTAAAAATTTAGAAAAAATGCGATTACAGCGCCACCTGTTGAGAAAATGATCCCCAAATCTAATCAGCACCAGTTTATTGTCAGGGTCCAACTAAATATCAAGTTTGGTTAAATTCCGTTTATTGGTTCGTGAGATACAATATCCACAAAACTCGTGATACACGCACAGACAGACAGACATTTTCTAAAAACTATCAAGTCGTGTTCAGGACATTCCAAAACATGTAAATCCATCGAAAACAGGAGTTCGAAAATTTTCACGAATCCAATACTTTCTCTATATTACATATAGAAGAAAGTAAAAAGTTTTCTTTTTAACTTTAAATACATACAGTCTTAATTTTTTTCTAGCAGCATTACGAAATTTTTCCCATGCGAAACTTTATTAAACTATTCTTCAGCATGTTCTGCATTCGCTATATGTTACGAAGAAAATTGAGATGAATATCGGATATATAAGTATCAATACTAAAATTACAAAAAAAAAAAAAAAAAAAAAAAAAAAAGAAAAGAAAAGAAAACAGATTTACACTTTGGTATTTTGAGAATTTCTACAAATGCCTTTTGAATTGGGGGGAGAAGGTTGAGAAGAAAAATCAACCTAACTTATTATTTATTTATTTCTCATTCACATTATTATCACTGCTTCTGAGGACAAAAATCATGATAGTCAGAAATTTTGTAAATAGTAGATTAAGAATAATTGTCTTAAAAAATAAACAAATATAGCCTTCACCATATTTTTTTAAACTGCTATTCTGCACGTAAGCAAACTTTTAAGGGGGCAGACGAAAACATATTCCTTCGGAACAAATTTTCTGATAAAAGATAGTTTTTCAAACAGTTTTTCCTTCGACAGCAAAACAAAATCAGCTAAAACAAGTACGGAAATCCTCTACTTTTGCCCGCCCTGCGTTAACCATACTGCATGAATTATTGCAGATATATTATTAAGTATACCATTACACATGAACAAAACAAACTATCTGACTTAGCGAAAAGAAAGAATAAGAAAAGAATGGTACAAAATTTCTAATTAAAACTTTCACAGCAAAGATTTTTGGGAAAGAAAATATAGTTACAATTACTTGTTCTGTTCGAAACCCAAGCATTTTAATTCTAGTGCAGAGTTGGAGTTTCTATTGGAGAAGTCCAATGAAAAATTCTATTACGATATTTTCAACAGACTCATTTTGTTTTGTATGAAATGTAATAACATGAATATTTACTGAACATGATTATTTATTTAAAAATATATCGATGGTCGTGCATTACACTGTTAATGGATTTCGAAACATAATATATCTAACTCAGTGTTGGTTTCAGGTTTTTAAGGTCAATTTTCTACATTAGAAAATGGGAGAAATAATTTGTCTGGACGAATGGTCTCCTTGGAGAAATCTTTCTAAAGATTCCTAGCCTGTAATGACGCTGATTTCAGATAAAACCACAGAAAACTATTAACGACTAGGTCGACGAGTGCGATCTGGGTTCGAACCTGGTATCTCTAGACATATAGCAGAATCTAACTCAATATTATCTGGATATAAGAAATGGCCACTTCCCTCGCTTACCGTGATACTATCACACTTTACAATGTGAAACTTAAAATTAATGTAAAACCTTAAATGTACTGCGTAGCATGTCTGCGACATTTATAAAAATTGTGTTTTGGTGGCATTTATTGGAATTAATTACATAATTAACTACTTCTTTCTTACGACAAGTATTTGAACTGGCTTACCTTGTTTTTCTTTGTTCATGTAAGTGTGCTCTGTTTATACACTTTTAGTATTGAGACACAGTGTAATTAAGCGATGGTTGTGAAAAAAGTTCTATTAATAGTGAATTTATCTTAACCAATCATATATTTATATGAAAATGCCACAAGATATCCATATTAAAAAAAAAACTAATTTTTTTTTTTTTTTTTTAAATCAAGCATTTTCAAACTATCAAATTTCGATTAAATTAACATATTTTATCAATATACAATTTTAAAGTGACAGTTTCCACAATCAAGAATATTTTTCCCCCTTAAAGATCTCCAACATAAGTTAGAAATTAATACTAAAGATACTTAGATATATTAGGTTTTCTTCCGCCTTTAGTGGTCACTTTATCTGTTTTCATTATTTGTCAGTCGTTTCGATGTAATTAGGTTTTCATTCCTTCTCTTTCGAAGGAGTGATCGCTGTCTGTCGATGTTTGTAAATGGTCGTCTGCTGAATCCTTCCGTCGCCTACTGATGGGATTCCACAGGCCCATTTGAGACTTGTCGGAAACAAATGGCTCAGAAAGGAAAAAGATATCTAATGCTGTCACATTCTTATGTTATTCTGTTTTTGTTTTTTATTTTCTTCTCTTTCTATATCTATATGTAAGAAGAAAGTATTGGATTCGGGAAAATTTTTGGTTTCCGTTTTTTGATGGATTTACACGTTTTGAGATGTTCTGAAAACGATTTGACCATTTTTAGAAAATGTCTGTCTGTGTGTGTGTTAGCGTGTGTGTATCATAAATTTTGTAGACACTGTATCTCACGAAGCAATGAACAAAATTTAACCAAATTTGGTTTTCAGTTGGACATTGACCTAAACTGGTGCTGATTACATTTTGGGACCAATCGCTTAAGAGGGGACAATACCTAATCCAGCGGACAGCCGTGGCCAATGTTATTCTATAGGAAAATTTGTTTTGACAATTACATATTACCTAATGTATATTTTCTAATTCTCTTTTCGCAGTCAGAAAATTCATAACCGTTAAATGAGTACTTTTTTTTGAAAAATTCAATTTTTTTTTAAATTTTTATTTTATATTTTAATTTTATATTTTAATTTTAATGTACATATTGAGAGTTATTTTTAATTTTTCAATGTTAAAATTAAGAAAACAATATTTATTAAAGTAATAGACAACCAAGAAAAAATTTTATATATGTAAGGGCATCGAACAAAATTGGCGCAAAATTGACTTTCTTTTTATATTTAGTGTTCATACTTCTTTGAAATGGTAATTATCTACATTCATCGTGGAAAATAATTTTAATAAGTATTTTTTACTGCATGAATTTGTATAGGTAAATATAGAAGAAAATTTTGTGATGGCTACAACATACTGATTTGGGTTAGAAGCGAAACAGATGTGGTATTTAAAAGTAAACGTAAAATTAAATTTTAATAATGACATGATGTTATTTTAATTTATTGATGTTTCTGTGACAAATACAATGCGTGCATTGGATGGGATAGAGTAAGTAAACTATTCGAATATAAAAAGAGAAAATTTACACGCATCAGGTTTGTCACTTTTTGTAAATTAAAGCTTATTAGACTACGACGTTAATTCAGTTACATTTTTACTTTCTTTTATATATATGAGAAAAAGTATTGGATTAATTAAAATTTTCGAAGTCTGGTTTTCAACGGATTTACACTTTTTGAAATGTCTTGAAATAAGGTTTGACTATATTTAGTGTGTGTGTGTGTGTGCATCACAAATTTTGTGGACGCTGTATCCCATGAACCAATGAGCAAGATTTAACCAAGCTTTGCTACTTTGTTTGACCTTGACCTAAACTGGTGTTGATTACATTTGGCGATCATTCGATCGACAGGTGTCGATGTCATTTCATTTTTTCTAAATTTTTAACATGGCAGTATAGAACAAAATTTCGTATAAATGTGTATAATGAGAGTTATTTTTAACGCATGTTTGTAAAATTAATATGAATTATTCATAACTGTAAACTAGGAAACAAGGTGTGTGCATGTTGGAACATTGCTTCCTCCCGGGGTGTTAAATTTCGATATGGGTATCTTTCGAAAGAAGTCGTCGATACCTTAAAAACGAATGGTTGAACCATAAATCAATGATAGTTTAAAACAAATTTATCCATCTTTTACTTAAAAAAAAAAAAAGTTACATAAAATTGATTTTCCTTTGGCATTTAGCGTTATACTTCTCCGAGATAGAAATCGTCTACATTCATCATGGAAAATAATTTTAGCAAAAAATAATTTAATAAATAATTTGTGCTGCGTGAATTAGTATAAGATTATATAGAAGAAAGTCTTGTGGTGGCCACAACCTACTGATTTCATGTAATTTTTACTTACATTAAATATTTTTAAAACCTCACACGTTTATTTAAGGTAATTTTTTTTTTTTTTTTTAAATAAAGCATTACTAGCAGACTGAATAAACTTCGGTAGAAAGTGAAAAATGTCGGTAGTGTGATAAAATCATAAAAACTAGGGTAAAAGAATTTTCTTTCGTTTTTTTTTTTTTTTTTTAAATGAATCGGGCAATCCTAGTATAAAGACGATTTAAAACTAGTATGTTGTGGCCACCACAAGACTTTCTTCTATATTTTCCTATACAAATTCACTCAGTAATAAATAATATTAAAAAGAAAAAAAAAAAACGATTTTTTTTTTTTAAGTTTCTTTTTCCTTTAAAAGTAAAAAAAATAAAAAAAATCGATAACTTTGTTTTAAATTATCACAGATTTATAGTTCAACCATTCGTTTTAAAGGTATTGACGAGACCTTCTTGAAAATTTACTCCCCTCGAGGGGGGACTTCCCCCCCAGGGCAGGGGGGGGGGGGTGGCGAGGCTCCTACACATAAAAAAAAAATTTCCAGTTGACTATCTCTATTATAAATAATTCTTTTAAATTTCATAATGATTACTAAAAAATAATTCTCTTTATGCATATTTATACAAAATTTTGTCCTATATCATCATGTTAAAAATTTAGAAAAAGCGGGATGGCAACGCAACCTGTTAGAGAATTTTTACCAAAAGTTGATAGACACTAATTTATGTTCAGGTGCAACTACATACCAATTTGTATGAAATTCCGTGCAGTAGTTCCTGAGATACAGTTGCTACAAAATTTTGTCACACACACGCACACAGACAGACATTTTCAAAAAATGGTCAAAACGTGTTCTACAGCTCTCAAAACGTGTAAATCCATCAAAAACCCGAGGTCGAAAATTTTTACGAATCCAATGCTTTCTTCTATTGAATATAGAAGAAAGAATAATTGCTAACATTTATTACTAAACTGTGATTATAACCAGGCACCTGCCATAAATGGATCAGATTGTGATTTTATTTTAAAACATATTTCTTTTTAAATTAGTATATAAAGTCCACATCTTTGAGCAATTGTTATTTGACGGGCATTTTTAATATTTTTATGCGTTTGCAATTTTTTTGTTCAAACAATTGAGAGTAGTCTGTAAGAAAAATTGAAAAATGTTTAAAAACCGTATAAAAATTTCCAAAAATATTTAGGTGCACGCCAGGTAGTTCCTCCATGCAAGCAGAGTTGCTTTTCCAATTTTTTCCATACCATTGTCAGTGCACGCTTTTTTTATACCACATCTTTTGTAGAGTAATTTTTCTAGAATATGTAACTATGATTAAATAAGAAACGTATTTTTCATAAAAGTGGTATTAAAAAAAAAAGTAAGTACTAAGAATGCTCCGGAAAAAATTAGAATTGTTTGCAATTCTAAGGACTCATAAAATGTTTTTGAAGGGATACATGAGTCATAATAATATTATTAACAACAACAATAATAAATACATTCTTAGATTATACTCCAATTCATTTTTAAGTTTTTCTTATACTTTATTTTAAAGCAACTTACGCATTAGTTTATAAATCTTCGTTTTAATATTTGTTCCCCATTATACTGTAAGTATGGGGAACTTAGGTAATCTTGAAAAATTTCGACCTCAGTTTTTGACTTTTTTACACGTTTTCAGCTGTGAGGAATCCGAAAATGGCAAAATTTGTATGGTGTCTGTCTGTAGGGTGTCTGTTAGTGTGTTAGTCCGTTAGTTTGTTAGTCTTTTTACACGATATCTCACGAACAAATGATCGCAGAGAGGTCAGATCAGTTTTAAAATATTTCTTTTGATACTGGCAAGGACGCTATTCATTTGCAACATTCGAATTAAAAAACTTCGTAAGTTATTCGAAATTTACGATTTTCTTAACATGGGAGAATAGGACAAAAATTCACTTAAACGTGCATTAAATGGAAACTTTTTACTGTAAAAATGTCAGACCAGTTTTAATATATCAGTTTTGATACCGGAAGGAACATCAGTAACTATAAATATGCCACTTTGAAAATTTCGCAAGTTATTGGAAATTTACGAATTTCTTAACATGGCAGAACAGAGAAATTTCACATAAACGTCAATCTTGAGTGATATTTTCATCGTAAAGATGCCAAACCACTTTCGAAATATTATTTAGGATACTGACATGAATATCATAGACTATGATTTTTTCAATTTAAAAAATTCGTAAGTTATTTGGAATTTACGGTTTACTTAACATGTCAGAAAAAGGAAAAATTGAGTATAATCTTCCATTTTGAGGATCATAAACACATTAGACAACTTCAAAATTACATTTATGATATTGGTTTAAACATGATTGAATACAAATATTCTAATAGGAAAATTTCGTAAATTATTCATAATTTACGATTTTATCAACATAGCGAAATTGTAAATTTTTCATATAAATCTGAGTTTTGAGGATTATTGAACTGGAAATAGTAGCATGAAAACTAAACAACGGAATTGACCCTGATAAGATAAATTAATAGATTAGAATACGATAAATATATCGAAGTGAACGGTGGATAGCCTATTAGGCTGAGATTTCATTCTGTCACTGTATCAAGCTTTGGTCAAATTCATTTCTTTTAACATGATTATAATATAACTCTCGCACTAGAAATTTGTGAGAACATAAATATGATGGGAAACTGAGCAGGGTCCACCTATGCCCTAGTCTTTACTTGTGTCTCTTTCATTCTTTTTTTTTTTTTTTACTTTTTTCTATATGTGTATATAGAGAAAGTATTGGATTCGTGAAAATTTTCGAACTCCAGTTTTCGATGGATTTGGACGTTTTGGGATGCCTTGAAGACGATCTGACTGTTTTTAGGAAAATGTCTGTCTGTGTGTCTGTATCACGAATTTTGTGGACGCTGTATCTCACGAACCAATGAACGAAATTCAACTAAACTTGGTATTTAGTTGGACCCTGACATAAACTGGTGCTGATTAGATTTGGGGATCATTCGATCAACAGGTGGCGCTGTGATCGCATTTTTTCTACATTTTTAACATGGCAGTATAGGACAAAATTTCGTATAAATGTACATAATGAGAGTTATTTTAATCGTGTGATTGTAAAAATAATATTAATCATTGATAATATTAGTAGTTAACCAGGAAAAAATTTTTGTGCATATAGGGGTGTCGCTCCCCCTCCCTGGAGGGGAAGTACCTCCCCCCCGGGGGAAGTAAATTTTTAATATGGGTACCTTTCGAAAAATCTCGTCAAAACCTTTAAAACGAATGGTTGAACTATAGATCTGTGATAATTGAAAACAAAGTTATCGACTTTTTTTACTTTTAACGAAAAAAAAAAAAAAAAAAACCTTAGAAAAAAAAATCGCATTTCTTCTGATAATTGCAAAAAAATGACTTTCTTTCGGCATTTAGTGATATAATTCTGTCAGATAAAAATCGTCTGCGCTTAAAATGAAAAATAATTTGATAATTTAATAAAAAATTTGTATTGAATTAATTTTGTGTAAAATTATACATAAGAAAGTCATGTGGTGACCACATCATGCTAGTTTTTTTTTTTTTTTTTATTTCCCACCATACTATAGGTGTGGGAAACTTGAGTAATCGTAAGAATTTTCTACTTCGGTGTTTTGTCTTTTTTTTTTTTTTTACACGTTTTCAGGTGTGAGGAATCCGAAAATAACAAACGAATATTTTAATTTGACGACGAATATTCTAATATGAAAATTTCGTAAGTTATTCGAAATTTAAGATTTTCTTAACATTGAAGAATATGTCAAAATTTCATATAAACTGGCATTATGGGGATCTTGCGTTGGAAATTGTGTACAATTGCATGAAAATTAAACTAAGAAACTGACCCTATTAAAATAAATTAACAAATTGGTATAAGGTAAATGTTTCGAACTAAACGATGAGTAGCCTATAATTTCTCATTATGAATATAGTGTGTCTTGTACTAGAAATTTATGAGAATGTATGTATCATGGGGAACTGAGCAGAGTCCACTTATGCTAACTGTTTTTTTTTTTTTTTTTAAATAAAGTTATTTACTTGTGTATATACCATACCATGTGTATCACTTTTTCATTTAACTGTATATATATTTTTTGTGTGTTATTACTTAGATTGGGGGAGGGGGGGGGGGAGGGAAGAGGAAGTTTACACTCCATATTAATGAAACTTCTTATACATCATCTCATAAAGAAAACGATGGTATCAATTGATCGGGATAAGTTTTACTATCACACAATATTTACAAACTGTTCAGTTTGTACTAGCTTTATAGTTTTTAATTATAACAGACAATTTTCTCGAAATATTTTTAATCCATGATTACAATCAAAAGCACCGAATTCTTTTATCATTAAGATGAAAAAAAAAGTAAATAAATAAAATAGAATAAAAAATGTTTAAAATTTTGCCTTTTAACATTATAAATTATTTTTACATATTTTCTTCAATATATCCTAAAAAATAATTTTATCCGACTGATATCCTTTTGTAATAAATATACTACTTATAAATCAATTAGTATTAGAATTACAGTATTTTTAAAATCATAATGTTATAACAAAAAAGGAAAGTTTTGAAATTAATAATAATAATAATAAAAAATAACCTTTTAAAAATTTTAGCATTGAATTCATATATGCCTCTCATATACAATTTTAACGTTTTCCTTTAAATACTTTTTACTTAGTATCATGATAAACTAGTTGGTGTAAGGGGATTCTGTTCAGTTCTCCTTCATATATATTTGTATTCATATATTTCTAATACAAGGCAGGCATACTATATTCATGATAGGAGAAATGAACTCGAGCGATCCTCTAGCACAATCAGAGACTAATATGCCTCACCCTCTAAGCTACCCTTCTCCAGGTACGATACACTTATCTTAGCCAAATTGTCTAGTTAATTTTAATTATGCCAGTTCCCATTCTTAGTTTTCATGAGGTCGAAAGGGGTTTTGAAAAAAATCCTAATAAAATATTTATTCCTCTCCAACTATTTTTCCATGAGCAAAAGGTGAAAAAGTGTGCTAACGGAGAAAAGTATCTAGAATATATACGGTGGCTTAATTTGAAATAATTATAAGTGGAAAGAGAGAGAGGGGAGGACTTTTACACCTTTGATGATATGGGAATTTCTTTTAATAATAAAAACATCTAGAAACTTTAGCTTGAGTATTTTGATATCTTGGTTAAAATTACTCATCTGGAACACCTTCTGAATTTAATTATGAAAAACATTCACTCAGTACTTTAAATTTACTAGTAAAATTACCTGAAATACATAAATATCGAACAAACAACAACAACAACAAAAAAAAAAAAAAAAAAAAAAGAACAATATTTAAAAAAGTTTTTTAAATTAAAATCCTATGTTTAGCATTTTATTCCGTAAAAAAAAAAAAAAAGTTATATTTTATTTTTTTCAGATAAGCTTTTTCTAGAAATAATTTCACGTAAATGATATTAAACTTCTGAAAAATGTTTTTTTACTACGTGCGAAGTTGCATGTCTAAATATATATATTTATATAAAATTATTTCTACATCAAGAGCCCTGTATAAAAATAACTTTACACAACAAACATTTAAATATAATGCAAAAAAACATTTTCTTTCGAGATTTTTCCATTCATATTTTATATTATTCAAAATCTCGAAATATGAATTCTAGAAAGAAAATTTCTTTAGCTTTTAAATAAACGAAAGGTATACTACTGCCATCTGTCGAAGAATATAATAACTTCATAATGCACTCGATGCATTTAGAGGAGAAAATTTTATATTTTTATAACTCACATTAAAAAACAATTAGTTAACTAATTAAACAAATAATACTACTAATAATAATAAAATAATAACATTTCATCTTGAAACTTTTTAAATCGTCTTGAACACAAAGTAACTGAATAGCTTTTTTTTTTTTTTTTTTTTTTTTTTTTTTTCTGTTAGTTTATTTATTTATTTTTAAAACTGTAAAAAACACTTTTATGGATAAAAAACACTTTTAATAATCATGAAAAATAAATAAATTTTTTCTTCCAAAAGGCCAATAAAAATACAGGTTATCTTACAAATTAAAGATTGTAGAATAATAACATAATACGTTATCAGATGAAACAAGGGCCGCATGAGAGGGGCAACGCTGCCATTACCCTCATGCCAATTTTCCTGTAAAACTTTACTTAATTTAAGCTGTACTTGTGACTACTAAATTTTTCGTCTGATGGAGGGTCGTGCTTTTGTTTCAAGCTGAAGCAACTGGAAAGCTCTTTGGGTTCATAAAAAATTACGTGCGTTTTATTCTATTGCCATCACTAGTCGCAAAAATAAATTTTTCTTGAATGTTTTATCGTTATAGTATTATTTAAATAAAATTATACTTTTAAAAAATTAAAGAAGACGTATTTATTGAAAAGTGAACTAAAAAGCACAAAATATTTATCTTAGTATTAAAATTCAGGGTAAGAGAAAATCGTGTAAGTGACACACCATAATATTTACATACATTTAAATCTTTAATTAAAATAACTTAGAATTAAACAAAAACCATTTTTAAAAAATCTCCCCTGACGGGGATCGAACGCTAGACCTTTAGGTTCGTAGCGCGGAGCTTTACCTTAACGCCACGTCGTTCACGTAGGGAAAGTATTTTTTTACAATATAGATTTTTTGTTTGCTCCCAGAGCAGTTACAAACATACATTCATACAAACATACATACAGGTGAAGCTAATAAAAGCGCGTTAATAATTTAGAATTAAACAAAAATCATTTTTAAAAATCTCCCCTGACTGGGCTCGAACGTCAGACCTTTAGGTTCGTAGCCCGGAGCTTTATCTCACAGCCACAGCGTTCACGTAGGGAAAGTCTTTTTTTACAATATAGATTTTTTGTTTGCTCCCAGAGCGGTTACAAACATACATACAAACATACATACAGGTGAAGCTAATAAAAGCGTGTTAAAAAATAATTGTTCTGAAATAATGGCGGCAAAAAATTAAAACGCACATAAAATCTTAGGAATGCTGCAAGCTTTGCAACTGTTGCAAGTTTTTTGCAATTTATGATTTTCGAAAACAATGTTTTTTTCATTATTTTAGCACCAGTATTTAGTTCTTTAAAGTAATTATGAGATTTCAAACAGAACAAGAAAGATAGACAACAATGTTTTTTTATTTTATCTTTCAGCGCTATTTTTAAGTACATTTTCATGTAATCATAAAGTTAAATTTTTAAGATCATGTCCCTGGCACTATTACTTGGAGTCTACGCGAACTCCAAGGATTTTTAATCTGTTATCAATATATATATTATGAACTCAATCGATAGTGGAAAATGTGAGTTTTTAAATGTTCTTTACATGTCTGCAGTCCCGGGTCATTTTGTACAGAATTTTTCTAGACAATCGAAAAAATGTAATAATAATAATAATAATAATAAAATCTAATAATTTGTACACCCATTGTAAAAATAATAGTAATGATAATTATTATTTTACTTATTTATTTCTTTATTTTATGTTCCATGAAATTAAGCTTTTCTTTTCTTTCTTTCTTTCTTTTTTTTTTTTTTTTTTTTTTGTTGTTTCGAATAGAAAATTCTTGTTTACTATCTTTAAATATCTCCTTCTTGTAACGTTTCTATATGGTTTGTATTCTCATCGGAATTAATTTAAAGTGAGTATTCTTTTTCTTTTCATATCCAAATAAAAATATAACTAGACAAATTATTTAAATAATTTTGTTTTAGTTAAAGAATAACCTATTAGGCTTTTGTGGGTTGTTATGGCAATTTAATCATGTGTTTAATTTTGCATTATACTTATTTTTGCTAATATATATATATATATATATACACACACACACACATATATATATATATATATATATATATTCACATATATATATACGTATATATATGTGAATATATATATATATATATATATATATATTCACATATATATACGTATATATATATATATATATATATATATATATATATATATATATACATACATATATATATATATATATATATGGTCTATTCTATTCTATGGCAGTTTATCTCAAAATATGTGTACTTAGGGTAAATTGTGATTGCAAAAATATCAAGGTTTTTTTGGACTATTTCATTTGAAATATAAGTTTTCTATTTGCAGGGAATAGTCAGGTTTAAAAAATTCTTAGTAAAACTTTCATGTTACATATCCTGGGAAAATATATTTAATAAGATGAGAATGATATTAGGTGATATTTATAATGATATTAATAATGATATTAAAATTAATAATTGTTATTAACAAAGCAGTTTTTTATGCACGAAACATGCGCAATAAAACATAAAAAATTCCATTTATAAATATTTAGAATTTTGTGTCTATGGACTCATTAGAAGTTTTTTTTTTTTTTTTTTTAAACTTTGCTCTCCAACGTTTTGCTAATAATTGTACGAAAACTATTTTATTTTATGTTTGAAGTTTGATTGCTATGATAAATCTAAGCAGCAAAAAAAAAAAATAAAAAAATAAAATAAAAATAAAAATAAATAAATAAATAAAAATAAATAAAATAAAATAATAAAATAATAATATAAAATAAAATAAAATAATAAAATAATAATAATAAATAAAATAGAGTAAAATAAAATACTGTGCGCCCGCGGAAGATTGATACCTGGTTGGCAAAGTGCCAGGACGATTCCACTCACGCTCTGGGAGACACAGCAATGAAGAGGGAGGGGAAATTTTTCTATTATTCTTGTTTCTTCTGTTATGTGTAGAATAATTAATACTCCTGCTTTGTTTTCTTTTATTTATTTCTGTATAACAGTCTGTTTATATTGGAAATGGATCATACATGTGGTACGAGTTCTCGGAATAAACCTCTTCATAGTGAAACGAAGCGTATTGTACATAATGTCATTAAGTTTTGCGATAAAGAAGCTTTAGAAGGAGAAGAAAACTTTATAAGTTTGACTGTATGCTCCAACAATATGGATTCACAGCATTGAGACTCCCGCCCTATCATTGTGATATTAACGCAATAGAGTATGTTTGGGCAGAAATTAAGAACTATATCCGGAGTCACAATGTGACAGGGGATATTAATCTTTCAAAATTATTGACTATTTCGAATGAAGCTATTGAAAGTGTGACTATTGCACATTGGAAAAAATATTGTTCCCATGTTGCTTCACTAGAAAAAACTTATTGGGAAAGGGACGGAATAATTGAAGATTTATGCGAACCTCTACAAATAACGGTATCGAAAACTGACGATGATTCTGACGTTTCATTTGAAGAAATTTAATTATTTCTTCAAGAATTTTGCTAATAAGTATCAAAATGAAAGTAAGTGTAAAATATTTAAAGCAACAGACAATTTTAAATAGTGCCATTTTAAATAGTTTGTTCGTTCGGTTCAACTTGAACATTAGTCCAGTGAGGTACAACTTTCACATTAGTCCCGTCAGGTACGACTTGCACATTAGTCCCCTTTAAATATAGTGACCAGCGAAGCTGGCAAAGAATTCGTTGATTCACTACCTTAATTGATTTCACATTCCGTCATTTTTTAAGGGGTTATATACTAGTTTGTAAATAATAATTGACATAATTTTTAAATTAGTGTTACATACTTCAGAAGTTTCAAAATACTGACAAAGCTTTTATTTTTATTTTTAATTGAGTAATATTTATATTGAAATCTAAAACTTTCTCTTTATTATATTATCATTTTTCCTTTCTTTTAATTAATCGTAAAATATTTATATAACCAGATATTCAAGAATCAGTTCAAAAAAGGAAAAGAAATGCAATCAGCGAGTTTATAATTTTTTCATACCAATAAACAAAAGCATCCCTAGGTACTACGGACATTCCTATTTTATAAATGGGCCAATCCTTTTCACTCATGCGCAGATGACGCCAGGGATCATCCTTCTGCGGTTTAACAGTAATAAATAAATAAATAAATAAAAAATATAAATAAATAAATAAATAAAATAATTAACTAAACAAAAAATAATATAAAAATAAATAAATAAAATTAAAAATAGATAAATAAAATAAAATAAATAAACATAATTTGGTTTCTCGATATTAAAATATTTTGAATAAATTTGTTGCTTAAATTCTAAAAAAATTTCTGGCAGGTTAGAGGATATACATATGTATATATATGTATGTATGTATCATTTTTGCTCTAAACAAGTTACTTATATAATTTATGAATAATCAAATACAACATGCTGGAGAAGTGCTGCAATGCGTAAAGGAATAATTCATTATTCACTTCCTAAATAATAATATATACATTTTTAAAAAGTTCATCATAATATGCATTTTTTTTTCTTCTTTCTTTTTCGAGAAAACTCCCTTTTGAAAACCAGTTTTTGTATGCCGTAAGAAAAAAAAAAAAAAAAAAAAAAAGATGAAATAAAAGTTAGTTTAAATTTTCCCCCAATTAAAGTAAAAAGGGAATATTTCTCAAGAGAATTAACTCTTCACTTTTATGGTAGAAGTCTACAAATAAAAGATTAAAAAAATTCAACTTGCATAATGAGAGATGACAGTTTTTATTTTACTCATTTTTTCCGGGGGAAAAGACATGTAAAAATATTTTTTATTCAAAAACTTGTTTCTTCAAATCATAGTTAATAATAAATTAACAACATTTTTAAAAATTTATACAAACATTGACAAGTAACTGTAGAATTTCTTACTGAACTAATAAAAAAAATATGTTTCTTTAAGTAAATGAGCTTTCTTACTATTGGAGAATAAATTTTCAAAGCAATGAGATGTATAAAATATCTTGAATAGATTAGAGTAATTCAAAGTTTAAAATACATGTCATATGATAACAAATAAAAATAAATAATAAATTAAATCTTGCTAATTACATTGCGCTGTAAAAAAAAAAAAAAAAAAAAAAAAAATTCGAGCTCTGATATCATCCTTTCTGATTCTTATTTAAAATGATCTCCTGAATCCGAATATGACTCTCATTTTGCCCTGCCACCCACTGTTTTCTAGGGACACCACCCCCTCCCTCAAATTTTATCAGTGTACGGTAATTTTATGACCAGGAATTTGATTTGGAGACAGAAACAGAATTAATTAAACACCTAAAAATAAAAAAATATATAATGTTTAATCAATAACATTAATAATAGATTAAAAAAATACGAGAAATGTAATACACAATTTCAGTGGGAAATGCCCCCTAAACCTTCCCCTTGCCGCAAATGTTCATGTTTCAGAATTTTCCAACTCTATAGCTCCTCAGAAGATATTTAACAGTTAAAATAATCCTCTCCCTCCCTAAAGATCAAATTTATAGCCATAAAATCACTGAAAAGTGATAAAAACAGGGGACCGTCTCTAAAAAACGATGGGTTATAGGGCGAAATTGGCGTCCTATTCGGAATCAGGAGGTCATTTTACATAAGCATTTGCAAAAATGGTGTTGGGGGGGGGGGGCAATTTTCATGCTGAGCAGTATTATTTCTAGGACATTTTTCAGTTCTACTAAAATAATCAGTAGATCTTTTTCTTAGTTCAATTTAATTTTACTAAATATTACCACACACACACACACACACACAAGTACTCCACAAGTACACACAAGTACAAGTTGCTCCAATCTGTATTTATTGTGATTAATTTTCAAATTGATCCTTATATGATGACAATAAAAATAAGAAAAAACAAAAATACAAAAGTTTCAAACAAAGCATTTTATTTATTTATTTATTTATTTATTAACTTTTTAAACACAACCATTAAACTTTTGGTTATTAAAGAGGAATATAATCTTACCTATATATAACCATGGGGAGCAGAAAAATGCCTAAAAAGATAAATTTTGAATTGCTTTCAAATTTTCAAACGCCTTAATGTTTGAAAAAGTTTTGTATTTAGATATAAATGTCAGTGATCAGCTGATGTGAAAATAACTGACCTCTTAAAGACTTTACTATGCGCTTTGTGTATATTGGACATATTATGAACACAACATTAATTATATTACTAGAAGTAGATATATTAAATTAAAATACAAGAAGTTCTGCAATTTGAATAAATTTTGACACTAGATTGGTCAGCTATTCTTTCGTATTATTATCGTAATGTACTTTTTTTAATCTGAGCATCAAAAATTTTGTTCTAAAAAAATCAAAGAAATGCATTGCTTTACTACAGAATTATTTTTAAACAATAACTAAATTTTTATCACTCAGACCAATTTATACATTCTGTTAAATCTCATAAAAATTAATTTGGTGTGCCACTCACATGACTTTATCTTACCTTAAAATTTAATACTATAAATACAAATTGGAGATTAAGGAGTAAGATTACAAGTATTGTTATATAATCATAAGTTAAAACCAATTCAAACTCGGCTTTGGAACACCTTTATTTCACAAATAATTCTGTGTGAGGGAGGAAGGGGGGGGGTCTACCATCACTTCAACACCGTTTGATTATTGTATCTATAATTATTTAGAATCCAAATCTGTTATTAAATTTAAAAATTTAAAAGGGTATTTAAAATTATTAAAACAACAACTTTCATATATGCTATTCTTCGAAACTTATCAACCTTGATCAAATTTGTCTACTAACAAACTTCTATTATTTTCAAAATACAGCGTTTGAATTGCTTGAAATTATTTGTTTTTAAGTGATAAGAGACAGAGACAAATATCAACGTTAAAAAATTAACTTCAGTATTTAGAAAATCTCAAAGCGTGTAACTATACTAAATAGTCATTTTGAATTTCTGAGCAGATTTTTTTTTTTTTTTAACATGGTAAAATAGTATTGTAAAGCACTTCCACTAATTAAATTAAATAAAAAAGAATGTTTCCACTTAAATAGTGGCAGCCCTGTATACCTTCTAAAAGTTATGTACGTACCACATGGTGCATATAAACAATAATTCTATAATAATAAGACACAGCACAACCTGAAATGCACTTCCATCTTTTTGCAAGTACTGTCTTACTTTAATCTTGTTTTTTTGTGTAGTCTTGTAAACAAACGGTGAATGACTTTCATACCATATTCTACATGAAACCTGCTTTTATGAATGCAAAAAGTATATATTCGCTTCCTTTGGTTTACTGCAGCCTATAGAAGTTAAACTCTAATTACCTGCAATTTCTTGGATGGCTCTGTACACGAACCATTTGTTTTATCTCAACGAAAAGCTTAGTGTAGCATCCCTATATGATATACATTTAGCATACCAAGTTTGGACTTTCTACTTATTATTTATTCTTTAGATATGCTAATAACAGACAGACACACAGACAGACACACTGACGATCTCAATAAAAAGTTTAGTGTAGCATCCCTATATGATTTAGATTTAGTATACCGAGTTTGAACTTCCTGCTGTTTGTTCTTGATATTTCCTGATAACACACAGACAGACACACGCACACACACACACAGACACACGCACAGACATACAGACCAACCACTAAAATTATGATTTTCGGACTTAAGAGACCTCAGAACGTATAAATATCACGAAAACTCAATTTCGAAAATTTGACCCAAAAACAAAACTTTCTCTACCACACACATGCGTAAAAGAAAGTAATTATATTTAAAACATTTTCCTTATGATAGGCAACGTTTACAATATAACATTTTTAACAGAAAATATTTTATTTAGCGTTCAGAAATATTTGTAAAAGATATATAATTTAACATTCACAAGGTTGGGTTGAATAGTTAAGTAGTTCTTACGTTGCTCTAGAGCTACACAATGAGAATTGGCGATGGTCTGGGATTCACCCCTAGGGAGTTCTGAAAACATGCCATCCCAATTTTTATTCTACGTGAAAGGGACATTGTCTATAACAATTTGAGAATGACACACTTTTATTTTTCGATTGTCTTTCATTCATTTATATATATATATATATATATAAATTTTACACCCCATATGTTCATATTATAAATCATACATTATGAAATTTGTTGTAAGTGTATGTTCACGTTTTATTAGTTTGTAAGGTATGCGTACATATTGTACAAGTACATACAAACTTGTGTGTAGGTATGCCAGGGATTTATTAAAATACTTATTGAATTAAAAATAATTTACCTTTGTTCGTTTTGATGATTGAATGCAATTTTCTGTAAGTTTTCCATTTAATTAACTTTAGTTAAATTATTATTTTTAAGATGAGAGATTTCAAACACTGTCGAAAAAATGAATTTTTCTTTTGAGAAATATTTTGACATATCTTCCTATATA
The DNA here is from genome assembly GCA_963930645.1 of Salticus scenicus. NCBI lineage: Eukaryota > Metazoa > Arthropoda > Arachnida > Araneae > Salticidae > Salticus > Salticus scenicus. The sequence goes on along the minus strand of OZ005653.1, from coordinate 324,442,474 downwards.
ATTAAATATTAAAAAGAATTTTCTGACTACGTGAAATTACAAAGAAAATCTTTTTAGTTAATTGCGAATCTTCGTAATAAGGAATAACTACGTAAAAAAGAAAGAAAGAAATTTCTTTTTAGTTTTTAGTCATATAGATTGTGACACTGAGAAAAATACAGAATCAAAATACAGCGATAAAAATGAAATATTTTTTCTTAATAAAAGAAGGAGAATGTTTCTTTTTCTTTTTCTTTTTTTTTTTTTTCATTGTATAACAGAACTTTTCAAAATAAATTTGCTCAAAACATGTATCATGACCGTGAAGTTATTTTGTTTTCAAACTCTCTGTTGGCGTTATTAACAACAGATAGTGTGTCCAGTGAGATAGGTTGTTATAACATAGTTTAGTAATTTTTTCCTTTACTCAATCTATTTTTTAAATTTTCGATTTATTCGTTGAAAAAGTAGAATATACTTTAGCGTCGGCTGCCATATTAAGAAAATTTTGTCGATTTAGAAATCAATTTTTTGTGTAAAAGTGACTAGTAAACTGACAAAAAATTACATGTTTGTTTTCGCATTAAATTATTACAGGTATGTTGAAATGAAAACTAAATTTTAGAATTACTTACGTCATGTAGCGTTTGGAGCAGTATTGAGTTTATTTATATGTTTATTTGCATTCCTCACTATTCCTCAGTTATTCCTCCTTTATTATTCCTCAACGAATGACACCAAACTTTGAAAGTAAAAGAAGCACAACGAATGTATAAAATTATATTATCGTTCATCTTTTTATTTTTACTATTATTCTGTTTAGTTTATTCTTTAATAGTAATAATTATTCTTTATATTTATATATATGTATATATAAGAATTAGATGACAACAATATCTGGTAAATTTGATAAATATTTGCTTTTCTTTGATTACAGGCTTTAGAAACAAAACTAAAATGTAAAATTTCATAAATGTCTTCTAATTTAACAATTGGATTGACCTCATGGGATTTAGATCTATAAATGTTACAAAATAATAATAATAATAATAATAATAATAAATAAATAAATAAATAAATAAAATATCGTTAAGGTAGATTAATTTAGATTTTCACCAAGATGAAAATTGAAGAAATAATTGAAAATTCAATTTTTTATAGTCCAAAAATACAAATTAAAAAGAATAATAAAAATAAGATAATGCTGAAATCTTTTAGACACTGAAATATTTGCAATGAAATTCATATACACCCTTCATAAACACGAAAAAAAAAAATAATAATAATAATTTTAATAAATATTGACGTGAATTTGTATAGGAAAATATAGAAAAAGCTATTTTCAAGGCCTCAGTATAGTAGTTTTTTTAACTATATTAAACCTAAAGGAAAAAAAAAATATTTGCTCGAATGTTGTGCAATAATATTATTATTCTAAAAAAAAATGCATCGATTACACATATAAGGCCTCATAACTGATGTTATACACCCCGCGACAAAAAGAAAGGTACAAAGTTTTTTTTTTTTTTTTTTTCATAAAATAACATTATCTAAATTGTGCTTAGCATATATGTATTATTATCATAAAATACCACTATTCCCGGACTAATTTTTGTTTTAAGACTAATTTAGAAAAGTAATAACAGGAGACTTGGCGTTGGAATATTAAAACTCGAATAAACGACTACGTCAGAAACGCCAAAGAAAAATATTGGAAATGCATACAGCTGTTTCGGCAGCTTTAAGCGTGCCGTCATCAGTGCAAAAAGGATTGATCCTTTTTGCACTGATGACGGCACGCTTAAAGCTGCCGAAACAGCTGTATGCATTTCCAATATTTTTCTTTGGCATTTCTGACGTAGTCGTTTATTCGAGTTTTAATAATTTAGAAAAGTTTTAAGACTAAAATTTTTCTAATTTAAGACTACACTCCACGACAAAAAGATAGAAACAAAGGGTTTTTTAAAATATTTCCTAAAATAACATTATCTAAATTGTGCTGATCATTTATTATCATAACAAAATATTATCATATCAAAAACATATTAAATATTTGAATCATATTCAAAAAAAAAAAAAAAAAAAAAAAAATACTTTGTTCCTACCTTTTTGTCGCGGTGTGTAGTCTTAAATTAGAAAAAATGTAGTCTTAAAATTTTTCTAAATTAGTCTTAAAACAAAAATTAGTCCGGGAATACTGTTATTTTATGATAATAATAAATGATAAGCACAATTTAGATTTTAAGTTAAGTTTATTTTATGAAAAATCAAAGAAAACCCCTTTGTACCTATCTCTTTGTCGCGGGGTGTAGATATAATACTTGCTAGCAATTAGATATATACTCATATTAATGCATACATATTACTAATATGTATACATAAAATATAAACATTTCAACCTTCTCACCCTTCCCCCTCAAAAAAAAAAAAAAAAAAAAAAAAAAAAAAAAAAATTGATATTGTCCGTTTCGATACTGATTATTATTAATTTTTTTTCTTTTCTTTTTCTTAAAAAAAAAAAGAAAAAGATCTTGAAGATATTATGGCAAAAGCAGAATTTAGTTTAGTATGGAGGACTATTAGTTTTTTTTTTTTTTTTTTTTTCAAATTATAACATCGCTTTGAAATTATTTAATTATATTTTCGATAAATATTAGACTTCGATAAATGTACAACTACCGCAAAACTGGTATCTTAAAAATCCGTAGATTCAGACTAATAGTCCTCCATATTAAAAAATACACACTCGCACATACATACATATTCATATAGTACACACATGTATGCATGTGTGTGTATATTTGAATACTTTTGTGTAGCTTTGTATTTTGTCTGAATGCAGCAAAGCTATTCGCGCGCATAAAAAAACGTTTTTAACTATGCAGGAAGATAAAAATATCGCAAAATCTACAGCGCTTCGTTTCTAAAGAGAAACATAAAATAAATTCTTTTTTGTACCAGTGTATACATCTAAAATTTGCACATGCGTCATATAATATGCTAAAATAAATAAATACACTGAAAATACAAGTGTCTGAAATTCAGACACAATTGTGTCTGAAACGGGTGTTCAATTTTAAGATGCTAAAAAGTGTCTTAAAAGGCACATCGTTTCACATTCGAAACGTCTGAAATTCCGCCATCTTTGATCCTGTCTGAAGTGAGTATTTTTCATAAATAAATAAATAAGAAGATGCGTTTTATACTTTTTACCTGTGAGAAATAGATTTTAAAATCTCCTAGAGCATAGAATATATATATTAATAATTTTTACAATAATAGTCCTCGTTGCCCCCGGCGAGAATCGAACTGACAACCAATGGATTCAAAGTCGAGTGTCTTCCCAGTCAAGCCATCGGTGCTCACGCTGTACTCTGCTTGTATAGCGAAATATATTCTAGTATCCGTAAAACAAATTGAAGTTTTATGTCTTTGCAATAAAACTGTTCATAAGAATAAAGCTTAATACATATTATCTTAAATTTCATGTGTAGAGGTTTAGAGGGTTTTTTTTTTTTTTTTTTTTTTTTTTTTTTTTTTAATGCGTAATAAATATGAAAAATGGATTTTAAACGATTTTTTTTTTAAACTGGTATTTGCAAGAAAACAAACTATATACATGAAACCAAAAAAAGAAAATGCTCTTTTACATTTTGAAGTGTAGGGAAACATAAAATAATTTTTAAAACGCGAAAAAAAAAAAAAAAAATCAATTATGCACAAATTGTTTAAGATTGTTTAGCTACGAATTCGCTTTCTTAGCTACAAGTTACATGCTTCGTTTATCTTAATATTTTTTTTGATTTATTACATGTGAGAATTTTAAATAAAAATTAACTTTGTTTTTTAATTTTTAACAGAATAAGATCCGTGTCCAAGTATTTTAAATAAGTTAACTACTTATATTACATAAAATAATGTCAAATTTATTTGTTTAAAAAAATGTTAAAACAGGATATGCATGCTGCTTAAAGTAGATTCCATATGAAATTTTTTTTAAGTAATACAAATGTCTGAATTTCTAAGTGTCTGAAATTTGTAATGTCTGAATTTTTAAGTGCATAAATTGTAAAATGTCTGAAATTTTATGTGTCTGAAAATGTTATATGTCTTAATTTCAGACATATCGACCTTATTCAGACACTTATCTGAGCTCATTTATAAAAAAGACACTTACGTGTCTTAATTTAAGACAGCACATGCGTCTGAAATTTTGCATGCGTAAGTGTTTCAGACATTTATGTGTCTGAATTGACATTTCAGACTGAATTTAAGTCTGAATTTTCTGTCTGAATTTAAGACGCTTCTATTTACAGTGTAGATAAATAAAAGCTTCATAAGAAAACTTAACATTTGAAATGAATAATTTCCACTTGTTTCACATAATGTATTTGGAACATTTCATGGGATAATGAACACAAATCATTAATGCTAATTATACTTTACTGCAAGGAAACGTGCTTTTGTGCATAGGAATAATGCATGTAGATTTTATTATGTTATCTGTTGTACAAAGACACTAAAATGTGCTTCTTCAAACAATACTTATCATAGATCTTAATGTATCGGGATTTTTATGAAAATAATAATAGCACTTTTAAATGATATAAATAGCACAACATCCGGTATGTGTGCAGGGGCACCAAAAAGAATGCGTTTTATGAAAGGCATTTGTATAAATCATATTTGAATAACTTTATACTGCCAAAATCACAATGGAATTCACTTTTATTATTCATATGCTAAAAAAATGTTTTCTATAGAATATGATTTGATTTACATTAAGATTTACAGGGACACACAAAAATATTCAGATACATTAAGGACTATAATTGGAAATTACATTTCTGTTTGTGTTAACGGCCCTCTTCACTTACCGTCGCCGGAAACCCGAGCCAATGTTATTTTATGGGGAAATTTTCTTTTCAAATAACTTATTAACTAATACATATTTTTAAATTCTGTTTTCACATTCAGGAAATTCCCAACTGTTAAATCGACGGACCTTTTTTGAAAATGTATTTTCTTAATTTTTAATATGTTATTTTGAAATTGCAAAATGAAAAAAAATTCACATTTTGAAAATTCACATTTTGCAGTTTCAAAATAAAAAATAAAAATAATACATTTTTAAAAAAGGTCAGTCAGTTTAACAGCTGGGAATTTTAAGAATGTGAAAACAGAATTTAAAAATATGAATTAGTTAATAAGTTATTTGTAAAGAAAAATCTCCCATAGAATAACATTAGCTTCGGCTTCCGGCGGCGGTGAGTGAATTCGGCCCCTAAGTGTTTTAACACTTAACAAGAATGTTTTAGAGTGATTATGAATTCACTTAAACTGTACTCTCGGTCCACTGTGTTACCGCATGAATTTTTATTTTTGTTTCATCATACTACCTTAGCCTCTCTAGCTGCAACATGGTGTCGCAATAAAACTTTTCCAAAAAATATTAGTTGGTCATAATAATTTGGTCGCTCAATGTGTATTTTTGCTTAAATAGTTTGTTTTTTCGATTGTGTCGATTGTGTTTCTATTGTGTATTTTGATTGTCGAGTAGATGTAAATTATTTGTTCAAATAAACAAATCACTGGAGTACAAAAGATTTGGAGCTACAAACAATTCAATTACACTATTTTTACTTTTTCTTGCCCATATAATATAGGGTAGAGAAAGTATTTCCACGTGAATTGTATATAAAATATAGAAAAAAAAATAAAAAACGTCATTTTATAAAACAAAAATAAAATTATTTTCTCATAGTATTGTTACTTCTAATATAATAACTACCATGGCTATAAAATTCATATGAAAAAAATAAAATAAATAAATAAATAAAAATAAAAATAAAAGTTTTATTGAAGTTATTAGTTTTTTTTAACGATTAAAACAATCTTTTCGATGCAAAAAATATTTCGAGAATAAGCAAATTTCAGTTTTCTTTTTAAGATAGTGCTACATGTAGATTTTTCTAAACAATAAAATCTGCCCCAAAACCTTTTTTTCTTAGGGTAAACGAGGATTTTTTCCAACCCTTCTGCTGTTTCTTGGAGAAGCTTACATTTTCTCTCTCTCTTTTTTGACATTTTTTGCTCACTGGTATCAAATTCTGTCCTTAAGATAAAGCTAAAAGTCGTATTTTAGCAAAAAAAAAAAAAAAAAAACTTTTAATATTTAAAGGCAACTGTTTTTTTTTTTTTTTCTTTTCTTTTCTCGAGAGTTGCTTTAGAAAAAGCGTATATCGTTAAGGGATATCATTACATTGTATCATCAAATATAATATCAAGTACATTGTTATACAAAGAAAAAATACAACTTTAAATATCTATTTAAGTTTTCTACAAATAAGTACATGTTAAGTTATTTTAAACGATAAACTAAAGATGTCAAATTATTTTAAAACAAGATTTTAATAAAAAATAATAGATATCCATTCTAACGTCTTGTGTGGTATTCGAAATTCAAATTTCAAACATCTATACCAATAAAAGAAAGTGATTGTCTGTCTGTCTGTCTGTGTGTGACATACAGAAAAAAAATTATGGCACGTACAATTATGAAAAAAAAAAATTTTTTTTGATAAAACTATGCGTGTAGTTTTGCAAAATACCTTCAGATTGCGATATTCCTCTTAGATTTTTAAAAAAGTTTTTTTAATGTACTTTTTTGCGATTTTTTCCCCGAATTTTTTCTTTGAGATGTAATTTTAAGCGGATGCCAAGAAATATAAATGGCTTACAGATTTTCATTTTGTTTATTAAAGACTTTTTTTTATAGCTTACATTCTCTGTCATAAACCTTCTGCCGAATCCGGGTTAAAAACGGAAAAAGGGGAAAATAAATTAGAAATATCAGTCCTACCGTTCCAAATTTGATACCAAATGAAAGGGAGAGATTTTTCTGAATCCAGGGGTGCAAACAGTTTTTCGACATGGCAATTAGATTTTTTAAAATTAACTAAAATATGAAATTTAGGTGGAGACACTTCATTTTAAACTTTTCATAATTTTTATTGCAAACCAATCAACCCGAATCAAGCTAATAGAAAAAGTCTTTAACTTAAAATAATAATTATAATAATAATAATAATATTTTATTATTTTCTTAACGTAAAATGAAACATTTATTTCCAAGTGAATAAAAAGAAAAAATTAAAACATAAAAAAAAAATTCTGATAAAACTGATTTCATAATAGCTTTAAAATTGTCAAATATACTTGCTTTCGATTGTAAAATAAATAAATAAAAATTTCAAACTTTCAATTTAAAACATATTCATGCAATGAAGAATTTTAATCACCTAAATTTAAGTATCTGTTATTTTTCAATTTTAGGTTTGTATTGATGTTTGTTTAGTATAAATTTTTTGATTTTTTTTCTCTTTTAAAACTTTTGTCGAGGTACTCTTAGGTCTCGAGATCTTCTTAAAAAAAAGTAATTGAATATTTATAAATATTTATGACACCTATGCATGTGCATAAGCATCATGTTTTATTTGTTTTCTTGATTTTTTTCTGTAAACTTTTCCTGTTTATTTGCAATTTAAATTAAAGCGATTCTTTTTCGTTGCAAATTTTAATCAGATAATTTTAAAATTTCATAAAAAGTTTTTTTTTTTTTTTTTTTTTTTTTTTTTAAAGTACGCGAATTTTTCTTCATCTTTTTCTTTTCTTTCTTTCTTTCTTTCTTTCTTTCTTTTTTTTTTTTTTTTTTTTTTTTATATATAAGGAAAACTAATTTAAGAAACAAAAATTTTACTTTCGTTTATTTACATTAAAATATTTGAGAGCTTTAACATTTCATGAAATTTTTTTTATGTTTGTAAAACTCCTATGCTATTTATCTTATAGACAATATTTAGATGACAAACCAAAAACTATTTTTTCTCTGCCAGCTAAAATTATTATTTTTAAATTGTCCAGGACACCGATTACACTTTGTCTGAAAATTTTTAAAAAAGTCAAATTTAGATGTCAGTTTATTTTGATAATTGCTGCCTATACTTGTTATCCATGTAAAAAGTATTCTATCTTTGATTATACAAGTATACATTGCACAAAAAAGCATTAACTTTCTTTTGAAATATAACAAATTAAAAAGATTCTTGAACGGGATTAAATATTGAAGTCAGGGATATTTTTTTAAGATTTATTAATTTTTTTTTTATATTTACAATTAAAAACCAGCATATTTCATTAATTGAGGAGCAAACATTCAAACCCTGTTTTCTCTGCCGGATACAATTTTACAGAAAACACAAAAAATCAATTAATTAAAAAATAACTAAACTTAAGCCCTAATTAGTGTTTGTTTAGATCTATTACTAGTTATTAGGGAGACATGTAGACATATCAAGGAAGATATCTGGACATATTATGTTATGTTAATTTTAAAGAAAAATGCTTAACTCATTTTTTTGGACAAATAAACTAATGAATTAAAAAATAACTAAACTTAAGCCCTAATTAGTGTTTGTTTAGATCTATTACTAGTTATTAGGGAGACATGTAGACATATCAAGGAAGATATTTAGACACATTATGTTATGTTAAGTTTAAAGAAAAATTCCTAACTCATTTTTTTGGACAAATAAACTAATGAATTAAAAAATAACTAAACTTAAACCCTAATTAGTGTTTGTTTAGATGTATTACTAGTTATTAGGGAGACATGTAGACATATCAAGGAAGATATCTGGACATATTATGTATGTTAAGTTTAAAGGAAAATCCCTATTTCATTTTTTTGGACAAATAAACTAATGAATTAAAAAATAACTAAACTTAAACCTAATTAGTGTTTGTTTAGATGTATTACTAGTTATTAGGGAGACATGTAGACATATCAAGGAAGATATCCGGACATATTATGTTATGTTAAGTTTAAAGAAAAATCCCTAACTCATTTTTTTCGGAGAAATAAACTAATGAATTAAAAAATAACTAAACTTAAATCCTAACTACTGTTTGTTTAGATGTATTACTAGTTATTAGGGAGACATGTAGACATATCAAGGAAGATATCTGGACATATTATGTTATTTTAAGTTTAAAGAAAAATCCCTAACTCATTTTTTTGGACAAATACGGCGGTGTTCCTGCATTTCGAAGAAAAAATAAACATATCACCTTAAATGTAAAACTTTTCTAATTTTTATGTATGGTGTACCTGAAAACACTTATTTCAGCTTATTTATTGTACCTATAATAAATTATTGTAATAAAACATTGATATTATAACCGGCATGCACGAATGTGTTTTTGGGAACGAAATACACAGTTCTAGGACTGTCCTCGAAATTCGAGGACAAAAATGGAGTAAAAAAATACACAAACATTGAATAAACATAGCTTCTCACAATAAAGATTTTACGTATGTAGGTTGGTGCAATTCTAACCAATAGATGATGATATATAAGCATATGGAAAAGAAAAGAAAGTGAGTTATTGAAGTGCCACCCTGACCTAAAGTCAGCATTTATTAATATAATGTACATTTAACATACACTACTTAGGGGACGTCCATGAATTACGTGAGGTGTTTAGGGGGTCAAATCGAATCTCACCCAATCTCTTGTGGGGGAGAGGGAGGGGTCTCGGTAAATATCACGTAATTTTTCCCCCGCAAAAAACAGTGTAAAATGACGAGAAAATTGAGTTAAATTCATGCAAAACATGTTTCTTGACTTAGGTATGGTAAAATCTGACACGATAATATTTATCGTGGCTATCTGAACGCCGCAAAGTAGCACAGTAGCCTTTCAATTGTTTTAGGCGCCACCGGCCAGCCGCACACACTCTATGCACATCTATGCAATCTTAAAGAATAGTCTTAACTAGTCTTCAATAAAAATAATAAAGCAAATTGTGTTTTTTGTAATAAACCCAGCGCATTTGCAGTAAGAGTACGAATTTTCAAAAATCTCACATAAGATTGGGGGAGGGGGGAGGGGGTCGAGCCAAATCTCACCAGGGGGAAAGGGGATCCAAAAATCGTCAAAACCGCCTTACGTAATTAATGAACGCACCCTTACCAATAAGTATTTGGACACTGTCTAATTTAGAAATTTTGTTAAATATCTAGAAAAGTTCTTTTGGAATCATCTTGATATTTTGTTAGCGTAAAGAACACGTTACACCTCATATATTTCAGCAAAATTTGTGGCCTGAAAAGGAATAGGGGACCAGTAAAAAATTAAAGAAAAATCAAAATGTTTTGGTACTTTTTACAGGAGATAGAATGAAAATTTCAGTTCTTAAAAAAAAAAAAAAAAAAAAAAAGGAAGATGATAGGGGTTTTACCAATATTTATTTACTATCAGCGAACACTGTATTGCCATTGGACGTTTTATGAATCAAAATAAAAAGGTGAGTAAAACCCTTTATTGTTTAGCTTTTATTTTGAGTGAATTGAAATTCAGCTCATTCTATCTCTCGTAACTTTTTTAATTTAAACGATATTTGTTTGGGGTTTTCCTATCAGTTGCTCAATACCTTTGGCTATAAAATTATGCAAATGAAATTTTTTAAAAGCTAGCGCATGCGTAGATCAAAATTATATAGTAAAAGTGCTCATATTTCATAAAATGTTTAACATTTTTGCATTCTCACTGCAGCTGTGTCTAATGAAGTATGCCAATTTTTCTGACGATGTCTTTGCTCTGGGTCTAATAACCTCCCTAACAGCACACTTATCCATAGTACATCCATAGGATGTCCCTTAGACGTACTTTCATCCCTAGGATATTCTGAGGATGTGGATGAGAGGTGTTGTTAGGACTAAGTGTTATAATTAAAAAAGTGGAAATTTTTCTTGCAATATTTAAAAAAACAAAACAAAAAAAAAAAAAAAACGTTATCTTTCCATGAATATATGTGGTAGCTTCTTAAAAATTTATACAGATAATGAGAAAATTCCTCTTAATCACATGCTATAGCTAAAATATGTTTTAAGCAGTGGTTTTTACAGGATGATCCAAAACGTTTTGACTTTCGTTTAATTTTGTATTGGTCCCCTTTTCTGTTTAAGGACACAACTTTTGCTGAAATATATGAGGTATAACGTGTTTTTACGCTACTAAAGTTTGAAGATGATTCCTATAGAACTCTTCTAGATATTTGACAATATATCTACATTCAAAAATGTCCAAATACTTATTGGTAGGTAATGTATTAAATTTAATGTATTTATTTTTTATACAAGCAGAGATATAGCATTTTAATAAACAAACAACTCCCCCTCCCCCCCCCCAAAAAAAAAAAAATATATTGTAGTGCTATTTATCGTCGATGTTCTCTTAAATTGAATCCATTTAGTTTTCCACGGCGGTTTTAATCAGTTTTGTGCAATTCTACACGATTGAATCTGAGGTACATCTTTACCGTAATTGGTCTTCAAACGTACAGAAGAGATAAAAGCCGTAAGTAGAAAACTTTTATGCATCTAATATATATATATATATATTATGTTGAATATAGCTGAAATAATAATAATAATAATAATGGTAAACAGTTTTCGAAATAGAAATTATTGAGAACGATGCTTTAGTACTATCACCTATCTATCACCGTCTGATTACTATTTGGTTTTGAGAATTAGTGTCAGTTACTTTAAATCCTTTCAGAGGTGAGGCAGCTTCGCTGAATTAAAATGAAAAGTCACCAGTAATTACGAACAAATCTAGAAGAAAAGAAATAAATGAAGTTTTTCCTTTAAGATATAGATGTAAAAAATTGTAAAAAATTTCCGGAGCGAGTTTTTGTAGCTAGGAATTAAAATTAAGTGTGATATTAAATATACCATCACCATTCAAAAGGTTAAAATTTGTTTCCATTAAGTTATAGAATTCGACTTTTGAGTTTCTAAACTTAACTTGTATTTTGTGTTAAAAAGGAAAAAAAAAAAAGTTCTGTTAAACATCCGATAATTTTACATGATTAAAAAAAATATATATATATATTTAACTTAAAAAGCACCGTGTGTTGAAAAATTAATGTTACGCCCTTTAGAAAAAAATATTGATTTTACCTATTCAAAAAAAAAAAAAAAATCTGCTGAGGTCTGTTTCCTAAAAGACCATGGAATTCTTCTATTTCTAACTTAATACAATTAAAGTGTTTTAAAAAATTGTATTAACTTAACATTTCAACGTCGCCTAAGTCCCCCGTATTATTTTTAATCCAATTAGAAAAAAGGAAGCAAAAATCGATTTTGTCACAAATGACATCTAATCCCTCTTTTCATTCAAATTGAAAACCTTAACTTGAGCTGAAACTGAGCTTCTTTTGTATTACAGATAAATTACATTCCTCGACATTTTATTCGATATGTATAAATGTAAAACAGCAAGGACCTTTCGTTTTGATTAAAACGGAAGTTCTTTATGCAGATAGATTTAAAAACAAGGACAAATTGGAAAATTGAATGCATCATTACTTATTTATATAATATAAATTTTGTCATTTTCATTTCATATATATTTGCAGTTATGCATTTCAACTTTCGGTTATTAATTTTGTATCCTCTTTTATTCAATGGAAAAAAAAAAAAAAACTAGTAATAATTTATTTTTATTATTAAGTATTTCAATTCTTTGCCTTTAATTTGTTATGATAACAAAGAAAAATATTTTCACTGTTATTCAACTTTTCAAAATAAATTTGCTCAAAACATGTATCATACATGTAAACATGTATCATGCCCGTGAAGTTATTCTGTTTTCAAACTCTCTGTTGGCGTTGCTAACAAGAGATAATGTGTCCAATGAGGCAGCTTGTTATAACGTAGTTTAGTAATTTTTTCCTTTACTCCATTTTTTTCCCCTTTCGATTTATTCGTTGAAAAAGTAGAGTACACTTTAGAGTCCTCTGCCATTTTAAGAAAATTTTGTCAGTTTAGAAATATTTTCCTTAATACACTTTTTTTTTTCAATTTTTTACAGAAAATATACAGAAATAATAATTGAAAAAAATTATATGTTTGTTTTTGCATTAACTTATTACAGGTATGTTAAAATGAAAACTAAATTTTAGAATTACTTATGTCATGTAGCATTTGGAACAGTATTGAGCTCATATTTATTTGTTTATTTGCATTCCTCACTATTCCTCAGTTATTCCTCCTTTATTATTCCTCAACGAATGACACCGAGCTTTGAATGTAAAAGAAGCACAACGAATGTGTAAAATTATATTCTTGTTGACCTTTTAGTTCCCCATCATACTATAGTTATGGGGAACTTAGGTAATCGTGAAAATTTTCGACCTCGGTTTTTTGACTTTACTACACGTTTTCAGGTGTGAGGAATCCGAAAATGACAAAATTTCTATGGTGTCTGTCTGTAGGGTGTCTGTTAGTCTGTTAGTGTGTTAGTCCGTTAGTTTGTTAGTCTGTGTACACGATATCTCAAGCACAAATTGTCGCAGAGAGGTCAGATCAGTTTTAAAATATTACTTTCGACACTGGCAAGAACCCTATTTAGTTGCAACATTCGAATTTAAAAACTTCGCAAGTTATTAGAAATTTACGATTTTCTTAACATGGGAGAATAGGACAAAAATTCCCTTAAACGTGCATTAAATGGAAAATGTTTACTGTAAAAATTTCAGACCAGTTTTAAAATATCAGTTTTGATGCCGGAAGGAACATCAGTAACTATAAATATGCTACTTTGAAAATTTCGCAAGTTATTGGAAATTTAGGAATTTTTTAACATGGCAGTATAGGGCAAAATTTCACATAAACGTCGATTTTGAGAGATATTTTCATCGTAAAGATGTCAGACTACATTTAAAATATTATTTAGGACACTGGCATGAATATTAATGACTATGAATTTTCCAATATAAAGATTCCGTAAGTTATTGGAAATTTACGAATTTCTTAACATGGCAGAGTAGAGCAAAATTTCACATAAACGTCAATCTTGAGGGATATTTTCATCGTAAAGATGTCAAACCACTTTCGAAATATTATTTAGGATACTGGCCTGAATATCATAGACTATGATTTTTCCAATTTAAAAAATTCGTAAGTTATTCGGAATTTACGATTTACTTAACATGTGAGAATAAGGCAAAATTGAGCCTAAACTTCCATTTTGAGGATCCTAAATACATTAGACAACTTCAACATTACGTTTATGATATTTGTTTGAACATGATTGAATACAAATATTCTAATAGGAAAATTTCGTAAATTATTCGTAATTTACGATTTTATCAACATAGCGAAATTGTAAATTTTTCATATAAATATGAATTTTGAGGATTATTGCATTGGAAATAGTAGCATGAAAACTAAACAACGGAATTGACCCCGATAAAATAAATTAATAGATTAGAATAAGATAAATATATCGAAGTAAACGGTGGATAGCCTATTAGGCGGGGATTTCATTCTGTCACTGTATCAAGCTGTGGTCAAATTCATTTCTTTTAACATGATTATAATATGTCTCGCACTAGAAATTTATGAGAACATAAATATGATGGGGAACTAAGCAGAGTCCACCTATGCCAACTAGTTATTTATTTCATAATGTGGGTAATAAATAAAAATAAATTTCCAGGCGTGTTTTTAAAACGTTATAAGTTTGAGAAGATTAATTTTATAGTTTTCATTATTTGTGTTATCTGTATGTTGCCAAAATTTCGGAGGCCCTGTACTTCACGAATTAACTGACTGAATTTCACAAAAGGGTCAGTAGTAGACAGGGCTGTTCATTATTGGTCATGATGACATTTTTTTGGCACCAGTAGTGGACACCCATAAAAATACTATGTGTTAATACAAGATTTAAAAAATAGCGCAATAAATGAATTCTGCATACTTATTTTAGTCATATGAAAGCAAAAGGTAGAAGAAATCATTTAAAAATAAGCAGAGAGCGAGCAAATAAAATTTCATTTCCTTATTCAAAGTGATAAGAAAAAAACGGCAAAATCACAAAAAGTGCAAATTTTTTGGTTAAACTAACATTATTTTAAAACTAACAGCCGGAATTATTTTTTGTTAAAGGGTTTAACAGTAAAGGACTATAACTCCCTTCCTGAACATTGTTCGAATCTTCAGAATTTTTAGGTAGCTTATTTTCCGCGTTTAAAATTAAAAGTGTCTACTACTGATACAGGGTCCACTACTGGTGCGTTTACCTTAAATACAAAGATTTATTATATATATATATATATATTAACTAAACAAGTTTAATGTCTAGATGTGTTGTTTTATGAATTATATTATATATAATTCCATGCAAATATCATAAGGTAAAGCTAAGAGAGACTGCGCGGTAGGAGAGATTGCGCTCATAGGGGATCGGCAGGAAGGAGTACAATGGGCGCTTTGAAACTCCAGTGGGTCTATTCTGGCCTGTTCGCTTCGTTATATTCCTTCGGAATTCAACGATCTTCGTAATATAACGATAATTTGGTATTCTGGGCTGTTGCGATCGAAATTTTAGCGATATTTATCTTCGTTATTTTTCGAAAGCTCTAAGGCTGTCGTTAAGTGGCTCTTGTATTCGTTACAATATGGCGCACTCTTTTGGTATTATAAAAGGTGTTTAATCTTTTTTTTTTTTTTTTTTTTTTTTTTTTTTTTAAGAAATAGTTATGATTTACGAAATAAGGAAACTTGGTTAAAGAAATGTTAGCAAAGCTTAAAATACATAGAATGCAAACAAAAATGAATCACTTTTTCCCACACATATCCAAATTTAAATAAAGTGAAAACGGAATAAAATACAAACTTTATTATTTTAAAATTATGAAAATTTCAACTGTATTTGAAAACCTATTTATTTATTTATTTATTATTATTATTATTATATATTTAAGTAACTGTTTTGAATGACTCTAAACGATTGCATACATAATTTAATTTTTTGATTTAATGTTTATTATTTAAATTTATGATTTAATTTAATATTTTGGGTATAGTAAATCTTCTAAACAATTTTAAAGCTTAATATTTTTTAAAAAGCAATGCATTATTCATCATATACATTTATGTAAAAAATTGAGTAATGTACTTTTCATATAAATTTACAAATAATTTTCTAGAAATTAATATACAGATTAAATCAAACTTATATATATATATATATATATATATTGGGGGTGGGGGGGTTAAAAAGTTAAAACATTATTTAAAAACAATTCACATTTAATTTAATAAAATCAAACAAATTTTATGATATTAATATAAAACACTCATTAAATATTTTTTATCATCTCAATAGACAATGACTTTATAAGTTTTAACTTCAAATATTTAAATAAAAAATGTTTTTATAAATAGAGAAAAATATTTTTATGTTTTATTTACTAAATTAGAAAAAATGAATAATATAAAAGCTTTCTTCTTTTAAAATTATAAAAATTTCAGCTGTAGTTGTAAATATTATTATTATTATTTTTTTTTTTATAATTATTTTGAATAATTCTAAACAATTGCATACTTCTATTTAATATTTTGGGCTTAGTAAATCTAAACAAATTTAAAGCTTAATATATTTTAGAAAGCAATATATTATTCATATATTTATGTAAAAACATTAAGAAACGTACTCTTCATATATATATACAAATAATTTTCTAGAAATTGGTATATACAGTGTAAATCAAACATTTATATACTTTATAATACTATACTTTCTTTTCTTTTTTTTAAAAAGAAAAGATCTAATATCATTAAAATAAATTCCCGTTTAATTTAATAAAATCGAACAAATTTTATCACATTAGTTCAAATCAATATTTAAATATTTATATCATTTCAATAGGCAATGGCTATATAAATTTTAACTTTAATTATTTCAGTAAAAATGAATTTATAAATAAAGAAAAATATTTTTATGTTTTACTCACTGAATTAGCGTTACAGTTTAATTAATTTTACTCAAATATATCTAAATATCAAATATTTCAATCGCACTTAAACAAAAAAAAAAATAGTTCAAACAAGGTGCATTGTACGTACTATATTTAAAAATTAATTTTGGGAAAAAATAATTAAAACATGAGTACATACCATGTAAATAAAATAAATATATTATTTTGAATCTTTAGAAAGTGATTCCTCCTCTTTATTTTGCCGAGTAAATAATTAAATCGTGTGGCCGATTTCATTTTAACAGCCAGTCTAATATAAAAATTTACTTGGCCTTTTTAAATTTCCTTCTCATCGAGACGATACAATTAAATTGAACTGGAAAACTGCTCTGCTACAACACATAAAATAATCCACACTGTGTCTTTACTTTTTATTTTTTTCATTTTCACAACAAACAAACAACCTATATTTAACAAAACATGGCGATCATCGTCTGCTCTCTCTTACTCACTTGTAATCGCAATAAAACAAACCACGTGCTTCGTCCTGATTGGATGAAAGAGTTAACCTCGAACGCAGTTTTCCCCCACCTCGTTTGATTATAACGTTCGTAGGGCAGAATTGCTCTACCACGGAATATCGTTATGAAAGAGATTTCGATCGAAAAAATAACGATCGCTTTGTCTTTTTAACGTACAGGCCAGAATAGACCCACAGGTAGTTCTACAATATCGATATCGGAGTGCCCAATTAAATGTGCATGATCATTGCTTGAACAGGCTAAGATTAAACGTGGTTATTTTGTCTCGTTTTCAAAAATGTTTGCTTAAATTCTCAAAACCTTTTCTAGGAATTTTATGGAATGGTAGTATTACAAAATATTTTTTAATTAAACGATTTACCATGGACTCGTTTATAAATTTTACTTGTGGCAGGTGGTTGCATGAAAGTTGCATCCTTTATAAAAAACGAGTTCAACGATTATAGACAACGACAGATTAGATCAACAAACAAGAAACCATTCAAACTGAAGAGGAACTTTATTAATTTTAAGTTAAATATATTATCTAGTAACTAAATGTTACTTTTTATTGTCCAGTCTTGTTTTTTATCTGCTTCATTCATTTATTTTCTTTAAATAAAAATTTTTAATCCTTTTTAATTTTTTGTTTTAATTATTAAATTGAAATACCTACATGTAATACAAAAATATTTATTTACAAAAACCTTATGCCAATGTCATTTAAGTGCAATTATCATTGTTAACAATTTAATTGTAGTTAAAATTAAGCACAATCTCACCTACCTATTTGCGCAATCTCTCCTACCCTATGAGGAGAGGTTCCGCAAAATAGATCTCTTGGTTTTATTACAGCTGTTGCTTTAAATCATAGTATTACAACAAAATAGTAATGGAAATGCGTAGAAGAAGGATCACTTCAAGGTTACGCACAAGCAATTTAACAAAAAGTTAAAAATTAGATTTTTTTTAAATTATAACGTTTCGTTGAGTTATGCACAAACTCTCCTAACTTTACCTTGCACATTTCTAGAGTATTATTCCTTGAAAATTTAATTTCATGAACTAAGATAGTTTAACTAACTTAACTACTTGTTATACAAAATAATATTACATTTATCGAATATGGAAAGAAGCTTAAAGGATAAACTTGTTGCTTAAAGTAGATTCCACAGGAAAAATTTGCTAAGTAATGCAAATACCCGAATTGCTAAAATGTCTGAAAATTTAGACGTGTTTGCTTCCTGAAATTTCGTATATTTAAGTGTTTCAGACATTTTCGTGTCTGAATTGGTGTTTCAGACACATTTCTGTCTTAAATTAAGATATCTAATACAGTTAACCCTTTCATTCCCAAATTTTTCCATCCCTAAAACAATAAATCTTATATTTAGTCATAAATTTATTTCAAAAGTAATATATATAAATATTTTTTTTAATAGAAGTAATAGCAGTGTACGAATCAATATAGCTAACAAAGCAACTGAGAGGTGTTTATTTATGTTTAATATAACCACTGATGCCATTAAAAAACATAACTTTTCAATAAATAAAAATTTCAAAATTTCGGAAGAAATGCATATTGAAATTAATTAAAATACAAATTTTAAACATTAAAAAATAAAATAAAAAATATTTCAAACAGTTAATTTACTTAAATTACCCAAAACAGAAAACTGATTTCGATAATGTTATCAGAATAGAGTTTTTCATTTATCAACAAACATAGTGAAATCATCTAATATATATATTTTTCGGTGGGAAAATGTATATAGATTTTAATATTGTTCATTTTGAATCAGCGGGGGTGTTAGATGGTAAGAAAAAAACCCTGAAATGTTATGATTCCAATTGGCATCACGGGGAATGAAAGGGTTAATCCATATATTAAGACATTTATGTGTCTTAAATGCTTTTCCAGTTGTTTTTATGTCTTACTTTAAGAACCTTTTATTTGCAGTGCACATAACACTATATTTACTACAATATGATTAATAATCTCACTCATTTTATTTTTTCTAACTGAAGGCATTGTGGACGTATGTGTTCACTAAGATTACAGTGGAAAAAAGTAATGTATCTCTCTCTCTTTCTCTTTAATCAAAATGTTTATCGTATTTCCCTTGATTTTTAGTCAAAACTTTCTTTTTTCTGTCCTCTACAGTTAGGCTAAGATGTAGCATTTCTCTCGTCCTTAGAATTCACGAATTAACGTTTTGAGCTACTTTATTTTTCGCTTTTCCTGTAATCAGAACGAATACTTTCATATGTAACGCGTTTTTTTGTCAACTCGTTCGTTATTTAAAAATTTTTCCCATCATCTAGGTATTTTCTCGGAATATCTAACGGGACGCTTTTTTTTTTTCAATTGTTCGGTTAATATTAGTTCTTTTATTTATTCGTAGTCTTTCACGGCAACGGTTTCTAGCCAGTTGTCTATATAACGCTTTAACTCGTAAACAACGTCGTTCCATAGAGATGTCGGATTTCTATTATGCTCTTCGAATTTCTTCATTAAACCGATTGTTCCTAAACGATATCTTTTCAGCAGTAGTTTTGTGGAGGTTGAACTCCAGCCTCAACCTCTAAATTGTTTTCTTGCATGGTCAGAGGTGTGTGATGGAAGTCTAATAAGTACTCAAATTTTAAAATTCAACCTTTTATTTTTCTTGTAATGGAAAAGGGGGCACTAAGGTATGAACATAACTTCTAAAATAAATTCATTGAATAGCAAAACGACTACTGATTTCAAGCTAAGTGAAAATTGATCTCACCACATGAGTTCTCCGTGGCCATCTGTTGGATTATGGGTTGACATTAAACTTATAATCCGATAAAATATATTCATTAGCAGAGATCCAGTAACAATGGATCGTGGTCACTGTTTTTAGTTATGCTTAATTTAAATCTAGAAGAGCTTTGAGAAAGAGAAATATTTAAATCAGAATTTGAATAACTTAACCTTATTCATATAAATTAGACCTTATAAATAACCTTATATAACCTTCATATAAATAACCTTATTCTATAAATAAGATAACTTACACACATATGGTAAGGGAAATAAAACAGAATCAAAATTAAAATAAATTTAGTTTATTAAAACTAAAATGAAAATTTTGTTTAAATAAAAACAGAAAAAGAAAAAGCCATTATGGCATTTTTACAAAACATATGCAGCTTTTGCACCGGCTTAGTGCTATCAATTCCTTCTGAAAAAGCTGAAAACGAACATCAGCCTCAAGATACTCTCTATCTGCAGGCCTGGAAAAAAACCAAAGGAAGCAAGCCAGGAAGCAAGCAAGCGATACATCCACGGACTTAGATAACAAGGACCGTTTTCCCCAACGGAGGCCGTCCCTCAAAAATGGACCCGAAATGGTCGCTATTATTCGTTCGCCGCTAGGGGTCGTATGTGTTCTCTGACTGTCCACTAACGCCGTAGAATAGCATTGTGAGCAGACGAAATTTTACTTTTATTTTCAGTTTTATTTTTAATTTATTTTTAATATTAGATTTTTTTATTATGTCACACTCTTACGCATCGGGTTGCACCTCTGGATATCGAAGTGTTCGAAAAAAAAAAAAACCAAGGAAATAGGTGAAAAGAACCCAAGTTTATTTCGTCCACCTAATGTAAGCTATTGATTTTAATGTTTGTTGTCTTATAAATATTCTATTACTATACAAAAAAAAAAAAAAAAAAAAAAAAAAAAAAAAAAAAGTCTGGTTTAATTGGGATGGTTCTTAGTAAAATTCTGTTTGATAGATTTTTTTTTAAAATTAATTAAAATGTAATTTTTCAGGTCACTTTGCATTAAGATTTTAAAATTTGAGTGCTAGCAGTATTCCTTTTTTTATATTATTCGGCTAAGACATGCGAGCTTGCAGTCTTCCGAATTTAAATCATGTTAATTATAAATCACGTATTTTTTTTTTTTTTTTTGTTTTTTTAATTGGAGCTTAAAAACAAGTATTTTAAAAATCTTGAATTGTAAACCGATTTTGGCAAGAGTTAAAAATTGGTTTAAAATGATATGAGTTCACAGTCATACTTTTTTCAATTCATTTCAAAATTACTGAGTTTTAAGATATTTTAAAAATAATTTAAAATATGATTTTTTTTTTTTTTTTTTTTTTTCCCCCAAGGCCACTTTGCATTGACATTTTAAATTAATTTTACAAACTGCCAATCTTCTAATTCATGTTAGATGATAAATCACGTTATATTATTATCATTATTTTTACCATATTATAGAAATGTATTGTTTTTAACAAAAAAGAAATTTTTAATTGGTTTTGTCAAAAATTAAAAATAATGATTATGATTTCACAGTAAAAAACTCCTAAATTCAGTTGAAAATTGGAGATTTTAAAGAAAAATTATATTTAATTAAATTCATCACCAGTGCCATAAAACTCTATGTAACTTGTTTTTCATTCCTTTTTCATGCTAATTTTCTTATATAATAAAAGGTTTTTTACATGATTCCTTGTCTTTTCTTTTGATAACAGAGTAAGAGAAAATCATCGTATGCATTTACTTCCAAAAAAAAAAAATATTATATATATATATATATATATGTATATATATATATATATATATATCACCCCTTTTTTAAAAATTTCAACTGTTACAGATAACATATATATCTCAAAATTTATGTATAATCACTGGTTATTTCGCTATGCAAAATGGAAAAGAACTATAATAATGTTTAAATGGTTATATATATATACAATTGAACTTTGTTAACGAGAATCTCAAGGAGGATAAAAAATTTGTTCATGGCATCAGCAGTTCATGCTATCAGTAACTAATCTTCATATTACTAAAGTAATCTTCATTTTTACGGGGATCGTGGAAACAGTTCATGTTAAAAGTAATTCATGGATTGGATTGGATTTCGGAATAAGGCTGATTGACTGCTGTAGGTCCAATGCCTGAGGGGAGTGCCTTCCGTGGGGTCTTTCTAAGGGGTCCTAGCTTGTATTTACGCAAGTATTGGAGAAAAACACGGCAAACTCTGAACGGCGAGGCCGACGAGCATGACCTGGGATTGAACCCGGCACCTCACGTCTACCAGCTTTGAGCGCAGAACCGCTCGGCCGCTGGTGGGCAAAAAGTAATTCATGTTAACAGTGTTCACATTAACGAGGTTCGACTGTATTATATTACTTCTTATTCCACTGAGATTCAGATAAATATTTTAAGAATTTAATTAGCTTCAATTTCCACAGAATTTGTAAACTGAAGTTCCACATTTTTTTTTTTTTTTTTTAACATTTTTATCAACGTGCTATTCTTATCGCCATCTTTTTTTATTTCTTAGAAATAATTCTAATAAATATTACATGCATTATTTCTTAAGCAAGCTAATATTGATAAATTTTAATAACATCTTATTTTTAACACACTTGAGTCACATTGCCCATTTATCTATAAAAATTTAAGGTTAAAGCATATATCATTCTCCTTGGGTCACACTGTATAATACATAGTGGCAAACCTTATATTTCAAAAATTAATAAATGAAAGAAGAAAGAAATCTCCTAAACAATTTATAAATTGAATAATTTTTTTTAAGTAATTTTTATTACCTTTCAGAAATGTCAGGTTCGATTATAGGTCGTGCTCATCGACCAATACGTTAGGAGTTTTCCGTGGTTTTCTCAGAAACTCGCGTAAATGCGGGCTAGAACTCTTAGAAAGACCCCCACGGAGGGCATTCCACCTATTGGCCTAGGAACTTAGCGTAGGCAATCGGTCTTGAACCCAAACATTACTTTTTAATTATGTTGTTATAACAGGTTTTTTTTTCCTTCTTTTTTTTTCCCCAATTCTTGTTGCACAAGTAGAAAAAAAAAATGCATTCTAGAAAGAGAAAAATGTTCTCCAAGCTTCAATATAATAGTTTTTAATTAAAAATATTACTATAGGAACTTGTATTAAAAAACTGAGAGAATACTTTAGAAATTATAAGTACCAGGCTGCTATAATATTGTTAAGGAACAGAGTATTATTTTACATGCAAGAAACAGTGGTATCATACTGTTTGTTGCAAAGATGGATGTTCATAGAATTACATTATCCGGTATATTTTTCATAATTCCATTTGCACATTCAGAAATTTCTCGACCATTAAATCTGTTCTAGTTCTTCAAAAATTGACTTCTTGATGCTGGTGGACGTGAAGTGTCGGGTTCGATCCCAAATCGCGCTTATCGGTCTAGCTGTTCGGAGTTTTGCGCGTTTTTTCCCTTTTTCCTGAAACGTGCGTAATTGTGGACAAAGGCCCTTTAGAAGCACAACGGTGGGCAGACCCAGGCCTTGGACCCTAATGCAGTCAGCTGGCTTTAATCTCCAACACCAACATTGATTTTAAGCTATAAAGTCAGATGAATGACCTAAAAGCAGTTTTCGAATCCTTTAGAAGAAAATATTCAGAATTTAAAAAATTTCCCCATACAGTATTATGGGCTTTGGTTCCAAAAATAAATAAATTAATTAATTAATAAAAAAATGCTCTTTTAGCTTTTTGAAAGGGAATGCTCAAATTATTATGATTGACTCTGCTTTTCATTACATTGATTTTTATATCGCGCATATTTAAATATGTATATAAGTTAATTTTATTTTTTGAATAAATTATTTGCTTTAAATGAGTAGCAAATAATACAGATTGAAAATCTCTTTAAAGTGCAAATTTTAAAATGAAAAATATTGATAAAAATTAAAAAGTGCTGTATTTCGGTTTATGGATTTATTGGATTTGGGAATAAGGTCGATTGACTACTGTAGGTCCTACGTCTGTAGGTCCTACGTCCCCCCTCCGTGGGGTGTCTTTCTAAGTGATTCTAGTCCGTATGCACACAATTTTCGGAGAAAAACACGGAAAACTCTGAATGACTAAGTAGACAAGCGAGACCTGGAATCGAACCCAGGCACTTCCCGTCACTCAGCTTTTAGCGCAGAACCGCTCGACCACCATTGGAGTCTCGGAAGAGGGAAAAGGACGGCCTTTGTAAAAATATCGTAATGAATTTTTAAAATTTTCCTTTTTTACATACTTTGTATTTTTTTTTTATTATTATTATTATTGGAAATGCTGGCATAAATTGTGATTTTTTTAAATACATTCATTGTTTTAAATTATGAAAATTCATATTTTCATATTTATTTCTTAAATATCATATGTTTTCATTATACTATTTCGTCTTTTTTTTTTTCGGGGAGGGGGGGAGCGAATTGTTTATATTTATAGATATATTTACATACTAGCAGGCGACGCCCGCTTCGCTGGTCCCTATTTTTAAATGAATCACTATAATTACTGAATTCTCAGAATTGCATTAATTTTTATCACGTGAAAAAAAAAAGAAACAAAATCTGGTTAGGAAAAATGTCGCACCGGGTTCTCACTGTCTTCGGAAAAAATTCCCAAAATGCTCTATCTCTTATTTCTATTATTTTCCCCCTTCGCCCCCCCCCTCCAGTCTATCTTAATAATTTTACAAATTCGAAAATATCCGCAATCGATTTGTAAGTATCAAAAACCTCTATGCACCAGTTTTGAACGATCTATCTATTTTATTTTTTTTGCCCCTCCCAATAATTTAAAAAATTCAAAAATATCCGCAATCGATTTGTAGGTATCGAAAACCTCTATGTACCAATTTTGAATGATCTAACTCTATTTTATTTTATTTTTGCCCCTCCGCCGCTCCTCCACCCTTCCCGGCCCTTCTAATAACTTTACACTTTCGAAAATATCCCCATTTGACTTGCAGGCCTCTAAAACCTATCTGTACCAATTTTGAACGGCCTAACTGTATTTCTATTTGTTTTTGCCCATAGCCCCCCCCTTCCCGCCTCTCCTAATAATTTTATAAATTCGAAAATATCCCCAATCGATTTGTAAGTATCGAAAACCCCTATATGCCAATTTTTTTCGATCTAACTCTATTTTTATTTTTTTGCCCCCCCCCCTCTCCCCTCCCCTTCTCGCCCCTCCTAATAACTTTACTCTTTCGAAAATATCCCCATTCGACTTGCAGGCCTTTAAAACCTGTCTGTACCAATTTTGAACGGCCTAACTGTATTTCTATTTGTTTTTCCCCATAGCCCCCCTTACGGCCCCACCCCCCTTACCGCCCCTCCTAATAATTTTACAAATTCAAAAATATTCGCAAATGATTTGTAAGTATCGAAAACCTCTATAAACCAATTTTGAAAGATCTAACTATTTTTATTTTTTTTGCCCCCCTCTCCCCCTCCCTTCTCGCCCCTCCTAATAAATTTACACTTTCGAAAATATCCCCATTCGACTTGCAGGCCTTTAAAACCTGTCTGTACCAATTTAGAACGGCCTAACTGTATTTCTATTTGTTTTTCCCCATAGCCCCCCTTACGGCCCACCCCTCTTACCGCCCCTCCTAATAATTTTACAAATTCGAAAATATCCGCAAATGATTTGTAAGTATCAAAAACCTCTATAAACCAATTTTGAAAGATCTAACTATTTTTATTTTTTTGCCCCCCTCTCCCCCCCCTTCTCGCCCCTCCTAATAAATTTACACTTTCGAAAATATCCCCATTCGACTTGCAGGCCTCTTAAACCTATATGTACCAATTTTGAACGGCCTAACAGTATTTCTATTTGTTTTTGCTCCATAGCCCCCTCTTACCACCCCACCCCCCTTACCGCCCCTCCTAATAATTTTACAAATTCAAAAATACCCGCAATCGATTTGTAAGTATCGAAAACCTTTATGTACCAATTTTGAACGATCTGACACTATTTTTATTTTCTTCCCCCCCATCCCTCCCCCCCTTCTTGCCCCTCCGAATAACTTTACACTTTCGAAAATATCCCCATTCGTCTTGCAGGCCTCTAAAACCTATCTGTACCAATTTTGAACGGCCTAACTGTATTTCTATTTGTTTTTACTCCATAGCCCCCCCCCCCCGTTGCTGCCCCACCTGGGGGCTTAATTTCTAAAATTCCAGAAATTGGTTTTTAGATAGTTGCATTAGCTATATTTTAGAGCAAAAATTTCACGTATATCTACTTTTTTTGTTTGAGATATATAGGATTATGCGAAATCACGTTTTACGCATGTGAAATCACGTTTTGCCCCCCCCCCCCGCCCCCCTTGGGGACCGAATTGTAAAAATTCCAGAAACCCATTTTTAGACATTTGTATTAGCTATATTTTAAAGCAAAAATTTTACGGATATATGTTTTTTTGTTCGAGATATTTAACATTATTTCATTTAATTCTCGCGTTAAAGCGCTCTTTCAAGCCTGAAGTGGAAAGGTAGTCGATGCGAGCGCCATCTTTTAAAAGCGACCAAAATGGGGCCATTCTGATAACACAGCGTCGGCGGTCCATAGTGTACGTCCATGGACACATCACAGTCTGACTGAAGTATTTATACTTCTTCTCTTCCAAGTACTTGTATTTGCATACTGGCGTAATGCGCCCTCTGGGGAACTCTGTTGAAGAACTATTCGTGAATCAAATTCACTGCAGTTGCGGCTTGCGTTGGAGGAATGGAATTCAGAAGAAATGAAGCCGTGGCGAACATTACGGATTCTGTGACATGGAGTCAGAATGAAGAAACTCTGTTATTTTTCCGATGGAAGTCCAATTGTCAATATCTGACTGTCTCGTATCTTGACAATGGCCCCCTCACTTCCAGAAGAGAAAAATATACTAAAATGTCCATTACATGCTAATAGTTCATAGTCCTAAATTGTCCTTTATTTTCTACTATAAATAGACTAAAAAAAACTATCTTAGCTTACAAAAATTACACTTTTCTAATTATAAAATACATATAAATATATACAAATTACACCAATAAAAATAAAGCTTTTACAAATTTAGCAAGGTCGGCTTTAGTCTGAGGGTTGGTGAAAGCATCAGCGAATCTTCTGTTTTAATGTTGTTTTTTTTCTTTCCTTTTTTTTTTTTTTTTTTTTGGAATTACCATAGTGGAATGGCCTAGTCATGCTTGCGTTGTACTAGTTCTAGGTGGAGTGAGAGAACCGCGCGCTATACCTTCAAAAGTTTCTTTTGGAGAGAAGTTAAAATAAGACTTGTCAAATTTAATGTTATGACGTTGACAGTACCTTTCGACTTTTACAATTGAGTTTAATTTCTCCTTCTTTCCCACTTCATAATAGTACACGTCGACCCGGGGCTCTTCCTTCCGATGTTTTAACTCTATACCACTCAACCGTACGGGGCTCATCCTGAACTTCGTCCTCCACATCTGTTTGTGCATCCTCATATTCGTCATCAGATAAGGATGGAGGATTTAATGAGACAAAATACCGATTGGGAGGTTCTACCGGATTGTTCCTATCACAGACATCAGGGTCCAGGATGCTTCCACTATCAGCGCTACAATTTCCGTGTTCCTGTTCATTAAACCTCACGTTTATAGACTATAATTTTATCGTATTCTGGAATAAAGATCCTGTACCCCCGTGTTTTTGACGCGTATCCTATCATGATACCCTTTTTGGCACGTCTCTCAAATTTAGACCGTCTCAGTTGGCGAGGTTTGCCAACATAAGCTGTACAACCAAAAGGTTGTAAATGCTTGATTGATGGCATAATATCCTTGAAAAGGTGTGCATGTAGTCCTTTTGGGACAAGAACGATTCCAAGTATACGAATAGTACCTTAAAGCTTCAGGCCAAAATGTATCCGGAAGGTTACTATCATCCAGTATCGACCTAACGTTGTTTAGCACAGTTTGATTAAACCGTTCCGCTAAACCGTTTTGTCCCGGCGTGTAGACATTTGACCTTTCGTGCTTAATGCCCTTTTCTTTAAAGAAATCAGACAGGTCATTACTTAAGTACTCACTTCCATTGTCCGATATCACACGTTTCAGACGGGTATTTAGGGAGTTTTCCATCCGCAATATATGCTGACGCAACCTATCACTAACTTCATGCTTCGAAACCATGGGATAAGTGGTCACATACCGGCTAAAATCGTCTATTACTGACAAAAAGTACCTCTTCCCATCACGACCAATTGTCGTGGTCGGACCCCAAACATCAGTGTGTATCATTTCTCCCGGGGCTTTAGACTTAATTTCATGTTCCCTCTTAAATGTAACTCTTCTAAACTTATTTAAAATACAAGTTTCACGTGAGTAATTACTGAAGTCCAGGTGAGGAAGACCTTTTACCACATTTTTCCGCTTTATACGTTCAATTGAACTCTGACTTAAATGTCCGTATCTACGATACCATAAGTCTAATTTATCGATTCCCCTTTCAATTTTAGTGTTTGCGGCAAATTTAACTGACCGCTTTTCAGCAACTGGTTTTGCATCAGTGACATAAAGGCCGTTTTTAAGAATGGCTGTAAAAAGATATTCATTATTTCTGTCTGATACTTTCACCTTCCCATTTTTACCATGAAATGAAGCACCAAAAATATCCATACGAGGCCCACTTAATAAGTTCTTTCTAAGGCTAGGTATATACATTGTGTCCTTAAAAGACAAAATTTGTTGGCCGAATCTTAATTTCATTGTGCCTTTTCCCTTTATGGGATAATTAAGACCATCAACAACGACAGACAACGTCTCATCACTTACAGGAGTATAATTCTCTAAAATATTTCTATTGTGAGTAGATAGATGAGACGCCGCAGTGTCAAACACAAAAACATCTTTTAACTCATTAGCATGTGACAAATTGGCCTGGACAAAGAAAGATTTGGGTTTTAAATCAAAATTTGAATTACCACTTCCCTTCATGATGCCACTTGTTTTAGGTGCTGTATGACTCCTCCTTGGACTGCTAGATGCATCCGTCGATTCTTCTTCCGAGCTCTTATCATAGGTGGTCCTCTTTTCTGCGTACTCTCCTTTCAACTTGGTACGGCAACTGCTTCTTACGTGTCCCACCTGTCCGCACCTGAAACACTTAATTTCACGCTTTCTAAATCTAAATTTAGTAGCTACCTTATTGGCTTCATAAGTCTCAACCTTGTCCTTCTCACGGACTCTTTGGCGGCTTTCTTCCGCTACTAATTCTGAAACTATTGTCTCAAATTTAAACTTAGTATCCTCCCATCTTAAAACGTTTTGTACTATAGAGTCAAAGTTATTTGGGAGGTACCTGATAAATTGGAAACTAACATATTTTTCGGGTATTTCTTCTCCAATTCCCTTGAGCTGATCCCTTACGATACGTAACCTCGCAGCAAAGACGTCCACGGATTCCTTTGGTTTAATTTTGCATGAGCAAAGTTCAGAGAAGAGAGCCATATGCTGAGCTCTATTATCAGGAGTAAAGTGCTCCTTGATTTTATTCCAAGCGTCTTTGGCTGTAAAGCAACCATAAATTATCTGCTTAAAATTGTCACTCAAATTAAGAAAAATGTTTGTTAAAGCTGTTTCAGCTCTAGAACGGTATTCAGTTACCTCTTTTGGAACTGGATCACCTGGCTTGTAATCAGGTTCAACGTCCTCTCCGGTGACGATACTCCAGACACCCTTTTCCATTAAGATGAATTTAATATCATGGGACCAGCTCACATAATTAGTGTGGGTGAGTTTAGCTATACTGTACTGTGTAAACGCAGCCATGACGTCTCAAAAAAACACTAAGGCAAGAAGGGAAAAGAGGGGGGGAGACTACATTAAACTATAGCCCCTCATTCGAAACAGCCCGTCTTAAATTAATTTCCTAAACCTTTTCAGCTTATATTTCCCTTTGTCCAGACCCCTTTGCATAAAGAGATAAAGTAACATTAATATGTATTATACAATACTTAAAATAACTGCAATTAAAGTAGTCCTTATGCATAGATAATCACGCTATTGTCCACACAGTTTCAAAGTCTAATTAAAAAAAAAAGTTTTCAGTGTATGTGACACTACCTAGAAAGAAACAGCTTTTTACAATACCATAATGTGTGTATTCAGGTTATTCAATAAAGAGAAAAAGAAATTGCTTTCAAGTTCAAAACTCTACTACTTAATTTATGCTTTAATATTAATCTTCGTACACATTTAAAAAAAAAAAAAAAACTTCAAAATTTGTTTTAAACATTTAGCTCTTTACTAGATAAAACAAAATGATAAATTACTAATCTAAGCTATCACCACTAAAACAGTAACTTATGGGCCATAACCCATGTTGGATTATGGGTTGACATTAAACTTATAATCCGATAATATATATTCATTAGCAGAGATCCAGTAACAATGGAGAGTGGTCACTGTTTTTAGTTATGCTTAATTTAAATCTAGAAGAGCTTTGAGAAAGAGAAATATTTAAATCAGAATTTGAATAACTTAACCTTATTCATAAACTTTAAATCCTTTCAGAAATTTAAATTAAGTTGGATCTATAAATAAGATAACTTACACACATATGGTAAGGGAAACAAAAACAGAATCAAAATTAAAATAAATTTAGTTTATTAAAACTAAAATGAAAATTTTGTTTAAATAAAAACAGAAAAAGAAAAAGCCATTACGGCATTTTTACAAAACATATGCAGCTTTTGCACCGGCTTAGTGCTATCAATTCCTTCTGAAAAAGCTGAAAACGAACATCAGCCTCAAGATACTCTCTATCTGCAGGCCTGGAAAAAAACCAAAGAAGGAAGCAAGCCAGGAAGCAAGCAAGCGACACATCACAGTCTGACTGAAGTATTTATACTTCTTCCAAGT
Source organism: Salticus scenicus (assembly GCA_963930645.1). Classification (NCBI taxonomy): domain Eukaryota; kingdom Metazoa; phylum Arthropoda; class Arachnida; order Araneae; family Salticidae; genus Salticus; species Salticus scenicus. Next base: position 324,411,424 of record OZ005653.1, on the reverse strand, counting down.
ACTTGTATTTGCATACTGGCGTAATGCGCCCTCTGGGGAACTCTGTTGAAGAACCATTCGTGAATCAAATTCACTGCAGTTGAGGCTTGCGTTGGAGGAATGGAATTCAGAAGAAATGAAGCCGTGGCGATCATTACGGATTCTGTGACATGGAGTCAGAATGAAGAAACTAGGTTATTTTTCCGATGGAAGTCCAATTGTCAATATCTGACTGTCTCGTATCTTGACACCATCACTCGAATATTCTTACGTGGAAATTTTTAATCAAACTTCCAAACCATTAGTCGTAAAGAGCATACTTTAAGGATAATACAAAAGCACACGCTTCTTTAATTCGGAAGTCAGTTTATAGTAAATAGTTATTGAAACGATTCACTTCATTTCCCCTCAAATACTCATTCTAAAATTCCTTATATTCAACTGACCTCCACTTTCGCAACTTCCCTTCAACTTGACAAACTAATTCCAAATAGCTAGTAACATTTTAGACCCTTTCTCTCAACTCGACACTTCTATGTTCAACCTGATATTTCAACCAAAATATCGCCCCCTAATCTTGGATCCAAATCAGTGCTTCTAACTCAACTCGACATTATCACCGAAACCACCACCAACACTAAATTTGACTGGTGACCTCATGGAGCAGATGTACTAGTAGAGTACGGAGTCCTTATACTGGCTATGGAGAAAAATTTCCGGAACATCATCGCGTTTTTTGCGCCGTCTTTTGGCGATAATCGCTACCTTGGTAACAGGATCTCGGAATTTTGTATATTTTAAATGGTTTGTACCTCTTATCACCAAAACTCCAAAGAAAAGTCAAACAGAACAGCTTTCCATCAACAAAAAGGATTAGATTACTTGCTTTCCATTTCAGCTAGTGTAGGTTGTGGTTTATATTTAATTTACACCCAATCGAAATATAAAACATGTGATAACAAAGGTTGAGGAAACTTGTCTTGGCGGAAGTGGAATGTCGGTTTGGCGGTAGAAAAGTTGGTTTGGCGAATGAATTGGTTGAATGGTGGGGATGTGATGTTGGAAAGCAAAAAGTTTAGTCCGGCGTCTACTCTAATATCTCGTCGATGGGTAATCTTTACTTTCCTAACTCAATACTTGTAACTCAACTCGACACTATCACCGAAACCACCAATTCCTAGCGCTGGATCCGACTGGTGACCTTCTTTCTCTTAACTCGACACATGTCATACCTCACAGTATATTTTTCATAGCAGGTAGTCATCTGCTTTCTCAATAGGTTATTTGATAATTTCCGTCAGAAATAAAGGAAACATTTGCGAGACCCTCAAATTTTCTTTTTTGAGCCTGCCGCTCGAAAAGCTACTTTTTGTAAATTCTTGAAAAGACTAAAATGACCAACTGCTAGTAAATGACCAATTCGGTCATTTACTAGCACCAATAATATTTTAGATATCAAGTAGTTGACCGCCTCTTAATTGCAATAAAAATAGTTTATTAATAAAACTATATTTATTTAAAACAAATATAAATGGACTTACAAGCTTCAATAAATAAACTTTTGGAATCAATTTCAGCTTGATGCTTTACGGTTGAATTAATCATCTCATAACACCTGACTTATAATAATAATTACTTACTTTAAGCCTTGTGGGGAACTTTGTAATTGTTGCATTCTAACATTGAATCAAAACACCAGTTGCTCTTAGAAATGATAACAGAGCATTTTATCAGATATTAGGCATGTATTCTATCAATCCTATGAAATTAAGAACTTTCTCCCATGAACTTATTATTATTATTTTAGATTTTTGTGCTAAGTGGTAAATTGCTGACAAATCTTGCTATATTAAATGTATGTTTAGTGTAAATTTGTTGCTTTCACAAAATTCCTGTTTTACAGCATTTCTTGTAGTTATATTTTTATAGAATGGTAAGTTTTTCTATACAGTCGGTAACAAAAGTGTCCGAACACTAGCAAAAATTCCAATGCAAAAAAAGTACACTTCATACGGTTTTGTTAAATAAATCCTTATCGAATCATGTTCTTACACAGACTAAGAACAGGATTCGACAAGGATTTATTTAACAAAACCGTATTAAGTGTACTTTTTTTACATAGGAATTTTTGCTAGTGTTCGAACACTTTTGTTACCGACTGTACGAAAATATACTATCAACATTATAAAAATTACGATTATCACATTAGATTTGTTAAAAAGAAAATGTTTAATAAACTAGGCATCTTTTAAATTAAATTTCTTAAGTTAAAAAAAAAAAAAAAAAAAATTTTGAAGGATTTTCAAATTAACAATTTATGAGTATCAAGTCATTTTTATTTAACTTTTATTCTAACAAGTATAAATTAATTAAGTTTATCTGCAATGTGTTTTCATTTTTCGCCATTATCCATCAAATTTGAAGCATACAAGTGTTACATAATTGAAATTTTTATTATATAATTCAAATAGTTCTCTTAAAAGAACATATTAACTTTATTTCCTAATATAAAACAAAATAAATGTTTAAATTAATTATTTTAATTTAATTGTTTCCCTCTCTTAAAACAATTTAACGAAAATATACGCTCCTTGGCGTGTTTCACTAGCTTCGTTTTTATTTTAAAACAAAAAGGAGCTGCTTAAGTAAATGACATTCTTTAATTAAGACAATAACTTGGCATAGAGTATGATACAAACGATATTTATTTTCAATTATTTTACAATTACTTTTGTTATTTACATTGACTAATCAATTTCATTTTCATATTAAAGTAAAATAGACAGTAGAGTATAAATTTAATTGCCATTTCATGATATATTTCTTTTCTTTTCTTTTTAATTGTATACTTTCTAAAAATATATTGCTGAAACGAAGGAAAAAAAACTCTGATTTATCTTCAGTGCTTGAATTTTACTCTTCCATTTTAGTTTAGTTTTTAATGAAATTAAGATTTCCATAAGAAAAATCTTGAGTTGGAATTAATTTTGTTTTATTTTATTGTGTGGAAGGATTTCGTCGAATGGGAAGAATTTTATATAATCCAATTAGAGGAAAAACAAAAATTGATTTTGACACTAGAGGTTTCTAATCCCCCTTCTTATTCAAAATCAAAATCTCATTGAGATTTGAGACAGAATTTCTTTTGTTTTTCGAAATAAATTATTGTTCTTTTTCTTTTTCTTTACAACTCCTTTTCTTGTAAGTAAATTGGGTGTTTTGTTTCGATATATTTGTCTAAAACGATTTGACGTTCTTTATTTTGTACGGAAAAGAAAAAAAAAAAAAAGCAGATAAAACTGAAAATTCTAAAAAAAGTGTAACGGAAATGAAAGAATTCTAAAATACAATGATTTCAAAGTAAAATGCAAATGTAAATTGAAAAGAAAAATCAAATATTATAATTTAGTCATTTTCAGGTTTAATTGAAGAAAACTGGCTTAAAAAGAGTTTTACTTCGGAGTTAAAATTAAGAAAAACGAATTAGAGAGTTAAAAAAAAAAAATGGCAGCTTCTCTCAAAAGTTTGAAAACAAATGTGCACAAAATTCTTCAACATAAAAATATTATTATTAAAAAAAATAAATAAATAAATAAATAAATAAAGAGATATAATACTTTGTCGTATATTTTTTTGACATCTTACACGGACGTATATCTAAAGAACAAACTTTCATTAAATTATTTATTTTAATTTATGATTGTTGCCAAGAAAATTAAACTTTAAATTTTACATCTACTTTTTAAGATAGCACGCGATCGTGTTTTATATAAAAATCAAATCATTAAATTCATATTTTTATTTATTTTTATTTCAAATTATTGCACGCGAACTATTTATTTCCTAATTCAAAATTATTAAAAAAACTTTTTCGATATCGTTTGTAACGATACTGTATAAATTTTCTTTTCTTTTTCTTAAAAAAAAAAAAAGATTTTGATGAAATTCTGGCAAAAGCAGAATTTAGTTTAGGACGGAGGGCTATTAGTTTTTTTTTTCTTCCCAATTGTAACATCGCTTTCAAATTATTCAATTATATTTTCAATAAATTTTAGCTTTCGATAAATGTCCAACTATCGAAAATGATTTCGACAAATGTCCAACTATCGAAAACGACAACGTAAAAATCGCTGTCTGAGACTAATAGGCCCTCAGTCCTAAAAAAAAAAAAAAAAAAAAAAAAAACACTCGTTTAAATAAATTTTGCATAAAAATTAATTTTTATAATGTTAAGCGGATATAAATTGCAACAAATCGCTTGGGAAAAAAAAAGTCAGCATGTCGGCATATTTGCAAATTATCGGCTACAAAGAATTAAAAGAAATTCAATATAGCAAGTGACCCGAAATTCCGTTAGCATTTGAAAATTTGATAATTAATTAAATAATGTAGGTCGATAGGTAAAAATTGACACACTTTTAAATAACATGAGGATTTATTAACCCCTCCCTAAAAATAGCCAACAGACTGCACTTCATGCGATCACAAAAGCAATAATTAGCATAACAATTGATTTTTAACAAAGACGAGGTTCGTTATAATGAATTCTCAGCATATCGGCCGTCATTCATCCATAATACCTGTAGACACAATACGATCACGACCATGAGCACTGAGTTTTCCATTCGTTGACGAAGCAGGTAAAATCTCCTTTTCCCTGAACTGTCCGAGCAGCAGTTTCACTTGTATTTGGTCTCCCACTACGGGGCCGATCTTCTAAACAACCCTTGGCTTCGAACTTCATAATTATTTTCTTCACGACTGCATTTTACACAGGATTTTTAACTTTTCGAATACTTTTTCACGGTAATAGGATCGTAAAGTTGTAGTAGCATATTCTCCATTCTGATAGAACAACTTCACTAATAACACATTTTCCACCCAGGTCGAAATTCTTGCTGGTATTTGTTTGCTAGTCTAGCACTAAATACTGCATCCCAGCAAGTAGAATAGTATAAAATACCACAAATATTTGCTGGTTCCACCAAAACTACCAGCAAGTCATGGTGTGTTTTGGCCCATTTTATTGCTTGTCTAGCTCACATAATCCAGCCTGTGTTGCTTGAATAGTATGTTGCTGGCCTAGCAGTAATCAAGACTACTATTAGCTAGCACTTTTTGCTATTCTAGCAGTAATTCACAACCAACAGATGCTTTTTTGTTGCTATTTTCCCACTTTTTACTGGCATATAGCGTGCCATGCTATTTCTACTTAAACTGCCTACATGGCGTATTACGTTACCAAGCATAAAAAAGCATATAATAGCTTGATAAGGGTTAAGGTACATACCTCTCCGTGCTTTGGAAAAGCTTAATCAACAAATAAGCATAAAATGCTTGTATATAGCTCGTCATGCTATTCCTGTGTAAGCTAGCTGTATAGCATTTGATGCTGGCTAGCATTATATAAAGCATATAATAGCATACAAATCTAGCAGATAAAGCAATACATAGCAATAATTTTTGTTGCTGGTACTAGCAGGAATTTTGACTTGGGTAGTAAAGTCTTCATACCACGATTGCTGATGCATTTGGTTCCCTCTCTCACTTAGCTCATTTTATACACGATTCTCATCAGCGTCACCGACATTTTTCTGTCCATTGCTCTCTGTTGGCCATTTTTTGCACTTTATTTAGTTTAAATAAAACACCATGCCATTCCAAGTATGTGCGTCAATTTTTACCTGTCTACCTACAATATTCCATAAATTATTAAATTTTCAAATGTTAACGGGCTTTTGGGCCACCCGGTGCTTAAAACACTCTGAATTGTTAAATTTTATAACTGTATATACAGAGTTGGCCTAAAATGGTTCTTGACGCATTTTAACCTTACAGTTGTATATTGTTGTCAATTAGCTACCAGCTCTTTTTCTTACTCTAAACAATTAAGTTTAACAGTTAGACAACATTGCGTGATTTGTGTACAAAATAGTCCAATGTGCGATTTTCGTAACAGTAGATACTCAGTTGTTAAAATCGAAGTACGACTCTAGTAAAAAGCTTTCTTTTTTAAGTCACAGGCTGATTTCAATCTTCAAAAGTGGTTATTAAATATGTAAATATGTATTTCAAAGAAATATGTTTTTTTGAAAGGATATCCTTTGTTGTCTTTTATTAGTTCTCAACGAAGAACTTTACCATAAGAATTTAGTACGCCCTAGTTTTCAAATGTTTCCATTTGTCAATACTATGAAAAAAGGATTAATTTAACTTTTGAATATTTATATTCTGAGTTAAATAGAATTGGCTTGAATTTTTGGTATTTCCTAGAAGCTTTTCTTGAGTGGAGTGTTTCTATTCTGTTTTTATTCAAGTATTCGTACGTTAGACACGTCACTGTGTCACGTAATTCCTGGTTATAATAAACATATATGGGTAAAGCCAATCTATGCGATAGTTTATTTAGGAGGTACAAAATCACAATGTAAACTTAAAAATGGTATTTTAGAATATTTATCATCTTCGGGATCTTACTTTTATAAATATTTGGTTATTATATCAGTCGACAAAACCTAATAGACATTTAAAATTGTTGAATCTACGGTTTAAACAAGCAGAATCCTTGCTTCCTGTTCGGGCGATGAAGACTTTAAAGCAAAGAGGACTATTCAGTGCAGCTGAGATTAATTTACAATGAAGGAGTAAGTCTTACTATAAGCAATCTCCAAATGAAATAAAGTACTAAAAACAGTCTTTGGCCCAGACATTTAGATTCAAAGCCACGTTGTAAGTGTTTCAACAGTAAAGATTTTACCAGAGTTGAATGTATAAATTGTATAAAATGTATAAATGCATTAGTTCCAGTATGATTTAACAAAAACACTAACTATTGTATGTCTTACCATCTAAAATCGTACAATTATGAAAACTTACCAGTGTTTGATTTAACACTGTGTTGGTTTTTACCAATGATACCTTTTTTTTTCAAAAATACGAGTTTTGCTAAATATTTTTTGCTTTAGTATTTAAGTGTTAATTTCATTTCATAAGAACATTTTTATTGGGTGAGTGCGAAAGTTCTACCCGTTTTTGGATATGCAAATTTGCAATGGAATTGACGTCACACGTGACATTGTAATGGCAAAAATCGTCAACCAATCAAACGTGTGGATGCCTCACATATAAATGCATCGTGTCTCACAAAGTTAATCATCTCAAAAAAATATCAGAGGGTGTAACATGGAAAGCGAGAAGGAGCATATAAGACATTGTTTGTTATACGAGTTCGATAAAAAGAGTACGGCAGCCGCAGCATGTCGCAATGTTTGTCAAGTTTATGAAGAGGATGCAATAGACGAAAGCACATGTCGTCCATGGTTTCGTAAATTTAGGGAAGGAGACAGAAGCTGCCAAGATCAGGCTAGGAGTGGACGGCCATCACACGTTGGAGACGACGATATTGATCAAGCCATAAGGAATAACCTGAACCCAACCGTGCAAGAATTATCGGAGAACTTCAACGTACACCGGACAATGGTCGAGAGGTGGCTGATTAAGTTGGGTTTTACGAGAAAGTTGGACCGTTGGGTTCCACATAACCTGACAGCTAATCAATGGAATGACCGAATCGCCACCTGTGTCTCCTTGCTTTTCCGGTACAAAACGGACCCATTCTTGACACGAATTGTGACAGGAGATAAGAAGTGGGTTAGTACCGTAACGTAAAGTGTCGTAGGTCTGTGTGTCGCCCTTTTGATCCGCCTTCGAAAGCTTGAACTTCATCCCAAGAAGGTGTTATTGAGTGTGTGGTGGGATGTGCTGGAAATAATTTCCTGGGAGGTCCTGCCACTCAACCAAACCATCAATGCCTTCTACTGTCTACAGTTAGACAGGATGCATTCAAATTTGGTAGCAAAGCGGCCAGGTCTCATCACTTGTCGCAGTGTTATCCTTCATCAGGATAATGCCAGGCCACATGCTGCTGTTATCACTCGCCAAAAGTTGCTGGGCTTTGGTTGGAAGGTTTTACCCCACCCTCCCTATTCTTCTGATTTGGCACCAACTGACTATCACCTATTTCGTGCGTTGAACAATTAATTCCTTCAGTCAGGAAATATTTGATGATCTTGATTCTGTGAAGACTGCCATCCAAGACTTTTTTGATTTGAAACCGTTGGAATTTTACCGCCGTGGGATTCATCTTCTACCAGAAAGATAGCAAGAGGTCATATAGATAGCAATGGGGATTATGCACAATAATAGGTACTGTTCATTTTGCATTTATTTGCTCTTCTTTATGGAAAATAAAAACGGGTAGAACTTTTGCACTCACCCAATAGATTATCTTACCTTCACACACATACATACACGAAAAATAATCCTATGCTTTTAAATATATACTTAATTCGAATGTATCTCAATCGTTACTATTTGGCAACTTCAAATTAATTTAGAACGGTAATGGTTTTAATTTTTTAATATTTTAATTTTACTATATGGTTATCCAGAAAGCAAATATATTTTTCTGAGAAAAAAAAAATAAAAAATCATGCATTGTAGTGTTAAACTTCAATATATAATAAAATGAAATATGTGACTTACAAGAATGCGGTTTGCACTGGCGTGCTCTTTACGATGAAAAGTTTGATATAAGCAAATTTTTTAAAAAAAATGTCGAATTGTCCCCTCATATGGATCTTTTTATCTCTATATTTAGCATACAGGGCTTACTTGTAATTTTGCTATGGCCGCCTTGATCCCCAGACTTATTTTTCACTGTATGACTCTGTGAAGGACAAAGTGTAAACTTCCCCTTTTGTGGCTGACAGTGAAATACTGAAAGTGTGAATAACATATTTTATCCGATAACTTCCTTAGCTAATGCTAGCAAACGCGTGGATTGAATTGAATTATTGTTTGAATGTTGCTCAAACTATAAAAGGCGCACATATTGAAATAAGCTAGTGAATTTCGGAAGATAAATGCTTTTAGCTGCTTGCCTTGCATTTTTTATGGTTTTCTTTCTGTTTTAAGGTACAGTCGCGGAAAAATAAAACGCAACACTCAACGTAACTTCGTTGCTAAACGATGTAGAAAAATGTAATCGGTATCATTCGACGGGGAATTGTGAGTAGTTTCAGAGAATGAACTGAAATTTTGAATTGGGGGTCATCTACATATTAAAACGCGCACCAACTTTGATTTTTTCAATGGTAATGCCCCATTTTTCTTTTATATTTGAATTCCTGGGATTGCGACAACGCAGAAAAGTATATTGGTTGTATATTTTACTTATTTTTTCACAGAGTTATAAGCGAGTTCAAAGTTTGAAGGTGCTAATGTGAAATTCATATTTCAAACTCTTATTAATATCATCACAAAAAAATAACTTGATCGATATGATTTTTTTTTTTTTTTTACGAGATATAGTGAATAAACCAAAACATAATCCATCATTACTTTTGATTCTAAAAAATATTTTTAATTCTGAAAAATATTAATAAATTCATATTCATAAAAATTATTAATTATGACCTATATTAATTTTTACGTAAAATGAATCCTAATGCGGAAAAATATGGGTGTGCAAATTTGCAGCTCATTCCAGTTATTAGTTTTCGAGATATAAATAAATCTTTCTTTTGGAGTGGTTTAGGGGGGCCGTGTCTTATAAAGTTTTGCATGAGATAACGAATCAAAACTTAAAAAATAACAAAGAAAATTAAACAAAATATTTTTATTTTTTATTTACGGGTCAAAATATGAAATCGTTTTGCATAAAAATGTTTACAAATTCACCCCCCCCCCCCGCCGCACACACACAAATATATATCTTCCGATTGTAAAGGCGTATGAAATTCAAAGGACATGCTGACAATACATACTTCTTAGAATATTTCCTTTTCGTACGGTTCATGTATGGAGTCCTCATCAAAATACAGTTAAATTGTTTATAAGATCAATTATTTTATTTTTCTAAAATTGAGTTTTATCAAAATCAATTATATCATAAAGTAAATCATGATCAGTTTTTGATGATATAGAGAGTTGTAAATAATTTTAAAAACCAAATTTCTCTTTGGTTTTCTAAATGCCCTCGTGACTGAATCTTCATTCAAAATATCGAGTTTTAGAAATCTCTATAGATGGCCGATAATGAGGAAAAATTTTAATATACACATTCAAAAGAATATTTAAAACTGAAAATGTTCAATGATTTTTGACTAAATATACATACAATGCGTATAAAAATTTTAAGGCCAATATAATTTATTGTGGATTTATTGTGGATACAGAACTTGAATTCTAGTCCTTACTATGAAATACAAGATAGGAATTAAGCTGAAAAAGTTGTAATTTTGAAACATTTTATAGTAAACTTTAAATAAAATTCAAAGATAACTTATTTTGGCCCGTGCAAAAACTATAAGGCCACAAGGTAAAAAGACCTTCTAGGAAAATATACATAGGAAAAATTACACAGGTCAGAGAAATCGTACTTTTCAATTACTTAGTGTTTGTGTGTGGGGAATTCTTTATGCAGCATCCAACAGTAATTTGCTAACATGTTAGCAATTCATTGTCCCTGACAGCTCATCTATATTTATTTGATGCCTTAATGAACAGTTTTTTTTGTTCTACACTTACATCACTTAGATTTGCAAGGAAATAACTTAGATAAAGTGGAGCTTTAAGCTCAAAAAATCCCATTTTTTTTCCCTTAAAGCTGTACGTGATGGAAATTTTTAAGATTATATTTTCCTTAATCAGCATCCAAAAGTTCACCAGAAAAACACATCACTTCGAAGAAAAAATAACATCGCAGACATGTGTTATTAATGCTTTGTTGAACCCTCTTCATTCTTAATCAGAGAGAATAAGCTAGGGGAACCAAAGGTGTCCACTGTTCCTAAGGTAGTCCACTCCCCGAAAAAAGGTTTATTTACTATTTAATCACAAAATGGCGCTACTGCATTGTAAATGATGTATCGCCAGGATATGTGACAGAATTTGAAGAGATTATCTTGATGGACTGCCACTGTATACAGTGATTTCACTTTAGAGGAGTAGTCATTCTAATTTCCAGGTAAGAAGGCATTTCAATTTACATGTGCATAAGTTCTTAGAATTTTGTACTGTGATATGTTTTCTGAAAATTTCTTTCTTTTTCTTTAACCACATTAACTTCATTTTTAATAAATTTATCAGATTAAAAGTTTAATGCCGTGAAAATGGCGGCCGTATGCATGTTCTCAAGGTGGCCCAGATATTGGGCAACCGTGGCACACGTGAACCAACTCAGTAAATGAATATGGAAATTAATGTAATAAGGATAACTTTCAAAATTTCTGCTTAAATATCTAAAAAAAAAAGACTTATTATCATTTCTTCTCCAACAATGTCCACACAATTGAGAATATCAGAGGTCTCCCGAAAGAAGTCAATGAATCCCAGAATAACTAGTATGTTATGGCCACCACGAGACTTTATTCTATATTTTCCTATACAAATTCACTCAGTAACAATATTAAAAAAAAAAAAAAAAAATCCAAGTTTTTTTTTTCGTTAAAAGTAAAAAAAATCGATAACTTTGTTTTAAATTACCACATATTTATAGTTCAACCATTCGTTTTAAAGGTATTGACGAGACCTTTCGAAAGATACCCATCTTGAAAATTTACCCCACCCCAGAGGGTACTTCCCCCCAGGGGGGGAAGCGATTCCCCCACATGCACAATTTTTTTCCCTAAATAACTACTACTATTAGCAATAATTCATGTTATTTTTTCAATCACAGGTTAAGAATAACTCTCATTATGTACATTTATACGAAATTTTGTCCTATACTACCATGTTAAAAATTTAGAAGAAATACGATCACAGCGCCTCCTGTTGTGCGATTGATCCCCAAATCTAATCAGCACCAGTTTATGTCAGGAGCCAACTAAATACCAAATTTTGATAATTTCGTTTAAAAAAAAAAAAAAAAAAAATTAAGATTTTTTTCTAAGTTTTTTTTCGTAAAAAGTAAAAACAATCGATAACTTTGTTTTAAATTATCACAGATTTATAGTTCAACCATTCGTTTTAAAGGTACTGACGAGACCTTTCGAAAGATACCCATCTTGAAAATTTTTGCCCTATGTCACCATGTTAAAAATTTAGAAAAAGCGGGATGGCAACGCAACCTGTAAGACGATTTTTACCAAAAGTTGATAGGCACTAATTTATGTCAAGGTGCAACTACATACCAATTTGTATGAAATTCTGTCCAGTAGTTCCTGAGGTACAGTTGCCACAAAATTTTGCCACACACACACACAGACAGACAGACAGACAGACAGACATTTTCTAAAAATGGTCAAATCGTGTTCTACTGCTCTCAAAACGTGTAAATCCATCAAAAACCCGAAATCGAAAATTTTTACGAATCCAATACTTTCTTCTATTGAAGATAGAAGAAAGTAAAAATCCTGAACTACTTTGCACAAAAGCGGTTTAAATTTTTTTTGTGTTAAAAAATAAAATGAATAAGAAGAAAAACATGAAAAATAACAAAAGAGCATCTTAGGCACATTTTAAAAGTGCTTTCAATACATGGACCACCTTTGGAACACTATGCGCCAAAGGTGGCCCACAAGGTACAATTTTGAAATTGTATTATAAAAATACCTAAATTTCACTTTACCAAGAAAATTATACTTGATATGTGTAAGAGATAAGTGTAGCCTTTTACGATAAAAATTCCAGCCACATAAACCCAACCAGATAATTATAAAAAAATCTCAAAGCTTAACTATGGCCACCTTTGGGTCACCTACCGTATCCTTATTTTGATACGTATGATAAGTATCTGCCACAAAATAGGATCAGTTTTAAACTATTCATCCTCAATTGCAGATTGACGATCAAAAAGATCGCTACCCTTATAATTTTCACGGACTTTTATTTAGGTCAATTTGCATTCCATACAGCTTAAAAATTTCAATAGCTACTCTTTGTTACTCTTTGCTGATTACAAGGAAATATTTGAGATACTTATAATTTATCCTGTTTATATTATAGATATTATTTTATGTATTTTTTAAATTGAATTTAATAGTAGTAAATATAGATTTTATACCAAACAACAATTATTAAGTTTTCTATTACAACTTAAACAGCTGTAAAAATAATTTACACAATGTTACTATCTGCACGAATGGAAGTTAATTATCGGTATTCATAATATTTTATATTGTTTTTGCATGTTATTTTTCTGTCAAAAAACAAACAAAAAATAAAATAAAGGTAATTTTGCATTGTGCGTAAGTACAGTCATTTTTTGTGAACTGTGTAATGTTTTAAATGCAAAATTGACCTAACAATTTTTCAGATATGTATATAAAAACTAGAGACTTTGTCTTTTACATAAAAAAAATATATATATATTTACAAACAGTATTTTTTCAAAATACAATATCTTATAAGATTTCTTAGAATTCCTCGAATTGTCTTTGGTATTCTGGAAAAAGGAATATTTTTCAAAATCCCCTTCTTCATACTTTCTTTGAATTTCAAGAAGCTTTCACGGTGTTGTATATTTCGAAACAGAAGTGGGGAATACAAATTTAATATTTAGAAAGTAGCAAACAAGCGTAGAGGAATTATGTATATATAGTACCACATTTTGCCATAGTTTTTAAAACTACTATTTGACATTCACATCATATGTGTAGCGTTGCATACTGTTTAAAAAGAACTGTGTGTCTCATCACTGATTTATTTTGTTTTAAAATAAACGAATGAGATTGTTTATGATACGTTGGTTCAAGTGCTAAATATCATTCTAATTTGTTGAAGATAAGATAATCATAAATCATGAAAAGCAACCAATGTTGATATTGTTAATAGCAGCTTGTTATAATTCGTATTATAAAAAGAACAATGAAAAGGGAAATAAAAAAAAAAGTATTCCAAACTAATACATTCAATGATCCATAAAAACTACTTTAGTTTTTATTTAATAAGTTAAATATTCTGACTAAAATAAAGAAAATAAAGCAGATTTTGTTATATTACTAATTAATTGATATGAGAAGTAAAATTGTTAATTATAATTTTCTTTAATGCAACCGTAAATCCCACTGAGGAAACTCATTAATTTAAATACACACATATATAGACACCCATGCACATACATCCATTGCATGGACAATGTGTATTCTTGCAGTGTTTTGCCGAATATCTGTAGAAATATTAGATGGATTCTACTGCAATGTCAGGAGTATAAAAACAGAATAAGCTATACCACATGTATAAGGGATATCCAGAAGTTTCGTTTGTATAAGCTTTGTACTGTTTGCATAAACTTTCTTTCGTTTGTATTTCTTCCCTAACAGCACATCTGCTCCATAGGATATCCTGAAGATGTCTTCAGGATGAAAAGACCTCCCAGAAACATCCTGGAGATGCACTGTGGATAAGTGTGCTGTAAGTGTTGCCACTCTATTGGTAAAGTCGAATGCGCAGAACTTACATTGACATATAGAGAAATCGTTGACGCCATTTTAAGTTAGCTTACTTTCCTGCAGACTCTGTGGCGAAAATATTTGATATGGCTAACATAATTGATAATGCCGCCACTTGTGAGAAAACATGTGCAGTTTCTTTTCTTAACGCATAGAACGTTAAACCATTTTACATTCATGGACATATCTGTGAAAAGTATGAGATGTTAAGGAGATGTGTGAAATAGATCAATGAATGACGTGATCATTTGCGAGATGGTGAATGGATCGACGCCTAATATTTATTAATATTGAACTGTATCGCCACGAGTAATTTCCTTCTTTTTTTTGAGAATGAAATTTATTTCTTGATGGCAAGATGTTCTAACAGGTGCGGAAGTGAAACGGGCGATTTTGAAACCCTGGAAATAGTAAGTTACGTTAGGAATCAGAAAACGAGAGTGGTGCCATCTGGACAACAAACCTTTGTCATTGACCCTGATATCGGTGTTCAGTTGAGATGGCGTCGTGGACCGGTGAAGAACGCGCTTTTTGTGTGAAGTCCTTATATATATATATATATATATAAATGATAGCTACGTGACCGCGCAACTTGTATTTCGTGCTCATTACAATCTCTCACATCATGCCCCAGTTCCGTCGGCGCATGCTATCAAATTGTGGGTACAGAACTTTGAGGAAACGGGTAATGTGATGAGAAAGAGGGGTGGAAGTGCGAAATGCGTGTGCACACCTACGTGATGTCATTTTCAAGTGATGGACATTTTGTGTCGTGACATGTCTGTGCAAGATGTGCAAGTTGTTCAGAAACATTCCTCACAAATTGTAAGCATTGTAAATTCATGTTGTAATTCTTTTATATCGCTGTGAATAAATTTGTATCACTGGTGGAGGTTTCAAAATCACCCGTTTCATTGCTGCACCTGTTACAATAAGGACAAGAATAAAGAATGTGGTGCTACTTGGTTGATATAATCGGTGGCGAACTACTAAATTTATAATTCAAAATACTGCGGGCCACTAATATTATTGGTTATGAAACGTAAATAAATTTCTAGAATAATAATCAGATAATGCTAATTTAGAAATATATGCAACAAACATATTTTACATATATGTATAACATTATAAATGTTTATTTTATTATAACAAAAACATAAATACTTATTTCATCTCAAGATCTATGCTTAAAGTTTGACTGAAATAAAACAATTACAGGCGAAGGACGTGAATATAGTTTTATTGTTTCCATATTATAAGAAACTCAGAGGAAAGATTTAAGTACTGTGATAAACTACTATTTCAGTATACAAAACTGTATTTACTAAATCTAAAATATGTATATTATGTTGTTAGATTAGCATTTCCTAACCTTTAAGGAACTCTTATGAGAATGTTCAAGTTTTAAGGAACTCTATCGTTCATGTAACATTTTTTTTTTTTTTGTAATAATTTTATCAATGACAATTAATAGAAAAATTAATAATTATCATTTTAGACATTAAAAAATAAATTAATTAATTAATTAAAAAAATAAAATAAAATAAATAAATGCAATTACATGTATATGAATGGGGTCGGAGTAAAAGAGTGCTAAGCCATATTTGTGAACTTCTGAGATACATCGATTTAGAATTTAGATCAAATATTTATCAAAATATATAACAAAATTTTTCACCAGTTTCTAAGCAACATTATGAGATATTTTGAATAACAATATGACATTATTATTACTTATATTAGGGGTCGCAGCCTTTATATATTTTTACTATCGTTTCATTAATTTTCACCCCAATTTTTAGAAAGAAAATTTTCTTGAATGCTTTGGGGTTATTAAAACATTAAAACATTTAAAAAAAAAGTTCTTTTTGAAAAATGTAGAGAGAGTAAAATATTGGAACATTGCGACCTCTGCTTATAATATTGTACGAAATTTTCGAAATTAAATATAATAGTAAAATACATATATATTGTATGTTACCATTAAAACTCGAAAGCTGTTAATGAGCAAATTACCTAGCTAATCTGAAGATTAACTAGGATGATCCGTTAAAGTGCGGAATCAAGAGTTTTCCGCATTTTAACAAGGTAATCTGCACATTAACGCATTCTGTATCGTTAAAGTTTAAAAGTTTGTTTCTCTTATTACCTTTTCCCCTACTCCTTCCCTTCTCCCTCCACTTTTTGTTTGGTGCCGTTGGCTAATTTTATTTTTCACTAGCCACGGCGACCAATTGGTTCACGATCCTTGAAAAATCGGACCATACTGAACTCCCGCTCAGTGGCGCCTGCTGTGCCGTTTCAGGACCTACAACAGCTTATTGGCATATAATGCAAATAGATTTATTGAAAATTTTACCTGTAGTAAATTCCCGCTCGGTAGTGCCTTCGGCGCCCACTTCCCGTTTCAGTATCTGAAACAGCCTGTTCGTTCACCATTTTATAATCTTTCGGAAATTCTGACCGAAGCAAAGTCCCGCTCGGTGGCGCCTGCGGCGCCTTATTCCCGTTTCAAATTTTACAATAGCTTCCTCGCTCATAGTGCAACTAGCTTTGAAAATTTTAACAGTAGCAAAACTAAAAGCGCCATCTTGCGACAGAGATTTGCAACATGTACTCTTCAGTTCCAATTCAAATAACTTTTAAAATGATATATTACTTAGGAAATAATGTTAATTAGAAGCTGAGATACAAAAGTAATATAAACATTGTTGTAAACAGATTTGTGTATGACTTTTCCATGGTTTTCTCCTTAATTTGCATAATTCCTGAATAAATAGTGTTAAAAATCCTTTATACGGAATGTGAGCGGATAAAGTTTGCAAAATAAAAAAGAATAACAAACGTGTTCAGGATTTTCTGTGGTTTTCTCTGTAACTCTCGTACTGAATTTAACGGCTTACATCAGTTAAAAGTTCGCAATAAAATTACATTGCAATATATTTCGAATGATGTATTATAAGTAATTTAATCATAATTAGAATTGGAGATATTGGAATAAAGATGTTCTGGGCTTTCTGTGGTTTTTCTCTGAATCTCCCGTACGGAATTAAATTGCTATGCAATTCAAAGTGTCACTAATACTTAGATTGCACTAATAAGTAAGCATAATTTTATCACATAATTTGAAAATTCATTTCCTTAATTGTAATAATATGTTAAACCGTTTGTTTCTTTGTATTATAGTTTTTCAATTGATTGATGATTGATTCTATCAACTAATTTGTTGTTTGCTTGTTTGTATTAACGTGTTTCTTTAGATGTCAAAAAATAAATGAATAACATTATGTCAATTTCTTTAATTGCAATAATATTTTAAACAATTTGATTCTTTGTATTGTAGTTTTTTAATTGATTGATGATTGATTCTATCAACTAATATGTTGATTGTTCGATTGGGTTAACTTGATTCTTAAAGTATCAAAAAATAAATAAACAATATTTAATTTAAGCGTACAGAAACGTTGCTATTGTTTCGCCAAAGATCTTATTTTCACTTTAACGAATGCCTAGTAGGTAATGTGCACATTAACGAGTGTCTAGTCGGTAATGTGCAGATTATCTAGGTAATTCGCAGTTTACCTAGTTAATTTGAGAAATGAAACAATTCTCCGTACTTCAATGGATCACTCTAGTTAATGCGCAGATTACCTAGCTAATCTGCTGATGAAATGTTTTCAAACATTGGGTATTTAAAAAAACTGCTGGTTCCTCATGTTTTTCAGTGAAGATTGGTTTAAGACAACATTTAGGGGGACAGTAACAAACTGAGCAAAATCAATAATGTTTGTGATCACCCTGTCTCATTAAATAAACGAAATTACCTGCAACTTTAGGATATGTTAATATAAATCCAGTACAATTTGTGGATGAATTTGCATTTTCAAAAGATAGTACTTTTGGAGCGTGGTTGAAATAATTGAATCTTCAAATTAATTACGCGGCGTCAATAACCCCTTACGAAATTTCAACTCTGGAAAAATACCTAAAATCTAGCTTGCTTCTTTGCCGATAATTTGCTTAATGTTTACTATATTCAAATGAACTTTTGACAAAAGTTGCCCAATATATCAAGCTTTTAACCTATGTAATAAAAAAATTTCTATCTTTCGCGCTAGCGCAGTGAAAACGTTTTACGTGAAAATGCTCATATTTCATGAGATATTTAAGATATTTGTATTCCGATTGCAGTATATTGTTTCAAAAGCGGTTTTTTTTTTTTTTTTCAATTTATCTCAATGTGGGAATAATTTTCTTTTAAAACTCTGTATATTATAAATAAAAAATATGTTAATTTTTTGGGAGTTTTAAAGTAATGCTTATGTAACCGTTATGTAATATGATATCGTTTCACAAATTGTATTGGATCTATATTAACATATCCTAAAGTTACAAATCATTTCGTTTATTTAATGCTACAGGGTGATCACAAACATTAAGGATTTTGTTCAATTGGTTATTGGCCCCTTAAATGTTGTCTTAAACCAATCTTCTCTGAAAAGAATGAGGAATACCCAATTTTTTAAACACTCGATGTTTGAAAATATTTCTTCGAGAAATAAGTTTTTAAATTGAAAAAAAAAAAAAAAAAAAAAAAAAAAAAACCCTGACCGTTTGCAAATTTTGCTAAATTTTTGAGCAGCAGTGTATATATGAATATATTGGTATTATATTGTACTATTATGCATTTATTTTTTTTTCCCACAAAAAAAAAGTTTTAGAAAAGTTTTGGGAAAAGACAAAACCTTTTATATATACTGCCCCCTAGTAACTTTATAAGCCCATAATAGGTTGGACATTATAATTTACAATAACAAGCAACAGTGTATCATTCAATTCACCTAAAATGTAGCTGGCCACTTTTTTGGCCCTACCCCCTGAATGTAATAGATGTAAATATAATTAGGCTTAGATAAATAATAAATTTCTTCAGCATAAC
Source organism: Salticus scenicus (assembly GCA_963930645.1). NCBI lineage: Eukaryota > Metazoa > Arthropoda > Arachnida > Araneae > Salticidae > Salticus > Salticus scenicus. The sequence goes on along the minus strand of OZ005653.1, from coordinate 324,392,053 downwards.
ATTTTATAACAAATGTAAAATTTGCGCCTTTTTACTTTCTCTTACCCATAGGGTCGAGAAAGTATTGTTTTAGGGTCAAATTTTCGAACGTGAGTTTTTGTCATATTTACATGTTCTGAGGCCCCCTGAATACAAAAATCATGTTTTTAACGAATGGTCTGTGTGTCTGTCTGTCTGCGTGTGTGTTATCAGCATATCTCAAGAACAAATAGTAGCAGAAATTCCAAACTCAGTATTCTAAATGTGTATCATATAGAGATGCTACACTAAGCTTTTCGTTGAGATAAAGCCAATGGTTCGTGTACAGGGACTCTCAAAAGTATTCAAATACATTACGACTGTGGGGGAAATTGCAGGTAAGTAGAGTTTAACATCTATAGACTGCACTAAACCAAATGAAACGAATATATATTTTGTGTAATAGAGATAGTCAAATGGGAAAAAATTTCGTGTATGTAGGAGCCTCGCCTGCCCCCCTGGGGGGGGGGAAGTCCCCCCTCGAGGGGAATAAATTTTCATGCTGGGTATCTTTCATAAGAGCTCGCCAATACTTTTAACCCCTTAACGCGCGCTGTCCTCGCTGCAAGGACGCAAAATTTAAGATCCAGCTGCAAAATTTCACCCCGGAAATTTTTTAGCAAAAATTCACGTTTATAACATATCAGAAAAGGCCGGTTTTTTAAACCTTAAAATTTAAAATTTCTTTTAGTTTAATTTAGTTCATGAATTCCGGAGGCAGTATAATTTAAATGTTTTAAATTGTCTTGCACCGCAAAGGGTTAAAACGAATGGTTGAATCATCGATCTGCGATAATTTAAAATAAAGTTATCGATTGTTTTCATTTTTAACTATTTTTTTTAATGTAATATTGAGAATAAATTCAACTTCTTTTTTGGATATTTAGTGTTATACTACTTCTCTAATATGGAAACCGTGTGCACTATCGTGGAAGGTATTTTTTTTAAATAAGAATTATAATAAATTATTTTTACTGAGTGAATTTGTATAGGAATATATAGAAGAAAGTCGTGTGGTGGCCACAACACACTAGTTATTTTTTGTCAGTGGATGTGCTTTACTAATAATATCTTACCATTTCCAGGAAAGCTGTTCGGGAATTGAAATAAATTCCTTATAGAGATATGGTAAATAATGTATGTTTTAAGCTAAATATTCATCGCTTGTTTCTTGTACATTAGAAACGGGGGGTTAATGTAACCGAATTAAATTCTATATAAATGTAGGTGCATTAATGAAACGGGGGGAACTAATTATCACACACAGAACTAATTATCATATAAAACACTTCCTAAGACTAATTTGAGTTGTTTAACATAGTTTACAAAACAGTACTCGTTATCTTACCTCTTAATCTCCACCCTGTATTTATAGTATTAAATTTCAGGGTAAGAGAAAGTAGTGTGAGTGACACACCAGATTATTTTTTATTTTTATGAACATATATTTGAAAATTTGGGTCAGAATTTCGATGTTCGTATATGGATTTCATTTTTCTCGGAGAGTAGGTGATTTCTGTCAATCGCCTACTAACAAAAACTAGAAATTTTTTAGTATCTATCTTCACATTCAGTTTCGTCAGTAACTCAAACACATTAAGATCCTTTTTTACAATATGATCTTTCAATACGTTTAGTTGTCTTTTAAATCCAAAAGTTTTGTCACTTGGAATTAGTATATTTTCTCGACCATCTAGCAGTAACTCATTGAGTTGTTTCAAGTGATGCAAAGTATCTGATAAATAAGCTGGAATCTCCACCCACACTTTATCCTTAAAGATTTTAATAAATCTTGTTTGTCGTTTTGTTGAAAATGTGCATAGATTTCTTTTTTTAGCTCATAAATCTTTATAAGAACTCTGCCTTTACTTAAAAAACAGATTTCAGTGCATAATAACGTTTTTTTTTTTTTTTTTACTGTTTATCAATGTTTTCGCAGATGTTTTTAAAATAGAGTTTCATTTCAGTTCTTTCCTTTAATGAGGTTTACTATTTTTATAGTATCATTAAATACCTTTTGTTCTTCATTACCAAGATATTTTAATATCAACTCTTCTCTTAAATGGTATGTAAAAACAACACTGGTATTATTTTCGTTCACACAAATAGCAAAGTCTATTATGGAGCCAACTCTGGAAGCAACACTCACCGTACGGATTCTAATACAAATTTTCTAAGAAACCTCTTCGTCTTCTTCTTTTTCTTTTCTTTTTCAGATCTTTAATTCCTTATTTCTTACTCAACCCTTAATAATGTTTCACGGAACGATGTTTTACATTATTAATATCCAATGGGTAAATATATTTTTGACTTACATTTTAAACCTTTCAAGAAATATAATATTCTAATAAATTTAGAACTACTCATAGATAAGTATCCAATGCAGATAAAAAATTCAAACCAATAACTATGCCTGATGACTACAATTAAAAATTTTGCGATTAAAGTTTATGCCATTTATCCCCTCTCTCATCCAAAAAATTCCGAAGTTTAATGTTGTGTGTATGAGGGACTCAGAGAACTCAGAATTTAAAATTAACGTCTGTATATTTTTGATAAATATTAAAAGATACAAATAATATCAAGATTTTTCTGCAAACCACCAAAATTTTGTTGCAGAGCACCGGTTGCCTACCTCTGATTTGGAAGAAGGCATTTTATTTTTGTGTAAACATGCCAAGTCTTCCGTTTTTCAAGGGAGAATTTATACCGGAAAGTTTTTAAAAAGTCTTCATTTATAATCGTGAAAAATATATTTCACAAATTTCTTTCTTAAAGATAGTGGTGCTAACTCTAAGTTAAAAAAGATAAAGTTGGCAGCTATGTATAAGTTTTTAATAAAATACACAAGTAAAGGAATATAGATTTACTTAAAGTCTTTTAAATTTTTAGGAACACCAACATTGTGATTTATGGTCACATAATTTTTGTAATAATAAACTTTCGTAGATAACCCTTATACATTATTTTCAACTTTTCTTATTTATCAAAAAGAAAACACTTTTAAACAGAAGTAAAAATAATAATAATAATATAATAATAATAAAAATAAGTTTGTCCCATTCAGAAATAAATAATGTTTCCAACGTAATTTTTAATGTCGATTACAACTAATAAAATATTTCTTTAATTATTCATTGACAATCTAGAATGAAAGTCAGAGCTTTGATTTTGAGCCTAAATAGACTGATATCTAACAATTTTTAAAAACAACTAACATGTAATGTTACAAGGAATTCGACTTAAAATTTTCCACATAGAAAATAAAATTATAAAACACAAATTTTCTTAGAATAATTTAAAATTCTTACTAGAAATTTAAAATTTTTACTTTTTTCTTTAGACATTCAAAATTACAAAATATAGAAAAAATAAAAATTATTTTTTTTTTTTTAATGATGTACTTGTTTAAAGGTAACATTTAAATAAAATTATCGAATTAAAAAAAGGTTAAATATGTAGCTTTTTAATGGGTCAGCAAAAAAAAAAAAGTAATTTCGGGTTTTCAGTGTAAAATAAAATAAATTTTCTTCTACACAAAAAATGAACTGTGATCAGTCAAAATGTCTTTTATTCTGTTCGATTACCTTTTGCCATTTTTTTTTTTTTTTTAATTTCATGAATCTGCGCTCATAGAACTATCTGGTCCTTATCAGCAAACAACTCAACTAAGAGCGATTTCAGGTAATCGTTAATACTGAATTTTTTACCGTCTAATGTTTTGTAAACATTGAAATAAATGGTAATCTGCTGTTGCAAGTACGGATCTATATGGAGGATGCAACATCACTTCCCAACTAACCTCCAATAATTTTTTATCTGTTGCTAAATATGTCATGATGTTGTCGTTGTAAAACACAATTCCTTTTCTATTTGCCAATTCTATCTCTTTCTCTTTCATTGCTTCCTCGAATTTCATATGTTGTTGGCAGTAAACATCTAAGTTGATCCTTGCTTGCTTGAAAACAGCTCAAAATACTCAACGTCTTTGTAATTCCACTAATTTGACAGCATGATCTTCTTCTGTTGTTATTCAGCTTTCAATATGGTTTGTGCTGGTTCGTCACGTGGACTATGATTTATTCAATCTAGAACTCCTACATTGATAGGCTGACGCATTCGCCATTTTCTAGCGCACAAGACCGGCTGACGATTTATTATTGGTGGTTTTTCGACAATAAATTGCACGAATAACTCCACTAAAGGGCACCGCCTGTTTATATTTCCTTCTAATCCAGAAAAAAGGAAAATTGGATTATAAATTGCAGATGTAACTCGTGGATACCCGGAGTAGGAGCACAACTTTTTAGCGTAAGATTTCCTTTATTTTCAACTTATTTCATTTTAATTTGAAAGTTGTTTGACAAATTTAATATGAATGTACTGTTTTTTTAAGTTATTGTTTTTACATTCTTTTAAAATGAGCTTTAAAATTACATTTCTTTTAACGTGAAAGGTTGCAGTTTTGAGAATGTTGGCGATGTTCTTATAATTGCCAACTTGTTTATTTTGTGATAAGAAGTTTTAGCTCACTTGATCTGTATAGAAGTTTAAAGGCAATAACAACGCTAATCAGGTAACCTAGCTTTTTCTACCGCCAATACCTTCCCAGACGGGCTAGAAAATGGCGGACACTGCGTCAGCTCTTATTATTGTAACATTTTTCATCACCAGTGATAATTCGTTTAAAAAAAAGGATCGACTGCATTACGTTTGAAAACCGTATCACAAATTTTGATTCATTGTGTTAAATAAATTCCTTTCAATTTATGCAGAAGTAAACCATCGATCTTCTTAATGAATCCATGACACCTTATGCAATTTTCAGTTGTGTGTGATACATTTAGCCTTTTTGCAACTTCTCGTGCACACACACATCAGGGATGGAACACGAGTACAGAATTCATACCGGTATTTGTTTAAGAAATTTCTCTACCCATAATATCGTTGATTTAAGAAGTAGAAAATTTTGTTACAATGATAGTGGTATGAGTTCTGCGCCCGTGTTTCAACTAGAGATGTAAAAAGCCCGGGAATTTTGCCTTGTACTTGTTAAATTTATAGACGTTAAAAGCACTATTTAAAAATTGAAAAATCATAAAAAACATCTGAATGTGAGATAACATTTTGAACATCTCTAATCTAAGAAAAAAAAAAAAAAAGATAAATTCGCAACTTGTAAAAACTTTCAAAATTCCCTTGTTTTGGAAACTTTCAAACTTCCCTTTCCAAAAAACTAGGTTTATTCCCTGCTTTAAACCCGGGTTTTTCCCCCGCTCACATCTCTAGTTTCAACCCTGACACACACACACACACACAAAAGATGGTGTTGTTTTTTCAAGTCTGATTTATTTTAGATTTTTCTGTTTTTTTTTTATTTGGATCAAAGAATGAAGGAAGTCTGCTAAGACAGTCTTTTTATCTTTGGAACCTTTATGTGCTCTAGTCTACCGCGCATATATAAAATAAATAACTTATAAAACGCTGATTTTTTTTTTCTGCTTATTATTACTACAATGACAGAAAATTTTAATTGATATACTGAAATAATTATAATTATTTTCAAATAGGGTGAACTTGTATATTGTTTCTCAGTAGTTTTCTATATATTTAAATATATATATATATTGATTTGAAATAGTCGTGAATTATAGAAAATACTAAGACAGGACATGCATGGATATCATATATACTATCACATATAAAAATCCTCTTAAAGTAAACCTAAATTATGGAGAAATGCATTATTGAATGTACGAGTTTCTGGCGACATGCGAAATTCAGTTGAGAAGACTCTATAAAATTTCATTGACTATTCTTCGTTTTAAAATGAATTCACCGAAATTGTTACTTGGAAAAATATTTTTACTAAAACATCGAACAAATTTTGCGATAAAATAAATTTACAAGGAAGATTTCAGGCCATTGTTAAAATGTAAACACTTTAAATTAACTTTGTTAAAAATTTTAAGTTTACACTTCAGAATTTAATTGAATTCTAATAATAATCATCATTTAAAATAAATAACATTTTTCAGTAAAATTAAAATCAAAAAAGCATTGTCAGATCATATATACGGGAGAAATAAACACGCGATTTCCCTTAAATTCTCCATTTTTGATTCAATTAACCAATAATTTATATAAACTAGCAAACAGTTGCAGTTTATTGCAAATATGTATAAATCATCGGAGAAAGTAGTGACCAAAATTCAATATTAATATGCTATTAATTTATATATATATAAATTATGTTAATTTTTAAAACGAGTGTTTTTCGTATTTTCAGGATCATATTTTAATTTATTATAAAAATAGAAAATATTCAAATATTACAAAGGATCAGTGTTTTTCAAAGCACGCGTGGAAAAGTTATCCACCCTCTTTAACGATTTTTCAATACGTTTCATGTTTCATGCAGAATATTTCAAAACCTATTTCCCGCTGTTATTTTCCTTACGTTTTATTTACATTTAATTCTAATTTTATGATTTCCAAGCATATTAAACATAATGTTACTATATGCTAGCTCGAAATTATTATTTTTTTTTGGAGCTGTTATTGAATCTGACAGCGTTGGTTACGCAGAAAATTCTGAAATTAATATCAAATGATTTTTTCTGGTAGCAATTGTTATATATTTTGAAAATTAATAATATTTTATGAATTTAATATTTTAAATATTTTATCTTTATGGAGAAACGTTAAAATGTGCAGACATAAGGGAAAATGTATATATGTGATATATTGTAGTTATTTAAAGCTCTTCTATTTCCATATTTGTTTAGAGATATTATAGCTTTTATTGAGTTTACAATATTCTTTAATTGTTATTACATTGATATAGACTATATTTTATAGAACTGTACATTGAGTCAACCTGGTATCAAACACTATAGAATATAACATTTTCCAATAATATTTTAGTGGGAAAAAAAAAAAAAAAAAAACACGTTTAATACGTAAATTTAACTGGAATTTTTCTGTTTTTGAGTTTTTAAAGTTTTGAATTCTGATGTGTTTAAGTATACGAACTAATAATTTTAAAATACATGTTTCGTACAAGAACTTATAATATAGACAAATATTTAAGCCAAAAGGTTATAAATATGAAGTTAAATATCGTAAACATAGGTTTTATGTAGTGAAACAGCTACAATCACAGCACTATGAAAATATTAAATTAAATAAAAAGGTTAAATGTAAATCTATCGATATTTTCAACATAAAAATGATTTTTCTTTTAATCGTTATTCTGTTAAAACAGAAAGTTCGTTTTCTGTTAGAAGCATTGCGCATTTTTCTGAGTCGAAATCGTTGCCAAGTAGGAAAGAAAGATGGAATAATTTCAAAAAATATATTTGATGCTAGAAAAATTATTAAAAGTATTGCAGGGGAAAAATATTTAAAAATTATAATTTCACTACATTTACTAGTACTTTTAAGCATATAAACTAAATATTCTCATGCTTCATAAAGGTCAATATATCATACTTTTATATGCAATATTTTGCCTAAAATTATAATAATTTCAGTCTTAGAATGTTTTTAATATTAAATAAAGGTATATAAACTTGTTTTTATAAAACATAGAACTACGTTTTCTTTATTTATCTACTTACTGCACATATCTCGAAAGCAGATTCGTTGTCCTAGTTTAGTACTTTTTAAATTTAAAATGAGAAATAAAATTTATCCGCAAATTAACAATTTTAACATTGAATTATTTAAAGTTTCTAAATTAAAACGCAAATATATTCATAATCACTTTTTATTTTCATATTTTATTGCACCAACTACTATATTGTGAAACTTTAAAGATATATTTAAAACTCATTATTTTTTAAAAACAAAGTTTTTTTTTATTACTTTAAATAAAGTAATAATTGTGATAATGTTGTTTTTCTAATAATACTTTACAAAATTTGAGCTTTTCAGATCTTTTTTTGTCAAAAAAAGCCATGCGAGAATTAAAATATACTTAACTTGCACGCTTTGTACGATTGCTTATGACAAAGCAGTTCCTTTTGAAAGACTGTAGGAGGGATTAAAAAGTAAATTTAAATTATATATCAATCAGTTATAGTAATTTTTAGCATGTTTTTATAATTTATTTTAATTTAGTTCACTTACTTTTTCAATTTAGATGCTAAAATTTATTTTTACTCCAGGAGCTTTTGTAAGTAAAAGGTAAACATTTCTGACATTATTGTAATTAAATCGATTTAAATTTTACAATATCAATGAAATTTAGTCAAATATTGATAAACACTAAAGTATTTGTTTTTGACAACTTTAAATATTGGCATTATTTTAAACATTAAACAAAAAACACAGCTAAATTTATGTTATTGTCAAGTTTTTTGAAAAAAATATATTCTTTTGGGCGGAGCATATTCTAGCTATAATCCCGCCTTTTAATGTAAAAAAATATCTTTTCATAATCTGCTTTGAAAATGCAATTCACCAGTTTTACAAGTTCTTGTAAATAAACAAAGTAATGAATTTTACAATGGAAAATAAAAAAATTTACACTTCGTTTCATTTAATATTGATAATTATTGAATAGTTCCAGATTAAGTAAATAATTTACTTAATATATAAAATAACTTCTGAAGAATTATGTTTCATAACTAAATAGAGAAGATTATAGACTGAGTTATTACTGTAAGTAAACCTCATCATAGAAGGCACCCCCAATGTATACGTCTGTGATTTTAGACATACAAGATTGGAAATCAATAAAATAGGAAATAATCTTTAAATCCTTTCCAATAACCCATGTGAAACAATGGGTATGTTATAATTTTCAAATTTCCTCACTTTCTGTAATCTACAAGACGAAACTACAAAAAAGCATTTTTATAAATGCTTTTCATAGAAATTTTTTGCATCTGTTTTCAATTAATAAGCATATTGGTAATTTATTTTGACTATTTGAACCCATTTCAATTTTCCCTCATTTTGTCTAAGTTAGTGTGAAACTTGAATTGAAAAGACTTATACAGGTGGAATTTTAACTTGATATAGATGCTTTTTACCTTTTTTATAACAACAAAAGGAAATTGTTTGATTTTTGTTACAGTGGGTCCCAAGAACAGTAATCGAATGCAGCGCCATCACACAGAAGTATTTTGCGATGGTTATACACTTTATAGTAAATTTAGTTTCATAAGTTATTTTTTGTAATTTTAATTTACGTGTCATTCAAATAATTAACATTGGTTTAGATAACTAGTATTTAACTTACAATTATTTTTGCACAGAACAGCATTGGGCCAATATGCTAAACAGGCCAAATGACACTTATTTATAGTTTAAAAAGTTTAGATTCATTTTCAGATAGGTTAGATAATATTGAAGTAGGTATAGAATCTATGGTAAAATGGCGTTCAAAAGGAGTGTAATACAATGAAATTTTTTTGATAGGAGAATTTAAGGACACATTATTGACAATTTTGAGTAATGTTGCCAAATTTAGATTTAATAATTACTAATAATTTTGAGGAGTGATATTTGATGTACATAACAGACGATTAATTTTCGAAGTGATTAGGCAACCGTCACAATTAAAATTTAGTGGTGGATATTAAGTAAAAAATACCCTAAATTTGGTAACAATGAGGATTGTCAGATTGATGGATTTGAGGATTGCCAATTGATTTTGAGGCTGCTGTTCAAGCGAACCGCGATTCATTTGATAAGCAGTATTAGTTTTTAAAGATAGAGCCTCATTACATTCACAAGTGTAAATTATGAAATTTGTATTAATCGTCATTAACGATTTTATTGGTCTTGGTATCCACACCATCAGTTTTTAAATGTGTGTTAAATTTTATTACATCCTCCCACCTCACCACTATGCTGTATCATATATAGCATATTACAAAAACTGTGAAAAGTGTTAAATAAATAAATTATTGGAAAGCTATTTATTTATTTTTTTTTTTACATTAATATTGTATAATTTAATTACCAATATAATGAAAAAAAAAATGTGTTAGCAATATTATTGAATTTTTTGGTAAAACCCAACATTGGTAAAATATTGGCATCATATTGAGCTGATTTTGGCTCAATATTGTGCCGATATTGAGGTTCTTGTTGTGTAAGAAAAATTGCATCAATATTGTTTCTCAATATGTAATCAATATTGATAAAATGTTGGTGCAACTTTTTTCTTATAATTAGCAAAATTGTTGACTTTTTAATATTTATTTAATAATAACATTTTTTTCCCCTTTTCTTTCATTTTCTTACTTTTATTTTATTTATTTTTTTTTTATTTTTATTGTTTTTTTTTTTCTTTTTTTTTTCCTTCTTTTTTTTTTTCCTTCTTTTTTTTTTCCTTTTTTTTCCTTTCTTTCTTTTCCTTTTCTTTCTTTCTTTTCCTTTTTCTTTTTTTATTTATTTTTTGTACTGCCTGTGTGCTGTTGGTATTATATTCTAATCTTTTAATACAACACCAAGTACATGACTGTGTACAATATTGTACTTTACTACATATTATTTTGTTCTTGAAAATATTACCGTCAAGAAAAACTACTTTAACTTTTACTCATTTTAGAAATGGAAAATTGGCGCGGTATTCATATCATAATAAATAAAACAAAATTCTCTTCGTATTACACCAACGATTTTACAGGTAGAGAAATATTTTAAACGAATACTGGTATGAGTTCTACGCCAATTTTCCAATCCTGTTATTCTTGCACAAAATAATACATTTATATGGAAATTCTAAAATTTTCCCCTTTCATTTGTGCATCATCCTTTTTTAAATAGTTTTTTAACTTTTTGTAGCATAATTTCTGTTAAAATAAAATAAAAAATAATATTATGAAAGAAATTTATAAAAAAAAATCATAAAACAAGCATTTTTCAAAAGAAATTGTGAATTCAGAAATCTTTTTCAAATCGATCTGATCATTTTTATTGCTATAAATCTTAAACGATATTTTAAACTTAAAAAAGTAAGATATAATTTTTTCCTAAAATTAAGGTACATAATCATCAAAACAAATAAACTATTAAAAAAAAAAAAAAGTAACAAATGATAACGATAACCAGATCATCTGACTAATATAAATCTTTCTTTTCACAAGTTGAAAGTATTTCTTGCCATTTTTAATTTATTATTAATTTTTATAATACGCATTATTATTGAAAATCTATAATAAATATGCCATTTCATACTAAAGTTTAACTTTTACAACTTTAACAGAACTCTGCTTTCCGAAACTCTTCACGATATCTGTTATTTGACTATTTTCCTTCAACTTTACATAATAAATATTTCTCGCCAATTTAAACTTTTTATTGAATTTTATAATACACATTTTTAGTGAAAATCTCTGGTAAACATTTCTTTATATATTAAATTTTAACTCTTTTATAACTTTATCAAAACTCGATTCGCAAAAATTCTACTTTCGATCGCTATTTGACTCCATCTTTCTTCACTCATACATAAAAAGTATCTCGCACCAATTTTAATTTATTATTCAATTTTATAATACTCATGATGAGTAAAAGTTTATCGTATCATTTTACATTAAATTTTAACTTTTATAACGTTATCAAAACTCTTTTCTCCTTTGCGCAATCTGACTCCATCTTCCTCCACTCTTACATAATAACTTCCAGTCGCTCCAACAGCAGCGCAAATTCCCGTCAGTTCACCCAAGCGATCGACATGAAAGTGAACTGCAGCACTGGCGACAGGCCATAAGTGGCGGTAGTGACCGATCTGCACATCTACCGGCGAATTACATCCCGCCACTACTTTTGAATCCAAGCCAGAGTAGCAAATCCCCCTTTCTTACCCCACTGCATCATTTTCCCGGTATCCCAAATCGAGTTGTTTCTAAGGAAAGTGTAAAACTGCAATACTGCAGTTTTAAACCTCCCAAAACTTATCCTGTCTTTGAGAAGAAAAAGAAAGAAAATAAATTAAATAGGGAGGGGGGGGGGGATAGAAATTTTCATAGCGATTTAGGCTTTTATAATATTTTTTATTTAAATTTGACGGACGAAAAATGATGCAGTTATAATGCAAAGTTTTACTGCATCTAATTTAATTTACATGCGAACTGCGCATTAAAAATTATTATTTTGTCAGGAAATCAGAAGAAAATCAATGTTTATCATTGATCCAACCATTATACATTCAATCAGTGTTGCCAAATTGCGCGATTTTTTTATTTCATAGTCACCAATAATTTTGAGAAGTGATGTTTGATATACATAACAGACGATTAATCGTCGATTATGTGCATTAAATATCACTTCTCAAAATTATTGGTGACTGTTGAATAAAAAAGGTACGCGCAATCTGGCAACACTGCATCCAATGGTATATTTATCAGTTTAAAATTAAAATAAAGTAAATGGCAACTCCTATAAATGTTATCTATGTAAGGTATAGGATTTATACAGATAATATTTATAAAAAAACCTGAATAATGGTTAAATATTTGCATTTATTAAATATATTTAAAAATTATATAAATGTTTCTAGTTTTCTTTCTTTCTTTCTTTTTTTTTTTTGGGGGGGGGGGAGGGGAGGGGAGGGGCGAGGCTTTATTATAGAATTCCAATTCTTCATTTTTTTATTTTTTATTTTTATTTTACACCGGAATTTTTGAAAAGAAAATTTTTAAAAGAATTTTTTACGATTGACTTAAATTAATCGTAAAAATTATTTTTTAAGGATACTATTTAAAAATTGTATAAAGTAAATTAATAAATAAATTTTTAGTTCAAAGAAAGTTGCTAAGGAAAATAATAGCAAGCATATAACATCATTATTCATTTTGGGCGACAATCTGATTGTAATATTACTTAAAGTATTTTCAATTTAAATTACTTAATATTGGCATAATTTGGTATAAAATTTTCAGTATATTATGAAAATAAAAAATAAAATAAAATAAAATTTACTATTTTTTTTTGTTTCATGTTTAAAATAATAATAATAATAGTAATAATAATGTTTTAATGTAGTTATGAAAGAAATAATTTCAAATACAATTTTATAAGTGTATTGATTTACTCTAGCAGATAATTATTAATTACTAAATATGCAGCATTACTAATTTTTGCTTAATAGTTCATAGATAGCAGTGTGCAATTCACAAATACACAGCGAAAGGTTTTTTGTTTAGTCCTTTTTCGCTTTCCCAATATTTTGTTATTTTATAATTCGGATCTTGATTTTTACACTACTGTCTTTTTATTTTTAATATATTTCAAACTTGTACACTATATTATTTTTCGTTCTTGTTGAATTACTTTATAAATAGGCCCTACCAGTTACTTGTAAGTAGAAAGCGACGGGTTCGATCATAGATTATGTTCGTGATCGAAGCATTCTAAGTTTTCCATGGTTTTCTCTGATACTTGCGGAAATACGGGCAAAGGTTGATTTTAAAGGCTACTGGGGGAGTGTATTCCATCTAGGCTAAAACAAATTGTAGTCAATCGATTTTAAGCCCTATACCAGCACTTACTTTATAAAAAAGATTAACACTGTAAATTCATGTATAATAATAATAATGTTTTAATATAGTTATGAAAGAAATAGTTTCAAATACAATTTTATAAGTATATTAATTTAGGTAAATAATTGAGGTACAAATACAGTAATTCTTAATTGATTAGTTAATTGAGGAATAATACAGTATATTCTTAGCTGTGTTGTAAAAGTCGCGGAACTTATTGAACAATCGTTCCTAACTTGTGATATTCCTTGTCCTAACTCTAATTTTAATTCTGTTCTATAATCCTAATAGGCAACTGACCCTTCTAAACTAAATTTATATAAATTAATATATATATATAAATATATATATATATATATATAAATACTAACATATCAAAATAATATTTGTGTCTTTTTTTCCTATTGATCAAATCTAAAACTATTGCATGCGTTCATTTATTTTTGTAATCACTGAAAAAAAAGTAAAGGATCAAAAATACTCAAAAGTGCGTAAAATTGTGTCAAATTTGAGTATATCGCATACTCAAAATAGCTTCGAATCATACTCAAATTGAAAAATCCCATGTAACTTATTATTGAATATAATAATAGGCTCAAAAATTGGCATCGATCATCGTGAATACCAATATTCCAAACATAGATTCTCAGTGATACATTCTTCTGCAAACCGATATATACTGGTACCCAGTATATACTGGGCGGTTTCATATGAAAGAAACGAAATAGAGCTCTGGAGATTTGAGGGAATAAATTTTGTGTTTGAAATCTTCCTGTTTAAACGTGTAGCAACTCTATTAAAGAATTTCTTTTAGTTCAGCATATTTATAACAAATTATGAAGTGATCACATATTAATTTGAAAACAGGATATATTTCCCAAATAAATCAAGCATATTTTCCTTTTTGAAACAAATTCCTAACAGCACATCTTCTCCAAAATGACGTCCACAGGATATCCTATGGATGAAAATGACATCTACATACATCAATGGACATCTTCAGGATGTATTATGGACAAATGTGTTTTTAGGGAAATTACTCATTTCGAAATGAATACGTTCATTCACTCATTTTTGAGCACTTCACCTTTTTTACAGTGTAAATACTTCAATACTATCCAAATATTTAAACTCATATTTAAGGCCTTTTTCTAATCCCTTTAAGTAACGCTGCTCTGCATGAAAATTGCCCCAACACCATTTTTGCAAATTCTTATGTAAAATGACCTCTTGAATCCGAATAGGACGCCCATTTTGCCCTATCACCCACCGTTTTTTTAGGGACGGCCCCCTATTTTTTACACTTTTCGATAATTTTATGGCTATCAATTGGATTTTTAGGGAGGGAAAGGAATATTTTAACTGCTAAATATCTTCTGAGGGGGCTACAGATTTGGAAAATTCTAAAACATGAACATTTGCGGCAAGGGGAAAATTTAGGGGGAGGGGATTTGCCACTGAAATTATGTATTACATTTCTTATATTATTTTAATCTATTATTAATGTTATTTATTAAACATTATACATATTTTTTTATTTTTAAGTGCTAAATTAGTTCTGTTTCATTCTCCAAATCAAATTCATGACCATAAAATGACCGAACAGTGATAAAAATTGGGGAGGGGTTGGTGGCCCGAGGAAACTGTGGGGTGACTGGGGAAAATGGAGGTCATATTCGGATTCAGGAGGTCATTTTACATAAGAATCAGCTAGAATAGTACCAGGGCTCGAAATGTTTTTTTTTTCTTTTTTTTTTTTTTTTTCTTAGCGCAATGTAATAACTGTAGATATTAACATGTATGTCAATGAAGCATGGTAAATATCTATGAAAATACATTAATATGAGATTAAAAAAAAGTTCGAATACAGATAGAAGAATAACGAATATCCAAGATAATAAATATCTGTTAGTAATTAGGATAACATAAAAAGAAACATTAATGCAAACAGATTTAGTCTGAGACAATTCGAACTACAGTTACCACGAGCGAAAACTAGTTTAGGGTTTGACGCATTAATATTTAGTTATTATATACCTCAATATCATTATTTTTCGATTAAATTATCAGAGAGAGATAACGCTCCTGTTGTTTAAGGTTAACTTAAAATTTAGTAAAGTGATGGTAAGAGTAATACAACAAAATTCGGAGACACAAATATAAAATTCTAAAATGCTAATTTTGCAAAGCTTATTAATATAATATTTATTAAAAAAAAAAAAATGAAAGGAATTAGAAATAGTTATGACAATTTCAGGTAAAACACACATTGTAATATCTTGGTTTATAATGAGTGTAGAGATCAAAGCAACGTTCTTTGTGAAGCAATCTATATCCAAAGTTTGAAAAAAAAAATCTACAGAGGTTTTACATGATTTCCGAATATTTCCTAGTTTTCAGGCGTTTAAACAAATTTGCATAACTGAATATTTCAGTAAATATTCAAAAGTGAAAAACATAACTGGGTGTTTGAAGAGTTCCCCTCAAATTCGAACTTTGGACAATGGACGGTAATATATCCGAATTCTTTTTTGTAGGTCACTGTAAAGTAATACAAATTTTAAACAAGCAATTTACAATATCGACTATTCTGTAGCAAACATTTAAAATATAGGGTAAGTGCACCAGTGATTGACACTTTTAGAGCAATCTCTGATGTTTTTAATGTTCTAGTCATCAGAAAATATTTTTAGGAATCTTAGGTTAGTACATATGGCATGAAAGACATTCAGAACCACATATATGTTAAAACATATGCATTTGATAACAACTATTTTTTGTTATGAATTTTATTTGACATCCACTCAATGTTCCAGTCATTGACACTGCCAGTTTTTCATTTTATCAGTAATTGGCACCCTATTTTCCAGTGTTTGACACAGCAAGGGATTCATTTTACCAATTATTAGCACCCTATGCTCCAATGCTTGAAAACAGATGTTAAAATTCTTCTATGAAAAATATATGATTTTATTATTATTATTATTTATTAATTATTTTGGCATAGACGTCAATTACTGGAGCATGCCAATCACTGGAGCACCTACCCTACAACAGTTTTTCCGTTTTTCAATAATTTAATGAACTTCATATGATAAGCCCTAATAGTACATGGTATGTGTAATTTACTTTATACTTCCCTGTGCACTTCATTTGAGCGATATATAACTTTTTTTAATGTTTCAAACAATTTAAGAGTAGTAAAAAGAAATTCAATTAGTTTCAGACCATTGACCGCAACGTATAAGAATTCCATTTTGTATTTTTGTAAAAGAACATTTATAGGTCCAACTCCAATCAAAATCTTCATATGTCATGCGATGATGACCTATAATAAACCTACGAACATTTAACTCAATCGGATAAGACGGTTAGACTCTATCGCACTTCAATTTGTGATTTTCACAAAGTCTGTTATGATAAAGAATTTTTCTTCGGGTTCCTGTAAAAGAACTATATGTCTTACACTCATCAAAATCTATACCGGTCTTGCGACGTATGACTTATAACAAACTTACAAACAAACTTCAAGTTCAGTTGGATGAGATGTTTTGATGACTACGTGTTCAGTCACACAGAAACGCACATACACAATCATACATACGTCACCATAAGAGCAGTAAAATTGAATTTAAGTATAAAAAATCTGAAAGTCTTTTTTTTTTTTTTTTAATATTATTTCAATATATATATGTATATATATATTACATAGCATATCTTCGGAATGTTAAGAAAGAAAAATAAATAAAATAAAGCAATTGCGTTGATATATTATTTAAAAAAATTTGGCTGATGAAATAAACAAGTAACTTTTAGTTATTTTTGATTAATTCGTTTTAATGAAAGCGAATATAAAGTAAATATAACAATTACTACCGTGTATTTCGGAGACATAACTTAATATTTTGTTTTCATTCTTAAAAAAAAAATGCTCTATCAAGAACTGTTAAACTCGAGAAATTAAATAAATAAATAAATAAATAAATAAATAAATAAATAAATAATAAAAGATTTTGATGAAATTCTGTCACAAGCAGACTTTAGTTTAGTACGGAGGACTATTAGTTTTTTTTTTCTTTCAAATTACAATATCGCTTTCAAATTATTCAATTATATTTTCGATAAATGTCCAACTATCGTAAAACTGATATCGTAAAAATCAGTAGATTGAGACTGATAGTCCTCTGTCCTAATAAAAGAAGAATCACATTTGTATAGTTTTCAGACATTATGTATCTAAAATAATTTCATGTACATATTTTTCTTTTAATTGCTATCATCAAAATCTTATTATTATTACTATTAAATAATCTTCAAATCTAAATCTAAAACTACAGCTTCATTTTAATTTAAAATTCTTAAAAAAAAAAAAAAAAAAAAAAAAAAAAAAAACTCTCAATTATCTACATGAATACAAAAATTACGCACATTAAAATTCTACGATTTATTATCTATTTCTAATGCGTGTATGAATTTTGAATGAATCACTGACACGCTTAAATCTATATCTGAATCTAGAACTGACATTATGTAATGTCCGGAGTGTGCCATAATTCACTCCAAGAATCTAAAAGAAAACAATAACTTCCAAGTTACCAAGGTTACACAGCCAAAAAAGCGTTGCTATCCAGTAATTTTTTTTTTTTTTTTTCCCTTCACGAAATAGGACCGGCCTCTTTTCTGTACGACAGCAAAATTAGGTAAACTCAAACGAAATTATAGTCGGGAAATATCGATAATTCAGCACTCTCCGCAAGTTCGAACACCCTTTTAAGAGGATGAAATATGACAGATCGGGATCCGTACATTTTAGAAAAGGAAAAAAAAAGGAATTTAATTTTTCTATTTTTAATGAATATTTTCTTTATGAAATAAAAGGCGAAATTTCGCGTATTAAAAAATTGTTTCCGTCAAATATTTTTGACTTAACTTTTTTTTTATTATATTATTTTCGTCGATTTTTAAATTATATTTCATCTAATAAAGAATGAAATGCGGATTTACTCTTTATTAGTTTACACGTATGCGTATAGATGTATAGATTAATTTAAAAATGTAAGACTTAAAACGAATTTTTGTACAATTTTTCTTTCTGTTTAAACTATTTTTAATCTTGCTTATTTTTAAAACATCGTAGTTGCGTGAATATATATTTTATTTTTACAAATATTTGAAAAAAAAAAAAAATAATAACAACAAACACACCATTTGTAATATATATATATATATATATATTACAAATGTATGTATATAATAAGTACTTTTCTTTTATCTCCATTTTTTAAATAGAAAATATATTTAAAATTCCAGATTTTTTTTTTTTTTTTTTTTTTTTTTAAATGAATAGATAAATAAATAAATATATATATATAAGTATACGATTTCGTACTTATCGTATACTTTTAACAAGAAAAACATGAATAAAATGCATTAATAAAAGACTTTTAATGTGTAATTTTACATAAATAAGATTATTTGCAAACTCTTTCTCTATTTATTTTTCTCTTTATCTTAATATTACTGATTTTGTTATTTATTTATTTATTTAATTTTTAATCAGAAAAATAATCTAGTTTTTACCAGTAAGATATATGTATATAATGCAACTGAACATAAATTTCCTTAATAATAATAATAAGAAGAATAAAACCCCCAAAAATATTTTATGGTATTTCTGGTAGGCAAGAAAAATTTTATCTTTCAAAATTCTTTCAACTTCATTTTATGATAATTGATGTACTTTAAATTAATTTTTTGAAATTTATTGTATAAATTTTTTTATAATTTTGTTATTATTATTATGTATGATAGTAAGTTTTTTTTCCGCTTGCTGATTTTTATTTTAATATCTATAATGTATTAAGGAATAAAACAGTGTTTGCAATGTATATTTTACCACTGATATTTACGCTGATACCACTGCGGCTTAAGATGGGTGGAGCGGGTTACTAGTTTGCTGAGCGCCCAACTTCCCCACAAATCTCTGCAAGACCGTATGGTAATGAAGGCATAAAGTTAAAGTAAAGATATTACCGAAAAAAATAAAGTAAAATGAGCAAGCAAAAATTAAAACTTAACGAGAAATCCATGAAAATTTTAATTAATTAACATGTAATTATGTAACCATAAAGTAGTAAAGGTGACCTTTTGGTTTAAAATGAGATTTGAGACTATCTTCGAGTTGAGCAATTTTAAGGACATCAACAATTATGTTAAGCAATATATTCCATTATTTAAAGACATTCATTAAAAAAAAAAAAATCAATTTGATGAAATAATTTAACTATAATATTAAACACCTTCATTAATAACCCTACTTTAAAAAATATATATAATTACGGCGATGTTAATATAAACTTATTTTATGTATCAATTACATTTATAACTCCAATTTTAAAGCTAAAATAGTTATTTATATCCAGAAATGTTACACATTAGTGTTAATAATTAATAATATATTTGTCAAAATATTTCAATCAAATAAATTTGTAATATGAAACACATAGAACCAAAATTTAAATATAATTTAAATTATAATTGATGATTATTATTTATTTTTATATTTTTATTTTAAGTATTTGTGAAAGAAACACTAGAATAATCATATAATGTATTATAATTCTAGTGATACATTTATATTTTCCACTTTTTTTTTTTCATTCTTTTCCGAAATTGATAATTACTGATTACTTTAAATTACTGGTATCTTATATATTTTAATTGTCATAAGGTAATTTATTTGTTTACTTATAATTTATTTAATACCTATTTGCAAGATTGTGTAATTTGATATATTTTACATAGTTTTTAAGTTATATTGCTGTTTGTGTGTCAAGTAATGTATAATATAAAATAAATAACTTATTAATATATTTTTCACAATTGATTTTTCAAAAATTGGACTATAAAAGAATTTTTTTAATACTCTCGTATTTCTTTTTATCAATACTATAATTATATTTTCAGTTTTATTACGAAGTGTTAGGTAAAAAATTCTTTTAAAACTGTTATTTATGAAACATACATTATTTTTCCCCTATGAGATATTGAATAGCAGAATAAGTGAAGAAAAGAGTTAAATAAGTAAATAATAATAATAAAAAAATTACATAAGTTCATTAATTATTGATTTTGCAGTTTTACTATATTATACGTTGGTTTTATTTTTTCCATAACTGTCAATCCATCTGATTTTCTAACATCACTCTTTATAAATACTTTTGTTTTATTAGTAACTAAAAATCTGCAATTAAATGAGATAAACATAACTAACCTAAATTACTGATATTCGAAAATCGGGAGAGTTGACATGTACGAACTTGTATGTAACTTACTCATACTTGCCAACATACTAATTAATATTCCGTAGTATTGTTAGCCCCGCCTTTTTTTAACACCAGTATATTTTTAGAGTATTTTTCTTCTTATTTAATCGTAACTTCATTTGGAGAATATTACTCTAAACATTTTCTGGTGGGAAAAAAAGGGCGGGACTAACAACTCTACGGAATATTAATTAGGATGTTGATAAGTATGCTTACTACATATATTTTAAAATAGAGTTTAGTATCAATAACATAACAACTATTTAGTTTTAATGAAAAGTTTATTTGTTTATTTATTATTAAGACGTATT
Source organism: Salticus scenicus (assembly GCA_963930645.1). Taxonomy (NCBI): domain Eukaryota; kingdom Metazoa; phylum Arthropoda; class Arachnida; order Araneae; family Salticidae; genus Salticus; species Salticus scenicus. The sequence continues at coordinate 324,370,897 of OZ005653.1, read as the reverse complement.
AAGCTTACAGTTTTCAAATATAATTCGTCACTTATGTTTCAGTTAATATGAGACAAATAATTTATAACAGGGCACAAAATTTCAACTCAGATTACACTCGCCAAAAAAAAAAAAGTTTTAATCGCCACAAAATAGGATTGCCTTTTTTTGTTTTGTTTTGTTTTTTACGCATTTTGGGTTTTTTATTTTTCCTAACTATTTGAAAGAGTTTTACAAATATGCCTAAAATTATATATAGTAAAAGTGTGCCGTACATTATAATGTATGTTAAAAGTTAATGTAATGTAAAAGTTAATGTAATGTTAAAAGTCATTATAATGTATTTGAGATTTGAAAAAGATTAAAATATCTAATAACATAAATGCAAAGAGTCATTAAAGGAAAAAAGAAAAAAAAAAAAAAAAAAAGTCTTTGTCAAACAATATCATGTGAAAATCTTTTTATTATCAAGGATTAAGCTTCCTTATTTATCTGTTTATTTACTTAATTTTTTATATCAGAAATGTCTTTTTCGTCCATTTTATTCTTGTAATCAGACAGAATGTCAATGTGTATAACTTGTTCATTGTTGTAATTTGAAATAGCTATTTCGGAATCCCTTTTTCGATAAAATTATTGCTGCAAATCATTACAAGCACAAATTTTTGGTGTTTCAGTAAAAAACTGGAAAACGTGAACTGTTTTTTGATCATTATTTAACAAAATAAACATAGGTAGTATCTTTAAAAGAGCTCGGACTTATTTTCATGCGTCAATATCGCATAGGCAAACTTTCGCATTTCTCTTCTCTCGGGTAGTGGGCGACGGGCAAAGAGGATCTCTGCTCGTCTATTCTCACTCTACTTGGAGAAATCACAGTGGGAGAAAAAAAAAAAAAAAACTGCCGTAGAGATTAAAACCTTTTTGCATGAACTAAGCATTTTTCTTTTCCCAGGCTGGGGCTATCTCGGGCAGCGCACACACTGACTCGGCACTTCGAGAATCTAAAAATGAGAAGTTAAATATGAGGTTATAAGATGGCAAGATTTTGCCATATTTAAATCTATAAAAAGAATCTTTTCTGTCACCGTATCATGTAAGAATTCTATCTGTAACTAGACCAAATTTTTGGCGAGCTGGCGAGCGGAAATTTCGTTCCCTGATTTATAATAATTTCTTTTAAACAATATAAACGTACAAAATGAATTCAAGTAATGTTAAAATTTATAAGCAATAAACGAGGTCACAAATGAACATTGAATTAAGTTTTGCAATAAAATTTTATTATAAAATAATATTACAAAAATAATTTAAGAATATTTAACAAAGCACAATATTAATGCAAGAGACTATAAGATTAAAGTTTTTAAACAGTTAACATAATGATTATTCTTGCTTCATGTAAATTATTATACAAATGGGTGATGTTTGGTAATATATATATATATTTTCTTTTTTCAATTCTTGCATATACACTGTAAAAAATTTCTGCTAAAAATAGAACACTTCTGTAACTTACTAACAGAAAATTTCTATTGTCTAAAAGTACAAAGATTTAGCATAAAATTACATCTCAATCTGTCAACAGATATATTTTTTCTTTTAACCAGATAAACCCTTTAACCACTGTTACAGATTTTATCTAGTGGATGCATATTTTTTCTGTTTTATCACTGTAAAAAATATGTCCTATTTGCAGCCAGAAATTCTCTGTAATTTGAGAAAATACGCGTAAATTACGGAAAACTATTGCACTATTAATTTGAAAGTTTCTTATCTTCGAAAGTTTCTTATCTTCTTATCTTCATTTGGAAAATATCTTCTTCATTAATGAAACTTATTTTTATATAATGCTAACTTTATGTTGGATTATAAACGAAACAACCTATGTATTGCTAAATATTGGGAAATTAACCTATTATATATATATATATATATATATATATATATATATATATACGAATAACTTTCTTTTTAACTTTTTACGAGATAGGACACAAACATGGTTTTCGGTTTATATTTCTGCTTTGTTACGAATTCTTGCGCTTTTTTACACGCCCGAAAAGTAATCACACCTGAAAAGATATTTTTAAATTTTTAGGAGTCTTTTTTTTTTTTATTTGGTCTTGATTTTCAATCATATGTTTTTAATCATCTATTTGGACATTTTAAAAAAGTTTATCATCATGTGAGTGTTCAGGATATTTGTCATATTTAAAATTTTAGATGTCAATAATTCTCTTAATCTGTTGAATTTATACATGACATTTGAATTTCTGTCACACACACGTATCCCTATACACACACACATATATATATATCAATAGCTTTTAAAGTCTGATGAAATTTCTGGAATGTTAATTTATTTTCTTTAAAAACTTAAATATTAAATATGAGAAATGTTGAGATTACAAAAGCGTCAATAATAACGAAATAATTGTGACTGATTCATAATCAATATAATACTTGAAATTTTGAGAAAGAAATTTAATTAAATAAATTCTATCAATACTTTACAAATATTTAAACCAAGAAGACAAATATTTTTTAATTCAGTTTTTGTAAACTTACATTTTATATATTCTAACAGTTTAAATTTCTTTTCTTCCATACATTTTCTTTTTAAAAAGACTATTACAGTACAGCATTTTAAAAGATACTGTAAAAGACATTCTAGCTTCATTTTTTAAGTGTAAAGGTGTTTTTTACGTTTTTTTTAGTTCGACTATATAGAATTCCGCAAATGTCGACTTTAAATAGAGAAAAAAGAACTTTAAACGTTAAAGTTTCTAGAAAACCTTCAACAATAAGTTTAATTTTTTCACCTCTAATTTATCTATTTGTACAAGTCTATTTAAAGATTAACTTAACATTTTTTGTTTTATATATATTTTTTCTTTTTTTAATTGATTTTAAATAAATCAATTCTTAGACAAACCATTTTTTATTAATTTTTGTAATTTTTCTCATTCAACTTATTGATTGCTATTTTATCGTAACAATTAAAGAATGTTTTTTTGTGTATGTCTGTAAACAGAAATTTGTGATAGAAGTCTAAAGAACATTTTCTATGTAAGAGAAGAGATCACAAAAAGAGCATAGAGATTTCATAGCATGTAATTTTTTGTATTAAGTGTCATTAGATGCATTAGATGTCAAATCTAATATAAACTAACGAAATTAAGAATGTGTTTTTTATCAGCTTTATATTGAAAACTGTTTGAATAGCGATATAATTTATTTATTTTTATTTATTCTTTGTTCTTGGATCTAATGAAATTCATTGCACAATATGTACAGAAATAAATTTGTTTTTCCCACAGTAGTTCCCTCCTCCTCTTAAAAAAAGAAAAAAAAAAAAAACTGAATTTTTACATCATTTTTCATGTTTGATGAGTTATTTTATGCAATCAGAAATACTTTAATGGTGTTTAAAAAAAATCTTCGAATAACATTTCTTTGATGTACGTGGATATAAATTTTCAGTTTCCCATCGTACTATAGGTACGGGGAACTTAGGTAATCGTTAAAGTTTTTGACATCAGTTTTTGGACATTATAACACGTTTTCAGGTGTAAAGAATCCGAAAAAAAAAAAAAAATTATATGGTATTCGTCTGTAGGGTGTCTGTTAGTGCGTTAGTTGGTTTGAGTGTTTAGTTTTTAGTGGGTTAGTGTATTAGTTTGTTAATGTGTACTTGATATCTCAAAAGCAAATGGTCGTACAGAGGCCGAACCAGTTTTAAAATATCGCTTATGACACTGGCAACAGCTCTATTAATTGGCAATATTTTAATTAAAAAACTTCGTAAGTTATTCGGAATTTACAATTTTATTAACACGGGAATTTAGTATATCATGAAAACTAAAATACGAAACACCCGCACACACACGGATCCTAATAAAATGAATTAACAGATTAGGATAAGGTAAATGTATCGAAATGAAAGTTTGGTAGTCTATTAAGTAGGGCTTTTCAGTCTATCACCGTGTTGAACGTTCAGTCAAATTCATTTCTCCTTATATGAATATAGTCTCTCTGTAATAAAAATTTAAGATAACAAATATATGATGAGGAACTGAGCAGAATCTACCTATACCAGCTAATTTTCTTTTCAGAAGGAAAGAAAAATAAAGCAGACATTGTGATTTTTATTTAGAGTTAAACCCTTAAAAAAATTTTATGTCAAAAATTTTTATGATCTTAATTGGGCAATTGAAAAAATAGTACCAAAATTTATTTTAAAATTGTTTCATCGTATTATATTTTATGATAAGTTGGGAAAAATAATAAAAATAAAAAATATATATTAATGAAATAGAAGACAAGCAAATAATCAAATAAAAATTAAATATAATGTTTAATTAATAGGCTACATATTTATATATGCTAAATATATATTTATACACAATATATATTTTTTAAACAGTAAAACGCAGAAATTATTTAAAAAAAAATATTTTTGCTCAATTTGTAACTGATGTAAAAACATTTATACACAAAACATAAACAGACAAAAAAAAAAAGAAAAAGAAAAGAAAGAAAGAAAGAAAGGAAAGCGGAGGTAAAGAGAGATCTCTGTACCTTGTTTTAGAGACCTTCAATAACTTTAAACATAGATAATATAGCGCCATCTATTGCAAGAAAGATGTGACATTATTTACTTTAAAATGCTTTTATAACTTTAATTCCTTTTATTTATCGATAATTCATACTTTCAAATTTTATTTTGCATCATTACATGATACATTGTTTTTGAAAAATATAAATAATTTGCAATAAATCTAATGTAATAATAATAATAATAATATAAAATTTTGATAATTGTAAAATTATTATGAAAAAAAAAATTCTATTGAAACTATATTAATAACAAGAACTGAAACTATATTAATAACAAGAACCAAAAATCATGCAGTACTCATTGATTATTAATGTTTTCCAACTGCACGTACTTGTTCTACCATATAACTTTCAAAATTCTTTGCCTACGTTATCGCACAACAGACAGACATAAGCACTGAAGAGTGTACAGATAGACTAATTGAATTTAAAATCACTCTTAGACATTGTCGGGAAGTGTTAAAAAGGCTTAACGCAAAAGAAAATCCAGCTATTAGATGATAATTGCAGCCTTTAATGTATCTGAATGTATCAGTGTAGCCCTGTAAATTTGAAGGTTAATCATATCATATTCCATACAAAACATTATGTTAGAATGTTAACAATACATGTAAAATTCTTTATGATTTTTACAGTAGAAAGTTATTTAAATGTGATTTTTAAAAATGTCTGTCCTAACGCACAATGTATTGGCATTTTTTTTTTTTTTTTTTTTTTTTTTTTTTTGGTTGTTCCTGTACACAAGTTAGTTGTATAGGACCTCTTAATGTCATTTTAAATAGAGAAAATTCCATAGTGAACTTGACTAATATATAACATTTTTCACAATTCTGAAAATATTTATGGACGCTCGGGGTGGGAGACAGACAAACAGGAAGATAGACAATCTGACAGGCAGATACACAAATTGAAATAATATTCACATTTTAAAATTGTCAGAAAGTGTTAGAAACGATTAAGATATCTTAATGTAACTGAATATTTTTGTGTTGCCCTGTAAATGAGTTGCTAATTATACTATATTCTATAGAAAGCATTCTTTTGTGCATACGAACAACATATTTCAATTTCATTGAGCTTTGTACAAAGTAAAGTTATTAAAATTTAGTTTACAAAATTACCTCTCACAGAACGCAATGTTTTGGAATATTTTCGAGTGTCCCTGTACAAAAACCAGTGGTGGTATTTAAACATTTTACATTGGAAAAATCCGATAGTGAACTTGAATAATATATTTCAATTTCATTAAGATATGTGTAAAGGTATTAAAATATGATTTTTAGAAATACCTCTCATAGAACACAATGCTTTGAAATACTTTCGGGAGTCCCTGTACACAAACCGGTAGAGGTATAAACTCCATTTTCAATAGGAAACGTCCAATAGTGAACTTGAATAACATATTTCAATTTCATTAAGCTATGTCTACAGTAAAGGTATGAAAATATGGTTTATAGAAATACCTCTCATAGAACACAATGCTTTGAAATACTTTCGGGTGTCCTTGTACACAAACCAGTAGAGGTATAAACTCAATTTTCAATAGGAAACGTCCGATAGTGAACTTAAATAACATATATCAGTTTCAAGAAATTCCATGAACATTTACGGGAGTTAGAGCTCGGAAAGTCAGACAGGTAGATAGACAGACAGACAGACAGAGAGATACACAAATTAAAATCATATTCACATTTAAAAACTGTTAGAAAGTGTTAAAAATGCTTAATGTAAATGAAAGAGAAGTTCCAGCAAATTTTTATTACTGTCTCTTAAAGAAACTAGATATTTTTGTGTAACCCTTTAAATCTAATGCTAATCATACTATATTCTATAAAAAAGTATTCTTTAGTGTCTATGAATAACATATTTCAATTTCATTAAGCTTTGTGCAAAGTAAAGTTATTAAAATTTGGTTTATAGAAATATCTCTCATAAAACACAATACTTTAGAATACTATCGAGTGCCCCTGTACAAGAACAAGTTCTAGTATTTACTCTATTTTACGTAAGAAACATTCAATAGTGACCTTGAATAACATGTTTCAATTTCATTAGATTTGTGTACAGTAAAGGTATTAAAATATGGCTTATATAAGTACCTCCCATCGAACACAATGCTTTGGAATACTTTTGGGTGTCCCTGTACATAAACGAGTAGTGATAGTCACACCATTTTCAATAGGGAACATCCGATAGTGAATTTGAATAACAAATATCAGTTTTAAGAAATTCCAATTGATTTCCCAAAGTACCATCCCGGACAAATGTCTAAGAAAATAAATTACACAAAATCCTTTTGTGTTAAAATTTGCACGTGACGTAAATAAATAAATCTAAGTTACAAATTATTTTTTAATCCATTAATTTATTACTGTCGCCAAAAAAGTTTGCTTGGCGAGATTTTGTAATATTTAAAACTATCGATGCGAAATTAGAAGATGAATTTATATACAAGTTATAATGAGTTATATGAGTCAGTTATAAATGAATTTGAATTTGACTCTATTTTTTTTTTTAATGCCAAAATATATTCAAAGTATTTTAAAATATTTTTTTTAATAATAAATAAATAAATAAATAAATAAAAGAAAAGTATGAAATTCACCTTAATAACCTTAAACTTTAATACCTTAATACATTATTAATACCTTCACCTTAATGCAATAAAATTTGCAAAATGATAACTTCAAAAAGATTTATGTGATACGATACATTAAGAATTTGGGTTTTAAATTTTTTTTTAAATAGCTTATTTATGTCTGTTTCAGAATGCGATAGATAAAGTTTAAACGGTAACGGTTAACGTAAAAATAGTTCGTACAAATTTGTAAACTGTGCAATTCAGTGCAAAAGATGTTTTCCTTTTTTTTTAAATCATCTATTTTAAGAAAGCAAATTTTGTCATACAACTTTCTATTTATCTTTTTAAAACGGTGTTATGATTAATCTTCATTTATTATCTAAATAATCTTCAAATTCTTCAACACTGATACGTTCTTCTTCGCTTTCTACTTCTTCCCCTTTCTGCTGGTATTCTATAGATTGAAACTCGAAAAAATTTATTACTTCAATGGTTTACTATAAAACAAACAAAAAAGAAAAGTGAGAATGCAATCTGAATTTGAAGCTAAACAATTCGATTTAGTTAAGTTTTATGAAAGAAAAATCACTTTAGCTCTAAAATTGGTCCCAATAGTTTTCATACAATGCCAAATTACTGTTTATAGGAGTAGTAATATACGCAATCTTACAAGATAAAAGCTGTTATTTTATTTGAAATATAAACAGTTTATTTCTTATCTGAAAAGTCAATATCATGTAATGTAGACATGGAAATGATTTCAGCTGTTCTTAAAGAAAAAATTACAAGCACTGATATTTGGTTTCAAATGTGCGTAATAAAAACTTTTTTCTTATATTGCAGCGTAATCGCAGAAGACGAAAGACAATAATACATATATATTTTTTTGCACTAATAATAGTACACGATCTCTATTATTTGATTTCAAACGTATTTATATAAATTTTTCTTTCTCTTATTGTATATTGGCATTAGGCATTGAATATAAAATCGTATTAGGTACTATTAATGATTGAAAATTAGACGTAGTTATTTAACTTAAAACGCAAACGACGCGTCTTTTTATATTTTATGGGTTTTAAATGCACATATTTTTTCTTAGTATTTATTCTTAAACAAGCAAATAAGATAGTTACAACTTAAGTTTTTAAATTTAACTGAGATTTAAATGAGAATGATAGTAAAAAAATCTCATTTTATCCAACAAAAAATTATTTAAAAAAAGAATCACACATTGTTAAAAAACAAATACACATATAAATATATTTAATTTTCTTTTTTATATCTTGTATTTGATGTAAAACAGTAATTTCTCCCCGTCCCTGTGTAATGTTTTCCCCATATGTTTGAGCAGTAAATAATTAATTTCAAGAACAAATATCTGATATATATATATATATATATATATATATATATATATATATATATATATATATATATATATATATATATATATATATATATATATATATATATATATATAAATTAGAATGATTTTGGCTTAATTTATGGTGTGTAAGATAACCTTTGTCATTGACGTCTGATTTCATATATACAGAACATATAAGTCTGTGAGCTCCTCTGTTCCAGAATGTTAAACACTAATACGTAAAAGTCTCAGGTTCGAATCCTGGTCTCCTCATTTTTCACTTTTAGAGGCTTTTCCTTGAAAAAAAAAAGTATTATTGTTTTAATTTCAAGACAAAACGACGATTTATTTATCCTTCGACGAATTTAAATTATTATTTTCTTTCTTCTTCTTTTTTTAAAGATTTTTTTTTTTTTTTTTTTTTTTTTTAATCAGAAATTTAATTTTAGCATTAAAACTTAAAAACTAAAATATCTTCAAAAGTTTTATCCAACAAATACCATACATTTCCATTTTATTCCTTTCAAAACGACTAACAAGAAACGGGGAAAAAAAAGAATTTTCTCTTATATGACCCCCTAAATCGATTCTTCACTTATTTTTTCTTCGGTTTTTCTGTGGTCTCCTATCCGTTTTTCTTTCATCCCTGGTCCCAAGAGAAAAACTAACTTCTGCATTTAGTGTCTTAAGTCTCCCATGACATCTTTAAGCTGTCTGAGAAATGAGAAGTTGGTTCAGCCAGTTATTCGATGTTCCACGAATTTTAAGGGAATTTTTTCATAATCGTTTTATAAGCTTGTTTTTTTAATTTATTCAATTTTGTTTTTAAAAAATCAATATTTTAAACAAATTAAAGCCGGTTTTGTTACCATACATATAAAATGTAATTCAGGTGATTATCTTTTTATAGGACTGCCATTTTTTTTTTCTAGGTTATATTCTAAATAGAATGGATTTTTTTTTTCTTCAATGCAAAATCATTTAAAAAATATGTGAATAGCAGTTTAAAATTTGTTTACAGTCCTTTGTACTTTAAGAACACTTTTGTAATTGTCTTATAAATTTTTTTTATTTAACTTTTATCTTCACTTTTTTTCCTAAACACCTTAAAAATCAATTTTATTAATAGATTAAATAAATGATAAATTCCTAAACCGTAATTAAAAAAAAAAAAAAAAAATTTTTTTTTCATTATTTTTATTATTTTACTTCTTTTTTTATTTATTTATATATTACTCTTATTATTATTTATTTTTTACTTTATAGTTTTCTTTTCAAAATAGCGATATTAAACATTAATAAATTGTTTCTTAATCTTATTTAATGTTAAGGATGTTCTATCGAAAGTAATGGAATGTACATAATCCTTGTTTTACTTTTACTTCTATTTTATCCCAAAATTGTTTTAGAATGTTTACTTCGATTTTCTCTTTCCTTTATTTTTATTTTATTTTATTTTATTTTTTTGTTTTGTTTAATTTGTACTTTAAATAACTTCCTTTTAGAATGATTGGATGATATTAAAAAAAAGGGACCCTGGTGACTATTATTTGAACTATGAATGTCTTGTATGACTTGTATTTTAACTATATTCAAATTATATTATTTTTTTTTCCGAAAAAGAGCAATTTTAAAAGTAAAGTTACAATATATAGATAACCATCATCAGCACCTACATGTTCAATCCTGTAACAACTGTTTGTTTTCGTATCGGAGTGGGACCTGCGCTATTGGGCATGCGTGAGTTCCACCGAGAATTTTAAAAAAATAGAGTAGAGAAGAGAAAATGATTTTTTACGTCTTACTAGCTGCAACCTTTCGGTGTCTGCTTAGCCTTAGCCATCATCTCTATTCGGACTAGAATCGTCTCCGTTTGTTTACGACTGGTATCCGTAACCGAACAGATACATTTTCCTTCGACATTTTTTTTCAGATTTACTTGACAAAAGCTATAGTTTAATTAGGAATAGCCTTTCTAATTTTGTTGTTTATCTTCTTAGTCAGTCGAAACCATCAACATCAGGGATGTAGATTAAACTTTTTATCAACCCATTAAATTATCAAAAACTAGGGTAGGTGCCCCAGTGATTGGCATGCTCCAGTAATTGACATCTATCCCGAAATAATTAATAAATAAGAAAAATAATAAAACCATATATTTTACATATAACAATTTTAACATTTTATGTCAAACACTGGAGCGTAGGGTGCTAATAACTGGTAAAATAAATAACTAGCAGTGTCAAACACTAGAACATAGGGCGCCAATTACTGAAAAAAAAAAAAAAAAAAGAGAAAAACTGGCAGTATCAATTACTGGAATATTGAGTGGCTGTCAAATAAAAATTCATAAAAAAAAATAATAATAATTGTTATCAAATGTATATATTTTAACATATATGTGGTTCTAAATGTCTTTCATACCATATGTACTAACTTAAGATTTCTAAAAATATTTTCTGATGACTAGAACATTAAAAACATCAGAGATAGCTCTAAAAGTGTCAATGACTGGTGCACTTGCCCTAGTTGTTGGAAATAAACAAAATTTTGTATTTCACACTTTGAACATTTTCTTAAGTTAGTAATAATAATAATAATAATAATAATAATAATAATAATAAAACTTCAAGGAATGAATTACCGAGAGAGGAGTTTCAATATACACTGAAATGCATATTATCGTGCAGTGAGTCTTAAACTTGTCATTTCACACCCTAACCTTCATATTTTAGAATTGGTAACAGCATTTCTCCACTTAAATCAATCTTCTAGGCACGACTGCTTTGAAAGTAAATAATACCTATAATTGCAAAAAAGTAAATAAGTAAATAAACAAAAGTAAAAATATAATAAAAATATAATAATAATAATAATAATAAAATTAAATAAATTAAATAAATAATAAATACATAAAATAAAATAAGACAAAAATAAATGAACTTATTTTTACATTAAAGGTGTTGTTCCAGAAAAGATAGATTTACCATTACAGTGGAAACAAAAGGCACACGAAGGTCAGCCAGAGAAGTGATGTTATATATCCAATGCTTTACATATAAGCATTGTCTTATTAAAAATGCCTTCAAAAAGTTGTGCAATCAAGGACAACACACGTGACTGAAGAATGTCCTATTGGGGTTAAAAAACCGTCAAAAGTCTAGGCTTAACTTCTAATTCAGGTTATCAATTTTGTTTGTCTCTTTTCGTTAAGCATGTCTATATCCCTCAGTAATTTGTATGTTATTTGTCAATTTTGATTCACATATTTTGTGTGTGTCTGTATGTTCGCTCCATAAGATAGAACTCGCAAAAGACATTAGTTAACACTCCGATTTTTCTTTTCACTTACGAAATAGGCCATGCTGTCTAGAACCTTATTATCCCCTCCCCCCTCCTACTCATCCACAAAAAAAAAAAAAAAAAAAAAAACTGCATTTTTTTTTTCCATCATTATGTGTAAATTTAAATATTGGTGCTATTTTTTTAATGTTTTCTTTTCTTTTCTGATTCGTGTTAGACATCCAGTAGCTAAATGTTTTAATCTCGGGTTCGAATTTGCTCATCCAGGGGATTACTTATGTTTGCTCGTAAATCCTTTTCATAATGTAAAAAAAAATTAATGTTTCCCAAAATATTTTAACACAAGGTAAGTGCAAAAAATACTACAAGCCTTTTACTTATCGATTAGAATAAGGTAAAAAGTACTTGATATATTTCTAGAAAGCAACTGATTTTCCGCTCACTCTATCACCGATAAATTTTTGTATATTCAAGGAATATTTTTACACAAATTGCTACATATATACAGGGTGATTATAATTAATGTTACGATTTCAAAACGTTATAATTTTAAAACTACCCATCAGTAAGATTTGATATTTTACCAGAGCAATCGTGAGGCAATGAAATTTTGTTTGTTAAAAAAATAAAAAGTCCCAGGAAGTTCCGTTAAGTATCCGTAAAGTATTTGTTCCATGAAGCTCCTCTTTTTCTCTTTTCACTATGACTTTTTCTGCTCTAAACACGTATTCTTGTCTTTTTGCTAAAAAAATTGTAGTAAACCCATGAAGTCTATTCTTTCCTGCTATTCCATTGTGTTGCTAACACCATTCCTGTGTTTAATGAGTCCATTTAGGCGTTTTCCCTGACATTACCATCTATAGGAACATGTTGGAACTACTTTTTTCCTCCCCCAAACAAACTTTCATTGCCTCACGATTGCTCTGGTAAAATATCAAATCGCTCTGATGGGTAGTTTTATAATTATAGCGTTTTGAAATCGTAAATTTAATTATCTATCATTTGTGAATACACAATTGAAAACTATTTGATACAAATACAAAATATATTTATAACATTTGTATATATACAAAGTGGTTATAATTGAATTTCGCCTTTTTAGCACTCTCTATAGCTGTAACTGAAAAGCGGATTGAGTCGAAAACTTGTATTATAGACAATTCAAAGCATGCACTAAGATTCTGCTGAAAAAATAAATAAAAAAAAAAATAAATAAATAAATAAATAAATAAATAGAAAAGTTACGCAGCTTTAGTATGGGACCCCTACGTTGGTGACTAAATATTTTTAACCATTTTTGCGATTAACTGAAATGTTATAGGAATTGCGTAGCTAAAGATCTTGGCGAGAAAATTTCGAGCTACTTTGGTGCCAAATTTAAAATTTACGATACTAAAGCTATTCCATTCCGAAAAAAAAGAAAGAAAGAAAGAAACACAAATAAAAAGGCATGTTAAAGACCAAAATATCTGCAAAAAGCCTTTATTAAATACAATAAATAAATAAAAAAAAATAAAATAAAAATAAATAAATAAATAAAAAAAAGTAGCATTGCTTGTGCTCGCATAACAATTCCCTATAGTTTTAACATATGAAATTATTCCTACGGTAGATATTACTTCTATAAAATTCAGAAATTCAAACTATATAACAAAATGCGACCAACCTCGTTGCTTCCTTTATTCTATTTTGTTTCTTAAAACAAATTTTATAGATGCCACACGCATCACATAAACTTTAAATTTTACATCTGCTTTTTAAGACAGAACGCGATCATGTTTTATATAAAAACTACATTATTAAATTCATTTTTTTTACTTATTTTTATTTCATTTTGCACGCGCACTTTTTATTTCCTAATTCAAAATTATTAAAAAAAAAAAAAACTTTTTCGATAGTATTTGTTTTGATACTCATTATTATTAATTTTCTTTTCTTTTTCTTAAAAAAAAAAAAAAAAAGATTTTGATGAAATTCTGGCAAAAGCAGAATTTAGTTTAGAACGGAGGACTATTAGTTTTTTTTTTTTTTTTTTTTTTTTTTTTTTTTTTCAAATTATAACATCGCTTTCAAATGTTTAATTATATTTTCGATAAATTTTAGATCTCGATAAATGTCCAACTATCGAGAAATGACGCCGCAAAAATCCCAGATTGACACTAATAGTCCTCAGTCCTAATAAAAATATAATAAATAAAATAAATAAATAAAATAAAATAAAAATAAATTCCGCAAGGGGGAGAGGAAGGGGGGGTGAAATACATCAAAATACAAACTAGCTACAAATTTCAATACAAACATATTTATTTTTTTATTAGAGACATTTTTGTTAATTTTTTAGAGACTGTTTAGCGGTATAAAGTATATTGTTCAATTCGACCAACAGTGTATTCAACTGCTGACCGCAGCTAATAGCCAGTGATCTGCCGCACATACAACGTCATGCTGTCCTTTAAGTCAGCCAAAGTTAGAACATTTGCATGATAAACCACTCTTTTAAAATGGCCCCATAATCAAAAATTGCATGGAATAAAATCTAGAGAATGAGCCGGCTAAGGAGTCGAAAATGAACGGCTAATCACTCTTTCATCTGTAAAATTTTGACGCAAAAATCATCGAAAAGTGTAAGAATAAAAGATTTAAATATCGTAACGTTTATAAAACGTTAAAATGGATAACAATTAATTATTGCATATCATTTTAATCATTTTAACTGCAATGTGTCCCCTAGCATGAATTTTTAAATTTATTATTATTATTATTATTTATTAATATTATTATTATTTTTTTTTTCAGAATCTTTGAGCACATCCTTTGAATTATCTGTATACAAATTTTAGACTTAATAGGCATTTTAGTTAGAGCTACAGAAAAGGCTAAGTTTAATAATATCCACCCTGTATTTAATATAAATATATATATTAAGTATTTTTATATTTTGGCTAAAGGATATTGTCTCTACTGTAGATTTTCAATTTTGAGAAAGTTCCATCATGCTGAGTTGTATACGATGCCTGTCGTAAACAAAAAGCATGCTATAATTTTCGAATTTTTTAAAGAAATCTTTTATTTCTATTAAAATACATGCTGTTCTCATACATGCATAGATGTAAACATAGGTAATGTAAAAAAAAAAAAAAAAAAAAACTGATATTTTGGAACTACCAACTATTTCTAGCATTATACTTTACAGGGTGATGTCAAACCTTTTTTCCCCTTCAATTTGTTGAAGGTCTCCATCTTATCTTTGCAATTAAACATTTCTTGAAGAGTATATTATTTAACAAATTCTTTACATTCCAGAAGTTTAAAAAAGATTCGTGACGTATTTCTAGGGATATTCAAGAAAGTTATAGTCGAAAGTGTCAAAAAACAGTAGATCATATTGCATACGAGGGTATAGCTCATTCACATGATTACATTAAATAATTTTATTGCGCTAAAAATATTTTATCTATCAAGTATATAGAGTAATAAAAGTTGTTAACAGATATTGATGCATTAGAAGCGTCATGATGGCTAACAACATTGAATTTGAAACCTACATAATAAAAAAGAAATTAATTTCCCTAAATAAAAGTGCTTTAAATTGACTGTAAATAATATGGTGTGTCCCTCACACGACTTTCTCTTACCCTGAAATATAATGCTAAAAGTACAGATTGGATATTAAGAGTTAAGATAACGAGTACTGCTATGTAAACCTATGTTAAACCTATTCAAATCACGCTTCAGAACAGCTTTATTTGACAAATAATTCTATGTGAGGAGGGCTACCGCTCCCCGTTTCATTATTGTGTCTACATTCATATAGAATTCACATCTCTTATTAAATTCAAAAGTTTATTTAAAATTATTCAGTCAACTTTCACACTCATCATTCCTTAAAACTTATCAATCTTGAATAAACATTTCTAGTAACAAATGTATTTACTTCAAAATACATCATTTGGATCATTTGAAATTATTTGATTTTAATTTATTCTAACAGACACAGTCAAATATTAAACTATAAATCTTTACTTCGGTATTCAGAAAGCTTCAAAACGTGTAAATATACAAAAAAACAGAATGATAAATATTTAGTTTAAAAAATACATTATTATCATATGGCCCTGAGGACTTAATTTCAATTCCTGAGCAGCTTTCCTGGACATGGTAAAATATTATAGTGAAGCACTTCCACTTACAAAATAAGAATAATAATAAAATAAATAAATAAATAAATATTATGGATTGAATATTGGCAGCTCTGTATATCTTCTGAAGGTTATGCACACATCACATGGAGCACTTAAATATAATCCTATGTTAATAATACATGACACAACCTAAGGTATATTTCCATCAATTTACAGGTATTGTCGTATTATAAACTAATTCTTTTGTGTAGCCCTGTAAACGAACAATGAATGATTTCTGTAACATATTCTGCATGAGACAAGTTTTTATGTATATAAAATATATACAATCGCTTAATTTGGGTTGATGCAGTCTAAAGATTTTAAACTCTACTTACCAACAATTTTCCCCATAGACGTAATGAATTTTAATTCTCTTGCGTGTTTTACGATACTTGCGCGTTTATTTTAATTCTCTTGCGTGTACGCGAACCATTTATTTGATCTCCACGAAAAGTTTAGCGTAGCATCCCTATAAGACACACATTTAAAATACCAAGTTTGAACTTTCTGCTATATATATATATATATATATTGAGATATGCTGATAACAGACAGACACCCAGATACCCAGACAGACACACACAGACCAACCGCTAAAAAACAAGATTTTTGGATTCAGGGGACCTCAGAACGTGTAAATATAACAAAAACTCAATTTTAAAAGCTTGACACAAAGGCAATAACTTCCTACCTTATGGGTAAGAGAATTTAAAAATGCAACTATTTATTTTTGCTTCTGTGTTGCCAACTGACGCATAAAAAGTAAATAAATGTACCAAAAGAAATTTACCATTATTGCAGTTACATATAAAAGTACATTTTTGAAAAAGTAAACGTAAATTCAGCAAATTCAGCGCATTCTATTAAATATTAAAAGGAACCAGGTATTTGAGAGCTGTTCAAAAGAAAAAGCTAGAAAAAAGGAAAGAAAAATGCAGAAATGTTGTTCAATGCATATTTATTCACAGACAAATTTATTATTTTTGAAAACGTACTCTCAAAGCGCCACCGAGCATTTTGAGCCTTTCACAAGAGACTGCCAATGATTTTGTTTTAAAAACAATTTTTGCTACGCGCAAATCGCGTTTCTTTCTCTAAAGGCTGAACAAGATCTGTTTTATGTTTAACACGCCGCCGTAAAAATAAATTCCTTTAAACGATCTCGACAAATTTATTTTTATTCATTTATTTCTTTTTCACAGATAATTCTAGATTTATAGGATCGAAAATCGCATTTCGATAAAATATCAGAGAACACGTAATTACATTGTTTGCGCTCCGTTGTCTACCTTAGTGTATTTATTAAGACAGTATAAATATACGCGATGAAAGTTATTGTTATTGTTTTTTCGTACGCCTTTCCTATATCTCTGTCGGTATTGTTAGGTATTGTTCATAACACTCCGAAAAAAAAATACTAATATTGAATTGGAGCTTTCGAAATAATTCTGTTGAAATATTTTGTAAAATTAGAAATAAGCATTATGATAGTAGAATATTATGCAGTTTTGTTGTTTTTGAAATGAATGAATATGGAAATATTTCTATTCTAGTTAATTCCATTGTAAACGAATGGAATTTTAAATTAAAAATTTATTTCAGATGTGAATTGAAATTGGAAAAGACACGAGTCCCTTAAATTAAATTTAGAACTGTTTTCTTTAAATATATCATCATTTACTATATCCTAGTAATTATAATATGGCAGTTTATGAGGGATTCTAAGAAAAACGTATTTTGTTTTAATTAAATATATAGCTGTTAAAATGTAGTCTCACAGATTACATTTCCTTTCTTTCTTTCTTTTCTTTTCTTTTCTTTTTTTTTTTTTTTTAACGCTATGTTTCTTAAAAAATTTAAAAAGGTAATGAATACCTTTTTAATATTTTTTTCATAAAGGAAAGCATGGGACAATTTACCTCTCTATAAAGTTGAGTTATAATTTAAAAATAAACGTAGATATTACAAAACAGCATGAAAATTAACTATTGCAGCTACAAAGTATTTCTAGAACTATATTTTACAGAGCGAAGTATAATATTACATTTTTCTTCAATTTATTGAAAGCCCCTGAATTTGCTCCGTAAAGAAACATTTCTTGGAACATGTAGCATTTAACATGTTCTTTACACTTCGAAAGTTTCAAGACAATTCATGAAGTATTCCTCTGGATATTCGGGAAAAGGCCTAAAATTGAAAGTGCGTAAATAATTTATTTAACATAGTGTAGCCGATTACTCGTGATTAAATAATAATATAAAAAAAAAATATAGAAATTAAATATTAATATATATTAGTAATAGTTAATATCTTTTTAATGAAAGATGTTAACTAGTACTAATGCTTTTGTAACACCGTGGTGTTCAATTACGTAGACCATGTTAATTTTAAAGCCTACTTTATGGAAAAGAAATTTATTTCTGAAAATAAAGATGCTTTAAACTAACTGCTAAAGATGCAACTATTTACTTTTGCTTTTGCTTGGCCAACTAACGCAAGACAATAAAAAGGCTACACACTTTGCACATAAATAAACTTAACATTATTCTAATTACATATAAAGTTACATTTTTAAAAATTTAAGTGTATATTCAGCAAATTCAGCGCATTCTTTAAATTTTATAAAAGAACCAGCTATTTGAGCGCCATTCAGAAAAAATAGACAGAAAAAAAAGAAAAAAGAAAAAAATGCAGAAATGGTGTTCGATGCATCTTTATTCACAGACGAATTTATTATTTTTCAAAATGTACTCTCAAAGCGCCACCGACTATTTTGCGCCTTTCACGAGAGACTGCAAATGATTTTGTTTTTAAAGTAATTTTTGCTACGCGCAAATCCCCTTTCTTTCTCTAAAGGTTTCGAACAACATTTGTTTCACAGGTAGCATTCCCCCGTAAAAATAAATTCCGTCAAAGGAACCAGATAAACTTATTTTTACTCATTCATTTTTTTTTTTCCCACGGATATTTATTCTAGATTTATAGAACAGAAAATCCCATTTCGATAAAGTGTCAGAGAACACGTAATTATATTGTTTCCGCTCAGTTGTCTACCGTAGTGTATTTATTAAGACATTATAAATATTCATGATAAAAGTTATTGTTATTGTTTTTTATTTATTTATATCATTGTAAATCTTTTTCTCTCTCTGTCGGTGTTATTACACTTAAAATGCATTAAGCTGCGGGACATAAAAAACAGTCATATTTGAATTTTAGCTTGCAAAAGAATGCTGTTGAAAAATATTGTAAAAGTATAAATAAGCTTTAAGAAAATAGAATATTTTGCAATTTTGTTGTTTCTGAAATAAATGATTACGGAAATAATTCTGTTTCAGTTAAATCCATTGAAAGGAGGAGAATTTTAAATTAAAAATTTATTTGAAATATAAATTGAAATTGGAAAAGAAGATATAAATTCCATAAATTAAATTTAGATCAATCTTCTTTAAATATTTACTTCAGTTATTTTAGTTAAAGATACTTTTATAGGAATAATACAAATGGTCTGTTTTATAAACCTCCCTAAGACGTTTTTAAAGAATATACTGACATTAAATTTAAACATAACCTGTAACAAAAAGAAGAAAATGTAACTGTGTTTGATACTGAATTGTATTAAAGAAAAGAATTACCCGGGAGACATCTGAGGGAAATGGTATAAGAACTAATAAGTAAATTTGTATAACAAAGACAATATATATATAAGATAAAATTTAAGTATAGGAGGGAGTAAAACTTGAATTATTAAATAAATAGATCTAGAACAAAGTTTTTATAAACCAATGCGCAAATGCAGCAAAAGGAAATATAATACTATATAATAAATATGCAAAATAATCAAATCCAGATGAAAATTTAATCCCAAAACACGGGTTCTGTGTTATAATGGGGGGGGGGGGGGTCAATTTTCTATAATCTAATGACTATTCCAGTTTGTCCATGTATGTATTTATATATTCTTGTATTTTATATTGATGTATTATATTTTGTGCTTGATTTCTGAATTTAATTGCTTTTTATGCTTTGTATTAATTAAAATTCATTTGCTGTATGGTCTTTCTTCCATCTGTGATAAGGTGGGGGCTAGAAACGTGTTTTTTAGTGAAATTACCAGCGTTTCGTCAGAAACTTCTCATTTTCCTTTTCCTACGTGGGGGAGCTCCCCTGATGAAGGCCCTCATGTGTTTTGGGATTAAATTTTCATCTGGCTTTGATTATTTTGCATATATATATATATATAATGAAATCTACTTAGCTTGCACAGACATACTTTGAATTTGCAGTAACATGCTGAAGTATTAGTAACGAAGAATAGAAACAAAATTAAATATTATCTTGCTGCTCACCATAAAATAATCTATGTAATAGGCATACATTTTCAGACACGATTCACATATTCTTTGACAGATGATAAATTACTGTCATCATCGAAACACTTTAACACTGTAAAAGGAAAACTAGTATGTTGTGCCCATGACAAAACTTTCTTCTAAACTTTCCTAGAGAATTTCACGTAGTAAAAATTACTCATTGTTACTTTTTCTATTATGAATACAGACTATTTTTATCTCAGAGAAAAGCTATTGTTCGAAATGTCCAATGGATATGTATTTTTAATTTGCAGATGACATAATTCCCGTTCTGAGAGAATTTTGCAGTACAGCAGCGCCATCTATCGCCCTATATGTTCCCAGTGAATGTATGTCTTATGATGGCTTTTTCACGTATCAAACTTTATTCGATTAAACGCAATAGAACCCGAGGCCTTTCCTTAAATTATGGAAAGCACTGTGTAGCTGCACAACCTGTTGAGCGACTGGTACCAAATGCTGATAGGCAATAATCTATGTCAAGGTGAATCTATATACAAATTTATATGCAAATCTGCGCATTAGATCCTGAGATTTAACATTTCTTGAAATTGAGGAATGGTGTAAAAACTAATAAGTAAATTTCTATTAACAAAAACAATATATATAAATATATACAAGAAAATCTACTTTAGCTTGCAGAGAGATACTTTAAATTTGAAGTAATATGCAGAAGTATTAGTAACGAAGAGTAGAGACAAAATTAAGTATTATATTGCTGCTCACCATGAAATAGTCTATGTAATAGGAATACATTTTCAGACACGATTCACATATTCTTTAACAGATGATAAATTACTGTCATCATCGAAACACTTTACCACTCTAAAAGGAAAACTAACGGGTGTACCAGAATAAAATAGACTGATATAAATTGATGTATAACTAAATTTATTTAAGTGAAACCCAACTTGGTTTTAAACATAAACAATATAGACAGAATAACAAACAAAATGCAACATATTAATTTATTTAAATAATCCCCGTTGCTGCTTGCCATTCGATGTAAGCGTCCGGTCCAACTTAGACAACTTTCCATTATTTATTACGTCCTTTCTTATTCACTTTACAGCTTGTTTTAATTTTGAAATCAGTATTTTTTAACATTTTATTTTATCCCAGTTCATCTGCTGTACAAATTCATCTTAAATCGAGTAGTCCAATGGTTTAAATCCTTTTTTTTAACCAGAAAAAAGAATTCTTTTAGCCTAACCTTTTCTGAAATTATGTCGCACCCAATTAGCGAATGTAATTCTTTTCTGATTCTGGGTTTCTATGAGTTTAGGTTGTATTCGTTTTTTGTAAAGTCTTAATCCAATGTCATTTTTAAGCATTCGCTGTACAGATGGTTTTGATACTTTCAGTTCCCCAGCAAGTTTCCTTATGGATATGCTCTTCTTGCGTGTCAAGCGACTCTTCACTTTTTGAATCAGATTTTTCGTGCGGACAATGCGTGGGCAGTCTGGAGGTTGAGATGTTTAAATATTGTCATTCTTTTTAATCATATTACACCACTTAAATCGGTGGCACAACTTAAAACACCTTTCAAATGACGAAATATTTTGCTTCTGGATTCTCCACTTTTGAACTTGGAAAGTACCACTTTTTGTACTTCTTTGCTCTTCATACTATCCTGTAGTTGCAATGTAATTTTTGATTTTGAGTTGTTGCACAGATTTTACCAATGTAATTGGGAAACTATAAAAAAGTATATGTCTATATATAATGTAAAATTTCCATACATACATTGTAATAGTCTATTTTATTCTGGTACACCCGTTAGTATGTTGTGGCCATGACAAAATTTTCTTCTATATTTTCCTATACAAATTCACGCACTACAAATTACTTGTTGTTATTTCTTCAATTATAAATAGAGAGTATTCTCATTTCAGAGAAAAACTATTACACGGAATGTCCAATGGAAGCGTATTTTTACTCTGAAGATGACATAGTTCCCGTTTTCGGAGAAATATTCAGTATAGCAGCGCCACCTGTCGGTCGATATGCACCTAAATTGAATCAGCAAAATTTCTTATAATGACTTTTCACATATCAAGTTTTGTTTGATTATACGCAATAGAACCTGAGATATAGCCTTCGATTAAATTGCGGAAATACCTGTGCAGCAGCAGCACCTCTAGTGATTAGCACCAAAAGTGTATAGGCAATAATATATATCAAGGTTAATCTATATATAAATGTATATGCAAATCTGTGCACATTAATTTCCGTTGGAATTACGGAAATTGTTGCATAGCAGCGCCAGTTGTCGTGTTATTGACACCAAATGTTGGTGAACGCTAATATTTGCTAAGGTTCAACTACCTTGTAATTATGAGCAGTAATGTAATTATGAGCAGTAGTTCCTGAGATACAGTTGGAACAAATTTTTTGTCACACACAGAGAAATACACAGACATACATTTTCTAAAAATGGTCAAATCGTGTTCTGTATCTCTCAAAACGTGTAAATCCATCGAAAACCGGAAGTCGAATATTCAGTACTTTTTTCTGTTGAATATAGAAAAAAAGAAAAAAAAAAGGAAATGAAACTGCGGCATATTAGGTTGAGGAGGTAGCGCTTGTATATTTGCCTTGATATCAACAGAGTCTGCTGATTATCTTTACTCTAACAACAATCTCTTTGTCTGGGAACGAAAATAGAGATTGTTGTTGGAGAAAAGAAAATATAGATCAGACAGAAAGACATTTTCAAAGAAGAGTGATGAAGAAGAGAGACAGAAACAGTATTAACATTTTAATTTTCTTTGAAAATAATATTTTGATAGTCTTTCATATAATTTCATATTTCAAAAAATAGTCAAACTTCGTGTTAGTAAAGTTGGTCGTATCCATCTCAGTTCACGCAGTAGAAATAAAAATAGGGTGCTATTTACTATTTATAGGGAATTATTTATTATTAATGTGCCAGATTCTGAGATATTCTAAAAAAATTATTTTTTCTTTATTTTTATTAAAGATATAACTGTTTAAATGTGACCTCACAGATAACATTTTATTTTAATGCAACCTTTATCAAAAAATTTAAAAGGGGAATAAATATCATAATATTAATTTTAAAACTATGAATGTTATGAGCAAAAAAAAACGTGTAATAGTTGTAACCTTTCTAAAAAGTTAAGAGTTATTCTAAAAATAAACATAAATATTATAAAACATCATGAAATTTAAATATTGGGGCTATAAAGTATTATTAGAATTATAGTTTGCAGGGTGATATAAAATATTACACCATTCTTATATTTATTGAAAGACTCTATATTTTTTTCTTAATGAAATCTTTCTTAAAACATGTAGCATTTAACATGTTCTTTACACCCCAAAAGTTACAAGAAAATTCATGAAGCATTTCTCTGGATATTATGCAAATGATCTAAAATTGATAGTGTCTGAATGTTTTAAATTACATAGTGTAGTTTAATATAGCTATCTACCCGTGATTAAATAATAATAATAATGATAAAATAAAAACTTATAGAATTTTATTATCAATATACATTAGTATTAGTTAACACATTTATAATGAAAGATATTAACTAGTAGATGCCTTTGTAGCGCCATGGTGTTCAATTATGCAAACCATGTCAAATTAAAAACCTACATAACGGAAAAGAAATTTATTTCTGAAGATAAAAATGCTTTAAACTGACAGTTAAAAATGCAACTATTTATTTTTGTTTTTGCGCGGCCAACTAATGCAAGACAATGAAAAAGGTTGCAGACATTGCACATAAAGAAATTTTACCAATTACATATAAAGTTACATTTTTAAAAATGTAAGTGTATACTCAGCAAATTCAGCACTTTCTTTCAAATTTATAAATAAACCTGATTTTTGAGCGCTACTCAAACATAGAAAAAAAACAGAATAGAAAAAATTCTGAAATGGTGTTTGATGCATCCTTATTTACAGACGAATTTATTATTTTTGAAAACGTACTCTCAAAGCGCCACTGAGCATTTTGCGCCTTTCACAAGAGACTGCAAATGATTTTGTTTTAAAAGCAATTTTTGCTACGCGCAAAACGCGTTTCTTTCTCTAAAGGCTTCGAACAACATCTGTTTTACCGTTAACATTCCGCCGTAAAAATAAATTCCGTTAAACCAGCCAGATAAATTTATTTTTATTCATAATTTATTTTTTCCACGGATATTTATTCTAGATTTATAGGATCAAAAATCGCATTTCGATAAAATGTCAGAGAATACGTAATTACATTGTTTGCGCTCCATTGTCTACCTTTTAGTGTATTTATCAAGACAGTATAAATATGCGAGATAAAATTTATTGTTATTGTTTTTTCGTATGCAAATCCTTTGCTCTGTCTGTCGGTTTTGTTAGAATTACAAAAAAAAAAAAAAAACAACTAATATTTGAATTTTAGCTTGCGAAAGAATTCTCTTGAAAGAATGCTTATTTGTATTTTTTTAAATTACAAATAAGCATTATGATATTATGATATTTTGCATTTTGTTGTTTTTGAAATAAATGAATATGGAAATATTTCTATTTTAGTTAATTCCATTCTAAGCGAATGGAATTTTAAATTAAAAATTTATTTGAGATGGGAATTGAAATTGAAGAAAAGATATAAATTTCTTAAAGTGAATTTAGAACAATTTTCATTAAATATATACTTTTCGAGCTAAATATGCTTTTCGAGAAGGAATATGAAATACCTATTTTATAAACCTTCCTAAGAAGATCTTAAAGAACATATTGACATTAAATTTAAAAATAACTTATAAATAAGGAAGAATATATAACAGTGTTTGAGATTGAATTGTATTGAAGAAAAGAATTCCCCGGCTAGGCTTACCTTTATCTGTTAGAAATGGTATAAGAACTAATAAATAAATTTCTAAAAACAAAAACTATATATATATATATATGTATACATATATAAGGAAATATACTGAACTTGCACAGATATGCTTTAAATTTGAAGTAATGTGCTGAACTATTTAGTAATGAAAAGTAGAAACAAAATTAAATATAATCGTGCTGGTCACCATAAAATAACCTATATGATAGGCATACATTTTGAGACCCGATTCACATATTTTTTGACAGATGATAAATTACTGTCAACGTTGAAAAACTTTACCACACTAAAAAGAAAACTAGTATGCTGTGGCCATGACAAAACTCTCTTCTAATATTTTCCTATACAATTTCACGCAGGAAAAATTACTCATTGTTACTTTCTCCATTATGAATACAGACTATTTTCATCTCAGAGAAAAGCTATTGCTCGAAATCTCCAACGGATATGTATTTTTAATTTACAGATAACATAGTTTCCGTTCTCAGAGAATTTTGCAGTACAGCAGCGCCATCTATCGCCCTATATGCACCCGGTGAATGTATGTCTTATGATGGCTTTTTCACGTATCAAATTTTATTCGATTAAACGCAAAAGAACCTGCGGTCTTCCCTCAAATTATGTAAATCACTGTGTAGCTGCACAACCTGTTGATCGACTGGTACCAAAAGTTAATAGGCAATAATCTATGTCAAGGTGAATCTATATACAAATTTATATGCAAATTTGCGCATTAGTTCCTGAGATTTAGCATTTCTTGAAATTAAGGAAATCGTTGTATAACAGCGCTACCTTGAGCTATTGACACAAATGTTGGTAAACGCTAATATTTGTCAAGGTTCAACTACTATAAGTTTATATTTAATTATGAGCAGTTGTTTATGAGATACAGCTAAAACAAAAATTTTTTCACATACAGGCAGACATTTTCCAAAAGTGTTCAAATCGTGTTTTGTACCTAACAAAACGTGTAAATCTAACGAAAACCAGAAGTCGCAATTTTTTACGAATTCAATAATTTCTTCTGTTGAGTATAGAAGAAAGTAAAAAAGGAAAGAAAAAAAAGGAAAGAAAAAAAGAAGTATATTAGGTTAACAAGATAGCGCTTGTATATTTGCTTTGATATCAACAGAGTTTGTTGATTTTTTTTTTTTTTTTTTTTTTTTTTTCGTCAGAACAGACGATTGTTGTTGGAGAAAAGAAAATGTAAATCAGAGAGAAAAAAATTTAAAAAGAGGTGTGTTGTAAAAGAGAGACAGAAACGATATTAACATTTTAATTTTCTTTCAAAATAATATTTTGATATTCTTTCACATAAATTTATATTTCAGAGCAAAAACAAATAGTGAAACTTTGTGTGAGCAAAGTTAGTCGTATCCATCTCAGTTCACGAAGTGTAAATAAAAATAGGGTTATCATCATTTACTATATTCTTATAATTATAATGTATCAGATTATGAGAGGTTCTAAGAAAAACGTATTTTTTCTTTGTTATTTTAATTAAAGATGTAGCTGCTCGAATGTGGCCTCATCATATTACATTTTTTTATGCTATTTGTATCAAAAAATTTAAAAAGGGAATAAATATCGCAATATTGATTTGTAAACTAAGAATTTTATGAACAGAAAGCATGTGAATGCATGCGATACATTTCTATAAAGTTAAGTTCTTTTCTAAAAATAGAGATAGATATCATAAAACATCATGAAAATTAAATATTGGGGCTAAAAGTATGCGTATAATTATACTGCTGAAGTATTAGTATTTCTCTCGATATTCGGCAAAATGTCTAAAACTGAAAGTGTCTACAGTCGCCAGCAAAAGTATCGAGCACTAACCAATAATTCCAATATCAAATAATCTGGTGTGTCACTCACACGACTTTCTCTTACCCTGAAATTTAATACTATAAATATAGGTTGTACATTAAAAGGTAAGATAACGAGTACTGTTATGTAAACCTGTGTTAAAAAATTCATATTAGGCTTCAGAAGAGATTTATATGATAATTAGTTCTGTGTGAGGGGGGGGCTACCGCCCCCCTCAACCCCCCCCCCCTTTCATTAATGCACCTACATTTATATAGAATTTAATTTGGTTATTAAAAAATAATTCCGTTTTTAAAAAATAATTTATTAAAATTATTATTGAAAAACATTATCTTTTATGATAATGCAGACGGTTTCCATATTAGAGAAGTAGTATAACACCAAATATCCAAAAAAGTCCATTTTATTCTCAATATTTAAAAAATATATATATACTTTTTTTTATAAGTTCTTTTTTTTAAGTAAAAAAAAGTTGATAACTTTGTTTTAAATTATCGCAGATCGATGGTTCAACCATTCGTTTTAAAGGTATTGGCGAGCTCTTTTGAAAGATACACATCATGAAAATTTACTCCCCTCGAGGGGGGACTTCCCCCAGGGGGGGGGGGAGGCGAGGCTCCCACATACACAAAAATTTTTTCCCAGTTAACTATCTCTATTACAAAAAAATTATTTTAGTTTCATTTGGTTTAGTGCAGGCTATAGTCGTTAAACTCTACTTACCTGCAATTTCCCCCATAGTCGTAATGTATTAGAATTCTCTTGATTGTCCCTGTACACGAACCATTTGCTTGATCTTAACGAAAAGCTTGCTGTAGCATCCGTATATGATACACATTTAGAACACCAAGTTTGAACTTTCTGCCATAATTTGTTTTTGAGATATGCTGATAACAGACAGACACACACACGGACAAACAGACATACACACAGACCATTTGCTAAGAACATGATTTTCGTAATCAGGGGACCTCAAAACGAATAAATATTACAAAATCTCGCGTTCGAAAATTTGACCCAAAAACAATACTTTCTCTACCTTATGGGTCAGTGAAAGTAAAAAGTACACCTAAAACATTTTTTTTTTTTTTTTTTTAAATAATCCTTGTCGAATCATGTTCTTAGACTGACTAAGAATATGACTCGACAAGGATTTATTTAAATAAGCAGTATTAGACAGGGATTATTAGACTTTTTTTAGACAGGGATTATTGCTAGTGCTCGGATACTTTTACTGCCAACTGTGATTAAATAATTAAAAAAATAAATATATAATTAAAAATTTATAGAATTTAAATATCAGTATATATTAGTATTAGTTAACAACTTGATAAAGAAGGATTTTCACTAATACCAATCTTTTTGTAACACAATGTTGTTCAGTTATATAAATCATTTTAAGTTTAAAACCTACATAATGGAAAAGAAATTTTTTTCTGAAAATAAAAACTTTTAAACTGACTGCTAAAAATGCAAGTATTTACTTTTGCTCGGCCAACTAATGCAAGACAATAAAAAAGGTTGCAGACTTTGCACATAAAGACATTTTACCATTATTCCAATAATATATAAAGTTATATCTTTGAAAATGTAAGTGTGTTGATATTCAGCAAATTCAGCACTTCTATTTAAATTTAAAAAGAAACCGGATGTATGAGCGCTATTGAAACAAAACAAGTAGAAAAAAGGAAAGAAAAATGCAGAAATGTTGTTCGATGCATCTTTATTTACAGATGAATTTATTATTTTTTTAAACGTACTCTCAAAGCGCCACCGAGCATTTTGCGCCTTCCACAAGAGACTAAATGATTTTGTTTTAATAACATTTTTTCAACGCGTAAATCGCGTTTTTTTCTCTAAAGGCTTCGAACAACGCCTGTTTTACGGTTAACATTCCGCCGTAAAAATACATTCCGTTAAACGAGCCATATAAATTTATTTTTTATTCATTTATTTATTTTATTTTTCCCAAGGATATTTATTCTAGATTTATAGAATCGAAAACAGAATTTCGATTAAATGACAGGGAACACGTAATTACATTGTTTGCGCTCCATTGTCTACCTTAGTGTATTTATCAAGACAGTACAAATATTTGCGATAAAAGTTGTTGTTATTTTTATGATATTAGAATATTTTTCTGTTTTGTCGTTTTTGAAATAAATGAATTTAGAAATAATTCTATCTTAGTTAATTCCATTGTAAACGAATGGAATTTTAAATTAAAAATTTATTTCGGGTGTGAATTGAAATTGGAAAAGAAGACATTGATTCCTTAAATTAAATTTAGAACAGTAAATATATACTTTGATTATTTTAGTAAAATATGCTTTTCGAGTAAGAATACGAATAATCTATTTTATAAACCTCCCTAAGAAGTTTTTAAAGAATATATTGATATTAAAAATTTAAACATAACTTACAACATAAGGAAGGTTATATCAGTGTGTGACATTAAATTGTATTGACTAAAAGAAATACTTGGGGAGACATCTTTTTCTGTTAGAAATGGTACTAGAACTATTAAGTAAATTTCTAAAATAAAAACAGTACATATATATATATGTATGTATATATAAGGAAATCTACTGAACTTGCACAGTTATGCTTTAAATTTGAAGTAATATGCTGAAGTATTAGTAATATGCTGAAGTATTAGAAGAGCAGAAAGAAAATTAAATACTATCGTGCTGGTCACCATAAAATAATCCGTATGATAGGCATGCATTTTGAGACACGATTCACATATTCTTTGACAGATGTTAAATTACTGTCATCATTGTAACACTTTACGACATTAAAAAGAAAACTAGTATGTTCTGGCCATTACAAAACTTTCTTCGATATTTTCCTATACTAAATCACGCAGTACAAATTACTTTTTTTTTTTTTTTTCATTATGAATGGAGAGCATTTTCATCTCAGAGAAAAACTATTACGCGAAATCTCCAATGAAAGTGTATTTTTATCTTGCAGATGACATAGTTTTAGGTCTCGGAGAAATTTTCAGAATAGCAGCGCCACCAATCGGACGATATGACACCTAAATTTAATCAGTTTAACGGTCCTCTTCACTCACCGTTGCCGGATGCTCGAGCCAATGTTATTCTATGGAGAAATTTTCTTTACAAATAACTTATTAACTAATCGATATTTTTAAATTCTGTTTTCACATTCAGAAAATTCCCAACTGTTAAATTGACGAACCTTTTTTGAAAATGTATTTTTTTAATTTTTAATATTTTATTTCGAAATTGCAAAATGAAAAAATTTCACATTTTGAAAATTCGTATTTCGTAGCTTAAAAATAAAATACAAGAAATTAAAAAAATAATTTTTTCGAAAAGGTGCGTCAATTTAACAGCTGAGAATTTTCAGAATGTGAAAAGAGAATTTAAAAATATGTATTAGTTAATAAGTTATTTGTAAAGAAAAATTTCCCATAGAATAACATTAGTTTCGGCTTCCGGCGGCGGTGAGTGAAGAGGGCCCTTAATGTCTTATAATGACTTTTTCCCATATCAAGTTTTGTTCAGTTAGACGCAATAGAACATAGAACCTGAAATATAGCCTTCCCTTAAATTGCGGAAATCACTGTGTAGCACCACCACCTCTTAACCGATTGGCACCAAAACGTGATAGACATTAATTTATGTCATGGTTAATCTATATATAAATTTATACGCAAATCTGTGCATTAGTTTCTGAGATTTACCCTTCCCTGAAACTGCGGAAGTCGTTGTATAGCAGCACCATCTGCTGAGCTATTGACACCAAATTTTGATAAACGCTAATGTTTGTGAAGATTGAAATACTATAAATTTATATGTAATTATGAGCAGTAGTTACTGAGATATGGTTGGAACGAAATTTTTTTTCACACGCAGACACTCAGACAGACATTTTCTAAAAAAGGTCAAATCTTGTTCTATACCTCTGAAAGCGAGTAAATTTATCAAAAAACGGAAGTCGAAAATTTTCACGAATGTAGTACTTTCGTTTATTGAATATAGAAGAAAGTAAAAAATCTCTACAGCTGTTTTTAAAGGAACGTACTTGCGAGGCCTGAAATTGAGCTATTTATGCAGGACGTCTATCAATTTAATTGAATTAATCAACTAATTCATACCAAATGTAATCTAATAGAGTGTTTATACAGCAGTTTTGAAGAAAATCGTTAGATCCGTTTTTGAGATATGGCCTTTCATTTCTCCAGCTTTCCCCAGATGTTGGAAAATCATCTGTACATAATACCTGACTCAATTCTGAAGTTTTTTTTTAGTTCTACACTGTAAAAAAAACGGTAGATTTACAGCATAATTTGCTGGCAATATGGGTGCATGGAGGGAGGAAAGTAAAAAAGAAGTTATTTACAGCAGAAACAGCCGAAAAAGAGTCTTGTTTTACAGATGTTTCCGCTGTAACTTGCCTTATTTAACAACGGAATGTGCTGGCAATATGGGTGTCAGCACATTTTGCTGTAAAAGCTTCCGTTTTTTTTACAGTGTATCTTTATTAGTATCGGAGACATGATAGTCAGAAGATTACACACACACACACACACACACATACTGATCAATTGCTAAAAACCACTTTTTTGGATTCAGGATACCTTAAAACACGTAAATCAGGTGAAAATTCGATATCCGATATTTGAACCGAATACAATACTTTCATTGCCTACGGTAGTTGGTAATGGAAACAATCTCAATGTCTGTTAAACAGACATATAAATTGTGTTGGAGAAAAGAAAATATAAATCAGAGAGAAAGGAATTTACAAAGAAGAGTGTTAAAAAAGAGAGACAGAAACAGTATTAACATTTTAATTTTCTTTGAAAATAATATTTTGATAGTCTTTTATATAATTTCATATAATTTCATATTTCAGAAAAGAAATAGTCCAACTTTGTGTGAGCAAAGTTGGCCGTATCCATCTCAATACCTGCAATTGAAATAAAAATAAGGATATCATCTTTTACTATAGCCTTGTAAATATAATGTGTCAGATTATGAGAGATTCTAAGAAAAAAGTTCGAATATGAACTCACAGATTACATATTTTTAAATGCTACCTTTATCAAAAAATTTAAAAAGAGGGAAGAAATATCGTAATATTCATTTGAAAACTGTGAATGTTACGTACAGAAAGAGTGTGAAAGTATGTGATACCTTTCTATAAAGTAAAATTGTATTCTAAAAATAAACATAGATATTATAATACATCATGAAAATTAAATATTGGGGCTACAAAGTATTCCAAAAGTTATATTTTACAGGGTGAAATAGAATATTACATTTTTCTTAGATTTCTTGAAGGCCCCTCTGGATATTCGGCTAAAGGTCTAAAATTGAAAGTGTCTAAATACTTTATATCACATTGTGTAGTTTAGTATAGCTGTTTACTCGTAATTAAGTAATAATAATAAAAAAAATAAGAATTTATAGAATTTAAATATCAATGTACATTAGTATTAGTTTACATCTTTATAATGAAAAATGCTAACTAATACTAATGCCTTTGTAAAACTATGGTGTTCAATTATGTAACCCATGTTAAATTTAAAACCTACTTAATTGAAAAGAAATTTATTTCTTAAAATAAAAATGTTTTAAAGTGACTTTTAAAAATGCAACTATTTACTTTTGCTTTTGCTTGGCCAACTTATGCAAAACAATATATAAGGTTGCAGAATTTGCATAAAGACATTTTACCAATATTTCAATTACATATAGAGTTACCTTTTTAAAAATGTAAGTGTATGCTCAGCAAATTCAGCACATTCTTTTAAATTTATAAAGGAATATGATATTTGAGCGCTATTCAAACAAAGTAGGCAGAATAATAATAATAATAATAATAATAAATAGAAAAAATGCAGAAATGGTGTTCGATGCATCTTTATTCACAGACGAATTTATTATTTTTGAAAACGTGCTCCCAAAGCGCCACCGAGCATTTTGCGCCTTCCGCAAGAGACTGCAAATGATTTTGTTTCAAAAATAATTTTTGCTACGCTCACATAGCGTTTCTTTCTCTAAAGGCTTCGAACAAGATCTGTTTTACGGTTAACATTCTTCCTTAAAAATAAATTCCGTGAAATGAGCCGGATCAATTTATTTTTATTCATTTTTTTTTTCCACAGATATTTATTTTATACTTATAGGATCGAAAATCGCACTTCTATAAAATGTCACAGAACACGTAATTATATTGTTTGCGCTCCATTGTCTACCTTAGTGTATTTATCAAGACAGTATAAATGTTCGTGATAAAATTATTGTTATTGTTTTTTCATACGCTTATAAATCCTTCGTATCTCTGACGGCATTGTTAGACTTACAATACTTTACGCTTCGGATTAAAAAAAAAAAAAATACTCATATTTGAATTTTAGCTTGCGAAATAATTCTGTTGAAATATTTTGCAAAATTACAAATAAGCATTATGATATTAGAATATTTTTCAGAGTTCTCATTATTGAAACAAATAAATATCGAAATAATTTTGTTTTAGATAATTCTATTGAAGTGAAAGAAATTTTAAATTAAAATTTCTTTCGGATGTGAATTGAAATTGAAAAAGAAGACACAATTTCCTTAAATTAAATTTAGAACAGTTTTCATTATATATATACTTTGGTTATTTTAGTAAAATATGATTTTCGAGAAAGAATATGAATGGTCTATTTTATAAACCTCCCACTGAGAAAAAATTCTTTAACTGATATCTGGAATCTAAGAAGTGGTTCTAGAAAAAATAGTTCCATGTCACCCTTATAAATTCTAGTCCTATTGGAAAAGCGAGTTCTAGAAGTCCCTATTAGAACTGTAGAACGTTTGCCTATAGCCTCGAGGGCAAAGTTATTCAAAAATCTCTGCAAATAAATGAGACTACAAGAGGCGGGTTTCAGCAACTATAATCTTGGTTTATGACTCAATTCTAGAAAATCAAGCGAGAATTTTTCGCAATACAAAAGATTCAGAATATTTGGAATATTCAGAATATTGTTTCACCATCTAGAAATGTGTAAACTAGAAGTTCTTAGTCATTTCGTCTATTCAGTTTACTGGCGTGCCTTAAGCGCATAGCTCGGAAATCCATATTTCTAGCTAAGGGATTTAGAAAATGGCCGCTTATTCATTCTAGAGGAAGGCGGAATGTATTTTTTCTCAGTGCCCTAAGAAGTTTTTTAAAGCAATTATTGACATTAAATTTAAACCTAATTTGTAACATAAGGAAGAAAAGTGTCAGAAATTCATTCTCAACAGTGTTTGAGATTGAATTGTATTGAAGAAAAGAATTACCTGGGAATATTTACCTTTATGTGTTAGAAATGGTATAAGAACTAATAATTAAATTTCCAAAAACAAAAACTATATATATTTATATAAGGAAATCTGCTGAATTTGCGCAGATATTCTTTAAATTTGAAGTAATATGCTGAAGTATTAGTAACAAAGAGTTGAAACAAAATTAAATATTATCGTCCTGGTTGCCATAAAATAATCTATATAATAAGCGTACATTTTAAGACACTATTCACATATTCTTAATTATTGTCATCATCGAAACACTTTACCACTCCAAAAAGAAAACTAGTGTGTTGTGGCGATGACAAAACCTTTTTCTATATTTTCCTATACAAATTCACGCAGTACAAATTACTATTATTATTATTTTTTTCATTACGAATAGAGAGTATTTTCATCTCGGATAAAAGCTATAACATGAAATGTCCAATGAAAGTGTATTTTTACTTTGCAGACGACATAGTTTCCGTTCTCAGAGAAATTTGTGATATAGCACCGCCATCTACCTTCTTATATGTATCTAAATTGAATCAGCATAATGTTTTATAATGACTTTTACACATATCAAGTTTTTTTTTCGATTATACGCAATAGAATCTAACATACAGATTTCCCTTAAATTGCGGAAAGCTTTGTGTTTCAGCACCACATTTTGAGCGATTGGTACTAAAAGCTGACAGGCACTAATTTATGTCAAAGTGAATCTATATATAAATTTATCTTCAAATCTGTGCATCAGTTTTTGAGATATAACCTTCCCTAAAATTGCGGAAATCGTTGGGTAGCAAAGCCACCTGTTGAGCTATTGGCACCAAATGTTGATAAACGCTAACATTTGTCAAGGTTCAACTCGCATAAATTTACATGTAATTATGAACAGTAGTTCTTGATACATAGTTGGAACAAAACTTTTGTCACACTCAAACAGATAGACAGACATTTTCTAAAAATGATCAAATCATGTTCTGTACCATTCAAAACGTGTACATCCACGGAAAACCGGAAGTCAATAATTTTTACGAATTCGGTGCTTTCTTCGATTGTATATAAAAGAATGTATAAAAGGAAAGAAAAAAAGCAGCATGTTATATTGACAAAATAGCGTTTGTGTTTTTTTTTTTCTTTTATATCAATGAAGTCTACTGATTTTCTTTTCTCCAATAATAATCTCAATGTCTGTTGAACAGACATATAGGTTGTTGTTGGACGAAAGAAAATATAAATCAGAGAGAAAGAAATTCTGTTTCACTTTTTCCAGAGTATGAAAAAAGCGAAACAGAAACAGTATTAACATTGTAATTTTCTTTGAAAATAATATTTTGACAGTGTTTCATATAATTTTATGCTTCAGAAAGTAAATAGTGAAACTTTGCGTAAGTACAATTGGCCATATCCATCTCAATTTACGCAGTGGAAATAAAAATAAGGAAATCATCACGTACTATATCATTGTAATTATAATGTGCCAGATTATGAGAGATTCTAAAAAAAGAAAACCGTACTTTTTATATTATTATTTTAATAAAGATACAGTCTGCTGCAAAATTATTCGAGCACTAGCCAATAATTCCTATATTTAAAAAGTGCACTTAAGACTGTTTTGCTAAGTAAATCCTTGTCGAATCATGTTCTTAGACTGATTAAGAACATGACTCGACAAGGATTTATTTAACAAAGCTGTATTAAATGTACTTTTTTTGGCAAGGATTATTGCTAGTGCTCGAATAAATTTGCAGCCGACTGTATGAAATCTTTCGAATGTGGCCTCATAGATTACATTTTTCTTAATGCTATTTTTACCAAAATGTTTAAAAAGGGAATAAATATCTTCATATTCATTTCAAATTATAAATGATGAATAGGAAGCATGTAAAAGCATGTGATACCTTTCTATAAAGTTAAATTCTATTCGAAAAAAAAAAAAAAAAAAAAAAAAAAAAACGTAGATATCATAAAACCCCATGAAAATTAAATATTAGGGTTGCAAGTATTCCCAGAATTAGATTTTACAGGGTGAAATAGAATATCACATTTTTATATAATTTGTAGAAGGTCCCTCAATGAAATCTTTCTTAAAACATGTAGCATTTAACATGTTCTTTACACCCCAAACGTTTGGGGGAATTCATAAAGTATTTATCTGGGTATACGGCAAAAGATCTAAAATTGAAAGTATCTACTTATTTTACACCACATAGTGTAGTTTATTATAGCTGATTACTCGTGATTAAATAATAATAATTTAAAAAAAATTGAAAACTTATAGAATTTAAATATCAACGTATATTAGTATTAGTTAACATCTTTATTAAGGAGAGATGTTAACTAATACTAATGCCTTTGTAACACCATGGTGTTTAGATATGTAAACCATGTTATATTTAAAAAAATACATAATGGAAAAGAAATTTATTTCTGAAAATAAAAAAGTTTTGAATTGATGGTTAAAAATGCAACTATTTACTTTTCGTTTTACTAGGCTAATTAATGCAATATAATAAAACGATTGCAGACTTTGCACACAAAGAAATTTTGCCATTACTCCAATTACAGATAAAGTTACATTTTTAAAAATGTAAGTATATACTCAGCAAATTCAGCACATTCTTTTAAATTTATAAAGGAAAATGATATTTGAGCGCTATTCAAACAAAGTAGGCAGAAAAATAAAAGAAAAGAAAAAGCTAGAAAAAAATGCAGAATTGGTGTTCGATGCATCTTTATTCATAGACGAATTTATTATTTTTCAAAACGTATTCTCAAAGCGCCACCGAGCATTTTGCGCCTTTCACAAGAGGCTGCAAATGATTTCGTTTTAAAAATAATTTTTGCTATACCCAAATCCCATTTCTTTCTCTAAAGGCTTTGAACAACATCTGTTTCACAGACAGCATTCCACCGTAAAAATAAATTCCTTTAAACGAGCCAGATAATTTTTTTTTTTTTTTTTTTTTTATTTATTTGTTTATTTTTCTTCCAAGAATATTTATTCCAGATTTATAGGATCGAAAATCACATTTCGATAAAATGTCACAGAACACGTAACTACATTATTTGCGCTCCGTTGTCTACCTTAGTGTACTTATTAAGACAGTGTAAATATTCGTGATAAAAGTTATTGTTATTGGTTTTTTTATTATTTATTTATACGCTTACAAATGTTTTGCTCTCTCTTTCGATATTATTCGACTTACAATGCATTACGCTTTGGGAAATTAAAAAACAGTCATATTTGAATTTTAGCTTGCGAAAGAATCCTGCTGTTGAACTATTTTGTAAAATTATAAATAAGCATTACGATATTAGAACGTCTCACAATTCTGTTGCTCTAGAAATAAATGAATATAGAAATATTTCTGTTTTAGTTAATTCCATTGTGAGCAAATGGAATTTTAAAGCAAAAGTTTATTTCAGATGTGAATTGAAATTGGAAAAGAAGTCATAATTTCCTTTAATTAAACTTGGAACAGTTTTCATTTAAAGTAAATCTTACATATTTTAGTAAAATCTGTATTACTAAAAAGAAGATAAATAGCCTGTTACATTCACTTAATTCCTATAAAGTTTTTAGATGTACATATTGGTAGGAAATCCCAACAGAATATAATATATGAAAGATTCTTTAACAATATTTAAAATTGAATATTAATAACGAAATAAAATATTTTCAGATTTTGGACTTTGTTAGAAAATTATATTAGAAAAATTTAACTTTAATTAATAAATACTTAGAAGTAAATTTCGAAAAAGAAAAAGAACAAAAGAAATTTACTAAATCTACTTATAAGTGTCGGAAATTTGATGTAGATGCAGTGAACGAAGTGTAGAGATAAAATTAATTACTTTTATGCTGGTACCATGAAAATTATCAATATGATAGGTATGCACTTTGTGACACAATTAACATATTGTTTGAAAGACGATAAATTAATTGCATCATTAAAGCATTTTACCGCTCTTAAAAAAAAAAAAAAAAAAAAAAAAAAAAACTTATTTGCCTTGTTATCAAGAGGCATATAGATTGTTATTAGAAAAACAAAAATATAAATCAGAGTGGAACTTACGAAATGAAGTGTTAAAAAAAATAACAATAATAAAATAAAAAATAAAAATAAAAATAGAACGAGAAAGAGGAATATCACCAATCCTCACCCCTCCCTCCTTTTTTTTTTTTTTTTTTTTTTTTTTGTTAAAATATAAATTTTTAATATCTATTCACAAAATTTTATTTATTTATTTATTTTTTTATAAAATAAATATTCTTTGACCACATTTCTTGAAACCATGGAAGCATTTGCGCAAGTGCTAACTCAACGAGTCCAGTGCTAAAATAGGTGTGACAGTCATCTGACTCAGAGAAAATGAGCAATAACAGAGCGCGGAATTATTGGATGAATTCGAAGTTTCAAACTGTCGGCTAAGCTGGCATCCCTCCAACATTTTGGACGCGTCTTCACTGCTAGTTTTAGCATATGTGGCCGCACTGTAGTCAATGTAAACTGGCTGTATCCAACTCATTTCAGGTAGTGAAAATGAAAATGAGAAATTAACATCCAAGAGAGACTGTTCAAATTTGGTCCCCCAGAGGCTTTTTTTGATAATTAGTTTAACATATTTAATTTTTTTTTTAAATTATGTTTTATCAGATACACTTGATATATTTTGGTATAACTACTTTTGCTTGAAGTATTTATTATTCGATGTTGTATAATAAACAATCAAATTGAGATGTGTCTCTGAATATTGAAAGCATATAGCGATTTAAAAGAAATAAAAAATGAATTTCTTAACGACACCATTCTCAAATATTCTGCAAATATCAGAGAAGTAGTATTTCTGAGAGTAGGTGTTTTGAAAAAGTTAATATGCCTTTTTGCTTCTAAATCTAAGTTTTTAAATAATTAAGAAGAAAAACTTTTTCACACTGATAATAAACTTTCAAATTATGAAAACATTTAATTTTTTGTGATACTTTGATGTAAGAATTATGAAAAAAAAAAAAAAAAAAAAACCTAGAACAATTTGTATATTTTAAAGTGGCTCTAGAATACAACAGAGCTTCTTACAGCAAAATGAACTATTTCAGATAATTTCAGAACGTAATAAAACTTTCTAAAATACCATAAAACCCTTTTGTTTATTTCAGAAAATTATCCAACCTTTTGGAATCTTTCGGATAGTCCCAGATTGTATAGAATTTTCTGAAACATTCCAGAATGTAACAGAATTTTCTGAAATACAACCAAACCTTGTTATAGCGAACTTGTTTGAAACTGATACACAGATTCGTTTTGTCCGATGGTTTGCTATATCCAATAAAGTCTAAAAACGCCACAACACGAAATATTTTTAAGAGCGGACAATACCTAAGCCTTGGCCCATGTTATTCTATGGGAAAATTTGTTTACATAATTAATTACTCATTACCTAATGAATATTTTTCAATTATGATTTCGCATTTATAAAATTCATAAGCTTTCAATTAGTACTTGTTTTCCAAAAATTGATTTTTTAAAATTTTAGTATTTCATTTTGCGATTAGAAAATGGGAAAAATGTATTTTGTGAAAAGTCGCATTTTTGAACTCAAAATTAAAATGTAAAAATTAAAGAAATGAATTTTTCAAAAATGAGTACTCATTTAACGGTTATGAATTTTCTGACTGCGAAAACAGAATTTAAAAATATTCATTAGGTAATGTGTAATTGTAGCAACAAATTTTCCCATAGAAAGATAACATGGCCAAGGCTGCCGGCGAGATTAGGTATTGTCCCCTCTTAAGAACTTATAGTTAATAATGTCTTAACTAAGTGAAATAAATTATTATTAACAGAAAATTATGTAATAAACAAATTAAGCATTCTAACTAAATAACTAAATAAAGAACGTTTCTTTTACCAATCATTTGTTACAGGAAAATTACTATAAGAAATATAGCCGCGGGATTACTACAGGAATATTAGTAGCAGATTGATAGTTAGTTAACATAGGAAAATTTGCTGCATCAATTTGTGTAGCAGTGGAAAGTTGTGTAGTTTTTACAGCACCCCATTTTACCTCGATTTTCCGTATTATATTAACTTTAGATTTAAATATGTGAAATACTTTGCACATATTACTCTGACTTGCTCAATTTTTAATGCCAGGAATAATTAATCTTCTACCGAAAAAAATTTACGTTTGTTAATGCTGGTCAATTAAAAAAAAATAATCTACCCGAACTAAGCAGCAGAAATACGATGAGAAACATGCAATATTTTGTAACATGTAATATCATGTTTTGGGATCAGGGAACTAGTGAACGATTTACCTAACCAGTAAACACAATTTACCTAAACCATCAACGCAGCCATTCAAATTGCAGTGCAATTTATCAAAATACACCATTGAAATAACACTATTGCGTTTAAACAGAGATAAAAAAAAGGAGATTTTAGAATTAAAAACCTAGAAGAAAGAAAATCATTAGACAAGGGATAGGAATACAAAAGATTTAGGGTTGG
Source organism: Salticus scenicus (assembly GCA_963930645.1). NCBI lineage: Eukaryota > Metazoa > Arthropoda > Arachnida > Araneae > Salticidae > Salticus > Salticus scenicus. Next base: position 324,329,989 of record OZ005653.1, on the reverse strand, counting down.
ACTTACGATAGTATGACGTTTACTATTTAGGAACAAGTACAAAATAGTATGAAATCTGCTTCATTTAACATCAGTGAGAGTTAAAATACTTCCAAACTGCAGAGTCTTCAAGATGTAAAATTTTAAATATTCGTAGTCTATTCATATCGTCCATTATCCTATCGTATGCATATGACAATGTATAATGGGTACCAGAAGTTACACATGTTAGCAATGAGCTGCAGAAAGTTACTCTGCAACTTCACAATACCTCATATTCCGTCCAATAAGTACTGATTGCGATCTCTTGCAAGAAAAAAAAAATCTGGTGTGACTCCACTCGACTTTGCCAACATTGAGTAATTAACAGTTTTGTAGATAGAGTAAAGAAAGAGGAGTTGTTAAACAAACAAAAGAGAGAAAACCATAATAGAGTGTTTGAGTATTTTTCTCCATATATTACACGATTTTTTATTGAACACTACTGAACTTTGATCCCATAGATCATAATGATAAAGAATTTTTCATTGTGTCCCAGTAAAAATCTATAAATGCTAGATTCACCAAAATGTTTATAGTTAGTGCAACAGTGATTTATAATATTCATATAAATTTTCAGCTCAATTGAATCAGGCGTTTAAATGCTATCGCACTTTTAAAAATTTGGTCCCATACGCCATAATGATAAATAATTTTTCTTTGTGTCGCTGTAAAAAAACTGTAAGTGCTAGATTCACCAAAATCTATACAGTTCGTGCAACTGTGACCTATAACATGTGTACAAATTTTTTGCTCAGATTAATAAGGCGTTTAGACGCTATCGCACTTTTAAGAATTTGGCCCCATAGGCCATAATGATAAAGAATTTTTCCTGGTATCCCTGTAAAAAACTATAAGTGCTAGATTCACCAAAATCAATAGAGTTCGTACTATGGTGACTTACAATATACGTACCAACTTTCAGCTTATTCGAACAAAGCGTTTAGACGCTAGCGTGTTCACTCACACACATACTCACACACACACATACACACATACATACACACATACATACATACGTCATCGTAAAAATAGTGAAAACGGACTTAGGGGACCTCGAAACGTATAGAAACATCAAAATCTCAAATTCGGATTTTTGACATGATTACAATACTTTCCTCACTATAGTGTTCGGAAAGCAACAAGTTATCACACTTGTTCTTCCGAGTTGTTTAAATAATAATTGACTCACCTCTGCCTCCAAGTGCATCGGCAACGTTTTATACTATCTTACATAGTGATATTAAATTTAGCAACTTTTTAATATTTAGCCTGTATAAGGCGTTTTTGGCAGTGCGATAGTACTTGGGACATTAACACTTAACAGACGGTTGTATATTATCTGTCCGTCCCGGTTTACGGAAAATTTTTTAAAAGAATTAAATAAACATGTATATATGGGCGTTGTAGTTTTATTGAATAAGTACTATTTTTGAATAAAATTATATAATGTTTTGATTTACATGTCTAGTAGTCCTTATTAATGAGATATTTTATAAAACATCCACTCTTACGAAGTGGGACTTGCATAATTAACATATCATAGTCAATAAATTTTCCACGTAACCTCGCCCTTTAAAACAGCAAACGTAAATCTACGTTGCCCGTCTTAGGCAGTCATGACGTAAAGACGTAGATTTACGTGGCCCGTCCGTTAAGTGTTAAGGTAACATGTCGAGCCAGAAGTTTAAATAAATAGTTAGTCAATGATGTATTTGTATTTAATTAAATTTAATTAAACAATTTTCATTCACCTTGCCATTCATTTTGCATTCCAAGTTAGTTTTTTGAGACCTCATTTAGGGATGCAACCCTAAATTAGTTTGAAAACAATTTGTTTAAGTGTGCCTTTTTGCTATTGTTTCTGTAATTCTTACATTTTGTTACAATATTCAACTTTTATATTTAACTAAACAACTTTAGTAACAGAGTGAATGTTATTAAAAAAAATAAATTCATATATAAAAACATTATTTTTAGTATAGGATATTATTAAAGTCCGAATAAACTACAACGTCAGAAACGCCAAAAGAAAAATATTTGCGATGCATACAGCTGTTTCGGTAGCCTTAAGCGTACCGTCTTCAGTGCAAAAAGAATTCTTAATCTGGAGAAGTGCTCGTATACATAGGAGAGGGACCGAATTTTGTTCAACTAATAGGATTAGGAGAAAGGTGGTGTGTGCGGCCAATAGGAATTTAGGAATGTTCATTCCTAATGGAATGTTCAACAGTTATTAACGGACTAACAGAATTTAGGAATGTTATTAACAGAATTTAGGAACTTATTAATTTATTAATTTATTAACAGAATTTAGGAAAGTTCAACATTCCCAAATTCCTATTGGCCACGCACTCCACCTTTCCCGTAATCCTATTGCTTGAACTAAATTCGGTGCCTCTCCTATATATACGAGCACTTCTCCAGATTCAGAATTCTTTTTGCACTGAAGACGGTACGCTTAAGGCTACCGAAACAGCTGTATGCATCGCAAATATTTTTCTTTTGGCGTTTCTGACGTAGTAGTTTATTCGGATTTTAATATTCCAACGCCAAGTCTCCTCTTATTATAGGATATTATTGTTTAGATATTAGTATTTTTACATGTTAATTACTAGAAATAACTTTTATCACTGCCAATCAAGTATATTCCTAAAAAGTATTAACATCTAAAACAAATCGAATTGCTTTATTAACATTTATAATTACTCTACGAGGACGACTTATAACTTTAGAAAATGCAATATTTATTAAATTATGTATACCGATATACCCTTTTATAAGACTAGAACTAGTTCCCAACATTTTACAAAATATAATCACTAGAAAATTGTAAATTTATGTTTTCCCGAGAAAAAACCCGACTCAAAAATAAATAAATAAGTAAATGAAAAGCTTTTCATGGAAATTTTTCGTCATATTTTCTATGTTAACACTCTTGCTCAGATTATTTATTGTTAATATCTTTGTCGTATCAATTGATATAGGAATTAGATCTCCTATTCTTAATCCATATTCCCTATTGAATAAATTATAATAAGATTAAAATGTTAAAAAGTATTGCTAGAGTGAAAAATACAATGAATTTCAAGATTGTATAATAAATATTTATATTTTATTAAAATCGCTCACAAAAAGGTTTCCTAAAAGTAGTTAATTCTTTAGCATAGTAACATATAATATATCTGTGGAAATTTACTTGTAAAAAATTCTGTATTTTCGCATATCTATTGTTTATTTAATTAATTTTCATTTATTATTTCCTTTTATAACACTATTTTGTATTCTTTTTGATCACTTGGAAACAAATATATATGAGAAATAAACGTACAAATAATAATTTATTTTCTTAAAAGTTTGTTTGTAAAAGCGATTTGAGCATTTTCTGAAAACAAAAGAAGCCTCTTATAATATTTTTAAAAAGCTAAAATATAATTTAACTTTATAACATGTATTTCAGTTCGTATTACAATTAGTTCTTTTTCCTTAAATTCAAGGGTATTCATTTGTTTATTGCTCTTGCTAACTGAATTTATGTCCTAAGACTAAAGTGGTAAGTTACGCAATCGTTTAAAAATATGTTTTCCAAAAGAAGGAAAAAGCAACACTTTAAATATTGCATTTATTTTATGAGAATATATATACACAAATCTGCAGACGTTTCAAAAATTCATGAATATTGAAGGAAATAGTAGAACTGAACTTAGTTTGTGAAAAAGTTATTCTCATGAAGAAGGAATTTTTTTGGGGAAAAGAAACAAAAAAAATTGTGTCGGTTTTTGTCACAAAATTTGTTAAAATTTGTGTCGATAGAGAGCGCTGCACAGACGCGTAGCGAGAAATGTGCGAATTAGAGTCCCATAAATTGCACGGTTTTACGTATAACAGCTCATTTCTTATTTTCCTTCCTACTTGTTCATACATCAAGTTATATTTGCGATTCTGACTTGGTGGATAAATTGTTATTGGTGAAGTTGTTTTATCTCAGCTCAGAGTTGCCGACTGAAGCTAACAGAGTTATAATTATTTTACAAAAACTGTAATTTGCGGTGATGGCGGACACATAAAATAGGAGTTATATGCTTGTAAACATTTGCATGCAAACATATTTCATTATGTTTATAATTAAATGAAATTATACATTCTGCTATGCATAAATAGTAATTTTTTGCAGTGTAACAAAGTGATTTTTATTGCATTACATTAAAAATATTAAATATTTTTAAAAGGCACACACTATGTTTCCTATGTTTCCACACTTATGTTTCTAAGGCCTGTACTTCCATTACAACGTATTTCAAGCAATTTCTTTTTTCAAGAGTATAATCTCAAAAATTAATTTTCCCTTTCATCTATATTCAATAGAAGAAAATATTGGATTTATTAAAATTTTCGACTTTCAGTTCTCGATGAATTTGCGCGTTTTGAGAGGTCCAGAACACGATTTGATAATTTCTAGAAAATATCTGTGTCTGAGTGTGTGTAACAAAAATTTTGTTTAACTGTACTCCAGGTAACATTGAACTTAATTACATATAAATTTTAGTTGCACCTTGACATAAATTAGTGCCTGTCAACCTTCGGGTAAAATCGCTCAACAGGTGGCGCTGCTGTAATGCGATTTCTTCCTTCCAAGGGAAGACTATACCTTAGATTCTACTGAGTATAATCGAACAAGATTTGATATGCAAGCGAGTCACTATGAAATACTTTGTTGATTCAATTTGGGGCATATTGGTCAATAAGTGGCACTGCTATGCTACAATTTATTCCGCGAACGTGAAGGCTAAATCTCAACTTCTATGGAATACAAATGCACCAAACTTGGTATGTGAGATAATCAATATGAAAACAAATTCTGGTTTAGTTTGGGTGTGTATCGGCGCTGCTGTTACTCACCTTCTCTGATCTTCCACATGGCTGCAGCTCAGCCTCTGTCGATTTGAAATTGCTTAAAAATCCATGTGTAAAATATTTATTCTGAGAAGGTATATTAAACTTTTGTGCATGTTAAACTGTAAAAGGCGCTTTTATATGGAATAAAAAAAAGAAAGTTTTGTGATAGTCACAATATTATAGTTTTAATTTATTACTATTCCCCTATTACTTTCGTAATTAAACTTTTGCTGAAACGTATTTAGTATAACTTGTTCTTTACACTACTAAAGTTGCAAGAGAATCCATCAAGTATTTCTTAAGATGTTCAAAAAGGACTAAATTCTAAAGTGTTTAAATATTTATCGGTAGTTAGTGTGTTTAAAATTGAACAATGTTATCATCCTTTTATTTCGAATAGTGTTACTAATCTTAAAAAATAAAAAAGTGCGAAAAAGTGAGCCAGAACAAAAATTGATGTAAAAAAGAAATACTGTGTTAAATAATACAGAAAATTACCCCTAATAAAAAAGGTAAAAGGCCATAATCGTGGGTATGAGACATCCAATCATAGGGTATGTCCTTATCATTTAGTTACACTGTTTAACAAATTTTAATGATATTTTTGTAAATCCTTTTAAGAAGGTTATTTACATTTCTTTGACCTCATAAGAAGAGAAAACAGAAAAATGGCTTTGTCATTAAATAATGAGTTCTGGTTTGGAAATAGGAAATGTGGGGTAATGAAATTAAGGAAAAGCAGAACCGATGCTTATTCAAAAAAAAAAGTTGACGAACTACCATTCGTATCACTTATTTTCCATCAGAACCCAATTGATTACTCTTCTGGTATTTCCAGAATAGTTATATTTTACCCATGTGGAATACATCTAATGGCTGAGGAGATGTACGTATATATTATATTCATTCAAAAATTTTCTAGACAAATAAATGGCATCATACAGAAATAGCAATCTATAATTCATAGATTTTCTACAAAGCATAAAAGACATTGAATGACCTTTAAAATAAATTTAATTTCAGAAGTTACTGGCGCAAGTACTGCGAACAATATGCAGTAAAAAAAATTTCAAGCCAGATTATGGACAACGCCCGGTGTCGGAGATTCCATGCAAAGCCCGTAAAAAACATTTGGACCTTAAATTATGTATTACCCAGTAATTATAGGTAGTGACAAACGTACGAATTTGAAATATATTCTTTGAATTAAATTAGAAAAAAAAATGGGTCTTTTATATCAATCGCTATTTGTATTTATGTATAAATAAACTCTCTCAACCAATACTATTATATTTTCAGTTTCAAATACGGAATGATTTTTGTATGATGTCATTGAAAATCTACACTTTACATTTGAAGGGGTTTGACCATAAAAATACAGTTTGATGGCATATTTGAGCAAATTCATAGATATAGTAATATATATAGATCTATCATCCCCATGTTATCGAGCAAAACATTTTGATGTCGAAAAAAAGCTCTAAAATCAGCCATTAGAGAGTATTGAAAAAAAGAATAAAAAGAAAAATGAATTTGAAACTGTATCTGGAGTTTTTCATTCACCTTTAGTAAATAAATTATTCACAAATTTTATTTACTAAATTATCCGCGTGTATTCCTATGTGTAATTTACTCGAGGAAAGGGAGCCATTAGAGTGACTTTTCCGAAAAAAAAAAAAGCCGCACTTTTTCTCTCTCGCTGATCAATCTATGGTTTATTACTATGTCTATGAGCAAATTACGTAGACTTTTTGCCCATAAAAAAAAAGTCAGTATTCTAAAATTATACTTTCATGTTAGCAATTTACCTAGAAAAACGGCCATTTCTCTAAAATTATACGATAAAATTCCGTGATTTTATTTTATTCATTTATTTATTTTTTGATAGTATATGAGACACCAATGATTTCTCTAGACCTCGATAATAGCTTGTGACTGTAGAGTATAGATATAGTAATAAGACATAGATTGATCATTGGGGGAAAAAATTATTCCTTTTTACTCGGAGAAAAGTCCACAATATGGCCGTCTTTCTCCGAGTGAATACACACAGATAACTTAGAAAATAAAAATTTATGAATAATTTATGTACTAAAGGTGAATGAAAAAACTGCAGATACAATTTCAAATTCATTTTTATTTTCCTTTATTTTCCTTTCTTTCTTTTATATATTTATTAATTTAGTTAATATTTAAAGTTAAACTCTTTTTATATACTAAAACAAACGTTCTTTACCTATGCCGCTGCTAACTATATTTAAAAGAGTTTTGAAAATTCTATATTACTTACTAATGTAAAATCTTAAAAAATATCAAACTTTAAAAAACGTATTCCATTAAAAATCAAACCAGTTTTTATTTCATAATAATAACAAAGCAACTGATTATAAAAATTATATTTTTCATAATTTAGTCAAATATAATTTACTTTTATAACTTATCCATTACTTTTCATGAATTTATTAGAAGAATTAAATGGCGCAGTATTTCGACACTTTGAAAATTCAACAACATTCTATTCTATTCTATTACAACTGCCGAGTTTGAATGGTTTCAATACCACTATATAGCTCATGTCAAAAAAATTTTTCGGCATCCAAACTTTTTGCAAGATAACAATGGGATGATAGATCTATATAATTTACTATATATATGCTATAGAGGTCTTACTTTTCCACAAACATAGCAAATCATCTCAGGAGGAATTCACATAAACACGAAGCATTCTTGACCAATAAAATGATTCACCAAAATATAATCAAACGATAATGAGTAATTAAATGTAAATATTCATTTGTAAAATCGGATCAAGCAGCAATTGTAGCATCGCTTAGATATGGAAATTTTCCACTTAGCTTTTACTTGTGCGAATTACCGCTTAATTCCGCAAAATTTTCTGAATTATACTTATCCAAATTCAAAGCGTGTAATAAAACAACTGCAACTAATCTTCACTTTTTATTATCTATTTTGTTTTCAACAGCATTCAATCTGAACGAATTTGTTTATAGGTCTCAAAGCTTTCAAATAAATGTCAAATGTCAACGAATTTGTTACTTTTACTTAATGTACAAATTTGTTGCTGAACAATGTTATCTAACCAATATTCTAAATGATCAACCATTTTTTTGTTGTATCTTTTTAAAATATGTAACACGGATTGAATTATTTTTTTCTTTTTTTTAATTTTTTAAAATAATTAAATGACATCCAGACATGTTGAATTCTACAAATAATCTGCTAGAAATATAAATAAATGTAGTTTTCAAATTTTAGATATACGACATTCTCATTTGTACTGCCATACAATTATAAAAAGGTTAAAATTTAATGATCGTTTTTATTAATTTGTTCTCCCAACACATGGTTTTTACCCTTTAAGAAATTAATAAACTCAGAACTCTGAAAACCAGTAAAAATCGAACGTTGTTATTATCCTATTATTCAAAGACATACACTCCTAACAGTAAAAAGATGGGGGAAATAAAATCGATCAAAAAACAAATACCATGTAAAATGATATAGAACGTTGCCTTAAACCTTTACCGTAAATTCTGTACCACAATCTCCTGTTTCTCTTCGTAGAATTAACGATGGCAAGAGAATCTAATCCAATTGGGACCATTTGGTCTCTCTTTGGGGAGCTCGGATTATAAAAGAATATCTTGAAGTCTGCAAGGAGGAAAAAAAAAGGAAATAAAATAAAGTGGATAACGACGAATTTTGAGACTTTGGGAACAGATAGTATTTTTTTTTTCCCTGAGTCTCCCGGACGTCTAAATCAAGAAGTAAGATTTATAGCTGCAAATAAAAGAAACGAGGTTTATCTGAAGATTTAAGTGGACACAGTTTGAAACTTTGAACTTTGCACTATCTAAAATTTTAGACAGGTTGATTTTTTTTTTTTTTTTTTTTTTTTTTTTTTTGTGTGTGTGTGTGTGTGTGTGTGATTTTTTGAACATGAGTACTTTAAATCATTGAAAAGATCCGGCTATGTATTTATAGCGTTAATAGATTTTCAAAATTTAAAATAAAGTATTGGAATATTTGATTAAAAATGAATATTTCATTCAGTATATGATATTCAGTCAGCATTTATTCAGTAAAATAAACAAGTTAATGAGATAGCATTTTATAATTTTTTCCTTGCAACAATATCCCGGACGCCTAAATCAAGAAGCAAGATTCATATTTCTAAATAAAATAAACGTGGTCTATCTAAAGATTTAACTTTGAAAAGCTATCCTCTCGAAAAATTTTCACTGGTAAATAATTTTTTTGGCTGATTTTTCAAACAAAGATTATTTGGAATTACCAGTATCGCTTTAGTAAGGTATTTTTTATAATGATACATTTTCATCCTTTGAAATAAGTTTTAGAATATTTGATTAAACGTACACAGAAAAAAAAAAGTTACATTAAGAAAATTTCTTTTGTTGATATACACACTGTAAAAAATATGTCCTATTTGCTGCCAGAAATTTTCTGTATTTATGAAAAATACGTTCTGACAACGTAATTTTTTCGTAAATTACACGTATTTTCTCAAATTACAGAGAATTTCTGTCCTATTCGCTGCCAAAAATTTTCTGTATTTACAAAAAACTCGTTCTGACAACGTAATTTTTTCGTAAATTACGCGTATTTTCTCAAATTACACTGAATTTCTGGCAGCAAATAAGACATATTTTTTACAGTGTAGCCTAAACAAAAACTTTGATGTTTCAGCAAAACACTTTTTTTTTTTTTTTTTTTTTTTTTTTTAATGTGTAATCATTTTATTTCCATATTTGTTCATTAATTCGTTAAATGAATAAGTTAGTACGAGAAATCCTCTGATCCCGTTTCCTCCGAAAAACTTCATGAGCATTTAAATAAGGAAGAAAAAATGCATCGGCCATTCTTATTAAATGTGTCTTTCTTAAACGAAAATTGTAAAGAAAAGAAACAAGTCATAATTTATAAATGCGTATCATCTCAAATTATATTCTTAAAAGATTTTGGAAAGCGTAATTTAAAAACAACTGGTTAGAATCCAGTTGTCATGAAACTTCTCGAGCATCTAAATCAAGAAGAAAATAATTATAAGCGCTTTTTATCCCATAACAACACATCTTCTCCAAATGACATCCTCGGAATACCCTGTGGATGTAAATGGCGTCTGTGGACATCCTATGGACGTCTTCAGGATGTATTGTAACCAAGTGTGTTGTTAGGATACCATGTTATTAAATTTTCTGTTGAATCATAGCTATAGAACAGCACTAGCACTTTATCAATGAGTATGAAATTTTTAAATTGATAATGACGTATATTTTTGTGAGATGCATAATTTAACTTTTTACAATTTTTTAACGTTCATGTTTAATTAAATGCATTTATTTTTATGTCGAAAGAAAATGAACTCCTAACTTTTTTTTTGGTAACAATGAATTTATAGCTACTATTTTAATGGCTATTTTTAAAGCTACTAGGAGGTCATTATTTTCATATTTTAATTAATTAAAAGAAAACTAACCAAAAGTTCGAAAATCGGGCTTCGAAGTATTGTGTTGTCATCGGGTTCTGAGCTATTCTGAAAGTTTCAAATGCCTAGCTAGTAGGGAAGTTAGTTGAAAATCTATTGCAAGATTTGTACCGGGCAAAAACAAACAAACGAACAAACAAGAATCGAAGTTAATAAAAACAGGGTAAAAAGTATTGGGTCATTCTTATTCAAAGAATCTTTCTTAGACGCAAACTGTAAAGAAAATAAACAGGTCATGACTTTTAAATGATTTCATCTCAAATTGCAACATTAAAAGCTTTTGGAATGTGTAATTTGAAAACGATTCGCCAGAATCCAGCTGTCTTAAAACTTCTCGAGCATTTAAATCCAGAAGGAAAAAAAAATTGCTTCATTCTTATTAAAAATGCTTTTCTTAAATGCAGATTGTAACGAAAAGAAACAGGCCATAATTTGTCATTAAAAAAAAAAAAAAAAAAGAATGCCTCTCTTTTATTTCACAATTACATTGTCCTTTTCACTGATGCATACAGAAATTCACAAACAAGTCGCAGTTTAAACATAGTATTTAATAAAACAGTTTTTTTTTTTTTTATTTATATCCAGACAGTTTTGTTCAGCTTCGTTTACTGATATTATTAAGTTTAAATGATACTATCTCGAAATAAATTTTACTTTTCATAAAATACATAATTTAAAAAATATAATAAATAAATAATTATAAGATAAAAATTTTTTTATAAACCATGTTTTTAAATTTTCTGTTGAATTATAGCTATACAACAGCATTAGCACTTTATCATTGCGTATAAAATTTTTAAATTGATAATGACGTCCATTTTTGTGAGATGCATCATTTAACATTTTGCAATTTTTTAACGTTCACATTTAATTAAATGTATTTATTTTTATGTCGAAAGAAAATGAACTCGTAATTCTTATTTTTTATTTTTTGGTAACAATTAAATTATAGCTAATATTTTAATGGCTATTTTTAAAGCTATTAGGAAGTCATTATTTTCATATTTTAATTAATTAAAAGAAAACTTATCAAAAATTCGAAAATCGGGCTTCGAAGTGTTGTGTTGTCATCGAGTTCTGAGCTATTCTGAAAGTTTCAAATGTCTAGCTAGTAGGGAAGTTAGTTGAAAATCGATTGCAAAATTTGTACCGAACAAAAAAACAAACAAGAATCGAAGTTAATAAAAACATCGTAAAAAGTATTGGGTCATTCTTACTCAAAGGAGACTTTCTTAGATGTAAACTGTGAAGAAAATAAACAGGTCATAACTTTTAAGTGATTTTATCTCAAATTGTAGCTTTAAAAGCTTTTGGAATGTGTAATTTAAAAATCATATTTAGAGAACCTCAAAACGTAATATTATACAAAAAAGTAGACTTGAAAATAGAAATTCAAAAAATACTTTGTTTATAGTATGGGTATAGAAAATGAATTTTCCTTACTAAACAAACATATTAAAATGTATTAAAGCACTTTCATCAATTACATTTAATAAAAATGAACGTTTAGTTTAATTTTTAATAGTCCTGTATAATGTATATAAACTATATGTACATCACACTGTGTACTTAACTTTAGTCTTATATAAAAAACACCTAGTACAAAATAAAATACATATCTAGCAATTTCTACGTATAGCATCTATATATCCAAATACTTTGCGTAGCCCTGTAAATGAATGATGAATGATTTCCATACCACAGTCTACACGAAATTTTCTTTTATGCATATAAAAAAAAAGTATTCATTCCATTTTGTATAGGGTAGCCTGCAGATGTTACATTGTACTTACAATATATTCCCCCATAGACGTAATGTATTTGAATTCACTTGGATGGTACACGAACCGTTTGCTTAATCTCAACGAAAAGTTTAGTGTACCATAAATATATGATGCAGATTTAAAATACAGAGTTTGAAGCTACAATTTGTTCTTGAGATATTCTGGTAAAAAGCACACACAGACACTAACCGCTAAAAACATGATTTTCGGATTTAGGGGATCTCAAAAAGTGTAAATATAACAAAAACTCAATTTCGAAAATTTGACCCAAAAGCAATACTTTCTGTACCATATATATGGGAAAGAGAAAGTAAAAAAATATTGGAGCATTCTTATTGAAAATGTCTTTCTTAGACGCAAACTGTAAAGAAAAGAAACAGATCATAATTTGTAAATGTATATTATCTCAAATTATAACCTTAAAAGTTTTTTGAAATGTGTAATTTGAAAACAACTGGTCAGAATCCAGTTGTCCTGAGATTTTTTATCTTGAATGTCTAAATCAAGAAGCAATATAAAAATGGGACTCTCACTTTTAAGCATCCTTGCCAACACCAAATAAAATAAACAGATTTTTTAAATTCATCATAACTCCATTTTATAAAGTAATCATTCATAACAGATGGCTAATGCGTTAACAATGCTTAGTTAGAACGGTTAGCTATCCACCATAAATTTTCTTCTATATCCTTTTTTACATGAGAGCTATCTACAAGTTGGTGTTGGTATGCACAAAAATTTAATCAACTTAGCTTCTCGCAATTAACATGGCATACATGAAATTTGATGCAATTTTCACCAATAGATGCTGAGATATAACGATCTGGTAAATCACTTAAAGTAATAGCAGCGAAAACTGACACCGATATATACACAAATTGAACCAGAACAATTTTAATAACGTATATCATACGTACCATGTTTAGTGCATGTATATAACATAGAATTTAAAATATAACCTTTCCGTGAACGACATTAAATTTGAGCATTGAAATGCAACCTATTGACCGATATGCACTCAGATTGAATTGGCATAGTTTTACGTAATATCCATCTCATTGTTTGGTGCATTTATATATCATAGAAACTGAGATATTGCCTTTTCGAAAGCGGGTTAAACTGCAGCATAACAGTTCCAGCTGTTGACTGATATGCGCCCAAATTGAATCAGAATATTTTTACCTAACATCGTCTCACGTACCAAACTTGATGAACTTGTATACTTTAGAATCTGCGATGTAGCTCTTCCTTAAATGGAGGTAAACATCGCATAATAGCGCTATTTGTTGGACGATATATCCCAAAAGTTAATCAACACTGATTTAAGTCAAAGTCCATAGAAATATGAAATTTGGTTAAATATCAGCCGGTCGACTATGAGGTAAGGCGTCCACATTTATTTTTTTTTTTTCGAAAATATAGACACATACATACAGAGACAGACAGATATTTTCAAAAAATGACCAAATTACGTTTAAGACATCTCGAAATGTGTAAATCCATCGCAAACAAGAAGTCCAAAAAATTTTCTCCATTTCAAAATTTTCTTCTTACGTATATAGAAGAAATTATTATATATGTATTACATGAAGAAAATAATGATAATAATAAGAAGAACGGTAAAAGATAATAATAGATTATTAGATTTACTAAAAAAATTAACAGGGAAAACAAACCTCGGTAAAATTTACAAAACTTCAAAAAAAAAAAAAAAAAAAAAAAAAAAAAAATCCTAGATTGTAAATTTTCTAAACATAAAATTACTGCAAAGTTATCTTGAATAGTAGGAAAATAAAAAATTCTATATAGAAAGTAATATTTCATTAGAGAGTACTGTGATACTTCATTTATTAGGTAAAACTTTTGTATTTTTAAAACTTAATTATAATTAAGTTTGAAAGTATAGTGAAAAATTTTATGCCTAATAATTTAAAAAGGAACATTTACATAGTTATACTATATTGAAAGTTCGGTTAGACTTACATGTATAATTTTTTCAATTATAATTATTGGATTATGGTACTTATTTATAAGAAGTTGTATGAATGTGTAAGTTAAGAACTTTCAAACTAAAGGCATAGAGTAAATTAAAATTTGATTTTTCAAAAGGATTTTTATCTGGAAAAAATTTTAACTTTCAAGAAGAAAATTTTACATTTCATTTTATTTGCTTATATCTAAAGTCGTGAGGTCTTTTTAATTTATTCAACATATTCTTGTAATTGTAATTATTTAATTAATTACATTTTATTGTAAAAACTCATCGTCTCGTCTTAAAACAGTACAAGTATAGTATAGCGTGAGGGAAAAAAAATCATTATGTATGTGTGTTCAAGGCTTACCAATTTAAAAAAAAAAAAAAAAAAAAAAAGCATTTATTTTCTTTGGTAATCAATGTATCAGCTTTGTTTGAGGTGAGATTTAAATCAACGTTTCTTTTTAATCTTCTAATTAAAAATAAATCCTGGTGTACTTTAAAATGCAAAGAAAAAATGTTTAATTTAGAGAATAAAGAGTAGAGGAACGTATTTTGAATTCACTATAGTGGGTACACAACACAGAGGAATACAGATTTTGTTTAGAATCTTAATTCTAAAAAATTGTTTAAAAAGTAATTTTGTTGATAGAAAAACAAAGTATTTTAATTAATAAACAATATATAAATATTTATTGATACTTATGAAAACTAAACACATTATTTTGCTTACATTGGTTAATCTTTATATTAAACTAAAACCAATGAAATTTACATATAAGAAATCAAATATATATATAAAGGGTTGTTATAATTAAACTTCCCTTTTAAACACCATCCTACAGCGCAAACGATGAACGGAATGCAATGAAATTTGGTATATAGACTATACAGGAGATGCGCTCATGGAATTTCGATTAAAACAAAATCCAAAATGTCCACCAGAGGGCGCCTTTTCCGTAGAAACATTAAATTTAACACAATAAACGACCAAAATGGAATACAGAAACGATATTAACATTTAATGACTAGTTTTTGATCACCTTGTCATCGAACCACATTGAGTAAAAGTAAGAAAAAAATAACAGTACGCTGTTTGAGGGCAAAAAAAAAAACACATATTTTTCCTAGAACTGACAGCTTCTCCCGGTTTTACATTTTATTACTCATAATTCTTGTTCTGGATTGATAATATTGTTTCTGTATTCCGTTTTGGTCGTTTATTGTGTTAAATTTGATGTTTTACCGGAAATGGCGCTCTCTGATGAACATTTTGGAACTATTTTTTGTTTTTTTCGAAATTCCGTGAGCGCATCTCTTGTATAGTCTATATACCAAATCTCGTTGCATTCCGTTCACCCGTTCGCGCTGTAGGATGCTGCATATAGGGGAAGTTTAATTAAAACCACCCTGTGTATATATATCATTATGAAGACAGAAATGATCTAGAGTAAAAATCTTAACCACATTGAAGTGATTTCAACACTATGTAGATTGAAAATCATACAGAAAAAAGAAATCTTATGTGTACCAATCTCACAACTTACCACTACTCACAGTAGCACATATTATAACATATTTTTCGACATTGTGTGTGTAAAAGGTATAAAATTGACCTAATTTATCAGGATACTGAACAACTTTTCTGTAATAGAAATTTAATACATACGTCATAAGTGTGATGTAGAAATCACATATATTTTTTAAATTTCTGTTTAATTTTAATTGAATTCCAGTTTACGTTTTATATAAGAATTTACTCGTGTGTTCAATATTAATCTTTAATTAACCGTTGAATTCTTTCTCCGTAAATAAAATAAATAAAATAAATGTAAATGAAAATCACTCTGAAAGTAAAATCTCATGATATCATTTCGAAGCACGAATACTTTGAATTACACTATGAAATGGCTTAACACATGATTTCACTTACTATTTACAATACTTGTATACTTTTTTTTTTTTTTTTTTTTTTGTAGAAATCGTACGGTTATTCAGAGAGATATAATTTTTATTTTCTAAAATTAATAATTTTTTGCCACAATTTTTGCTTTTGAAAAGTGAATTTCAAAAACTTTTTTTAAAAACTTGCAGAAAACTTGACAAAACGTGAGAGTACAGACATCTAATTGATGTAAAAAAAAGTGACATTTGTTGGACTAATAGATATCTGTAAGATGTTTATTAAAGTTTAATGGTTTATATTTTAACTTTTATAGATGTCTTATGAATGTAAGTGGCTGTGTAGGAGACTCTAATGTCAAGAAATTCTTTTGTGTGTCTTTGTAAACGAACTATAAACATTGTATACACCAGCAAATACTATTCAACTTATTCTACGTTTTTCGTGAATAATTTTGTTTAAATTTGACATAATTTGGATGATTACGTGACATTGTCGGAACACTTTTGTACAGTCCTGCACATTAATTATGAATCCTAAGCACACATATTTTCTATAAATAACTTGAGTTTAATAACATGAGAACACATAATAGGCGAGATGTATTAATCCTGGACGATAGGTCTAACGCCCTAGTCCTACCCATCCGCTCCTCAATGTTTTTTTCGAGTCAATTTTGTCCTTTTATTACTTCCGGTGTCAGCTTTTTTTTTTTTTTTTTTTTTTAAACATACTTGACATTGTGAGTTTTTTTGGTTTTCGTCCCATGCTATATGTATGGAGTTTTAGCTTTTTTTCACCCTCGTGCTAATTTCATTTTGTTGAATGCAGAGTAACGACGTTAAAATGCGTTTAAGCGAAATTCACCCCATAGGCCGTAATGATAAGAAAAACTTTGGCATGTCCCTGTACACAACCCATAATCAATATAGAGATAGAAAATTGTACAACGGTTTTTATACAGAGCCTGAACGTGTGTACCAGTTTGACAGTCAATCGGCGGATTTTTGCTGTACATACAAATTCTGCCCATAGACCGTAATGATAAGAAAAACTTCCCTGGCATTCACTCTACACAAACTACAAATAGAATGCACACCCAAAACTATCTGCGAGACTCATGAATATGTGTACCAAATTACAAGTCAACAGCTTTATTTTTGTGGCCGCTATTGCGAGACTGGCACACACACCAACTGAACCCAAAACCTTTTCAAGTCTCCACATGGAGGCCTCCATTGACATTTTGGCAATTACTAGATAATGTCTACGATATTGCAAGTCAATAGCGTGATTTTTGCGGCCACTATCGCGATACATACAAATTCTGCCCATGGGCCGTAATGATAAGAAAATGTTTGTTGTATCCTGTACACGAACTACAAATGGAATACACACCAAAAACTACACAGTTAATTCCATGTGACTCGTAAACATGTATATCAATAGTCATATATGCAAGTCAATATATGCAAGTCAATAGCTTGATTTTTGCGGCCGCTATTGTGCGACAGACAAACAGACAGACACACACACGGAACCAAAAATGTTTTTGAGTCTCCCCAGGGAAGCCTCCACTGACGTTTCAGCAATTATTTTTTCTTGTTGTTATTGTTGAATATTGGCCTGGTCAAAGGTAGGAGGCAAAGTACCTGGCATTACCTTGGCTCTTTTTATCATTATATTGTCATGCACAATCCATTGTTCGTTACCAGTGTAACCAGGTGATCCAAAATGGCTCATATGGGTGCGATCTAAGCAACATAAATTCGATCTCCGGCTTTTTTCTCCAAATCTAACAGCATCATTTGAAGACAGAGGCCAGTTCAAGTGGTTTTCAATTATCACATGTCTATTGCTTAACTCAGTTTTCTTCGCAATCAGTAGTGGTTCATTACTCTCTAAAGGTCTAGACCATCGTCATGAAGCTACAACACCAGGAATATGTATGGTATGGCAACCGTCCAGCAAAACCGTGCTGTAATGATTACGCCTCGCACTAGAGGTCAGTGTGATCGATATTCTTGCTTGAAAAACCGAAAATAATGTATTTATTGAATACTTATCAGCTTAGATCACGTGACTGACCAGACGAAATTGGGAAGATCCAATAAACTTTTGCGCAGTATTTACAATTTTAACGAGAACATTGATCGCAACGCTATCTGGGAGACTTACGAATTTAAGTGGTTACCACGCTATACCTTCTAGGTACTTTTACCAAGCTCTTTTGGTCTTTCGGTGAATATTCATAATGAAGCTTCATGTCACCTGACCTGTATTTTTCAAACCATCTTTAGACCATACGCCGTAAAAATTTGCTTTTATTTTTAAAACAGAATGTTCTGGCACCCAATTTTTCGCCAACACATTTACTGCTGTTAAAAAGAATAATTTTATGAAAAAACATGTGTAAAAAGATATTCTTTTATAAAATTTTCTAATGTAAATTATTTTATTTAACAGCGGAATATGCTGGTACACATTTTTGTCGACACATTTTGCTGTAAAAATTCACGTAACTTTTTACAGTGTACGTATTTTAACTTTAGATGGTCTAAAGACGAAAGATAAATTTGTATGAAATTCCGTCGCATGATGATCAATGTTGATCTCAAAATGATTGAAGTGCCTAAAAGGAAGTTTTTCTTGATCCATTATATACACCTATTTCTCAAAATTTAATGATTAAAAAACATCTGTAATGTCAAAAAATCAAAACTTGGAAATGTTAATTTTTTATTAATTTTCAAATTGTATTAATCGAATAAATACAACGCCATAATGAATATTTGAAGTAGACCAACAGGAAAATGACCCAACTTCCTTACCAACCTAATATAAGTACACTAATAACGTATGCTGTAATCGCAAAAGGGTAACAGGCCTCTGTTACACTTTTGCGATTACCTGTGCATTTTTATCACAGTTTTAACTGTTAAATATTAAATCGAATGATTTGTAAAACTCAAGATTTCGACACTAGTCAGAAATAATACCAATATTAAGCCAAGTATTAGTTTACTATGGCAGTTTTTTGTTTATAAAGAAAAGCATTGCATTTACTGCATCGCATCCAATAAGAAAATTTTTTCACACGAGTTCTATTAAAGTATTTAGGAAAACCAGTAAGTCAATTAAGAAAGAACGTTGTTTCCTTTTTTTCCTTCCTTTAAATAATGAATATCAAAACATACTTCAAAAGGGAACATCTTTTACGAATTCCGACGTCTTAAATAAGTTCCCAAAGGGACTCGTTTAATGTCTAAATTAAAAGCACTTAAGTAATAAAAGCTAGAAACACCGAAAAAAAAAGCCAGTGTTTTTTTTTTTTTTTTTTTGGTAACTGATTGCAAGTTTTTGAATAAAAACATCCGGTATAAAAACAACACCTACTAAAAGCTTTATTAAACACAGCGCAGATTAGAAGAGGAAATTTTCATTAATTAATTCGTTTAATGTGGCTTTCTACAGCAAAATAAATTGCAAAAAAAAAAAAAAAAAAAAATAGCAGAATCCGATAAAATTTTTATATCAATTAGCATATTTTATTG
Organism: Salticus scenicus; assembly: GCA_963930645.1. NCBI lineage: Eukaryota > Metazoa > Arthropoda > Arachnida > Araneae > Salticidae > Salticus > Salticus scenicus. The sequence goes on along the minus strand of OZ005653.1, from coordinate 324,310,332 downwards.
GATGCGCTTAAAATAGTGAATCTTTAAAATATTTCTGCCGTAAATATTTTAAAACTTGGGAGTACGGAGCAAATTACCTCGCATATCATAAGGTGAATAGTTTGCTTAGATGACTAATTTGTCAAATTCAGTTATGAACTTCCAAAAAAGTATCATACAAATAGACGAAAAGCATATTTATTTTTAAAATATCTATGAACACAGTAAAAAGTGATAGGTTAATCTGCTGATAAACCATTTCCATAAATATCAACTCTAATACTATTACTTTCTTTAGGAAAAAAGTCTGGAGTGACTTCACTCGACTTTCCGAATATTGAGTAATTAACAGTTTTGTAGATAAAGTAAAGAAAGAGGAGTTGTTAAACAAACAAAAGAGAGAAAACCATAATAGAGTGTTTGAGTATTTTTCTCCATATATTACACGATGTTTTATTTAACGTTACTAAACTTTGAGCCCATAGATCATAATGATAAAGAATTTTTCGTTATGTCCTTGTAAAAACCTATAAATGCTAGATTCACCAAAATGCTTATAGCTAGTGCAACAGTGATTTATAATATTCATATAAATTTTCAGCTCAATTGAATAAGGCGTTTAGATGCTATCGCACCTTTAAAAATTTGGTACCATAGACCATAATGATAAAGAATTTTTCTTTGTGTCCCTGTAAAAAAACTGTAAGTGCTAGATTCACCAAAATCTATACAGTTGGTGCAACTGTGACTTATAACATGTGTACAAATTATTTGCTCAGATTAATAAGGCGTTTAGACGCTATCACACTTTTAAAAATTTGACCCCATAGGCTATAATGATAAAAAAAAATTTCTTTGTGCCCCTGTAAAAAAAAAAAAAAAAAAAAAAAAAAAAAGCTGTAAGTGCTAAATTCACCAAAATCTATACAGTTCGTCAACTGTGACCTATAACATGTGTACAAATATTTTGCTCAGATTAATAAAGCGTTTAGACGCTGTCGCACTTTTAAAAATTTGGCCCCATAGGCCATAATGATACAGAATTTTTCCTAGTGTCCCAGTAAAAAAAAACTATAAGTGCTAGATTCACCAAAATCAATAGGGTTCGTACTATGGTGACTATTCTAGTAGATTTTTTTTTTTTTTTTTTGTGTGTGTGTGTGTGTGTGTTTGTGATATTTTATGGAATAATCTTTATGTGAATGCGTGTCAAACTTTTTATAGGCTTCAAAAAACATAATATTTAGTGAGCTTTTGGGAACAATAACAGAAAAATTCTTACTGAAAATAATGTTAGTACTGTCTGTCTTTTTATACAGAGTCACACAAAAAATTGGGATAGATTTCGATATATGGACGTTTTTCTTGTTTATTTATTTTTTTATTCCAGTGCGCGTTTTAATTATCCGAAATTTCGGTAAGTAAAGTAAAACTATCATGTGAAATAAAGTCAAGCCAAAAAATTGTGAGTTGTACAAAGAATTTATGATTACCATTACAGAGATACAGAATAGAATAATTACGTTATAAATAAATAAATACTCTTGACTCAAATTTATCAACAGTCTGCTGTATTTTAATCTCCTTATTGCACACTAATTGCCCCATATTAGCAACGATTGATGAACTACAACCTTTTCTATGAATTAGGTATGCATATTCCCATAAAAGTACTTCTTTTAAAATATTTTTTTCGAGAATCACATTGTTGAAGAACATTAGAGAAATTAAATTCGATTTTTTTTGACATATAAAAAGTATGCATGGATATGTAACTTTAAGGTATTTTTTTTAACTGTGTAGTATTAAAAAAAAAAGAAAAAAATCATCATTTTTCGGCATCTATGAATTTGTATGAAATTAAATTCTGTTTCTATATGAATTCACTTAAATAGGACATATGGCTACATGAGCATTTTTTTTTTTTTTTTTTTAAACAAAAAAAAAAAAAAAAAAAAGAAAGAAAGAAAGAAAGCAGAAACTCGGGAAATCGACTGTCAAAAAACATAGAAAATTGGCAACAAAATGTTATTTTGTTTTTGGTTAAAGCTACAAGGATTGTAAATAAAGTAGTGGCAACGTAACCCAGGGAAGTCACAGAACAGCGGGCGGGCGCAAACAGAATATCGGTTAGAATAGATGCTGTTGTCGATGTGTAGCGTACATAAAACCGTCGATCCAGTAAAAGGGGTTGCTGCGAGGCGTTCAAGTGGACAGTATCGTTTTTGTCATCTAAATCATGTTTACAAAAAGTGATCAGCGGTCGTGGATTAAAATCGAGGTTGCCCGTGTCAAAAATTCATCGCAATGTTATCGAGGTTTACCTGAAGCCTGTGGCATGTGGCAAGAACGCGTTACTGTACAGGATGATGGATCAAAGCGTTTAATGAAGTTTGGACTGAGACTGCGGATTTGCACCACACAGATCGACAATCCATTTCTCAACATCATGCTGACATCGTGAGTGGTCTCCTTTATATGGACCGTCGATGGACTCTCCGGAAATTATCCATTGATATCATCAGTCATCAAACGGTATGGCATATACTTAAGAAAAGTCATGAAGAAAATTACTTTCCGCTGGCTACCACATCGACTCACTGACATACAGAAATGTCCTATATGTAAAACATTCTGGCCACAGGCTTCAGATAATCTTTAATAATATTGTGATGAATTTTTGCCATGGGTAATCTCGATCTTAATTAACGACCGCTGATCACTTTTTGTAAATGTGATTTAGAGTGGTAGAAACAACACTCTCCCCTTCAACGGTACGCAGAAACTACCCTTTTATTTGGATCGACGGTTTTATATACTTTGAACATCGACAACAATGCCATCTCACTGATGTAATACTCAGTTTGTGCGTGCCCGCTGTTCTGAGACTTTCTGAGTTACGTTGCCACTACTTTGTTTACAACCCTCGTAATAACAATACTAAGTTGCATTTAGTTAGAGCTTCTTGAAATCAATAGCAATATAAAAACAGGCTGTTAGAACAAAATATATCTCCAACTCTATATAAAATCTTAACTAGTAATAGTACCGATTATAATAGTTGTAAGACACCTTATAACTATAAGGTGCTTATTTAAAATTATAGAAAATTTGGAGTTTTGCAAAAAATTGATGGTCGAAGTGATTTTCAGCGTTGGATCCAGGGAGTTGTTTGACAAAAGCGCGGGATTGGATTCAGTTATTCGAAACACATTCTGGTTTCAAAGGAACTCTACGAAGTTTGTTTGAGAGTTTCATAGTCTGAAAAGTGTTTGGAAATTGTTGGAAAGAAGTGTATTTCGAAGAAGATTTAGTGTGTGAAGGAATGCAAATTGATTCTCCAGTGATTATAGTATTTAAACAGAAGTCGAGGTCAGTCGGTGAATTGCTAGAAGATGAGAGGTGTCTGTCTCTATGCAAATTAAAACGTTAATGAAAGTAATATGCTAATTTTGCTCACGTTAATAGACAAAATGCTTTTCTCAATTTAAACAAACAAATTCAGTTAATAGAAAGTAGTCTTGCTCCCCAGCCTCCAGACCAATAAACTCATATTTGAAATTTGACTACTCAAGTGTCATCTCTGCTTTCTTAGTTTAAGTTATTTACAACAGAACAATGTCAAAAACTATTTGGCATAGGTGGTCTCTGCTCAGTTCCCCATCCTATTTATGTTCTCATAAATTTCTAGTGGGAGACATATTATAATCAGGTTAAAAGAAATGAATTTGACCAAAGCTTGATACAGTGACAGAATGAGATCCCTGCCTAATAGGCTATCCACCTTTCACTTCGATATATTTATCTTATTCTAATCTATTAATTTATTTTATCAGGGTCAATTCTGTTGTTTAGTTTTCATGCTACTATTTCCAATGCAATAATCCTCAAAATTCAGATTTATATGAAAAATTTACAATTTCGCTATGTTGATAAAATCGTAAATTACGAATAATTTACGAAATTTTCCAATTAGAATATTCAAACAAATATCATAAATGTAATTTTGAAGTTGTCTAATGTATTTATGATCCTGAAAATGGTCTATAATATTCATGCCAGTATCCTAAATAATATTTCGAAAGTGGTTTGACATCTTTACGATGAAAATATCCCTCAAGATTGACGTTTATGTGAAATTTTGCTCTATTCTGCCATGTTAAGAAATTCGTAAATTTCCAATAACTTACGAAATTTTTATATTGTAAAATTCATAGTCATTAATATTCATGCCAGTGTTCTAAATAATATTTCAAAAGTAGTCTGATATCTTTTCGATGAAAATATCTCTCAAAATTGACGTTTATGTGAAATTTTGCCCTATACTGCCATGTTAAGAAATTCGTAAATTTCCAATAACTTGCGAAATTTTTAAAGTAGCATATTTATAATTACTGATGTTCATTCCGGCATCAAAACTGATATTTTAAAACTGGTCCGACATTTTTACAGTAAAAAGTTTCCATTTAATGCACGTTTAAGTGAAATTTTGTCCTATTTTCCCATGTTAAGAAAATCGTAAATTTCTCATAACTTACGAAGTTTTTTAATTCGAATATTGCAAATGAATAGGTTTATTGCCAGTACTGAAAGTAATATTTTAAAACTGATCTGACCTCTCTGCGATCATTTGTTCGTGAGGCATCGTGTTAACAGACTAACAAACTAACGGACTAACGGACTAACGGACTAACACACTAACGGACTGACACACTAACAGACACTCTACAGACAGACACCATACAAATTTTGTCATTTTCGGATTCCTCACACCTGAAAACGTATAAAAAAAGTCAAAAAACCGAGGTCGAAATTTTTCACGATTACCTAAGTTCACCATAACTATAGTATGATGGGAAACTAAAAGAGCTTGTACAAATTGAAATAACCTGACATAATTATGATTGTGTCTTACATGCAATAAATTAAAATTAAGTTAAATAAAGGGTTTAAAAGCTATTAAATAAATTGGATTCATCAATGGAACACTGTATTATAGTGTTTTAAATTAAAGATTTAACAGAAATGTTACAAAATTTTCATTAAGGAAAAATACTTAAATAAAATTAATATTTAAATAAACTTATGAAGATAAGAATTCCATTTCAAATGAATGGTAATTACTAGAATGCAAGTAAAATAAATATTATCGAAAAACTTAAAATTTCAATTTAAATGAAAAGAACATAACACGCCAAATTTTTTTTATTTTATTTTATCGCATAATTAATATTCGGAAAGGCTTTTAAATGCATTGATGTAAATTTTATTTTATGTATAACTTTATATTTTATCATAATTTATATACAATAATTAACAGTAATGTAAAATAAATTAAAAAATAAAATATAAATTTTTCTCCAAGCCTTTGACAGCATAGTTAATAAGTAGTTAGAGACATTTTTTTTTTCTGATATGAAATAACACATTGGATAATAATAATAATAAAATATTATATTTGAATAATAATAATAAGTAAAAACAATTTTTAAATAAGAATAGCTTGTCGATAATAAAACACGGATTTTAAATTTTAATTGAAATTGAAATAAATAAATAAATAAAATAAAGCCACAAAAATAAAAATTGAATTATGATATATAGTTGTTCCAAATAATTATATTGTAACAAAACTAGCATTTACTTAAAATAGATAGCAACACTAAAAAGAATTACACAAGAAATAAATATTTGTTCAACTTTAAACTAATTAAACGAGGATAAAGATACCTTCAAACGTTCAGAGAAGGAATTATTATTATTTTTTTATGTGCAAGTTTACTTACGAAGTCCTCTCTTGGATAAAAACGAGAAGTGAAAATCCTTTTATTCAAGCTTTGAAAGTTTTTTCACTTATAGCGTAAAAAAATTGCCGCTATACAATTGGATTTCTTTCCCTGAAAGAAGTTCTTTCCCGGCACTCAAGAAACCCAAAAAATTGTCGAAATTGTTCAAAGGGGCAGAGTCATGGAAAATTCAACACGTTCAGAGATTACTTTTCTGTCAAGTTCTTTTTTATGCACAATATTCTTAAGAAAATATCGAATATTTTTTTCATGGTCTATCATTGTTTTTATAGACAACTGTTTGTACAATAATATTTGTACAAAATGCATTGCATGCTATCAATAAATGCATTAAACTTCATAGTAAAGTCATAAAATATAGTAAATTTTAACCTATAACCCGATAATAGTACATAGTATTGTTAAAATAGATAATACTTCCTTTTTATGTTTATAATGAAATAACTAAAAGAAAATATCAATTAAAAAAGGTAGATTTTTCTTTTTTAAGAAATTCAGAATGTTACACAAAAGGTACGTTGCTTCTCGAAACATTTTCTGTAATAATTATTTAGAAAATAAATATAAAAATAATCAACTTACCTGAAAGTTTCTTTAAAAAAAGAAAAAAAACCTACTATTTTTAATAATTAAAATGCTTTCCAGTTGATCATGAGAGATATCTAACCAAATTTAACAAATATTAATCTTTAAAAATGCACAATATTTACCTACTAACTTAACCAAAAAAAAAAAAAAAAAAATATATATATATATATATCCTTTTAAATTTACTACAGAACTTAAAGGTTTTGTGAATTATATTGTCAATTTAATTGCACAGGTTTATTAAAATTTATACTTAAATAATAGTTATTTTAGAAAATTCGCAAAGTTAGCAAAGAATGGGTTCATCTACAAACATTTTTTCTACTAATTTAGTTTGACCGATTTTTTTTTTTTTTTAATTACTCTGAAGAATTATTTCAAATGAAAGTATATATTAAGATTATTTCTAGAATTAAAATGTAATTTAGAAAAAAAATATCCTTAAGGAGAATCTTTATTATCTTTATTGAACTATTGGTAATTGTAAAATACTGTTAAGTATCTGATGTAAAAAAAAAAAAAAAAAAAAAAAAAAAAAAAAAAAACGAAAGATGTTAGGGGTTTTTATCAATATTTATTTACAATCAGCGAAAACACTGGGATTACCATTGGGCATTGATTGAATAAAAATAAAAATGTGAATAGTTTTAGTTTAGCCCTTATAGTAGTTTAGCTTTTATTTTGAGAGAACTGACATTCTGTTCATTCTATCTCTCGTAACGTTTAACATTTACATGATATTTGTTCGGAGTTTTCATATAAGTTGCTCAATATCTTTGGCTATTAAATTATGCAAATGAAATTTTTATGCAGCTTGTGCATGCGCAGTTAAAAATTATTTAGTAAAAGTGCTCGTATTTCGTAAGATATTTAAAATTTTTTCATTCTGATTGCTGTATGCTATGTCTAATGTAGTATTCCATATATCCTGAAAATGGCTTTGCTTTGGATCTAATGTCTTAGGTGTTATAATTAAAAAAGTAGAAATTGTTTACGTAATTTTTCAAAGAAACCGTTATATCTCCATGAATATATGTGGTAGCCTCATAAATTTTTATACATGAGAAAAATACTCATAACCACATGCGAGAGCATAAGAGGTATAACATGTTTTTTACACTACCAAAGTTTCCAGATGATTCCTAAAGAACTTTTCAAGGTATTTAACAAAATATCTAAATTCGAAAGTGTCCAAATATTTATTGGTAGATAATGTACATCAATTGATTGTTGTGTGCAGTATACAACTATTTTTTAATTCTGATAAATTTTTAATATTATTTTCGACGCACACATAGCTACAGTGCAGCCACATATCCTCCTAAAACTAGTAGCGAGGACGCGTCCAAAATGTTGGAGGGATGGCAGCTTGAAATTTAGAAAACATCTAGCAATTCCGAGCTCTGTTATTGCTCATTTTCTCCGAGTCAGTTGACTGTCACCCCTATTTCCGCATTGGATTCGTTGAGTTAGCGCTTGCGCAAATGCTTCCATGGTTTCATCAAAAGTGGTCGAAGAATAGTGTCTAGATTACTTTTGTTTTTAAATTCAACTATCTCATAAAACACATGAAATAATGGTCAGAAATGTTTGCAGAACACAAACAAAGATATTTTATTTAATTTAAGACACATTTTATGAAAACATTTCAGTTTTCGTATTTAAATAATTTTTTTTTATTTTTTTATTTAACTGAATCACTTTTTAAGTGAAAAGAAATTTCGTTTCTCTTCTTTCCTCATTTTACGAAAGATACCCTAACATTTCCATATTTAGGATATACCTTATTTAGGATTTTTAGTGGATGGAGGGTATTGAAATTTTTTGTACTGTGGGCTGTATAGCTGTCAAAAGGAAGTTAATGGTGCATGTCCGTAAGGAATTTTCTTATCACATTCGCGATTCAACCCATAAACCAACTTTCATTTAACTAATTTTTATTTTATTTATTAGATTACATGGTAAAATAATCTTTTACTGTAAAATTATACTGTTTATTTAGAAAATTTTCACGTTATTACCTGGACATATTGTTATAAATTTTTAATAATTATGTGTTTTATTAAAAGCTTAATGCACACTGAAGAATTGTGAACGTATCTACTTGTCTTTGCTGTTCCTGATATTATTCACATGGTCACAATTGCTATTAAATATGGAAAGGGATAGGATATTTGGTCAAATTTAATATTACTTTAAGATGCCATATATGCAAATACAGTAACACTTAAATCATTAAAAAATTAAAATAATTATAACCAAATAAAAACTATAGTTGTGATAGGAATTAATTATGATAACTTTTCAGTGGAAATTTTTGCATGGCTGTTTTAATTTATGGCCATCTAGAGTAAAGTGGCAAAGCCACCGCAGAGTTTGGTTACCCGAATAAGTTTGGAGCGAAACCTTTAGTTAATTTAAAAAGGAACAAAAAAAAAAAAAAAACATATGAAACAAACAGTAAAAATAATATACTGCAAATGCGTAGTATGATATTCATAAATTACTTTTCATTATAAAAATAAATTTCAACATGCATTTCTTATATTTTAGACGAATCTACGTGACTAAGTATATGAAAATAATAGCCTAAAAGATTACAAAGGAAAAATGTTTTCAATTAAAGTTCAACGTTTGCTATTTGGGTATATCTTCAAAAACGCATTTTGTCATGTTTATAATCAAACTGAGTTCTCCCTTTCATCTTAAAATATAAGAAATAATCTGGTGTGTCACTCAAACGACTTTCTCTTACCCTGAAATTTAATGCTATAAATACAGGTTGCAGATTAAGAGGTAAGATAACGAGTACTGTTATGTAAACCTGTGTTAAACAATTCAAATTAGGCTTCGGAAGAGTTTTATATAATAATTACTTCTGTGTGAGGGGGGTATTCTGTTATTAAAAAATAATTCTGTTTTTAAAAAATAATTTATAAAAATTATTATTTAAAAAAATTATCTTTTATGATAATGCAGACGATTTCCATATTAGAAAAATAGTATAACACTAAATAAATAATAATAATAATAAAGTTGAATTTATTCTCAATATTACATTAAAAAAAAAAAAAAAAAAAAAAAAAAAAAAAATTGTTAAAAATGAAAAAAAATCGATAACTTTATTTTAAATTATCGCAGATCGATGGTTCAACCATTCGTTTTAAAGGTATTGGCGAGCTTTTTTGATAAATACCCATCATGGAAATGTACTCCCCTCGAGAGGGGATTCCCCCCCATGGGGGGGTGTACATGCACAAAATTTTTTCCCAGTTGACTATTTCTATTACAAAAAATATATATTCGTTTCATTTGGTTTAGTGCAGTCTATAGATGTTAAACTCTACTTACCTGCAATTTCCCCATAGACGTAATGTATTTGAATACTTTTGAGTGTCCCTGTACACGAATAATTTGCTTCATCTCAGCGTAAAGCTAAGAGTAGCATCCCTATATGATACATATTTAGAATACCGAGTTTGGAATTTCTGCTACTGTTTGTTCTTAAGATATGCTGATAACAGACACACAGACCATCCGCTAAAAACATGATTTTCGTATTCAGGGCACTTCAGAACATGTAAGTATAACAAAAACTCACGTTCGAAAATTTGACCCTAAAACAATACTTTCTCGACCCTGTGGGTAAGAGAAATTAAAAACAGATGTTGAAAGAGTGCAATGCAAAAACAATTAGGGTTGGTAGAGTTATACTTGGATAATTAATTGGAAAGTCACACGATTAAATACATAAATTTTTAAAGTTAAATGTTTTAAAATTTCACTTTCATCAACTAAATTAAATTTGGTAGTATTTTGCCATTTATCTTCAAAATTTTATTGAAATAACAAATGTATGTATAAGTAATATATTGCTTATCTAGTATAGCTTTCATAAAATATTTTTTTTTATAAAATTAAAAGAACTTGATAAAAAAGTAAAAAAAAAGTAATAATAATAATTTTTTTTCACATAGTGTTTTAGATTAAAATTCTTGTTAAATAGACAAATTGTCTAAGACATTTAGTAATTCAAGTTCAGAAAAAGGCAAAATAATATATTCTTGAATTTTATTTTATTTATTTTTTTAATATTAGTAAAACAATATGGCACAACGTCTGCAGTGCATTAGAAATTATATGTACCCTTCAAGTAAACCGAATAAAACATTACTTATAGTCATTACTTATTACTTATAATTTGCTTACTACACGTCGAAACTAAGAGTAACTGTAGAACTTAATAATTACTGTTCAACTAAATAAATTACACGAAGTGATTAAAGAAACTTTTAAAATATTCGTTTACTTTTTACAAATGTATAGTAAATATACATAAGAATTACACAATCAAAAGGAAAAAAGCTTAAATGACTCCTTTCTCATCTTTTATGGCTGTATTTCACAATTGATTTCGACTTCCAGTTGAACGTGAAAATATGACAAACATCTAGGGACAAGGTCCAACTTCTCATCAAGATGTGACTAGTTGTTTTTGCCATCTACACTGTAAAAAAATATGGTAATTTTTACAGCAGAATTTGATGTCAAAAATAGATGACATCATATTTTGCTGTTAAGCAAAATATTTTACAGCAGAAACACCTGTAAAAGAGTTTTTCTTTACAGATATTTCTGCTGTAAATATTTCTGTAATTTTTGCAGCGTAGCGACGTTATTATTCTCACAACATTTTAATTAAAAATATAACAAATTTGACAATGTTCGGAATATTTGCCGCTAGATGGTAGAAGAAGAGCATCAAATACTGCTAAAGTTACACACTGTCTCTAGATGCTTTTTAAATTTTCGCATTCAACCATGAGTCGAAGATAATGGTGAATACGGCCATTAGTTTCGATTTCTCATTTTTAAGGATATTGGTAGAGAAAGAATTTTATATGAAACTTCACTTTTTGTTTATTCTTTCTTTCTTTCTTTTTCAGCTCAAATCATATGGCTAAAGTGGGACTAGACCTTTCATTTAGAGGATCTGTAGATGAACTATCATCCGAAAGACAAATAGCACAAATTAAATTTTATTTCAGTGAAAAAGCACAAGATAAGTATATCTAATGAATGTACAAGGAATATTACTCGGGTGCTTGAATCCGCTAGATTATGGATTCGCTTACATTCAGTCAAGAGGAGGGCAAACCAATAAAACGTTTAGTAATGGACTAAACTAATATTTAATTTATTATTATCACTAAACTCTTTACAATTAAGCTAAAAAAAAAAAAAAAAAAAATCCATCTTTTCCCACTACTTAAATAAAATCCAATAATAACATCAAACGAACAGATCTAATCTGAACTTTATTTTTTTAAGTGTTTATCTATATTTTAAGTTATTTTACTGGAAAAGGCTGCAGTCTAGAAATGAACAAGGTGAATGGGAATTAACTTCCTCTTGGAAATTGTTCATAACATCTTAATAATAAAATGTTTTTCATTAAAAAAAAAATAATAATAATATTAATAATTTTGTTCTTTACAATGACAGAATTTTTATTCATTGCTGAATTTTGCACAAGCATAATCGTTCATCAGTTTTTGTAAGCGTTAGGGGTGCTTACAACTGACGTTTGCAGATATTCCAGCGGTACTTTTGCAAGAATTTGACGAAAGAAGTCGCAAGTAGCTGAATGAATACTTCTTGCTGGACATTCAAGATGGTCACAACTTAATGTTAAATGTAAATTTCCTGGAGAACCAAGTATTTTTACTAAGTTAGACAGTCACACAATTGAAGTCAGATAAAGCTTTCTGGAAAGTGAGAAGGAAAAATAAATATTTCTCGTCTGAAGATAAATAAATAGTCAAATAATTAAACAAATAGTATAAAAATATAAAACATTTAAATCCTCTAAAATTTTAATAAGCAGTTAAAATATCCAAAATAAAAATAAGATAAAATAAGAATACTAAAATGATAATTTTAATGTGAGTCAGAAATCTACTTTTCCATTTTGTTATTTTCCTTGCTGACAATAGGGGTGATTGAAGAATAAACGACTAATTTCCTCGACAAAGTACACCCGTCCCCCTGCCTTGCACAATTTCAGTGATTAAATGATTTTAAGGGTATTGTAGAAAAGCTTGTTTCCCTACTTCCTTCGAGAGTTAATTATCTCTTTTTTCCTTTCCCCCTTGATAATGTGTTCCAGATCTTTCTTTTGTACCGTTTGGCAACAGCTGACTGCACACTTCCCTAGAAGCTGTTGAATACACTTCATCATGTTTTGCGGTACTTAATGATTTCTCTTCAATCTCTAATCTCTGTCAATTGTAATAACTCTGTAATATAAGACCTTGAAATAAATAAAGAAGGAACGATTTAATTTACGAACTTGTTAGTTTTACTTAAACCACTTTCGAAATATTATTTAGGATACTGGCATGAATATCATAGACTATGATTTTTTTTCAATTTAAAAAATTCGTAAGTTATTTGGAATTTACGATTTACTTAACATGTCAGAATAAGGCAAAACTGAGTATAAATTTCCATTTTGATGATCATAAATACATTAGACAACTTCAAAATTACATTTATGATATTTGTTTGAACATGATTGAATACAAGTATTCTAATAGGAAAATTTCGTAAATTATTCGTAATTTACGATTTTATCAACATAGCGAAATTGTAAATTTTTCATATAAATATGAATTTTGAGGATTATTGCATTGGAAATAGTAGCATAAAAACTAAACAACGGAATTGGCCCTGAGAAAATAAATTAATAGATTAGAATAAGATATATATATCGAAGTGAACGGTGGATAGCCTATTAGGCGGGGATTTCATTCTGCCACTGTATCAAGCTTTGGTCAAATTCATTTCTATTAACATGATTATAATATGTCTCGCACTAGAAATTTGTGAGAACATAAATATGATGGGGAACTGAGCAGAGTCCACCTATGTCAACTAGTTTAAATATGCAATACGCAATAAAAAATGGACACAACAGCGATGGTCACATATAATGTTTAAAAAGCAGTTAGCCACTCTCCTTCGAAATTTTACAAATTTGTGGAAAATTTTCGAGTTATACATCCTTTTCAACACTCACTATTATGTACTAAAGCTTGAACTCCCTCACTCCCCCTCAGAACATTTTTCTGGCTATTTTATTGAACTTTTTAATGACAATGTTTAGAAAACTATAAATGTAATTAGAATGAAAAACTTACGATTGGACAGTTTACAAAAATATTAATCGTGCAAAAGAAAGTTAGCACTCTGCAAAAAGTGTTGTATAGACATCTCTGTTGAATCTATGCTTTTATTCCGTATTACATATTTTTCAAACATGTTTTTACAAATATATTTTTTATATTTCGAAAAAACTACGATAAAACAGAACAAATTTGTAAATTAAACGTGAGATTAGAATTTAAGTTTCGTAAAATACTAATTGACTAATGCAAAAATATTAGTTACCTATTTTTCTGTTGTACCTTCAAAATATAATGGTGTCAGTTGTTATGAAGATTAAGGCCAACTGAATATGTTAGGGACCTTGATCTGGATGGTGTGGCTCCCGTGGGGGATTTTTTTAAGGAATTCTAACCCGATTTTACAATTTCAAAATATAAAAATTATACTAGAAAATCCATGTTTTAAATATATGTAGTACCGAATAAAATGGATTCAACAACAATGCCCACATAATACGTTTTAATGAAACTGTTTACAAAACTGTAAATCTAATTAGACTGAAAAACTGTTACAATTAGACATTTTTTAAAAATGTCACACGATACAACATTCATAAATAGATATATTTATAACAATAGAATAAACAGAAGCTTTTTTTTTTTTTTACAAGTATCACAGACTAAGAGGCAGAGTTGCCAACATTTTTTAATACATTACGTAGCATTTTTTGCATTCGCCCATGCTTCACACCTCTTTCTTTGTAGAGTAAAATTTCCAGGGGGGAAATGATGCTCCCACATGCACAAACTTTTTCCTAGTTTACTACTACTATTATCAATAATTTATATTAATTTTACAATCGCACGTTAAAAATGAGTTTCATTATGTACATTTATACAAAGTTTTGTCCTATACTGCCATGTTAAAAATTTAGAATATAAAATTGAGATCACAGCGCCACCTGTTGAGTGATTGGTCCCTAAATCTAATCAGCATCAGTTTATGTCAGTGTCCATCTAAATGCCAAGTTTGGTTGAATTTCGTTCATTGGTTTGCAAGATACAGCGTGCAAAAAATTTGTGATACACACATAGAGACAGACATTTTCTAAAAACAGTCAAATCGTGTTGAGGACATCCCAAAACTTGTAAATCCATCGAAAACTAAAGTTCGAAAAATTTCATGAATCCAATACTTTCTCTGTATATACATATGGAAGAAAGTAAAAAATAAATAAATAAATAAATAAATAAGAAGAAAAGAAAACTCACCTTTTTTGTACATGAATGTCTTTTAATTTCAAATATTATACCAATAATTAAGAACTTAGTGGCAACCAGTCTTAAACTGTAATACACGTAACGTCACTGCATTTGAACCGATACATTACCAAATTTAAAGCAAATTCCTATTTAATTAAATTAAGCTTTACCACTCTTTGAAAGTAACTAAAAATTAAAAATCATCTGGCTTCGTTTACTTCGTTTAATGCACTGCATTAACCGATGAAGGTGTTTAAATATTTAAGCGTCGGTCCGTGCATTTAAGAGATTAACTTATTATGATTAAATTCACCGATTCGTCACCTCATTATGAATATTTTAAGCGTGTCAGGTCGCCATTTCCTTCTGACTCTGTATCAATGTCATTAAAATTTAACTTCTTTTAGTTCTGGTATATACAAAACAGAGCGGCACTTTGAGATACTAAAAAAACAAAACAAAATAAAACGTAAATTTTATTAACGAGGGTAATTTAATGGGGTGTAAAGCAAAGCAGTGAAAGACTGGTGAATAATTAAACTCAAGCAAAACCTTTGATTTTTTTTTCTTAGTGTACATGTAGAAGCTCTTTTAAATTCGTATATTGTTTATCTTAGAATGATGGTTTTCTTAATTGGAATGATTTAGTAAAAAACGTATGCGTTTTAATCATTTAAATTCATCATTGCATTTCCTTTACTCTAGCATGTACTTTGTCATAAGTTCGACAATATCATATCTGCTAACATTCTAAGTAATATTCTGTAAAATTTTAGCCTCACTTTTTTTTTTTTAGAGTACTTTACTCCTTATTTAATCACAATTACATTTGGAGAAAATTGCTCTAAACATTAAGTGGCGAGAAAAAGGGGTGGTACTAACTATTTTACGGAATATTAATTAGGATGTTGGCAGGCATGCGATATCAAAATTTCGTCTTTTATAATATTTAAAAGTTTTTCAAATTTTCATTTTACATTTGATTTGAAGATAATTATGGTTAATGACGTATTCGACTTATAATGTAAATTGAATGATTGTAGCAAATATTTATGTCTTAAATTCATCCTATAAACTTGTAATCAAGTTTTATGACTTATGAAAGACATTAAAATGGCTTATCAGGTCAAACTCTTCAAATGCTACTATCATAGATCTTTCAAGGAAAATGCAAATAGTCTAAGTAATATAAAAAATCAAGTGCTTTTCAAAATTTCCAAATATTTGCCAGATTGATGCTCGTTGAATGTTAACAAGCATTTTTCACCTTGTGTAGGGTCACTGGCCTATTTCTGGGTAATGAAAAGCACACTGAAGACAATATAACCTTAAAGATAACTATAATCTTTTACTACTCAGCAATTCGAAAATTCAGATAATAATTTCATTCATATTCAAGCTTTAGAATTATGAAAGTTAAATTATAAAAGTCTGTAAACACATTAAAAAACTCTGTTATAATGCTATAATCCAAACAATATTATTTCATTTGTTATAATACTACTTATTTGGATAAAAAACTGTAAAATTATAATTGTCTAAACGTCAGTAGAGGCCTCTACGTTGAGAGTGGGGACTCAAAATGCTTTTGCCTGTTTGTCTGTCTGTATGTACGTGTCGAGATAGCGGCCACAAAAATCACACTACTGACTTGCAATTTGCTACACATGTTCTCTCGAAAAGTAACAAGTGTACAGTCGTGCTTATCACCTTCGCATAACTCATTTGACTGGTTATGAAGGTACTGTGAATGAGGTGGTGTGAGCGCAACGGAAACATCTCGAATTCACAAAACTGGCAGGGGTTTCTATTCTATTAGACGAATGTTTAGTTATCTAGGGTTAATGACTCTACATAAGTTCCCAGAAGGAGCAGAATACAAACCAACCTGTGTTCGTTTAAAGAATCATCTACAAATTAACAGTAAAAACAATATTAATATAAAAATAAGAAATCTCCTTTACTATTTCTGAGTAATCCGTCAACAATTTCGTTTAAACATATCTCTAAGAGACTTTTGTATTCTCTGTAAGATTTAGTACTGAAATTTTACACATGACCTGATTTGGATATGAAGCATATCTCACTCATTGGGAATTCATCACATTTTACTCTTCTTTTTTTTTTTTTTTTTTGGACAACATAAAAAAAGAAAGTAATTATTTTGTAATTCTTGAATTGAATTCTTTGAAAATTTTGATTGATTTTATAAAACTGAGTACGTTTATTTAAACATCTTTGTAATTTCTAATGTCAATCTCTGATCGATATACAATTTGTTATACAAAGAATCGAAACCGAGGTCGAACTTTTTGAGACGCTCTGTATTCCTTGAAAGTGACAGCTAGTAACCATAACCAAAAACAACTAGGGCTTTTGGCCATAATGAAAGTAAATTTTGCAAAATAATTGCTATTTCTGAGAAAAATTACAGTAGCATTGATTTTTAATTTAAATTTATTATTACAAGATTCATTGAAAGTAAAACATGCGTGTACCTTATATTTTGGTATTTACTAAGCATCATATGAAGTAGAAAAAAAAAATGAAATATATATTTTTGCGAGTTGTATGTAAATACAGTGTATAAGTGTATAATTTAAATGTATAATATAAGTGTATAATTTCCAACGTCGATTGGTTCATTTTCAGTAATTTGTTATATTACATCTTACTATAACAAATCTTTCAAAAGAAAAGAAACATACAATGTACAATTTTACGTTTTTTGCTATCTTCAATGAATTTTTCAATAGCAATCAAAGTTAAAAGAAAAGTTTAAAAATCAAAATCGAAAGAAGTTCAAAATTTAAATTTATTGGGAGAAGTAATAATAATATTCCAGCAATATGTAGACAGTAATATGAGATAATGATGTAGAACATTGCATTGTTACTTAATATTTGCTTCATTAATAACCTTGTAAATCATAAGCATTTACTTAGAATACATAGAACAAGAAATTTTACTTATGCAAATAAAATTATTTATCTCTGATTAAATTTATTCTTTTCAACTATTTACAGTAAAATATAATAGATTGTTAATATATTATTATGCATAAAAACAGTAGAATATAAATTTATATTAAACCAGGCAATTCAGTAAAATCACATGGAAAGTTTTGATGTGTAATGTATAAATAAAATGTAAAACATTATACGGTACACATGAAAAAATAAATTGTATTACTGATTAAAAAAAATATTTCAATTTTTATTGTTAGCATAAATGTATATTAACAGCACAGTTGTATTTCGATGATTAGCGTAATCCTGCCTGAACCAACTAGTTATTCTAATAACGGGTGTCACAAAAATTTTGAGACAAATTGGGATTAGACGCTAAAAATACTAGGAAGTAGATACAGCTCAATGTAATGACATAGTAAGTGGAACAACCCCTAACAGCACATCTTCTCCCCCAGGAAATCCTAACGATATCCTGTGGATGAAAAGACATCCAAGGGACATCCACAGGATGTATTTGGGAGTAGCCCACTTCCATTTAATTACCAAAAATAATTCGATTCGATAATTGCTAATAGCAATGCCATACAAAGTCGAGTTGCATAAGACTATTTTTAGTCTCATTGGAAAATTGTCTCAAATGATAAAATTTTGCTCACCAATTGGCTCGAAACGACAATTTTTACACGGACAATATTTTAAAAGACATCAGACAATGTCAGATATGTTGGTCATGCGAAATATGAGTAAAAAGTACTCATACTGATCACCATTTCCTCGAAGTGTGTGTCGGCAATCGTGTGGCAGTGAAATTTTGTTTGGCAAAAGAAAAAAAAAAGTTCCAAAATGTCCCTTTAATTACCTGTAAAGTATTTGTTTCATGAAGCTCCTTTTTTTCTCTTTTCACTATGACTGTTTCCGCTGTCAACACGTATTCTTGTCTTTTTGCTAAAAAAATTGCAGTAAAGCCCTGAAGTCTAATGTTTCATGCCATTCCATTGTGTTGCTAACAGCATTGATGTGTTTAATGAGTCCATTTAGGCGTTTCCCCATACATTACCCTGAGATCGCCATCTATAGGAACACGTTTGAACTACTTTTTTCCTCTCCCAAACAAAATTTCATTGCCTCACGATTGCTCTGGTAAAATATCAAATCGCTATGATGGATAGTTTTAAAATCATAGAATTTTGAAGTCGTAACTTTAATTATACTCACCCTGTATATATCAATAAATGTCTGCCGAAATTGAAACAGTTCGTTGATACTTACCCCAAAAAAGATAAATTAATGTTTGGGCCAGACCTCGTTAATAGCCGTTATTCTAAAACAACGTTACAATGGCTCACTGAGTAAATAGTACCTTTCGTGGTAAAAAATGACAACCCGTCAATTAAAGACCCGGGCCCGTCTGGTGAAAAATTTTTGCAGTGCTCTTACCCGGTTGGTGCACGACAATGGGTGGTAAACAAAATCTGAGCTGTAATTAGTGAGTAAAGTTACTTGAAAGTTAGAAGTATTCGACATATCTGTCCTCCAGGCGATGATGAAAAACACTAAAAAAATACCCTCCGAAAAATAGAAGTGGATAGACCGTTAAAGTCTATGTAAATATGTTTTTCTAAAGATAATAGAATAAACTAAAGATTTTGTCGAGCAATATTCGTTTTTTTTGTTTTTATTTACACATGGCTTTTTTTGAAATGGTATCAAAACTTTCGTGACATCCGATATTGACCGATTTTTAATTATAATACCTATAAATTATCTGTAACATTTCAAGCAATTCAGTCAAGGCTTTCTACTGTAATTGTACTTGCAGTAGGATAATTATTTCATATTTTTTTGTAAGCTCTAGTCTCAGTTTCAAAGTTAGTCTTAAGCTGATTAATCTGATATTTTAACTGTAAATTAATTAAGTAAACTTATTTTACTGTCCAAATTTGGTCTGCCTAAAAGTTTCCGCGTTGTTACAGTCGGTAACAAAAGTGTCCGAACACTAGCAAAAATTCCTATATATAAAATGTACACTTCATACGGTTTTATTAAATAAATCCTTATCGAATCATTTTCTTACACTGACTAAGAACAGGATTCGACAAGGATTTATTTAACAAAACCGTATGAAGTGTGTTTTTTTTACATAGGAATTTTTGCTAGTGTTCGGACACTTTTTTTACCGACTGTACATTGGCGCAAATTTAAAAGATCTTATTCAGAGAAAAATATACAGGAAGAACATGGAAAAACCCCTAAGCAAGAATGCTCATAAAACTTAAATTATTAAAATAAAAAGATTTAATTTGGTGGCTGCTCATTACAATTGCATAGTTACATAGTTTAAACTTGGTAAAGTACTCCGGGAACTATTAATAATTTCAGAAAATAATTATTTTATTTACGTATCGGTGGTCCATATTACACGAACGTATGTGTAATATGGACCAAGTGGTCCATAGTGGTCCTTCCCGTTTCCGAACAGTTGACACACTTGGAATTGTGAAAACTCTCCAGCATGTTCCCTCACACACTTGTACATCTCTTGGGAATAGTAGAAATGGACGAAACAAGAAATAGTTAATGGACGAAAAAAAAGGGGAGGTCTAAAGGTTGTATCCAATGGGTAGTGTGCGAAAGAAGTGATAATTTGATTACCTCTGCTTCCTTGGCCTATTCTATAGCCTCTAGATTTTGAGTATGCGACATATGTACGCCGAGCATTAACAAAATCTCTCTGTTTTTATTATGGACCACTGGTCCATATTACAGAACACAGCATGGTTCATATTACACGCGTAAACAGAGCAACGTGTATTCCAATCAAAAATCGCTATGCAAATTGATGCCCATGAAACGCATGTATAAAATAAGTACATTTGCTACTATTAACGAGAAAATTATATTACAATTACCTAACAGTAGAAAGTAATACTTTCATTTTAACATACTTGTTACATCAGTGATCCTATAAACCGAAAACTCAATTTCATAATCTTCCAAAGACAGGTACGCACGTACAAGTCACATCCTGCTTTAGATAACAATAATATTCACTAAACGCAGTGAGATGGTTTCACCATCTGGTGTTGAACATACAAATTTCCTCATGGTCCGTATTACACGATGGTCCATAATACACGGTTCTCCCCTATATATAATTATTGTTAATATAAGTATTGTTGATTTATTAATGGTGTTTATTTATTAATAAATATTGCTTATTTTTTGAGTTATTGCTACAACACCACTGCTTTTTAGACACATCCTTTACTTCACTTTTGAGCACTAGTCCAAAGCTAACATTGTCGATAAATACATATGTATAAGGAAAATTCATATTTAAAAAAAAAAAAAGAAAAAGAAAGAAAGAAAGAAAATCCCCATTACATATTTACGCTCCATTCCTTCAACACGTGTAAATATATTTCTGCGTATTACAATATATTTGATAGTTTCTTTTATTTGAACAACTCTTAGAGTGAAACATATAATCCAAGAATAATAAGAATGTTCTTTCCTTTCGCTAAGCTTCCATTAGAATCGGGAAGGCCTCCAGAAGAGTTTAGTTGTTTCTCAATTTAATCTTATTGACATAGCTTTTAACTTTTTATTTACTTTATAACATCAGGCATTTTTCAAAAGTGTCCTTTTATCTGTATTCCAAAATGAAAAGTGTTTTTAGCAAGAAGGTGTTGAAGATCATTATTTGAAAAATTTAAATATAAGCTTAATTCTCTCCCTTGTTTCTCAAAAAATTTAGAATTATTTCATGAATGTTATTCCTTATGATGTAATCCACCTGGATTACATTCTTTATGCAGATGTTTATTATTGTAACAAACAAGTAAATAATACATATTAAAAGAGAATATGAGTTACTTGCAGACGATACTTAAATTTAAAATTAATCACGTTAATTAAAAGATAATAGAAATTTCATTTATTTTAGCAATCATTTTTCTTACTTATGTTCAAACTATATCAAACTTGCAGTTTTCAGCCACTACAATAGCCATTATACTATAACAAATCATTTATGCACATATATATAAGTTAAAGCTAAGAGAGTTTGCACACAAGTCAACAAAATGTTAGAATAAAACTAAATTTTATTTTTTTTTGCTTAACTGTTGGTGCACAGCTTTGAAGTAATCCTTCTACGCATTTCCATTACTATTTTGTTGTTATACTATGATTTAAAGCTACAGCTGTAATAAAACCAATATAGCTATTTTGATATTACATTATAAGATTACTCTCCTTGTAGGGTAGGAGAGATTGCGCATATGGGTAGGAGAGAGATTGCGCTTAATTTTAACTACAATTGAATTGTTAACAATGATAATTGCACTGAAATACCTGGAATTGCATTTTAATTTATTTTAAACATTTATCCCTTTCTGTTAATATCTAAGAATGAATAGGAATTAGTTTACTGACAGACTTTACTGTGTGGTTGTCTGTCTGTCTGCTCGTCTCCTACATCGGAAATTATTTTCATAATTTTTTTTAAAATGACATATGTTATTCAAGTTCACTATAGGATGTTCCCTATTTAAAATGGTATTTATAGACGCTGTAGAACTGATTTGTGAACAAAGATATGTACACACACACACACACACAAAAAAAAAAAAAAAAAAAAAAAAAAAAAAATTAAAAAAATTAATTAGTTAAAAAGGCCAATACGTTTCGTTTTAAAAGAGACATTTTTATGAATCACATTTAAATAACTTTCTACTGCAAAAATCACAATGAAATTGCTGTTTATTGTTAGCAGTTTAAAATAATGTTTCATTTAGAATGCGATATGCTTAGCCTTCTTATTTACAGGGCTATGCTAAAATATTAAGATACATTTTTTAAAAAAGTATTTGAATTATGTATTATGGATAATAAAAATCTACAATTTATTTTCTTATAACATTCAGAAATATTTCAATGATTTTTTTATTTGAATAATTTATTATTTCTAACAAATTTCTGTATATATGTGGATTAATATTAGCTTTACCATATATGATTGCGATAAGTATTAACGCTTAATGATTTATAAAATTGTTGTAGTTTCTTAAATGAAGCCCGCAATGATAATAAGAAAAAATAATATTTAATAGAAATAGATATCTGAATACTTGTATCAAACCTATATCGACACAGAAAAAATTAATCTTAAAATTTTGAAAACTATATAAAATTAATAAGAATTCATTTTATTTATCAACGTAAATACCTTTTTCGATGTATTTTAAATGATAAATTGATGCTGGTTTCGTAAATTAGCTATTTAAAATATAAATCATAAACATTTTGCTACTGTTGCAACCTCCCTTTTTTTTTTTTTTTTTTTTTTTTTTCTCTCGTGCAATTCATAAATTAAAATTCTGTCCTCAACGGAGTTTTATTTTAAACGAGAGGCCTATTTTTACTTCCATTACCCGATTACCGTAGGTAATGGAAGTATTGTATTCAGTCCGAAAATTCGATATCGAGTTTTCACCTGATTTGCATGTTTTAAGGTCTCCCGAGTCCAAAAAAGTGGTTTTTGGCAATTGGTCAGTATGTGTGTATGTGTGTGTGGAATATTCTGACTATCGTATCTCCAAAACTAATAAAGATAGAACTACAAAACTTCAGAATTGAAATATGTCCGGTGTATAGATGATTTTTCCAACTTTTGGTGAAAAATGAAAATCGGAAGTGGGACCGGAAGTCCGTATCTCAGAACTAGCGATTTTCTTCAAATTTGTTATATAAACACTCTATTAGATGGCCCTTCGTATGAATTAGTTGGTTAGTTCAGGACAATTGATAGGCATCTTGTATAAATAGCTCAATTTCAGGACTCGCAAGTGCGTTCCTTTAAAAATGACTGTACGATTTTTTTTTCAAACTCGCCATAATAACCCCCTTTCAGATATCCTTTTGTATTCATTTATCGTTTTCTGGTCAACAATCGAATATGTAAAGTTTTGCTGAAAGTCAGTATCTCAAAAACAGCTCTAACGGTTTTCTTGAAAATTGGTACATGAACCCCTTTTTAGATATCCTTTCGTTTGTATTACTCGGTTATTACAGGAAAATTAACAGTCATCCTGATTAGGTAGGTCAGTTTTAGATTTTGGAAATTGGTGTTTCACAAAATGGCTTTACCGATTTTTTTTTTTTTAACTCACTTAACTTTCTATGTAAATTTGTTTTATATGCTTTTACATGTGTATCAGCTTTTTCTTATCAGAAAACTTTTAGGTGTCTACTTCGTTAGGTCAGTTTTATGTCTTCTGATCATATTATCCCCAAAAAGTGTATATAATACGTTTAATAGTGGGCAATGGATGTCGTGTGGTTGTTTCACACCAGATTTTTTTTCCTTTATGTTTTTTCCCTTCCTTTGTTTTTTCCCCCTGACATTTCACTGTCTTCTACAATTTCAATTATGTTTAATCCTGGATAATAAGATATTATTATTATTATTATTATTATTATTATTATTAAGCACTTTTCGATAAAAAATATTTTATGAACAAACTTGCTTCTGCTTATCTTTATTATTATTATTATTTATTATTTACTTATGTATTTTAATTACTACTTCTTCTCCTTTTTTCTTTTTTTTTCTGGCACTATGGATAACAAATTATTTTCCCTTATGGCGGCTTAACGTAATATATCGAGTGACATTAGCTTTTATATTTCAGTTTCGGAACTTATTGTTACACCGACGAAGTTACAATATTAAATTTTCCAAAGAGTTACGATTTTAAAATTATGAATGTTTATTTCTAAAGTAAAAGGTAGCTAATTAAAGAAAGTTAAATTACACACATATTAATAATAATAATAATAATTGAAATTAGGCATTTACAGAATTTAATTTTAGATAAAAAATATAGTGTGTAGTACGCAAATTTCTTTCTTTTCTTTTCTTTTCTTTTTCTTTTTTTGTTATCTGTATAATAAGCTGTTTATTTTAACTTTTTACCAAAAGAAAAAAAGAATAACTGTTTTTTTTTTTTTTTTTTTTTTTTTTTTTTTTAAGTTGTTTGAAAAAAAAAAAATATATATATATATATATATATATATATATAAATGAAAAATAAGGCCTCTATCTTAATGAAAGAAAATAATATTTATTCCGATTAAAATAATTAAGGAAAATAAAATGCAGAAAAAATACTTTATTAATTTATTAATTTCTTTATTCAAATCTATATACCTCCATACATATATAAAATATGCAACAAATATATGCAAATGTACAAAAAGAAATCTTGTAATAATCCTATTGTAAATCAAAATTCCTTTATACAAGTCACATTATTTGGATGAAACTGGAGGGTAAAATGTTTCAATTGACACTCAGTTTATTGACCTTTTTGTGAAATTCTAAATGTTTATTGATTGCTTGAATTCTCCCCCTTAACCCCAAGAGGGCTGATATTGATTGCTACACGAACTCTTGTTGTTTGCGACTTCAATTTGTTTTTTCTTCAAATGGCGCACAAGCATTAACTCTACAGTTATTAGATCACCGTCCTGTTTAATTGTGTAAAGTTATTCATTTTGTGCAAATTAATTGAAGCGAATGCTATTTAAATGTATTTTCAATCCACCGTGTTTTCATTGTTGTAAATATATTTATTCTTAGTAGTAAACATGTTTGTTTTATCGCAGTTGACAAATGTGCTAATGAGTAATCGGATTTTTTTTTTCTTTTAACTGTTAAAAGATTTGTTTTCTATTCAAAATAGGTACATTTAAATAAACATAAAGGACGATGGATGAAGTAAATAATTGAGCTATCGATAGACTTTAATAATTTTCAACAGTTTTCAATGAAAGCATAGAAATCAAATATTATTTATAAGACATATTATAATGAGAATAATTTTAAATGTGTATTTAAAAATATAATCTGGTGTTGCACTCACTCTACTTTTTCTTACCTTGCATTAAAAAGAGAATATATATATATATATATATATATATATTGTTACGGAATTGCAAATAATTGTATTTATTTTTGTATAAATTATTTCAAAGAGGCTTAGTAAGTTGATAAAATGCTAATTTTACGCATTTCTAGTAGTTTTAGGGTTAAAATAGCCTAATTTTCCCTTAAAAACGCATTGGAAAGCTC
This sequence comes from Salticus scenicus, assembly GCA_963930645.1. Lineage (NCBI taxonomy): Eukaryota > Metazoa > Arthropoda > Arachnida > Araneae > Salticidae > Salticus > Salticus scenicus. Next base: position 324,284,417 of record OZ005653.1, on the reverse strand, counting down.
CAATAAGGCAGGTAATGGATTTGGCGCCTTTTTCCCTCCTTGGCGAGAAAATCCTTTTTTAGGGATATACCAAATATGGAAGCTCTAATCTCATTGGCTGATGGGGTACGGAAGTTTGTGGAATTTTCCACGCTTTTCTACAGGAGTAAAAGAGGGACGTATTTTCGCCAAGGCTGGTTCAGTTCAGTTGTCAGCCAGCTTCCGCTAATGCTTGCATTGCTTTGAGCCTCGTTGAATGAGACTTACTTTATGTGTTATTGCTAAACAGTTTGTACTGTGGTTTTGCTGTTGACAGCTGTTAATTAAGCTGTGTTTATTGGTGGAATTGAAGCTGATACTCAGTTTATAGACCTGTATTTTACTGGAACTTTCTGTAAATAAAAATCCTGGATTTGTAGAAGTTTCACCTCTCATTCTCGGACAACTTACGAACCCTCGAGTACGCAACAATATATATATGTTACACTTGAAGTTCTGGGTTCAGTGACATATCCAAAGCAGTGTTGTGCAAGTTCACAAAAAAAACGAACTAGTTCAAACTCAAGTTCATCGTGTAAAAAACGAGTTAGTTCGCGCTCAAACTCATGTCTGAAAGAAATGAACGCGTTCAGTTCAAGTTCATTTTTAAAAACGAGCGAAGCTCACTAAAAGTTCATTTTTACGTACATTTTTTTTTTTTTTTTTAATAGATCTTATCACACTTTCATAGGTAATTTCCCTTTTTTTTCTAAAATTACCAATTACCATGAAAATTATTTTTTAATTTTACGCTTAATTAAACTTATTAACTTATAATTCTTAATTATAACTTATTAATTTAATTGTGGTAAAAATTTATTTAGCAAACACTTCTGAATAGTGTACCCACTGTTTTTGCATGGCTTTTTATTCTCAAATTCTCAATACGTTTGTTTATGGGCATGAGAACTTATTAATAGGAAACAAATTCTATCATTTAGAGGTTCCGTTGCGCAGTTTGTCGGCGTAACATATCCAGGCAGACCACTCCTATTTTCGATTATTCTACATTTAACTACTTTGGTGATGAAAGTCAGCCATTTTTTTTTAGTAAAAACTGACGAATTTTTTTAAAAGATACTGCATAGATGTTGTACTTCTTAAAAAGAGTTCTAAAACCTGTTCATTTTTTGTGAGGACACTCTATACATCAAGTTATTAGATTTAAAGATATTACGTTGCAAAGTTTCACAACGCGATATCATTCGATTACTTTTATCTTGAAATAAGAGCCTAACATTAAACAAAAAGAAAAGTCTAATATAAAAGAATAATGAATAACTTTTTTTAAAAATTATCAGTTTTGAAATTCTAAGAGATACAATTTTTAAATTACAACGTACTTATTTCTCATACATAATCCATTAAATTTGTAAACAATTGTTGATTCATTCTTGAGAATCATTCACATAAGACCACAGAGCACTGTTGCAAAACGAGCTCAAAACGGAAGAAATATTTAATTTAATTTAATTAGTAATATGTTATTTTGACTTTTTGACCTTAAAAGGAATTTTTAATTATATTACAAAGCCCAAAATTTACATGTATATTTTTAATCTAATTTTATTTCCATTCAGTATTTAATTTTAGTAATTATTTAACCATAGTAGGAACTTTATCAACTCAACTTCTACTATGGTCAAAAGTGTTAAATTCAATGCATTAAGATGAAGGCACCATCAAACAAAAGTTTGCCAGAATTCAGAGTTTTCAGGAGTCGCGAACCAGCTGGTCGCCAGAGGTGGCTAGTACTCTAATATAAAAAAGTATTTCATAACTAATGAGTAGTACCCATTCTTATTTTAAGGATCCTGGCACCAATGAAACAGGTTTCATATAAAAGCTTATATTTCTATTGAGTATTTATATAGTCGGGGAAAAAAAAAACGCAACACCCGCTGTAATTTCGTTATTTATTGACGCAGGAAAATTTAATAGACATAATTCAACAGGAAATTAAATGCACTTTCTGAAAATGTCGTCGAAGTTTGAATTAGGGGTCATCTACATATTGAAATGAACGCCAAATTTCATTTCTTCAATAGCAACACCCAATTTTGACTTCATATTCGAATTTCTGAGCGTCTGGCAGTGCAGAAAAGTATACTATATGTATACTATATCTTTAGTATTTATAGAGTTATAATCAAAAATGTGTTAGGGGTTATCTATAAATGTAGAAAAATAAAATTAAGATCCTATAAAAAATAGACAAAATTTTAATCTTTCACACCGGAAATCTTTCAGGAATAAAAGACTTATATAAATTTAAAAAAACATTTTATAGAATATATCATTAAATCGGTAAAACGGTGCTATAAAAGATAATTTTATTTTCCTCTGCCCCCCCCCCTTCTTTAAACACCCCCCAAGTTTGCCTGCCACTTACTGTCATTTTTTTCACAAGTTGTATGTGATTATACAAAGTTTCATTAAAATAGGTAAGAGTTTTCGTAAAAACAATTATTTTCTTTCGATCTGCTCCTGCCCCCCCCTCCCCCCTCTTTCCCGAGATATATACTAAATGAATGTTGTACCAAATCAATTGAAATTTCTAAAAATGTAGTTTGAAAGTCATTTTTTAAATTCATTAATTGATATTTATTATTTTGCGATTTGCGAATCGGAAACGTGCCCTTTTTTCCGGGTGCCCTTTTTTCCGGTGCCCTTTTTTCCGGGATCCATTTGCTTCCTTATTTTACTGTCAAAGTACTTAAAACAGTGGATTTTTTAAATATATGTTTTAATATGCATTTATGCAATTCTAAATGCATAGTACACTGCGGTTCAATATATATCGCATCTATCATAAAATAGAAAAAAAAATTATTTGATTGTAAAAGCCGAAAATGGAGGGAAAATAAAAATTAATTTCAATTATTATTATTATTATTATTATTATTATTTAACATCATTAAACTTTTAGCATTTCAATAAAATTTATTAATTAAAACCCTAAAAAACTACTTCGTCAGAAACGCCAAAGAAAAATATAGGAGATGCAAAATTGGCGTTTCTGACGTAGTAGTTTATTCGGGTTTTAATATTCCAACGTTAAGTCTCCTGTTATTAAAATTTATTAATTGCCTCATGGACTTATTCATAATTTTTCTAGTACTTCATGTGACGCTTATTTTCATCTAATGCAATGTTTGAAAAGGTTTTCAACATATATATATATATATATATATATATGACTTTATTTCTACTATCTTATAGATTTATTTCTATTAAATCATTAAATTAAGAACTTAATATTAAAAATACACATTTAAGCAAAGAAGTAATTTATTTATCTTATACAAGACCTACCACGTTGCAAAGCAAGCGACTTCTGTGTGATTTTTATTCCCATGCGATAACGATCAATTTAACCATTAACTATTCTTCTTATCAATGAAAAAGGGAAAGGGCTTTAGGCAATTGCTTTTGTGTACCAGAATTACCCACACAACAAATCTCCCCCACAGACAAATTGGCGTATACCAGTCACAATTCTCAATACATTGGATTCGGCTTATAGTTCCAAGAAAACCACATGATGTCGAAAACATTTTGACCAAGAAGAACGAATGTAGATTCTAGATTCCTTCAAATTTTAGTTAGGCCATACAAAGCACAAGAACTGGGGAAAATGCTGTATTAATAATGCGCATCATAATATTTATATGGTTTCAAATTTTACTTATTTATTTATTTGTTTTATTAAACAAATAATTATTACTTATTTCTTTATTTGTTTTAAGAAATAACTATTCAAATATATGAAAGCGGGAAATTTTTATTACCATTTTCATCTTAGATAGCTCCTAAAACTAAAATTAGAATTTTACAAAAATGATGATTATTCCATTAAACGCTGCCTTAAATATTTCAAAAAGTTATTTATATTATATGGCTATCGTTTCTCGTAACTGAAAATATACTGAATCTATACAAAATATTTTCAAAATCGTAAATATTTATTAAAAAATAAATAAATAAAAAAAATAAAAAAATTGCATCCCATAAAATACAGACAAATTATAAATATTTCGTAAAGTACGCAACGAAATTTTGCCATTCTTTGATAACATAATTTCCACAAAACTTTAAATGTAATTAAATATCACTATAATATTACACTCGAATTGCAAATTAATATATGTGCAAATGCCTTCAGAGCTGCTAGACAAGAAGCGCTGGGTTCGATCCCAGGTCGATGATATAAGAAAAAAAAAAATTCCTCTCCCCCACATCTTCAGCCCCGAAGTATGTGCGACACTGTATTTTTTTCATAAACAGCAAGTGACTATTAGACAAAGTTTAATTAAAATAAATAAGAATGTGATATAAAAACAATTATTCTCTTTCTGTCTGCTCCTAGACCCCCCCCCCTTTCCCCAGGACCCAGGTATATACTAAGTAAAAATGGTACCAATTTAATTGATTGAAATTTCTAAAAATGTATAATGAAAAATCACGCTTTAAATTCGTTATTTGATGTTTATTGTTTTTGTGAAATGCAAATTGCAAAAGCGTCCTTTTTTCCGGGTGCCCCTTTTTATGGTGCCTTTTTTCCCAAATGCCTTTTTTTTTTCAGGAATCCATTTTGAACAGTTATTTTCTTTTCTGCCCTTTTCTTCTTCTACTTTACTTTTCATATTTCAGACAGAAATATTTAATATGAGTTTGAGTTTGAATTGCTTTTTCACGCGCAAGTTCGTGTAAAAAACGAACTACGCTCAACTCAAGTTCATTATTTAAAAAACGAGCGAAGTTCAACTCAAAACTCAAAATTTTTGAGCTAAGCTCATGAACGCGTTCATGCACAACACTGATCCAAAGCACCCTACAAGTGGTTGAAAACCGTTTTAAAAACTTTTTTTTTTTGTTTTTTAACGTACATTACTGTGTGAAGGAATGTATCACCGCGTTTGCTTATTGTTGTCATACTCATAAAATATTGAAGGATGTTGCTTACACCTTATGTAATTTACTTAAATTTAGATGAATATGAAGAACGAATAAAACAATTTGAAATATATTTCAAACAATTTTCAACTATAGCCCTAATATATCAAAAGTGATGCCTTATGAGCGAAGGATAAATGCTAACGTATAATTTTTTAATGCAAAATGTGCTTTTGTGTATATAAAAAAATATATGTTAATTTAATTTTGTGTAGCGCTGTTTAAATATATCAAAACTAGTATATAACCCCGTCAAAAATCACTGAATGTGAAATCAGTTAAGGTAGTGAACCAACGAATGCTTTGCCAGCTTCGCTGGACACTATATTTAAAGGGGACTAATGTGCAAGTTGCACAGAACGAACAAACCATTTCTTTTAATGAAAATACCTACTAACCCTGGACGATAGGTCTAATATAACGTATCATATTATGTATCGCATTTATCGTAATATAACTCAGTACTTATTTCGCTTCCATCTTCGACTCGTTTTAATAAGTATTTTTTATATGCATGGGCAAATTTAATATTTATTAATTTTTAATTTTTCGCGTTAAAACATTATTTCATCTTATGCCCCCCCCCTCAAAAAAAAAAATTATATATATATATATATATAACAATAACTGGTACATTTTTTTGGCAACAATCATAAATTTAAATGTCTAATTTTGAAATTATTTTCATATTTTAATTAATTCTAAAATATCTAATCATAACTTCGTTACAAATAAGGTAACAAATGAAAGGTACCATATTTGTAACGAAGTAACCTTAGGTACCTTATTTGTAACCTTATTTATTTTAACTAATTTGATAACTATGACGTCACAATCAACTGTTTGTTTATATCAGATAAGTACATTATCATGATTGCAAGAAAATGATGTAATAACTATTAGTCCATAATTTTATGATTGAATTTTATATTACATTTTAATTTTATCCTCCATGGGTATTTCAGAATTGCAACGGTAGTTATAAACTTTCGTTGAAATCTTTTTTACATATTGAGATTAAGGGAAAAGTGTAAGCACAATAAATGTTCAGTTTTGAAAGATTTTTCTAATGGTGTAACATTTATGCAGATTAATTTAAAAAAAAATTAAAATTAAAAATACATAGCATTTCTAAGAAAAGAAAAAAAAAGGCTATCAAAAGTCTCTGTTTTGAAGCGGTCTAATCGGAATCGTTCCTGACAGAAGATGGTCATTATTATTATTAATGTACCAACAAGAAATCCGGCCATAGACGTAAAGAATTTGAACTCTTGTGTAGGTCCCCGTATACGAATCATTTGTCCGAGCTAAAAAGTTTCAAATAATTCGCCCAAATGATGCAGATTTAGGATACCGAATTTGGTTTTTTTTTTTTTTTTTTTTTTTTTTTGAGTTATGCTAACATGAGTTATGTAACACACACAGACAACAGCCGTTAAAAAAAATCTCACTTTTGGATTCAAGACATTTTAAAACTTGTACCTGTACCTTAATTTCCTACATATAATTCGCACGCCAAATAAACATTTTTTTATATCCGAAATTTTATTTAATAAAATGTCTAAAATGTAATGATCTTGTTCGCCTCCAATTTCATCAAGATTAAGCCTTTTTTCACTCCAAATTTCTGGTGCGAAACTGATTTATTTGGCTTGTAAATCATATGTAAAAAATTGGGGGTAATTGTATAAAAAATTCAGTTTCGAAAATTTAATCCTAAAATAATACTTTCTATACTATGTATGGTATAAGAGAAAGCAATAAATTCTCACTTTATTTATGATTTTTATGAATAATGTTACATTTAAAACTGTTGTATTTAACACGCTGAATTCTTCAATAATTCATAAGGAAATCCGGCCAGGCTACGCTCACTGCTTAGAAGTAAATTTTAAATAATTTTTGAGTAATTATTTAAAACGATGTAATTTAAAATAATATAATTAAAACGATATATATATTTAGTTTTATATCGGCAGTCACTTAAACGAAAAATTCAGTTTCAGTCGCCGATCTCTAACGAGGCACTTACGGTGTGGTACTCAGGCCTGCCACTTCAAAAGACTTCGAGAGTCGCATTGAAAATGCACTTGGGCCAGACGCAATGTGTGTGTATGTTAATATATATATACACACATGCACACATACATAGACACGCATATAAAGCACTCATTTTAAATATTTACTAAATGTTTGTAAAAAAATTTATTAAATTTTTGTCATAAAATAATCATATTTATTAATAAATAATGTTATTAATATAAATATACTAATTTTTTAATTTATTAATAAAGAATGGTAGGGCGAGAGTGAGGGATTCCGTGGGAATTCTGATATATCTAGAACTGATAGACTACAATATATATATAGCATGCATATATTGTTTTATCTCAGAACAGTTAGAACGGACTTCCTATTAACAGAAAATACCTTTATACAAATTTCCTAAAGTCCATCGTGGGCCATCTCTGTTTGTGTTAACTTATAATGAGAAGACTATGTATCACAAATGTATATGCAGTTTCATAAGGTTAAAGAAAAAAACATGCGCATCTTTTAAAGAAAGTGGAAGCACACAAATCTCTGCATTGTGCTAAGTTTCAATACGAAATCAAAGGAAACTTAAAATATTAAAGGCGAACATATGGTATGGATGATAATAAGTTAGTCACAAGTGTATACAAAAGTAATATTAAAAAGATTTTTGTGTATATTAATAACGTTTATGTTATTTTTGTTGTGTTTTGAGGAACACTGTAAGAAAATTCCGTAACGTTACGCATTATTTCAAGCAACGTTCCTGGTTTTCACGGGTTTTTTTTAGATTCCTGGGAAAAATAAGTTTCCGGGCGAAAAATTTCCTTAATTCAGTAAGTACGTGTTTCTTTTGCGTGGCAACATCTTTGATATCGGTGGATCGCCATCTTGGCTTCGTATCGTTCGTAACGTTTTTCACTTGTGTCGCATGTGCTTTGATTTTTATATTAACAACTGTTGGGTAATATACTAGAGAAGCTGCTTTACTTAAAATTAATCAGTGCGTGATTAGTTTATTACAGAATGAGCAATATATTATGCACATTCCATTATTTTGATATCTTCGTATATCGTTCAAAACATAATTGAATGTCTTTAATTTCATTATATTTTCTTGCCTGATTGAACTGCTATGGTAGTTTCTTATTGGATTATTATTTTAAAAAAGGTTATTGAGTTGGCGGCATTTTTATATATAATCGTATATCGTTGTATATCGTATTTTCTAAACTGAATGCTTATTGTGATTTTTGTTGGCAAGTATGTAAAATAAACGCATGTATCATTCTAAAGAAGATTGTATGAATAAATTTGATGATATGAATAAATTTGAACTCTTTTGTTTTGGAAAGAACTTGATTTAATGTTACTACTTTCTCCTTTAAATTCTGTTTTTTTTTTTTTTTTTTTTTTTTTTTTTTTTTAATGTATTTTATTAATGTTTACTATTGATATTAGTGTATCTGATGGATATAATTTTCTCTCTCTCTCTCTCTCTTTTTTTTTTTTTTTTTTTTTTTTTGCTGCCATCAACTTAAAGACATTTCTAGTCAAATCATTACAACAAATTTTACGAAACTGTTAACAATTTTGCATATCATAGAAATTATTGAAATTTTAATGTATCATTTTAAAAATACAAATTTTTGATTTTTAAAATATGATAATTTCTCAATAACAACCCCCCTCCCCTCCCCAATATATATATATATATATATATATATATATATATATATGTATATATATAAATTGGTAATGAATTGGTCTGAATGTTGGAAAAAACTGAAAGTGTGTTATTATGCACTGGAAGACTTAGCTTTAAACTCATTTGAGTATTAAAAATAAGGGGGGTAAAAACACTTTTAAGGATCAAATAGTTTCTTATACTGTTATCTAATTCAGGCAAAAGTTGAGTAAAGTTAAAACATTTAAAAAAAATGGTATTAGATTTTTAACATATTAAAAAAAAAAAAAATATGTTAAAAGGAAAATTTTTAATTCATATTCTGTTAATGCTTCTAGAGTGGCTTTTTATCTTAGAATGTATTATAGTTTCAAGGCATTGGGAATACAAATGATTTTTCTGTAATTACAGAAACACCAAAATGTTCATCATACACTTTTGAACTGAGTATTAAGGAATGTTTGATTGTTAATTATTTCAATCTTGTTTTCTAAAAACAATGTCTTCACCTTTGTATTCCCAATGCCTGTCATATACAAGCACTGATTTTCTGTAAAAAAAAAAAAAAAAAAAAATTAAAGCAAAAATTTACAACTTTTATATTCGGCGATCATTACATAGATAGCAAAATTATATTTCTTTATAATCCCAAATGTTGTTATGGATTTCGATCTGTGTGTAGAAGGGAGAGTGATAAAATATTATAAGCCTTCTGAGAGGGAGTACACAATATTTTTCAGTCACAGTAAAGGAGGGGCTACCGTTTTCTGCCATGGCGAAGGGTGGCCCACAACCTAATTTTGTCTTGTCACATGGGGAGAGGCTGAAAGACTAGCATGTTCTTTCAGAATTTTAATATATTTAATGAATTTTCAAAATATTTGACTTGATAACAATTTTAATACAAAACAACGTATATTAAGTTTCTTTTTTTTTAATATCTATTCTATAAGGGAAAAAAAATACGATAATAGTTAAACATATTTAATTTTACCATCAAACTAGTCTGTACAAAATTTTAAGATAAATATTGCATTTATGAACTATATATATGTGTGTGTGTTATATTTTAAAACGTTCGTGAAATAAACAAAAATTACCTTGCATGCAAAACTTTTAAGCTAACTAAATTGTGAACTATGTATTAGTCAAAATCAAAATGGTTCTTCAGGTACATCTCTGAAATATATAGTCATCCTGCTTTTTTACCAGGAATGTTACTGACTTTAAGTGAAAAAGATTTATGCATTCTTCAGAAAAGTTCCGGGTTAATTAAACGAAGGTTACTGACTTTTAGTGGTAACGTTTCTGAATTTTTCAGAAAGGTACCTGGTTAATTCCAGGAAGGTTACTGATATTTTGTGGGAAAGTTTCTGAATTTTTCAGAAAGGTTCCTTTTTAATTCCAGGAAGGTTACTGACTTTTAGAGGGAATGTTTCTGAATTTTTCAGTAAGGTTCCTGGTTAATTCCAGGAAGGTTACTGACTTTTAGAGGGAATGTTTCTGAATTTTTCAGTAAGGTTCCTGGTTAATTCCAGGAATTTTACTGACTTTTAGAGGGAAGGTTTTTGAATTTTTCAGAAAGGTTCCTTGTTAATTCCAGGAAGGTTACTGACTTTTAGAGGGAGTATTTCCGAATTTTTCAGAAAGGTTCCTGGTTAATTCCAGGAAGGTTACTGGTAAAAATTAGGCACATTAGCTGCCCTAAATTTCCCAGGAACGTTCCTGATTTTTTTTTACAGTGAAGCTTTAAAAATGTAATATAAATTAAATCAATGTTTACTTAAGTACTGTTGCAGTACGTTTTTCAATGTGAAGTTCTCGACAAGATTCCAGTTCAATCACAAATATTTCATTTTTTCTATAAAAGAAAATTCAAATAATGCGTTCAATGTAATTCCTTTTTTATTTAACAATTACCTTAAATAAATAAAGAAAAAAAAAATCAAATTTGATTAAAAATTTTGAATGTATTCTCTTTTATTATGATGATGATTATTATTCTCCAAATTTCAACGTCTTTCAATATTATATTTCTTCTGAAATGAAGATTCGATATTAGAAATATAAATGTGCTTAGCGTACACTGTAAAAAAAAAAAAGAATCGTTTGCACTCCGGAAGTGCCGACAGAAGTGAAAACGTGAACAATTACGTGTGTATTTCTTGAATCGTAAGGAAATATTTTATTGTGCAGGAAATGCTTTTAAATGAAGTGTTTTTTTATTCAATAATATAAACTACTACTACAAAAAGTGTATTACAATTTTATTTAATGCGCTAACTGCAATAGAGACAGTGTCCGGAGATGAGAGAAGTCGTGTAGAGCCGCACTAGATTGTAAAGACGTGAGAAAAATAGCGGCTTTGGCCTTTCTCACGGTTTTGTGAGGTCTAACTGCAACGTTTCCGGCTGCAGTCTTTAAGAGATAGTGTCCGGAGATGAGAGAAGTCGTGTTGAGCCGCACCAGATTGTTAAAACGCGAGAAAAATGGCGGCTTTGGTCCTTCTCATGGTTCTGTGAAGTCTAAGTGCAACGTTTCCGGCTGCAATCTTTGAGAGACAGTGTCCGGAGCTGAGAGAAGTCGTATTGAGCCGCACCAGATTTTAAAAACGTGAGAAAAATGGCGGCTTTGGTCTTTCTCATGGTTCTGTGAAGTCTAAGTGCAACGTTTCCGGCTGCAATCTTTAAGAGACAGTGTCCGGAGATGAGCGAAGTCGTGTAGATCCGCACCAGATTGTAAAAACGTGAGAAAAATGACGGCTTTGGCCTTTCTCCCGGTTTTAATGGTCTAACTGCAATAGAGACAGTGTCCGGAGATGAGAGAAGTCGTGTAGAGCCGCACCAGATTGTAAAAACGTTAGAAAAATTGAGGCTTTGGCCTTTCTCACGGTTTTGGGAGGTCTAACTGCAACGTTTCCGGCTGCAATCTTTAAGAGATAGTGTCCGGAGATGAGAGAAGCCATGTAGAGCCGCACCAGATTATAAAAACGAGTGAAAATGGCAGCTTTGGGCTTTCTCACGGTTTTGTGAGTTCTAACTGCAATAGAGACAGTGCCCGGAGATGAGAGAAGTCGTGTAGAGCCGCACCAGATTTTAAAAACGTGAGAAAAATGGCGGCTTTGGTCTTTCTCATGGTTCTGTGAAGTCTAAGTGCAACGTTTCCGGCTGCAATCTTTGAGAGACAGTGTCCGGAGCTGAGAGAAGTCGTGTTGAGCCGCACCAGATTTTAAAAACGTGAGAAAAATGGCGGCTTTGGTCTTTCTCATGGTTCTGTGAAGTCTAAGTGCAACGTTTCCGGCTGCAATCTTTAAGAGACAGTGTCCGGAGATGAGCGAAGTCGGGTAGAGCCGCACCAGATTGTAAAAACGTGAGAAAAATGACGGCTTTGGCCCTTCTCCCGGTTTTAATGGTCTAACTGCAATAAAGACAGTGTCCGGAGATGAGAGAAGTCGTGTAGAGCCGCACCAGATTGTAAAAACGTGAGAAAAATTGAGGCTTTGGCCTTTCTCACGGTTTTGGGAGGTCTAACTGCAACGTTTCCGGCTGCAATCTTTAAGAGATAGTGTCCGGAGATGAGAGAAGCCGTGTAGAGCCGCACCAGATTGTAAAAACGCGTGAAAAATGGCAGCTTTGGGCTTTCTCACGGTTTTGTGAGTTCTAACTGCAATAGAGACAGTGCCCGGAGATGAGAGAAGTCGTGTAGAGCCGCACCAGATTTTAAAACAATATACAGTATATAATTATTAACACTTCACATTAGCAAGTTAATTGTATGATACATTATTTGTATCATACAAGGATGGAAAGCGTCAGCTGACGATGACGCGAATTCAATGATTTTTGTTCACCCAAAAGTTTTCACTTCAAATGAAAAGCGTCAGCTGACGATGACGGGAATTCAGTGATTTTTGTTCACCCAAAAGTGCTCAACGCGCCTAAAGAAGTTTTCACTTCAAAAAAAAAAAAAAAAAAAAAAACAATCTATTAAAAATAGAATAATACTGTAACTTTCCAAAGGGTTTCCCCCCCTCTAAAACTACAGAAAATCAGGGGAAAATCACATCCCAATCAATACCTCTTGCAATAATGCCTCCGAGCTGAGCTTTACGTCATGGTATATCGGCCGATTTTATCCAATTAACACTTCCTATAAAATATGCTGCATCATGGGGATTGGATGTAATTGGCTGATCTTCCAAGACGTAAAGCTCAACTCGGAGGCATTATTACAGGGGGTGCTGTCTCAATCTGTCAAAAAAACTTTTTTTTCCCCTTGTAACCACATAAATTCTATAACCATTGACAGAGATTTTATCTGGTGGTTACATACTTTTAATGTTTGACATACGGAGAATTTTGCATCAAAACAGGATTGGAAAGTAAGTAAATGTATAGCTTATGCTTTCGTGGGTGCAAGGCAACATCGTAGCCTACGATGCGGTGAGCTCTGGTTAGATACTGGCTGGTAAAAGTAGAAAATATTATTTAAGGTGAGATTTTTTTTTTTTTTTTGCAGTGTGCCCCACAAAAAATATGTTGTGCACGAATACATTTTTGTATTGTTCTGCTATTGAAAAAAAAAAAAAAAAAAAAAAATCTGAACGAATTTTCTACATAGCAGGAAGATTTTTCTGACAACTTTGCCGCCAGAAATATTTTGTAATATAATATATAAAACATATATTATATTACACAACCATATATTATAATACAACAATACCATAAAAACCATATTATATTACAACTTTTTTTACAGAGTATACACATATATGTACTAGCAGGCTACGCCCGCTTCGCTGGTCCCTATTTTTAAATGAATCACTATAATTACTGAATTCTCAAAATTGCATTAATTTTTATCACGTGAAAAAAAAACAGAAACAAAATCTGATTAGGAAAAATGTCGCACCGGGTTCCCACTGCCTTCGGAAAAAATTCCCAAAATGCTCTAACTCTTATTTCTATTATTTTCCCCCTTCGCCCCCGCCCCCTCCCGTCTATCCTAATAATTTTACAAATTCGAAAATATCCGCAATCGATTTGTAGGTATTAAAAACCACTATGTACCAATTTTGAATGTTCTAACTCTATTTTATTTTATTTTTTGCCCCTCAGCCCCCTCCTTCCCGGCTTCCCCCTCCTCTAACTTTACACTTTCGAAAATATCCCCATTTGACTTGAAGGCCTCTAAAACCTATCTGTACCAATTTTGAACGACCTAACTGTATTTCAATTTGTTTTTGCCCATAGCCCCACCCCTTACCACCCCTCCTAATAATTTTACAAATTCGAAAGTATCTACAATCGATTTGTAAGTATCGAAAACCTCTATATACCAATTTTGAACGATCTAACTCTATTTTTATTTTTTGCCCCCTCTCCCCTTCTCGCCCTTCCTAATAACTTTACACTTTCGAAAATATCCCCATTCGACTTGCAGGCCTTTAAAACCTATCTGTACCAATTTTGAACGGCCTAACTGCATTTCTATTTGTTTTTGCCCCATAGCCCCCCCCCCTCTTGCTGCCCCACCTGGGGGCTGAATTTCTAAAATTCCAGAAATTAGTTTTTAGATATTTGCATTAGCTATACTTCAGAGCAAAAATTTCACGTATATCTGTTTTTTTGTTTGAGATATGTAGGATTTATGTGAAATCACGTTTAACGCATGTGAAATCACGTTTCGCGCCCTCCCCCGTTGGGAACCGAATTTCTAAAATTCCAGAAATCCATTTTTAGACATTTGTGTTAGCTATATTTTAAAGCAAAAATTTTACAGATATCTGTTTTTTTTTTTTTTTTTTTTTTTGAGATATGAAGGATTTCGTGAAATCACGTTTTACCCCCTCCCCCACCCCCCTGGGGGGGCGAATTTTGTAAAATCTCTTCTTAGTGGATGTCTACGTCATAGAAAGACTATTGTCACAAAATTTCATGCTTTTAGGTCCAGGGGTTTGACCTGGGCGATGATGAATCACCCCCTCACTCACTCAGTCAGGAAGAACGGTTTTATATATATATATAGATTATTTTTTATTTTAATTTCCGAAATTTCAACTAAAATTCAAATTTACAATATTTACCTAATATATAAAGGGGACTTCCAAAATCCCTGTAGGAAATAGCCTGCATAAGCGCCTCGTTGTTGGGAATGAAGCCAGACTTTGAACTCAGCCATTAATGTGCACTTGATTTGAGTTTCATATAAAATGATGAATATCCCCATTCGACTTGCAGGCCATTCATATAAAATGATGAATATCCCCATTCAACTTGCAGGCCTCTAAAACCTATCTGTACCAATTTTGAACGGCCTAACTGTATTTCTATATGTTTCTCCCTTATGTTGCACCTTTAGTATTTACTGGACAGCCAATCTAAGCCAATTACAGGCCTCGTTTCAAGCTAATCTTGGCCAATTTATTGAGTACTTGAATAAATACTCTCTGCTTTTTGGACAGAAAACAACACACGTTTATTCTAATAGAATGGTACAAGATAATTTACTAAAAATAATGTCCTTCGGTAGCTACATTTTCCCGGTTTTTGTATAACAGATGATTTAATAAAACAAAAGGAGGGGGGGTTGTTTTGAGGTGATCCGCGCATAAATCCCCTTTAGATATCGTTAAAACATGTGAAGTGTTGTTCAGCAAGGTCATGCTGCATCTACCGAAACAAATGGTAAATAAGAAGAGGCGACGTCTAATGAATTTGGAGAGTGGAGTAAAACATCCCATGGAAGTCCTTTCATTATTTTCACTCAATTTGCAGCTTGTGTTTTGACATTAGAATGAAAAAAAAACTTCTGAGGAATCTGAGCATATTGTTGTTTTTTGTTTTTAAATGCGTTATTCAAATTGCGTAATTGTGCTTTCTAGCGTTTTGTATCCGCCATTTTTGACCCGGTTGCATCAGCTCATGGTACAACACATCGACTTGATACCATCAGATACACTGTCGTAATCTTCTTGCTATGAATATCCAGTTTTGATGGTGATGGTGATGGTTCGTGCAATGCGACCCGGATTTTTTGCTCTACGTATTGTTGAAATGAATACGCTTTTCATCGCTAGTCCAATATGATACAAAAATGACCTTCATTTTTGTCTGGAAGAATACATTCACAAGCATTTGGTGTTTAACAACGTTTCCTTTTGTCAATATTCTAATTTATAAATCCTCTGCACTGCTTTTAAACATTACAGTCGGTAACAAAAGTCTCCGAACACTAGCAAAAATTCCTATGTAAAAAAAGTACACTTAATACAGTTTTGCCAAATAAATCCTTGTGGAATCCTGTTCTTAGTCAGTCTAAAAACAGAATTCGACAAGGATTTATTTAACAAAACTGTATTAAGTGTACTTTTTTTATATAGGCATTTTTGCTAGTGTTCGGAGACTTTTGTTACCGACTGTACTTACAGTCAACGCATCCCCATTTAGTACTTAAGACAAAGTTATAAGCCTCTCAGATGAACCTTCTGTCACTAATGCCTCTAACTGTCCATCTCGTGAAATATTTTCAGCTGATCAAGGCGAATTTCATCACTCACCTCAAAAATCATTAACTTTGGTTCGTCAAAACTGATCTCTACGCGTTGTTTCCGACAGAGAGCTTCTATACGCTTAATCTATCAAATAAAGACCATCTGCAGCCCATTTCTCAAAATGAAAATAGAAGAGCAATTCTCCCTAAAAATGCTGTTATTTAGATGCGAAACTAGAGATACTAAATGGATGTGTTCTTTTCACTGCTTTCAAAAGTCACAACCAAGTATGAAAACCTAACGATTCTACTGTTATTTATTTCTGATGTCACTATCCGTTATGCTGCACTAGCACAACGACTGTTCTCTCTTCGTCAGCAGCGAAAATCAATTCAAGTACAGTCGGTAACAAAAGTGTCCGAACACTAGCAAAAATTACTATGTAAAAAAGGTACACTTCATACGGTTCTGTTAAATAAATCCTTACCGAATCATGTTCTTAGACTAACTAAGAAGAGGATTCGACAAAAATTTATTTAACAAAACCGTATGAAGTGTACTTTTTTTAGATAGGAATTTTTGCTAGTGTTCGGACACTTTTGTTACCGACTGTACCCAATACAAACCAACCTGGGTAACCTCTTTTCAATTGTTTACTTCAATAGAAATTTTTTACAAAATAGCAATTTATAACTTTCTCATTACATTTTAAATAAATAAATTTATCGATCACTCATTTAACTTTCCTTATTTATATTTTCTCATAAAACAAGCATTCAACACTAAAATAAATTCATTGCCTGGATGTCATTAATGGATATTTTCCAAATCGAAATTGCCTTTAATATTTGTTTTAAACTGTATTGTATTTATTTTGTCGTTACAAATAAAATTTCAAATGCTTTATTCAACATGCTTTCTTGATTTTGCAGCTTGCTAAAGAAAGGAAAAAATATCTATTATAACTTTCGAAATAAACTTTGAATACAACCTAACACTTTTACCGCTCCCGAGATTTCTGCGTGTTTTTATTTTCTCCCGAATAGCTATAAAAGCTCTTTCCCTTTTCTAACTTAATGACGTTTTTCTACAGAAAAAAAAAAAGGCGCTGTTCTACGGCCAGGTATGGAGCTAGTCAATTTTCTTTCAATTTAAAAGCCATTAAGTCAGTCTATATAAGAGCCAGTAAAAGTTAATTTGCGTCTTTTCCTGTTTTATAAAGAACAAGAACAGGGTCAAGTAACTAAGGTCGTAATTAATTCAATAGCTTGGCCAAGAAAGACCCTTTAAGAGAACCTGATGTAATTTAAGTGAGTCCGGGGAACTAGGAGAAAAAAAAATATCCTGTGGGATTTAGTTTAATGACTAAAGAAAATATAAAATCAGTGTCTAATACTTTTAATTAATCTCCCTGTCTGAATTTAAATAATTTCTTGGGACTTCCTTTTTTCTTCCGGAAGTTAAAACAGCAATTAAGAACAAGTAAAAAAGATTGCTTCTAAAAGTTCAGCGCTGTTGTCAAGTTTTGTTACAACCTTTACTTCAAAAATTTTGATAAAAGTCATTGATGAATTAATTGAATTAGTAATAAGTAAATGGATATTTTTATTAATATTAAAAATATTACAAATAGTCACGCTAGTGAACAAATTAATGATAAACAGTTAAATTTTCTCTACAATATTCTAGAAATACAAATGTACTCCAATATTGTGGCAATGCTCAGTACTTTTATTTATCCCTGACAACACACTTGTTCACAATACATCTTGAAGATGTTCATAAGAGGATCATAGACATCCTTTTCATCCACAGGATATCCTGAGGATGTCATTTGGAGAAGATGTGCTGTTTTCATACACTGTCTGTCAATAAGTATTTGAACACTTTCGAGTTTTGTCAAATATCCAGGATTATTTTTAAATTTGGGGAGCATGGAGAACTTGTTACACCTCATATATTTTATCAAAAATTTTGCCTGAAATGGAAAAGGGGACCAGTAAAATATTAAAAAAAATTAAAATGTTTTGCATCACCCTCTACACTGAGAAAAAAAATATATACCGCCTTCCTCTAGAATGAATAAATGGCCATTTTCTAAATCCCTTAACTAGAAATATAGATTTCCGAACTATGCACATAAGGCATGCCAATAAACTGAATAGACGAAATGGTCAAGAATTTCTTGTTTACACATTTCTAGAGGGTGAAACAATATTCTGAATATTCCGAATATTTTAAATATTTTGTATTGCGAGAAATTCTCGCTTGATTTTCTAGAATTGGGTCATACACCAAGATTATAGTTGCTGAAACCCGCCTCTTGTAGTCTCATTTATTTGCAGAGATTTTTAAATAACTTTGCCCTCGAGAATATAGGCAAACGCTCTAGAATTCTAATAGGGGCTTCTAGAACTCGCTTTCCAATGGGACTAGAATTTATAAGGATGAAATGGAACTATTTTTTCTAGAGCCACAATTTAGATTCTAGATGTCAGTTACAGAATTTTTTCTCAGTGTAAAAAGATATGTTCGAAATGCGTTTTGCCTTTAGCATGTGGTTATGAGGTTTCTTTTAATTATCTGTATAAATATGCATGAAGCTACCTCATATATTCATGGAGATATAACGGTTTCTTTAAAAAATTGCCCCATTTTTAATTATACTGACACACACGGTATTAGACCCAGTGCAAAGTCATTTTTAGGAAACTTGGCACACTACATTAGACACAGCATACTGCAATCAGAATTCAAAAAATGTTAAATATCTTACAAAGTCTGAGCATTTTTACTAAATAATGTTTAGCTACGCATGCGCAAGCTTTATAAAAATTTCATTTGCACAATTAAATATCCAAAAGTATTGAGCTAATTACATGAAAGCTACAAACAAATATTGTGTAAATTCAAAAAGTCATGTGCGGGTTCGGTACTCGAGCCGGTCAAAGACCGTCGTGTGCACTAATGGTGGTTGGTGCACGTAAAATCTGTCGTGGCCGCAATGTCCTCCTTGTTCCCATCAAAAATTATACTTCTGGGGGTCACCGAAGCGGGAAAGCCATCCCTTCTGTGCAGAATCAAAATTGTGATGGCATATCTCCGGACCACCTCAGGGGTGTGTCCCAGAACGTCGCAAATCGCCCATCTGTGCAGCACTAGTGCGACGTAAAACCCAACAATCCATCCTAAAAAAAAGTTATGAGCGATAGAATGAATAGAATTTCAGTTCCTCACAAAATAAATGCTAAACTATAAGGGGTTTTATTCACATTTTCATTTTGATTCAATTAATGCCCAATGGTAATACAAGGTTCGCTGATTGTAAATAAATATTGATAAACCCCCTTATCATCTTCCTTTTTTTACAGATGAACTAAAATTCTATTCATTCTATCTCTCATAACTTTTTGAACTTACACGATATTTGTTTAGGGATTTCGTATAAGCAGCTGAATACTTTTGGCTATTAAATTATGGAAATGAAATATTTATAAAACTTGCACATGCGTAGATAAAAATTCTTCAGTAAAAATGCTCAGATTTTGTAAGGTATTTAACATTTTTGTATTCTGATTGCAGTATGCTGTGCCTAATGTAGAAAGCTAAGTTTCTTAAAAGTGGCTTTGCTCCAGGTCTAATACCCTATGTGTTCTGATTAATTTTTTTTTTTTCAATTATTTAAGAAAATCGTTATATCTCCATCATTATATGTGGTAGCCTTATAAAAAATTATACAGATAATTAGAAATATCCTCATGCTTTTTACAGGGTGATATCCAAAACGTTTTGATTATTATTTAATTTTTTACTGATCTCCTTTTTTTTTTTCTTCGGGATAAAACTTTTACTGAAACATATGAGATAAAACGTGTTCTTTATACTCAAAAAGTTTCAAGATGGTTCGTATAGAATTTTTCTAGATATTTGACAAGAGGTCTGAATTCGAAAGTGTCCAAATACTTATGATTAAAAGGTTCATTTAAACTAACAGCAGGACTCATTGAAATAAATTATTACTTAAATTACTGTTATAATGATCATGTGGTTACCACTAACTGAATTAGTTAGTCATAATTCAATATTGTTATCTATATATTAATACGCAAGTATAAAATTTGTCCGTACGTTTTTAACATATTAATTATAAGAGTAGTGAATTAAAAGTGCTATCATTCGAAAGATATAGTTAATATGAGTTAGAGAACAAAAATTATTCTCTTAGGTTTGTGTCTTAAGAGTAAGGTCGATTGACTGACCTAGGGTCCTAGACCTGAGAAGGGTGACCACCGTGGTGGTCTTTCTAAAGTGTCCTAGCCCGTATTTACGCAAGTCAAAACTCCGAACGGCTAGGCCGACAAGCGCGGCATGACATCGAACACGGCACTTCACCTCTACCAGTTTTGAGAGCAGAACATTTCGGTCACTTATTCTCTTAGAATATGAAAAATGCATTTAAATAGCAAAAAATACTGTCAGTATCAAAATAATACGCCAACAGTTTTTTTAACAACTTTTGTTGCCAGATTATGATAAAAGAACTTAGAAAATAATAATAATAATAATAATAAATATAGTGGATCTGTACATCAGAAGCCTCAACGTCCTATTTTCATTACTCATAAATCAGCAGGGGCAGCCTTGTATATTGTCTATAATCAGTATGCACTATAAACAATATTGTTTACTTAAATTTAGTCTTACTCGAAAAAATGATGAATGATTTCCACACAACAATCTACATAAAACATGCTTTTATGCATATAATAAATTTTCTTCCTTATGATTTTTTAAGTCAGTCTATAGACGTTACACTGTACTTACCAGAAATTTCCCCATAGACATAATGTATTTGAATGTTCTTGGATGTCCCTGTACACGAACCATTTGCTTCATCTCAACGAAGAGTTTAGTGCAGCATGATACACATTTAGAATACCAAGTTTGGACTTTCTGCTATTATTCGTTCTTGAGATATGCTGATAACAGACAGACACACAGACCAAACGTAAAAAAATGTTTTTTTTTTTTTTTTTTTTTTTTTTTGGATTCAGGTTATCTCAAAACGTGTAAATATAACAAAAATTCAATTTCGAAATTTGACCCATAAATAACACTTTCTCTATACTATATATATGGATAAGAGAAAATAAAATGGATATATATATATATATATGTTGAACCTGCATTAAAAAGTGTTTTGATACACTTATTTATGTAACGATGCTAAAACACGTATTTAGATGTATAACAAAGCAAAATGAATAATGATTTTTGAAAAAGAAGACGAATGTTCTGTTTTCAATTTAAGATTTTTTTTAGTCAGTTTTTCATTTTTCTGTGCTTTATAGCTAGAGCAAGAGGTTATAATAACAAAGCCTTAATTTTTCTTTTTTCATTTTAATAATTTATTATTTTATTACTAAGTATATTTCTTTTGATTGCATCCAACAATTGTATCAAATTTATCCTCTGTTCTGTTACCACATCGACTCCCTAGTGTAATACGATGTTGACAGGAATACATGAATTATATTTGCAGTGTGATAGAAACGGCACTGAAATATATAAAAAAAAGTCGAAAACATAAAATAATGTAGGTTAGAATAACCAGATTTTTCGAGTAGACTTTTTACCATAAATTTTTAAGAGTTGTTTTCAATTTATTTAATTGCAAATAAATAAATAAATAAATAAATAATAGAAGAAATTTACTGTAAAAAATTGCGTCAGTGAGACTTATTTAGAAAATAGCAGCATTAACAACTATGATATGGAATGCTTTGTGTTTTGATTCAGGTTTTGGAGTTTTGCTCTACGGTCTTTTTTTTTTTGCTCATTAAGGCTCATTAGATCGGGATCTACGGTTAAAGTAGATTATGAGCCGCAGTACGAACATCCATGTCTAAACCAGGATTCAAACCTGATGCCTGGCACCTGAAAGCAAGAAATTCAGCCATTCGGTCACCAGATGTGCATAGAGAGTATACTTGGCTAACTATGAAAGGTTAATAACGTTAGAATTGATCCTATATGTTTTTACTTCCATTACTCTACTACCGTAGGTAATGGAAGTATTGTATTCGATACCGGGTTCGCACCTGATTTACACGTTTTAAGGTCCCCTGAGTCCAAAAAAGTGGTTGTTGGCAATTGGTCAGTGTATATGTATGTGTGTGTGTGTATGTATGTGGAGAATCTTCTGGCTATTATAGCTCAGAAACTAATAAAGATAGAGCTACGAAACTTTAGAATTGAAATACGTCTGGTGTACAGATGAAATTTCCAAATTTTGGTGAAAATTGAAAAACCGGAAGGGGGACATCGGAAACCGGAAGTGGGACCGTAAGTCCGTATCTCAAAAACAGCTCTAACGATTTTCTTCAAATTTGCTATATATACACTCTATTAGATGTCCTTTCGAATGATATAGTTGGTTAGTTCAGGAAAATTGGTAGGCGTCCTGTATGAATAGCTCAATTTCTGGTTTCCCAAGGGCGTTCCTTTAAAAACAGCTGTACGGATTTTTTTCAAACTCGCCACATTAACTCACTTTTAAATATCCTTTTGTATGTAATTATTGTTTTCCGGTCAATAATTGATTTTTTGTAAAAGTTGGTATCTCAAAAACGGCTCTAACGATTTTCTCTTTAGTTCACTTTTATGTTTTCTGATCGCATTATCTCTCAAAAATGTATATAATATGTGTAATAGTGGGTAATGGAAGTCGTGTGGTTGTTTCACACCAGATTTTTTTAGTTCCGATGCTATTGTTTTCACTACCATGTGATTCCCGATTCTCTATTTTCTTGTGAATTTCCCAATAGGATACATACGTTTTCCTATAGAATATAAACATTTCCCCATACTAACACGAATATGAACATGATAATGTTGCAATTTAACCTGTAGTGGTCACGTGTCAATGTTATTATGGCGTAACACGAATAAAGTTCATTAACTTTATGCAAAAGTCAGTCATATTTATGAGAATAAATGTTATTGGAAAAAAAAATGTGCGAAAATACTGGTGTCAAATTAGTGCTCTTTTTATATTGCGCTCTTAAGAGTCATGCTTATATATTTCGACCCAAAACATTTATTGTGCGTTTTTAAAAAGTATGTAGTTTGTATACAACATTTTTATTTATCAAAAAGAGGAATTCAAATGTCGTAACAAATTTAACAACTTTTGACACGTATATATATTGGAAAAAATTTTAAACGTTTTATTAGGATATATATTCAATTTAAAAAAATAAATAAATAAATAAAAAACTTCAATATAATGATCAAATATTAATTTTCTATTACAAATGAAAACACATAATAATTAACTAAAATAAACACTTAAAATTTTTCTTTCTCTCTGTCATTTTTTCTTTAGTTTTAAGATATTAGGGATTCATAAAGTCTAAAGCGCATTTTCTGCAATTAATTTTCGCTCTTATGTTAGTCATTGTTGAAATCAATTTAATCTGTTTATATTAATAATACAATCATACTTGTTTCTTAATCAGAGCTGACGGGACCGAAAGATGCAGTCTTATTTATATGCTTTAATTATTTATTAATCTTTCGCAAAAGCAACGTAGTACAGGATTTCTGATAATGATTTTTTATTCTACGCCATCTTTAAAAAACAAATTCCATCTTTACCGATGAGTTCATAAAATATGTATATCTCCTTTGAACACAATTATTAATTTTTGGGCGTATCATCCCATTCAATTACTTTTTATAAGTGGTTCTGTTTTTTTTTTTTCATATCTTCAACTTCTTGCGTTTTTCTAATTATTCTGTTGATTATAAGTATTGACTTCAAACATAATTTCATAATTAAATTAGATATGCAAGGTAGCTCCATTGATAGCAAAAGTATTATATTGGTCTAGATATTTTTGCTGTGCCTTAAATTATTAAATATCATTGCAATTGTCAAAGGTAAAATATGCAATATAAAAAACTTCAGACTTTTGAAACTTCCCAATGTTTTTTATTTCATATATATATATTTCTTTTTTTTATATTTATTTATTAAATTCTCATTTATGATCTGCATCTGTTTTATAATTAATAGGTACCGAATTTTACAAATAATTTGCTTTTTTATAATTTTGTCGAAAATCATTGGTTAGAAAATACTCTTTTATTCGTCTGAACTTATACATATATTTTTTTTTTTTTACACATTTTATTTATATAAATGTGTGAGGTTACGTTGTCTGAGGTAACCTTCTGATTTGACATGTTCTTACTAGAAATAATTTTATTAAACGAAGTAGAGAAGAGACTCGATGTAGAAACAAAATGTTGATTTATTTGTTTTAAGGTGGGAGGACAGAGTCACCCATTACTATTTGAATTTGTAAATTTGAATTGGGCAGAGTATTTTACCATGTTTTTATTAACTTCGATTCTTGTTTGTTTGTTTGTCCGGTACAAATCTTGCAATCGAATTTTAACTAACTTCCGTACTAGCTAAACATTTGAAACTTTCACAGTAGCTCAGAACCCGGTGACAACACAATACTTCGAAGTCCGATTTTCGAATTTTTGATTAGTTTTCTTATAATTAATTAAAATAGGAAAATAATAACATCCTAATAGAGTTAAAATAGCCATTAAAATATTAGCTATAATTTAATGGTTGCCTAAAAAAAATTACGAGTTTTCTTTCGACTTAAAAATAAATATACTTAATTAAACGTAAACGTTAAAAAATTATAAAAAGTTAAATTATGCATCTGACAAACATTGACGTCAGTATCAATTTAAAAAATTTTATACACATCGATAAGAGCTCTATGATTCATCAGAAAATTTAAAACATGGTACATAAAAAGTTTTTTTTTTTTTTATCTTATAATTTTTTAACAAGTGACAGTGTAATGGCGTGAAAAGTATTATACTACTTTAATTCTCATTTAACCTTGATAAAGACAAACACTACTCAGTCTTTCGTAATCTCCAATCAACATCGACTTACATAGTTTTTGCTTAAATACCATCATTCAGAATCAATTTGTATACCTTCACACTTTAAATCTGCACAAAAAACCTCTGAGACTAGTTCATTCTCAAACAAACTTCGTAGAATACCACCCAGACAGACAAGACTATTCCTTCAATAAATTAGATCTTATTTCGCACTTTTGTCCAACTTTCCAGAGTTCTTCCTACTCACTAGATCCAACCATAGGACCGACCTTAAACATCAAACCTTCGAAAACTCTACAATTTTTACAGAGTAAGGCGCCTTACAAACGAAAAACATCATCAAAACTACGTGAAAAATTTCAACAATATTTTCCCTCGAAGGTAAATGTACAGATCAGCGACATATCTAATTATTATTTTTACTGCAATAATCGTTTCTCATTTTCATATTTTTAGATGAAAGGATTTTAAAAATGCATCTTGAAAGAGCACTTTAATATTAGTAAAATTCTCATTCAAGAAAAAATATGAACAATTTGGTAGATAAACTTTCTCATACAGAAAATTACAGTTTATTATTTATTACAATTTCCTTATTAATAAAATGACCAATTAAGAAAAATTGAAATCTCATAAGGTTGTTATCAATTTTATTCATTGATTTACACATTATTACCTTAAATTTAAATATTTCAATACACTTATTAATATTTTAAGATCAAGAAGTTTATTTCAAAGTGCTTTATCCCATTTATAAATAATATAAAAATTTCCAAAACCATAACACTAAATTCCATAAGTTTGTTTCTTTGTTATTATATTGAAGAAATTTTCAATGAATGACTTACAGGAACATAAATTTTCTTACAAAGCATGAAAAGCTTACATTGTTCTCCTTTCATTTTAATGTGTCAAGAACAGATGGATCAAAATTCAAAAAATAGCTTTTTTTTCTTCCCCTTTCCGTTAGCTACTTGGCAAAATAATAACTTGACCATGAATAATTCAAAATCGAGAAAATCCAACAACAATGTATTCCTTCATCACACAAAGCAGAAAATCAGTTAATGTCATCTATTTCGAATCCGATAAAATCGCTCTGGTCATTTCCGTCAATATTTCAAAAATGTGCAATTTTCTGTCTATTGTATATTGCAATAAAATTTGGCTTTTAACTGTAGTATCTTTAATCGTTAAATGATAAATGACTGTTTCCATTTCTTTTCATTTTCTATTATTTTAAAATGTTACAACGTTGCAAAAAGTTTATCATACCTTTTACACAATAATAAACAGGTTCTACCAGTACATATTTAAAAATTGCCTTAAAAATTAACAAAACAATATTCATACAGTTGAACCTCGAAAATCCGGACATCTCTAAAATCTGGACATTTTTCCGATTTTAGTTTTAGTTTTAAAATAAGATTTTATTGTACCTTATTTCTACATTTCTTGTGGAATAAAGTTTAAAATCCTTTTAATTGAACACTTAATGCATAAATATAGTCATAATCTTACATGTTTTTATACTACTTGATTGTTATTTAAAGAATTTATAAACAAGTAAGTTATAAAACAGAATTAAAAAAAAAAAAAAAAAAAAAAAAAAAATTCCAATACAGTAAAATAGCTGAAATGTTTTTAAAATCAACATATTTCTATAGTTTTATTTGAGTATTTTTTAATAAATGAATGTTTTATTATCAGTTATTTAGTAGGCATTATCAGTTGTCTATAATATTTTAGTTTAATGTGTTCATATTTTAATTCTAAATTAAATCAATTATATTTCTATTTTATAATTTAATTCGCCAATTTGATCGTCATTTATTTTCACTAGCATAAGAATTGCATTTTGTATGTTATTATAATATCATAAATAATCTGGTGTGTCACTCACACGACTTTCTCTTATCTTGCAGATTAATAGGTAAGATAACGAGTACTGTTATGTAAACCTATGTTAAACAATTCATATTAGGCTTCTGAAAAGTTTTATATGATAATTAGTTCTGTGTGAGGGGGGCTACCGCCCCCCTCAACCCCCCGTTTCATTAATGCATCTACATTTATATAGAATTTAATTCGGTTATTAAAAAATAATTCTCTTTTTAAAAAATAATTTATTAAAATTATTATTAAAAAAATTATCTTTTATGATAAGGCAGACGATTTCCATATTAGAGAAGTAGTATAACACCAAATATCGAAAAAAGTCCATTTTATTCTCAATATTTAAAAAAAAAAAAAAAAAAAAAAAAAGTACGATTTTTTTTCTAATTTTTTTTTTCGTTAAAAGTAAGAAAAAATCGATAACTTTGCTTTAAATTATCGCAGATCGATGGTTCAACCATTCGTTTTAAAGGTATTGGCGAGCTCTTTTGAAAGATACCCATCATGAAAATTTACTCAACTCGAGGGAGGACTTCCCCCCCAGGGGGGGGAGGCTCCTACATACACAATTTTTTTTCCCCAGTTAACTATCTCTATTACAAAAAATATATATTCGTTTCATTTGGTTTAGTGCAGTCTATATAGTCCAGTCATTTAAGCTTAAATTAGGTAAGAATCTCGGAATTCGAGATACCCAGCTGTAAGTCTGTAAATACTTGTATATTGACACCCTAAAAGTTGTCTCGAAACCTACATATGGTAGGGTGTACGCAACTATTAAATATTGTAGAATACAAAATTCTCTACAAATTTTGTTTAAAAAAATTTTTCATACGGTGAAACGTTTTCGAGATAGAGGGCGGAGAGCGCGCGGTTACATCATCACTTCAGGTCAACCGGTGCCTCCGGTCGAAAACGTGCCATATATAGTTGATGAACTATCGATAAATCAATGATTATAAATATTTGTCAATTTTTATTACCTATTATATTATATTTTATCATTTTCTTCATGCATTAAATCTATATCTATTCAATAATACTGATAACCGGCATACGACCTTGGAATAGTTCATTTTGAAGAAGGGGCGGCCGAATGAAATGCAAATGATGCTTGGCGGCAGTTCTTTTCTTAATAAACCTGTGCAGCTTTCAAATATTCCACCAACAAGTGCAGCTGCTCATCAACATTTCAAACGTGTATATTATCAAGTTCAAACTTGGTTAGGGCATGATTTGGAACCCCAGGTATGGGGTTGGGCAATGCGAAACGATTTTCTGGAGCCTATCATGACAATTTTACCACCTGCTCCAGAAGATTTGCTAAATACAATTTTCTGCAACTGCAAGAGTGGTTGTGGTTCGCGATGCTGATGCAGGAAAGTGGGCTTGCAATGCTCTTTAGCTTGTGGCCAATGTAATGGGCAAGCTTGTCTCAATGCTCTACCATATCAGAGCGACATTAACGAAGATGGAACCTTTGACCCCGAAATCATGGAAGAACTTGAGACAAATGTCGTTGAAGACGATAATGAAGACCAGTTTGAAATTTACCAGCAGCCGGAAGACGACGATGAAGAGGAAGAAGATGATTAAAATTATAAATTGTAGTTTTTGTACCCTTTATTCCATTTTTTTACTTTTAATAAAAATAAATGTATTGAATGATATTTTTTAATAAAAAGATTAATTCATAATTTATTTTTATTTTTTTTTTTTTTTCATCATGTAAGACGTTATTAATATTAATTAGGTTAAAATTCAAATATAATTCCTATATTTTCATTAACAATTCTGCAATTACATGGGCAGGTAAGTGTTGTTAAATAAATTAATACTGAATAAAAAGTGGATAGGTTAGGAAAAAAATGATAAAATATAATATAATAGTTAATAAAAATTGACAAATATTTATAATCATTGATTTATCGATAGTTCATCAACTATATATGGCGCGTTTTCGACCGGAGGCACCGGTTGACCTGAAGTGATGCTGTAACCGCGCGCTCTCCGCCCTCTATCTCGAAAACTGTTCACCGTATGAAAAATTTTTTTAAACAAAATTTGTAGAGAATTTTGTATTCTACAATATTGATAATGAATACAAATAGCAAAAAACCCATAGGAAATGAGATATTTACAAAAAAAGCGCAAAAAACCGATTTTTGTGACCTTTGACCTTGAAATTTAATAGTTGCGTACACCCTGCCATATGTAGGTTTTGAGACAATTTTTAGGGTGTCAATATACAAGTATTTACAGACTTACAGCTGGGTATCTCGAATTCCGAGGTGAACTTACTATAATGACTGGACTAATAGACGTTAAACTCTACTTTCCTGCAATTTCCCCCATAGACGTAATGTATTAGAATTCTCTTGATTGTCCCTGTACACGAACCATTTGCTTGATCTTAACGAAAAGCTTACTGTAGCGTCCCTATATGATACACATTTAGAATACCAAGTTTGAACTTTCTGCCATAATTTGTTTTTGAGATATGCTGATAACACACAGACACACAGACACACAGACATACAGACATACACACAGACCATTTGCTAAAAACATGATTTTCGTATTCAGGGGACCTCAAAACGTGTAAATATAACAAAATCTCGCGTTCGAAAATTTGACCCAAAAACAATACTTTCTCTACCTTATGGGTAAGAGAAAGTAAAAATTAGTTTTTAATAAATCTCTAATATCCAATAAATTCGAAAATCCGGAATCGCCGTGGTACCACCGATTTCGGATTTTCAAGGTTCAACTGTAGTTGTAGTTTACCTATAGAGTTTGCTTACATGCTTTTTCTTAGCAAAATGTATTCCAATTTTTTAAATAATATGTATGAAAAATATAGTTCAGTAAATATTTTACTTTTCCTGTAAGGTAGTAAAACGGTGACATTACCTAGCAAATAAGCCAGTCATTAAATTGAGCCAAGTTGCAGAAACGTCCTATAATAAATAGTTTACTAGAGTGGAAAAATAAACAAAGAAATCATTAAAATAAGACAAGATTGTATTGAAATTCGGAAAGGGACAGTATAACAGGGGAATACAATTTGGGTTGAGATTAGTGTAATAACAGATTTGAGTCAATAATTTTATATATTGAAATTTTACATTCACTATTTATCGGACCTCTAGAAAAAAAATATATATATATATTCTTTTTACATTTTATAAACCGATAAACTGCAGCATTTTGGTGTGGTCTAATTCTTTATACAAAAAAAAAAAAAAAAAAAAAAAAAAATAGCGCATCGTGACATCTGAAATCTATTTGTGTAATTTGTATAATAAATCAATTTGTAAAATGAAAAATGTCCCTATATGAATTCTGTACCGGAGTGTTTGTTTTCTTTTTCCTTGGTAAGATGTATGGGGCTTTTTTGTCCATACTAGTAACTCTAGAAACATCTTACTGTTTCCGCCCTGCACTGAGAGACTCTCCTGATGATGGGTTCAAAGGTTTTAGGATTTGAATATCATATTATTTTCTGAACAATTGAGTGAGGGGGTACATGGAGAGAGAGAGGAAGGGGAGGAAAAGACAAAGATAGAAAGAGAAAAAGAGACTGAAAAAAAAATAATAATAAATTCTCAAACGTACATATACATTGTTTTAGTCATGATAATTTAATTTTCTAAAATTAAAGTTATTTCTATTTTTTTTTTTTTTTTTTACTGAAAACTTGACTTCTTTTTTTCCGTATTAAGGGGGTATTCTGGTCTAGAAATTTAAAAAAAAAAAAAGAACTTCTCAAGAGCTGAATTATGAGAAGGAGGAAGGCCCAATGTATGGATCTGGGATCGCCGATTGATGCAAAGTGAGTATAACATATTATTTTCAGAGTTATTCCATTAGAATTGTTTCCTAAACTTTAAACGCGTTTTTCTCGAAACTACTTTTTTTGAGGTGGTTGACATGATATTTCAAGTTCTACTGAACCGATTGCTTTGAAATTTGGTATATATCTTGTTTATACAACTCTCTATCGCGTCTGCCTTGGATTTTAAAAAATTTTGATTTTCAATATTTTTAAAAAATTCGAAAAGGTCGAAAAAAGTCGGGTAAAAAAAATTTTTTTTTTCAAGTCGACGCCATTTTGTCATTTTTTTTTTTTTTTTTTTTTTTTTTTTTTTTTGAAAATGGTCAACCCGATAGCGACATCTTTATTAATGAAGAATTTGTTTGATTTTTTTGTTTTAGATCACTACAAGGGTTGAATCATGTCAACCAGGACGCACCGTTTTTTTTGAAGCCCCCACTCCATCGGCCTGTATCTCGGCGAATTTTGGTTTTTTTTTTTTTTTTTTTTTTTTTTTTGTGATTTTTTTTTTTTTTTTTTTACATTCTCAAAATGTCAATAAAAAACATAAAAAAATGGATAGTAAAAATATTTTTCATTTTTTTTTTATCTTACTTTAAAAAATGCCTAAAATTCAGGCTTCTAGACCAGAATACCCCCTTAAGAAATAAATTCTAAATTACTGCATAAAATGAAAAATATTTTATTATTACTTTACATTAATCTTAAAATTAATAAAAGAAATTCTCCAAAATTTAAAATTTTAAACGTCAGTTTTTTTTTTTTTTTTTTTTTTTAATTTTATTTTACAATAACCGTTTACAATATTTGTAAGTATTTTTTTGTATAGAATATGTTTATTATTTATATGCACTGGTGTTTTTAAATAAAACAAGAAAATGTTAAAATGTAACTTTGAATTTAGAATATTTACTCTTTACTCAAGCAAGTTTACACAGACCCTTGTTCAAATATAAGGAGTACCTCATATTTAATTTTTAAATATTGCTATAATCCGACCTCATTTTCTATTCATAATATATAGTAGTATATAGTGCGTACATATTCCATTATCTGTTTATGTTTTTTACATAGTAGTATAATTATTTTTAAATGTACAATACATGCTTTAAGCGGAATTATAAATTAAATATGACAATAATGTTTAAGCAAAATTTTATATAATAAGGAAACATAAATTAAATACACCTTATTTATTTATTTATTTATTTATTTATTTATTGTTTGTTTTACATAAAATCTACTAAAATCTATTTTTATGATTAAAATTAAATAAATTTGTATATGAAAAACTATTAATGTTTTAGAAACAATTTTTTTTTTTTTTTAAGGGGTATAAAAGTAAGCTGAGTAATTTTTATGGCTAGAAAAGGAGATTGAGATTTAAGATGACAACAACTTGATTAAAATACAACAAGCTAAAGTTGACTGTCTTTTAACCATAGAATAATAATAAAGGAAGAAGGAGCACGCCAATACTCTAATGCTTACAAACCCCTTCTAGTGAAATGCCAGCGAAAGCTACTTTTGCTCCTCTCAACATTGAAGTAGGACACCCATCCTCCGCGCATTTATCGCTGTTTGTTGTGGGTGCTGCCTCGCAGACTGATTGACAGAGAGACGAGACGATTCAAAAATCTTGCCAACAAGTCGCCAATCAATCAGAAGGAAGCACTGTTACAACCCTATACCCGGCATTCCTGAATTTTAAAAACCGAAACCAAAACACGTACGCTCCTTCTTCCTTTATTATTATTCTGTGCTTTTAACCACATTAATGTTCTTTAATTTATTTGTTGCTTGATTTTTTTTATTATTATTTAGAGACATTTTCCTTAAGTTATCCTTGGACAGTGAGTCTTAAAGTTTTTGTTGATGACGGGACATATATCTTTGCAACCTGCATAGTAATATTTATTCTACTGGATATTTCTAGAGTTACAGAACCTGCCAGTATGAAAATTTTAAAAAACTGTCTTGATGAGGCAATTCTAAAGTTTAACGATAAATTTTCGCTAAAAGTGACTGCGGCTTCATTCTGTGTTGCCAGATGGTCGGCAGTCAATTTTCCCAAACAGGCTTTCATATTTCTCCAATTCAGGGGAGCCCAGTCGGTAGAGCACCAGCCTTGTAATTGGAAGATTGCGGATTCGGTACTCGAGCCGGCCAAAGATTGTCGTGTACACTAATGGTGGCTGGTGCACGTAAAATCTATCGGGGCCGCAATGTCCTCCATGTTCCTATCAAAAATTATACCTCTGGGGGTCACCGAAGCGGGAGAGCCATCCCTTCCGTGGAGGATCAAAATTGTGATGGCATGTCGCCGGACCAGATCTAGGGGTGTGTCCCAGACCTTCGCCAATTGCCCATCTGCGCAGCACTAGTGCAACGTAAAACCCAACCATCCAACCATCCATCTAATACAGGGTTTTTTAAAAAAAAAAAAAAAAAATCCCAATTCAATTTCTACTAAAAAAGTAATTTTTCTTTTTCAAAAATATAATTATTTAGCAGATTTAAGCCTAAATTTTCCCCCAAATGAAACTTATTTTTGAAAAGAGTCCCCATACATAAAAAGAAAAAGAAATGCGCACTAATTATAGGAAATTTTTAAATCTGCGTAAAGTATTTTAGTGCTGAGAATGTACATAGGATATTCTTTCATCTGCAGGATATCCTGAGGACGTCCGCGACAGAAGGGGTATCTTCAAAAAGATCCTACATGCTAAAGAAACTGGAAAAGTCCCTACATCTACATGTAGGGGCAAATCCCTACAATTGGCAACACTGTAAACTTAGGTAGAATAAAGAATTGAAAATTTCCCCAGATTTCTCTCCAAAAATTTTGAAAATCCCCATTAAATTCCCCACAAACATTCGGTCCCCAAAAAAGTCCCCTGAAGCCCGAAAAATCTCCGAAATAGGGACAAAATTCCCAATCTGGCAACACTGGCTTCAATTCGTAAGCGGGAATAAGCCTATATCAGATGCGAAGTCAGCTAATTTCAACGGTGCGGAAGTTTCTCACTACCGACATTTAAAATATGTGTAAAATAAATGTGACATATGTCACTCCCATCTTCATTTCCTTTCTGTCTTTCTATTTTTATTTTCATTGCTCTAATGTGCTTATGATGTGTTTGAAAATGCGACGAAAATGCTCATAAAGTTTATAGAACATGTTTTTTGTTTTTGTTAGGTTTTAAAATTTTGTTCATGAACTTATCAAAATATCATATTGAAAGAGAACTGAAACTTGGAATTGTGTTCGAACTTCGCACATTGCAATTTTCATATTTTGAAAAAGCCGATTTCGATAATATATCGGTAATACATCGTAAAATTAAGAGATTTCTGAATTCAGTACATCGATATGATTTATGGACAATATTCCTGTGACGTCACCGTAGGTAAAATCGCCGAACACGTGGCCGATATTTTGTAAACAAATTAGATTCAAGATGCCATTTTATTGTTACGCATAACATTTTCCTAAATATTTCTGCAGTGAAACTTAATAATAATGTTCAAACAAGAACAAAAGATAAATGTAAACAACTGAATCGAATGATAAAGTTAAGACTATTCCATATCGTAAAATTGCAGAACATTTTATGTATACACACACACATACATATATATATAATGAATAAAAGATTAATAAGAACATTTTATACAAACACACATATATATAGACATCAAAGCTTAAATAATTAGAATTTCAATCACTTTAATAAAGGAATTTATTAAATGGAACATCCATTTAAATATGTTAACATCGCCACAGTTCACACGTTAACTTTTAATATTACGTATGTTGATTAATATTAAAGTACTAGCAGACCCGGCCACGCGTTGCTGTGACTAAGTTATACGTTGAATTATACGGCTGTAAACTATTTAGTACAGTCAAATTATTATTTACGAACAAAGACGAAAACGTTGTAGCCGATGTAAAAACCCACAGGGTTGAGATTTGAAACTTAGGTCAAAATTTGGAAGCGATTGATAAAAATTTTCGTAGTGTTGATATTAAGCACAAATTAATTTTATTGTAGGGTCCTATAAATTTTAATGGAGAAGTGATATATATTATTTCTAATGCTACTTTGGATAAAATTGCTAAAATGACTAATATATAAATAAAATTCTATTAAAATTCTATTAAAATAAAAGTATAAAAGAAACAGACGATTTTAAAGTCAATTTTTATGGAGGAGTGAAATATAATATATGCTATAATGGATAATTTTACTATAAAATGACCTCATCATTTTAAATATTTTAAAGAGGGCAACAGCTGTAGTTATAAAAAGGAAAACAATAAGGCTACCAGAAAAATAAGTAAATTTGATAAATATTTTAAAACTTTAAAATTGGAAATCTTATGAAATATTGGACATTTAAAGTAAATACATGTATCATTTTAAATAGAAAAAGATTTTGGAAAAGTTTAGTGTATTTTAACGAAGTGATGAGAAGTTTTTGAGTATGTTAAAATTTTAATAGTAAATTCAAGTTAATAAAGATGGGAAACATTGAGGATTAAGATAAGAATAATTATAAGATTAAAAAATAAAAAAAACTTTTTATATACCATGCTTTTAAATTTTAATATACTAATAATATACTAATTAAAAGGAAAATGATAAATACTCTATCATAGTTTGAAGTCAAATTTGTTTTCAAATGTCTAAATAAAATATCTGATGTAAGATGCTAATATTTTGCAGCGGAATAGACTTCATTTCTGTAATCCTTGGCGAAAAAAAAAAGAATATCGCCAAATTATCTGGCGAAAATATTTAATTCCTTTCAAAAATCATGGTTATTTTAACAACTTATATTAAAAGAGCAATGAATAATATGAAACAATATTTCGTACAATACATATTACATGTCATACATACGTACAATGAATAATACATATTACATTTCTTACAATGCATACATCTGGCATGTATATTTTCTTGTTACGCTTTTGATCGCCAAATAATAATAATAATAATAAAAAAAAGCCAAGGGCGACAGAGTTTTGAAATTTAAAATTAAAATTTTGTCAATTTGACAGCAAAATAATTCAATCTAACACCCGCGATAACTAATACATATCTATACCCAAATATAAGGATTAAAATCGGAAAATAAATTACCTCGATTTTTAATAATTTCTTACAAAAAATCCAGTGGGCAATTAACATAGGAAATCTTTTTCTTGGCTGCACAGACGGTCAGTGAGTCACACTTCGCTTGCGTATAGAACTCATAAATATAGTATAGCATATATAGAATAGAGTGATCATTGGGGAGAAAAAAGTTATTCCTTTTCATTTGGGAAAAGACGACGTTTTTACCAAAATATGGCCGTCTTTCCCCGAGTGAATACACACGGGAATACATACTAATATTTTAGCAAATAAAATTTATGAATATTTTTTGCTAAAGGGGAATGGAAGACTCCAGATACAGTTTCAAATTCATATTTCTTTCTTTCTTTTCTTTCTTTTTTTTTTTTTCAATACCACTTAATGGCTGTTTCCAAAGCTTTTATTAATTTATTTTTTTTTTTTTCATCAAAAATCTTTGCATCAAAAATCTTTGTACGATAACATGGGGATGAGAGATCTATATATATTACTATATCTATGATAGAACTACATTAGCACTTTATCAATGTGTATAAAATCTTTAAATTGATTATGAGGTCAATTATCGTGAGATGCATAATTTAACTTTTTATAATTTTTTAACGTTCACGTTTGATTAAATGTATTCATTTTTATGTCGAAAGAAAATGAACTCGTATTTTTTTTTTTTTTTTTGGCAACAAATAAATTAATGGAACTCACAGATATTTTGGAGCAACTTTAATAAAGGTCTATAATTAACAAATAATTGCAATAAAACAATATTGTGACAATAAATTGAGATAAAAACTATCCTATCTCTCAAGTTGGACCAAACTGCACACAGTGTGCAAAATTTCATTAAAATCGGTTCCTTAGTTTAGGAGTTTACCCCGGACAAACATCGTGACACGTAATTTATATATATATACAGATATTACTAAAACTGGATTAAAAACAAAACAAAGTTATCACTATATCACTCTTACTTCAATTTCATATAATCTGTAACTCTTAGAAATAACATTGCAAGATAAAAATTTGCAAGCCACAATGCTTCGCTATGGTAGAGTTGAGAATTATTTACCGAAAACAGCTGATTTTTTATAGTCTCGAACCCAAAGCGGGAATATGGTCCATTGAAGGCTGATTTTAAAGCTGGTCATTAGAAAGCTTTTCGTAAGTAAGTCCAACTGTAGATAAAGCGAGGAGGAATTATACACACGCTACTAAATATAACAGTTCTATTTTGTACTTTCATAAATGCTTCAGAACCTGAAACTCACCGCTGATCTGCGATATAAGGATGTAAAGGGTAGTTGTTACTTTAAAGGAAATTTTATGTTACTGGTAAGAACCGTTTATACGTCTTTCAAGGGCATACGAGTAAAAGGACGTATAAATGAAAAGACGTATAATCGAAATTTTAATAATAACACTTTGATTACTACAAATTGAATAACACCTAAGCAAAATTTATACGGAAATGCTAACTAATAAAGTTTCTTAAGTTAGTAATTGTATATTATACATTTTTTTTAAACAATAATTTAAAAAAAAAAAAGATTTATTCTAAAAAGTGAGAAAAATCATACTATTAATGCATGATTGGGTACTAATTGCATATATCATATATCACATTTCTTAAGAACTATATGAACACATTTATATTAATTATAAATATTGCATGAATATTAATTATAAATATTGTGCACCTTTAATAATAAGCATACGATTTGTGTCTATCTAACTGACATCTAGAATCTAAATTTTGGCTCTAAAAAAAAAATAGTTCCATGTCATGCTTATAAATTCTTATCCCCTTGGAAAGCGAGTTCTAGAAGTCCCTATTAGAATTCTAGATCATTTGCCTATACTCTCGAGGGCAAAGTTATTTAAAAATCTCTGCAAATAAATGAGACTACAAGAGGCGGGTTTCTGCAACTATAATCTTGGTATATGACCCAACGCTAGAAAATCAAGCGAGAATTTCTCGCAATATACATGATTCAGAATATTTAGAGTATTCAGAATATTGTTTCAGCATCTAGAAATGTGTACACTAGAAATCCTCGACCATTTCGTCTATGCAGTTTATTGGCGTGCCATTTGCGCATAGCTCGAAAATCTATATTTCTAGTTAAGGGATTTAGAAAATGGCCACTTATTCATTCTAGAGAAAGGCGGTATATATTTTTTTCTCAGTTTAAAAGGACGTATAAATGTAAAAGACGTATAAACGGTGCTTTACGGTATTTCCAAATATTTGCTTATTTTATAGAAGATTTATCACATATTAAAATAAATAAATTAAATAAATAAATAAATAAAATTACGATAAGAATAAGAAAATGTTCTCCAACATGCTTTTCTATCACATTCTGTTGTTTGACAGATTAGTAGCATTTAACTCTTTATCTACCGATGGTAATTTAAAGTACCATTACTTTAAAAAGAAACGTACAAAATCATTCAAAGGAATAGAACATCTATACCTCACTTTAACCTCACTAAATGGCACTAGACGCTACCTATAGCTGTTTTTATTTTGGAAGGAATTTTATAGGGCTATTGCCATTTTTTCTTGACATTTTTCAGGATCTTCACGTGCTAACACTGCGTTAACAAAAAAAAAAAACAAAAAAAAAAAAAAAAAAGAAAAAGAAAAAAAAATCGTCCCCTGATACCATTCTTGCTGATTCTTATCTAAAATGACCTCTTGAATCCGAATATGACTCCCATTTTGCCCAGTCACAAACTGTTTTCTCGGGACACCACCCCTTTCCCCAATTTTTATCACTGTTCGGTAATTTTATGGCCATGAATTTGATTTAGAGAATGAAGAAGAAATAGTTTAACACTTAAAAACAAGAAAATATCTATATCTAATGTTTAATAAATAACATTAATATTAGATTAAAAAAAAATATAAGAAATGTAATACATAATTTCAGTGGCAAATCCCCCCCCCCCCCTCCGCCCGTAAATTTTCCCCTTGTTACAAATGTTCATGTTTTAGTATTTTCCAACTCTGTAGCCCCTCAGAAGATATTTGACAGTTAAAATAATCCGTTCTCCCCCTAAAAATCAAATTGATAGCCATAAAATTACCGTAAAGCGATAAAAATAGGGGGTCTGTCCCTAAAAAACGATAAATGATAGGACTAAAATGGGCGTCCTATTCGGATTCAGGAGGTCATTTTACATAAGAATTTGCAAAAATGGTGTTGAAGGCAATTTTCATGCAGAGCAGTGTAATTAATTCCTGTATTACCTCATGAATCTCCCACCAATCTTAGAAAAAATATATGGAACACAAAAAGTAAATACGCTTTAAAACTTTTTTAAGGTCAAAATATCTTTTTCGACCTCTAATGTATCAGTGGTACACTAAAGAACCACCTTTCAAAATCCCCCATTAATTACTATGATAATGTGATATGCATACATTCTTTTTGTTTGTTTGTTTCTTTTCTTTCTTTTTCTTTTTTTTTTTAAAGAAGTCAGTTTTTTTTTCTCTCTTAATAATAAAAAAATATGTTTCATACACATTTTTTGTCTGTTTCATAACGCGATAGATAAATGGTTAATTCTGTATATCATAACAGGGTGTCTATAAAAAGTCTGACACATTTTGATGTTTGATAATTCATAAATTAATTATGATAGATTTTTAATTACAACATTAATGGTTAAATATATTCAAAAGGCTTTACAGCCCTTGTGAATGAGCTTCCGCACAACACGACCCAGTTCTTTGCAAAATAAACTTGTGCGTGCTTCTTTGTCAAGACTATAGTTAATTTCTCACCAGGTACCAGCAAGCAGGCCATCATCTACAGTGGCTATTGAAGTTATAATCCTGGATTTTAGGTAATCAGTATTCGATATTTTCCTCCTGTAAGCGATGCCATTACAGATATCCAAAGGAAAATATCCAGCGGTGTTATAGTTCAGGTAGTCTGGGCGGCCAAAGAATTAAGCCAGTCTCGCCCAATCTACCTTCCTGTGAAATAGCCATTCAGAGAACTACGAACGATGTCGTGTCAATTTAGGGTTGCACTATCTTGTTGCAAAAAGACATGTACAGTCGGGGGAAAAAAACGCAACACCCGCTGTAATTTCGTTATTAATTGACGCAGGAACATCTAATAGACATAATTCAACAGGAAATCAAATGTGCTTTCTA
Organism: Salticus scenicus; assembly: GCA_963930645.1. Lineage (NCBI taxonomy): Eukaryota > Metazoa > Arthropoda > Arachnida > Araneae > Salticidae > Salticus > Salticus scenicus. The sequence continues at coordinate 324,244,241 of OZ005653.1, read as the reverse complement.
AAAATGTCGTCAAAGTTTTAATTAGGGGTCATCTACATATTGAAATGAGTTCCAACTTTGATTTTTTTCAATAGCAACACCCAATTTCGACTTCATATTCGAATTTCTCAGAGTCTGGCAGTGCGGAAGAGTATACTATTTGTATACTTTACCTTTATTATTTATAGAGTTATAATCAAAAATGTGTTAGGGGTTATCTGTAAATGTAGAAAAACAAAATTAAGATCCTATAAAAAAGACAAAATTTTAATGTTTCACACCGGAAATTTTTCAGGAAAAAAAAAAAAAAAGAATTATAAAAATTAATAAAAATATTTGCATTTTACAGTTTCTTAATTATCCAGAATTCAGTTTTTTAGATTTGTATATACTTCAGTACTTTTTTAGATAATTTTAGATCAATTTAAATACATTACACTTGCGAATGGTCCAGACAGTACTCTTTGAAAAAAGTAAAATATTTTTCAAGTAAAAGTGTCTATTATGGCTGTACTGATCACCAATAAAGCTTAAATTTTCTTTCGTAGGTGTAACATAATATACGAAATAAAATAATATAGATACAACGCATAAACTAAATCTTTTCGGATAAATTATTGTAAGGGTTCATGAAGTAAATATTAAACAATTTTAATCGCACTTATCAGTTTTGGGTCAGTTGAACTCTTTGGAACTGTACGATTCGTTTTATAATTTCTATGAAAATATAATTTCTTAATTAACTCTTTCGCGACTGCTGACGTGGATTCACGTCATTTGAAATTCGGTAACTCTGTCAGTGGGCGTTTCTTTCGTAATTTGTGTGTTACTTATTTCTTAGATGTATACCCAGTGTTCATATTTTTGCAATAAAATATACTATGGATAGAAATATATTGATTAGAAAGAATATAATTATAATGTATATCCATTTGTAATATAATTGTGACTACAGAAAATTTGTTCTGAAATATTAAGTCTATTTTTCTATTTAAAACAGTAAAACCCGCCTATTTAGTTAATTTTTTTCTTCTAGTGTTCGTTTAAAAGATTCAAAATTTATCACTAGTAATCGATGAAGTAAATACCACTTGTGCATATTTTTGTCAACATAAAATAAGCGGTTTAACACGAATACTCGATGTCACATTTACTTTTCTGTATTGTTTTGTTTTGAAGAACGGTGAAGGCGGGGCTTGTCTTCTTTAGAAAACGGGAATGACTAATGACTAAAAATGATCATTTTTGTTTTATTTCTTTGCGTTTAACATTATTGTTATATAATTTGACCCGTAAGTAAAAAATAAAATATTTTGTTTAATTTTCCTTGTTATCTTTTAAGATTTGATTCGTTATCTCATGGAAAACTTTATAAGAGACGGCCCCCTAAACCACTCGAACAGAAAGATGTATTTATATCTCGAAAACTAATAACTGGAATGAGCTGCAAATTTGCACACCCATATTTTTCAGCATTAGGATTTATTTTATGTAAAAATTAATATAGGTCATAATTCATAATTTTTATAAATATGAATTTATTAAAATTTTTAAGAATTAAAAATATTTTTCAGAATCAAAAGTAATGATGGATTATGTTTGGGTTTCTTCACTGTATCTTGTAAAAAAAAAAAAAAAAAAAAAAAAAAAATATATCGATCAAGTTATTTTTTGTGAAGATATTAATAAAAGTTTGAAATATGAATTTAACATTATCACCTTCAAACTTTGAACGCTTATAACTCTGTGAAAAAATAAATAAAATATACAACCAATATACTTTTTCACGTTGTCGTGATCCCAGGAATTCAAATATAAAATAAAAATGGGGCATTACTATTGAAAAAAATCAAAGTTGGTGTGCGTTTTAATATGTAGAAGACCCCCAATTCAAAATTTCAGTTCATTTTCTGAAACTACTCACAATTCCCCGTCGAATGATACCTATTACATTTTTCTACATCGATTAGCAACGAAGTTACGTTGAGTGTTGCGTTTTTTTTTCTCCGACTGTACCTGAAATTCGAGTTGTGGAATGTGACAAATGTGAGTGTCTTCTCATTGAAAAAGAAAGGGACAATGACGCGGTTGTTCATAAGTAGAGAGACCAGTATTTTTTTTCATTGAATTTGAGGACAAATATGGCGGTGTCCTCGAACTTCGAGAACAATAAATAAATAAATAAATCGTCTTATATTGTAAAATTTTACTAATTTTTATGTATGAAATACCTCAAAGAACTTATTTCAGCTTATTATTATACAGATAATAAATTATTATAATAAAACCTTAGTAGCTTTACAACCGGTGTCCCCAAATGTGTTGTAATTTTTTTGGGGACGAAGGTAGTTTTTGAGGACTTATGGTCAGCCTATACATAAGTCCACACCGTACATTAACTTTTGGGGAGTCCCTTTTTACCTCACGCTATTCAGGGGGGGGGGGGGGGTGTTCATATCTTCTCACTCACGCCCTTTCGAGGGATTTACTATACCAGAAAGATTAAAGCAAGCCTCGTTGGAAATCTTAATGCTATTAAGAAATTCAGTAGCATCTTGTAACCCAACCATCATCAGCGTCAGTAAAGTTAGTCCACCTTATAGTCTTTTGAAAAGTTCGTGTTTCTAGGAGTAATATCCAGTGTCTATCGAAATATTCATGCTTTAAAATAAAATGTATTAATTACTCTATGCATAGGTTTGCTTACATTTTGATTATTTTAAGAATTATTAAACATCAAAATGTGTCAGACTTTTTATAGACATCCTGTATTTGCAATGATGAAAATCTTTTATAACCAATATGTATGTGTGATTTTAACTTGATGAGTAATTTAAATTTTCATTTTCAACTTTTTAATAATGTTATTAAAAATAGTATTATAACTTCAAAATATTTGGTAACTTCCTATCGTAAAATGTATTGCTGTGTAAAAGTGCTGTGAATATTCTTACAAATATATTATAAAAAATAAAAAAGTGCAAAGAAATTAACATTAATAAAATTTTTTGGGCAAGGAAAAAAAATTGACTATTTAAGACTTTTGAAAAATTGGGGAATTATATGACAAGTAAGAGATTTTTAAAAAAGATAACAAAACACTTTTTTTTTTTTTTAAATAATAATATTTCATTTAGGTTTACTAGTATATTACATTAAACTAAGATTTATAAACATATGTTTACTTGTAGTAATGGAGAGGTGCCTTTTCACTTTCCAAGGTTAGTTTCTTGTTTTTATAAATATACAGGGTGTTTATAAAGTCCCGGACCCATTTTGATGTTTAATAACTCATAAAATAATGAAGATATAAACAAACTTATGGCATTTATTGATGGAGTAACTCATATATTTTCTTTTCAGGTTTGAATATCTTTACTTTTGTAAATATCGTCTGCACGTGTGGTTAATTTCAGATGCATGTGGTTAATTCAGACATGCTTGCCGCTACCTGGCGTGAAATTGACTATCGACTTGATATTCTCCGTGCGACGAAGGGGGCACACGTGGAAGTTCATTGACAAGGGTCATGCAACTTTTTGAGTCTATCTAACTATATATGTTATTAATTTTAATCTATCTTTATTATTTTATGAGTTATTAAACATCAAAATGGGTCCGGGACTTTATAAACACCCTGTATATATATATTTTTTCAGATAATCGAAAACGTTTGCTATTCTTCAAATGAAATCAAAAAGAAATTAAATATTAGGCGACAGAAAAAGAAATTACATTATTAAGATTAAATTGCGATAAAATAAATTTTTAAAATGTTAATTTAGGGGAAATATATTTTTTAAATACCGAGTCATTTTATAATATTGACTTGTGGATAGCAAATTAAAATTCTTGAAATCACTTTAAAATGGAATATTTACTTATGGCACGGTGAAGCATTTCGAAAACCTTTTCTAGCTTTCCTGTTCTGATAAAAGTGAAAAAGTATTTGAGACAATTTTCTTGTTCTTTTTATGGCGCATTTCGCTTTTCATTTCTTTGTCAAGTTTTATGTAGGTTTTCTCGTTCTTTATATTACTATTGCAAGATTGTCACTGTCACGATATTCATAAAATTTACTTTTTTACATAGAAGAAAGAAAAATCTGTTGCCTTCATTAGAATGTCTAATTATCTTCTCGAATAAGAATTTAGTTCCCAAATGAAGCCCAATTAGATGACGCAAACTGTATTTAGCTTTTTTTTTTTTTTTTTTTTTTTTTGCAGCATGGGGGAAAAAACTGAACCCAGCAAAATTCAGGCACATTCTTAAATCTGAGAGACTGTTTAATTTTTTTTTTTCCTCAATGCTTGTCTGCAGTCTCCTTTTCCTAAGAGACTGGAGTCGCATGCATAGAAAAGTTTCACGATACAAACATCTAAAATAACACCTTTTTAAATATGAATAACTTTAAAGTTTTATTTTATTATTTATTTTTCTGGTGTAGCATTCACCACTTGAATATCTCGTGGGAAATGCTTGATGCGTTTGATAATAATTAAAGGGAAGCGAAATTTCGAAAATTCATAATTTAATTTAGCAATTATTTGTTATGGGGAAAATGCTTTAACGTAGTATCAAATAAAATGAATTCCCCCCCCCCCCCCGACATATTCTATGTTTGAATTTTTTTTTCCTTTTAAAGAACTGTTTACGAAAGTTTTAAAGACAAATATAATTAAATTTTATGAAATTTAAGGAAACGTCCAATTACTTCTGTTTCTTTATATGTGGGATTTTGGTGTTTAAAATATTTATGTGATACGGTAAAAGAATAACTAAAATAACTGCATCGTTAATTTTTGAAAAAGTAAAAATAAATTTGCTCTTTTTTAAACAAGTTTCTTGAATATGAAGTTATTTCTGAAGCATTCATTTGACGCTGTTTATCTAATGAATAGTTTATTATGATATAAGTCTCTCAACTAGTTATAATGCATTTTTAATTTCTTTTTTAAAGTCCCTTGAGAAACGTAACTTCTAACAAAAAGAAAACTATTTTCTTTCATATTGTTATACATAAAAAAAAATGTTATCTAACAATAGCCCAAGGTTATTCTAAAAAAAAAAAAAAAAAAAAAACGGATTTTTTTTTTTTTTTTTTTTTTTAATACTATATTCTCTCTCTCTCTTTTTTTTTTTTTTTTATGAGTTACATACATATTTTAAAAAAAGTTTAGAAATTATGACTCTTGCAAATTATGATTGAAAAATTCATTCTTTTCATATACATATTTTTATGTTCAAACAAATCTTTATAAATAAATAAAATAAAATAAATTGCAGTGCAAGAAGAATTACTAGAGTTATTAAACATGTCCTGCCTGATTAAAAAGTTTTATTATATATATATATATAAAAAAAAAAGAGGCACATTGTTCATACGATTATTGATAGCAATAAACAGTCCAGCTGCATAAAAAATGAGATGCGTATTAAACTTTTCAAAAAAAAAAAAAAAAAAAAAAAAAAAAGAAAAAAAAAAACCTACATGAGTCAGGAACACAAAGGCAAGCTGAGGTGGAAGTGTTATGAGAATGTACTGGAAGGGCTTTGACTTGACTAATGAATTAGGTCTCCTGAAGAAACTCATACTATGATACCTACAAAGCCCTCTACACATCCGTAGATAAGCAAAGTGGTGGAGATATTTTCTAGCATCGGAAGACATCGTAGATGCTCAAGTTCATGTCTACACTGACAAGGAAACATTCAAAAGGTGTCATCTTCAAAAAGTATTGAAAAAAATATATGTGATCCTATTTTTCATAAAACACCAGAAAATGAAAAAAGTATCGGCTGAAATGAATTACAGCGACCACAAAAAATTATCAAAATTAAGCATATTTGGCGATTTCACACTGCTAGGCGATTGATTTTGAGTATTTGGCGGAAAAGCAAAACACGGTTCTGTTCATACACGGCAATCTCGGTGCTAGCAAACGTATCGCCTTACAGCGCTAAATCGCCAAATATGCTTAATTTTGGTAATTTTTTGTGGTCGCTGTAATTCATTTCAGCCGATAATTTTTTCATTTTCTGGTGTTTTATGAAGAGTAGGATCACGTATATTTTTTTCAATACTTTTTGAGGATGACACCTTTTGAATGTTTCTTTGTGAGAAAAAAAATATACCGCCTTCATCTAGGATGAATAAGCGGTCATTTTCTAAATCCCTTAACTAAAAATATAGATTTCCGAGCTATGTGCATAAGGCACGCCAATAAACTGAATAGATGAAATGACCGAGAATTTCTAGTCTACACAATTCTAGATGGTGAAACAATATTCTGAAGATTCTGAATCTTTTGTATTGCGAAAAATTCTCGCTTGATTTTCTAGAATTGGGTCATAAACCATGATTATAGTTACTTAAACCCGCCTCTTGCATTCGCATTTATTTGCAGAGATTTTTAAATAACTTTTCCCTCGAGAATATAGGCAAACGCTCTAGAATTCCAATAGGGGTTTCTAGAACTCGCTTTTAAAGGGGGACTAGAATTTATAAGGATGACATGGAACTATTTTTCCTAGAGCCACGATTGAGATTCTAGATGTCAGTTACAGAATTTTTTTCTCAGTGTAGGGACTTAGGTAGCCAAGTCAGTAGAGTGTAGTTGCAACACCACCTGTAATAATGCCTCCGAGCTGAGCTCTACGTCACGCAAGATCGGCCAATTTCATCCAAACCCCAGGATCCAACATGTATCATAGGAAGTGTTGATTGGATAAAATCGGCCGATCTTCCATGACGTAGAGCTCAGCTTGGAGGCATTATTATAAGAGGTGTTGGTTACCTGAAGCCACTCGGTATAGACTTTTGAAATCTGAGGTGTCGCATCATCCTGCTGTGTTTTAAAAAATCCATTGAAAGGCACAAAGAATGGGTGAAAGTGATTGGCAGGATGCTAACGTTCCTGTTCCCTGTCACATTTGCCTTTAGATAAATCTGGGGGCCTATATCACGCCAAACGCACAGGCCTTTCATTCTCACAGAGGCTTCACTAGCTTAAACAGCCCTCATTTGACATGTTGTGTCAAAAGAATCATGAGATTGTTCCGATCTCCGATACCCGTATATGTTCATCCACCTGGTACAGTTGTAAATGAGACTTTTGAGGTAATGTGTTTTCAGTCAATTACTGATTCTAATGGCGGTGTTGAGAGGTCAGGCAAGGCATAAAGCTTTGTGTTGTGAAATCAACATCGGTACACAAGGTTATATTCGGCTCCAAAAACCTATATGAATTTAGAGGCGTCCACTTGTACGCACTCTGACACTTGTTAATATAATGCACCACCATTGAAATCCGCAGCTATTTAAGGAAGCGTGGCATATCTATATCGTTTAAATATTCTGCGCAGTCGTCGTTTGTTCTGTTCTCACAAGTATACCGACCAAACGTCCCTATTTTCTGGGGACAAATGGGGACGCCTTTTTTTTTTTTTTTTTTTTAAGGCATTTTTCTAAGTTTTAAAAAATTGTAGAAACTAAATTATTAATCAATAACACTTTATTTTTAGTCCTTATTTATTAGGAATGAAAATATACAACCATAATTGGATAATTGTAGCAGTTTTTAATGCTTCTCTATTATAAAGGTACTTTGATCTGGTCAGCCTACACAAGGCCATTTTCCGGAAGAACCGATATTGGAGACCTGATATTTCATCAGTTACTCGATATTCACGGTGAGCTTGTGAAATGGTCATACGCGAAAATTCAAATTACATAGCTACCTCGGAGATGCTATATCCCATCTCTTGTGCTCGGATTATAACGCCACAATCAAAGTACATTAAGTCTTCACAATTTGCAATTGTAGCAGCAGGAACCGACCTAACAGCTTTGACAGACACATATTATCTTACATCACTTATATATTATATCGCCTCTGCTCTCTGCATTGCGTTACGCTGATTGGTTGCATTCAATCATTTCATACGTTGTGCCTATACCGGTCTTTTTGACCTATACCAGTTTTCCAGTCTTAATTTGAGCTGAGACTGTATGAGGTTCGTGGTGTGCATTGCATCTGTTGATAGTATAGAAGACCATGTAGTAGAAGGTGGCCAAAATGGTCCTAGCGGGAAAAAGATCCACATATGTTTTCTTCGAAATAGCTAGCGCTATCTACCGGGTTACCCATAAACTAATTGTACCAAGTAAAGAAAAAACAACAGTGATATTCAAGCAATTGCAGTGTTACTCGTATGAGTAGAATTATTTGAAAAGTGGGTTTTATAACATCTATTATAAGTTAAGCACTAACTTTCCTATTTATTTAGATACACGGTCTTTCATGTACAGACTATGACTTTGTTTACTTAATAAAATATATTTTTAGATGTATATTACACTTGCTAATTTTGTTATATTTCTCGCCGTCGTCCAGTTATATAACCTAAAATGGACGGCTACGTTGCCGGGTAAAACGATCCGTTACTTGAATAGTTTTAAATCCATTATGTGGATCGTTATGAATCCATGATGTGGATTATGGCGAAAATAGGCATTATTTAATTTATTTCTGACTTTATTGAGGGTTTATTATTATATCTATTATTTTTGGGGCATAATTTTCAAATATTCCCTTTTCTGGTTTTTTTATTTTTCTTTCTTCCTTTCGTTTTTTTATTTTTTTATTTTATTTTATTTTATTTAAGTTATTTGCGACACTTAAAAATAAATAAATAATAATAACAATTTCATGAAATAAATTATGTATGCTATTTAGTTGTAAAACTTATTTTATTTCATTATGTAATGCCATAATTACTTTTACATCCTTTATTTTGCTGATAAAAAACATTTTACACTTATTTCAAAATGAAGGATCATTTTGCCCTTTGGTGAGGGTAAAATGATCGTTTGGAGCCTTTTTCAAAAATCTATCCTTTTCATTATTCAGTTTAAGTTTAAAATAATATTAATGGATGTTTATAATGCAAAATATAGTGTAAAACACACTAGAAAAAGCCCAAAGTTTTATTTAAGCAGCTATGTTGTTTTACACAAGTTTTTACGTTAAGAGGATCATTTTAGGGCCATCCTCCCGTAACAAACATTGCACTAGTTTCTTTGGATGCCCGAGACACACTTGGGATTTTGGAATTTTTTGGTAGTCCATGCGCAAAAATTTGAGGTCTGTGCAAAACTCGTGGAAAACTATTTTAACACTTACTTTCACTTTTTACACCGTTTAATATTTTCCTTCTTTCTCATATAAATTTTATTATTAAAAATTGATGTATAAATCACATAGTCACTGATGTGTTGTCCTTTATTTTCTTGTATTTTCTGGGTTCTATACTCTCTACCGGTATCATAAGCAGCCTTTCTTTCATATGTGATACTGATTTATCTAAGTGTATCATATTTCTGCACCCTGCATATTATCGATCAACTCACAAACGGAATATTTCACTTCTCATGATTTTTAAAATAGAACCCGAGAATCGGTACTAAAGTAAGCCCGAGTGAGAAAAGCAAAATCTTCAGAACAATGCCGTTGCTAAATGGTACAAAGTAGAGATACGACTGTTCATGAGACTTGTTTAAAACGCCAAGCTGGTGTCACAGGTGGCTTATCCCAAAATTTTGAATTTTTTTACATGTAACCGTTTGTAAAGCTGGTCGATGATATATTTAGAAAAACTTTGGAGTTAACGAAATTGTAATACTACTAAAGCAAGTACAGTGTTGGGCAAATTATTGAGGAATGTTCATATATTTACCAAAAGACATATTTTTAATTCAAAATCATTTATTTAGACATTACTAATCGTCGTTATCTTGTGCGTAACTAAAATAGAGAATGAAAATGTGCAAAATAATTAATTAACATTTGATATATTCTTCTTTGGCTTTCAGGAGAGCCTGCACTTGTTTTGGCATCCCTTCAGTAAATGTTAAAAAAAAAAAAAAAAAAAAAAAAAATTGAATTCCTCGCCATGGTGCCACACCTGTGTTAATCTTTCTACGTATGTCTTTATATATATATATAAATATGAACAATTTTTAAATATCCTTAATAAATTGACCAAGGTTGTGTGACCTGAAACCTTGTTGTTCTAGAACTTTTACAACTAGAACTGCACATTTTATTGAAGTAAACAGGGTGTACTGTAAATTGGTACTGTAAATAGCTATTTACTTCAAAGTATATTAATTGAAATAGAGGTTTTAAGCACAACTAATTAAATTGCTATAAAGGGAACGTATAACTTTGGTAGAACATTGTAACTATTCATTAAAATATTTCTGACAGAGAAAAATCTTGAAAATTCAAAGTCGTCTTTTGTTACTGAGGATTCTGAATGTCTTTCCATTAACATAAATAAATAAATAAATAAATGAATTTCCAACATTTTTTTTTTTCAATTTAAAAGCAGCAAATGAATCTTTTATTTCAGAAATATTTTTATATAGCTTAGATAATTTTTTTTTAAGCATTTAATGAAATTTTTCTATAAATCCTTTTACAAGTGAGAGTCGAGGGTAACTTCATTATTACAATGAATATCAGAAATTCTTTGTGTTATAGAAGAAAAATTTCACCATTTGTTTATAATGAAAGAACGGTCACCTAAATACTGATTATTGAACATTGAAAATTGTAAAATTCACACAGATAACTCAACTTCCCATAGGCTTCAGCCTAATGTAAGTTTCTCACTATGTTTACATTAAAATATACCTAATAGTGAATTGATTATACGGTCCCCTCAAGGTACAGACGGTAACAAAAGTGTCCGAACACTAGCAAAAATTCCTATATAAAAAAAATACACTTCATACGGTTTTGTTAAATAAATCCTTGTCATGTTCTAAGGCTGACTAAGAACAGGATTCGACAAGGATTTAGTTAACAAAACCGTATGAAGTGTACTTTTTTTTGCATAGGAATTTTTGCTAGTGTTCGGACACTTTTGTTACCGACTGTACATCGATTAAAAGATAATTTTTTATGTGTCTGAAGGTTAAATATTCACCAAAAATTTCACAGAGATTTACTATTCCTTTTTTGAATACTTTGAAATTATTACTTTCTATATATAACAAGTTTTTGAACTAGGAAGCCCTAAAAATAATGAGATAATGTAATATTAAGTTCAGAATTTAATGTTACACATTTTTAGAAAGTAAATAATATGAAATCTCTTCACCTTTGAATTAGCCGTAATGCATAAAATGAACAACTTTAGTAGACTATACTGCATCCCAAGAGTCTCACTTTTGTACATTTATCCAATTTCGTGAAGCACCGAAGGAAAATTAGAACGTGACAGTACAGTATTATTTATTTATATTCTTCTAATTTATACTTTATTAGCAATATCGAATTTCAACTAAACGTATTAAAAAACCCTTTTAATTTATTTTTCAGTGAAGCACCTGCGCCAAATAAATTTTACACAGGCATGGCTGACAAAGAATCAATTTTTGAGTATGCACCTATTCTCACTTAATTAAATTATGTGAGACTCGGAAACGAATCTCATAGATCTTCTTTCTGTGATTTTTAGACTTGGATTCTCCGAAGCAAACTCCTGAATATCATAAATATCAAATATAGGAGAAGTAACTGGAGAAAAGAGGAGATATTCACAAAGCTGCGAAATTAAATGTTATCCCTGTTTTGAGGATTTTTACATAAAAATCTGAATTATAGATATCGCGAATATAAAAGAGAACCAAAGACAATTTCGGGGTGTTTTCCCAAACGAATTAAGACTCTGTGAATCAAAAATTGTCTTAAAGTTTTATGCGTTGAAGCTTTTAAAACGCGACACAAGCAAATGTGATTAGCCCGCTTGGAACAGATATCGGAAATTACTTTAAATATCTACCTATACTATTCAGTAGCTTTATTAAGATAAAATAGATTTGCTTTTAAAAATTTATAAAATATTATTTTGCAATATCTTAATTTCTGTTTAAACTGCTTCTCATGCGATAGAAGTTAATACCGGCACACTTAATGCTCGATTTGATTTTAAAAGAATAAAGTCGATGAAATTATTCATTGTTTGAAATTTACGTAATCAAATTTAAAACATTTTAATAATAATTACTTTTTGGATTATTTTATTGTTCCGGATCATAGGTGGATTATTAAATATAAGTCTTTCTTTTCAAGCGACATTTTGTTGCATTAGGAATTCAATTTAAAATATCACAGATTTGTTTCGTTTAGAACTTTTGAGGCATTTGTTTTCGAAAACACGAAATATCTTAATGTTAATCTTTTTCTTTTTATATATTTTTAAAACTGATTTTAGTTAATTTTAGATGAAATGGAGTAGAAGGCTGATTTTATAACTCCAAGCTTTTTGATAACTCCAAACAGCCACGAAATTTCAATTCAGAAATTTAATTCATCAACCTGGAAATTAATTTTAGATGGAATGGAGTAGAAGGCTGATTTTTTACCAACTAATGTGAAAAATAGTTGGTAAAAAATAGTTGGTTTTCACATAGTTGGTAAAAAATCAGCCTTCTACTCCATTCCATCTAAAATTAATTTCCAGGTTGATGAATTAAATTTCTGAATTGAAATTTCGTGGCTGTTTGGAGTTATGCCATGTTTAAATTTGTCACTTGATATAGCTGCTTTAATGCAGACTCGGTGACCTTGCCAAACTAAATTATGTGAGAAGTGCCGGTTATCAGCCAGGGTAGCTCAGTGGTTAGAGCATCCGCGCGTTATGCGGAAGGCCCGGGTTCGATTCCCGGCTCTGGCATTTTTCACATAGTTTGTAAAAAATCAGCCTTCTACTCCATTCCATCTAAAATTAATTTCCAGGTTGATGAAGTAAATTTCTGAACTGATTTTAGTTGTTTAGACTATTTTAATGAGATTTTTAGGGAAAATTTAGTATGAATTTATATCACGTTTAAATGTATTAAATATATTAAAAAAAGTAATATATTTTTAAATTTAACTATTAAGACGAAAGAAAAATTTATTAAATGCGCATTAAACCATTAAAATAAATAATCTATATAATATTTCTCTAACGTTTTCCAGTTACGATTAATTTTCTTGAAGCGATACGATAGTGTCATATTTAATAAAACACGCGAGGATAAAAAATAATATTTATAGGCAATATGACCCAAAATACGTAAGCACCAAATATACATAATAAATAATACATAAGCACGCGAACTTAGTTCAATGATTTAATCAGAAAAAATGACAACATTTGTCTGATAAGATCTTTTTCATAGGAAAATGTTTTTTAAAAATTGCATCTTTACAATCTTTGCACGGTCATTTTAAAGCTAGCAACACTTTAAACATATAAAGAGAATTTGAATTATTATCAAACATTGACTAAAAAACTCAATAATAAAAATTATAATAAAAAGAAGGTACCATTTTTTTAAACAAAAAAAAATTATGTCAAAATAAATAAACAAGTAAAAAAGCATCGTCAACATAGCAACAAAAATCGCCATGGGGGATTTATACTAAAACCTATACATCCTGCGCAAGTATGAAAATTGGGTCGTCAAACATGAATTTTATTTTGAGACCTTTCTTTGAATGGTTTTGTTTTCACTATCGCACAATATTAATTTAGTTCTAATAATAATTTGAATTCTGATGAATTACAATTCAAATTTGGTGGGGGAAATTGATATAAATTTTTATAAGTTTCAAGTTTTAAGTGTAACTAAGAAAAAATAAATAAATAAAGTGCGAAGATTTCGCACGGGTTTGCTAGTAATGATCATAATAATAAAAGAAGCAGACGTTACGGACTCACATTGAGCTTTCTCTCAGTACAAAGCATCAAATTGAAGTATAAAGAAACTTCTCAATGACATACATCCCCTACGTAGAGGATCAGAATTGTAATGGCATGTCTCCGAGTCACCCTAGTCCCAGACCATCACCATTTGCCCACAACGTTGCACTAGTGCGACGTATAACCCACTTAATTCAACTGAACTGAATGTGGTATACGTCATGCTGTCGTAATATTCATCGTTAATCAAGATTAACCAACACCACCTGTAATAATGCATCCGATCTGAGCTCTACGTCACGGAAGATCGGCCGATTTCATCCAATCCCCACGATCCAACATGTATCATAGGAAGTGTTGATTGGATAAAATCGGCCGATCTTCCATGACGTAGAGCTCAGCTCGGAGACATTATTACAGGAGGTGTTGGATTAACAATCAACCATATATAAGTTGGCCAAATGTCCCCATTTTCTGCGTACAGCCTTTATTTTCAAAGTTTTTTTCAAAGTTTTGAAAAACTGTAGAAAGTAAATCATTAATCAATAATATTTTATTTTTAGTCCTTATTTATTACGAATGAAAAAAAGCATCCATAATTGGATAATTGTAGTAATTTTTAACGCTTCTCTATTATAAATGTACTCTAATCTGGTGAGCCTAACCATATATGAAGTACTTGTGCTCTAGTTCAAAGTTTTATGTTTTGTACTGATGAGGGGTCCAATGTAAAGCCAAGGCGTCTGTTTTATGAAGGGCTTTTTTTTTTTTTTTTTTTTTAAAGGTGTACTGAAAAATTAATTTAGACGGATAATTTTCCTGCTGTCTTATCTAAGTATTTGGTAAAATAGTTTTACGCTTAGCGATATCCATGGCGATAAAAGGGCAATAATTTAATACCGTGGTGGAACGTTTATTTATGCAACAAAACTTGTGCTCGGTCATTTTTATTTGACATAAAAAGAAATATATTTATTTGCACATGAATCTACATAGATAAAGAGAAGTGTAAGTCTGTGTGAGCTCTGGCGTTCAGGCCACTGACCGCAGAGTTACAAAACTAACTAGAGAGGTAACTGGGACTATACAGGGGTCATATTTTGCAATTTTCCATTTAAAACTTTTTGAATTATTATTATTATTATTATTATTATTTTCGATTTTACCCATTGACTTTTCTGTTTCACTTTCTTAAATTCATTCTTTCTTTTCAATCATTTGCATTTCTTATCAAGGGCTATTATACGTTTTATATAACCAATCTCTTTAAAAAACAAATATATATATATATATATATATATATATATATATATATATATATATATATAATTTGGATAATTTAATCCCTTACAACGCTCAGCAAATGAAAGATAGATGAAAATACCAACATATGAAATTTTAAATGAGATGTATTTCGAATAAAATTATTGTCACGATGATAATTTAATTTAAGTACACTGAGTAGTAAAAACATGTTAAAGTACTTACGCAGAAGAGAAATGACACACATAACACATAAGCCTAACGATGAGATAATTTGCATAATCCATTAATCCAATAGAAACATTCATCAAATAATAGAAATGGAAAGAGATAAATTAACCAAAAGGATCTGTTAAAATATATCATAGCTGCCAATATTTTGAATTTTTAAATCAGATTCAGAATACTATTTAAAAAAAAAAAAATTGGTCATGCTTATTTTCCACGATTAAATAACCTGAAAACATTTTTTTTTTAAATTTCTGATATGTTTCTCTGGAAAAACGGGAGAATTAGTAGTTTTAATATATTTATTTATTAGAATCAAATGGTAAAATATAGTAAACAGGATTAGACTTATTAAATTTTAAATTTAATTAAAATCTATAGAAATTAAACTTTAATCCAATAAATAGTTATAAAATTACAAATTTATTGCATTTTTTTTTTTTTTTTTTTTTTTTGCTACAGAACAAGGGATAGACAAATCGTGTTACTATGTCTCGCTAATACATAGTACCAAAGCTGAAATGTTTAATAAATTGGGAGTTATAGTCATCTGTAAAATCGTAGTTTTTGAATAACATAAGCTCCACTTGTCGCCCGATAAACACCAAGTAAATGTGAATAGATGAGGTGCTGCTGCATGCAGTGGGGGTCCGGACCTGAGAAAGCGTGAGCAAAGAGTTACTGTCGAAACTAGCGGGTATCCGAAACGAGGTTCAGAGCGATATAAATGGAATTATTTTTGTTAGTTTTTATTTATAAATAATATAAAAGTAGTGTTAAAAAAATAAATAAATAAATAAATAAAGATTTAAATATAGTAACCAGAGAAACGAGCAAAATTTCCTAGTAATTAATAAAATTGATATAAATCTTTATCAGAAATACAATGTGCAAATTCATATTCTGTTAAAATTGATTACCCCTATTTAATTTTTTAAAGGACTATTTTATGTAGTTAGTAGTTTAAACGTTAATAATACAACCAAAGAGTTATTTCTTATATATGTAGCTTTAAAAGGATTTCCTTTGATTTCTTTCTATCATATGTGCAAGTTAAAAATGACAGACAGTTGTTGCATAGAACGTTAGATTATTGATGCAAGTAACGATTACTTTTATTTAGTACATCTAGACTGCTTTTCAGTGTATTCGGCCACACATATACATGTCGTTCATTAGAGCATAACTTTTTGTTTGCAATAAATAACTGTTTGTAAATGTATTTCTATTTTTGATTTCAATTTCATTTTTGAAATATGTTATTAATCAATGTCACTCTAATAATTTCCACAATTAATATATGTCTTCATGATCAGTCCAATTTGAGACTGCAAATAATATCTCATTCATTACAGAGCGTGCTGGAAAAATATTAAAAATCTGGAGTGACTCCACTCGATTTTCCGAACATTGAGTAATTAACAGTTTTGTAGATAAAGTAAAGAAAGAGGAGTTGTTAAACAAACAAAAGAGAGAAAACCTAATAGAGTGTTTGATTGCTATTCTCCATATATTACACGATGTTTTACTTAACGCTACTGAACTTTGAGCCCGTAGATCATAATGATAAAGAATTTTTCGTTGTGTCCCTGTAAAAACCTATAAATGCTATATTCACCAAAATGCTTATAGTTAGTGCAACAATGATTTATAATATTCATATACATTTTCAGCTCAATTGAATAAGGCGTTTAGATGCTATCGCACTTTTAAGAATTTGGCCCCATAGGCCATAATAATAAAAAAAAATTCCTGGTGTCCCTGTAAAAAAACTATAAGTGCTAGATTCACCAAAACCAATAGGGTTCGTACTATGGTGACTTACAATATACGTACCAACTTTCAGCTTATTCGAACAAAGCGTTTAGACGCTAGCGTGTTCACTCACAGGCATATGCACATACATACACACATACATACATCATCGTAAAAATAGTGGAAACGGACTCAGGGGACTTCGAAACGTTTAGAAATATCAAAATCTCAAATTCGGATTTTTGACATGATTACAATGCTTTCCTCACTATAGTGTTCGGAAAGTAAAAATGAATAAGTTAATGAATTCAAATAAAAGAAGAAATAAAAACAACCCCAAGATACGGATAAAAGAATACCCGATACAATCGATCTATCACAATATTTTTGTCCCAAAACATTCATTTCACTCGCAGAAGAAAAATGAAAGTTCCTCATTTTATACAACTTTTCTAGGGGAAAAGAAATTTACAATATTTTTTTTTTTCTGCTTTTTCCATCTAATAAAAGCTTCAACAGGGAATAACTGTCAGAAAAACCGCAATAGAATCGGGTCTTTTCGGGCTGCAATCACGAACAAAATATTCACCCGTCTCCGCTGAATGGGATATTGGCGAAGTTGCGTCATACCGAGTATAAAGGCCGAGTCTATCTTCTCCTTCAAAGAATTTGAAGGGGTCTCATTCGACTATATTACTGTCTGCTAAATGCAGTTGTTCACAAACTCTATTGTGGAACAGCTGTTTCTGATTGGTATTCAATGTCCTGGCAGGTACAATGCACTTTTTATTCACTTTATTTGGCTTGTTGAGTTACTAAAAGAATGAAAATTCGGTGAATGATTTTGGTTCCCCCGCACAATTGTATTTTAAAATAAGTCATTTGGGATTATAATTACTGAATAATTTTAACCTATAGTTACGTAAAAATTTTAAATAGGAATTAGGATTAAGTATAAAGCTGATCAGTTTTCCCGAACTAATTTATGTAAATAATTTACTTAGAGCTTTTGCACAATAAATAACTAATTGAAATAGTGAATTATATTAAAAATCCATATTTGGATCTGTCAAGATTTAATGATAACAGTTATTTCCCAAGTATTTCGCCAAAAATAAATGATTTCTAAAGAAATGGAATTTGTTTATTTTTATACCTCCCTCTATTTCATAAATTATAAGCAAACATCCTTTTAACTCTTATTCAGTAAAAATAAATACAAACAATATTAAAAAGAGTGTGTATTCAGGCCGTTTGAGAACACGAAAGTCCTAGGCCTGGGTGGAGATCCATCTATGGAGGTCTTTTGAGGGCTCCATATTTTTTTTTTAATAAGTTTCGGAGACAACCATAGAAAACTCAAAACAACTATGCCGACGAGCGCGTCCAGTATCTCTCGCCAACCAGCTTCAAAAGCAGAACCTCTTGGCCACTGAGGGGGTAGATGGAATTTGTTTATTTTTGTACCTCCCTCTATTTCATAAATTATAAGCAAACATCCTTTTAACTCTTAGCCAGTAAAAATAAATACAAACAATATTTAATCGAATTTATATATATATATATATATATATATATATATATATATATAGTTTATATATATTTAAGGTTTACATTTAATAACTAATGTAGATCTAGATAAATTTAAAAAATAAAATAAGCAGATAGTACGAAATGCTGATGTGATAATTTCCTTTTCCCCCCTTAATTTCCATATATCATTAAAGAATCGGTACCAGTATTTCAGATTTTATTGTATAAGAGCAGTGTCCAAGAATGAACCGCGAAGCTATACTGCCATTTGTTAATTAAAGGCCATAACATTAAACATTTAGCCACAAAATAAGTCTCGTTCATGAAGCGAATCAGGTTGTCTTCGTGGATAGCAACATTTGGGCGTTGCAAAGTATGAAAATAATAATAATAATAATAATAATAAATAACTATTTTAAATTTATAATTTTTAAGAACATTTTGAAAACGACGTTTATTTTTTGGAATAAACATAATTTTTAATTATCTCATTTAAACAATACTTTAATGAAGACTACAACGGATGCAAAAAGAAGAAGTATTTTTTCATCCTGTCTAGACCTTAGAAATGCTTTGAAAAGAAATTAAACAATAAGTGGTTAAAATCCCCATAAATAAAAAAATATGTAATTGCAGTGTCTGGCGAGATAAATTAATTTGACTAACAATTAAACAGAAATAATTAATAATAAATTTATCGAAAAAAAAAAGAATTAATTAATAAGATATACCTTTTAACAATGTATTAAGTCAATTTTAACATGTACACTAAGCGACAAGAAAAAAAAAAAAAAAAAAGCCGCACGGCAGAAAAAATGACCTGTACCTTTTTTTTTATTTGTAATAAATTTAAAATTAAAGGTTAAAACAAATAAAACTCTCTTGTTTGCATAATACCAAAGGAATGAAATGATACCTACGTACATTTTCGATATAACAATTCGCTTTATTACACTCTACGAAGTACTTTATAAGAATCTGCATAAAACTTTCGTTTTTAACATAATGCGATAACCATACACTTTGAATTCTATTGTGATTTATTATATGAAATAAACATGTTATATTTTAAAATATGAAATAAAGCTATTTATTTTTGTTAGATCTAAGCAATTTTTTATTAAAAATGTGTATTCTGTATTGGGTTAATTCCACCTTCATATGTAATTACTGCTTTAATGCACAATGGCATAATATTATACAGTATTTTAATATAAATCTCAGAAATTTCAATGTGCTAAATATCACAAATATTTTCTTCTAGTTCTGGCAGAGTTGAAGGCTGCAAATTTTGAATCCTCTCCCCTTTCCCCCGCCTTTTTATAGACGAAACATTTTCGAGCGGATCGCGATTAAAACTATTTCCATGTCTGGTAAAAAAGAAATTCTACTATATCTTTTGTGGGATTTAACTTAAAGGGAAAAAAGATATAATTACTTACGAAAATTATAGGTTCTCATGGGAATGGATAGGAAATTTTGAAATTTTGAAGTGAATAAACTTACCACAGATGCCGTGAAGTAAGGTGCATTATCATCTTGAAATGCTGTTTGCGGAAATGTCCAAGATACCTCCAAAATAGTCGGTCAGGCACCACTTTTATAATGACTGTGTTTTGTTTCGAGTTAATCGATCCCTTGAGCATAAAAATTTGCCCGATTGTTTGAAAAGTTATGTGCTCCGTACGGAGAATGTACTGAGAATTTGTCACTGTTTTAAAAGTGCGATTTTCATTAAATCGGTGATGTTTTCGTTGTCAGATCTGCTTGTTTTCTTTAGCTCGAAATAAGTTAAACTTGACTCATCAGAGAGAACCAGTTCAGCCCAGTAATTAACTAATTATTATTTTTATTTTTTTTAGTCATCTGAGGTCTTGCTTTCCTAATTCTCTTCACTAAGAATGGAATTTTTTTTAATTTCCTGTCATTTAAACCTGTTTTGTTTAATAGTTGCTGCACTGTAGTTAAATAAATTATGCTGCTAAACACTTTTTCTGAATCTCTTTTATGTTCTAAATGTAATACAAACCTATTTTATAAGCAATGGCTTTTTAACTTACGGTCATCTCGCTTGGATGAGCAACATGGCCGCATAAAGCCAAATTTCCTGTTTAAACGACCAAAAAATTTTATATCTTGCTAAAAACCATTTTACCAATATTTCGTTAACATTTAATTATTTTGCCATCTCACGTATTAAAATATTTTTTTAATTTCGTTCAAAAATTAATATTTTTTATGGCATCGTTAATTGCCTTATTCTTACCACTTTTGAAAAAAATTCTAAAATTACAATTTTCCTGACAGTTGCATTTTGTTTTTAATACTGGTCTGAATGCTAAAGTGTATGTGAAGGACAACATAATAAAATCTGTTGGAAAATTTACTTTTTAAAGAATAAAATTGGCGGTTGTAGAAGGTAAAAACGAAAATATCCAAGTGCGGCTTTTTTTTTTTTTTTTTTGTCGCTCTATTTATCAACATTTTAGCATATGCATATATTTTTTTTAGTAATTTATGTTAATGACCTAAAGTGGAAGTGGGATGGACACCAGTACTTTCAGATTGTTAAAACTCATTTAAAATCTTGTGATTTTCATTAAAATGTATTTAGTGATATTTTAATAATTTGTAGTCATAATTCATATTAGCTTTCTACAGATCATTACTTAATATCGAGCTTAAAAATATAAATGAAGAGACTGTATATTTTATTTCTAATTATTATTATTATTTAAGTATTTCATTTATTAAAACGCATTTATGTTTGTACTAATGTATATTTATTCACATTTTATTCCTATATTTAGTACCAATTAAGGTGTGAACTCGAAAAATGGCACTTTTTGCCTAAATAACTTGATGCTTTTTAGCCTTAGTCATGAAATATTCATTCCGGTGTCTGGGTATTACTTCTCCTTTTTATGAATACAAGGGTGGAGCCCGACTGATGATCATTCATTTCCATGAAATTTTTATGCCTGCGTTATGTAGAAATTAGTAATTGAATCTCAAGGGCTTCTAATATTTTGGGCAATGACCTACTCATCTCTTTTGTCGTTCTTTGAAAATATATTCGCTTAAGAGATGGAGCCCTAAGTTTAATCGAGAACCTCCGTTAAAACTTTTTAAAAGACAGATTATTTTGTCATATTTTTCGAACAATTTAAAATATATATAAATAATGCTATAATAGTTTGAATGTTATTAAATATTTGTTTATGTAAAAGGCGGTGTTAATATACGGGAAGTCGAAGTTCGAATGAAAGGTTTTGTAACACAAAATGTCGTTTAAATGCAGCTGATGCACCAATGGTGTGCGGTAAAACTCTACATTTTCTAGAGCTAAAAACGAAATGCTACAACATATATTATTAGAATGTAAAAGCTGTCTAAGAATTTGAAAAATGTAAGTAGTAGTTCTTGTATTAATTTACATATTCTCCTGATGAAAGATCGTCCTTATTTTATTTATTTATTTATTTATTTTTTTTTTTAAATCGACACAGATGTTGTACTTTTTCAAATTGTGATGTTAAGTTACAAATTTCTGGTTTTTCATCATTGATCTCCAGTTTTTAAGCTAATCCCGAAAAAGATATTTTAACTTCAGTCAGAATTGAAGTTTTAATATCCTCATGCATGCTACTGTAAATGTAATGTTATATTGGAAAATGTTTCTGAAACATAATTTAGAATTATATAAAAGGTGGCCATCAGATAATTAATTAATTGAGAGTGATCTTTTCTTTTTTTTCTTGTATTTTCATTTTCACATGATATCTACCACGGGGATGTATGTGATTCATGGCTTAAAAAATTATGCAGATTTCAACCACGAGAAGGAAATTCGACAGTTAGAAAATGAAACAGACAATGTGATGTAAATTGATGATAAGATGAAACTTCTAATTGGTAAAAATTTGCTCCAAAGAGTATCCCGTTTACAGAAACCTAAAAACGTGAGTTTTATCTGCTGTAGAGGTTCTCAAACTTTTTGAAGTCATTGCACTTTTAAAATACTATAAATAAATGTTAGCGTATTATATACAAGTGCTCGATAAATATGCTACAATAATTAAGTTATATATTTTAAAAGCAAACCCTTATTTCTTCACCAATACATACACATCCAATACATATACACTAATACATCCTTTTTTACACTGTGGTGAAGACGAAAAATCCCAACTCGCACAAATTTGACGAATGAAATATCTTTTATAATATTTATGAGTAAGTCGATTTTTTTTTTTTTTTTTTTTTTTTGTTATTGGAGCATAATATAGTTCCCTACCAAATTTTTTTATTTTTTTATTTTCTAAGTTTTAAAAAAATTCTAGAAAGGATATCATTTATAATTATTATCTTTTTAGTCTTTATTTATTTAGCATAAACTGTGCCTCCGTAATTGGATAATCGTAATAATTTTTATGTTAAGGTTATGTTAACATATGTTATTATATGTTATGTTTTTATGTTATGTTAACAAGCGTAGCGTACTCTAGTAAGGTCATTATAATACACTGTCTGCTAAATGGCGATGATTAAAAAAAGAATCTAAATATAATCAGTCACTTAAATTTTTGAATGAACAGTACTTAAGAGGAAATTAACCTGGTGAATCACCATGAGGAAAAATGCGAGAAAAAACTTGGCGACATAAAAATTTATATTTAATGCTGGTGAATATTTTTTATAAAGAATAAATGTCTGAAAAATAAAAAATATTAACAAATAATTCCATTTAAGTAATATAGTAATAATATTTTTTAAATAATAATAATAATTGATTTTTTCGACTAATTCATCTAAGCTCTATTGAAAATCCAGTCTTTTTACAGAAACGACATATTCAAGAAAATATCTACTTTTTTTTTTTTTTTTTTTTTCAATGCGAATTCGTTTATAGTTTGAATAAACTTTGAGAAAAAAATCAAATATTTGAGATTAAAGTGACAAAATACTACGCTTATATTATTTACTCCTTAATGGAAAAATGCGCACTCGAATTCATTTTCGCCGTTTACAACTGTATTTTTAAAAATACTGAATTGTTGAGTTGTTTCGATTTCGACATTTTGAATCTTTCTTCTTTCCGTTTTAGAAAAAAAATTCTAATCTTCAGAACAAGATTTGGATGTTTCGTAAAGAATGATTTTAAAATATGCATATTGCATAATAATATACACGCTCAGCATGATTAAACATTTATAACTTAAGAACTCTGTTTTTAAAAATATCTGACCTAGAACACATTACACAAGTCTGAAAAAAAAAAAAAAAAAAAAAAAACTGCGTAGGATTATTTTGCTAATTCTTATAAATTTTTATCAATAAATCGAAAAAGATAGTAAAGCTAGTATGTTGTGGCAATCATCAAACTTTATTCTATATTTTCCTATACAAACTCACTCTGTACGAATTATTTATTAAAATTCTTTTCCATGGTGAATGCAGACGATTTTTTTTTTCTCATCAAGGCACAACACTAAATCTCCAAAGAAAGTCGAATTTATGCTCTACTAATGTTATCTTAAAAAATCAGATTTTTCGTATTTTATTACTAATTTTTTTGTTGTTAAAACTGAAAAAAAAAAAATAATAAATAAAAATAAATAAAATAATAATTTTGCGAGAAAATATTTAATATAGTATACTATTGTAGATTTTAAAAACCATGATTATTAATTACCTCATATTTTAAAGCAACATTTATAAAACTAAATCGAAAGAATAGTATATAATGCAAAATAGGAGGGATGGGGATGGAGAAGGAGGTTGGGCGCAGATAAAGGGTGGAAACATGTTCATGGGGGCTACAACGAGAACAAAAAAGTGTTTCACAGGCAAAATGATTGTGCATAGAATTTTTAATATATCATGAAGTAATACACAATTGAATTGTTTAATCAACTATGAAAAGGAATATTAATAATACTAATAACAGTTTAATATAATAAAATAAGAGATTTTTATCGTAAATCCTCATTATTAAAAAAAAAAGTTATGATCCGAAATGGTGGTTTTTTTCTGGTTTAGACATCCTCGGAAAAAAACAAAAGTTACGAAAAATACAGAAAATAGACGAAAAATACAGTTTTTTTTTTTTTTTTTTTTTTAATTGACACCTGTGGTATTTGAATAAAAAATAATTTTTGAAAATATGGAAGAAAAACAAACACATTGACAAAAAAGTGTTTAATAGATTTTTCACCATCAGAGCACTTGACATTTAAATGAATCTGGTGTGTCACTCACACGACTTTCTCCTACCCTGAAATTTAAAGCTAAAAGTACAGATTGGTATTAAGAGTTAAGATAACGAGTACTGTTATTTAAACCTATGTTAAAACAATTCAAATTAGGCTTCGGAACAGCTTTATTGGACAAATAGTTCTATATGAGGGGGGCTACCGCCCCCTCAACCGCCCGTTTCATTATTGTATCTACATTTATATAGAATTCACATCTGTTATTAAGTTCAAAAGTGTATTTAAAATTATTCAGTCAACTTTCACACGCATCATTCCTTGACACTTACCGATCTTGAATAAACATTTCTAGTAACAAACTTATTAACTTCAAAATACATCATTTGGATAGCCTGAAATTATGTGTTTTTAATTTACTCTAACAGACGCAGTCAAAGATCAAACTATAAAACTTGACTTCGGTATTCATGAAGCCTCAATACGTGTAAATATATATATATAAAGTTAAGAATATTTAGTTTAAAAAATACATCAATTATCGTATGGGTGTGAGTACTTAATTTCAATTCCTGAGCAGCTTTCCTGGACATGGTAAAATATTATAGTGAAGCACTTCCACTTACAAATAAAAAAGGAATGTTATGGCTTAAATATTGGCAGCCCTATATATCTTCTGAAAGTTATGTTCACATCATATGGTGCACATAAATGTAATCTTATATTAACAACACACGGCACATCCTAAAGTACACTTCCATCACTTTACAAGTATTGTCGTATTATAGTCTAGTTCTTTTGTGCAGCCCTGTAAACGAACAATGAATGATTTCTATACCATATTCTACATGAAACATGTTTTTACGCATATAATATACATATATATTCGTTTCAATTGGTTCAATGTAGTCTATAGATGTTAAACTCTACTTACCTGCAATTTTCCCCATGGACGTAACGTATTTCAATTCTCTTGGGTGTACACGAACCATTTGCTTGATCTCAACGAAAAGTTTAGTGTAGCATCCCTATATGATACACATGTAGAATACCAAGTTTGAACTTTCTGATTTATTTTGTTTTTGAGATATGCTGATGACAGACACACACACACAGACGGGGACGCACTCAGACAGACACACAGACCGACCGCTAAAAACATGATTTTTGGATTCAGGGGACCTCAAAACGTGTAAATATAAGAAAAATTAACTTTCGAAAATTTGACCCTAAAACAATACTTTTTCTACCTTATGGGTAAAAGAAAGTAAAAATCGAAAAGTCTAATGTTTCGTTTTATATGAGTTGCGTTAAGTTGGGTTCATCAACGTCGCAATTAGTGTTTCTTAGTCGTCGGCTATTAGCGAACACTATATTAAAATTATTTTCAAAAATTCAATTTTACATCAAAATAAATCTATATCATTAAAAGCAAATGTATGTTTTTTAGTATAAAATATGAAATTGTAAGAATAAAAGTATTATGTGAAATTTAAACATATTTTTAGTTGATTAATCCAGGCTTTCTTATTATCATTACCATTATTATTATTATTATTATTATTATTATTATTTGGATTTAAGTGTAAGTAAAATCCTCAAAGAAAAAAAATGTTCTGTAAAAATGCAATGTTAATTTTTATCAAATAAACCCATTTATTTGAAACAATTTTTAGAGTAAACTTATGTGAATGTATTATATAGGTAAATAATATAAAATTACTGTAAAGAATATCGAATATTATAAAATATATTTAAAAATAATTTTACATGATTTCAAAAATCTACAGTTTACTTAAAAAAGTTTTTGAGAAATAACAAGCAATTAAAAACGTTTGGACTTCCATTTCATAACTCAAAATTCCACAAAGTTTTGAAATGACTGATTCAGCAAAAAAAAAAAAAAAAGTATACGTGTTAACTAACATTAGAAAAAGAATTTAAAAAATAAATGAAAACAAGAGTCGATTTTCATTCATTTAGGAGATTTTACTTTTTAAAATGTACTATTTTAATTTTTTCGTGCCATCAAGTACCTGGCTTTCCATTACAACTCAACATAGCATGAAAAATTGAACTCAGTAAAGAATATATTAGATCTAATCCAATTAATATTACAGTTAATGATTTTTATTAAATAAATAAATAAATAAATAAAAATAAGAAAGTTTTAGAAAAAGATGATTTTTTTTTTCTTTTTCTTTTAACCCAGTTCAGCAAAAAGCAGAAAATATGTAAGTTGCCATTTATAAGAAAAATACCTACATGATAATTAAGAAAGTGGTTATTACTATTTTATGCTCTATTCGTGTTTTTTTCTTAAGTATTTATCGTGACATTTTAAGTATCGGCTTAACGATCCATGGAGCCATTAATATTAAGAGTAACTTAACTTCTGATTAATCTTGGGTGCTTTTGGCTAGGCGAAGAAATTCCCTCAAGGAAACTTTGCACAGTTATAGCAAATAAGCCTTCTCTGCATTTTTCCCTAGAACTAATATAGGACAACTTAAATGCTTGTATTAATATTTACTTCTTCTTCTTCTTCTTCTTCTTCTTTTTTTTTTTTTTTTTTTTTTTTTTTTTTCTTTTCTTCTATATTCAATAGAAGAAAGTATTGGATTCGTAAAAATTTTCGACATCCGGTTTTTGATGGATTTACACGTTTTGATAAGTCTAAAACATGATTTGACCATTTTTAGAAAATGTCTGTCTGTGTCTGTGTGTGTGTGTGACAAAAATTTTGTGGCGATTGTATCCCCGAAACTACTGCTCAAAATTGGATATGAATTTATATGTAGATGCACCTTGATCTAAATTAGTGCCTATCAACTTTTGGGTTAAACCGCTCAAGAGGTGGCGCTGCTATACAGCGATTTCCGCAATTTAAGGGGAGACTATATCTCAGGATCTAATGAGTAAAATCAAACAAAACTTGATATGTGAGAAGGCTCTTATGATACATTAAGCCGATTCAATTTGAATGTTTATCGGCCGACAGATGGCGCTGCTATACAGCGACTTCTGCAGTTTAAGGGGAAGCTTTATCTCAGGAACTACTGCACAGAATTGCATATAAATTTAAATGTAGATGCACCTTAACCTAAATTAGTGCCCATCAACTTTTGGTGTTAACTGCTCAACAGGTAGCGCCGCTACATAGCGATTTCTGCAATTTAAGGGAAGCTGTATCTCAGGTTCTATTGTGTAGACAACAAATCTCGATATGCATGAAGATCATGTTGAGACATTATGTTGATTCAGATTGCATGATTATCGGCCAATAGGTGGTTCTGCGATACTGCAAATTTTCCTCGATAACGGGAAGGCAACAACTTCTATGGCACATGACTATAAAAAACATGATATGTGGGATAACCATTATTAAAAAGCATTTTTTTAAATGTTATTTATAAACAATAAAACTGTGCTTCTTTGGATATTTAGTGTTACACCTGTTAGATAATTCCAACCTGTTAGATAATTTTAATAAATAGTAGTTTTAATAAATTATTTGCACTTTGTGAATTTGTATAGAAAATATAGAAGAAAATGTCTTTTGGCGGCTACTACATACTAGTTTTTTTTATTTATTTATTTTTATTTATTTAATTTTTTTTTTTTTGGGGGGGGGGGAGGGAGGGGAGGGGTGCTATTTTCTATTTATATTTTTTAAATTAATTTTCTGCATAGAATTAACTTCAATTTGATGTATAACATGTGATTATGCAAAAAGTTGAATACTCTCCGTCCACCCATGTTTATTTACTTTTATATGGGAGGGCTGATGTGCTTCAAGAAAGGACTAACAGAAATATTGTCGCGAGTTCCATGTCGTAATTACCTTTGTAATTAATTTTCACCAGTACAAGACATCTTGCACTTAGAATTTTCAATATGTTTATACTTACTCTTAAGAAGTTAATATATATGGTGAGAAAATGGCTTTCGCGTTCTCATCATTTTCTATGTTTCGTATTAAATATGGCAACAAATTAAAATAAATAAATTAAATAAAATAAATTTAAACTGAGATGAAACCTGCAAAAGAAATTTTAAGGAATGAACATAGTAACTGTTGCTATGTAACAAACATAATATTTTAAGGTTAAAAAAAATTCCGTTGTTTGTTTATTTTATTTATTTGTTTGTGCTTTTTGCACATTTAGATCAATTATTTTTTCCTTCTCGCATCAATGTAAATATACATATATATACATATATATATATATAATTTTGAAAATATGTTAAGACTTGAAGATAAGTGGGCGTGGTTAACAAGAAGGAGAAACGTTAATAAACTTAAAACAACGAGTTAAAGAAACCAAAAACATTTATAAAAATAACATTACATGTGAAAAAACACATTTTTTTGTATAATTTTTAGTGCTGCCTTTGGCGCCTTTTTTTATACAAATACACTTTGATTAATATGTAATTAATATATATATATATATATATATATATATGTATATTATAAAATTGAGACAAAATGTGTTAAATAAATTGAACAGCTTTATTGTAGAACTTCCTTGGCGAAATTTTAAATTTCGCACCAAAGAAACTGCGATATCCATTTTAATTTATGGACGAAATGGCCACAAGATTTTAATAGTCGCCAAGGGTTTCCAATACTAAAACTCTACCAAAAAAGTTTTAAGAAATGAACATAGTAACCGTTGTTAAAGAATGCAATATAGTTATTGTATGGCTTTATATAGAAGAATAGATTTAAAAAAGTCCTCTCATATGCTAAACTAAATTCTGCTTTATATAGAATTTTATATATGTTACTTAGAAAATAAAAGTAGGCTTCAGTTTATTATTATTACTGTTATCTAATATTGCACGAAATGACAGATACGATAGACATTAAATATTCATTAAAATCCGAAAATGTCATAATTGACGAAATTTTAAAAATTATTCAATTAATTTTCGTGAAATTAATTTATTTATCACTTTAAATAAAAATCTATATTGGTGACAATCAGATTACTCCCATTGTTTATGAAGGAAGGGAAGAATTGAATTCATATTAATGGGTATAAGAGGAATTAATGTATTTTGAATGAGGGTAGTACTTTAAATTCAAAGAAATATGTGATTTTCAGGTTAAAATGAACAGTGATTGTTTTCAAGGATTCGAATAATCCTACAACAACTATCGAAAAATTGACTTAATTTGCGAGAAAATCAATTAGTTTTAAAGTTTCTATAGAATTCTTCTGATACGTTTTAAAATTAAGAATTTGATTATTCTAACAATGAGAAAAAATAAACAGGAATTGATACAAAGGGAATTGTATAAATTAGTCTAGAAACTTAAGGTATGAGAGATAAACTATTTTTAATTAGAACGAATAACTTGTAAGATTATTTTTAGTTAGCGAAATTCTTTCGCAGATAACACTACGTCAATTTTAAAAAATATGGAAGTACTCCACTCGACTTTTTAAACATTTAGTACTTAACGTTTGGTTAAATAAATTTAAGTCGTTAAATATACAAAAGCTAAATTTATAATAGGTATATTAGTATTTCTTCCTAAATGGTATGCCATTTAATAGATCGTAATGTATCCAAATTCTTTTATGCGTCCCTGCTAAAAAACTATTAATGCTCTCAATATCACACACACACACACACACACACACACACACACACACACACATATATATATATATATATATATTATGTTTATATATAGTGTAACCACGTTTCCTACGCCTAGCAGTGAGGACGAGTCGAAAATCTTGGAGGGTTTCCAAGTTGGCCAACAGGTTTGAATTTAGTAAACATCCAGTCATTCGGTATTCCCTTATCGCTTATTTTCTCTCAACGAAAAACTTGTCTCCCCTATTTTACTAGTAGACTCGTTGAATCCGCACTTGCGCAGAGGCTTCCATGGTCGCAAGAAATGTAGTTAAAGACTACATTCAAACTTATAGAAAATTACCAAAATGAACCAGTAGAAAAGAACCAAACTCAATGTAAACAGTGTGCAGATTAAAAAAGATCAAAATATCAAAATAAATTGTCCGAAATAAGTCAATGTTACAAGGGAATAATTATACGTTTTAAACAATTTAAGATTACTAAAATGAACATTAAATAGTTTGAGCCCATAGACCGTAATGTGTAAATTTTCTACTTCGTATATCGGTGAAAAAACTATAAGTCCTACATTCACTTACATCTACACAGTTCTTGGGACAAAAACATATAACAATGCCTACCAATTTATATCTTAATCTAATACAGAATTTAAACGCTAGCGCACTTCAAATAATTCGAGTCTATAGTCCGTAGTGATAAATTATTTATTTTATTTTATTTTTGTGTGTATGTATGTGTATCCCTATAAAATAACTATAAGTCCTGCACTCAACAAAATCTATAAAAATCGTGCGTTGATGACTTATAATATTATCAGTTTTAATTTTTTTTTAACGCTTAATCATGAAAGCATTTATTCGCTATCTCACTTCAAATAATTTGAGTCCATTGACTTTAATAATAAAGAATTTTTCTTTGTGTTCATGTAAAGAACTATAAGGGTTCTACGCATCAACATCAATACAAATTGTATGACAGTGACCTATAACATACCTTCAAACTTTTCTGTCAATCAAATTAGGTATTTAGACGCTACCGTACTTAAAATAATTTGAGTATCTAGGTCATAAAGATAAAGAAGTTTGTATTCCTGTAAAAAAACAAGCGCTAGACTCATAAAAATCTGTACAGCTCGTAAGATGTTGACTTTTAACGTATCTGCCAGCTTTCAGCTCATTTGAAAAAAGCATTTAGACATTATCGTGGTCTCTCACACACATACTCACATCAGGCATGCTGACATTTTATTTTATTTCAGCGAATTGTTGGTATCCGCAATTTTTTTTTTTTTTTCGTCGCCGATTGCTCATTGTGCAGTACTAATGCGACGAAAAACCCAACCAACCAACCGCATTTTTTTTTTTTTTTTTTTTTTCACAAGAATTTTTTGAAAGGTAATTTTCTTCATATTTAATCGTAGTTATATTTTGGAGAAAATTTCACTACAAACAAAGAGAAAAAAGGGCAGGTATTAATAATCCTCTAAAATTAATCAAAATGTTGGCATTTTGTCATACATACATCACCATAAAAATAGAAATAATGAATTCATGGAACCTCAAAACGTATAGTTACACCAAAAATCTCATGATGTTCGAAAAGCAGAAAAAGAGAGCATGCATTTTACTTTAAAAAAAAGGATGTTTTCGGTAATTACATCAACATGATATCAGTAAAATATCTTTTATTCTACTAACTTCGAAATTTGAAGCTAAGGTGCTCAATTACAATTAGGAGACTATGAGAAATTTTCTATTTTAAAAGAAATAGCCATTTCTATACATAAAGTAGTACTCTTTCACGCCATGGCGTCCAATTGGCGCCATTTTCGAGGATCTTTTCCTGCCATCCGTGAACAGATTAAAACCCAAAAATCTGAAGTAAATGAAGAATTTTCTTTTTGACTCTCTTCAACTTTTTTTTTTTTTTTTTTTTTTTTAAGTTTAGGATTAGATTTACGTATCTAAGGACTATAGGTAACAGTAAAAAGAGCATTTTTAATTATGCATACTTTACAGAGCTTGTGAAATCTGCAGCTGATGTACAGTATTCTATGAAGTTTTAAGAATCATTATGGGGTAACCACTAAAAATGAACTTTCAAATGTGCTACGCATTTTTTCAACAACACTAAATTTCGATATATTATGCAGTTCGTTTAAAATTTATATAAATCTCATAGAGAATTACATAAAAATTTTAAATTTATCGCGTTTTACTCGAATATTTGTCCCAATTGTCTATAATATCCCTAAACAACTGCTGGAATTACTATACTATGCAAACTTAAAATTAGATAAATTTTTACTGATGATAAATTAATACGGTAAAATAAACATTTTACTATTCATGATTCGTCTAAAATCGCTTAATGGACCGAAAAAATTTTGTATAAGTGGTTCAAGAACTCGTTAAACTACTATATACTCTAACGTTTTTTGTTTGACAGAAATTCGCAAGTCATTCAATTAGTATATGCCATGTAAATTATTTAAATATTGGTTTTTATGTAATGATAAAACTTTATTAGATCCACAGCCACTCAGCTCTACTGGAGCAAAAAAAAAAAAAAATAAAACTAAGATCAAGGCTATATTAAAAAAAAAAAAAAAAAAAAAAATCAAGTATTAGAGTTGTAAGTTATATTATGTATGATCTTATGGGATATAATGCTACATGTAATAACTTTTTTACATTCTACAATCTGGCGAAAGTATTTATAAAATGAAAAATTTATATCATACTACGAGAAAAAAAAGCACTAGAAAATACTTATAAAAAGTAAAAAGGTTCGTAGCTCTAGCGTGTATTTTAAAGGTAGCTCAACTGTTGCAAACAATATATTTAATATATATATATATAAATCATTTTTATGAGTACAATACATCGTAATAAACTAATTAGTAATAGATAAGATAAAAGCCTGGAATGCTATTGAAATACAATGGCACCAAAGAGCTACGAACTCTTTTAATCTTGTATGATATTGCCCAAATGGCAAATGAAAGCGTAAAAAAAAAAAAAAAAAAAAAACTGTACTATAATCCATTTTTGCTTTTGCTTAAGATATCTCATGCTAACATATTTATGACATATATTTTTTAAATATATAAACTATATTCAGTTAAAAACATTTCTTATTTATATTTGTCTCCAACAGTGATATTGCTCATGTAGTTTAGACTAGAGACCACATGTTCCATCAGTTACCCTAAAAATGACAATAGAGTGATAACGCAAACCCAATCTCCTTATGATGGGTCTTAGCCTGTTGTAAATATTTGATTTTTTCTTTCTTTTTTCATAAATTGGTTCCGTTCACTTGGAAATATCCTTTATAACTCCTCGGGTCTAATATCCTCTTTCTCTCCTCGGGTCTATTTGACCAATATATGTATTCTTTTAAAATATATATAGCACAAAGATAATTTCATGAAAGTTCACGACTTTGTTAGTAAGTGATATAAATATGTATTCCTTGAAAGATTTACGTTTATTTGTAATTCTAAGAAATATTATTTAACTTTCCCCACACTGTAAAAAATAGTTTCTTAAAAATGAACTAAATTGTCTCAAAATAGCTCCGAAGCAATATATACTTAAATTTGAAAACCCATGTACTCATTTTTGAGTATATTGACATGCTCAAAAATCGGGTCGACCAATAAGAATCCCATATCCCCATGTTTGACATATCGATACACTCAAAAAGGAGCACATGGGTTTTCAAATTTAAGTATATATTGTTTCGGAGCTATTTTGAGACAATTTAGCTCCTTTTTAAGAAACTAATTTTAATAGTGCAGGAATATTATTTATTAACCTCAAAAAATATTATTTATTACCAAGGGATATTATTTATTACCTTCTCCCCAGGAAATACGCAGAATATATTGGGAATAAGTATTCAATATGTACTGGTTAACATGACTCGAACGTTACATGCGTATATTGCTAACAGAACGGCAGGCTTAAAACCACATATTTAGCAATGCTAAAAAAAAAAATGTTGGTTAATTTTTATTTATTGTTTATTTCAAAATCGAGAAATCTTATGCGATGAGAATACAATGCATAGAATTCCATAGAATTAGTTACTCGCATAATTATTTCGTGTTATATGAAATTTAACTTTAAATATTAAATTCAATATGTTTACGAAAATGCTCCACTTTTTGTTAAATCATGCACAAAAAAAGTAAAAATAATAAAATCTCATTTTAGATAAGACTATTTTCTTAAAATTTCAAAAGATGATTTCTAAATTAGGTATATTATAAATGACGACTTATTTTCCCAAATATAAGAGTAATCTTTTTTCATTTTTTAACACGCTTTTATTAGCTTCACCTGTATGTATGTTTGTATGTATGTTTCTATATATAATGTGTGTTTGTAAACGCTCTGGGAGCAAACAAAAAATCTATATTGTAAAAAAAGACTTTTCCTACATGAACGCTGTGGCTGTGAGGTAAAGCTCCGCGCTGCGAACCTAAAGGTCTAGCGTTCGAACACAGTCAGGGGAGACTTTTTAAAAATGGTTTTTGTTTAATTCTAAATTATTTCAATTAAAAATTTAAATGTATGTAAATATTATGGTGTGTCGCTCACACGATTTTCTCTTACCCTGTATTTAAATACTAAGATAGATATTTTGTGCTTTTTAGTTCACATTTCTATAAAAGCGTGTTCTTTAATTTTTTAAAACTATAATATTATTTAAAAATATATTTATAGTTTCATTACATAAATCTAAGTCAAAGTAGATATCTGTTTTTACCAATTAAATTTCAATTTATTGCTGTCCAGTTGGCCGACAGGCATACAAAAAATTGACAGTTTCTGTTGCAGTAAATTTATTTTTTCCTTATGTATCATTACTCTGATATAGGTATGTGAAAAATGTATTAACGTTTTAATTGAAACCCTTTTTCGCATAAACTGCTTCACTCTTCATTAGAAATCTAACATCAGAACGAAAAGTAACTCTACAGATAATGCAAGCGCATTTGGAAAATAAATTTGACAGTCTCTGCTGAAAAATATTTTGAATATATTCTAATATACAATTTGAAATACTAAAAATGCTCTTTCGGAAAAACAAATTTTATTTCTTGATAAGAAGTGGCATAACTTGTTTGCTCTTAGATAAGACGAAGCAGAGTTATTTCATTTCGCAAGGCAAGGCAAGTAATCATATTTACGAAATTTCGCACGCATTTAAGTCTGAAACAAAATAAAGCTTTCAAGAATTTATCAAAACGCATATAAAAAAAAAGTGCTTTTCACTCTATTCATTTTTATCGTCATCCATTTGTCAAAAATGCTTTAAGAATATACCTCTTTCAGCCATTCCACTGCTTAGACCCAACTTAAGGCTGCACTAAATACATAATTGAATATAAAGCACCTGTCTCTCTATCTCTCCCCTCCCTTGCCCATAGTTACGGAGTTTTCGCGAGGAATTACCTGGTTGCGCTTTTCCCGTTTTTGCCCGGAGCAGTCGGATATTAGAGTAATTGAGTTTTAATGATTTAAAAGCGCATATATTTGTCGTCTCTGCAAAGCGATATTCCCAAAAGAGCAAAATTTAAAAGAACGTTTTCAAAAGCGATGGATTTTTCTGATATTGGATATAGAATGGATACATTTTATAATTCCAGAGCAATGACGTTTGCAGTTAATCCCCTGAAGAAAAGGTTTGAATGCTGGACTGAATTGTATCGCCATTTTGTTTCGTTTTAAGCGACAGAAAAATAAAGATGATTTAATAAACTGGTAAAGGATTTAATAAGGTGCAGTTATTTAGTAACTAGAGATTTATTCATTTACTAGCAAACCCGTGCGAAATATTCGCCCTTTATTTCTTTGCTTATTTACCTTTAAAATTTGAAACTCAAAAATGTTATACCAATTTCACCACCTAATTAAAATCTTAATGTACCAGAAGCCGAATTATTATTAAAACCAAATTAATATTGTACAATAGTGAAACCAAAATCATTCAAAGAAAGGTTCCCAAATAAAATTCATGGTTTACGGCCCAATTTTCATACTTTCACAGGCAGTACAGTTTTAATATAGGACTCCTACGACGCCTTTTAAATTTTTGTCGCCATGTTGGCGATGGATTTTTATTAATTTTGGTATATTCTTTTTGTTAAAATAAATAAAGAAATAAATAAAAATAATATATATATATATATATATAAAATAAATAAATAAAATAAAATAAAATAATTCCTATTTTGAATATAATTTTTATGATTGTGTTTTTTAGTCAATTTATGACACAAAAGTTCATATTCGGTATATATCTTTAAAATATTGCTAGGTTTAAAATGACGCTTCCAAAGATTCTTTAGAAACAACTGTAAAAAGTACATTTTTTCGTAAAATAATCTCATTAGAGAAATGTCGTCATTTTTTCTTAGTAGTCCATCGAACTAAGTCCGCGTGCTTAAATAGAGTCCATGTATAAATATTATTTTTTTTTATCCTTGTGTATCGTATCGTTTCGACAAAAAATAAATGAAACTGGTCCACGTTAGAGAAATATTATATAGATTATTATTTTTATTATTTATTTATTTATTTATTTATTTGTTTATGTAAATACACTGTTAATGTTCTATAATAAAAAATAATAACATGTGTACACCAGTGTTATATAATATATACGATAAATAAATGGATATTAGAAGTCTACAGGGTCACCCATTCCGGCAAAACTAAGACGAATTTTGAATCGGGCCAGTTCGGCAAAGCAAAGACAAATTTTCTAACGGGCTGGGCAGACTGGAGGAGTAAAAATGAATTTCCGAACGAGATGGGCCGGTAAAACATTAAAGACGTTTTTATTTTAAAGTTGAAAACAAAAAATCATTTTATTTTTCTACAAAATTAAAGGTTTAGAATTTTGTATATAATATAAAACTTTGTAGGGGGGGGGGGGGAATTTAAAGAGATATCTATTGCAATGAGTGTACATAATATTATAATATATAAATATTATTCTTTCTTTCTTTCTTTCCAAATCTGCTGAAAGTTAAACTTTCTTATCTGTAATTTTACATTGAGGTAACATTAAGAGGGTTATGTTTGTCATGAGTGAAAATAGTTGAATGAAACAGGATATCTAGTCATCTTATATATATATATTATTTCATTTTAAAAATTTTTGTTCTTCTTTTTTAAATTTATAAAACCTAAATCTTAAAAAATAATAATTATTACTATCCTTTTTTAAAGTTTCAGTTAAAATTAAACACATTAACATTTTTTTTTTTTTTTTTTTTGTAAAAAAGGCAAATCTTAATTTTTTTTTCTTTCAAATTTTCTTATTTTGTTCACATTTTAAAAATTTCAAAACCGCAACAATATGACTTCTAAATTAGTTTTCTTTTTTTCTTCTTTTTACTTTCCGAACACTATAGTGAGGAAAGTATTGTAATCATATCAAAAATCCGAATTTGAGATTTTGATGTTTCTATACGTTTCGAGGTCTCCTGAGTCCGTTTTCACTATTTTTACGATGATGTATATATGTGTGTATGTATGTGTGTGAGTGAACACGCTAGCGTCTAAACGCTTTGCTCGAATGAGCTGTAAGTTGGTACGCATGTTGCAAGTCACCATAGTACGAACCCTATAGATTTTCGTGAATCTAGCACTTATAGTTGTTTTACAGAGACACAAAGAAAAATTCTTTATCATTATGGCCTATGGGGCCAAATTTTTAAAAGTGTGATAGCGTCTAAACGTCTTATTAAGCTGAGCAAAATATTTGTACACATGTTATAGGTCACAGTGTCACCAACTGTATAGATTTTGGTGAATCTAGCACTTACAGTTTTTTTTTACAGGGACACAAAGAAAAATTCTTTATCATTATGGCCTATGGGACCAAATTTTAAAAGTGCGATAGCATCTAAACGCCTTATTCAATTGAGATAAAAATTTATATGAATATTATAAATCACTGTTGCACTAACTATAAGCATTTTGGTGAATCTATCATTTATAGGTTTTAACAGGGACACAACGAAAAATTCTTTATCATTATGATCTATGGGCTCAAAGTTCAGTTGCGTTAAATAAAACATCGTGTAATATATGGAGAAAAATACTCAAACACTCTATTATGGTTTTCTCTCTTTTGTTTGTTTAACAACTCCTCTTTATTTACTTTATCTACAAAACTGTTAATTACTCAATGTTCGGAAAGTCGAGTGGAGTCACTCCAGATTTTTTTTAAAATCGCATCAGTTTATTATATTAATCCTGTACAAATAATAACTATTAAAAACAACTAAACTAACATTTCCGTACTTTTACACTATGATTTTTAACAAATAAAAAACAAATGCAGTTGAACAATTATAAAAGAGCATTTTCAACGAATTTAATTAATTTCTTTTTCTTTTTCTTTTCTTTTCTTTTCTTACTTCTTTTCCTTTCTTTTTTTTTTAATACTAGGAATTTTTTTTAAATTACTATTTATTGAATTATATATTTAGAAGAGTGTTAAATCATACTTTTTAGAGAAACTGACATTCATTTTTTTAAATAAATATTTAGACAACATATGATAAAAATATACAGAAAAGAATGTTTTTATTTATATGTATATTTTATATACTACTAACTACTATTAAATAAATCCAACTATTGATTCTTAACGGATTTTAAATATATTTCACGGTATGAATCACTGTTTTTAAAAATATTTCATTGAAAAAATATTTGAAAATTACTTTAGAATATTAAAATGAATTTTCTTTATAGTTATTATAAACAAAATATTTTCGATCTTTTTCTAAGATATTTTAATAACACAGGAATGTGTACTTTATTGTCTAGCTAAAAAACACAGTACCTGTGAAAATAAATTTTACGCGATATCTTCAGCTTTATCAACGTATTTAAAAAAAAAAAAAAAAAAAAAAAAAGCAGCCTGCTCCTTTTTTACGCGTTCTAAACTTGTCGTATGTTGATTATAAAAGGGAAGAAAAAAAAAACAGATCATTTCTGCAGGGATTAAAAGGAAGAGAAGCAAATTTAATGAGAATGAAAAAGAAATTTATTTTTGTTGATTTAGTCTGTAACTGAATATTTCTTTATAATTTCTGAACTAAGAAAGCAGCTAATCCATTTATGTATGTAAAAATCGCTTTACTTGTAGAGGATTTCAGAAGTTTTATTATTGATCTGTTTTAAATTAGAAATTTTCAAAGAAGACGACAAGATTTTTTTTTTTTTTTTTTATTTAAAGTTTTGTTTTATCACATTTCTCAAATAAATAAAGGAAAATGTTGATAAAAATGTAAATTATTGTAAATTTTAAAATTGATAAAGGTTTCTGGCTATTTTCAAAATGTTGTTTTATCTTCATAAAAATGGATGAGATTAAATTTTTAACAAACTTAAATAGCATTTCTATATTTTTGGATTATGTCTCTTTTGTTAACCATTCTTTTTCTTTTTAATCATTATTTATTTTTTTAATTCAATAAACTGTAGTAATATGGTAAAGAAGACATAGATGAAAAACACTTTACGAATGAATTTTAATTGTTTTCTTGAAGGACTTAAATACGTACTTTTACTTTGCTTTAAAAGTACTTGCTTTTGTTTCTATCAATGGACATGAGATAATTTCTTTATAATTAAAAGCAGATAATCAAAAATGGTTAGAAAATTCAGTATAAAAAGTAAATGTCTGCAGTGTTTTAAAAGCTGCTTATATATTAATAATAATAATAATAATAAAGACTAATCAATATATAATTTAATTATGTAATTAAAAAATAAGGCGACATAGATTTAGTCGTACCAACAACACATTTTATTAGATTGATATTATACAAAAATTGCAATCTTAGGTGACGCCAAAAACTAGTTTATTAATATTTCATAAATATATTTTAAATAATGAAGAGGTAGTAAAATCGAAAAAAGCAATGGAATCACAGATGAAAAATAAAACAATCATATTTTTT
Source organism: Salticus scenicus (assembly GCA_963930645.1). Lineage (NCBI taxonomy): Eukaryota > Metazoa > Arthropoda > Arachnida > Araneae > Salticidae > Salticus > Salticus scenicus. The sequence continues at coordinate 324,203,891 of OZ005653.1, read as the reverse complement.
TTTTTCTGCAAACTTCTTAAAAACAAATATTTCCTCTTACAATAAAACACAGTTTCAGTAGAGCTTCTGAACTTTACAGGTCTAAAATGGTCGCTAAAAGTAATTCTAAATAATCATTCCAGTTGTCATCACCAGTTGTGCGTAAATCTCTTATTCTCGTTTATTTAGTCTGTTTTTTTTTTTTTTTTTTTTTTTTACTTTCCCTTACCGAAATGTGGTAAGGGTAATATGAAAGTATTATTTTTGTGCCAAATTTTCGAAATAGAGTCTTTGATGCGTTTATATGTTTTGAGAGTCTCTGAAATCAAAAATTAGATTTTAGCGTTTGGTCTATGAGCCTAATTTGAGTATAACTGAGAATTGGTATTCCGAATTGTAACTTAAACTCCAAATTAAAATCGGAAATATAGTTCTTGTAAAAAGACATCCAAGAAAATTCAAATGCGAACGAAATTTCTGCTAGGTATAGTTTAAAATATTTTATTTCAGTAAACAAAATGAAATGAAGGTATATTTTTCCTTTTCATAAAACTTTTTTTTTTTATATATATACAATATGGTAGGAAAATCATTCCCAATTCGTTTACAGGCCACACAAAATAATTCGGATATATATAGTTTTTATGTATATCTGTTATCGGTATAACTTAAAAACAAATAACTGCAGTCAATTTAAATGCGCCTATTATAAAGAATTACTTGTCAAATTAAAGTGTTCCTAAACCTCTTTTAGATTATTTTGAAAGTAGATTGAACTTTATTATCTTACCTCATTGATTTTACGACTTAATCTGTAATGTATCTTTATGGTATTGAAATTCAGGATAAGAGAAGGTTGTGAGTGACACACCTGTTTATTTTATTGTATGAATGTGACAACAAAGAACATTCCTTCAATTTTTAAACGCCCCTATTTTGCGATAGTTTACATAGTTCAGTCTTAGGATATGATCGGTTTTGCAGCACATCGTAATTTTCAAACGCAAATAACACAGGGGTGAATCGGCTTTGCCATTGCTTATTGTTTCCATGTGGTAGAAACGTTTACTTAGAACTTAGAAAACTGAAAAAAGGCATTTTTTAGTTTTAAGGGGTTGGCCGTTTTGCAACTAAACGACATATATATATTTTTGTGCGTGTGTGTGTGTGTATAATGCATTGAAAAATATATTATTGTAGCATCTGAAAAATAGCAAAATAGAGGTTTGAATATTACCAATGAAGTGAAGTTATAGAAACACGTTATTATTTTCCTTAATAATATAAAAATTTCATCTAATTGAATGCAGACTATCCGATTTCAACAAAAATGTTAACAAATAGTTTGATAAATATACTCGTAAGCCTCACTTGAAACATAAAAGATAAAGAACGTTTTTTGATAAATATTTTTAAGATATTCATATATATCGTTATCCGATGTTGTATCGTCATTTTTATTTCTGTACACTATAATTAATTTCTATCCAAACCACTCTGGTTTCTTTGAAATTTTAATGAGGTTTCTTAATTTTCTTTTTTTAATTAAATTACATAACTATCGTGTATTTATTATTCAATAACAATTACTAATTAAGTATGCGTCTATGTCGTATGATTAATAATTAATATTTCGATTTCCTTTTAGGTGGGTGGCATAAATGTTTATCTTTATTCTCTATTAATTATGGCAAGTGAACCTAAACCATGTTTGCAAAAATAATTTCAATTAAGGTTCTTTCTTTTTCCAGAAACCACCTTACTGAAAACTGGCAAAAATTTTGCTCACATAAAAAGTAAATTTCTTTCATAATTATTGCAAAGAGTTTCTGAAGTAAAGATTGTTATGCATTAATAACGAACGAGAATAAGCAGCGTCTGAAGACCTGATCACATAATATCATACGTTCTTCAACATAAAATATTTATATCCAAAAAATAAATAAAAATTACTTGAAGATAAAAGCGAAAAAAAAAAATTAATATTACATAAATATGATGCAACATATTTAATTTTTAATTTTGCGTTGCGGATAGAAATGATTGCATTTTTTAGGCTTGGTTAGATGGATGAATTTATTCCTATTTCAATTGTTTTTATTATTATTTCTTTTCATATCTAAAGGTTTATCTTTGTACATGTTAATTTTGATAGTGATTCACAATATCAGTCGTGATAAATTGTCAAGATTATGGATTTTATAGCAAATAACCAGCAAAAACATTTATTATAAAAGTGTTTTTGATGCAAGGGAAGGTGAAGTGTAGCGTTCAAATTTCGCTCGTATTGCTTGTATTATATAAGTTAAGAAACTGTTTATTTACGCCTGGACTTATTCTATCGGAGTTTGTTTTATACAACTATTACTGGAAAGTTTTTTTTTTTTTTTTTTTTTTTTTTGGTCTTATTTAATTACAGAATTTTTAATAACGAACAAAGAGAGAAAAAAAAAACTTTTCAAAATTAGTGGTGTGAAATAATCTGGAGGGTTGAAAGCCCTTTTCTATTTTTCATTATATTTCTAAGTTAGAGTGGCTTTTTTTCTTTGTTCTTATTCTGGTTTATATATTCACTATAGATTGTATATATATATTTTTTTAATTTGTGATTTTCATGATGTAGTGTAAATCTATATTAATTGATCCACATGTTTGCTTCAGTGAGGCAGAAGTGATGCTATTGGCAGCTCCGGTAGAATTAAAGTTGTAGTTTTTAACAATTATTTTGATCAATTTTTATAACAAAGAAGATAGGTACTGATTGAGTATTCTCCCTGTAAGTGAAGTTAAAAATGATAAAATGTGTCTATGAAACTTTTTTCAGTGAAATGTCGTAAGAAAAGGTACAAAATAATCAAATCACACCTTTGTACACATAATCTTTATAAATAATAATCTAAAAAAAAAGTAAAAAAAAAAAAAAAAAAAAAAAAAAAAAAAGAGGTAAACTAAATAGCTCAGTTAATTTAAATGCAAACCAGCCTAATTAAATACATATATGAATTAAATACACACATAAACAAATAAAAATAGTTTTGTGTTTTCACGTTAATATCTTCACGTATGTCAATTTGAATAACATGTCAATAATCAAAGAAAAAAAAACATTAAATATAAGCGCACTAATAAAATACATAAATAAAAACTTCAATTAACAAAAGACCTTTTAATATCACTCGTTTTTCATTAAACAAAAATCTGTCAAATATATTAAAGAAAAAAAAAAACTTTAATATGAAAGATTAAATTTCAATAGTGCTTTAAAACGTGGAATATGAAACAAAAATTATATATGTCCGATACTCACGTTACGTAGTTTTCCAAATATTTTCTAAAACAAATAATTACAAAAGATAAAATAAATTACGTAAATCTTTAAATTAATTATTGCTGAAATACACACAATTGGAAATACTTTTTAAAAAGGCGTTAGCTGTGTAAATAATCCTTTCTATATAATGTTATTTTCTGAAAAATACTTTTTTTTTCTGCTATTTCAGAAATAATACTTTCTGATAAAGAGTGTTAAAGCTTGTCTTTGTTCTGTAAACAAAGAGTCGTGTTATTTATTTATTTATTTATTTATTTATAGCAAAAATATGAAACGCAGTTGCAACGAATGTTTATTGACGTTTAAAAAAGACAATAATAAATAATAAACTTTGATTAAAAATGCTTTAGAGATTTATGAATATATATTGTTTCATTTTAATATTTACTAAAGGCTAGTTTTGATATTAAATCTAGTAAGCTTGACTTATTATCACCCGAGTTAATTCTGATAAAAATACTTTTATAAATATCTCAAAACTAAGGTAATATGGATTACAAGTATTTTTTTTAAGTAAAAAATATGAAATTCAAATAATTTTTCAGTTTTAAAATTACGGCATGTCCTCATTTGAGGACGCAGGGTGTTCCTGGAAAAAACCTTCGAGATAACAGATATTATTATTATTATTATTATTATCATGCGAAACATTGATCCCAAGAGTGAAATATCATACTTTTGGTTCTGGTTATATGATCCCCCTGTTTATAAGGTCACCTCAGTTGTATGGTCAGTTTTTTAATGTTCTATTCAGTTTAATAGGAATGCTATATTAAATCATCCCATTTATATACTTTAATTTGTTTTTTTATCATTTATTTTAGGCATTTCCGTTTCATATTTACGTTTTGCATATAGTTGTAGCTTTACTTTTTGCTGCCAATTTTCGAAATGTGAGATACTTTTGCTGCTGTTTGGCAAAGGCAATTTTCCTGTAATCGACTAATGAATTCATACTTAAGATTTTCACAGGAAAAGAAGAAAAAGTATTAATAATAACCATGTTTAAATGCTCTGAAAAGAAATACCGTCCACTGAGAGATATGAGATTATAATTTATGTCTTTGCACACGAACCATAAATGCGATATACTGTTAAAAAACTATACAGCTAAATAATTCCGTGTAATTCATAAATATTTGTATAAAATTTTATATGGATTAGATGATTATATTACATATCGGAATAATTTTGTGTAAATACATTTATTAGTATCACACAATCAACAGATTGGGAAGAAAATCATATTTTTTTTTTTTTTTTTTGAAATTTTATTTTTACAACTGAGTGAAAATAATGCCTGGACCGGGAGTCGAACCCCGGATCTTTGACTTACAAGGTCAAGGCTCTACCAGTTGAGCTATCCAGGCTGACAACCGGCGGACATTACCGGTGGGCATTCATGATAGACCAGTTCCTCTGCCTTAAGGTTGTCTGAGTGAGTAATGCCCACCGGTTGTCAGCCTGGATAGCTCAATTGGTAGAGCCTTGACCTTGTAAGTCAAAGATCCGGGGTTCGACTCTCGGTCCAGGCATTATTTTCACTCAGTTGGAAAAATAAATTTTCAATTAATTAAAAAAAAAATGTGTAAGCCTGCAGATTAAGTCTATGCACTCATTTATTATAGAAACCATGCTTTAAAGCATCTTATAATTTATGTTAATTTCATTACATTGAATGCAGTACAACCGTGTTGAAATGCACTTAAAAGAAATTCCATTCATATTCCTTAATAATATAAAATACTTTGGTGTATTCTTGTATAGGAGCCACAAATTACACCCGAAACCGTATAAGTAATTTCATGTATCTCATAAATATTTTTACCAACTGTCATGCAATCAAGTACACCCCTCTTCCTTTTTACTCCCTCAGTAAATTTTCCTTGCTGATATGATCGGGAGAAGGTATTGTGGCAGTTAGTTGAACTTTACTCTCAGCCAGTGAAGTAGGATGCATAGAACGCATTTGATTTAATATAATTTTTATTTTCTTCTTGTAGAGTAAAAGGTGTATATATTGGCATCCTCTTTCGTTTTCGACTTCAAGTTACTGTAATGTTAAAAAAAATTCTACGTTTTTGACCTTCATTAGCAACTATGACAAGTTTACTAAATGCAAAACAATGATTAATATCAATTATTTCAATTCAAAAACGAAGATTTACAAAAAGCTTTTAAAAATGCACTAGACAAAATGAGGTGCAAATATGGGCCCTTTCCCAAAAAGCCACAAGAAATAGTTTAAAATGTTTTAAAACACGATAAAACAATACAAAAAAAAATAGATAATTTATTTACTACGGGAAATATTGTTTACAGAAACCGCTGACGTAACTGGATCTTTCAAAACCGGCACAATTTTAGTGTGCCCACATTTGGTACATAACACATTATACCACTCTTCTCTGCGAGTGTGTTCAGCGAACATTCCATCAAAAAAGATGTAAACTATATCGCTCGAATTTAGTCTCTCCCCATTTTTGACATCCAGATTGATATCATCATCGCTAGTGTTAAGAGGGGGGTCACAGCAGTTTTGTGGGTCCAATTTTCTTTCTTTGAAGGCCATTGGCCTTCTCACCCTTAGCTCGTCTTTTACCTTACCGGACCCTGGCTGGTATCTTATCCTGGAAAAACTCAAAGATGTCTACTTTTGAGCACTTTTGTTAATCGACTTAATCAACTGATCTTTGTATGGTCATCAAATGATGAGGCTGGACCTTGCTTCTTTGCGCCCACGAGTTCTCTTCTCAATATTGGCAATAGAAGATATATCGAACGGAGAATATGCATTTGAAGTTCCTCGGACCCAGCTTAGGATCTTCGCTTTCTGGATGTCACTGTGAAATTATTTTAAACTAACCACAAGAACATGAAAAGAAAACGATTTCAGATACCTGTCAAAAGTTTGCAGTCCAGAACAAACACCAATTTGCACAATAATTCACACTGCATCCACACGGCTTGAAAGAATGGTTCCAACTGCTCTCTACTTCCTTATATAAACAAATGGCACTATTTACAGTCCTTCTCGCCACACTTCCGCACCTCTAATAGCCATTTGTGCCCATATTTACACCTATGTCCTTTTTTACATCTTCTCCTCTAATATAACTCGTACATAGTATCTTACCTATACATATTGATATCTGGTATCATTATGATATTAATTAAAGTCTCAAGCGTTAATCATTGGTCATTACACCAACTTTTAAATCGATCGGATGATTTTGAGGAACGCTATCGCAGTACACATACAGAGAGGGAGAGTGACGTAAAGAACTTTTTGGTCTAAACTGGAAGGACTTCCATTGATATTTCAGCGTTAATAATGATAATGAAGAGCTACCACTTTTCCTAGATTTTTTAATTTTTAAGGGGATAAGGGAGAATGAAGTTCATTATTTTTGTTTTATATTCTATTGCTTATTAAATCATCTACTGCCATGAAAAAAGATTTTTTTTACGCAAAACGTGTTTTAGGAAATAAAAGGTAAATTTACAGATTAAAAGGACACTTTTATGCGGAAAATAAAACAAAATAGTGCTACAATTAAAACAAAATACATACAATTACCAAATTATTTTAAATCTTCAATTTTTTAACATTTCTTTTTTTTTTTTTTTTTTTCTTTTCTATGCAACTGAACATATCTGTGCATTCATTTTTTATGTACCTCTGTTACATCATCAGTTACAAACAAGAAAAAACGTAAAATTTGAAATCATGAATTTTTTTCATACGACTGAATTTGACAGTTCATCATAAAAATGATCATTTCTTTAATTTCAAAATGGTTTTGAAACAGTTTTGCGACAAATGCACTGATATGATTTTGAAAGGGTTGTATTCGCAAGAAGCATCTATATAACATTTCTCTAATGCGGATCAGTTACGATTAAATTTTCTCGAAACGAGACGGTAATGACATAAGTGCTACCTGATTGGTTAACCCAGTTTCGATTGATCAAAACCAAAGCATAAATTCGGCTGCGAAAATTTTATCTAATACACTTGAAATGCACATTTTTTTAAAGAAATTCTTAAAGAATTTGGGCCCACCAGCGGCCGAGCGGTTCTGCGCTCAAAGCTGGTAGACTTGAGGTGCCAGGTTTGATCCCAGGTCGCACTGGTTGGCCTAGCCGTTCGGAGTTTTTCACTGTTTTCTGCGAAGCCTGCGTAAATATACGTTCTAGGACCCCTTAGAAAGATCTCCACGAAAGGCACTTTACCACAGGCCTAGGACCCTACTGCTGTCAATCGACCTTATTCCCAAACACCAACATCAACATCTTAAAGAAATTGAAAAAATTGTATTAACTTTTTGTGTTGAAAACATATGCTCGAAATCATCATATTAGTATACAATTTGTAAATGCAATTATTCTTTCTAAATAAGTTTTTAAAAGATAAAATTATACATGTTTTTAAATTTTTTTCATTCATTATATATCGAATGAATATTATTTCTTCTTATTTATATATCAGCGGAAAAAAGATATTTTCTAAAAGTGAAATTCTAATGCAACTATCAAAGATTTAAATCTCTTTTATTGAGGGGGGGGCAGAAAAACTAAATTTCCAACGATTTTATTAATGAGGTACAAAGCCTTGAGGAGATTTATCTGAAAATCATCTTAGTTATGAAGGTACTATCCTCCAGATGTTTTGCAGGGGAAAGCTACTGATAAGTAACTGGTTATTTCAGAAATATGGAATCCAAGAAAAATAAAGTCAAAGTTCCAAAATATATTAAAAGCTTCGTAATAATGTTTGAAAAACTTTTGAATGATATTATTTTAAAAGTATTTTACAACATTTTACGCTTTAAAATAAACTATCTGGATATTTTTAATTGTATCGAAGTTGATATTAAGTTAAATTCCTCGTTCAATATCTATATTAAATGACTTAATAATTTAAAAATTAAAATATGAAATTTTAAGAGGCGATAAAAAGGAGTTTGAATAAGTAGAATTATTCCTCCACTACTGATTTAAATGGAAGTTAAATTAAAATTCTTATAATGGTTTAAGTGTATGTTTGATTAAATACGGATTAAAATCTCTTTCTCTTTTCGTTAATATGGTATTAAATTTGTAAGTATAAGAGAATTTGAAAGTGGATAAATGAATGAAACACATTAAATTTAAATAGTTTTTTTTTTTTTTTTTTTTTATATAAGAGCAACTTTTTATAATACATTTAATTCTTTTTTTTTTTTTTTTTTTTTTTTTTTTTTTGTCATTAATAGCAATGTATTTTTAATTTTATTTTTAATTTTATTATTATTATTTTTTTTTTTAGTTGTAAACGCACACAGAAAAAATAACTTTTAGAATGGCTCTGATTTTGGAAAATTAAGAATTTTGAATCTCGTGCATTTTAATAATAAAGCTCCACAGAACTGGTGTTTTAAAGTAATAATTACAGAACTTTGGATAAACACCATAAAATGCAAGAAACTCGCTAATTTAAAATAATAAATAATATAATTACATTTTATGGTGTTTATTTAAAGTTCGTGTCATTTTGTTTCATCTAATTTCTCCCTAAGTCGTTTAAACGCTAAATTTAATGGCTTCTGATTTGTTGCTCTTTCTCCCACTGCAGATGTAAATTATGACAAAATATATTTCTCGTTGATAAAGGAATCTGAAGCTTTGTAAAATAACAAAAATTAAATTATGAAATTGGATTCATTTCCGGTCGAAATGACTTATTATAATCCTTTATCAGATGTAAAAAGAGAGATGGACCCAAAGAACATACGCACATATGATGAAATAGAAAAGTAAAAACCAATATTGTGAGAAAATGCAAGTAAAGAGATCAAAACCATCACGAGAAAAAAGAATATTTTCTTAGTTTTAAACAAAAATTTTTTACACTGCATTTTTTTTATACCGCACCAGCTGCATACATTATCTACCAATAAGTATTCTGACATTTTCGCATTTGGACGTTTTGTCAAATATCTAGAAAAAATTCTGCAAGAATTGTCTTGAAACTTTATGAGTATAAAAAACAGGTTATACGTCAAACATTTCAGAAAAAATGTTGTCCTGACGAGGAAAATAGCGCCAATAAAAATTTTTAAAATGTCAATAGGTTTTAGATTACCCTGTAAAAAGTAATGATTGAAATGCTCACAGCATACTGCAATCAGGTGTGGAAATGTTAAATATCTTACAAAATATGAGCATTTTTACTAATTAATTTTTAATTACGTATGTGCAAGCTTAAAAAAAAAAAATCATTTGTATAATTTAATAGTCAAAAGTATTGAGCTACTTGTATGAGAGCCCCAAACAAATTCAAAAATTTATGAGAGATAGAATAAACATAATTTCAGTTCTCAAAATTAAAGCCAAACGATAATGGGTTTTACTTACATTTTTATTATAATTTAATCAATGCCCAATACCAATACAGGTTCGCTGATTGTAGATAAATATTGATAAATTCCCGTATCATCTTCCTTTCATTTGAGATGAACTTAAAATCTGTTCATACTATAACTCATAACTTTTTGAATTTACTCTATATTTATTTAGGGGTTTTATGTAAGTAGCTCAATACTTTTGACTATTAAATTACGCAAATAATTTTTTTAATGCTTGCGCATGCGTAGCTAAAAATAATTAGTATAATTATTCATCATATTTTATAATTATCGCTATTATTTAATAATTATTTCTCATATTTCGTAAGATATTTAACATTTTTGCATTCTGGTTATTATGATCACCTTCTGAATATGATTATACTAGCTTAACTTTTAATTAAATTATTTTAATTTTTCCCCGCGCTACAAACATCCGGAACTTAGGTATTCATAAAATTTTTCAACCTCGGTATTTTGACGTTTTTATAAGTTTGAGGTGTGTGAAATTGGTAAAGAATGTACACCCGAAAAGGTATAAGGAATCACATATTGTTATTTCTCTATTTAGTATGTAAGACCACTTAAACAATATGGAAAGTAAGCTATCACTTAGGTCACTTGTGATGTAGATTATCACATGTTAGAAAATTTATATTTTTCTTTTTAAAGGACAGATAAATTCTCTAAATAAATAAAATTATAAATTAAATTCTTTAGTTTTAAACAACTACTTAAAATATAACGATATAACGATTTTTATCCTATAAATAATAAATTTTACAATATACGTTTTCTAATTTTTATCTCTTCCCTTTCTTGTCTTTTTCAATGTAACTGAAACAAAAATCTTTGATCTGTTCCCAGTATTCACTGTCACTGGTAAGAAATCTACTAATTTTCAACAATCCAGTTTGATAAATTTCTAAGTTATTCGAATTTTTATATTTTCTTAATATGGGAAAAAAGGACAAAATTATTTCATTTCGCATAAACGCGCATTGTGCGAATTATTTTCAACATTAAGATCTCAAATTAGTTTTAAAATATCATTTATAATAATGCTATGTCCATTATTAATTTTGAACGTTGTACTTTGAAAACCTCATTAGTTATTCGAAATTTGCGATTTTCTTAACATGTGAGAAAGCACAAAAAATATTCCGGAAACCATTTGCATATATCTGTAGTAATTATTCAGATAGGAATTTATTTTTCCTTACACATTTTTTATGCACTCTTTGTTCATTTAAATACAAGGTGATTGTAAGTAAAGTTACGATTACAAAACGCTATAATTTTAAAACTACCCATCAGAGCGATTTGATATTTTACCAGAGCAATCGGGAGGCAATGAAAATTTGTTTGGGGAGGAAAAAAGTAGTTCCAACATGTTCCGATAGATGACGCTGTCAGCAGTGTAAACGCCTAAATGGACTCATTAAACACAGGAATGTTGTTAGCAACACAATGGAATAGCAGGAAACAATAGACTTCAAGTGTTGACTACAATTTTTTTTAGCATAAAGGCAAGAATACGAGTTTACAGCAAAAAAAGTCATAATGAAAAGAGAAAAAGAGGAGTTTCATGAAACAAATACTTTATAGATAATGAACGGTACATTTTCAAACTTTTTTTTTTTTTTTTTTTTTTTCAAAACAAAATTTCATTGCCTCACGATTGCTCTGGTAAAATATAAAATCGCTCTGATGGGTAGTTTTAAAATGATAGCGTTTTGAAATCGTAACAATTATATTATGGTTAGTGACTGACAAAATGTGTTCCAGTCGTTATATTCATTAAAGTTACGAATTTTTTCTAGAAGAAAGGAAGTGACCCTGTAACAAATGGTCAACATTCTGAATTTTACACCAGTTTATCACAAATAAGAGTACTGGACTTTTTTCTCGAAGAATGGGTTTAATTTAACGGTCGATTTCATATTACTGAAACTTCTTAGAGTTTAATATTTGCCTTCAAGTTTACAATTTGTTTTATTCAGCTCTAATAGTTTTAAAAGCACTAAAATCTGTATTTTGTATTTTGTCAATTTTGTGTATGTGTGTGTGGCATTAACAAGTTCAGTGTATTAACCTGCTTTTCTAAGAAGTGAAGATGCTTTATACAGGATGATCGGAAATTGTCTAGCCAAAATTTAAAGAGGATTAGAGGGCATTAATATAAAAGCAATTGCAGTACAATGTGGGCAGGTGATAGAGGGTGTTATGTAGGGTAGTTGAAACAAGCCGCAATACGGATATATACATTATGACATCAGATGAATATTTATTGGTTCAGCATTCGTAAAAGTGTTGCGTACTGCATGAATTCATAACGGAGAATGACAGCTTCCAGCTTTGCCGGCTTGTTCCGACTGCCCTATACAGAGCCCTCTACGTCCTTCATGTGACGTTTCCGGACACACATTGTACTGCAAATCCTTTTATATTCGTCTTCTCTAACCAATTTTAAATTTTGACCAGACATTTTCCGATCACCCTATATCCCCAGCTTTATACTTAGCTTTGGATGGGTTTAGGTTTGGGATGTCACTCAACGATCTGTTTTTGCACATTATAACGCAATATATTAAGAATTGTATCTTAAAGAGGATTTCAAATCAGTGCGAACGTATGCGCTTGAACCGGAAATCAAATGCGTCACCTGGCAAATAAAACCAGAACAGTAACCACTCAACTATCAGGTGGGTTGCTAGACTTTGAATTAAATCATTTGGGAATATAAAATATAAACTTTTTTTGTGTATATGTAACAGTGTGTTAACAAACAAATACAGTGCAGTCATACAACCTAAAACTAGCAGTGAGGACGTGTCGAAAATGTTGGAGGGATGCCAGCTTTACCGACAGTTTGAAATTTGGAAAACATCCAGTAATTCCGCGCTCTGTTATTGCTCATTTTCTCTGAGTCAGATGACTGTCACCCCTATTTTAGCATTGGACTCGTTGAGATATCAGTTGCGCAGATGCTTCTATGGTTTCATGAAACGTGGTCGAAGAATATGTGTTTGTGTTTACATATGTGTGTGTACATGGGAGCGCGTATGCTTTCCTTTATTAGCATTTTCTGATGCCGTATACACTGTAAAAAATTACGCTTATTTTTACAGAAGAATGTGCTAGTGCCCATTCTTGCCAGCACGTTCTGCTGGAAACTAGAAAAATTTGCAGCATAAAAATTTTCATAGAAATTTTACTTTTACACATGATTTTCCTGTAAATTATTCGATTTAGAGTAGAACGAGCTGTTGCCCATTCTCGCCAGCATGTTCTGCTGTAAACTAGAAAAATTTGCTGCAAAAATTTAAGTAAAGAAATATTTTTTACAGGGTATTCTGTCCTAAACTACTCTATTTGCAGCATTACGATAGGGCGCTCATTTCTGCCAGCCTATATTCTACTTTAAAAACTAGCGAAATTTTTTGCAGTGTATTGGTGCATAAAAACTACATTTATGTATTCATTAACATAATTTCACAAATGTAACATTATTTTAACATTAAAAATATATATACTTTCATACTGATATGTATACATTATACATACATTATTTTTCTGTCTGTAGTTTTGATATATTTAACTTAACTTTTTCCTAAGCGAAAATATGTTTCTTTCATTTATTGCTAGATAAAAATAAAAACCCTAACAGTAGTGCAAAGCTCTTTAAATATTCAACCTATCTCCTACATCTTTAGTTTGATACACCTGACAGTTCTTTACCTTAATTTGTAGTTTCACAAGCGTAGATTATCTTTCACAGTTATTTCTTTATTTGCTTTTACCAAAGGTTTGTTTGAATTCACGGCATAAAATATAAAAATGTTGGCGCAGACAGTCTCTCTAATTAATTGGCTCAATATTAACTTGAAAGGGAATTCTCACTTAACGCAGATTAACTGAGCGAAACTGTATCTCAGATAAAGAGAAAGAAGTACACGAACAGTTCTTTTTAATCTAAAGAATATCTTCATGGAAGTTTTACATTTTTATCATAATGAGAGACGAGATATGTTAAAACAAAAATATGAAAATATTACCAATGGTTCTTCAGAGGTTTGAGGAATACAAGTTTTATTATTCATAAATGTAAAAGACGTATTTCAAATGATTAGAATAGAAACATGTGAAAGTGAACAGTCTTTTCTGTATTTTTATGCATGAAATGAATAAGCAAGCAAAGACATGCAGTAAAAATCTTGTATGTTTTAAAAAGTGGAATCTTTTAGTGATTTTATTAAAAATAAATATACAATGTATCTTTCTTTCTTTATTCGTTTTGTGCCTTTTTCTGTGCAATAAATTAAAAATGCACGAACACTGAATTGATGTTATGTCTAATTAACTAGGTTACATAAAAACTCACAGGAATTCAGAAAAAAAAAAAAAAAAAAAAAAAAAAAGAACAGAAAGAACAGAAAGAAAGAAATCTACTGACACAATAAAGTCTCCTCGTTCTATCTACGCCCAAAGATTCATCAGTTAAATGCTTTCATAAAACACAAATAAAGTTTTAATGTTTTAAAAACGTTAAAAATATCATGTTTATTCATTTTAATTTGACTTATTTAAAATTATGTGATAGGAGTTTAGTAGGTTAGCGTCACACCAGAGCTATGCTGTCAACACCTATAATAATGCCCCCAAACTGAATTTTAGGATGAGTCTTAATGGTTAGTCCTATGACCGTCGCCAATTACCCATAGCGTAGCATCAGTGCGACTGCGGAGCTGTCAAGTAGAAACTTTTTTTTTTTTTTTCTTTCCCTTTTCTTTCTTTTCTTTTCTTTTTTTTTTTTTTTTTTTTTTTTTTAGTTTTTATGCTTATAGCCCCGTAGTTTATGATCTTAATTTTTTAATGGTGGCCTTATTTGACATCCTGTTTGAAGTTTACAACTTAAAGCCAAGAAATAAGACTATTGTTCACAGATGGAGGGAAACCTACTGCTCATACTGGGTGATGAAGAAAATGATACTCTACTTGAAATTCAGCTTAACAATTTTTTAGCATGTTTTTAATATAGCATTGTTTGTTATTTGCGTCGGTTATTTAGATTTGTTCTGGTTCATTTGTTTCTTATTAGGGAAGACCTGAGCTAATTGGCATATATTTTATTTATTTATTTATTTATTTATTTATTTTTTGTACAATACATAGAGAAGTTTTAATGAATATATCTGAAAGCCTAGCTTTTTGGCTGCAAAATCATGAAAGACCCATCACTTAAATATTTATTTATGCGATGCCCAAAACGCTTTTTCTAAGTGTTTGAAACTATGCCAATTAACTTCGCAAACGGGATTAGTTGGCATACCAGAAGGGTGAGTTGACATAACGTGATATGGATATGGATACATAGTAAAAGCGCTGCAAATTTCAAGGAAAAACATGTTGTTTTACGAAAACATTTTATTCAATAACATTTGACCGAAAATTAACAAATAATGAATTTATCCAGTAAAAAAAAAAATGTGCTTAATATTATAGCTATCTACATTTATTTCAAAAATAAATAAATAAATAAATAACTCAAAATTTGAAACCAACCACGAATGTATAAGTTGCATTCGCGTTTATTTGAACAGGTGGGTTCAGTTTTTCCACAATTTTACTTTAGTTGTACAAAGTTGCATCACTATTGCCTGGTCATTTTCTTTCTTTTCTTCTTTGACTATGGGGAACATGCAAATCTCATTGCCATCGATATCGTCTATTTTCCTAAGTAGTGGTGGGATGGGAATTTCACCAAAACACTGTCATTTAATTTGAAATATGTATGATAAGGAGGCTATTGATATTATCGAGGATTGCTGTTGGCCTTGTTTTATGTGACCTGTTGGCATCTTTTAGATGTTCTCCGGGGTTCGTAGGAGCTGTCTAATGAAAACCTTCCCCATGGTCTTGGTAGGAAGTTGAGGGTGAAAATTCTTCTTATTGGAGAGGTTTTTTAGCCTTTGAACAATCATTAAGGAAGAACAAGCTATGCCAACTGGCCCCATACCTAACTATGCCAACTAACTCCACAGGAATAACCAACATAAAAAGGATACCACTGAATTCCAAACAGTAGAAACAAAAAAATTATGAAACATGCATGACACTATAGTAAAATTCTTTCGAAAAACTGCATAAAGAGCGCCACAATTTGATCTACAGATTTCCCAGACCAAAAGAGTGTAGGATGAAAAAATTTACTCATCAGTCGGAAAAATTATGAAAGAAGATTTATCCTCCATAACACTTCGAAGCAATTGGTTTACGATGGATGATGCACCTATACATACTACACTCCGTACAAGTAACATGGCAACACTCTAATAACAGGAGACTTGGCGTTGGAATATTAAAACTCGAATAAACTACTACGTCAGAAACGCCAAAGAAAAAAATATTGGAAATGCATACAGCTGTTTCGGTAGCCTAAAGCGTACCGTCTTCAGTGCAAAAAGGATTCTGAAACGAGCACTTCTCCGGTTTCAGAATCCTTTTTGCACTGGAGACGGTACGCTTTAGGCTACCGAAACAGCTGTATGCATTTCCAATATTTTTTTTCTTTGGCGTTTCTGACGTAGTAGTTTATTTGAGTTTTAATGACAACACTCTACCTCAACTATGACAGGAAATAGGTGCTGAATGCCAACTAACCCCTAATGCCAACTAACCCTGGTCTTCCCTATATAATCCTGCACTCCTATTTCCATGTTTATCATTAATTTATTTCAATATTCTTTTGTATAAAAGTATTCTGTTACTTTTACGCCTATTTTATACAAATATTGTGGATTTGCGCGTGTATGTGTATTTTGTGATGGTTACGTTACATTTTGTAAAATTAAGACCTAACAAACATATGACATTGCATTAAAAAATCTTTCCTAAATGAATCGGTGATATATTTGATTTAAGCAGTACTATTGAAATTACTGCTTATCCATATACACGCAATATCTGTAATTTTAACTGTGTGTATTTCCTGAGCAAATATCCGTCTGTATCTGGTGTAAATTATTCACGAAACATCCATCTGATTTTTATCTTGAGTCAGTGAAAAAAAATATTTCATGCTCCAGGTAGCTTCACAAGAGTATCTGTAGCCAACATTTTGTGACAACAATTTAGACATTACTAGGAAGATGTTATTGGCGTTCATAGTATAGCAGAAATATAATCCCTAAATTTCATTTCAAAATATGAAAGCTGTAGTTCGTTGATACAGTATATTATTTAATTTGTAAATATTACTTTACTTTCAGAATATCTAAGGGAATTACAGTTTTAAATTTAAAATTCATACGCTTACTCCTGAAAATAAAATTTTCAGTACGAAAACAGCATGCATTAAATTCAGCATTGGAAGTTTATTGTAAAATAGTGTATGTGACACAATAAAATGTATGCAGTAAATAACATATATATATATTACTTTGCATGTATTAAGAAATATGAGTTAAATATCCAGATATCTTGTATTTTATGCATTGAATGCCAATAAATACAACAAATGTGCAAACGAATGAAGGTTTGATATTTAATTATTACAGAAAGAATGTTCGGCAATGAGTATAATTCTATTGAGTAATGAAACGTAAAACAATGACGTCTGTAAAACATAGTGCTTGCGATTTTCCAAAAGTAAAAAAAACAATCAGTGTAATGATCAGAAACATTTATTCTGGGTAAATGTGATTGTCAACACTGTAGACTCCACTGTGTGATCTTTGATTTATTTAAACATTGTCTACCATTCGAAATTTAGACATTGGTCCTAGTGTGAAATTCTGCCGACTTTACATTTGGCGCATTACGATAAGATGCTGCCAAAAATGAATGAAATATCACCAAAGTGCAAAATTAAGCATGATATTTTCCATTTTAAAGAATTTTTTTTTTCTTAGCTTACATTCTCTGCTATAAACTTTCCGACGAAAAAGGGGTTAAAACCAGAAAAAAGGGAAAATAAATTAGAAATATCTATTATTTCGTTACAAATTCAGTACCAAATGAAAAGGACAATTTTTCTGAATCCAGGTATGCAAAGAGTTTTTCGACACGATAGTTAGATTTTTCTAATTTAAATAAAGTATGAAATTTAAGTGACAACACTTCATCTTAATTCACTTCAGTCGTGACTCGTTACAAATTCGATGCCAAATGAAAGGGGCGATTTTCCTGAATCCAAGGGTGCAAACAGTTTTTCCACACAACAATTAGATTTTTAAAATTAGTTAAAGTATAAAATTTAGGTGGCAACACTTCATTTTAAACTTTTCATACTTTTTAGTGCGAATCAAGCTAATAGAAAAAGTCTTTAATTAAATTTCTTTTTTTAAATGTTTTACTACCCTTTGCATTTCGACATAATGACACGATGTTAAATATACTTAGTTTTATGTAACCTTGCTTATCATTATTATTATCATTGTTGTTGTTGTTTAAGGAAAATAAATTCATCTGTTATCATTATTAACAGCTATTTCTCTTTTCTCTTTTTCTTTTTTCTTTCTTTTTTAATCTTTACATCCTAATTTGAAAAAAATGATAAAAATTTGATATCTACCTGATTCACATGAGAATAAAACTAATTCTTTTTTTTTTTTTTTTTTTGTGAAAGCTTTTGAAAAGATTATGTTAACGAACAAAATACATTAAAAATTTATATATTGATATTCTGGGTTAATATTCTACTAAAATTCTCTTTAATCCTATATTACCGTGTTTCATTTCACGGTTTTCGTTAAGGGTGGTGACACATGTTTTGCGATATTCTTCTGACAGGGGGTATAGGATCGACGAGTTTTTACACATGCATGTACACATAAATTTGTATTGGGGTATTTTAGGTAATATTCTTTGGCACAAATTACTGGTACTCCTAGGTTACCAGGCTCTCCTACCTTTCAACCAACATGCCGCAAAATGCTTGAAGTCATTTTAACGTCACTTACATATTTTCTTGTTAGTTTGATATAATATATCCATAAAACGTATGGTGCTTTAATAGTTCTTAGTCTTTATTTATTTTTATTTTTTTACTTTCTTTTATATACAAAAGCAGAAAATATTGGATTGGTGAGCATTTTACAATCACCTGTTTTCAATGGATACACGTTTTGATATTTCCTTAACACAATTTGATCATTTTTAGAAAATATCTGTTTGTGTGCATAAAACTTTCTGGGAACACTACATTTCACGAACAAATGAACAATATTTAACCACGCTTGATATTTAGTTGGATCTTTACTTAAATTGGTGCTGATGACATTTTGGAATCAATCGCTCAACAGATGGCGCTGTCATTCAGTTTTTCATTAAATATACATATATATATATATATGACAGTATGGACGAAACAAAAATACAAAATATTCGTATAAATAATGCACGACGAAAATTACTTTTAATAAATCCTTATGATATTAAGGCGAATTATTTATAATAGTAATAGCTAAATAGAAGAAAAATATGTGCAATAATATCTCTTCGCTAATATGAGGTGAAATATCATCTCCATTGTGGTGTAATTTATTTATTATTTATTTTTTACTTTCCGAACACTATAGTGAGGAAAATATTGTAATCATGACAAAAATCCGAATTTAAGATTTTGATGTTTCTATACGTTTTAAAGTCCCCTGAGTCCGTTTTCACTATTTTTAGGATGATGTATGTATGCGTGTGTGTATGTATGTGTGCATGTGCGTGTGTGTGCATGTGTGTGGGTGAACACAAAGCGTCTAAACGCTTTACTCGAATGAGCTGAAAGTTGGTACGTATATTGTAAGTCACCATAGTACGAAACCTATTGATTTTGGTGAATCTAGCACTTATAGTTTTTTTACAGGGACACAAAGAAAAATTCTTTACCATTATGGCCTATGGGGCCAAATTTTTAAAAGTGCGATAGTGTCTAATGGCTTTATTAATCTGAGCAAAAAATTTGTACACATGTTATAGGTCAGAGTTGCTCAAACTGTATACATTTTGGTGAATTTAGCACTTACAGTTTTTTTACAGGGACACAAAGAAAAATTCTTTACCATTATGGTCTATTTGACCAAACTTTTAAAAGTGCGATAGCATCTAAACGCCTTATTCAATTGAGCTGAAAATTTATATGAATATTTTAAATCACTGTTGCACTAAATATAAGCATTTTGGTGAATTTAGCATTTATAGGTTTTTACAGGGGTACAACGAAAATTTTTTTATCATTATGATCTATGGGCCCAAAGTTCAGTAGCGTTCAATAAAACATCATGTAATGTATGGAGAAAAATACTCAAACATTCTATAATGGTTTTCTCTCCTCTTTCTCTACTTTCTCTACAAAACTGTTAATTACTCAATGTTCGGAAAGTCGAGTGGAGTCACTCCAGAGTTTTTAAATTATGTTTGAAAAAAAAAAAAAAAAAAAAAAGAAAAAGAAAAAAAGAAAAACCAGGTTAATACTTTTGAAACAAGTGGTTAAAATAATTGAATAAGCATTTCTTCAGATATATTCAAGGCACAAAAATGGACTTTCTTCCGACATTGAGTACTATAACTTCTCTGAGATAAAAATTGCATCCATTCACCTTGGAAAATAATTTAATTTTAATTTATAGTAATTTGTATCTCGTGAATTTCTGTAAAATTATATAGAAGACACTTTTGTGATGACCACAGCATACTAATGATATGCAGAAATTTTCATTTTCCTACTAGAATATCAGTTATTTTTCTTCAAGGAAGCAAATCGAAAAAATTGATGAATCCCTTCTTTTCACACGAAAAGCAATATATTTCAGCACCCAGCTCCCACTCCTTTGAAACGTTTTGAATATTTAACCATTCGCCGTTAATCTTTTCTCAGACGAATGTGACAATGCTCAGCTTCAACTTGCAGCTCAGGCATTAGATTATCTCTCTTTTTGTTTTTTAACTCCATTTTGTTTTTCAGATGCAAAGAGATTCACACATTGACTTGTATTAAACTGTAGGGGATCCATTTAATTCATATTAACGCCTATGTCAAAAAGAATATAAAGTTTCAAAATTAACTGAATAGGGATGTAAAGTCAGGTGTTTTTAGTTTCTCTTACCCATAGGGTCGAGAAAGAATTGTTTTATTGTCAAATTTTCGAACGTGCGTTTTTGTAATATTTACATTTCTAAGGTCAACTGAATACGAAAATCCTGTTTTTAGCGAATGGTCTGTGTGTGTGTCTGTCTGTCTGTTATGAGCCTATCTCAAGAACAAATAGTAGCAGAAATTCCAAACTCGATATTCTAAATGTGTATCCTATAGGGATGCTACACTAAGCTTTTCGTTGAGATGAAGCCAATGGTTCGTGTACAGGGACACTCAGAAGTATTCAAATACGTTACGTCTATGGGGAAAATTGTAGGTAAGTAGAGTTTAACATGTATAGACTGCACTAAACCAAATGAAACGAATACATATTTTGTGTAATAGAGATCATCAACTGAGAAATTTTTTTTTGTGTATCTAGGTGTCTCGACTCCCCACCCCCTGGTGGGGGAAGTCCCCCCTCGAGGGGAATAAATTTTCATGATGGATATCTTTCAAAAGAGCTCGCCAATACCTTTAAAACGAATGGTTGAACCATCGATCTGCGATAATTTAAAATAAAGTTATAGATTTTTTTCATTTTTAACAAATAAATAATAATAATAATAATAATAATGAGAATAAATTCAACTTTTTACTTTCTCTTACCCATAAGGTAGAGAAATTATTGTTTTTGGGTCAAATTTTCGAAAGTGAGATTTTGTTATATTTACACGTTTTGAAGTCTCATGAATACGAAAATCATGTTTTTAGCGGTTGGTCTGTGTGTATGTCTGTGTGTGTGTCTGTCTTTTATCAGCATATCTCAAGAACAAATAGTAGCAGACATTCCAAACTGGGTATTCTAAATGTGCATCATATAGGGATGCTACAGTAAGCTTTTCGTTAAGATCAAGCAAATGGTTCGTGTACAGGGACAATCAAGATAATTCTAATACATTACGTCTATGGGAGAAATTGCAAGTAAGTAGAGTTTAACGTCTATAGACTGCACTAAACCAAATGAAACGAATATATATTTTTTGTAATAGAGATAGTCAACTGGGAATTTTTTTTTTGTGTATGTAGGAGTCTCTCAGGTCCCCCTCGAGGGGAGTACATTTTCATGATGGGTATCTTTCAAAAGAGCTCGCCAATACCTTTAAAACGAATGGTTGAACCATCGATCTGCGATAATTTAAAACAAAGTTATCGATTTTTTTTTAATTTAACGATAAAATCGTATTATTATTATTATTATTATTTTAATATTGAGAATAAAATGGACTTTTTTTGGCTATTTAGTGTTATACTACTTCTCTAATATGGAAATCGTCTGCATTATCATAAAAGATAATTTTTTTAAATAATAATTTTAATAAATTATTTTTTAAAAACAGAATTATTTTTTAACAACCGATTTAAATTCTATATAAATGTAGGTGCATTAATGAAACGGGGGGTTGAGGGGGAGGTAGCCCCCCCCCCCTCACACAGAACTAATTATTATATAAAACTCTTCCGAAGCCTAATTTGAATTGTTTTACACCGGTTTACATAACAGGACTCGTTATCATACCTAATAATCTGCAACCTGTATTTATAGTATTAAATTTCAGGGTAAGAGAAAGTCGTGTGAGTGACACACCAGATTATTTTGGATATTTAGTGTTATACTACTTCTCTAATATGGAAACCGTGTGCATTATCATGGAAGATATTTTTTTAAAATAATAATTTTAATAAATTATTTTTACTGAGTGAATTTTATAGGAAAATATAGAAGAAAGTTGTGTGATGGCCACAACACACTAGTTATTTGTTGTTAGTGAATGTGCTTTACTAATAATATTTTACCATTTCCAGGAAAGCTGTTCGGGTATTGAAATAAATTCCTCATTGAGATATGGTAAATAATGTGTGTTTTAAGCTAAATATTCATCGTTTGGTTTTTGTACATTAATGAAACGGGGGGTTGAGGGAGGCGGTAGCCCCCCTCAGACAGAACTAATTATCATAACTCTCCGAATAACTCTCCTCCTTACCATAACTCTCCTCCTTATCATAACTCTTCTATCATAACTCCTAATTATCATAACTCTCCAACTAACTCTTCCGAAGCCTAATTTGAATTGTTTAACATAGGTTTACATAACAGTACTCGTTATCTTACTTCTTAATCTCCAACCTGTATTTATAGTATTAAATTTTAGTGTGAGTGACACACCAGATTATTTTTCTTAATACGAGCATAAAAATGAAATATTTTTTATTAGGTAAATAGAAATATTTATATATTTAGGTGTAGAATTTATATTACGATACTTTCAATCCTTTATAAAAGGAAAATGAGCCTTAATGAGCTCAAATCATTTTATCATCTCATAAAAATATTGTATTTTTTGAGATACACATTAAAATGGTAAAATATTATGCTAATGATTATGTGTATTATGATGTGAAAGTTTATTTTAACAAAATAGGGAAAGAATTTCATATTTTTACCGTTCCTCTGTACCTCTTTAAATAGAAGGGATATCCACTGTAAAAATTTGTTTCTTAAAAATGAGCTAAATTGTCTCAAAATAGCTCCGAAACAATATATACTTAAATTTGAAAACCCATGTACTCATTTTTGAGTGTAATGACATGCTGAAAAATGGTGTTGACTAATAAGAATCGCAATATGTAATTTATGTTTGACATGTTATGTTTGACATATGTTTGATATGTCAGTATACTAAAAAATGAGTACATGGGTTTTCGAATTTAAGTATATATTGTTTCGGAGCTATTTTGAGACAATTTAGCTGACTTTTAAGAAACCATTTTTAACAGTGTGCCATAGTGAATATATATTCCTTTGAAAATATTTACCGACGCTAGAGGCAGACAGACGGTCAGATAGACACAGGGAAAGGCAGACAGATAGGCTAATTAAAATTATAGTTACTCATAAACACTGTTGGAAAGTGTTAAAAGCGCTTAAAAAAAGGAAGAAAGAA
The DNA here is from genome assembly GCA_963930645.1 of Salticus scenicus. NCBI lineage: Eukaryota > Metazoa > Arthropoda > Arachnida > Araneae > Salticidae > Salticus > Salticus scenicus. The sequence continues at coordinate 324,180,116 of OZ005653.1, read as the reverse complement.
AGAAAAAAAAAACGAAAATGTTATTGCTGCAATTTCAGTAATAGCCCTTAATGTACCTGAATATTTTTGTATGGCCCATGTACATTTGTTTCTAATCATACTATATTCTATATAAAACATTTTTTGTGCATATGATTAATTACTGTCATTTTCATTATAATTTGTGCCAAAAAAAAAAGGCTTTAAAATACAATTTATAGTAATACATCTCATAGAACGCAATGTTTTAGAATTCTTTCGGGTGTTTCTGTATACAAACCAGTGGTGGTATGTACCCCATTTTCAATAGTGAACATCCCATAATGAACGCGAATAACACATTTCAATTTCAAGGAATTTCATAAGTATTTACGGGAGTTAGAGTGTATACAGACAGACAAACCGAAGTCATAAACATTTACATAGATTATTAGACCTTTCCAACGGTACGGTATATCGTTTAGCCTTCAATGTACTCTTCTTACGTGATCCCACAATGGACAGACAGAATGACAGAAAGAGGAACAGATAGACTAACTGAGTATCTAATATTTTAGTGTAGCATTGTAAAGCATAACGTAAAACATGTATTTCGATTGGGGAACATACCATAGTAAATTTGAATAACATATGTCATTTTGCAGAAATTCTGAAAATATTTGATGCCTTGAGGAGAAAAGATGGACAGAAAAACAGACAGATTAATTTCAATTATAACCACTCTCAAACATTGTTAGAAAGCTTTAAAGATAATATTGAAAATAAAAATGCATTTTTAGAAATTTTCAATTATAACCCTTAATGTATCTGAATATTTTTTGTGTGGCCCTGTAAATCTTAAGTATAATCGTACGTTATTCTATAGAAAAAAAAACTGTGTATATGAATAATAAACGTCAATGCTTTTGAAATCTTTCTGGTGTCCCTATAGATAAACTACTGATGGTTTATCTATAGGGATCAGTTACTCCACTTTCAAAACATTCCATGGTGAACTTGAATAACATGTATCAGTTTTAATGAATTGCATGATTATTTATGGAAATTAGAACATGGGCAGACAAACACATAAACAGACAAACCGAAGCAATAAACACTTTTCAACTTTGTTCTAGAGTGTTAAAAAACATCAAAATGGGAGAAACTGGAATCTTTTTCAGTTAAATTAAACTAGTCTAACACGGATGACTGGAAATATTTGTAGTTCAAAACAGGAACTGAATGATTTTACACATTATGCTTGCATTTAGATTTTTTTTTTTTTTCCTCGGAGTTTAAATTTAAAAGTGACCACTACTTTTGTTTTTATCCTAATTTTCATGTTTGTATATTAAAAATATATTCTATAGTAGAGGAAACTAAAAGTGGAAGAAAATTAAGGATATGAAATAAATAAACGTTTTTCTTTTTCCCTGTTATTATTAATACGAGACTGTGTAAATTCCGAGAATATTAAATTAGGAGAGAATTCTTTTAATATAGCGAAACAGAATTTTGAAATTCTTTCACAGATTGATTCTTAACGTTTTGTTCAGTTTCATTGTATAGTTGGGATTCCATAGTAGAGGCAGTGTAAGTCACACACAAGGACACATGGTTCCCAAACAGCCCAAAATGTTCCAGAAATGTAACAATCATACAACATCGAAACATTGGAAATATTTCAGAAACGTTTTGAAACGTTCAGTTTGCTTTTCGATTAGTTTCTAAAACGTAGAAATGTCCGCGAACGTGACAAAAAATCGGATATGTTAAAGAAATGTTGCAATTACTTAACAGATGGAGCTTCGAAATGTGTAAATGTTTCAGAAAGGTGTCAGACAGCATACTTAAATGTGTTACGTTTTTTAAGATTGTAATGTTTTTGCAGCATAACTGAAACATTCTGTGCTGTATGGGTTATGATTCCCCACCACCATTATCATACCAGAAATCCTTATCGTATCTTACAGCAGTTTATGATTAAATAGAATAGTAATTATTGATAAAAAAAAAATAATGGTGGAAGTGACAATATCCCTGAGTATCGAGTGACACTACATTTTCATAAAAATAACCTTGGAAGAATGATACAAGAGAAGCTCGCATGCGGCGTATCAAGATGTTGAGAAAATGAAGTTCACTGTTGTCCATTATAAATGACTGCCTCAGTAGCAGCCAAGGCTATCATAGGAGTCCTATTGAGTCTACTAGAACAATGGCTTGTACTGTGTTATTTTAATTCTTTGATGACAGATTTGAGACCTAGAGTTACAACGACTTTTATCTCGAATGATCCCTTTTACATAATTCCACCATAACAATGCAGAATGTTGTTATGTAGCTGTGTTACTTAACGTATCCTGCGGTTACGATTTTGGCTTCGTGTTTTTCCGGACATGTCATCTCCTCTTATATCATTCCTCCAAGGAAATAACCCAAGATGAGTGCTTATATGATATAAACTAGATGGTTTTAAATTCTTTTTCAACTCAATTTTCTGCTTTTCAAACTTATGAAGAAAATTATTCATTTTTATTTATACGTTATAAAGTGAAAGGTCAAAGAAATATTTTGTAACATTGGGCGTATAAAGCACATGTTTGAGGCCTCACTCATCGAGGGTGGTTCAGCGATTTTGTGGCCAACAATACATTTAAAGAAAAAAAAAAAGTAATTTTGATCTTCTTGTATCTCAAAAATAATTTGTTCTATTCACAAAATATTTAATTACCTAAGTGCAAAATTTGTATACATTTTCGTGAAATTTTATAAATATATTCAGTTGTCGAAGTTAGAATTCGATTGCTGTAGTTTTTGGTAATAATGTGTGATCAAAATCTAGATGAAAAATCCAATATATATATATATATAGTCTATTTAAATTCTTTTGCGGACAACTAACTACAACCTTTCCAAAACTGTACTTCTTTCATTAAAATGTGAGTTAATCAACACTCAGAGACATAGTTCTTTTATTAACTATTATACTGAACTGGTAAAATTATTATAATAATTTGTTTTTATTTTCAATTATTTAACAATAGAGACAAAAACAAAAAATCCTTATTTTTAAACAATTTATTAACATTTTTGTTTTACATGAACATTTTAGCATTTTGTTTGACCCCACATACTTTTGACTGGATTAAGGCTTCGATTCCTTACAGCATTGATTCAAAATACTTTTTAGCAAACTGTGCATTAATAATGTCTGAGTTTAATAAGTCTCACAATGAGCTTATACTTGTTCACAAAGACAAATTCATTGATCTTTTCTTTCATGTTTCTCCAATCCAAATACATTCAATCAGGTTCATGTTAGGGCTATTACAGGGTCACGGAAAAATTTCTCTAAAATCGCAATGAAATATGACATAACCAGTCTTGAGGTGTGTTACAGCATATCGTCCTGCATGAATACGTACTTACTGTCTGGAAACCAATTTTGGACTTGTTGTGCAACTCAAGTTTCTAACACTTCAAATATGAGGAAAACACAATTTTAAAACGGAGAGAGAAAAAAAAATATATATTATAATACTTTTGCCAAAACTGTAGATTACGTTTCTTTTTCTAAGACGGCTGTATGATTTTTTTGTTATGTTTTACCTGACAATTCAAAAAATATATCTTTTTGGTGGAAGTAATATCAATTAACTCAAAGAAAAGTTACAATCAACTTTTGAATTTCATTATTATCTTTGTTTCTTTTGCCATTTTGTCCACGAAGTTCCGTAAAATTAATACATCTAGCGGTTACTGAACAGATGGTCCGCTTCCTTCGCTGAGGATCTGCGGACATATGGGTGTATTTCGATAACCAATCCAGAATTTCTTATAATTACACTGTAAAAAATATGTCCTATTTGCTGCCAGAAAGTCTCTGTAATTTGAGAAAATACGCGTAATTTATGAAAATATTACGTCGTCAGAACGTATTTTCTCAAATTACAGAGAATTTCTATGAGCAAATAGGACATATTTTTTACAGTGTACATATTACACCTTGTGTATGGGAAAACAACAAATTTGTGATATGTCTTTTTCGCTGTATGGTCTTTAAAATGTCCTAAAAAAGGTGTTATTTCAGCAAGCTTGAAATTAGTTATGCATTTAAAGACAAAAATCACGACTGTTATATATGATCTTTATACTTAAAGAAAACTTAAAGTCTATAATTATGGATTTTGAATTATGTACTAAGATACAACCAACTGCTCAGTGAACGGAAAAATCCATAACAGATACATTTTCCTCAGTTTCATATACATATATCAACATTGCACATATTTCTTGTTTCATATAATATAAGCTAGCTCTTCATTGAAATGTAAAGCTCACGTAAAGTTGTACATTTGAAATATATCTAATTATTTTTGGGTAATGACGTTATTTTATAGACATAATTTTACAAATATTATTTACAAACACATTATTTCAATACAAATGTATCTAAAAGTTCTTCCATGCTTGCATATTTAGGGTGTGTATGTATTTGCCATATTTAATTTTTTTATTTTTTTATCATTTTGGTTTTTATGAATATATGTATATAATTTTTGTTACTCTATTGTAGTATATTATTACCAATTAATTGAATTTTTTACATTTGCACTTGTTGGCATAGCTATTTTTTAATTATTCATGTTTCAATATACCTTACAATAATTATCATCGCGGATCATGGTTTCACCCATATATTTTTCATTTTTTTCTTTAGTTGAAAACTTTATAACATAATATTTTTATTACATTCTTCTCAATGCAATCGTTCTATGTTTTGGCAAGGTTTTCCTCTTTATTCGGACATTTACTTAATAAACATATTTTTTACGAAAATATTACTCATATTTCTTTTGTACATTTTGAATATATTACTCATATATGTGAAAGAGTTACGTCAAAAGACTGGGCTCTTTTATCTCAGGATAGCATACGCTGTGATGGTGTTTCACGACTCTCTTGAAAGAGAATCTTTTTTCAAACCTTCATAAGAAATCGTTGACAAAATCATCACGCTTTCTCTACGGAAATGTCTACTAAATTTGAATTTTCGTTTATTTTGGAAATATCTCTGATAATAATTTAGACAAGTAGGATCATCCAATTAAACTTTTTGAATTTGGAAAATATTATTTTCTTTAATTTTCACTTATCAAAATATTCCAAATGTATCTTGTGACGCATAAATCTCTTTATAAGAAGCTTTTATCTTTGACGTTCGAAACCGATTAAAAGATTTATAATTTGTCTAATTATTCAAGATGTCACATAAAGGGATAAAATGTCTCAAATCTGCTTTAAATTATAATCATGTTTTGATGCAAATTAATTGGTAATCCCTTTTCTTTTTTATACCTTTCTAGTTTATAGTTAGATATTTTTTAATTGGAAAAAATTTTCAAGGTTTCTTTTTTTTTTATTCTTTAATTCAAATATGCATTGATTTTTCCCCCATCTCAGCAATACTGCTCGCTTCCATATCGAGAAAAGTACAATTTATAGCAATTGAATTCGATAAAATGCCCTTTTAAGGGTGATAGGATATATAATTTTAATTCCCATCATCAAAATCTCATACCGGAAATTTGAGGGAAAAATACATTTATTTCTTCTCTTCTAACACTTTTCATAAATTTCGGTGGCAACTGATTTCAAATGACCAAAATTTCATTGCTCCTGAAGGGGTTAATAACTGTATCTCCATCTGTTGATAAATGACATCATTATTGCAAAGTTCGGGTAGATCGCTTCACAATAACCACAAGCTCATAAATCAATTCCATGTAAGGCGTTTCATAAAGATATAAATGCGGAATATAATTTTAGTTTATCAACTTGTTTGAAAATGTATTGCCGCAAATAATATGGAACAACTGAGACTTTGGTCCAAAACGTATTTGTGGAGATTTTCGTTTGGTGATGACGGCGAAATGCCGTTTTCGGAAATGTTTCCGATGAATTCCAAACGTAAACAAGGCGAAAATACATCTTTTAAAATGGCGTCTGTTTTGAAATGTACAGAAATATAAATTAAGCCTATTTCTAATATTAATAAAACAAATATTTAAAATTAACTTACAGTCGGTAACAAAAGTGTCCGAACACTAGCAAAAATTCCTAGCAAAAAAAAGTGCACTTCATACGGTTTTGTTAAATAAATCCTTATCGAATCGTGTTCTTAAACTGACTAAGAACAGGATTCGACAAGGAATTATTTAGCAAAACTGCATGAAGTGTACTTTTTTTACATAGGAATTTTTGCTAGTGTTCGGACACTTTTGTTACCGACTGTACTTTACTTTGCAAGGCGAGGGAAAACTATATGAAATTCTGTACTAAGGGGATCATTAATATGCACCTCTATATGCTTCACTAAACTTCCATGCTAATTCATCAGTTGCGTTTATTTTCTTTTTCAAAACCATATCAATTCCGCACTTTTCACAAATCTTACTACTTTTCTATAACTCCTATTCTTTGAAAAATTAAAAAAACATCTCTTTCTCATTGTCTTTCTCATCAATTCACTCAAAAAAAAAAAAAAAAAAAAAAAAATCCTACCGCATACACCTTCTTTACCGAAAATAGGCCTATTTTTCGTTACAACCATTCTAATTTTATCTTTCAGCAAACACTTACAATTTTCAACAATCTTCCTCGCCGAATCACTACTACTAGATACTATACTTAAATGAAATAAATAATAAACAATTAAGAAAAAAAAAGATAAAATAATAATAAAATGTAAAAGTAGAACCAGTTTTATAGAATCGTGGTTCAACACCAAGCGTAAAATCTTGAATATTTAAATGGCAGTTATAAGGTTTAGGTTATGATAAAAAATAAGCGTCAAGTAGTTTGCCATATCATGTTGCCAAAGAATCCAGAACGACATCGTTATCATTCAAAACGGTGACAAAATAGCTCGCCAAAAAATTTGGACCAATGTCCCAGTTGTACTTAAAATTTAAACATTTTAAAAGATAACAAGGACTTTTTTCGTATGCATTGCTAGTTTATAAATAAATTTTTAGCAGGTGTATATATAAATTGCGTCAAATAACTCTTAATCATTTTATGGAGAAATTTCAAAATATATTTTAATATTGAACTTTTGTATCGATAACATACGTTATTTTATTCTTATCTATTTACTATCCCTCTTTGCAGAAATGTGTAAAGATTCTTCTTCCAGAACAAGATTATTTTATTTTGTGTAAATCAACAATCCTATTCATGCAAAAAGTAGTATATTAGGGCAGAGAAGAATGTGTTACTTTGGTGCTTTTAAATATTTATCCAGTTTTCCTTATTACTTTACGGACACTATAGTGAGGAAAGTATTGTAATCATGTCAAAAATCCAAATTTGAGATTTTAATGTTTCTATACGTTTCAAGGTCCCCTGAGTCCGTTTTCACTATTTTTACGATGATGTATGTATGTGTGTGTGTATGAATGTGTGTATGTATGTGTGTATGTGTGTGTGTATGTGTGTGAGTGAACACGCTAGCGTCTAAACGCTTTGTTCGGATAAGTTGAAAGTTGGTACGTATACTGTAAGTCACAATAGTACGAACCCTATTGATTGTGGTGAATCTAGCACTTATAGTTTTTTTACAGGGGCACCAGGAAAAATTCTTTATCATTATGGCCTATGAGACCAGTGCGATAGCGCCTAAACTCTTTATTAATCTGAGCAAAAATTTATACATATGTTATAGGTCACAGTTGCACTAACTGTATAGATTTTGGTGAATCTAGCATTTATAGGTTTTACAGGGATACAACGAAAAATTCTTTATCATTATGATCTACGGGCTCAAAGCTCAGTAGCGTTAAATAAAACATCGTGTAATATATGGAGAAAAATACTCGAACACTCTATTATGGTTTTCTCTCTTTTGTTTGTTTAACAACTCCTCTTTCTTTACTTTAAGTACAAAACAGTTAATTACTCAATGTTCGGAAAGTCAAGTGGAGTCACTCCAGATTTTTTATTTATTGCTTTGAGACTTATAGAAACAATGACTTTTGTCTCGAATGATCCATGTTACATATTCACAATGACAATTTCTTTTTAATTTTTACACTTATTAGAACACCACAAATGTCCATGCCTGAACCAGGATTCGAACCCGAGACCTAGTGTTTCAAAAAGCAGCTCTATACCGGCCGAGCCAGTTTTCCTTATTTTTTTTTCTCTGTTTTTTTTTCGACAAAACTTTACTCTAACTTGAAGTACTAGAAATAAAGAATTTTTTTTTTTTCTCAGCAACTCCAGTTTCTTGTTTATGGAGAAACTTGCACAATGAAGCATATCGAAAAGGCAGAGGCTCTAATTAATTGACCTAAAGACTAACATGATAATAAATATTCGGTTACAGTTAAACGAATAATAGTAAGTCATCTTTAGACATTAGAAGAATATGGATGCTGAGAATTTTATTTAACGTGAAATAAATGGTTTAAATTGATCTGATTTTTTTTTTTTTTTATTATAATCTCAATGTTATGAGTGAGAACAAACAAAAAATTTATTATACGAGTTTTTATTCATAGTTTTATTTAAAAAATGTTCTTTAACGTATGTACTTCTCATATTATAAATTATACTGCGCTGCAAAATAAATAAATAAATAAATTAATTAATTAATTAATTTAAAAAAATCGAGCTCTGATACCATTCTTGCTGATTCTTATATAAAATGACCTTATGAATCCGAATATGACTACCATTTTGCCCAGTCACCTACCTTTTTCCTGGGACACCACCCCGTTCCCCAATTTTTATCACTGTTCGGTAATTTTATGACCATGAGTTTGATTTGGAGAATAAAAATCAATTAATTTAAAACTTAAAAACCAAACAACGTAATGTTTAATAAATAACATTAATAATAGATTAAAAAAATATGGGAAATGAAATACATAATTTCAGTGGCAAATCCCCCCCCCCTAAAAATTAAATTTACAGCCATAAAATTACCGAAAAGTGATAAAAATAGGCGGCCATACCTAAAAAAGGTGGGTGATAGGGCAAAATGGGCGTCCTATTCGGATTCAGGAGGCCATTTTACATAAATACTTGCAAAAATAGTGTTGGGGGCAATTTTCATGCCGAGCAGTGTTACTTGTCTTTTCTTTTTTTGGAACGTAATCATAATTAAAACCTTACACAATATTACAAATAAATAACGTAAGTAAATATGAGTTACAAAATTATACACTGAAAAAAATGAAGGAGCAAAAACACCTTAAAAATGAGTAAAATTGTGTTAAAAGTTTGAGTATATCACATACTCAAAATAGCTCCGAAGCAAATGTATTCAAATTTCAAAATCCCATGTACTTATTATTGAGAATATCACCATGCTCAAAAATTGGCATCGCACCGTCGTAAATCCCAATATCCCAAACATTAAATTTTCTTTCATATATTCTTCAGCAAACCACAATGAAGCCGCCACTGTAAAAAAAATTCAAGCCAAATTACGGGCAACACCCGGCAGCAAAGATTTCAGACAATGCCCGTAAAAAAACATTTGGATCCCCGTAATTTTACATAGTGACAAATATACAACTTTTAATTAAACTCTTTTAATAAAAAAAAAAAAGCTTTTTCATATCTATAACTATTTGGATAAATGTATAATTAAACTCTTTCAATAACTAAAACTGCAATTATATTTTCAGTTTCAAACCCGCAATGATTCTTTTATGACGTCACTGAAAAGCTAACACATTACATTTGAAGGAATTTGGACGTAAAAATAGAGTTTGATGGCAGATTTGAGCAAATTACGTAGAGTAACGGTTTTTGCTGGTAAAAAAGCGCCAGTATTCTAAAATTGTACCTTCTTGACATCAATTTACGGTCTTTGAGCGTTTAGCTAGTTAAACAGTCATTTCCTGTATAATTATACGGTCAAGTCCCGTGATTTTACAATTTTTTTTCACAGTGCACGAAATAGAGTTCTGGAGGTTTGAGGGAATACATTTTGTGTTTGAACTCTTTTTGTTTAAATTTGTAGAAATTTTTTTCAAGAACTTCTTTTAGTTCAGCACGTTTATTAAAAAAAAATATGAAGTGAACAGATATTAAAATGAAAACCATAGCCTCCTAAACTAGATTCCTGTCGCGTTGCTCGAAAACTTGGCAACACTTGAAACGGTAGACAGCGCCACCTGGTGCAGATTGAGCGACTTTTTTATTCAACAACCACTGAAAACTTTTTCAAAAAGGGATATGATATAAATAAAAAGCAAATTGAATCGAAGAAACGTCGATTACATAATTCATATATCACTTCTTAAAGTTATTGGTGGCAGTTAAATAAAAAAAATCATGCAATCTGTACCAGGTGTCACTGTCTACCACTTCAACTGTTGCTATGTTTCCGAGCTACGCGACAGGCATCTAGTTAAGGAGGCTATGATGAAAACATGCGATATTTCATAAATGAGACACGCATGTTTTTCTTTTTGAAACAAAATTACTGATTTTGAAATGAGTATGTCTATTTACTCATTTGTAAGTACTTCCCCTAACAATACACCTATTCACTGTACATCCTGAGAATGTCCTTGGGATTTCATTTTAACCATAGGATATCCATAGGATGTCACGTGGTGAAGATATTCTGTTAGGGTCATTTTTAACGGTGTATTTTCCATTCTATAAAATAATTTAGCTACAAAGGTAAGAAATTTGCTGAACAGTATCAATTAAAATTTTGTGGTTTGATTTTATTAAAATAAAAACAAAGTAGACCTGCGTTTATAATTTTACTAAGCAATTGTTCAATAAGCAAATAATTTACACGTAGAAAAAATCATACATGTTTTCCAAATTCTGGAAAATTTGTGTTTCACCTGCATATGAATATATATATATATGTATGTATAGAGAATATAAGGAAGGAATGTAACAGTCACTAAACTATTATATATTTTAAATCAATTACATTTACAAAAGATTTAATTCATAAACAAAAAATGTTTGCTATTTTCTTTCTTTCATATACAGAGCGCCGCAACAGATGGCGAAATGTTCTATTAAAAAAAACAATTACTGTAAACTGAATACTTCCATTCAACTAACTAATAATTCAACTAATAAAAACCTCCATATACTATATCTGTAATTTCTCAGAAATATCTTTTAGTCCATTTATGGAAAATTTTGAAAATAAATTTAATACATTAAACTATTATATTTGTTGCAAATGTTATAATATTTCTATTCATTTACTACCATGTATTCCTATAAAAATGCAAGGATTCTTTTTCCAGTGCAAGATCAGTTTATATAGAGTTAATCAACTCTTCCATTCACACGAAAAACAATATATCTGGCTGGTAAAACATGTGCTGCTTTAATGCCTTTTAAATATTGAACGAGTTTCTCTTAATCTTTTCTTTCATACGTTTGACAAAACTGTGGCTCTAATCGGAAGTACTAGAAATAAAGATTATCTTTCTTCGACAACTCCATTTTCTTGTTTCTAGAGTTTATGGAAAGACTCGTACAATGGAGTAAGCATACTAATAAACTGACTTAAAGACTAACACGAAAAGAAATATTCAATTATAGTTAATTCAATAATAATGAAAAGAAAGCCACCTTCAGACGTTAGAAGAATATGGATGTTTGGAATTTATTAAATAGAAAATAAAAGATTTATATCCATGTAATACATTTATCATAGTATCCTCAATGTTATGAGCAGGAAGTTAGAAGGGGTTTTTCAAACTTCATGGTTATGAGTAAAGATAAAGAAAAAATTTTAATATACGAATTCATTGGAGATATATCGTCAGTTTTATCCAGGACTGACTTTTCGTTTCATGACAAATAAAAATTACAGTTCATATTTTGTGAGAACTTTGTAGAAAAATTCTCTTTCTTTACATTAGGGTGACCAGGCGCTTTCATTTTGTGAGGACAGTCCTCATTTTACCATGTTTTTATTAACTTCAATTCTTGTTTGTTTGTTTGTTTGTGTGTTTGTTTGTCAGGGACAAATCTTGCAATCGATTTTTAACTAACTTCCCGACTAGCTAGATATTTGAAATTTTCAGGACAGCTCACAACAAAGTGGCAATACATTTTTCTAATAATTTTAGTCAACTATTTCAAGTACCGCTGCCTTCGGCAGCGTTTATATGATTCGACAAAAAATTCATTTAACTAACTTCCCGACTAGCTAGACATTTGAAACTTTCAGAATAGTTCAGAACACGGTGAAAATGCATTTTTTCAAATACCTTTAGCCAACTGTTTCGGGTTCCTGCTGCCTTCGGCAGCGTTACCAGTACAAAGCTTGCAATCGATTTTTCACTAACTTCCCGACTAGCTAGATATTTGAAACTTTCAGGATAGCTCAGAACACGGTGGCAATAAATTTTTTTTTTTAACTTTTAGTCAACTGTTTCAGGTCCCTATTGCCTTCGGCAGCGTTCATATGATTCAACAGAAAATTTATTTAACTAACTTCCCGAGTAGCTAGACATTTGAAACTTTCGGAATAATTCAGAACACGGTGAAAATGCTTTTTAAAAATATTTTTATCCAATTGCTTCGGGACAATGCTGCCTTCGGCAGCGTTTCCAGTACAAAGCTTGCAATCAACTTTTAACTAACTTCCTGGCTAGATAGCCCTTTGAAACTTTTATAATAGCTCAAAAGACGATAGCAAGGAATTTTTTAATACTTTTATCCAATTGCTGGGGTTCCGGCTGCCTTCAGTAGCGTTTATATGATTCAACAGAAAATTTAAAAACATGGTTTATAAAATTTTTTTTTATCTTATAATTATTTTTATTTCGAGTGTTGTCCTCAGCTGTTTTGAAAAAGTCATATGTCTTCATTTGTTCTCATTTTCGACTTTTTGTTCTAATTTGTCCTCATTTTTCAATATTCCTCCTTTTTTACCTAAAATTTTTACACCAAGGATGCTACAGACTTCATTTTAGTTTTCAATACTTATCATACACTGAACACAACATAAAAAAAAAAAAAAAAAAAAAAATATCATGAACTGTTTCTGTTCCATTTATGAACTCGATTTGAATCTTACATCATAACACATACGATACATATCGAAATGTCAAGCGTCAAGCAAAAATACAAATTTTCGGACGTTCTGATTAAAAAGTATAAATTTATCACAAAATATCTCTACTGATGTATGGGGGTGAATCAAACAACGAGATAAACAAAGTAGAGTGATAAATGGTAACCCTGACAGGGTCCAATATGAGTCATGTGGCATGAACCCTCTATGCGTTTGTTTCCTTGGTAACCGCTTATTTTCAACAAATTTGTATGGAAACAATTTAGAGATTGTACTTGGTGAAAGTCATAACCGCCAATGTTTTTCTTTACTTATTTCGTTTAATATTTTTTTGTTCTAAACCATTTTCGTTTTTATTTTACTTCTTTCTTATTTTATGTAGTCGAAATTTAACCGACAAAATATTTAAAAATGGTTAATAAATTATTATTTGTTGTTCAATTTAGCTCTTTTAAAAGTTTAACTTTTCTTTATAAACACTTTTAAACTTTGTTGGGAAATGATAAAAAGAAAAAAAAAGTATTTTATTATTTATTATAATGTGAAAAATTTGAAAAATTATTTAATTTTTTTTTTTTTTTTTTCAGTCATAGAACTCTCGTGTTACCTAATAATAATGATAATTTGCCAAACGAAAATTTTAAATGTCAAAATAGCGATAAAGGGCCAAACCTAGCAATCTATTGGTTCATATCACGTGATTCATGTTGAACCACAGAAAACTAATCCTTTATCCATTGAATCAGCACTCTACTTTATTTATCTGGTTGGAATCAAATGATACAACTAAAGATCAATATGAAAACTCAGTTTGTATAACACTGGCGCATTATACCATAAGACCTGAATTTAACTGCGATTCCAGGCATAATCAGTTTTTGACATTGTTCAGATTAATTTATTTTTTCATTCAAAATAATCTATTTATAGAATCACGTCCATTTGAAGGAGATTTACTCATATCCAATTCCCGGTAAATGTAATGCTAGTCACCCACACAGAGGTATTTTCATCTCCACCAAAGTTTTTTAACGCTAACCACTATTCTATTTGATCACAAAATGCTTCTGTAAATAGACGAAAGATATAAAGATTTTTGAATGGTAATGGTAGTAAGAAATCTTATCCTTCTGTGTGATTGATACAATCTTCCATGGAATGGGATGGGGACAAAATCTCGCGGAACAAAATATCGCGAGGACAAAATATCGCCGACGTAAATGAATACAAAGCAAAAATGAGTTGGTAATTATTAGTATGTTGTATAAAATTTCATGACAACACATACCTTAGTCAGAGCACTGACATTCTGACAAACCTACAACAAAAATGTTTATAAATTTTACTTAAAATAGTTTAAAAACTATATTTATTAACTTTTGTCAAGATTAATCATAATGAATTCAATCGTGCTTATTAATTTTAAAATTTTTAATTCAAGTTTGTGAACAGTGTTCAGCTTTAATGTCAGCAGTGATGTACACAATTTTTAAAATGTATTTTGAATAGTGAAAAGCAAAAGATAAAATAACTTAAAAATAAGCATAGATAAAATAATGAAATTCAACACTATGATTTATTTATTTATTTATTTTAATTAAATAATTAATATTTCTAAGGCCCTGTGGCCCCCTCCAGAGATCACATGTGACACAAAATCAAATTTTCAAATAGATCCTACTATTTTTTTGCCGCAATATTTTTTCCCGCGATATTATGTCCGGATCCCCCATGGAATTACCTTTATAGGTTTTGGTATTTTCTGTATTATAAAATGTGCGACGTCTGCGAGCATCATTTCTTAATATATATCATATACCTTGTAAATATTAATTATACCTTAAGCGGTGTGTAATTAAGCACATGCTTGATGCCAGCTGGCATCACCAAATATCATCCTGTAATTCAATATACATATCATAATGCGAGCAGCTTTTCTTATTTCTGCAACCAATCACTATTTTACTGAGCTGGTATGGAGAAATATACACAAATAAAACTATTCTGAAACTTAAAATTAAAATCAATCTTAAAATTAAATTAAACATAGGTCATCTGTCTCACTGTAGATCTTGATCCGAGGAAGGAGCAAGAAAAATGTTGTATAGCGTAAGCAGTTATTGAAACATCAGAATGATGGTCGTGTTGAGCCAAATTTGTAAGCAACAACAATGAACGTGTTCATTATATATAAGGAAACTGTTAATTATTGTTTTAGTCAGCTATTACGCATTCATTTACCAAATCTATTACGTTTGCAGCGCCAAAATGTACTCTAGAGGTGACTTTTGATACTATGTTTTTTAATTTGGAAACCCAAATCGCATGCTCTGAAGTGCATATATGCAAATTTGTATCACATTTGGCCCATTATACTAAGAGTTATAGGGACTTTGAATACCCTGTTATTTTATGTCCATCCTGCATTAATGTTCTTTGCCGTTAATGCAATTTGGATACAGCTTTTTCGTATTTGGCTTTTACAACCTGAAAATTAACACATTGTTTCGTATTTTTTATATGGTGATCCAGCAGCAAAAAATTGCCACTGAATTAAGTACAACATAAATTAATTTTTGAAATTTTTTCATGCCAATCGTAAATTGGCACTTGAAAGAGTTACTTTGTTAGCGATAATTGATACTAAGCCAATATACTAGCGTGTACCCTACATACATAATACTCATGTCAAACAAATATTATATTAAAAATATTTCAAACAGCTACTTTAGGGACGAATATTAGCGATTTGATGAATTAATTACTAAAATAACATCGTAAAATAAGACTCACTGATCATTGTTTTATTAGGTGTACCGGAAATTTCTGTCGTTTTGAATTAAAATACTGACATCGGAAATTTATCCTGGATAAAATTTAAGATATTCTTAGGTAACTTATAAGATGGTTATTTGTAAAGTACCACGTAAACACTGTTAAACAAAAATTTCTGATTTAATTTTATTAATTCAAAATGACATAACTTTCCGGTACACCTAATATATTCAGTTGCTTTTATGCTCTCTTGTCGTAAATAGTACATTTATATTTGACCTGCTTAAAAACTGGAAAAGTCGTAATTGTAGATTGAGAAAAATATGCAAACCACTATTCTTCTTGCTGTCAAAGAAATAACAAGAAATGTAGTACATTCAGAATGAAGTGTTTGCAGTTTGCAAAGTCAAATAGAATCACTCTAATTATTTTTTTTTTCCTTTCAAACAAACATTCTAAAAAATATATATATTTAAAATGCAATTTTTAGTTTAAAAAGGTTTTTTTTAACTTTGCTGAAATAATAATTTTTGAAAAATTAAATTTAGAGAAATTCGATTTCTTAGCTGAAGTATTGCATATTTTTACAACAAAGCCTGTTTATCCTACCTATTGTAAGTTCCAACTTTCCATGGATTTCTATTCAATCGGTTATGTATTATATAATAGATTAATATCAAATCAATCCATTATTTATCCGTACAAATATTATCATTTGTAATCGCCTGTAGTCTTTAGAATATAAAAAAATCTTGTAAGGAGTGAGGCTTCATTCATCTGTTCGAAATCGCGCTGAGATTGTAAGCGTAAGTTGTCCATGAAACAGTGTGGTTAGTTAAGGGTAGAATGTTCATTTGATTTTCGTTCAGTCGGTGTTGATTTCGAAGGAAGTGTAAAAACTATCTGGAGTAAAGTTTTCAATGTTGAGTGATTTAACAGTGAGCAGCCCCCGTTTATCGCTATTAGAGCGATTTTGAGAGATTCAGTGTCGAGGCAAAGGGGACTACTCCTAATGTTGAGTGATTTTAGAGATCACTTGCATGTCAATAATTTCAGTTAAGTGGTTTTAAGATGAACGAAGTGACGTATCGTGTCGTCCGGAAAGTTTGTGCTGATTTTCGTAGGTGACATAAGGACAGGTCTGAATATATCAGAATGATTGAAAATAAATGACATGCGTACATATTCTAAAAGTCGGTACTTCAGGCATATTTAGAAAAAAAAATTGGTAACGATACGTTAATTGTTGTCAGTTTTATACGCCTTTGAATATGGAAGCAAACAAAGTGCATTATAGACATTTAATGCTCTTTTCTTTTACCGGAAAGGCAAAAATGCCCCACAAACGGCAAAGGAAATATGGGCTGTTTATGACGAAAGTGATGTAGCTGAAAGAACTGCGTGGAAGTGGTTTGCTAGGTTTAAAGCTGGTTCTTTCAAACTTCAAGATCAAGAACGCCTGGGTGGGCCCTCCACCGCAGACGAGTATCAGATTAAAACACTGATCGAAAATAACCCACACTATACGACACGGGAATTAACAGAAATACTAAAAATATCAGAATCCACTATCTACGAGCATTTAAATGCGTTGCGTTTCAATTTTCCTTCGAAATCGGCACGAACTTTCCGAACAACCCATTGTTTCACCAGTTAAACTATTTAAGTAAACTCCAGAAAGTCTTGAGGTTCATTTTTTGAGTGTAGTAAAGTGAACATGTCATTCCTGCTAAGGTAAATCTATGTGGTACATTTTCAAGCTTAAGAATTTATTGGTGAGTTAATTAAATTTCACACATTTTAATATTAAGCCATTTTCTATGATAAATTTAAGTAAAAAGTATAATTACGTTGAAAGTCTCCCCTCACTTTCATTTGAAACTCTAATAAATGAGTTATTATTATTATTATTATTTCTTAATACAACTAGTTATTATTGACTTTAAATATTTACACGTAGTTAAGTGGGGAGAAATCAAGGGCTTCTATTAACCCTCCCTTGCAATCTGTTAAAAACTCTTTTGATAATTAACCACTTTTCATGCGAAGAAGGTTTTAAGTACCTATTTAAAAAATCATCAAGCCGTTTCTTTCCAAGCCGCCAAGGCAGGAGATAACAGGTCGGAAAAAAAACCTGCATAGGATTTTTTACTGATTGTTTTAGAATTTTACTCTCTACATACCTCATTAAACTGTCTTGCTTTTATAAAAATGGGGGAAAAAGGTAGGAGATAACAGGTCGGAAAAAAAACCTGCATAGGATTTTTTACTGTTTCTTTTAGATTTTTACTCTCTAAAACCGAAATATATATATACATGCAAAAAAGGTTTAGTTTAATTATAAATTAAAGAACTGGTGTACAATAAATATTTAAATTTTAAAACTTCTTCACACACCATAAAATCAATACAAACACTGCCGGTTTCAAAAGGATCATGAAGTTTCAATATCGCACCTAGAGAAGTAAGGCCACGGCCTTACTTAAACAGGTGCAAAACTAGCTTGGAGATAAAAGCAAGACTCAAACGCTCAACTTAAGACGCCCACCAGCGGCCGAATAGTTCTGTGCTCACAACTGGTAGACGTAAGGTTACGTGTTTGATCTCAGATCGCGCTCGTCGGCCTAGATGTTCAGGAGTTTCCGTGGTTTTCTCCAAAACTTGAGTAAACACGGGCTAGAACCCTTAGAAAGACCTCCACGAAAGCCACTTCTCCTCAGGCCTAAAACCCTAGTGCAGCCAGTTGGCCTTATTCCCTAACCCCGGTTTGTAAGAATGCTCCTATTTCATAAGATATTTAACATTTTCCCATCCTGATTGCAGTATTCTGTGTATAATGTAGTATGGCAAATTTCCTAAAAATGGCTTTGCAGTGGGTCTAATACCCTATTAATACTTGTTGCACCAACACCTCAAATTAAGACTAAGTTTTGCTTCTGCCTCCAAAGTTGTTGCACGTGTTTTTTTGCAGCTGGAGAAAAAAGGTCATGTCCGAAACCGCTAATGTCTGTATTGATTTTATGGTGTGTAAAGAAATCTTAAAGTTTAACTATTTTTAGTTTAATTTTGATTGAAAACGTGAAATCTAGTGTTCTATTATATATTATGTATTACAAAACTATATTCAACACAATTATTTCTTACTTTAAAACAATAATTAAAATAGTGAATAAAAAAAATGCAAAATACACAGACTACCAATAAGTATTTGGACACTTTCCAATTTAGAAGTTTTGTCAAATATCTTTGGGAATCATCTGGAAACTTTGGGAGTATAAAGAACATGTTACACCACATATATTTCAGCAAAAGTTTTTTCCTAAAGAGGAAAAAGGGGACCAATAAAAAATTAAAGAAAAATCAAAACCATCGCCCTGTAAAAAGTAATGCATTAAATTCATTTTGGTTGCAGCATGTGATTATAAGGATTCTTCTAATTATCTGTACACATTTTTATGAAGCTACCACATATATTCATGAAAATATAACTGTTTCTTTAAAAAACTGAAAAAAAAAATTACCGCTTTTAATTTTATAACACGTAGGGTATTAGACCCAGTCCAAAGCCATCTTTAGGAAACTTGGAAAACAACACTGGACACAGCTCACAATCAGAATGCAAAAATGTTCAATATCTTCTGAAATATAAGCATTTTTACTAAATAATTTTTAATTACTCATGCGCAAGCTTTATAAAAATTTCATTTGCATAATTTAATAGCTGAAAGTATTGAGTTTTATATGAAAACCCTAAAAAAATATCGTGTAAATTAAAAATGTTTTGAGTTATAGAATGAACAGAATTCCAGTTTCTCTCAAAATAAAAGCTAGGGGTTTTATTATATAGGGGGTTATTATATAAGGGGTTTTGTGCACATTTTTATTTTGGTTCAATCAGTGCCCGATACTAATACAGTATTCAATGATTGTAAATAAATATTGATAAAGTCCTCTATTACCTTCTTGTTTTTTGGAGAGGGAGGGGGTGAAGAACTAAATTTGTTCATTCTATAACTCATAACTGTTTGAAATTACACGATATTTGTTAAGGGTTTTCATATAAGTAGTTCCATACTTATTGCTATTATGCAAATGAAACATTTATAATTTAAGCTTGCGCATGTGTAGTTAAAAATTATTTAGTAAAAGTGCTCCCGTTTCATAAGATATTTAAAATTTTCCCATTCTAATTGCAGTATGCTGTGTCTAATGTAGTATGCCAAGTTTCCTAAAAATGGCTTTGCACTGGGTCTATGTGTTATAATTAAGAAAAATGGCTTTTTTTTTTCAATTTTTTAAAGAAAACGTTATACCTCTATTAATATATGTGGTAGCCTCATAAAAATTTATATACGGATAATTAGAATAATTTTTATAATCAAATGCTACAGTCAAAACACATTTCAAACGTTACTTTTTACAAGGTGAGGCAAAATATTTTCATTACTTTCTCTTACCCATAAGGTAGAGAAAGTATTGTTTTTGGGTCAAATTTTCGAACGCGAGATTTTGTTATATTTACACGTTTTGAGGTCCCCTGAATACGAAAATCATGTTTTTAGCAAATGGTCTGTGTGTATGTCTGTGTGTGAGTCTGTATGTCTATGTGTGTGTCTGTCTGTTATCAGCATATCTCAAAAAAAAAAATTATCGCAGAAAGTTCAAACTTGGTATTCTAAATATGTATCATATACGGATGCTACAGTAAGCTTTTCGTTAAGATCAAGCAAATGGCTCGTGTACAGGGACAATCAAGAGAATTCTAATACATTACGTCTATGGGGAAAATTGCAGGTCAGTAGAGTTTAACGTCTATAGACTGCACTAAACCAAATGAAACGAATATATATTTTTTGTAATAGAGATAGTTAACTGGGAAAAAAAAATTTGTGTATGTAAGAGCCTCGCCTTCCCCCTGGGGGTGAAGTCCCCCCTCGAGGGGAGTAAATTTTCATGATGGGTATCTTTCAAAAGTACTCGCCAATACCTTTAAAACGAATGGTTGAACCATCGATCTGCGATAATTTAAAATAAAGTTATGGATTTTTTTTTTACTTTTAACGAAAAAAAACTTAGAAAAAAAAATCTTTTTTTTTTTTTTTATATATTGAGAATAAAATGGACTTTTTTTTTTTATTTGGTGTTATACTACTTCTATAAGATGGAAATCGTCTGCATTATCATAAAAGATATATTTTTTAAATAATAATTTTAATAAATTATTTTTTAAAAACAGAATTATTTTTTAATAACCGAATTAAATTCTATATAAATGTAGGTGCATTAATGAAACGAGGGGTTCATACAGAACTAATTATCATATAAAACCCTTCCGAAGCCTAATATGAATTGTTTAACACAGGTTTACATAACAGTACTCGTTATCTTACCTTTTAATCTGCAACCTGTATTTATAGTATTAAATTTCCGGGTAAGAGAAAGTCGTGTGAGTGACACACCAGATTATTTTTATTTTATTTTTTACTGGTCCCTTTTCCTTTTCATGAAAAAAAACTTTTGCTGAAATGTATGAGATGTAACATGTTTTTTATACCCCCAAAGTTTCAAGATAATTACTAAAGAATTTTTCTAGATACAGTAAAGCTCCTTTTATACGTCTTTCAAGGAACTGACGTAACATAGCGTATAAATGAAAAGACGTATAATCGAAATTTTAATAATAACACTTTGATTACTACAAATTGAATGACACTTGAGCAAAATTTATGGGAAAATACCAATTAATAAAGTTTTTTAAGTTAGTAAATGTATATTATATATTTTTTAAGATGATAATTAATAACTATAATAATAAATATATATATATATATATATATATAAAGTAAGAAAAGTCATACTATTAATGCATGAGTGGGTACTAATTACATATATCATATATTGAGTTATATTTCTTAAGAACTATATGAACACATTTCGGATATTAATTATATATGTTCTGTAGCTTTAATAATAAGCATATGATTTATGTCCATACAGATAGTTATTTAATAACATTAAAAGCCTTTAATATTCGTCTGATTGGCTGCTAGTCTATGAGTATTAAAAATTCTACTGTGAATTCAATTGATTCTTTGATCAGTATTCTTCTGTCTTACCTGTGTTCCTCCATTTAAGATGCTTTCTAGGAAAAATTCCGTCTTATTTAAAATGGAAAATAATGACAGGTCGAGAATTTTTGCGAATTTTAGTAAAGTGGAAAAGACGTATAACCGATATGAGCGGCGTATAAACGAAGAATTTTTGCATTAAAATGAATAGGAATGAATCGGGACTTCACTAAAAGGACGTATAAATGTAAAAGACGTATAAGCGAGAGACATATAAACGGTGCTATACTGTAATTGAAAAAATGTCTAAATTCGAAAGTGTCCAAATACTTATTGGTAGGTAGTGCAGGACAGATGAGGAGGAGAGAGGTAGTGGAAGGGGTGAAATTGAAAGCGTGTTCAGAGGGGCGTCAAAAACATCCGCGATACTTAACTTAAATTTGATCTTCCGTATATTTTATGTTGAATCAACTCGTGTCACTGATTTTATTTATATCAACCAGTTAATATTTGCTACAATATTTTATTCGTTATATTTCTTTGTATTTATATTTACAGCATAGAACAATATAACAATCAATCTCACAAGAACACATTCCACCCTTTCATGGGGAAAAAAATGAGTTTGGTGAAATATTGATAGTACTCAACAATGAAGGCGATTACTAAGCCAAATAGAACCTTTCTAAGAGTATTTAAAATCGCCTTCTGTTGTTCTAAATATTTAGAGAGCGAAAACGAGATTACTTTGCTCTACAATGAAACATCACTGTTAATGGCAGATAATGGAAGAACATTCTAGATAAATTTTGATGGGGATTAACTGCAAATTTGTGGGTCACAATATCCTAGATGTCAGCTTAATATATTTTTTGACATTGCAGGACAAAAATATTGACGCCCTTTTAATAGGATTACGTAAAACTATTTGACAGCAGACAAATGAAATTTGTAAAATGTATGCTAGTTTTCTCATATATATATATATATATTTAATGAGACTAAGTTTTCCGAAATATAATCAGCAGGTCAGCTAATTCAGTTTCACATGATAAATTTTAAGAGAAGATAAAAGATAATTAGCAGATAAAGTAAACAAAATAAATATTTTTATCTGGTATTAAGACATTATAAATTATATATATATATTTTAATTCTGGTATAAAACATGCATTTTATCTTGTGGATTATACATTGGAAATTAGAGCAATTTCATGTGGAAAAAATTTTGAATTTCGAATTTATTTTTATCTTTTATTAAATGCGTTTTATTTATTTACGTATTGAATTTTCTTGAATAAATATTTTTGTAAAAACAAATTGTTCAATACGAGTTTCACTTCGCCACTGTTTAAAATAGTGGAAATCAAATTAACCCTTAAATTAAATCGATTTTTTTTTTTTTAAGCAAAATTCAGACATTTTGTCAAAAATATATGAAAAAATTATACAGACACGACATTATTTCATTATTTAAAACATGAAAATCTGACATTGACAGATTTTAATTTAGTGCCAGATAAAATAAAATAAAATAAAATAAATAAGTAAATAAATAAAAGTTTTCTTTGATTAACGTGCTCAACCGATCACCCTGTGTATTTTTTTTTTTTTTTTTTTTAAGATCTTATTCGAATTGGAAAAGATAAAAATAAGACTATCAACATCAAAATCCCGCATCTGTTGAGGTGATATAGCAAATATTCTCCTTGTTTTTTATGTTACTTTCAATTAAAAAAAAAAAAAAAAAACATACGTCATCTAACTTCAAATAAGCTCAAAAAGCATTTCGGTGACTCGAAAGTTGTCTATAAATTTAATGTTTAAACTGACCAATAAGATGCTATTGCATTTACGATTAGTCGATGCCATTACACTTTCTAATAATCTATACAACTTGTCTAATTTGAAAGGTGCATAATAAAACCACTTTCGACCGTACATGAATATTACGTGGTAAATAAGCTGTAAAACTTCTTGGCAAATAAAGTAATTTCCAAATAAAAAGACATGCATATCATCTGTATAGAATCCTCTGGCAAAAACATTTACTTTTTTAATATATATATATATATATATATATATATATATATTAATAAAAAATGATGAAAAAAATAAATATGAAAAAAATAAATATATATAAATAAATATATATAAATATATATATATTAAATGAAAAAAATAAATATATATATATATATATATATATATATATATATATATATATATATATATTTTTTTTTTTTTTTTTTTTTTCAAATGAAATTTTTGCAATCAATAGCTCAACAAGGAAATATTAAAAATTTTAAAAATGAATTTTAGGGGGGGAAAAAAAGAACTGCTGTGAATTTTTAAATATCAAAACGGAATAAAAAAGAAATATATAAATTTGGAAAAAGTAATTCTCATAATAAAATAACATGTGGTCTGATTGTCGGCGACGAAGGAATTGTAATAGGCACAGAGAGGATTCTGAGAAAGCTAATAGGAATATCTTTTTGCACAACCACCTATTAAAGCTCAAAGAAACTAGTTTCTCGTAAATTACCAGTAGATATCCCAGTAGATCCCCACTGCTCGACATTGAAAATGCAACACCAAGAAGGAATGATAATAACAGAATGAAATTTGTTGGACACATACATTATAGTAGGAAGAACAATTGATTAAAATTTCAGGAAATTTGGAGTAATATGTACTGAGAAAAAAATACATAAAACAGCGACCTCTGTGAGCAATAACAGCACATATCTGCCTAGGCATTGAATCGAACAGTGATTGGATGACATGTACGGGTAAAGCACTTCATGAAGCTTCAACACGATGCCACAATTCATCGATCGAAGTTACTGGTGAGTGGTGGGGGCCAGTCACTTTTCAGTGAATAAACAGTCATTTTTTTGGTACGAGATCGGGAGAACGCGCTGACCAGACCAACAGTCTAACACATTCTGTATCAAAGAAGGTCCGGACAATACAAACAACTTGCGTTCGGGCATTATCTTGCTTAAATTTTGCTCTACGGAGGCCTCGAATACAGGGCAGAGGGACGGGCCTTAACTCATCAGAAATTTAATGGTCGATGTTCAGAGTGCCAGGAATACGAACATGAAGTAATCGAGACGTGTATTTGTAATCTAAAGCAAAAAAATTATAGATAACAGCACGCCATTCATCTAAAGCAGACGTAACCGATGAAACATAAAAGCAGGATAAATTTAATACAGAGATTAAATGAAGGGTTAAAAAAAAATAATAATAAAAAAAAAAACTAGAAAAAATACTTAAATAAATACTAGCTTACTAGCTTACACAGAAACAATAAGTGAATAAATAAAATCATTTACTTTCACAATAATTTTTTCAAGATGAGCATTAATATTAGAAGTTTAAATAACTTAGCAATTGAAAGTAGATGCTGAAGCAATTTAACAATTCATTAAAAATATATATGTATATTTAATTAATAAAGTCATATGAAGCTAATAATTTATATTTTTATAACTAATCAGTGTAATAAAAATCCATATTAAAATTAAAGATATTAACATTTGGTTTATATTTAAATTTAATTAATACACACATAAAAAAAGTTCTCAGTTGACAATACAGAACTGACTAACCCAAACAGCTGACTATGGAAACTTCAGTTAAAAAGTGTACTAGCTGAACTTGTCTCCAAATCAATACCCCAGACTAGGAAGATTAATATTATCAGATATAGCCGTCTTATTTGATAATATTAACCTTCCTAGTCTGGGGTATTGATTTGGAGACTAGTTCAGCTAGTACACTTTTTAACTGAAGTTTCTTAGTCAGCTGTTTGGGTTAGTCAATTCTGTATTGTCAACTGAGAACTTTTTTTTCTGTGTGATAACAATAATAAACTCCTTGCCGAAATGAACACCATGGGCTGTAATGTAAAATGTTGATATTAACTCGTAGAGAAGCGTCATCTATGTATGGAATAAAAATAATACCTTGCAATGCAGAGATTTTTCATTTTTCATTTCTTTTCTTTTTAACATAATGGTGTACAAAGCAAAGATCCTCTCCCTTTTTTTTTTTTACAATTTTTTAAGTATAATATAATATTATTTTATAATCTAGTGGATCTGTAGATCAGGAGTCTGAACGTCCTATTTGCCTCACACATTATTTAACAGATCATTTTTATTTATTCCGCATTATATTATATTATATTATATTATATTATATTATATATATATTACTAATATAAATATACACATTGATTGAACTCGTTTTACTCGCTACATAAACAGATACGTTTCTGAGGGTGCTACCGCCCCCTAAACTTCCCACAGTATCTCTCTTTCTATATCTATCTTTATATATGCGTATATTTATATATTTTCCTAGGACCAGCCTTCTATTATTTTCTTTTGACTTATAAATACTTGTACCAAATTTCATGCAAAAAGATTACATTACATATCAGAATTATTTTGTGTAACCCTGTAGACAAATTAACAACTCCATGCCTACAATTTTCCACATAAAACCCATGCTTTTAAACATTCTAATAACATTTCATTATATTTAATGGCGTGTAACCATGTTAAAATACACTTTTAAAAATACCGTCTATAGACCGTAATAGCACGAAATTCTTTTGTGTGTCACTGAAAAGAAGCAAAAGTTATTATATACACCAATGAAAAGAATTCACATAATTAATTATAACTCATTAATATTTCAATCTAATTTGATATCATTTGGATGATTAAAGAATGCCATCGGTATATCTTTGGTGTGGTTCTGTAAATAAATTATTTAGTCTACGCTATGCATTTTTCTTTTTTTTAAGTAAGCATGCTTTTAAGCATTTTTTTAGTGTGTGTTAATTCCATTATGTTGAATGCAGCATTAATGCGCTAAAAAGCGCTTAAATAAAAATTTCTCCATAAGCTCTAATGTCCCGAAATTCTTTTGCGTGTCCCTGTAAAAGAACCATAAATATTATATCCACAAGTAAAAACTATTCAACTTATTCTATATTTACCATGAATAATTGTTCGGAATTTGACATAATTTGGATGATTATGTGACATTGTCGGAACACTTTTGTAATGTCCTGTATATTAATTATGAAGCCTAAGCACACATATTTTCTACACAAAACAAGAGTTTAAACATCCCAATAATGTACGCTAACTTCTTTTTGTTGAATTGCTGAGTAACGATTTTAAAATGCATTTAAACGAAATTCACCCCATAGGCCATAACGTTATGAAAAACTTTGGTGTCTCTTTGTATACGAAAAATAAACAATACGTAGACCAAAAATTATACAGTTAGTTATTTCTATATAGTCCGTAAATATATGAACCAATTTGCAAATCAATTGGGGAATTTTTGCGGCCGCTATTGCAATACATACAAATTGTGTCCATAGACCGTAATGGTAAGAAAAACTTTGGTGTGTCACTGTTCACGCACTACAAATAGAATACACACCCAAAATTATACAACTAATTTCCAAGTTATGCATATAAGGCACGCTAAAGAGCTGAATAAATGAAATGATCGAGATTATCTAGTCTATACATTTCTAGATGGTGAAACAATATTCTGAATATTCTGAATCATTTGTATTGCGGGAAATTCTGGCTTGGTTTTCTAGAATTTGGTCATAAACCAAAATTATAGCTTCTAAACTCGCCTCTTGTATTCACGTTTATTTGCAGAGATTTTTAAATAACTTTAACCTTGATAATATAGGCAAAATCCCTAGAATTCTAACAGGGGTTTCTAGAACTCGCGACAAAGGAGACTAGAATTTATAAGGATGACATGGAACTATTTTTACTAGAGTCACAACTTAGATTCTAGATATCCGTTACAGAATTTTTTCTCAGTGTATCTAAATAAGTAATAACAAACTTATTTTTAAATATATTTACAGATTTCTATAAATGTTTTATATTTTCATACTTAATGAAGTTAGATTGAATAATAAGTTGTTGTTTTAGTAATTTTAATACATTAAATTTCTATATATTGAAGAATTCTAGTGGTTTATCGTAATCAATAGCAATTTTATAAAGAAATAAATCTAAGTCCAATGAAAACTGACTGATAATATGATTAATATTAAACTTATTAGCTAATCTGAATTCAGTGCCGTACACTGAGAAAAAAAATATACCGCCTATACTAGAATGAATAAGTGGCCATTTTCTAAATCCCTTAACTAGAAATATAGATTTCCGAGCTATGCGCATAAGGCACGCCAATAAACTGAATAGACGAAATGATCGAGAATTTCTAGTGTACATATTTCTAGACGGTGAAACAATATTCTGAATACTCTAGATATTCTGAATCATTTATATTGCGAGAAATTCTCGCTGATTTTCTAGAATTTGGTTATAAACCAAGATTATAGTTCCTAAAACCAGCCTCTTGTAGTCTCATTTATTTGCAGAGATTTTTAAGTAACTTTGCCCTCGAGAATATAGGCAAACGCCCTAGAATTCTAATAGGGGCTTCTATAACTCGCTTTACAAGGAGACTAGAATTTATAAGGATGACATGGAACTATTTTTTCTTGAGCCACAATTTAGATTCTAGATGTCAGTTACAGAATTTTTTCTCAGTGTATAGCAATACTAACATGATCAGTGGCAATATGTCCTTGGGAGGTATCGGCAAAATTTTATATTTAGTGTCATTAAAATAACACAAAGTATTTGTATTTAGTGAATTTTTTTTTAAATAGTTAAATATATATACATAGATAGATAGATATTTGATATTATATAAAACTGAAAACTGTGTGAAACAATGTGAATATCTGAGATAGTAAGAAGGAATATATATATATATATATATACATATATAAGAAACTTTTAAAACAAGTATTTATATATATGAAATTAAAATAAAAATTTTGAAGATTAAAAAAACCAGCATATATATATAAAGTAACAAAAGAAGTAAAATGCAAAAACTAAACAAATGATTAAATTGCCACGATAATCCACAACAGCCAAAACAGATTATTAAATAACCATAATAAGAATAACTATTAATGTATATACAGACATATATCTTTCTATACACATTTATTTAGAGAATAATTTTATAATATTAAATAATATCAAATGCATGGTCTATTATTATTATTTTTTTAAATATCATCATATTTATTATATTAAATTAAATTATATATTGATAAAAAAAAAAAAAAAAAAAACAGTAAAAGTAAATTTATGTTTTTTTCCCTTTTTCACACCGTGGTAATACAATCTTGTATTTTTTTTTTTTCTTTTAGTTTAAATGGTAACTGTAAACCGGGGTTAGTTTCTATTTCTATTCGCCATAGATAGTAGTAATTTACATAGATTTATCATCCCCATGTTATCCACCAACATTTTTGATGCCGAAAAAAAGTTTTGGCATGAGTCATTAGGTGGTACGAAACTCGGACTCGGCAATAGTTATAGAATATAATGTTGATGAATTTTGAAAATGCCGAAATATTGCGTTTAATTATTCTAATAAATATATGAAAGGAAATCGTATAAGTTTTGCTAAGTGAGTTATATTTGGCTAATTTATGAAAAATATAATTTTTATAATAAGTTGCTTTGTTATTATTATGAAATAAATATTGTTTTCATATTTAATAGAATACATTTTTTTTTTTTTTTTTTTTTTTTTTTTAATATATTTTAAGATTTTATATTAGTAAGTAACATAGAATTTTCAAAATTATTTTCAATATAATTAGCAGCGGCGCAGGTAAAGCCCGCTAGTTTTAATATATAAAAAAACTTAAATATTAACTAAATTAATTTATATAGCAGATAAATAAAAAATGAAATGAAAGAAAACAGAAAAATGAACTTAAAACTGTATTTGGAGTTTTTCATTCACCTGTACATAAATTATTCATAAATTTTATGACCAATACTTATTTAAATTATCCTATAATTATTAAGTTAAATAATCCGCGTGTATTCATATTCACTTGAAGAAAGACGGCCATTAGATGGTAAAATGGCCGTCTTTCCCCGAATGAAAGGAGTCCTATTTTTGCCCGCAGTGATCAATCTATGTCTTATTGCTATATCTATGATATTCATATGTTCCATGCATGTAGCTGCTAAGTATGTCTTGTACCTTATTTAAAAAAATTCCATATTTCACATCTTTTTATATTTCTTTTTGTTGATCGTGCATTGAAAGTTAAGATTCATTAGCATTATGCTCTTAACTTTACAAAGGACCATAAAATTTACCAGCACAATTCGTATAATGTTCTAGATGACGTTACGAATTCTGTAATCTTCCATTACTATATTTGGTTTCGTCTTGTTGGTCGTTACCATATTCACATTTTGCTAATTTTCTAAAAGTTTGTATTTTTATATACATTATATTTTAGAAAATTTACAAACTTAATGTTTTGTATCAGAATTTAATTTTTAAAAAGTTATCAGAATCAAAGACATATTTAGAGACTTAGAGTAAGGAAAAGTTATACGATGAAATTATGAAAATTAAAAGAATACGACTCTAGTTTGTCTCATGCAGAAATATATATTTAAAAAGGAAAAAAGTAAAATAGTTTTAAAACATTTAAAAATATACTATTTTAGATTTTAGATTAATAATTTAAGATATATTCATTCAAACCCCTCTATAAAGAGCCTTAACTAGCACGAACATTCCGTTAGCTAATGTCCTAGAATTTGATACACCAGTGCATATGTACATTTAGTATAATATGTATATTCAGTCGAAAAGGATAAAGGTTTCCTTCGTATTAGGTTTTCGGATATCACGTTCTTTATAGAGGGATTCAGATGTGTTAAACCTAAATAAACATAATTTAGTAAGCAAATTTAAAACTAATAAATGAAAAACGAAGAAAAATTTTTAATGCTGATGTTACTTTAATATGAATGGATAAAGAAACTTTAACACACGTAATTTAAGTTAGGTATTTATATAAAATCAAAAAGTTAAATTTATATAAAAGAAAAAAACATAGCTTTTCATTGCTGTTTTGTAGCCTCATCATCAGGTACAGAAAAAGTTGTTTAAAATTTAGAGGAATGATGTAATAGAAGTTGTCATATGGAGCATCACCATGCAGGGTAAATGAAGTTAAATGTTGTCTATTCAAGATGGCTGCCGCAGTAGTAGCGCTATTGCAGGAGTCATATTGAATCTACCAAAACATTGGTACTGTGTTACTTAATGGCTTCCACAGTTACGATTTTGGCTTCATGTTTTTTTCCAGACATGTCATCTACTCTTATACCATTCCTCTAAGGCTTATAATGATCAAGTATAAATGTGCTACAGTTGAAATTAGAACAAAATTTTATAAAAGTAGTTTTAACCCGTTAGTAGTCGCTAGTTGGTCGATTTGCCGCCCATCCTTCAGTGTTGCCAGATTTTTTTATTCAATAGCCACCAAACATTTTTAGAAGTAGCATTTGATATACATAAAACGCGAATAAAATCGAAGGAACGTCGATCACATCACTTCTTAAACTATTGGTGAGAGTTAAATAAAAAGTGCGCAATCTGTAATAGGTGACGCTGTCTATAGCGACTACTAACGGGTTAAATTTCAACCATATCACCTCTAGTAGCATATTTATACTTGATCTTTCAAAGCAACTTTTAAACAACACACCATGACGATTCTAAAATAGCAGGTAAAGTCTTTGTGCTTTCTACGTAATTTCATTTTTCGATTTTACATAAAGACCGTTTAACTTACATCCATTAATACGTTCTTATCCCTTCATGTCTATTCAAACGTGTTTGACATATTTCCTTTTACAAGAAATATTTGTATTATTTAATAATTAAATAGTAATAAGGGCAATTTTCTCACCAATTCATTAACTGTTTTCTTCAACTATGGAGCTTCTGAAGCAGAGGTCTTGGACTTGTTAACTGTATGTATAGAATGTGTATATTGTATTCTTGTAACTTCTTGTAACTGCATGTATAGAATGCATGTGTAGAATGGACTTGTTAACTACGTGTATTCTCAAGCAATAACAACGAACATAGAGTGTTATTCACTTAAGAATACACATAACCAACCAAATCTGTTTTCCAGTGAATTTCAATTTTCCTATAATTTCTTCAATTGGACGTCCATTGTTTTTATTCCAAGAGTCGCTGATAAAACAATTAAAGCTTCTGATGCCATAGAAAATTCTTCGCCTTTTCATACTTCATGTGCATGGTTATTCATTAAGAAAGAAAACTTCTTTTTTTACTGAAATATAAAAGAAAAAATATTTGATTTTAAATATCAATTTTAAAGTTTTAAATAAAATTATTTAAAAAAAAAAAAGAAATCATAAGCAAGTCTGATTCAAGTAGGTAGTTAAATATTCTATATCATATATATATATATATATAATATATATATATATGTGTATTCAGAAAGATATACTGCAGTTGTTCGCACACATGTAAATTTTCATCAAAAGTTGCATTAAAAAATCTGAAGGGCCTAGAGAAAAATTAAAACCAGGATATACATTTTTTTTTCTTTCTTTTTTTAAATAAAAGGACAAAAATTGGTCAGTATCATAAGTTCATTTAAAAAACAAAATAAAATCCTCCAGTGATCTTTCTAATCCAAAATGTCTATAAATTATAGACATATAACACAGTGTACTTAAATTTATCACAGTAAAAGAAACACATAACATCCCTTGAAATGTATTTTGAGGGACTTCTAGATACATTCTCTAATATATTCAAATGTTTTTGTCTGACCCTGTAAACACATAAGGAAGGCTTTCAGGCTTAAAAGTTACATATGTTTGTTTTATTTTGTTTATTATAGTCTATATATATTAAAATGTATTCATGAGTAACTATCGCAGCTGTAAGACATGAATAATTTTGAATGTTCCTGTATACGTACTAGCTGTCCGATTTCAACAAAATTTTTAAGTAACAACCCTATATGATACAGATTTAAAATACAGAGTTTCGACCTCTTCTTAGTATTTGTTCCTGAGATATACTGATAACAGACTTACAAACATACAAAACAAGCATTAAAAACTGATTTTCAGATTCAGGGACCTTGAAAACGTGTAAATATTGCAAAAAACCAGTTTAGAAAATTCGATCCAGAAACTGTACTTTCTCTATTATATGTGGCTAAAAGAGAATGCAAAAATGTATGAAAGAAATGTGGATTTGAAAACTTTTATGTGATTCTTCTATACTCATTTTTTCCTGTTAATAAATTTCAGAATTTGATTATAAATATAAAAGTACTCGCATATTTATTTTTAGAAAAATGGTCATTGTTAATAAGGAGCTCAAAATAAAATTTTAAGTTTATTCTAAGGAAGTTTTTAAATTTTCAAATTTTCTCATCAGACAACCAAAATCCATCCAATATAGTCACGTAGAACAAAATTTTCATACTACTAATTTTCATTTTTACAAACATGAATCTATAAAGTATTCTTTTTTACATAAAATGAAAATTAACGTATTTTTTCTTCTAATATGTCATGTCTTTTATTTTAATTTTAACCAACTGTTTCTAAATAATTTCAAATTCTAGACATTAATTTTAAACACTACTGTTGGTAATTTATTGTATGAGCTCTTAATAACTTAAAGATTTATATGTTGTACTTATTAAATTTCAAAATCACTCTAATCCAATACATGCACGTAATATCTGAAATTTTTAATTACATTATTTCTGTACTGATAAGTATAAAGGATTTAAGTCCAAAAATGTCGATTTTGAGTTAAGTACATAGTCAGACTCAGAAAAAAAAATTCTCTATCGATTGGTATAAAGGATGTAAATCCATGTCATTTAGTCTTTGAGAAAATCCATTGGTAAAAAAAGATTCAAGTCAGAAATTTAGTATTAATCTTTAGTATAAAATATTTCATTCAATTTTTTTCCGTTTATTAAATGAAGATTGACAATCACTGAATGGTATAAAGGTTATAAATAAACCTAATCCCTTTTTCCTAATCTATTCTTCTGATTAGCTTTCAGTTAGTTTAACATTATTTTCCGTCTCCGGAAAAATCAAACATATGGACTTGAATCCTTTATACTTATCAGTACAGATTTATACTCAGTGAAAAGCTGTGGAAAGGTACAGTAGTTTTTTAGTAATCTTGTAAAACGCCTTACAATGTTTATAGAAATTTTCCAATTTTGCGAAGAATTAATGTCCGAGGTCTATTTCATGATTGGATCAAGGGAGTTAGGATAAATTCTGGCAAGTTGAACAAAACTATGGAATTGGTATCTAGCTTGGTGAAGAAATTGTCTTCTGGAAAGGTACTCTATGGGGTATGTTGGAGGATTTCATGGATGGCGAAGTTTTGGAAAATTATTTGGCTGGAGCGGATTTTGAATGTTTCGTTATGAAGATATGCAAATTGGTTCTCTGGTGATAGTATTTAATCAAACACAAAGCCAAGGCCAGTTGAATATTGAGAATACTGAGAGGTGTCTGACCTCTAACAAAACTAAAACGCTAATGAAGGTAATATGTTCGTTTTATTTTCGCTACTAGCTAAGTGCTTTAAAGTTAGTTTTATTATAAAAATCAAGTAATAGTGTGTAGTCCTTCCCTCTTACATTGAAGCCAATAAATTCTTATTTTAAATTTAAAGAGAAGCATTGTCTTTACTTTCGTTATATTCCCAGAAAGAAAATATCAAGGAGGTTAGCGGAAATAAATGTAAGCTGAACCTCACAATGTAAGCTGTTTTTCTCGAAGGTTTCAGTTGAAATTTCAGAATATTTCTCTACACATTTTAAAAACACTTAAAAATAAAACTATTTGGATTATTATAATACATAAATGTAAATATATTAATTGTATACAAGTATGTTAAATTGTTTCAAATCACACATAATATTGAAAAGTGTAAGAAATAATTATGAGCTTTTTATTTTTTTCCGGAGAAAAGATAGCTATATAGGTAATTCAGGTAATTCTCTAACTAACACCTTTTTATTTGTTACCCTTCTTCTTTCTCAAAAAAAAAAAAAAAAAAAAAAAAAATTAAAAGTGCATTTATAATTCAGAAAACAGTCTATTTTTCTGTATTTCTGTAAGTTCTCATTTACATTATATAGAAAGTAATATTAATAATAAAACAATTATTTATGTGTTTGTCTGGGACATTATAAAGTATAACCATTTTTTTATTTTATTTCTTTATTTAATTTTCTTTATTTTTTGTTCAAATCTTACAAATTCATCACATTTTTAAAATTATTTGTTTAGCAGAAATGACTTTTCCCAAATTTATCAATATTTATATTTGACAACATGTTATTCATTTAAAAAATAGATAACATTGTAAAAGTATAATAAGTAAGTAACGTAAAAAACTAAAATAGAAATCTGTTGCTTTTAGTAAGTTTTTTAACTATATTTTTAATAATAAAAAAAATTAAAAGAGAAAAATTAGAAACCTGAACTAGAAATAAACATCCACTTTAAAAAATAAGGGGAGGGGGGGGGAATAAGCACATCTCATTTACAAATAAGCTCTTTGAATAATTTAACCTATCTTGTTTCGCTTTCACTTCTTAAGCTCATTAATACAACTCTTTATGTCTATTTGAGGTTGGTTTGTCTGTTTAGTTTTTGTTCTAAAAAATAAAATAAAATAAAATAAAAAATAAAATAAAAAATGCTTTCTAACTTTGTTGGCTGATTTTGTTCCTTTATTATGTATTTGTTTTTAGAATTTAGTGTTTTCTCAGAAATGCACAAACTAATTCCTTGGCTGTTTAAAATGACTCGATTCAGTAAGAAATATTTTAGACATTTAAATTTAGTTCACTCTAATTGTACTATTCAAAAAATGTTATAAAAAGCACACAAACACGTGTATAGGTAATTGTTTATATTTTAGGTCAAGGTAGCTATTTTCAATTAGTTGTCCTTTGTAGTTTTCGAGTTTCATTCACATCAGAAAGTCGCAATGCAAATTAAAAGAAGTACAGGCAGATGATTACTACTTAATGATGTAGCATTATACAGGGCTAAGAGATTTTTTTATTAAATTTGTGGACAAATATGGCGGCATCCCCGAATTTCGTGGACAAAAAAATTAAATCACTTTAAATTGTAAAATTTTAGTAATTTTTATCTATGAACTACCTAAAAGAACTTATTTCAGTTTATTTATTATACATGTAATAAATTATTATAATAAAATATTAATAACCTTATAACCAGCGTCCCAAAATGCGTTTTTTTTTTTTTTTTTTTTTTTTTTTTTTTTTTTTTTTTTTTGCGGGGGGGGGGGGGAGGGACGAGGGTAGTTTTCGATAATTGTCTTCTATATTCCAGGACGTCTAGTCACCCTACATTATAGAATTCATTTATTTCATCTATAGATAGGCTGAGCATACGTCCTCGAATCTCCGGGACAGTCCTGGAAAACTACCTTCGTCCCCAAAAAATTACGATGCATTTGGGAACGCTGGTTATAAAGTTAGTAATGTTTTATTATAATAATTTATTTTATGTATAATAAATAAACTGAAATAAGTTCTTTTAAGTGCTTTATACATAAAAATTACTAAAATTTTAAAATTTAAGGTGATTTAATTATTTATTTATTTTTTGTCCTCAAATTCAATGAAAAAAATATGGTCACTCTATCCATAGATACAGTAATTTATATAGATGTAATACCTCCATGTTCTCGACCAGAAATTTTTGATTCCGAAAGAAACTTGTGCCATCAGCCCTTTGAGTGGTTGAAACAGCAATAGAATTCTATAGAAAATTTTGGTAAATTTTTGAAATACCAAAATCTTGTGTTGAAGAAAATTAGTTAATGGTAAAGCAATATCTTTTCATTGGTATGTTATATTTCACATATCGTTGTGTATCTGAAATATTTTTCGAATTTGAGTAAAATATAATTTTTATTATCAGTAGTTTTGTTGTTAATATTATGTAAACACTATTATATTATATTTCAGTAGAATTTTATATTTCTTAAGACTATCTTATCCTTCCATTTTTAAACTGTAAATGAAAAGTATTTACTACATAAAAACTGTTATATTTGGTAAAGCTCAAATTTTTTTATCAGATTTCTTTTTTTTTTATTATTATTATCTAAAACCAATTAGAATTCCTATTGGGGGGCATAGTGATTAGATATAGAGAAAGGCAAGACTGAGTACTAGATAAGTTTTGTTATTAAGAAAATATTTTCATTTTAATTGCTTAATTAAACTATAGAATGTTTTATAATTGAGATATTAACAAAAATTAATAATAATAACTTAAAAATCTTTATAGTCAGTTTTTAAATTTGATTAGCGCGCTAAGCAAGAAAATTTAGGCAAGAACTGATACATTTTATTCAATTTCTAAAACCTTGGAAGTTAGGAAATTTTAATTTTTATATTAGTTCGCCGAATAACAATATGCTTCACGCATATTTATAATTATCTGCAAAAGTGCTATATAGAAAAAATATTGTTTATACATATAACTTGTACACAATCCTGGGTTATAATATTATTTTAAAAAATTGTTTAATAACATGTTCTTTCATTTCACAATTGAAAATGTGGTATAGTTAACATGGAATTTAGTTTTTTTTTTTTTTTTTTTTTTTTTTTTTTTTTCTTAATGTTAATGATTATGTTCTTTTGCAAAATAAAGTTATGACACATACAGTTTTCTTAAAATAAAGACTTGTATAAATACGAAAGATTAAAAATAATTTTTGAACAGAAATTTTAATTCGAATGTTTGAATTAACACAAGTATAAAAGATAGTAGTAAAGTAAAAAAAAAAAAAATATATATATATATATGAGTTTCATGACAAAGTTATATCGCTTTTATGCGACTGTAGAATTATTTTTTCGTTTTACTTTATGAATATATTACATGCATCACCATTTCAAAACATTTAATATTTAAATGTGACAAAAAATTATTCGAAACATATATACGTTTTAAAATTTTCCACAAATTATAAGATAAACTCAAATTTTCTATACTGAAATTAAATTTTGAAATTCTTTTTCTTCTAATTCTTTTTTTTAATTGCTATTTTATCAAAAATTTCCACACAGCAGCATTGATTTAAAATTATATAAATATTCTGGCTTTGAACTTTATCGACATCTTAAAAAAAATTATCCTCGAATTATTTAAAAATAAACTAATCTTTATCATAAATGAGATTAGTTTTAAAAAATGTTTCGCCTTTTCATTATAAATTTATAAAGATGTGCGATATTTTTACTTTAATGAACAAATTGTTATTTGGAT
Organism: Salticus scenicus; assembly: GCA_963930645.1. NCBI lineage: Eukaryota > Metazoa > Arthropoda > Arachnida > Araneae > Salticidae > Salticus > Salticus scenicus. Next base: position 324,141,909 of record OZ005653.1, on the reverse strand, counting down.
GATCGAAATTAAAAACACATTTCTCTTATTTATTTTAATACCTTTGTTCTGAAATTAACATACATTATTCGTTTGCACAAAATTATTATTTTTATAGAATATTGTATAAACGTTAATGATTGTTTTACAAAGCCACACGAAAATATTCTTGTGTATTAGAAGGTATAATAGGAAATTGATGTAAGTCCATTCTCAGTTGCGTTATGGTTTTTTTTTTTTTTTTTTTTTTTTCTTCTTTTTTTTTCGCACAACATAACGAAATTAATAATCATCATTATTATATGCATTTTTTGTAGAATAAAGTAAAATGAGAGAATTTATTCACTTACAGGAACCCACAAGATTCTTCATATCCGTTATGCGAATATAAGTGAAAATTGCTCAATAAAAAATTTTAGTGTTACGGCGATTTTTTTTTAATACACATACTATTTTTTCGTAGGTGGCATTATAAGCTTAACTTATTTTAACGTATTTATTCACTTAAAGAAACCCACAAGATTCTTCATATCCGTTATGCGAATATAAGTGAAAATTGCTCAATAAAAAATTTTAGTGTTACGGCGATTTTTTGTTAATACACATACTATTTTTTCGTAGGTGGCATTATAAGCTTAACTTATTTAGTTAATTTTCAGTAGCATATTAGCTCTAAATTATGTAGGCACCAAGCTATGTCGGGTAAGTGCACCAGTGATTGACACTTTTAGAGCAGTCTCTGATGTTTTTAATGTTCTAGTCATCAGAAAATATTTTTAGAAACTTTAAGTTAGTACATATGGTATGAAAGACATTCAGAACCACATATATGTTAAAATATATACATTTGATAACTTTTTTTTTTCCTTTAAATGAATTTTTATTCGACACCCACTCAATGTTCCAGTCATTAACAATGCTAGGTTTTCCTTTTATCAGTAATTGGCCCCCTATTTTCCGGTGTTTGACGCTGCTAGTTATTCATTTTACCAGTTATTAGCACCCTATGCTCCAGTGTTTGACATAAAAAGTTAACATTCTTATATGTAAAATACATGATTTTCTTATTTTTCTTATTTATTAATTATTATTTTGGGATAGATGTCAATTACTGGAGCATGCTAGTCACTGGAGCACCTACCCTACGTTAATTTAGGACACCAAAATAAACAAATAACGCATGAAAAAGCTTGACATTCTCTTCGAGCTATTTCACACACAGAACTAATGTATCAGAATAAATTTGTGTGGGTCTGTAAAAACAAAATATAGAGAGTAAGGAGGGATGGGACAGTTTTAACAAAAATATTTCTTAAAAACTGATTTTTACTAGTACAAAACTTAGTTTCAGATAAACAACTTGAAATATTTTAACATCTCTTAAAAATATAAATTTGATGGTAATTACTAAAATATTAGTTTTTTAAGCCAATTAACATAGTTATAAAAATGTCCCATCCCACCCTTATATGAGGGAGGAATGGGATTTGTTTTTAAAGCTGAAATAAATACATGATAAATAGACATACAGTGGATCACTTATGTATGTAAGGTTAACTAAGTTCTAATAACATCTATTTTATCTAACATTATAATTTAAAATACCACATTAAATAAAAAATTCCCAATGCTCGATTAGTTCCATCTTTTTTTACTTTCTCTTCTAGCAGAGAAAGTATTGTTTTTTAGTTCAAATATTCAAAATTAAGTTTTAGTTATATTTACATGTTTTGTGGTTCCCTGAATATGAAAATGACGTTTTTAGTGATTAGTCTGTGTGTGTTATCAGCATATCTCAAGAACAAACATTAACAGGAAATCCGAACTTTATATTCTAAATGTGTATCATATAGAGATGCTACATTATTTTTTTTTTTTTTATTTAGATCAAAAAAATGGTTCTTGTAAAAGACATCCAACAGAATTAAATTACATTATGTCTGGATATAAGAAATGTCCACTTCCATCGCTTATCGTTATACTATCACACTTTACAATGTGAAACTTAAAATTAACGTAAAATCTTAAATGTATCGCGTAGCATGTCTGCAACATGCATAAAAATTGTGTTTTGGTGGTAGTTATTGGAATTAATTACATAATTAACTACTTGTTTCTTACGACAAGTATTTGAGCTGACTTAACCTTGTTTTTCTTTGTTCATGTAAGTGTGCTCTGTTTAGACACTCTTAGTATTGAGTGAGACACAGTATAATTAAGCGATGGTTGTGAAAATATCAGCGAAATTTACGGTAGGTACAGTTTAACATCTATAGACTGCACAAAACAAAATTAAATGAACATATATTTCTTTTGTATGCATAAAAGCATGTTTTGTATAGATTATGGTACATAAATCATTCACCATTCGTTTGCAGGGCTACACAAAAGGTCTAGAATATAATGGGACTATATCTGAAAATTACTGGAAGTGCATTTCAAGTGATGATGTGTTTCTGTTTTATTAATTTAGAATTATATTTAAACACACTATGCGGTTTGTACATAATTTATATAAAACATACATAGCTACCAATAATTAAGCAAAATCATTCTTTTTTAATTTATTGTAACTGTTAAATGTAATTTCTTTAGTATATTTTACCATGTCCAGGAAAACTGCTCAGGAATGAAAATTAATTCCTCATACTTACATGGCAAATAAAGTATTTTTAAAAGTTAAAAGGGTAAGCAAAAGCCGTGTGAGTGCCACATCAACTATTTTCCATGATTTGTTTTGGGCATTTACTCTTCCCTTTATTCATTTAGTTGCCTCTTGATATTCTCTATTTAAGGAATATAAGAATCTTCATTCTTCCTTCTTTTCTTACATGTCCCATCCCTCCCTGAGCTGCCCTGTCCCATCCCTCCCTTTTCATAATTTTTCAAAAAAAAAAAAAAAAAAACTTATTTTTAGGCGCATGCTACTTTTAGGCTTAATTTAGCTAATAATTTATAAAAGTTATATTATTAGGTATATAAAATATGAAAAGCAATTATGCTAACATCAGTGAGTGACGTTGAAAACTTGCCTTGAAAATTAATTATTTACTTTTAGTGTTATAAAATATTTTTGTTTTTTGTTTTTTGTTACATAAACTCGCATAATTCTCCAACTAAAATGATACATAGAAACAAACATGGGGCTATAGTTACTTCACCTGGTGGAAGAGTTAGAAATTAAAAACAATGTCTATTTTAAGAATAATTCTAGGTGTCCCATCTCTCCTAATGATCCATCACTTCCTGCTCTTCCCTAAATAATTTCCATATCATATTTTATGTAAAACATAATTTTCTGTATATGAAGTATGTCAATTTCATGTACACTGTAAAAGAAGAAGCTGTTAAAAGTACAGCTAAAATCTAGCAGCTGGGGTGCCAGTATTTCTCCGTCAAATATACAGGACAAAACTGTACTTTTAACAAAAACCCTGTTTAGTTTACAGGATTCCTGTGTAAAATATATGTCAGTGATACAATTGTACGGTTTTAAACTGTATATTTGACGGAGAAATACTGACACCCCAGCTGCCAGATTTTTCCTGTACTTTTAACGTTTTTTTTTTTTTTTTTTTTTTTTTTTTGCAATGTAGTTTAGTGCAATTTAAATATGTTAAACTATAACTATCAAAATTTCGTCCGTAAACGTAATGTATCTGAATTTCCATGTGTACACGTAAGACTTGCTCGATTTCGATAAATTTCGAGTAACATCTCCATATGATAACAGATTTAAAATATCGAGTTCATATTTGTTCTTCATATACGCTGATAACAGACTCACAGGCAACTAGAGATAAACACAGACACATTTAAAGTCCAACCTCTTTCTGTTTCACTGGATCTCAAAGCGTCTAAATATATCAAAATCTTAATTTCGAAAAATTTACCAATATTTTCTCTACTATATTTGCGAAAGAGAAAGTAATAGACAAATTTATTAGTACATGATTAAATTTTTAATTTGGAAGTTACAGTATTAAAGCTATTTTATTATTTTTTTTAAAAATAGTTTATTTCTCAAATCTACTGATATACACCGATAGATAATCAAATAAACATTTTTTTTTTTAGTGTGTGTGTGTGTAAATAAGTAATTTTTGTCTGTTGAGGGTTTGTAAAGGGGCTGCCGCCCTTCTCAAACCCTCTTTTAAATGATAGAGCTACATTTATAAAATCTTTAAGGTTGTTGTCAAATTTGAAAATTTATTTAAAATTATTCAAATTTCACGGAATTTTTTCCCTGACCATTTTTAAAAATTAAGTTTGAGCAGTCCTATATATTAACAAACTGCATACGCATCACAAAACGAGCTTTAATTTAGTATAATAATGATAATAATAAACCATATACCACAACTTGAAAAGCACTTCAAACAATTTTCAGCTACAAGCCTAATATTAACAAATTCTTTTGTGTGGTCCTATATACATATAGTGAATGTGTTTGTATCGTATGTTATAAGGAAACACGCTGCTGTACATATAAACATCATCAGATATTTATTTCACCAAACGAATCTTTTCAGATTAGTATTTTAAACAGTGAACTTCAAAATGAATTAAGCACATTATTGTACGAGTGGCTAGAATGTAACGAAGTACAATCAGAAATGTAATAGTCTATACTATATAAATAAAGCAAAGAGTTTGTCGGTGGAACACATCCGGGAGGACCACTCCTGTTTTTGATTGCTCTACATTTAACTACTTTGGTGATGAAAGTTGGCCACTTTTTTTAGTAAAAACTGACGAATTTTTTAAAAAGATACTACATAGATGTTATACTTTTTAAAAGAGCTCTAAAAACTGTTAATTTTTTGTGAGGACACTAAGTTATTAGATTTAAAGATATTAAGTTGCAAAGTTCAACAACGCGATATCATTCGATTACTTTTATCTTAAAATAACAGTCTAATATTAAACAAAAAACAGTCTAATATTAAAGAGAAATAAATAACTTTTATAAAAATTATCAGTTTCGAAGTTTTAAAAGCTGCAATTTTTAAATTACAGCGTACTTATTTCTCATACATAATCCGTTAAATTTGTAAACAATTGTTGATTCATTCTTGAGATCCGGTGAGTTAGGCAGCCAGGACATTAACTGGAATTCAGCATCATGTTCCTGGAACCGCTCCAACACAATTCGAGACTTGTGACACGGTGCGTTGTCCTGTTGGAACATTCCATTTCCATTTGAGAAGACAGACGCCATTTAAGGGAGCAACTGATCCGCAATGATGTTCAGATACTCCATAGCGTTCATGGTCTGCTCTAACACAACCACGGGTCCAAGAGACGCCCAAGAGAACGTCCCCCAAAGTATAATACCGCCACCACCGGCCTGTGTATGACTTGCTATACATTGAGGAAGCAACCGTTCGCCTGGAAGACATCGTATCCTGACACGGTCATCGGCTTGATGAATGACAAACTGTGATTCATCTGACCAGGCAACTCTTTTCCACTGATCCATGATCCAGTCACGATGTTCCCGGGCCCAGCGTAGGCGTAGTTGGCGATGACGCTTGGTCAGCAGAGGCACATGAGTGGGACGTCTGCAGTGTCCGCTGAACAGTGTGCTCCGATACAATTCCACTGTCCCTGCGTTGTATTGGGCTGTCAGCTAAGCCACTGTCTGGCTCCGGTTTTGCTTCACCAAGCGGGAAAATCTCCGACTACCTTTTCCTTTGATAACGTGTGGACGTCCAACACCATGTCGTCTACTTCTGGTTTCACCGTCATTCATCCACTTTGCATAAGTACTAACAACTATACAGTCGGTAACAAAAGTGTCCGAACACTAGCAAAAATTCCTATGTAAAAAAAATACACTTAATAAAGTTTTGTTAAATAAATCCTTGTCGAATCCTGCTCTTAGTCAGTCTGAAAACAGGATTCGACAAGGATTTATTTAACAAAACTTTATTAAGTGTACTTTTTTTACATAGGAATTTTTGCTAGTGTTCGGAGACTTTTGTTACCGACTGTAGATCGCGAACAACCCGCGAGTCGTGCAGTTTCGTAAATGCTTGTTCCGAGCTTTCGAGCCATTACAATCTGCCCTCTTTCCAAGCCGCTTAGATCCACAGCCTTTCCTATCACACATAAAAGTAAGCGAAAGAATTATACTTCAAACTCTCCAGCAGCAGTTAAATACAACTTCTACCTGATCATGTACCTTCCACGCCATCCAGGCGAGTTCATTGCAAAATGTAAGGGGTGGTCATAATGTTTTGGCTCTTGAGTGTATATTTCATTTAACAAACCTAATATGATTCAATTTTTGATAAATAAATGAAAATATAAGCTTTTATACGTAATCTTTAATGGTGCAAATCGAAGTTCCAAATCCCCTATAAGAACTATTTACGTGAAAAATGTGAATTTTAGCAGTATAACTTACTCAATTATCTTATAGTTTTCTAAAATGAGTATCAGTTTAATGTTTTTAAACAAGTAAAATTGTCAATAAAATGTCATTTACCAGTAATTAAAAATAAATGTTATGCTATGGTAATTAATATAAAAGCCTTTTAATGGAGGAGAAGCAAAATGATGTATGTGTTGCGTTTCTAAAAAAAAAAAAAAAAAAAAACTAAAAAAAAACTAAAATATAAAACACGTTTCAGGCATTTTTCTCAATAATCATGTTTTGTCAAAATATCCAGCATGAGTATAGAAGCCTTGCACGATATTCTTCGCGTAAGATATGCTATTACAATAATTACATGTCGGATAACTGCAGGCTATTTCAATGATTGAGTCTAGAGAAATAAGAACGTTTAAGCATAAAGTGATAATGGTTAAGCAAGAAATTGTTTATGATAATTTCATTAAATCCCAAAGATTATATTCCCTACGGAATAATTTATGATTATGTAATGCATCTGAGTTATATAAAATCGATCGAAAGATTATGTGCTCAGAAGTATTACTAAAGATTAATAAATCAATTTGAGCATTTACGGAAAGGTTATAAGAGAAATATGCTGCATATATTAACAAAAAGACTGCTAAAGAAAAACTAGTATGTTGTGGCCACCACAAGACTTGCTTCTATATATTTTCCTATACAAATTCACTCAGTAACAATATTAAAAAAAAAAAAAAAAAAAAAGAAATACGATTTTCTTCCAAAGTTTTTTTTTCGTTAAAAGTAAAAAAAATCGATAACTTTGTTTTAAATTATCACATATTTATAGTTCAACCATTCGTTTTAAAGGTATTGACGAGACCTTTCGAAAGATACCCATCTTGAAAATTTACTCTCCTCGAGGAGGGACGTGCCCCCCAGGGGGGGTGGCGAGGCTCCTACACATACAAAAAATTTTTCACAGTTGACTATCTTTATTATAAATAATTCTTGTATATTTTATAATGATTACTGAAAAATAATTCTCTTTATGCACATTTATACAAAATTTTGTCCTATGTCACCATGTTAAAAATTTAGAAAAAGCGGGATGGCAACGCAACCTGTAAGAGAATTTTTACCAAAAGTTGATAGGAACTAATTTATGTCAAGGTGCAACTACATACCAATTGGTATGAAATTCTGTGCAGTAGTTCCTGAGATACAGTTGCCACAAAATTTTGTCACACACACACAGACTGACAGACAGACAGACATTTTAAAAAAATGGCCAAGTCGTATTCTACAGTTCTCAAAACGTGTAAATCCATCAAAAACCCGAGGTCGAAAATCTTTACGAATCCAATACTTTCTTTTTTTGAATATAGAAGAAAGTAATAACATTCCAGGAAAAATAATTCACTGTCAATTACAAGAAATAATGTGATATTACAGAGTATTCAAAAATCTTATTAATGGATATAATTCTTTACATATCAGTCTTTGACATAAGTAACAAATTACAAAGATGCGAAAAATAAAAAAGGGGAAGGGGGTAAAGAGTTTTATAAAATCGACCAAAAATTTCAGAGGATTCATTTCAAAAATTGCAAAACTGTCCATTCAAATATATTCCCATCTCCAATAGATAACATGCGCCTTATTTCTAATCAGGTGATGTTCAAAATTTAAACGTTCTATGATAAAAACTCCTAGATATATGTTTAAACTTGTTGTCGTTGCATTAGTCACAATTAAAATGTAATTTTTTTTTTTTTTTTTTTTTTTAAATAATAATAAAAAATAAAAAATAAAAACGAAAAGAAAAGAAAGAAAAATAAAAAGAAAAAAGAAAATCTTAATTTTTATATAACCTCTGAAATTCAATTTACCCGTATTGTTTTTTCCATCAAAGACTTTATGTCGAGATATTAGAAAATTGTTTAAGTCAGTTTCTTAATTACTCATAGCTCTGAGATTTTTTTTAGAAGAAAATTCTGAAATTTTGAAAGTCTCATTAAAGCACGGGGTATATTTTACTAATTAAACTTTTTTTGTATGGTAGCCATATAAAAATTTAGATTCTGTATTAAATTTAAATCCCCTAACACTTTTAATTGTTTTCACAAAATTCTGTACAATGTTCTGCTCAACTTAGAAATTTATAAAAAGTGTCTGAAATTAATATTCAAATAGCAAAAGCGGATATGAAATCTTTTCTGACACACTGTATGTAAAAAATATTTGAAATATATACTGTAACTCCTTAAGAGGGCATACCACCATGCAATAGAAATTTGTCCTTTCAGAGAGGGGGTCTTTTAATGGAGGAGGTTCAGTAAATGTTAATTCTAGCAACACATCTGTAAATCAAATGACTTTAATTATTTAAATTTACATTTTTTATCTATATAAATTTGGAATAATCATTAATAGTAGTTGTTTGAATTTTGAAAGTTTTTGGCAATAATTTTGTTTATCAAAATAAGTAAATAAAACAAAATAAAAATTATTTTCCAGTAAAATATTGTTTAGCTTACGAATATTTGTGAGTAGAAACAAAGTCCACATTGATCTATTAATTCCTACTAAATCTTTCTAGCAGAAAATAGCAATTTTAGTTTTTAATATATTTTTATCTTAAGTAGAATTAATATTTTTGTCATCAATTTAAAAAGTCATTGGATTTAAATGCATTATTTAAATAATAATGGGACACAAAATTCCATTTCCCAAGCTTGATTATCCTCTGAAGTGGAAACATTTAGAAATATGAAGTCTTTCTTTTTTTTTTTCTTTTTCACACAGATAGGTGAACAATGGTCAGTCCAGGAAACAATAACTTTATCTAAAATATCAATATCAACACAACATTAAAAACTCCAATGTAAAAATTGTTAAGGGCAGACTGCAGTTTCGGTAGCGTAAAGTGTACTGTCATCACTGCAGAGTGACGAAGAGGATTGTTGCTCATATATATATATATATAGGTAGGGAAGCAGATTATAGAGTCGGAGTAGCAACCAATAGGTATTTAGGAAATTGGATCTGTTAGCCAATAGGAATTTGGGATGAAGAAAACTATGTAAAAATTAAGAATATGTGGATTTTATGCAATTTTTCCAACAATCCGAGAGATAGGGTACAGCAAAATCGCAATTAATGATATTTTTATGATTTTTATAGGTATGGAAAGCTTCTAGAAAATCGAGTTCATGTAAGTGTTTAGGCTGACAGAATATTTTAACTGAATTAAAGTTGAAATTATGGTTATTTTCCCAACAATGCTTAGCAATGGCCGATTTTTTAGTTTCTTGTTTCTGAATATAACACATGTGTTCTTTAAGGCGAAACTTAAGTTTACGTTTTGTTTGATCAATATATGATTGTCCACATTGACAAGCGATACTATATATACCCCAAGAGTTGTGTGCATGAATGAAATCTTTTAATATAGAAAGGGCTAATTTTTTTATGGGTGAGAAAATTATTTTAAAGTTATATTGTTTTAGAACTTTAGCAATGACAAAGCTAGACTTAGGGAAAAATGGCAAAACAATACTGATGCTGAAGGAGGACTTAGACGTAGAAGTACGAGAAATATCCGGATTTTGTAATTTAAAAAGAGCTTTATCAATAATGGAAGGGTTGTAACCCTCTGTCAATAGCAACTTAAGAATGGAGGGATATTTATTCTAATAACCTTATCTGCTCTTGAAAAATGTGAGCCCTAAGTGAGGCACACACATCTGCATGATGAGATATAATTATGGAGGTAAAGTAGGAGGTAAATTATGTAAGTAATCCTAGAGGGAAAATTCGGGGTCAGGAAAAAACTGGCTCTTAAATGGAGATGCATTTTTAGAGAGATTTTACAGTATTGTGTTATTCAATATGGTGATAACATATACTAAGAATAAAACAAAAATTGTCATGTATAAAATTTTATATTGAAATTATATGGTAATTAATACATTTGATGAATACATAAACACACCCATGTAAACGTTACATTTCAATCAAATATTATATCAAAAAGAAAAGATAAGCATGCTCTTTTTAATAGTCAAATTTGTTTGTTTATTTATTGATAACATATACATCAGATTTGTATGCTTGACTCGTAGTCCGCTTATTGTGAAGTCTACATTGAAATTAAAATCTCAAATTTATAAACATAAAAAACAATAAAAATTTCACGGATTGTAAATTACAAGATATGTAGAAACAGCTTCATTTAAGAAGACTTCAAAATCCATCAATAAAATTTGAAAAACCAGTTTATTCCCAATTCATGCATAGAAAATCAGGATGATTTTTGAATAGATCTTTTAATTACAGATAAGCTTCATATTTCTTTTCTACTTTTTGTTCGTTTGTTGGTTTTTTTTATCTGTCAAATTTTGTTTGGATTTAGTACAAAAATGAATCGTGCGTTTTAAACTATTTTCGCAAGTAAAACCCAAAAAAATTGCAGAAACAATTTATATTAGGTCGTTGCAAAAGTTCGTGCGGACGCGGATCATTTTATTGCCTCCAAAGACGAGAGCTTCTATCGCCGTGGTATACATTTGTTACCCGAAAAATGGGCAAAGGTTGTAGAAAGTAATGGAGAGTATTTTGATTAAAAATTGTCATTTAATTTGATGTATTTTTATGAAATGAAGCAATAAAAAACCGCACGAATTTATGCAAATACCTAATATAAATACACAGTTCTTATGAATGTACTTGACTTCATCTAAATTATGAGAATAAATTGTTATCAGAAGCCCACTGAGAAAAAATTCTGTAACTGACATCTAGAATCTAGATTGTGGCTCTAGTAAAAATAGTTCCATGCCATCCTTACAAATTCTAGACCCCCTTTGAAAGCGAGTTCTAAAAGCCCCTATTAGAATTCTCGAGCGTTTATCGATATTATAGATATCAAACTTATTTAAAAATTTCAGCAAATAAACGTGAATACATGAGGCATGTTATAGCAACTATAATTTTGGTTTATGACCCAATTCTAGAAAATCAAGCGAGAATTTCTCGCAGTGCAATGGATTAAGAATATTCAGAACATTCAGAATATTGTTTCACTATCTAGAAATGAATAGACTAAAAATTCTCGATCATTTCGTCGATTCAGCTTATTGGTGTGCCTTATACGCATAGCTCGGAAATCTATATTTCTAGTTTAGGGATTTAGAAAATGGCCACTTCTTAGTTTATTATTATTATTATTATTATTATTATTATTATTATTATTATTATTTTATTATTATTATTTTACAATACACACAATTACTGAATTGTGTTTTTTTTTTTTTTTTTTTTTTTTTTTTATTACTGAATAGTGTGTATATAAGATTTTTTTTCATTATGAAGACGAGCTTTTGTGCGCCGTACCTTTAATACAATCTGGGTAGGATCAAGTACCGAAAAAATATAGAAAGTAGTATCGAAATAGTAGTATCGAAAAAATATAGAAAAATATATAACTTAGAAACGTAAAAATACTCCTATGCATAGAATTGTTTCTATGTTATGCTTCATCCATCAACACACCTGAAAAACAAAGTGACAAAGATTTCAAGTAGTGGGAAATCACATTTGATTTTTCGATAATAATGCACCAGAGGAAACTTTCTTGTTTTATTCCCTAACTTCGAACACCTATGAAAATTTTCCCTGGCATAAGAATTCTTTATTTCAACTGACTTTGAAAGTTTCTTACCGAAGCTGTCGCCCCCAATTTGTTTCACAATTTCGCTCCGGAAACTTTCGCAGGAAATTCGCGGTGAGCTTCACGATCGATTACCGCGGATAAATTCATCCGGACTTGCCGGCAGATCTGCGGCGTAGATAACTTTACTCGTAATCGCTTCTCCGGATAATGTATTTCCGCATCTATTTTTAATGTAGCGAATTAAGATTATAATGATAAAACTTTATTTTTTATTACAAAAAAAGTTTACTCAAAATTAAAAACACAAGGGATTTCTCATCCCCCCCCCCCTTTTAGTTACTAAATTGAACTCCTTTTATGAAAGTTAAATAACATTTAATGTATAGTTTATTAAGTTATACATACATACATGCATATGTATATATATATATATATATATATATATATATATATATATATATATATATATATATATATATATATATATATATATATATATATACAGGTATTATTATATTTTTTTAATTGTTTAAATTTATCATTTTAAAGAAACAAACAAAGCTTAACAAGCATTTTTGTTTTTAATTAGATATCGTTTTCTTTCATACTTATTATAATATTGTAACACAGATAACATGATTATTTTTTATGAATCCAGAATGTCATGATTTGTCATTTTTTTTTTCCATGTAACTCGGCGGTGAGTATTTTATTTACCGTGACTAAAACTTAACAATTTGAAGATAAGATTTTTCTGAAAGATAACACATAGAATTTTAATCTTTTAGAATGCCTATTTCTCACGTAACTAAAATACGTCACTTTGCATATTATATATATACATATAAAATGAGAAAATAAATATATCTTGATCATCCATTTTATATGAACTTTTAGAGAATTTAAACTTTAAAATTTTCCTTCTAGTGTTAAAGTCCCACCAGTGGCCGAGCTGTTCTGCGCTGAAAGCTAATAGATGGAAAGGGTCGGGTTCGATCCTCACGAATGAAGACCCCCACGGTCGGCATTCCCCACAGCCGTAGGACCAGGCCCCTAGTGTAGACAGTTGGCCTTAATCTGACCACCACTACCACCTTCCAATGTTAAATGATTTCAGCATATTTAGTCGTCTACCGATAATAAGAATAAAGAATTCATGCTCACTTTTCCCACTTAGGGAAGAAACTTTAGAAAATAAAACTGCGAAAACTTATACAATAATCTATTTTATAACCTTAAAATATATTTCGCAAAATACCACAGACGATATATGATATCACATAACATACTATTATTTTATACCTATTTTGTAAAAAAGTTTAAATTTCAATGTGTGTTTGGAATTTTATGAAGTAATATACCAAAGTACGCCAGGGGTATTATTTGTTTGTACAGTTGGTCTAGCATTAGTCAGAAATTTTAACATAAAAATTATGATAAAGGACTGAAAGAGTTTTTAAAAATTTAAAAATTATTAGATTTATTCAGAAAAATCAGTAATGAAGATGAGCGGTGAATGCTATTAGAGAACTTTTATTTCCAAGACAACATTCGGCCTACATTATCAACATTCTCATTTAGGAGTCTCTTTCCTATACACTTAAACTAAATTTAATGAATGATAGCTTAGATGATTAAATTATATTTAATCATTAGCTTATTCAACGCACTGTGTTGCGTAAATTTTAAATTTTACAAATTATCATTATCATATAACATATGTATATGATGATCTGTTGAAAAATGGATATAAATTCAGAATACTTAAAGTTGCAAGCAGACGCGGTCCTCAATAAAAATTTTCTGTCAAATGGAATCTTCGATATAGGAAACTTTTGTAGATTAACTCTACAAGGCTCAATTTTTTTTTAGTGCGCGACAAAAATATATAGGTTGTAATTAGTGATCAGAAGATAGGGAAAACTTATAAAAATAAAAATAAAACCATATTTTACGGAAAAATCAACTTTTTAGCTAAATGTACCGTATGTGGAACATACATAAAAATATGATTTACTAATACGTTTACTATTGTAATGTAAAAAAACAACAACTTACCTCTGCAAAATATACACTTCGTTATAACACACAGTATTTTTTTTTTTTTTTTCGAATCAAAACTGTTCAATAACTATTCTTTTTTAATTTTTGAATTCAGACAAACGACTAACGTATCACTTTCATGCAAATTTCACACTGTGTGGACTATAACAAAAACACGAACGACATCTTTAGGTAAAGATTCGTATTACTACATGGCTAAATGTCAGTAGCTTCTATCAAGATGTCAAGAGATGTCGCTACTAATAGTTTTATAGCTATAGGAACGATTAAAGTCGGTGTTCCATACATCGAACTGGGTGCCTTGTAGGGTTAAAATGTGTGAAACCCATCTCATAAAGGGAAACATTTACATCATCAGATTTTTTTTTTTTTTTTTTTTTAAGCGTATATGAAACTACAAATTTCTGTAATTTGTTCCCTCAGGAACATATTACCTAGCATCGCTGATAGCCAAATTCTATGTTATTCTATTGGGATGGGATTGCGCCATAAAAAAAACCCCAATCAACCAACCAACCTATAGGGATGGGATATTTGTTTATAGAATTACTCATTATCGATTTATTTATTTTTTATTGTTTGTTTGCTTGTTTGTTCGTTAATTCAGTTTTTACATTCGGAAAATTTTCAACTGGTGCTCGTTTTTTAAAAAAGGTTTTTTTTTTTTGTTTTGTACATATATATATATATATATATATATATATATATATCTTATTTTTGAGTTTAAAAATTAGAAAAAGAAAAAGAAATGAAAAAAGCTCATTTTTTCGCATTGTTTAGCCGTAAAAAGGAATATTAAAAATTTAAAAAATCAATTTTTAGAAAACGTGTACCAGTATAAAGGCTGTGAATTTCCTGAATATGAAAACAGAATTTAAAAAATAAATAAATAAATGAAAATCCTTTTATTATCAGGCAATTCAATTAATATACACATAAAGCTACGTATGATTGGCTGGCAGTATGCCAACCTTCCAGGAAAATACGGAAGCTATAATTAACTAGTGCACCCAGAATTAAGAACTTTACTATTTTTAAAATCAAGAACATGATTAGGATAGAATGAATTGCAATTTCATAACCTTTCATCGCTAGCGTCAGAATGCCAGGCCATTGACGTTCATTTTAAAATTGTGATTAACACTCTAAAATTGCAACTCATTCAATTCAAACTAATCATGATCTTGATTTTAAAAATATTAATGTTCTTAACTCTGGATGCACTAATTATAGCTTCCGCTTTTTCCTGGAAAGTTGGCATACTGCTCGCCAGCCATCCGCATTTTACGATTATTTCTTTGAGTATGTACTTACGCATTTATAATGTGCTGCTTTTACACTATAATAAAGAAATTCTGTTGAACTTTGAAATGTTATTTTAAATTGTTTTTGTGTATATTAATGTGTATATTATTTGAATGTCTTGTAATTAAAAAAAATATTATTATTTTTAATTATTGAATATTAAGGAGACGGTATGGTGTTTGTGTACAATGAATTAGGTAACACATTTCTTTCAACAAATTTACCCACAAAACAACATGGTTTCTGCACGACCGCGAGGACAGGTAATGTACGCTTTTAAAAGGAAGGTAATTTTTTCAAGCAATATAATTATTAACGTAAAAAGTACATTTAAATTGAAACATTTCACTTCATCTTTTCTTGAAGAATTTTTAAACTGCAACGAAAAATGATTGAAAATACTTATATTTTCGAAAAATTCCTAGCACATGTTAACAAGATCGTAACTTTAAATGATCTAATCTCTCGATCCAGGTAATAAAATAGCAGTAAACAATAATTCTAGAAGAATAATAACTAAAAAAAAGTCTATCAGCTTATTAAAATAATTGCTCATTTTTAATTAAATCTCGAAGAGATTGGAACGCTGTAGTACACCATTACTTTACTTCAGAGTAAGTAAACATCAGGGAACGCAATTAACAATTAAAACACAAAAGAAGAGACGTTTTATAATCCTTCCCTCTGCGGAAAATGGTGCTGCGACATCCAACCTATCACCTGACATTATCGAGCAGTTTTTGTTGTAAAGTTGGCTAATACATTCTGAGCGTTGTTTAGAAAAATTGCTTACGCGTTTCATCTCATAGTGGCAGCCAGTATCATTTCGAAAGCTAAAACATAATGGAAAATAAATATATTCTTTATGTACTTATACTTTAAATATGAAAATGTACTGTAGTTTGAATTAATTATCTGTTTGAGAATTTTGAAAAGCAATGAATAAACTATTAAAACATATCAAGATTTTAATTACTGATATTTTAATAAGAACAATTTGTATTATTTTTCAAAGGCTTTCAGTTAAACTATATCATAAAAATTAGATTATATTTATCAACCCTTGTTTCAAGAATGATCTAATATTTACGATTGACATTGTGATTTATTTTATTGATATTGCAAACAAGATGATAATTATAAAAATCTTTTTGAGTCATCATAAATTGCGAAAACTGATGATTTTGTAATTTATGGTGTCTTTTAACAACTTTATACATACTTACATATATACATAATATACAGTACTCATCGCTTATTAAAATCACATTCGTTCTGAGGCAAAGTGATTTTATAAAGCGGCTGAGTTTTATATACGGCGAACGTTCCTGTACTCAAGAAAAAAGTATTACTTCCCTGAATTTAGAAAGAAATTTCAAAAGGTATCGAATAATAGAATTAATTTAAAATATTAATTAAGTTTTGACAAATAATTAATTAATTGTTCCTTCAAAATAAGTAAATTAAACACATTCCAAGTTCCGATATGTTTTCCTTCGAGGAAAATCATCATTACTTGCCAAAAGTTCACGCTTTTCTTTTAAATTTAAAATCTTTCCATTTAAACCTCTTGCTTTTTAGTTATTTCAGAATAAGAACTAAAAATTATCTTTTAATAATTAAAAATTTTAAAAAATATATCACTTGTGATCCAAACAAAATTTGTAATTTATTACCAAGTTTCAAAGGATACATTCCTTGAAATTGTTACTAAAACACGTGTTGGGGCGTATTTAATTTGTAAGTATGCTTTAAATGTAAAATTTTCGACAAAAGGAGATAACGGAGAGATTGCTGAATTCTCTTTTTTTTTATTTCACAAATAAAAAGTCACAGTGTAAATACAAATTTTCTTAGCGTGCATAAATGACATTTTTGCTGCTGAAGAGATATTTTCAATTTTATTAACCGGCGGTGCTGATTTTATTAAGCAGCGGTTTAAAAATTAATTTGTATTGATTTGATTCCGGTCCTGGTAATTTGATCAGAATAAATGGCTGATTTTATTAAATAGCGAATTTATTAAGCGGCGGTTACTGTATATACATACACTTTCAACGACATATGCACTATCTACCAATAAGTATTTGGACACTTTCGATAGACGTTTTGTCCAATATCTAGACAAATTCTTTAACAATCATCTTGAAAGTTTAATACCTTAAAAAACATGTTATGCCTCATACATTTCAGCAAACGTTTTGTCCTGAAGAGGAGAAGGGAACCAGTAAAAAATTAAACAAAAGTCAAAATGCTTTGGATCGTCCTGTAAAAAATTAATACTTTAAATGCGTTTTGGATATAGCATGTGATTATGAGGATTCTGCTAATTATCTGTGTAATTTTTTATGACGCTACCACATATATTCATGCAAATAAAACGGTTTGTATAAAAAATTGCAAAATAAATTGCAGCTTTTTAAATTTTAACGCGTAGGGTATTTGAACCAGTGCAAAACCATTTTTAGTAAACTTTGTGTATTACATTAGACACAGCATGCTGTAATCAGAATACAAAATAATTTTTTCTTTACTTTAACCCGTTAACGCCAGAATTAATTTTGTAAAATATTATTAGCTGATTATTTCACTTCTAAATTAATATAAACAACTGACAGTAAAATATATTAACTTAAACAATTCTTCTGATAGTTTTCAATTTAAAGCTTATCCTCATTTATTGACGTTTAGTGTTCTAGCGTGAAAACTTCGAAATAGAAAAACATTGAAGTAACAGATTCATTTCCTATTATATATGTTGACAAAGATCTCGGAAGTAAAGTGTTATAATATATAATATTATTCAACTTGATTTAAGTTAGTATACCTGAGCAAAAAGTAAATATATGTGCGACGAACGAAAAATCATAAAATTACTATCCAAATTATGAAATAATAAATTAGGCACATAAAACTTTCAGGGATCATTTAGAGTGACGCTATAAACTGTCACTAAAAAGCAGAAATCATTCCAAGAAACTACAAAAAATATACGTGCCATTTTATTAGCTGTCCTCAAATGAGGACACTGGGCGCTAACGGGTTAAAATAGAAAATTATTTTTTAAAAAATTCAAGAGTGCTTTGTCACTGCGCGCAGGATTACCTCAATTACAATTGCCTTAATCGTTATAATTTTTACATTAAATGAAACCAAACATTTAAATTAAGAATCTCAAATGAAAGGTTTTAATTATTTTAGTAATACGGAGTTTCATTAATAATTAAATTTGAAACATGAAATTATCATTAAAAATATTATCTTTCCACAATCATAATTCTTTTTATTTATTTATTTATTTATTTATTTATTGAACAGAACTTCTTATTTTTAGTTCATTTTATTCATTATGTCAAAATGTATGGTTGAGAAAAATTTTAAGTGCATATTTGAAGTACTTTTTGAAATACCATGCGTGGAGTGAGAAGTCACCCTTGGATTTTTTTTTTTTTTTTTTTTTTTTAATAATCTGCAATAAAATAATTTTCTGTTTTAACGTAAACCAAAATAATATTTTTAATCCATAGAGTAATATCATACAGGTTAACACACATACCAAAAAAAAAAAAAAAAAAAAAAAATTGTACATACATTCATTCATTTTTTTTTTTTTTTTTTTTTTTTAAATCTGAAAGTTGATTGAAAATGTCTTCATTTAAAAAAATTTAAAAGTAATCTGTCCCCCTAAATATCTTAACAAATTTTCATTTGCACAATTTATAGCCAAAAGTATTGAACCACTTATATAAAAACCCCAAAGAAATATCGTATGAAATCAAAAAGTTATGATAGATAGAATGAATAGAAGTTTAGTTCCTTTCAAAATAAAAGCTACACTCTATAAAGGGTTTTACTCACATTTTTATTTTATTTCAATCAATGCCCAATGGTAATGCAGCGTTCACTGATTTCAAATAAATATTGATAAAACCCCTTATAATCTTCCTTCTTTTTTTTTTTTTTTTTGAGAAAACTGAAATGTTGTTGATTTTATCTCTCATAACTTTTTGAATTTACACGATATTTGTTTGGGGTTTTCATATAAGTAACTCAGTACCATTGGCTATTGGATTATGCAAATGAAATTTTTTAAAAGCTTGCGCATGCGTAGTAAAAAATAATTCAGTAAAAGTGCTCATATTTCGTAAGATATTTAAGATTTTTGTATTCTGATTGCAGTTTGTTTTGTATAAAGTAATACGCCAAGATTCCTAAAAATGACTTTGCACTGGGTCAAATACCTTACATGCTATAATTTTTAAAATTACATTTTTTTTTTTTTTTTTTTTTTTTTTTTTTTTAAGAAACCGTTATATTTGCATGAATATATGTGATATCGTCATAAAAATTTACACAAATAATTACAAGAATCTTCATAATCACATGCTATAACCAAAATGCATTTAAAGCAATACTTTTTAAAGGGTGATCGAAAACATTTTGATTTTTGTTTAATTTTTTACTGCTTTTCTTTGATTCTCTTAATTTTTAGGACAGAACTTTTTCTGCAATATACGAGGTATAACATGTTCTTTGTGCTCCCGAAGTTTCAAGATGATTCCTAAAAAACTTTTCTAGACGTTTGACAAAACGCCTAAATTCGAAAGTTTCCAAATATTCATTGGTAGATAGTGTATATGTAATATTTCATCAATATAATGCTCAAAAACTAGGAAGCAAGCATAACCATGATAGTATTTATTAAGAGTTTAAATAAGCTATTTAAAAAACTTTTAAAACCCAATTTCTCAATATATGTTATCCCATAAATCTTTCCGAAGTTAGAATAAAATTTAATTTGCGAAAAAAAATAATAATAATAATAATAAAATAATAATAATAATAATAACTTTTTTTGTTTATTAGCCGAAATTCATGAAATTTGAACTGCAAGTAGGTCTTGTATTGTACAGGCTGTATATTAATTTTTGTGTTCGTGAGAAAAAATTTGATAACTGCAATTTTTAACCCCACTTCAAAAACTTGTGACTTAATGAGTAGCAGATTTTTTCTTTTCTTTCCAAACGGTGTCCAGGCAATCGTCTGCTGTTGCCATCTAATTTTAATACTTTAGTTAATATTAAAAAATCTAATTGTCCGATCGAAGCCTTGGTCCAATCGATAAGTTGTATCCATTGGATTAAGAAAAATCGCCCATTTCATTTGGTACCTAATTTGTAAGAATATGATTGATATTTCTAATTTTATTTTTAATTTTCTAATTTATTTTTCCATTTTTTCTAGTGTGACATTCACAAACAAACTTATCTACCTACCATTTCAGGTGAAAGCGAGTACATAAGAATTTGAGGGAGACAACATATGCAATACATTGAAAAAAGTCTAATATGATTAATATATGATGAAAAAGTAAAAAATTGTGAATTTCCAAAAAATATCCATAACGTAGTCAGGGGGCACTTATAGCTGTAGAGTGTGAAATTTTTTCTGTAGCGAACGCTTTTCAAATAAATATACATTGTAAGTTGATACTTATTGTGTCTAAATTAAATATTTTAGCTCACAAACACTTATTTTTAGTTCATTTAACACCAAAAAATATATAATCGAATGTAAAAACATTTTTATGAATATATATATCTATATATATATACAGGAATAAGTTAACAAATGAAATGAAATAAAACCCCAAAACACACAGAAGTCTTCCTCAGGGAGGCTCTTCCGTGTAGGGGTTAAAGAGAAGTTTCTGAATGGATAGTAGCAATTAGCTAATAACTATCCTTAGCCCCCAACTTCTCACCAAACAGAAAACCACCTTTAACAGAATAGAAATCTAACAGATCTGAAATAGATCGAAAGAGGAAAATACTGAAACATTTGGTTAAACGTTAAGATGTAACAGTTAATTTGCAAGGATTTTAAGAGTTATTTTTAAATCACAATCATTATTGCATAAAATGCGAATTATTTTAAACTGTGCATGAAAGGGACAAAAGATTAGTAAAGATATCCTACTGTCCTGTTGTTCTTTAAACTTTTATTTTAATTTCATATACATAAATATTTGTTTTAAAAGTTTCTTATTTAATAAAAACATTGTTTAGCTAAGCATCTTTTAGCGCTAGGTTTCTCTGTTTTACGTTTTATTATAATAATCTTTAATTTTATATCATTTTATATCGTACACATATTCGCTTTAAAAAATTTTCATTCATATATATATATATATAATTTATTATGAATGTGTTATCTATGTATTACAAGAAAGATCTAACTTTTTAAAAAAGTATTCAGATAATTTTTCAAATTATGAAAGACACAACATTCACGTTAGCGTATAAAATTAAATATTGGGTATAAAACGACGACGTTTTAGCTACCTGGATATTCATGACATGCAAACATTACTAGGTTAAAAAATCTTCCATGTTTCGATTTTTATCTGTCTATATACCTATATATTCGTATAATAAAATACCATAGCAAAATTACTAAACAGTTTAACATATTTGTATACAGCTTTATATAAAATTAATCTATAGGTACAAATACAGTAGGTATAGTGTCTGATATTCCAATAACATAAATGGTATATCAGGCTTATGAATATAAATAAACCCTTTTAATTTTTTAAACTATTTCATTAAATATATATATATATATACATATATCATATTTCGAAAATAATTTCGTTTTCAAATTTCAAGTATTTGGAAAATCATAGATACTTTTTAATCATGGAATTTAATTTAAAAAGAAGAAAAATAATTATTTCATTTAAAAATTGACTGAAAATAAAAACATTATCAAACTTCTCTTATGTAGTAATTCACCATTTAGTTATTTATTATTCTAATTTATTGAGTTAAGAACGTATAAATAACTTCTAAAATCGACATCAAAAATCACTCTGCAGAAAAAGAAAAAACAAGTGAGAGATTTAACTGTAAACATGTCACGAATAGAATAAAAACTTGGGTAAATCTAGATTCTCAAAAGAATAAAGAAAATAATCTTCAGAAAATCCTACTCGATAAAATTAAAGGTCTCTTTTAATTAACTCCCTGGGGCGAGATTGGAAATTTCAATAACCCGTCTATTATGCATGGGAACGAGGATAAACTTTGGGGCATGCAATTAACAGTAAGAAAAGAAACGAGAAATTGTTAATCTCCCTCTCTTAGAACAACAAAGGTGTAATACTCAACCTATCACCTGTCATGATTCTGTATTTTTTGCTTGGTATGTAATACCTTGGGTGTATTATTAAAAATTTTGTACCAGATTTATTAAATAAATAGACAACAGCATAATTTTCTAATGATTCGAGATTGTTGAATAAAAAATAAAGAAAGAAAGAATTGTGATTCAAACTCCCTTGAAAATTTTAATATAACGACAACTTTTGATTCGGGGTGAAGAAATACATACTAAGCAAAAGAAGGAATTTTTTTCGTATATATATATATAAATCTTACGCATGATGTAGTTGTTCTAAGTAATTATTTTCCTTTTAATAGTTCCAGTACGTTTAAAAAGTATTAAGATTTTTAAAGGTTTGAAGGCAAAGCATTTGACGAAAAATACCAATTCATTAATTTGCCCTTCTTAAGAAAATTCGAGCCAGCAAATTAAGAAAAGAATACTACCAATACATTTTGACTGCTACAAAAATGTGTTGATTTGAGAAGCGAAGTATATTAATGAATATTAAAGTGCTCACATCTGAAAATATATCTTTTAAAATGATGATAAAAATAAAGACGTTTGGTATCACAATTTCCAGAAGCGTAAATGAAAGTATAAATCAGGTTTTTGAATAAATATAAGCCCTCTTAACTTAAAAATAATAGTAATAATAATAATTTCTTATTTGTAGTTCACAATTAAAATATTATTTTATTTTCACAAATTATTTAGTTAGTTATCCGTTTAATCACTCCAGTGACTCTAGAATACCAATGTAGAATGATTGTACTCGATCTATCTTTTCAGTTAATTTTCACTTTAACATCTTAAGTCTCTTAAATAATGCGAAAAACTTTCGCATAATTTGCGTTTTGCTTTTATTTATTTTTTTTTTTTTCTATTCGTTTACCTTAAATCTGGCAGAAATTTCCAACTTTTAAAAGTCAAGAGGTTTTCAACGTCTCTGTGTTACTTGTGTTACATGCTTTATTCCTTTTCTCATAATCCATATTTATAAAAACGTAAGTCACACTTACGAAAATTTCTTTTTAGCCAAACCAGCCATGTTGCTTTCAGAATTACATTGTTTTTATCAAACCTATTTTGCTGTTATTTTTCTTATGATATTGTTCTGCAATTTCTTTTCTTGACATACAGGGTGATTATATTTAAAGTTACGATTTGAAGAACGCTATAATTTTAAAACTACCCATCAGAGCGATTCGATATTCTACCAGAGCAATCGTGAGGCAATAAAATTTCGTTTGGCAAAAGAAAAGAAAAATAAAGTTCCAAAATGTTCTGTTAATTATCCGTAAAGTATTTGTTTCGTGAAGCTCCTCTTTTTCCCTTTTCACTATGACTGTTTCCGCTGTAAATACGTATTCTTGTCTTTTAATTAAAAAAAAAAAATTAGTAAACCCTCAAAGTTTATTGTTTCTATCTATTCCATTGTGTTGCTAACAACATTACTGTGTTTAATGAGTCCATTTAGGCGTTCCCTGACATTACCCTGACATCGCCATCTATAGGAACATGTTGGAACTGCTTTTTTCCTCCTCCAAACAAAATTTCATTGCCTCACGACTACTTTGGTAAAAGATCAAATCGCTCTGATGGGTAGTTTTAAAATTATAGCACTTTGGAATAGTAACTTTAATTATAATCACTCTGTGCTTCAAGATATACTTAAGTTTGCAAACCTTCAATGTTTATGTTGCTTTAAACAACGTATTTTCCTTTCTGCGTGCAAATAAATTAAACAAGAATTTTGTCTTTTCTGAATTCATGTTAATTCAGGCTTTTCTGGTATCATCAATTCCAATTATTAGAGATATTGCTGACAATTACAATGCCACGAGCAATTCAAACAATATTTTAGCTTCCCCTGATTTGTGTGACTTCTTTAATTTACCAATATATTTTCATTCAAACATTTCTATTACTCATCAGTAAAACATTTTAAATGACATAGTGTAACCAAATCCGATTCCCTCTCAAAATTTTCTTTTTAACTAAACAAATGCTTGCTAATTAATCTTTAAATGATTCTGATATAAGTTTTATCCCTACTTATGTCCTCCAAAGATATTACAAGTACAGAACTCTAGAAAAAACGAAATTCCCCATCGCAATCAGAAAAGACTAGAGAGCCTTTATATAGAGAGAGATACCAATATATATACGCACACACTGTAAAAAATATGTCCTATTTGCTGCCAGAAATTCTCTGTAATTTGAGAAAATACGATCTAACAACGTAATTTTTTCGTGAACTATGCGTATTTTCTCAAATTACAGAGTACTTCTGGCAGTAAGTAGGACATATTTTTTACAGTGTATATATGGTGAAATTCACGCTACAGCGTATGCCCGTAACAGATTTTTTTTCTTTTTTTTTTTTAACCAAAGAACATTTCTTGATTGAGTATCAACAACAATAAATTCATAGACAACATTGTTTTTTTTTTTTTTTTTTTTTTTTTTTAGTAATCCTTATTTTTAGCTATAGCTTTCAGAGAGAACAATGTTTTCAATCCATTAACAACTGGATGATATAAAAAAAAAGAACAGTCCAACCAAACGGAAGCTGACTATATATATATATATATATACATTAAAGTTGTTGTTACACATTATAATTTCATTTAACAAAATATGTGGTAAAAAAATTCCAAAATTTTCAAAATGCGGCATGAATTCCGGAAAAAAAAAAAAAAAAAAAAACTAGAAACAAATGACAGTCTTTACATCCTGATATCATATAATGGCTTAATTTGACGATGAATATGAATTTGTATTAATAGTTCATAATTAAATTGCAAAATATGTCATTTTTGTCAATTTTTAATTTTTTTAAGCCTTACTAGCGACCCTAAACCTTGTTTTAAAATTTTGAAATTTTTGTGTAAGAACATAGAACATACATAGAACAAAATAAGTGGGTGCTCCATACAATTTTTTAAATGTTAATTTTTAAGGACCACCCTTATATATATATATATATATATTCGATTGACTTCCTACATGAACAGAAACATTACGGAAGGAGGCTGCCGCCCCCTCAACCCCCCCCCCCCGCTGTATTACTCTTTCTATAACTATCTGTATATATGTGTGTATATATATATGTGTGTATCCCTAATAACTGATAGTCTTGTATTAATACCCTGTAATTCATAAAAGCTTGTTCCAAATTTGATGCAAAATGATTACATGACATATCGTAATAATTTTGGGTAACCCTATAAATGAATCACCAATTCTACGCCCACACATTTTCACAGAAAAAACATGCCTTTAAAATTGTAATAAAATTTCATTATATTTAATGGGTGTAAACATGTTAAAATACATTTTTAAGAAATACCGACTATAGACCGTAATAGTACGAAATTCTTTTATGTCTCTCGGAAAAAGGACCACAGTAATCATATACACTTAAAAAGAATACACCTATTAAATTAATTATAATTCATTAATATTTGAGTCTAATTTGACATCGTTTGGGTGATTACAGAGTGTCATCCGAATACTTTTGTGTGGTCCTGTAAATAAATCATTTAGCCTATACATATCTCTTTTTTTGGAATAAAAATGCTTTTATACATCTTTATAATGTATGATAATTCCATTATGTTCAATGTAGCATAAACGCATTAAAATGCGCTTAAATAAAAATTTGTCTCTAGCCGATAATGTCATGAAATTCTTTTGTGTGCCTCTGTAAAGGAACCATTAACACTGTATACCTCATTAAAAACTATTCAACTTATTCTACGTTTTTCATGAACAATTGTTCGAAAATTGGCATAAATTGGATGATAACATGATATTGTCAGAACACTTTTGTAAAGTCCTGTATACTAATTCGGAAGCCTAAGAGCACATATTTTCTGCAGAAAACAAAAGTTTAAGCATCTCAGTAATTTACGCCAATTTCATTTTGTTGATTGCAAACTAATGATGTTAAAATGCGTTAAACGGAATTCACCCCATATGCCGTAATGATAAGAATTTTGGCGTGTCCTTGTACACAATGCATAATCAATATACACATAAAAATGCATACAACTATTTCTATACAGAGACTGAACGTGTGTGTTAATTTGCAAGTGAATCGGAGGAATTTTGCGGCCGCTATGGCGGTACATACAAATTCTGTCTATAGGCCATAATGATAAGATATTTTTGGTGTGTACCTGTACACGAACTACAAATGAAATAATCACCCAAAAATACACCCGTGTGGCTGACGAACATGTGCACCAAGTTGCAAGTCAACAGCGTAATTTTTTCGGCCGATATCACGGTACATACAAATTCTTCAAATAGGCCGTAATGATAAGAAAAACTTTGGAGTGTCCCTGTACTTGAATTACAAATGAAATACATACTCAAAATTATACAGATAATTCCGTGGGGCTCGTGAACAAGTGTACCAAATTGCAAGTGAATAACGTGATTTTTGAGGCCGCTATCGTGGTACATACAAATTCTTCCCATTGGTCATAATGAAAAGAAAAACTTTGTTGTCTATGTACGCGAACTAAAATGGAATACACACCAAAAACTATATAGCTGATTCCGTGGGGCGCTTGAACAAATTGCAAGTCAATGGCTTGATTTTAGCGGCCGCTATCGCGAGACAAACAGAATCAGACACACAGACAGAACTCAAAAACTTTTTTAGGCTTAACAGGGAGGCCTCCACTGACGTTTCGGCAATAAAAATTACATTTGCATAATTTAATAACAAAAAGTATTGAGCTATTTATATGAAAACCCCAAACAAATATCGTGTAAATTCAAAATTTATGAGAGATGGAATGAACTGAATTTCAGTTCTTTTCAAAGTAAAAGTGAAACTATAAAGGGTTTTACTCATGTTTTTATTTTGATCCAATCAAATACACACAGTATTCACTGACTATATAAAAAAATATTGATAAAAAACCCTATTATCTTCTTCTTTTTTTGAGAGGAACTTAAATTCGTTTCATTCTATTTCTTGTAACTTTTTGAATTTACACGATATTTGTTTGAGGATTTCATGTAAGTAGCTCAATACTTCTGGCTATTAAATTATGCAAGTAAAATTTTTATAACGCTTGCGCATGCTTAGCTGAAAATCATTTAGTAAAAATGTTCATATTTCTTAAGATATTTAACATTTTTGCATTCTGTTTGCAGTATACAGTGTGTTTATTGTAGTGCGCCAAGTTTCTTAAAAAAGACTTTGCACTGGGTCTAATACCTTAAGTGTTATAATTAAAAAATGTGGTACTTTTTTTTTTTTTTTTTTTTTTTTTTGTAATTTTTTAAAGAGACCATTATATCTCCATGAATATATGTGGTAACATCATACAAATTTATGCATATATTTAAAAGCATCCTCATAATCACATACTACAGCAAAAACGCATTTCCTGCCTTACTTTTTACAGGATAATCCAAGACATTTTGATTTTTCTTTAATTTTTTAAGTGGTTTTCTTTTTCTCTTCAGAATAGATCTTTTGCTGAAATATACGAGGTATAACATGTTCTTCGTACATATAAAGTTTCAAGAATCTCAAGAACTTTCAAGAAGAGTTTCCTAAAGAATTTTTCTAGATATTTGACAAAAGGTCTAAATCTGAAAATTTCGAAATACTCATTGGTACAGTCGATAACAAAAGTCTCCGAACACTAGCAAAAATATAAAAAAAAAAGTACACTTAATACAGTTTTGTTAAATAAATCCTTGTCGAATCCTGTTATTAGACTGACTAAGAACAGGATTCGACAAGGATTTATTTAACAAAACTATATTGTGTACTTTTTTAACATAGGAATTTTTGCTAGTGTTCGGAGACTTTTGTTACCGACTGCAGATAATGAATTACTAAAGAAAAAACTAATACGTTGAGGGCATCAGAAAACGTTCTTCCATACTTTTCTACACAAATTCAGAACAAACGATTTGTTGAAAATATTATTTATTAAAAAAAATTCTCATGATGGCTGTAAATGATTTTAATTTCAGAGATGTATAATAATAAATGTCGAAAGAAAATCAATTTTGTGCTCTATAGATAAATGCTGTTTTATTTTATTTTACTTATTTATTTATTTGTTGTTAAACCGAAAAGAATTGCTAAATTTGTTTTAAATTATCTTACAAGGAAACATTCAAAAGGTGTCGTCTTCAAAAAATATTGAAAAAAAATATATGTGATTCTACTTTTTCCAAAACACCAGAAAGTGAAAAAATTATCGGCTGAAATGAATTACAGCGACCACAAAAAATTATCAAAATTAAGCCTATTTGGCGATTTCAGATTGTTAGGCGATTGATTTTGAGTACTTGGCGGAGAAACAAAATACGGTTCTGTTTGTACACGGCAATCTCGGTGCTAGCGAACTGAACGCCTGACAGCGCTAAATCGCCAAACATGCTTAATTTTGATAATTTTTTGCGGTCGCTGTAATTCATTTCAACCGATAATTTTTTCACTTTCTGGTGTTTTATGAAGAGTAGAATCACATATTTTTTTTTCAATATTTTTTGAAGACGACACCTTTTGAATGTTTCCTTGTTAGATCTATGGTTCAGGTATTCCCTTTAATAGTACTGAAGGGCTCTTTCGAAAGATACTTGAAAATTGAACTTGAAAAGTCATACATACACCACTGGTGGGATGCGATGATCCTACATATACAAAAAATTTTCCTAGTTCACTTTCACTATTATAAAAAAAATATTTTCACTTTCCAATGATCAGGTAAAAATAATTCTCATTGCGCAGATTTAATCAATATTTTGTGCTATATTACCACATTAAAAATTGATAAAACGCTGTCAAACACTGGCATCTGTTCGGCCAATTTGATGGCATTGGCCAATGTCATCTGTTGGGCATTCTGCACCAAATGTTCATGGGCTCTAATTCATGCTAAGATGCGATTGAATATCAATTCGTATGAAATTCTGTGCATTATTTCTTAAACTGGAGCTGTTACAAAATTTTGTGTAACAGCTCCAAACAGAAAAGCATTTTCTAAATAATAATATTATAGTTTTAAAAAATTAAAGAACACGCTTTTATAGAAATGTGAACTAAAAAGCACAAAATATCTATCTTAATATTAAAATGCAGGGTAAGAGAAAATCGGGTGAGTGACACACCATAATATTTACATACATTTACATCTTTAATTAAAATTACTTAGAATTAAACAAAAACCATTTTTTTAAAAAATGGCCCCTGACTGGGCCCGAACGCTAGACCTTTAGGTTCGTAGCGCGGCGCCTTACCTCGCAGCCACAGTGGTCACGTAAGTAAAGTCTTTTCTTACAATATAGATTTTTTGTTTGCTCCCAGAGCGGTTACAAACATACATACAAACATACATACAAACATACAAACAAACATACATACAAGCATACATACATACAGGTGAAGCTAATAAAAGCGTATTAAAAACAGTCAAATCGTGGTCTAGATATCTCAAAATGTGTACAATATAGATAATCGGAAGCCGAAAATTTTTATTACCAATATTTTCTTTTATTAAATACAGAGGAAAGTAAACAAAGCTGATCAGCAGCAATTCAGTAATAAAAGTCCCTGATGAGGCTTTGGAATGTCAAACATAACATGCATACATATTTAAGTCTATATATGTGTATGAATTGAATTAAATCATTTATTGTCCTTAAATTAATATTCGTTTGTGATAAAATTAATTACGTTCTATCTTACTACATCCTTTGAGAAAAAAAAATCTTCATTTCCCTTTCCTCAAGCTTCTCTTTCTCTTAGTATAATTTTTATTTAAGTTTGAAAAAAAAACTTTAAATACATTTTAAAAATGGACAGGGATATTAGTCTTTTTAAATATTTTCTTTAAATAATATAAAGCTAATCTGATTAATCTTAAGGAAGTCTTTTGGGCTTTAATTAATACATTATTAAAAAATATTAGGTATTTTTTCGCATTTGCACATTCATTTCAATATATTTTAAGCTTTTATAATCTGATTTAAGTCGATTAGTAAATTTTTGCACCAATGTATGTATTTTTTTTTTTTTTTTATGAACGATTACAGATTATAGAATATAACAATTGGAATATACTTTATTACTTTAAATATATGCTAAGTCATGGAATTTTTAAAATGCAAAAGCTTATTTTGTAAATCTTATACGTAGAATTGTATAATAAATATACATGTAAATTTTCTTCGATTTGAAGTATCATTATTAAGTCACAAGATTTATGCTGTTATTCATATTTTGAGTTTAAAATATATGAAATTCAGCAAAATAATAGCTAACTGAAAATATGGGTATACGCATAAAATTTTGCCCTTCTGACATTTTATCCATTATTTGCAACAAACAACAGTCTTTCTTCGTGTAAAGCTTCTGATTAGTCTAAGGCAAATTTCATTGGTTAGGAATATTTAATGCAATGACGTGGAATGGCGTACTGTAGTTAACAAACCAATAGGAATGTCGCTATCACAGTCAAACTCTAGTTCTAATTAATGCGTTACAAAAAGACAAAAGTCTGAATTTGTTCCAATCACAGCTTAGTTTTAGAGAAAAATCTGCATTCCGCATAGAGCATAATGCTGTTAAAGGTGCGCGCAATTCAAAATTTGAATTTTTTTTTTTTGAAATATAGACAGAATAATAAAATTTTATCAGAGATTATTCATTGACAGATTTATCATATTAACGGCTTTATCTTACAAACTGAATATTATGTAGATTTGCATATGAGATTTATATTAAGATGAATATAGATTTAAATACTTTTCCTTTTTATTTATTCATAAAGAAAGAATCCTAAATAATTGCAAGAAAGAATATTGCAAAAATCATTCAAGACAATCGTTAAGAATTTAAGAAAGTCTTTGAATAATAATAATAATAATAAAATAGTATCTACGCAGATACTTGACAGAGGACTTCGAATATTTTTTAATTTTTTTTTTTTTTTAAGAAATATGTACACACAAGTCTGTAGATATTTTAAAGATTCATAACTATTGAATGAATTGGTAGAAATGAACGCAGTTGCAAAAAAAAATCATTCTCGTAAAAGAAGATTTATATATATATATATATATATATATATATATATATAAAGAAAAAATAATAATTAAGCTATTTGTGGATAGAGAGCGCTGGGCGTGACCAGATCACACATTTTCATGAAAAACTGTATTTATTCGCATACAAATGTTTACAGGCATATAAATCCTATTCTATGTGTCCGTTGTCACCACAAATTACAGTTTGTAAACGAGTTATAACACTGCTAACTGCAGCTTTAGTTGGCGGTTCTTACCTGAGGGAAAATATCTTCACCAATAACGCTTTATCCACCAAGTCAGCATCGCAATTAAAATTTCATGTATGCACAAGTAGGAGGTAAAATAAGAAATAAACTGTTATAATCGTAGAATTGTGCAATTTATAAGATTTTTATCTGCATATTTTTCTTTCACATCTATGCGAAAAATTTAACTACTTGTCTAACTATCGTCGACAAAAAATTTAACTATATTTTTTTCTTTACCAAGAAAAATCCCCCTGCACGAGAATGATTTTTTCCGAAAACCTCGTTCAATTCTATCAAATCATTCAATAGTTATGAATTTTTAAGATGTTTGCACACCTATGGGATACCCTGTATATATTTAAAAACATCTTTATGCAATAATAATAATAAATTAATATATCTTTGTTGCATGAAGCAGGACATGCAACCTACACACAGAAAAGTTCTATGCATTTCTCTTTTGTCATTAAAAAAAAAAAAAAAAAAAAAAAAAAAAATTAAAACAAATTTAAGCGATAAAAAAAAAAAAAATTCTCTAATGTATGAAAAGGTAAGAGTAAAGAAATACACAGATCTGCAAAATCGAACATTGCAATTTTTTATTTATTTATTTTTTTTACTGCTTTGCTTGTCTGTGTTTTGATGCGTAGAATTTAGAAAAGCTTCTCTTTTCGTCCGATCCCGTAAGGTTGTTTCGCAAAGTAGGATGAAGATCAGAGGAATTCGCACAGAACTTGTAACAAATTCGAAACCATTTACGTATGAAACACATTAAAATGGGCTATTATTTATACATTATCTCTTAAATGAGTTTGTTTACATTGAAGCTCTGTTTAGAGCTTTTTCTCTTGTGCACTGCTTGGTGAGCTTGAGAGAGGGGGGGGATTCTCTATGAAGCATTCAGGAATAATCAGCTAACATGTTAACACTCCATCAACCCTGATACCTCTCCTCTCCCCCCCCCCTCTCTCTCTCTCTCTCTCTCTTTGTATATATGTATATATATATATATTAGTCTTGAAAAAAAAAGCTCCCCTTGTTCTTAACTTACATCACCTAGATTTTACGGAAAATAACTTAGATGAGAGTTCAAAAAGTGGAGCTTTAATGACCCGCTTTACTTACCGTCGCCGGAAGCCCACACTAATGTTGTTCTATGGGAAATTTTCTTTGCTTATAACACATTAACCATATTTTTAAATTCTGTTTTCCCATTCAGAAAATTCCCAACTGTTGAACTGACGGACCTTTTTTAAAAACTTTTTTTTTTTTTTTTTTTTTTTTTTTTTTTTTTGAAATTGCAAAATGAAAATTTTTACATATTGCAAATTCATGTTTTACAGCTTCAAAATAAAATATTAAAAATTTTAAAATCCATTTTTTAAAAAGGTGCGTCATTTTAAGATTGTGAATTTTCTGTAAGTAAAATAGGAATTTAAAAATATGTATTAGTTAATGAGTTATAAGTAAAGAAAATTCTCCATAGAATAACATTGGCTTGGGCTTTTGCCAACGGTAAATAACAGCCTTGATTTTTTTTTTATTATTATTGAAAGGGTATTAAAATACAAATATAAGTAGTCTTGTCGTACTAAATTAAATTCTGTCATGGACAGAATGTCATCCGTAGTTTTGTTTAGTTTTATATTTGCACGTTAAACAAATATACTTTGGAAAATAAAATTATTTATAAATCTAGGTAATATATTCAAAGGGAGAACTTAAGGAAGGCGTATCCCTCCCTCACAGAAAAATTTCTGTTAACTTTTAAAAAATCTATTTTGAACTCTTTTTCATAAGCAGAATATCTTCTAATCTTATACCTTAATCTGTATCCAGTCTTCATAGTATTTAAATGCTGAGTTAAGAGAAAGTTGTGTTTTTGCCACACCAAATAAATTTAAGTATAAAAACATATTTAAATGATAAAATGATTAGAACAAAAATATTTAATTCGAATATTTTGTTTTCATTAATTTTTAATTTACGCTTAAATTTTATTTGTTCTACTGTTTGCTAAAGTGGGAGGTGTTAAGTAAATAGAAAGACAGATAAAAAAAACGTAAAACCCGATGCAAATTAAAGTACAGTATTATCTCTTATACAGAAAATTGCATTCATTTTTTAAAGCACATTATGTGAAGTAATTATCTTCAAATCGTTCTGTTACAAAGTTAAAAAGGCATTCAGATCCATTACTGTGTATTTAATATTTAAAAATATAAGTAAGATCTGCTTTTTCATGCAAATTCAAAGAATTATTGTTATTCACCCTTTTATTATTTGTGAGCCTTTGAAAAAATTCGAACGCACAACGTGGGGAAAGAGTTATCATATAAATACTACAATTTTATTTTCTAACACTACTAATTTTATATCAAAGCATCCGCTTTATACAAAAAAGTAAAGCAAGTGTAATTTAACCAACACATTGATACTCTAAAAATTGAGTGGTGTTAGAAAATAAAATTGTTGTATTTATTTGGCAATTCTGCCTCTGCGTTGTGCGGGAATATACTATATTACACTGCGCAACATATATTATACTGCCGTCTATTTCTGTTTAAAACTAATTATTAATTAATAACACAATAATTTAAAATTCAAGAGCTCGGTAGACATACAGAATATGTCACTATATATATATAGTTCCCGCCGCTTATTAAAATCACATTCGTTCTGAGCCAAAGTGATTTTATTAAGCGGCTGATTTTTATATCCGGTTCCCATACAGCACAGAATGTTTCAGTTATGTTGCAAAAAGCTTACAATCTTTCAAAAACGTAACACGTTTTAGTATGCTCTCTGATACCTTTCTGAAACATTCGCCCTTTATGGTTTTCTATGTGTTAAGTGACTGTAACGTTTCTGTTACGTATCTAATTTTTTGTTACAATCGCGGACATTTCTACGTTTTTGAAACTAATCGGAAAGTAATCTGAACGGTTTTAAACGTTTCGGAAGGTTTCATAATGTTTCAATGTTATATGATTGTTACGTTTCTGGAATATTTTGTGCTGTTAGGGAATGTTCCTGCCCTTAAGGAAAAGGTATTACTTCCCTGAATTTCGAAAGAGACTTCAGAAAGTAACGAATAATATAATTAGTAAACAATATTAATTAATTTTTGGTAGATAATTAACTAATTGTTTCTTCGATATAAGTAAATTAAATGCATTGTAAGTTCCCGTGCACTTTCGTTAGAGGAAAATCATCATTACTTTACCAAAAGTTCACTCTGTTCTTATAAATTTAAAATCTTTCCGTTTAAACCTCATGAATTATAGTAATTTCAAAGTAAGAACTACAAATTGCCTTCTAATAATTAGAAAAAAAAAATCATTTCAAATCAAATTTGTATTTTATTACTGCACTTCGAAAAATACGGTCCTTGAAATTATTACGGAGGAAGTTGCGGGGAGTGTTTAATTTGTAACTGAGCTGCAAGTATAAAAACTTGAACAATGAGCGATAACGGAGGGTTTGTTGTGCTTTAATTTCTTTTTCTATTAAAAAAAAAAATCACAATGTAAATAAACAAAATTTTTTTTAGTGTGTATAAATGATATTTTTGGCTTCTGAGAAGATATTTTTGAGTTTATTAACCGGCCATGCTGATTTTATTAAGCGGCGGATTTAAAAGTAGTTTATATTGATTTGATTCCGGTCCTGGCGATTTGATCAGATTAAGCGGCTGATTTTATTAACCAGTGATTTTATTAAGCGGCGGTTACTTATATATATATGCATATATGTATTTATTATTATTATTATTATTTTTTTTTAATTGAGATCTTCGGATGGAAAAACCTGTTATAGCCACTATATTTGTTATAGCGTTCTGCCTCTCATTTTCGAATCCCGGTTCTGTCACGGATGTTCGTGCTGGTCAGGAATCCAATTTTAAGGGACTTGGTACCAGTCTAAAGGTTTAACTCAAAAGCTTATTTTTCTATTTAATATTTATAAATTGAGCTATATTGGGTTTTTCAATGACCTAATCTATATTCAGGTAACAATTCTTAGGATTTTTGACATATATTTTACAGATTTGATATCTTTAAATCGCGTTTTCCCAGTTTGTTTTTCATGAATTAACCATTTTCAAAATGCTAAAACTTCAACAGATAGTTAAGAAAAAACTTAATATTTGTTTTTGGATGTTTTATAGAACCAATTTAAAAAAAAAAAAAAAAATAGGGGTTGATTTGGAAATATCTAAATATGCATATATATATATATATATATATACATTAAATATAGGAATAAATTAACAAATGAATGAAATGAAATAACCCCCCCCCCCCAAAAGACACAGAGTTCTTCATCAGTGAGGCCCCTCTGTGTAGGGGTGAAAGAGATGTTTCTGAAAGGATAGTAGCAATTAGCTAATAATTATCCTTATCCCCAACATCTCACAGAAAACCACCATTAACTGAATAGCACCTCTGATGAAGACCTCTGTGTCTTTTGGAGTCTTATTTCATTTCATTCATTTGTTAATTTATTCCTATATTTAAGTTTTTCATTTCCTTTTGCTGCAATTTTGCGCATTGGTTTGTAATACTTCTGTTGG
The DNA here is from genome assembly GCA_963930645.1 of Salticus scenicus. Lineage (NCBI taxonomy): Eukaryota > Metazoa > Arthropoda > Arachnida > Araneae > Salticidae > Salticus > Salticus scenicus. The sequence goes on along the minus strand of OZ005653.1, from coordinate 324,105,457 downwards.
TTTTTCTAATCTTTAAACTTCTATTTTAATTTTAATTTTATGTTATATACATATCCGTTTCAAAAGATTTCTATATATATAGTAAATGTATATATATATTGCAAATTTTTACATAGATACTCATTTTTTAATTTTTTTTTTCCAAAACTAATTAATAAATTTCAAAATCCATTTGTAATTATTTTAAGCAGATATTATTAAATATCCAATATATATGTGTGTGTGTGTGTGGTTTTTTCTTAAATATCTGCAGAAGTTCTTGCATTTTGAAGATCATAAATTCAAGAGAAAAATGCAAAATGAGAAAACAGAATTGAAAAATTTCAAATATCTAAAAAGTATTTTAACAACCACAAGAATTGTTACCTGAATACATATTCTATTGAACGAACCTAACCCCTAGCAGCATATCTTCTCCATATAATATCCTCAGGATATGGATGAAGAGACACCCTATGGACATCTTCAGTATGCATTATGGACAAGTGTGTTGTTAGGAAACAGAGCTTAATTTATGGACATTAAATGGAAATATAGGCTTTTATATGAAACTTTCAGTGGCGGCAAGTGCCAAGTCAAAGATGCCATGTTTCCTTAAGGCATATATTTCGGTCTAATGAACCTTAACCCTTTGGGTACATTTGACGAGTGAGACTCGTCATGTGCTTACTTGGGCGACGTTATGGTGGACGAGACTGACTCGTCATCTGAATTTAAGAAGTAGGCGTTAATGTTTGCGGCACCTCCGCCAGTGGGCGTTGATCGCAAACACTTCCCTGGCGTTTTTTATGATATCTTACAACCATACTTATATCATTAGTATAAGTATATTCCAAATAAAATGTATTACTTTTACATATTAACACTTTCGCGACCGCTGACGTAGATTCAAATCATTTGAAAATCTGTAACTCCACCAGTGGGCGTTTCTTTTGCAATTTGTATACTATATTTTTCTTAAATATATAATTAATATTCACAGTTTTACAATGAAATATACACTATGGATACAAATACTTTGATTAGAAAGAATAAAATTATAATGTATATCCATTTCTAATATAAATGTGAATACAGAAAATTAGCGACAAATTAAATCCATATAGCGACAAATTAAATCCGTCCCTTGGGCACAAAAATCTTCAAATAATTCAGTACTCAAAGGGTTAATTCGCAAGAAAAGCCATAGAATTACAACTTTAACTTAAAATCAGTCAAGTCTTCTAATAAAGTAAATGATTTTTTTTTATATACAGGGTGATTATAATAAAACTTCCTGTTACAATGCTCTTATAGATAAACCGAGTGTATGGATTGTCACCAAGATTGGTGTTTCAAGAAATGAGCTCAAAAAGAATTTTAGTTCAAATAAGGTCGCTATGTGGCATTTTGCATAAATAAATGACATATCTGCCAACATACTAATTAATATTCCGTAGTATTGTTAGTACCTGCCTTTTTTTCTTCACACAAGTCTTTTTCTAGAGTATTTTTTTCCTTATTTAATAGTAATAATATTACACTTCGAGCTAATCACTCTAAAAATAAAGTGGTGGGGGAAAAGGGGCGGGTATTAACAATACTACGGAATATTAATTAGGATGTTGGAAGCTATGATAAATTGGAAATTTTTACAAGGAAAATGACCCATGGGGAATTTATTAACAATTTTAACATTTATTAATCAGTTTTTAGTCCGTTATGAGCCATTTCATTAGTCAAATTTGTTATTTTTTCATGCAAAGCACCATCTGGTGAGCATTTTATGAACTAAAAGAGTTTTGTTTAGTATTTTGAATGCATCTCTTAAATTATGAAAATTCTAATTTTGATAAGAAATCTTGCATCCGCTTGGACTGGAGAATACCGTTTTTTAGACATTTAATTGTAACGAAACTGTACATACTTTTGAAATATTTCATTTCATCTTTGCGGTTGGTTTTCTTAAATTTACTACCTTTTACACCTCTAGGGGGAGCCCCAGACTGTTGTCATTTGATGACTGCGTCTAATGCGACGTTAAATCCCCTAAACCTTAATCTTAACCAGGAATTGATTAAATTTTCATATAAATAAGTTGATCTACATAGTTATCCCTTTAATTATGAATAGAAATGAATTTTGCTTTTCTTGTTTATTTTCTCTTAACTTTACATTAGAGAGAATATATAGTGTGCAGTTATATTTTCGAAATTAGTTTTTTCCCCCCCTATATTTCTATTTTTCTATGTTTTGAGGTTATTATGTTTGAGGTTCCTGAAAATCAGATTTTTAACGAAAGATCAGTGTGCATATTAGTCTCTATATGTGTATTTTAAATATAACTAAAAAACATATAAAAGCTGGAGGTCTAAACTCCGTATCGTGAATATACATAATTCGGTAATAAAGAGACCTACAAAAGAATTCGTGTATATTACGATCAATTGGTACGTAGTAAAATACTTCGACTGCATTAAACACCATGAAATTCCCTAACAGCACGTCTTCTCCCCCATGATATCCTCAGGATATCCTGTGGATGAAAGCACATCCCAGGGACATCCGCAGGATATAATATGGATAAGTGTGCTGTTACGATTAGCACATATATTTTTTCAAGCACAAAAATATGTTTCCTATAAATACGCTATGAAAAATATTTATCCTTCCTTTACAGAGTCACATTATTAATTTAAATATTTTTCCAGAAAATTTAATATACTTGATATTATATCAATGCATGTATGTAAAATGTTATAATACTAAAACAGTGATTTCCGAGAGAAAAAAAAAGAAAGAAAAGAAAAGAAGCACAATCAAACAAATAAAGAAACAAATATACATAAATATATATAATGTATACATATATACATAATATGTGTGTGCACTACCTCCACTACCTCCTTATCTACATAATTTTAGAACGATTGTGAGAAGTACATGTAGAAAGCTGTCAGAATGTTTCTGTAAAACCGATGCTAATAGTTACATAGTGTACTGAACGTTCCTTAGAGACTATTGAACGTCTTCAGGCTGGACTAGTAGACGTCTATAACTAGGCTGACCAGATCAAAGTACCTTTATAATAGAGAAGCGTTAAAAATTGCTACAATTATCCAATTATGGATGTATTTTTTCATTCCTAATAAATAAGGACTAAAAATAAAGTGTTATTAACTTATAATTTATTTTCTACAATTTTTTAAAACTTAGAAAAATGCCTTCAAAAAAAAAAAAAAAAAAAAAAAAAAAGGAAGTTCCCATTTGTCCACAAAAAATGGGGAGGTTTGGTCAGTATACTCTAATTGTATAATCTGTGTTATAATTTTAATATACTGTTGCAGTTCCAATATAAGAAACCGAATTTTTTTAAGATATTATTTTACTAAAATTTATTTTACAGAAAATATTATAGCAGTTTAATTTAAAGTTGTTTGTAATGGTATAATTTGTGTTAAGTTTAGCATGCTTTGACAGTACATGTAACAGAATTTTTCAGAGATATTTTTTAATAAAATTTGTCTTAAAAAAAATAAAGAAATTTTTATAAAGATAAAATTTGATTAGAAAAAAATAATTCATTGTATGAAAACAGTCAAACTTTCATTTTATCCGTCTAGGGGGATTAACGCCTTAAACGTCCCTCTTCACTCACCGTCGCCGGAAGCCCGAGCCAATGTTATTCTATGGGGAAATTTTCTTTACAAATAACTTATTAACTAATACATATTTTTAAATTCTGTTTTCACATTCAGAATATTCTCAACTATTAAATTGACGGAACTTTTTTAAAAATGTATTATTATTATTATTTATTTTTTTATTTTTTTTAATATTTTATTTTGAAATTGCAAAATGAAAAAAATTCACGTATTGAAAATTCGTACTTTGCAGCTTCAAAATAAAATATAAAAAAATTTAAAAAATAATTTTTTTTAAATGATCCGTCAATTTAACAGCTGAGAATTTTCAGAATGTGAAAAGAGAATTTAAAAATATGTATTAGTTAATAAGTTATTTGTAAAGAAAAATTTCCCATAGAATAACATTAGCTTCGGCTTCTGGCGGCGGTGAGTGAAGCGGGCCCTTAAGTTTAACATGCTTTGATAGTACATGCAACAGAATTTTTTAAAGATATTTTTTAGTAAAATTTATCTTACAAAAAATATTATAGGCATTTTTATAAATTTGATTAGAAAAAAAAAAAAAAAAATTCATTGCATAAAAACCTCAAAACTTTCATTTTATCCTTCTAGGGGGATTAACCCCTTAACAATCTTGTAATTTCCATGAAAACAGTAAAAAATAATCTATTTAAAAAAACTTTTAAAACTCAAATTCTTAATACAGCGTATCATATAAACATTTTCGAAGTTAAAATACTTTTTTGTTTATTAACCAAAATTGGAGAAATTTGAACTGTGTTAAGAAAAGAGAAATTAGTTCTTAAAATTCACAACAGATGACACCACCACACGATTGCCTATAAGTTTTGTGATTTCATTTTCTGATTAAGGGCCAAAATCTTCAATTTAATTATTTGTTTGAAGCACATTTTAATTATTAGTTTAATTTAAAGTTGTTTATATTATTATTTTAGTTTATTATCATTTTTTTTTTTTTTATATTATAACTTAACATTTTACTGATTTGGTTAATATTTATGTGTTTTTCCTAATCATTTTTATTTTGTAATGTTAATTGTTTCATTGACATTTTAGTAAATGTTCCGCCCAAAAGAGGGCGCTTGTAGTCCACAAAAAACTCTTTTTTCCTTCTAAAAAGAGATGTAAGAAAAAGGCTTCTTAAAAAAACTCTTCAAAAATTCTTAGGATAATGTGTAGTCAACGATAAATTTTCTTTTATAAATTGACACCTTTTCTACTAATTGTGTGTAAAAATTAACACTCCGGACCTTCAGGGTATCGAACGCGGGACCACCGGATTACTAACAAGAAGCTCTAACCACCTGAGCAACGGAGAGACAAGTGAAAAAGCTTTTATTTACCTTAAAATAGAGGCGCATTTTTTATTTGGTTGAGATTCACAAACATACCGTAGTGAATGACAGTAAGTACATAAGAATTTGGGGAAAATGTCTATTTTTACATTCTTTTACCCATAAGTATTGTTTTTGGGTCAAATTTTCGAACGCGAGATTTTGTTATATTTACACGTTTTGAGGTCCCCTGAATACGAAAATCATGTTTTTAGCAAATGGTCTGTGTGTATGTCTGTGTGTCTGTGTGTGTGTCTGTGTGTTATCAGCATATCTTAAAAACAAATTATGGCAGAAAGTTCAAACTTGGTATTCTAAATGTCTATCATATATAGATGCTAAAGTAAGCTTTTCGTTAAGATCAAGCAAATGGTTCGTGTAAAGGGACAATCAAGAGAATTCTAATACATTACGTCTATGGGGGAAATTGGGTATCATTCAAAAGAGCTCGCTTATACCTTTAAAACGAATGGTTGAACCATCGATCTGCGATAATTTAAAACAAAATTATCGATTTTTTTCACTTTTAACAAAAAAAAAGAAAAAAGAAAAACAGAAAAAAAATCGTTTTTTTTTTTTTTTTTTTTAATATTGAGAATAAAATGGACTTTTTATTGGATATTTAGTGTTATACTACTTCTCTAATATGGAAATCGTCTGCATTATCATAAAAGATAATTTTTTTAAATTTAAGTTTTAATAAACTATTTTTTAAGAACAGAATTATTTTTTAATAGTCGAATTAAATTTTATATAAATCTAGGTGCATTAATGAAACGGGGGATTGAGTAGGGCGGAAGCCCCCCCCCCCCCCACACACAGAGAGAGAACTAATTATCATATAAAACTCTTCAGAAGCCTAATTTGAATTGTCTAACATAGGTTTACATAACAGTACTCGTTATCTTACCTCTTAATCTGCAACCTGTATTTATAGTATTAAATTTCAGGGTAAGAGAAAGTCGTGTGAATGACACACCAGATTTTTTTTTTTTTTAAGAAAAATTGTGTAAAATAAAGTGTATGAACAATATATGTATTCATTTTTAATTTTTGGAACGTTTTGTAGCTTGAAATCAAGAAAATTTAATTTTGCAGAAAAACCAACAATCAGGGTTATTATGACTGAATGTTAGTTTTCCAGTAAGTAAAGAAAAATAAAAGATATGTGTTTAAAACATTAAAGCAAAATTTGTTGAAAAGAATTTTACGTATAATACAGCACTATGCATATAATACACTGTTCTCAGATTAGCTGTCAGAAGTTTCAGAAATATCACTTATTTCTGAATCACTCTCAGATGCATTTATACTAAAATTAGATTTCTTATCACTTTGGAATTCTGACTATATAATGCATAGTCGGAAACAAAAGTCTCCGAATACTAGCAAAAATTCTTACGTAAAAATGTACACTTAATACAGTTTTGTTTAAGAGTCCAGAAAGTCCTTGTCGAATCCTGTTCTTAGTCAGTCTAAAAAAAAAAATTCGACAAGGATTTATTTAACAAAAACTGTATTAAGCGTACTTTTTTTACATAGGAATTTTTGCTAGTGTTCGGAGACTTTTGTTACCGACTGTACACAATAAAAAATAAAAAGAAATCTCACAGAGCACAAAAACACGTGCATTGAAAAGCCTAACTGAGCTAAGATTACAAAATATGTATTAGAGATATTTAAAATTGGATAGTTCTGACTGTTTAAAATAAACCTAATCTTCTATTGAATTTTAGTCAGCCTGCTACAGTCGGTAACAAAAGTGTCCGAACACTAGTGAAAATTCCTATGTAAAAAAAGTACACTTCATACGGTTTGTTAAATAAATCCTTGATGAATCCTGTTCTTAGTCAGTGGGAGAATATGATTCGATAAGGATTTATTTAACAAAACCGTATGAAGTGTACTTTTTTTACACAGGAATTTTTGCTAGTGTTCGGACACTTTTGTTACCGACTGTACTTCCATCGAGAGTGTAAAATAAGAAATAAAAAAACTTCCAAGTATCAGAAATGGTTTGTTATTAAACATTTTTAGTGCGTTACTTTTACGTTAGTGCACTCCAGCCCGGAAATATCACGGGCACGAGAAACAGAGAGCGAACACTTACCCCGTCATTTTCACGGGAACGAGAAGGAAAGGGTTAAATGTTAATTTTTATAAGGGAAACTGTAACCACAGACATAATCATTATTTAAAAATATTTTACAATAATTCGTATATTTTATTTAAATACTTGATTTAATAAGGAATATTCCTATTAATAATAAACCAATAATATTATTATAATTAGTATTTTCATTTATTTTATTGAATTTTAAATATTCCGTCGTAAATTTATTCATATACCAACTTTCTAAAGTGGCATACACCGCATACTTATTGGAGGATCGGTTCCAGAATTTTCGCTTCTTCTTTCTTTCCCTCTTGTATGGTACAGTTGCAAAGAAAGTAGTTTTACAGGCAAATTACGGAAAAGTTCTGAAGCAACGAGAGTATTAAAAACTGTATTTTATGGATAGTGTATTATTTGCATGTTTAATATATATAATAATAATAATAATAAAATATGAGGCTAATTTTAAAAAAAAGAAAAGAAAAGAAAAGAAAAGAAAAAAAGGCAGAGACAGAATTTAATTTAGTACGACGGGACTATTTTGTATTTGACACACACACAAAAAAAAGTTTATTTATTTTTTTATATAAAGGCATGTGATATTTGTACACACTCTATAAACAACCGTTTGTATACCTACATTGGAAATGATTACGTCTACTGTTGTCGAAGATGTCAACATTTTAATTTATTCCGGAACAGTTTTAGCTCCGCCTTTATTTTATACCACTTTTATTTTAAGAGTTATTTTTTCTTATTTTATTGAAGTTATATATATTGAAGAAAATAATTCTATAAATGAAGTGGTGGGTAATAAAGGCGGGGCTAAAATATTCCTGAATAAATTAAATTGTTGGCATCTATGACTGTTGTATGGCCTCTCATCGTACAGTGTTTTGAATTAGTTCGTAAATAAAGATACATAATTTTAATCCTTCGATGAATTCTTCCCCGCCTTCTTAATTAAAATTCAGCACAAACAAGTAAATCAAATGAATTAAGTTAATATTTATTTATTTATTTACATTCATTTATATGACTGTAAGAATGCGTGGAAAATAACTTACTTCGTAATTTTTAATTAGATTGTCTACAAAAAGCGTTAGTTGATGAAAATAACACCAGAACTAAATTCATGACGTACGTAAGAAAAATGGCTAATTTAAATATTTTATTGTTTATATATATATAGTCTTATTCCTCAATTTAAATAAAAGAAAATTTTTACACGTTCCTTTTTTTTTTTTTTTTTTTTTTTTTTTTTTCGGCATTAAAAGAAAAATGTTTATTATTCACGTGCAAATAGTCTTATTACCTTTACATTTCATAACGTACATTATTATTATTATTATTATTATTATTATTATTATTATTATTATTTTAATGCATCAACTTGTTTTTCCTCTTTAATTATTTTTAAGGTAAAATGAGGTTTTTATTTAATAGTTTTTGAACATTTATCAGATTGAACTAAAAACAAAATACTGCATTAGATAGATTTTATCCTCCTTAATAGGTGCACCGATTTTCGTAAAAAACAGTTGCACAGTGTAGGTTTGTATAACGAAGAACCTCACATATTCAAATTCAAACACAGCAAATGCTGACGACGGGAAATGTCAGACTGAAAGCCCTAGTCCTGCCCTAATAATACTAATAATATTAGTAATATAAAACGTTATGAACGTTATTAAACGTTATGAAATGATAGATCGAATGTTTATTTAATAAGAACAGATGGGAACTTAGAATGTTAATATGGAACTTCAATTAACCATTTCCAAAACTTTGAAGTTCAAAAACTAACGAAAATTAAATATCGATGTCTACAAGTAAAATATTGATCTTTCCGATTTATATATATACATATATATATATACCTATATATATAAAGTAAAGAATTTAATAACGTTGTGAAATTTAGTAATTAATAGATACATGATAATATCAACAACGCTCACATAAAAGTTATTGTAGTTCAATATATATATGCAAGGAAATTATAATTATCGAAAACTATCGAATGTAAAACATAAGATAGTCATAGCTGCTAACATTTACTTTTTTTTTATGTCACTTCAATTCGGTAGAAATTTTTAGTTTATTTCACCAGTGCAAAATGTTGCAGTGTTGAAAAAATTTATAAAAGGTTTTTACAAAAAAGCGTAAAAGTTAGGAATTATGTGCAATTTAATGCAATTCAAATTTTATTATTTCCAAATTTGTTATAAGATCCATTTTATGGAGATTTTTACTACTGCTTCTTACATTGCTATTTGAGTTACTTCAATCTCAGTTTAATGACGGCAATAACTTTCTTTAAGGATCACTTTCAACCTATTAAGATAATTTTAAGTTACACCTAACATACAAAATACTGCATCTTTATAATTATTACTATTGTTAGGCGAAAATATTTAAGTATTGTATTGTTTGTACTCCATTTATTATTTGCCTTCAGAAAATTTATTTTTAATATTTACAACTCAAATTAAGTAAATTTTAGGGCACATAAATTTACCAAAAGCAAAAAAAAACCTTAGTTTTATTATAACAAAAACAAAATTTAATCGTCTATAGTATACATTATGATTTTGCACAAGTGATATTATTATATGGGAGAAGCCATCAGCAAAAGGATTCAAGTTCACCTGGATACAAGTTCGAATTTGTCTAATATTTAAGTTTACAGTCGGCAGAATATAAGAACAGGATTTATATAACAAAACAGTATTAAGTGTACTTTTTACTTTCTCTTACCCATAAGGTAGAGAAAGTGTTGTTTTCGGGTCAAATTTTCGAAAGTGAGTTTTTATTATATTTACACGGTTTGAGGTTCCCTGAATACGAAAATCATGTTTTTAGCGAATGGTCTGTGTGTGTGTCTCTTATCAGCATATCTCAAGAACAAATAGTATCAAAAATTTGGTATTCAAAATGTGTATGACATAGGGATGCTACACTATGCTTTTCGTTGAGATCAAGCAAGTGGTTCGTGTACAGTGACACCCAAGAGAATTAAAATACATTACGTCTGTGGGGAAATTTGCAGGTAAGTAGAATTTAACATCTATAGACTGTACTAAACCAAATGAAATGGATATATATTTTTTATATGCGTAAAAGCGTGTCTCATGTAGAATATGGTAGGGTAATCATTCACAGTTCGTTTATAGGGCTACACAAAAGTAGTTGATTATAGTGCGACAATAGCTGAAAATTGATGGAAGTGTATTTCAAGTCGTGCCATGTATTATTACTATAGGATTGTATTTAGGTGCACATGTGATCTTTACATAATCTTCAAAAGATATACAGGACTGCAAATATTTAAGCGATAACTTTTTTATTATTATTATTGTTAGTGGAAGTGCTTTGATATGATATTTTACTATGTCCAGGAAAGCTGTTCAGGAATTGAAATTATTTTCTCATAGAGATATGGTAAATAATGTATGTTTTTAAGCTAAATATTCGCCGCTTGTTTTTTTGTATATTTACACGTTTTGAGGCTTCCTGATTACCGAAGTCAAGTTTTTTAATGTTTGATCTTTGTCTGTGTCTCTCAGAGTAACTGAAATTAATATAAGTTTGTTGGTGGAAAAGTTTGATCAAGATTGATAAGTTTCAAGGAATGTTGGGTGTGAAAATTGTCTGAATAATCTTAAGTGAACTTTTAATTTTAATAACAGATTTAAATTATATATAAATGTAGGTGCAGTAATGAACCGGGGGGTTGAGGGGGGCGGTAACCCCCCTCACACAAAACTAATTATCATATAAAACTTTTCCGAAGCCTAATTTGAATTGTTTTAACATAGGTTTTCATAACAGAACTCGTTATCGTAACCCTTTAATCTCCAACCTGTATTTTATAGTGTTAAATTTCAGCGTAAGAGAAAGTCGTGTGAGTGACACACCAGATTATTTTATGTAGGAATTTTTGCTAGTGCTCAGATACTTTTGCTGCCGACTGTATTTCTTAAATAATTGGTACAATTTCATTCGAAATTTCAATAAGCAATGTTATCATAATTTCTATTAATTGTCCAAGCTCAGTAATGAATTTAACAAATACTGAAAATTGGCAGCAGTTATGGCGCAGTATCTCTCATCATTGAATTTCATAAATCAATCAGTCATCGACTTTGAAAATTTTTTTATCATTTTTATAACACAATGTGTATTACTTTTTCTAAAATTTTCAGATTTTAAGAAGTTTAACTTTTTGTTTTGTCTCCTCTTGCACTTTGGGTATTAACATTAAATCCACTGAACTTTTCATGATCTGTATTTCACTCAAGCAGTGTATTAAAATAACTTAGGAACAAATGTTCTAAAGACTGTGTATAAAACCGACTAAACTGCGCTTGGAAGGATATAGTTATTACAAATAAACTTATAACTAAGTTTCCAGAAATTACAAAAGCAGTAGTGGCTAACTGCAAGGATGGCAGAAATTGATTGTAGATTGTTTTATGAATGACACAATTATCATATATAAATACATAATTATATAACGCAAAAGTTCAAGATATACTTGAATATTTCAATTAATTATATTAAACTATAACATCACATTGTAAATCTTATCAAGCATTTTTTTTTTTAACTTTTACTCCTATATTCTGCGTTTTTTCTTGAATTTTATGTTGTAAACAAGTGTTAATATGACAATAACATAAAATAAAATAAAATAAAATATTACTGGAAGTATATTTTTAATCACCGGTTTCTTTTTTTTTTTTTTTTGTGCATAATGTGAATAATTAAGTTAACAATTATCAGTTGTACAGTATTTGTCATGTCATCTGTATAATTAGTTCCTTCAGAAAAAAGATAAAAAACAATATATTTCTTAATAAAAATAGATTTTTAGTTTAAAATTATTAATTGATTAATTACTGAACTAAGATAGTTCGATTTTCTTATTTACATATATAAATGAAATAGGTATCTTGTACATATATATATATATATATATATGAAAACTATATAAGATTTATTACGAGGCTATTAGATAATTAGATAATTATATAAGATTTACTATCAAAATATGACAAGATGTAAAAAGATTTAAAAAGAAAAAAAATAATGAACTTTATTAAAATAAAATAAAATAAAAATAAAAATATATGTATTTAGCTAAAATCTACTTATACAGAAAGTCATAATGTTTTATATATAAAATATATGCTCTTTCTCTTAAGTATGAAGCAGTGTCACGATCAGAGAAATTATTATAAAACTGGTTGTTCCGAAGATCTTTTTGTTTCTTGTCAGTACCAACAGGAAATATCAGAATAGAACAGAATGGGAAATAAATAAATAAATAAAAAAGACTTCAACAGGGAAAAAACGTAAAGAATACCGGAAAACTGTTTTAATATAATCTAACGACACTAATTATTTAGGTGAAAGTAATTTTACAAGCCATTTTTAAAGTCTTGAATAAAAATTATTCTTGAATAAACATAAAATTGAATGGTTTGAAGAAAAAGAGGTTAGGACTGAAACATTTAATCGAGAAGCCTCGTATAAATGCTTTGAATTTTGCAAAAGTAGATATTTATTAGATATTATTCTTGTATAAAATTAGTTTCTTGAAAAACGATGTAATTATTTCAAATATGGAGTATTTCTTAAAACTAATGGAATTTAAAGAAAGATATATAAAAAAGGGTCGATCATTTTAGCATTTGCCTAAAGAAAAATGTTAATTAGTTCCCTGCATGAAAATTATCTTTTTTTTTTTTTTTTTTTTTTTTTTTTTAGGCGAAAGAGCTTTCACATATTTTTATATATTTCGTAAATTGGTCCGTTTCTTGAATTAGAAGATATACCTTAAACAATTATCTTATACGATTTCTCGCTAAATTACTATGATGTTAATAATTGGCATTAAAACAGAAAATTTGCAGGTATTTCTATAAACCATTATAGATATTTAATAACTATTTTGCACAAATTATAATAAAATTTGAATTTGTTATTCATATGCACAAAAAAAATATTTACTATAGAATATAGTATGATTAGCATATAAATTTACAGGACCACACAAAAAATATTCAGATATATTAAATGCAAGAATTGCGTTTTCCTTTTCATTAAGCATTTTTAACACTTTGTAACACTGTTTAAGAATCATTATGATTTGTATTAGTCTGTCTGTCTTTCTGTCCATCTGTCCATTCCAATGTTCGTAAATATTTTCAGAATTTCTTTAAAATGACAGATGTTATTCCAGTTTACTACGGAATGCATCCAATATAAAATGATATAAATAGCACATCTGGTTTGTATACATGGGCACTCAAAATAATGTCAATGGATTGCGTTTTATGAAAAGTATTTTTATAAATCATATTTAAATAACTTTGTATTACAAAAATCATAATAAAATTGAAATTTATTGTTGAAATATGAAAAGATCTTTCTACAGAATACGGTATACTAAACACAAATCCTAATCCCATATATGCCAATATTACTGTTAGATAATTTTCTAAAAACTTCCTTATGACATTGTTTTCACTTTTTCTGTTGCTATATACCTGATTTATGTTTTTATTTTTATTTAAACAAATTTTAAATTCAATTCTATAAAATAAATAAATAAATATTTTCCTTTTCTTCGGAGTTTAAGTAATTTTAAACTTTTATAAACATTTACATGGAAAATTGGAACCTTCTACTACATATTCGTAGCAGAAATGTATTAGAAACAGATTTTATTATTACAGGACAAAAAGTAAAAGCAATTTTTCTTTCATTTAAGAAGAAAACAGCTTTTGATTTTTACCAAAACTTCAAAATATATACTTAAAGTATACACTACCTTCCAATAAGTATTTGGACACTTTCGAATTTAGAAATTTTGTCAAATATGTGTTTTGCCTAACTTAAAACTTTCGCCTATAACGTTAGGAACACCCTATGTATATTATATTTGTAATAAAAACGTAAATACATAAAATACTGTTCTAAAACTGCGTAACTTTTAACAATACAGTCTACAGGTGAAGCTTATTTTTAAGATTATACCAACAATGACTGTGAGGGGGGGGGGGGGTCTACGCATTGATACAGTTATGTCATGTTTCATAGCAGTTGGACTGCAGTTTTGGCGTTAATTCGCAATTTTTATATTTATAGTGGTCTAACCATTCATATAATAAAACTGGAACTCGAAATAACTCAGGGCCGAAAAAGCTTCTTATGATCCCTCATCCTTTAAAAAAGTATACACTGTTAAAAAAAAAAAAAAAAAAAAAAAAAATGCAATTTTGTTGACAGAAATTCCCTGTGAAAATTACAGAAAAATACGTTTTGTCAACGTAATTTTTCCGTAATTTACGACTTTTTTCTCAAATTACAGAGAATTTCTGGAAAAAAATTGCATTTTTTTTAACAGAGTACTTAGAATAAACTAAACATGAACTTTCTTTTAAAATTCCGAATTCCAAATTACAATTAATTTTAGTAGAAAATGCCCCTTGTCTGAAGTGAATGAAAGCATCTGAACAAAATTATTTTTAAATAATCGTCTACATTTGTAAGCAAACTCAAAAACGACAAGAACTTCTGACGGAACTGGGAAGGGAAGAAAAAAACAATTTGTATGCTAATTTCATTGCGGATACAATTTTCGAACGGAGAGAAATTGAAGCATGAAAATGAAATTTCAAAGATTGAAATTAAAAGAAGATGTATAAATATTTTTTTTTTCAAAACACCTTATTAGTATTTTTAACTTTCAAAAGAAACTAATGAATTCCTAGTATTTTCTTCATTGAGAGTTATCTGGAACAAATTAATTTATGCAAATTTCCTTGCGACAGACTTATTAGAATAAAAAGAAATCTGTAAAAATGCAGTTCGTTTATTGCCAGTTATTTTATTATTGAAATTTCATTACCATCTGAATAAAACAAATAGAATTATACACGCACACAAAATAAAAGGATAATATAAAATGGGTCCTTTTATAACAGTATTTTTAATAATATCCAAGATTGTATTTATAAAAACTTGTACTTCTTAATACCGCTGCTATTTCACACATACTTCAGCACGAATACTTTTAATTTTATCCTTCTTTACTTGAGATTACACAATCTCCAAGTAATTCTGTTTTTTAACACTTTTCAACAAGGTTGAAAAGCGTTAATGACTTCGGTTTGTCTGTCTGTCCGCGCTCTAACTCCCGTAAATATTTATGGAATACCTTGAAAGTGATATATGTTATCCAAATTCCCTATCGGATGTTCCTTGTCGAATATGGAGTGAATACCTCTACTGCACTGTTAAAAATTTCAACAGAAAACTCTATGTAATCTATTATCTTAAGTCTTACGTAAAATTACAGAGAAAAATAAACGGAGATGTTAAAAAGCTAATTTTATACATTCATTTTAATAACTTATATTGATTTAATTAATTATTGGTGAGAATATATTTCGGACTTCGAATGCTTTTTCTAAAGTAGAAAGTCATTTTTAATTTTAATTAAAAAAATTAAATAATAAAATTAGGTAAAAATACAGAATAAAGATTGAGAATCTCGATTATTCACTTTTAACTAAGAATTACTGTAAATTTACAGAGACTCTGAATAAATATTTACACTAAATTTACAGAAATTTTTAACAGTGTGGTTTGAGTACAAAAACACTTGAAAGTATTTCGAAGCATTGTGTTCTATGAGAGGTATTTCTACAAACAAAATTTTAATAACTTTACTTTGCACAAAGCTTGATGAAATTGAAATATGTTATTCATATGCACAAAAGAATGCTTTTTATAGTATATAGTATGTTTAGTATTAGTCTTACAGGGCCACATAAAAATATTTAGTTACATTAAGAGTTATTAATAAAAATTTGCTAGAATTTTTGTTTCATTGGAGCGTTTTTAACACTTTCTAACAATTTTTAAGTGTGAATATGATTTTAATTTGTTTGTCCAATTGTCTGTCTTTCAATCTGTCTGTCTCCCGTCCCCAGCGTCCGTAAAGATTTTCAGAATTTTTAAAAAATGATACATCGTAATGAAGTTCACTATGGAATATTCCCTATTTAAAATGACTCTAATAGGTTCTGTACAACTAGCTTGTGCAGGGACAACCCCCCCCCCCCCCCAAAAAAAAAAAAGAGCTTTTTAGGACAGACATTTTTAAAAATCATATTTAAATTACTTTCTGCTGTAAAAACTCATAAAGAAATTGACATGTATTGTTAATATTCTAAAATAATGATTTGTATAGAATATGATATGATTAACTTTTAGATTTACAGGGCTACACTAAAATATTCAGATACATTAAGGGCTGCAATTATAATCTAACGACTGGATTTTCTTTTGCGTTAAACCTTTTTAACACTTTACAACAATGTCTAAGAGTGATTTTAAATTCCATTAGACAATCTGTATACTTTTCAGTCGTTTTGTCTCTCTGCTGTGGGATAACGCATGCAAAGAATATTTAAAGTTATTCGATACAAGAGGTACGTACAGTTGGAAAGTGTTAATAATCAATGTGTACCGCAAGATATTTTATTATTGTTTTTACAAAATTTGTTTGAAACCTTTTCAGTTTTTCTGTTTTCAAAATAAATAAATAAGTAAATAAATAAGATGAAATTAGACAAATCTTACTTGATAAACAATTTTACCTTTTTAAAAGGCTTAGTGTCCTTACAATAACGTACAGTCGGTAACAAAAGTCTCCGAAAACTAGCAAAAATTCCTATATAAAAAAAGTACACTTAATACAGTTTTGTTAAATAAATCCTTGTCGAATCCTGTTCTTAGTCAGTCTAAAAACAGGATTCGACAAGGATTTATTTAACAAAACTGTATTAAGTGTACCTTTTTTATATAGGAATTTTTGCTAGTGTTCGGAGACTTTTGTTACCGACTGTACCTCTCTTTAAATCAACATAATTAAGTTAAATACAGGTTTCAAGGCGACTTATAGTAAATTCGTAAAAATTTTTGGAGTTTGGGAAGATATCTGATATTTAATTGATTTCGTGGTTGCATCCGGTGAGTTTGGAGGAGTTTGGAAAGTTGGAGAAAAAGGTTGGACCAGAGACAGTACACTATAGCTACGCATGTTCTAGCAAGAAAATGTCGACTCTCGGGAGGTTACACTTGATAATGTAACCTTTACATGGTGTTTAGGTTTGCAATGTATCGCTCACGCTTTTGTTTCATGAATACATTGGATTTTTCGTCAAAAGTACTACAGTATTTGTCCAAAGATCGCGTTTTAAAAGAAAGAATTATATTGATGTATGCGCTTCAAAAATCTTTCTAAATAAAAATGATAGGGATAGATAAATGCTTTCACAGCTAAAGTTTTTACTTTAGCTGTGAAAGCATACAATTTAAAAGTATAACATTAACTCGAAATTTCTAAAAGATTTGTATCCTCTGATATATAGTAAAAACGTATGCTATTGCGATTGCTTTCTTCAAATTTAATTTCTTTTCCTTTCTATCAACAAAAGAATTAGTTTTTAGTCATAATCCTTTAACGTTCAAAACACATATTCTGCAGAAAATTACTAATCTAATTTCATAATTGGCTATTACACACATAGCTGATCCTCATTATATAAAAAGAAGAAGAAGAAGAAGATAAACATTTCTGGTTTTAGAGAAATTTCTAGTTAGAAACGTCTACTTGTTGTCCTCATTAAATTGTAATAATAAATAATTTAATAAATAGATTTGTAAGCAGTAAAAACTAGAAATTACAAAAACTCGCAACGTTTGTTTCAGGTCAATAATAATATGGTATGTCATTCACACAATTTTCTCTTACCCTGCAATTCAATAATCTAAAGATAGATTGCATATTAAATCTTAAGATCAATGAGATAATAAAATTTAATAATACTTTAAAAATAATCTAAAATAAGTCCAGAAACAGTTTTATTTGATATATAATTTATTTTGAGGGGGGGCTACCTCACCCCTCAACCTCCCGTTCATTTATAGTACCTACAACTATTAAAATAAGAAAATGAAGGCTATTATTAATTTGCTTTTAAACTTCCCAACCTTTATGAATTTTTAAGCGCCAACCTAATAGGAACTTCAAAATACCAAATTCGAATTTCCTGCACTTTATTGTTTTCAAATTATGCTGATAACTGATATATATACACATCAGCCGCTAAAAAATGGACTTTTATAATCTGTGACCTCAAAACATGATATTTTACAAAAATCAGAGTTTAAAATAGAACTTCAAAAAATGATTTGTTTACAGTATGGGTATGAAAAATATATAGTAAAATATAGCAAAGCAATTCCATCAATTACATTCAATGGAAAAGAATGTTCAGCTCAATTTTGGGTAGCTCTGTATATTGTCTATAAACAATAGGTACTATAAACAATATTATGTATTTAAATTTAATATTTTTTGAAAACCATCTAACACAAAATGAATTACAATTCCAGCAATTTCCATGTATAGCCCCAATTTATCGAAATATTTTGGGTGCCCTGTAAACAAATAATGAATGATTTCCATACCACAATTCACACAAAACATGCTTTTATGCATATAAAAAAAATCTGTTCGTTCCATTTTGTTTAAATCAGTCTACAGATGTTACAGTGTACTTACCAGAAATTTCCTCATAGACGTAATGTATTTGAAATCTCTTGAATGGCCCTGTACACTAATCCTTTGCTTGATTTCAACGAAATGTTTAGTGCAGCATCCCTATATGATACACACTTAGAATACTGAGTTTGAACTTTCTGATACTATTTGTTCTTGAGATATGCTAATAACAGACAGACACACAGACTAACCGCTAAAAATCGTGTAAATATAACAAAAACTCAATTTTGAAAGTTTGACCTAAAAATAATACTTTCTCTGCTATATATATGGGGTAAGAGAAAATAAAACCTACCGTCTCTGCAGTAACTGTGATGATGCTCCACTAACACCAAAACATATTTTTGACTGCCCTGCAATTTTAAGATCCCTGGCTCAGCTTGGGGAATTCTCCCCCTTTGACATCGAGAGTCTGTACTCCGATAACATCAAGGAGTTGGCCGTCTGTGTTTTGCACACTCATGATTATCTATAGTTCTTCCCATGGACACAACACCAACCAACCAACCAAGAGAAAGTAAAAAATAGTATGTCCCTTCATCTGATGAAAAAACTAGGCATGAATACATCATCAAAACAGAAAAAGGCACTTGTGCCTACTAAGAATTTTAAAGTGACTTCTGCTTATGGCTTACTCTGAAACACCATTTGTTAAGTTTCGGAGTAGTACTGCCATTTACCGAACAAAAAAGAAACAAAAATTTCAAAATGGATTGAACCAAGGAGTGAGGGAGGGAGTTTGGTATACAACTCCGCCCAGGGGTCCCAGTGTTCCTATATTTTTGCATGCGCTTTATTGTATTAACGCCACTATTTTAAAAAGAAATTTTTCGTGGAGGTTTTAATACTATAACACTATTTTAAAACATTATTGTGGTAATAATATAATGAAATGCATGTAAAAATAGAGGAACGTTGCGACCTCTGCTCGTCATCACACAAAGCTTCCTCCGCTTCGGGATAAAATGAAGGGAAAAAATTGAAAAGTATTATTTAAAAAAAAAAAAAAAAGCTAAATACTTCGTTTTAATGCGAAAACAATGCACGTTAAATTGTTAAAAATATATATTAGTTACCAGAAACTCCTGGTAATTAATGCACTGTAAAAAAATAACTATTACCAGCTGCAAGAGACTCTCTGTGATTGGAGAAAATAATTATTTTCTCCAATTACAGAGAGTTTCTTGCAGCTGGTAATAGTTGGTAATAGTTATTTTTTTACAGTGTAGAAAGGAAGGCAGTTAACCTTCATTACTTTGTTGCAGAGCTTAATTACTCAAATAAATAAATAAATATTACCGACAGGCAGTAAATTAAACTACAGGGATTTAATTTTTATTTCATAGTTAATTAATATATTATCTTTTTTTTTTTTTTTTTTTTTTTTCTTCTTCAGTATGATTTTTTTGTTTATTTATCCATTATATGATGACACTATTTTGCACACCTTCTGATACTTTCTATAGCTGCTTTATGTACGCGTATATACATTTGAACTAATGTTTAATGATTTAAACTAACGTGCAAGCTAAATAGGCAGAAAGTTATAAAGTTTGAAATACATTCATTTGGAAATATTGAGAGAGGTAAAAGTCACCTATAGTATACATATTTATATACGGATATAGATTTAGATCTATGAATAAATATAAATATTGATATACAGATATATAGATAGATATATTATTATATTTAATCCTTCAAACATTATTTAATATAGGGTAAGTGGCCCAGTGATTGACACTTTCAGAGCAATCTCTGATGTTTTTAATGACCTCGTCATTAGCAAATATTTTTAGAAATCTTATGTTAGTACATATGGTATGAAAGACATTCAGAACCACATATATCTTAAAATATATGCATTTGATAACAATTATTATTTTTTTATGAATTTTTATTTGACACCCACTCAATGTTCCAGTCATTGACACCGCCAGTTTTTCCTTTTATCAGTAATTGCCCCCCTATGTTCCAGTGTTTGACACTGCTAGTTATTTATTTTACCAGTTATGAGCACCCTATGCTCCAGTGTTTGACATAAAATGTTAAAATTCTTATATGTAAAATATATGATTTTATTATTTTTCCTATTTATTAATTATTTCGGGATAGATGTCAATTACTGGAGCATGCCAATCACTGGAGCACCTACCCTATGTTCTGTTGATTGTATTTTGTACGGCTAAATTCCTTCTCTTATAAAGGCATTTTCCACATCTTATCTCTTGAATGAGTAGTAGAAGTCTTTTTTTCTATCAGACGACACTACTAAAAAAAAAAGTTAAAAAATATAATAAAGTTGTCTAAATTAAAATGTCGTTTGATGCATGAATAGATAAAAATAACGCATAGGAAAAACTACATCTAAATGTAATTGAGCCCATCAAATATTAATTAACTTTTGTTGAGCAACTTATCATTTACGGCCCATGAATATCTAAACAGGCTGAAGATTGTTATAACTAGAACCACACCCACTAAACCAATCAATTGAAACAAAAAAAAAGTGTCACTGCATTAGGTTTTGAATAAAAGGAAGAATTAACTTGAAGGAATAAAATTAAATATTTTTATTTTTATCATCACGTTACGGAATGAAACACACCGCATTTTTTACCTCCCTCTAGCTACCTACTTTTTTCAAAAATATAAACTGCAAAAAGGAATGTTTAAACTAAATTATTTTTTCTTTATATATTAACACAAATTGACCAGAATACTTATATTCCATAAACATAATTTTTGTATAATAATCTGCACTTTATATCATCATATTTTTTTTTTTTTTTTTAAATATCACTATTTCAGAATATTGGTTCTCGAAAATAGTTACACTGTACACCCTGTGTCATAAATAATAATAATTAGAATAATAATTAGAATATCTTATTTTTAAAAATAAAAAATATATAGAATGATCAAATATCGTACAAATTTAAATATACTTAAAAAGAAAAGAAAAGAAATAGGTAAATAACACCTTAGATTGAAGAACATAATGAGTAAAGTGATTGACCGATAAATGCAATGTCTGAAATGAATAAGTGTAGAAGAAGAACAATTAAATAATAATTGAATAATAATTTTTAAAAAAAGTTTTGTCTAATTATTTTTATTTACCCAGGTATTTCTGGTTATTATTTTCTATTATTTTATTTTTATCACCTTAATGATTTGAAAATATTTAAATCTTGTAACAAAATAAAATTAAAAAAAAAAGAAAAGAAAAGAAAAATTAAAAAGAAAAGGTAAATAACACCTTAGATTGAAGAACGTGATGAGTAAAGTGATTGACCGATAAATGCAATGTCTGAAACGAATAAGTGTAGAAGAAGAACAGTGAAGTAATAATTGAATAATTTCAAAAAAAAAAATGTTTTGTCTAATTATTTTCATTTACCCAGTTATTTCTGGTTATTATTCTATATTATTTTATTTGTATCTCCTTAATGATTTGAAAATATTTAAATCTTGTAATAACATAAAATTAAAAAAAAAAAAAAAAAAAAAAAGGTAAATAACACCTTAGATTGAAGAACATAATGAATAAAGTGATTGACCGATAAATGCAATGTCTAAAACGAATAAGTGTAGAAGAAGAACAGTGAAATAATAATTGAATAATTAAAAAAAAAAAAATTGTCTAATTATTTTCATTTACCCAGTTATTTCTGGTTATTATTTTATATTATTTTATTTTTATCACCTTAATGATTTGAAAATATTTAAATCTTGTAACAACATAAAAAAAAGGTAAATTACACCTTAGATTGAAGAACATAATGAGTAAAATGATTGACTGATAAATGCAATGTCTGAAACGAATAAGTGTAGAAGAACAGTGAAGTAATAATTGTGTTTTGTCTAATTATTTTCATTTACCCAGTTATTTCTGGTTATTATTTTATATAGTGTATAACCCCGTCAAAAATGACGGAATATGAAATCAATTAAGGTAGTAAATCGACGAATGCTTTGCCAGCTTCGCTGGACACTATATTTAAAGTGGACTAATGTGCAAGTTGCACCTGACGGGACTAATATGCAAGTTGCACCTGACGGGACTAATGTGCAAGTTCCACAGAACGAACAAACTATTTCTTTTAACGAAAATACCTACTGACCCTGGACGATAGGTATAATATAACGTATCATATTATGTATCGTTTTTATCGTAATATAACTCAGTACTTATTTCGCTTCCTTCTTCGATTCGTTTTAATAAGTATTTTTTATATGCATGGGCAAATTTAATATTTTTTAATTTTTCGCGTGAAAACATTATTTCATCTTATGCCCCCCCCCCTCAAAATAAATAAATAAATAAATAAATAAATAATATATATATATATATATATATATATATAACAATAACTGATAATTTTTTTTGGCAACAATCATAAATTTAAATGTCCAATATTGAAATTATTTTGTAACGAAGTAACCTTAGGTATCTTATTTGTAACCTTATTTATTTTAACTATTTTGATAAATATGATGTCACAATCAACTGTTTGTTTATATCAGATAAGTACATTATCATGATTGCAAGAAAATGATGTAATAACTATTAGCCCATCATTTTTATGATTGAATTTTATATTACATTTTAATTTTATCCTCCATGGGTATAAGAATTGCAATGGTAGTTATAAACTTTCGTTGAAATCTTTTTACATACTGAGATTAAGGGAAAAGTGTAAGCACAAAAAATGTTCAGTTTTGAAAGATCTTTCTAATGATGTAACATTTATGCAGATTAATTAAAAAATTTATAAAATAAAAATACATAGCATTTCTAAGGAAAAAAAAAAAAGCTACCAAAAGTGTCTGTTTTGAAGCGGTCTAACAGGAATTGTTCCTGACAGAAGATGGTCACTATTATTATTAATTATTTTATTTTTATCACTTTAATGATTTGAAAATATTTAAATCTTGTAACAACATAAAAAAAAAAGAAAAGAAAAGGTAAATAACACCTTAGATTGAAGAACATAATGAGTAAAGTGATTGACCGATAAATGCAATATCTGAAACGAATAAGTGTAGAAGAAGAACAGTGAAATAACAATTGAATAATTAAAAAAAAAGAAAAGTTTTGTCTAATTATTTTCATTTACCCAGTTATTTCTGGTTATTATTTTTTATTATTTTATTTTTATCACCTTAATGATTTGAAAATATTTAAATCTTGTAACAACATAAAAGGGGGGGGGGGGGGGAATTGAATAGATATAGTTTTTTTTTTTTTTTTTTTCCTTCAAACACACTGCTGACTCGAACTTTTTTTTTGTCTACATACTTATGTGAATCCATACTTGCCAACCATCTCATTAATAACCGTACAATTGTTAACGCCCCCTGAAAAAACGCCCCTTTTCTCACACCACTATATTTTTAGAGTTATTCTCTCCAAATGTTGTTACGATTAAATAAAACTAAAATTACTCTAAAAAATTATTGGTGTGAAAAAAAAGGCAGGTACTAAAAATTGCACGGTTCATAATGAGATAGTTGGCAAGTATGTGAATCCTCATCATTTCCATTATCTTAATTGTAACTGTACAGAAACTGTAAGAGAATGTATAATGAATATCCATGTGCTTGTAAGAATGCGATGATCAGAACGAAGCAAAAGTAATAGAAAGTGCATGAATGAAACTAAAATCGAATGCCTACTCAAATAAGAAGAATTTTCTTTCATTCCATTTGAAAACATTCTGGGTTCCCAAAAGTTTGTAAAGGCTGTATCTTCAGATACAATGGGCGGAATTCAACATAAGGTTATATTTGGTTTTATCCGAACTTAAATTAGAGCAGATTAGCTGTTGGTATGTATTACTGAACAAATGACACTATCGTTCCGGTTTCTTTTCTTTTTTTTCTTTTCCTTTTTTTTTTTTTTTTAATGGTAGCATAGGATGAAATTTTACTTAAGTACACAGAAGGAGGGTTATTTTTAATCAGTCGTTGTGAAATTAAAAATGTATGTTATTTATAATAGTAATAGTCTACCAGGGCAAAATTTTTGTATATGTAGGAGCATGGCTTCCCACCCCTTGGTTAATTAAAGTTCCCCGCAGGCAAGAAAAATTTCCAATGTGAATATTTTTTTAAAGAACTCGTCAATACCTTTAAAATGAATATTTGAACTGTAGGTTTGTGATAATTTGAAATAAAGTTATTGATATTTTTTTAAACGTTTTTAAGGGGAAAAAATTCATAAATAATGCATTTCCTGAAACGTCTTCTATAGAGCACAAAATTGATTATTATTATTTTTTTTATTATTATTATTCGATATTTAGAATTATACTTTCATGATATGAAAATTGCCTGCGTTCATCGTAAAAAATAATTTTAAAAAATAGCTTGCAATGCGGGAATTTGTATAAGGAAAGTCCCATACATTAGTTTGTGAATGTCTTTTCTATAAACTTGTGATTAAATAACTGAAAACATACAAGTAATACTCAGATTAATAATTCATTTTTAACTAAAATAATAATAATTATATATATATATATATATATATATATATATATATATATATATATACATTTTGTTTACATCCTGTGTTATTCATATAATATTTTAATTAAAAAGTTTCGTGAAAAATATGAAGAAAGTTACGTAATAGCCAAAAATACTATTTTTTCTTTTAGTATATTTTTAATATTAATGCTTTTTATTTATTTGTTAGTTTGTTTTTTTAAATATAAAATCCTACATTGTTTTATATACTGCAGAGTAGGGTGTATAACATAATGTAATAAAAATACAATTCATAACTGTTATAGTTTACTATATTAACGTTCTTTCTGATATATTCTCTGACAACGCTAACGTAAGACTTCCATTGTGAATACAAATAGCTTTTTTTTTTTTTTTTTTTTTTTTTGGCAACACGTGTTTTCATTAAATATTCATTATATGCTTATGAGAAAAAGCCAAAAATTGCTAATCTCAATATAAGTTATTATATTAGTTCATAAAAAATTATAAAAGAATGTTAAGTTCCAAAATTTTAATACTGGGTTGATTTCATTTACATATGTAAATAAAAGATATTTGAAAACACCTTGTAAATTCCAAATTAATGAAGAAAGATATATTAAAGAGAGGCTTTTTATAATAATAAGCGTAAATAGAGTTTCTATTTACGCTATTTAAATATCCTAAATTAAAACAAAATACAAAACTGAATAAGTTTAAATATCTGATAACTGCTGGAATCTGTAACTTCTGTAACAGGACGTAGTTTGTGAATGTCTTTTCTATAAACTTGAGATTAAATAACTGAAGATATACAAGTAACATACAGATTATTAATTCATTTTTAAGTAAAATAATTATCTCTTTTTGATATTTTATTTATATTATGTTTATTCATGTAATATTTTAATTAAAAAGTTCCGTGAAAAATATTCATATCAAGCGTTTTTACCTATGAAACCCCTCTTTATCCCTAGTCCAATGCACAGCGGCGAAACTATTTTGTAAAATGTTTGTTTAGAAACTTGCATTTTGTTGAGGATCGCTTTGGGGTAATAAAAAATGAATAAAAAATACTTTTAATTAGTTCGAATTAGCAAACGGAAACTAAATAAATGCATAAATACATAAATAAATAATTGTTGCATTTGTGTGAAGAAAGATTTTTTTTTTTTTTTTCATTTATAAGGAAAATTTTCTCTCAATTATATAATTGAAAAACGGAAAGAGACATTTTGAAATGCAGTTATTAGGAATAAAACTACAAATATTTAAATACATTTCAAAATTAGTTTTTTTCATTTTTTTTTAACTCTTTTCAACAAAATTTAAAAATATTTATGAATTTTGTTTATTTTTCTCTCCGTTTTCTTTTCTCCAAAAATAATTTTCATACTGATACATGGAATAAGATCTTTTGAGTACGGGCTAGCACCTATTAAAACGACTCCCATCCCTCGAATGGCACTCCACCCAAGCTTAGGACCTTTGAGTTGCCAATCGGTTTTAACCTTAGAAAAATTATATCAAAAGAGCTGTCATATGGTGTATCAGCATTTCGGGCAAATGAAGTTAACTATCGTGTACTCAAGATGGCTGCCGCGCACCCAAGGCTACCACAGGAGCCATATTGAGTCCACCAAAACGTTGCCTATAGTGCTGTGCTATATTTATCTATTTGACAGCTTTGAGCATAGAATAATAATAAAGCAAGAAGGAGCATGCCAATACTCTAATCACTGAGCTAAAGAACAACTGGAGGAAATGCTAGACCGGTTTTCGCGTGCCGCTTTTTGGAAGTTTGTCTTCCGAGCGTTGCATGGCAAAAAGCATTTGATATATTTATATTTCAAAGTAAAATTGTGTAAAGGTTGTCTGTTCGAACAACCATATGCTAAACATGACATTACAATTTTAATATTTAATTCTTTAAAGATTATAATAGTAATAGACGACCCGACAAATGTTGCTTGCCATGCAAAGCAGGCGAACGATTGCAGAAAAACTGGCACGCACGAACACTGTGTAAAAGTATTGGAAGCATTTGCTCCAGTTGTTCTTCAGCTCAGTGACTCTAATGCTGCTTACAACTAGTGAAATGCCAGCGAAAGCTACTTTTGCTCCTCTCAACTTTGAAGTAGGGCACCCATCCTCCACGCATTTATCGCTGTTTGTTGTGGGTGCTGCCTCGCAGACTGATTAAGAGAGAGACGAGACGATTCAAAAATCTCGCCAACAAGTCGCCAACCAATCAGATGGAAGCACTGTTACAACCGTATACCCAGCATTCCTGGATTTCACAAACCGAAACCAAAACAAGTACGCTCCTTCTTCCTTTATTATTATTCTATGGCTTTGAGACACTGACCTTTCGTCTCGAATGATCCACATTACATAATTACACAATTACAACGGAGAATTTCTTATATAACTGCGTTACTTAACGACTTCTACGATTACGATTTTGGTTTCAAGTTTTTCCGGACATGTCGTCTCCAATTATATTTTTCCTCTAAGGTCTTAACACCTACAACAACAATTGCTAATATTCTACGACTTTCTAATAGACGACATGAATCTCTCACGTTATTCGACGTAATGATGGCGATATTCTTTCATTTAACGGCCCTCTTCACTTACCGTCGCCGGAAGCCGAAGCTAATCTTACTCTATGGGAAATTTTTCTTTACAAATAACTTATTAACTAATACATATTTTTAAATTCTGTTTTCACATTCAGAAAATTAACAACTGTTAAATGGACGGACCTTTTCTAAAAATGTATTTTTTTTTTTTTTTTTGATATTTTATTTTGAAATTGCAAAATGAAAAAAATTCACGTATAGAAAATTCGTATTTTGCAGCTATAAAATAAAATATAAAATAATATTTTTTTAAAAAAGGTCCGTCCATTTAACAGCTGGGAATTTTCAGAATTGGGAAACAGAACTTAAAAATATGTATTAATAAGTTATTTGTAAAGAAAAATTTCCCATAGAATAACATTAGCTTCGGCTTCCGGCGGCGGTGAGTGAAGCGGGCCCTTAAGGGGACTTGACACCTTTGACTTGGCAGCACATATAAATGCTTACCCTCCCTAATAGCACATATCATTCCCAAGACATCCTCTAGATTTTCTACGGATGAAAGTACATCCAACGGACATCCTCAGGACGTACTATGGGTAAGTTTGCTGTTATCACTAACAGCACACTTATTCACAGTATATCCTGTGGATGTCCCTAGGATGTCCTTTCATCCATAGGATATCCTGAGGGTGTCATGGGAAGAAGATGTGCTTTTAGGGTATATTTCTATTTAATATTTATAAAGAACTATATTAGGTTTGTTCAGTAAAATATATATTCAGGCAATAATTCTTGCGGTTTTTCATATATTTTTTCCAGATTTGAAATCTTTAAATTGCATTTTCACAGGTTTTTTTTTTTTTTTTTTTTTTTTTTTTTTTTTTTTCGTGAATTCATGACCTTCAAAATGATAAAACGTCTACAGATACTTCAGAAAAGACTTAATATATATATATATATATTTATGTTTAATAAGACCTACTTAAAAGAATTAGAGATAGATTTTGCAATATACCTTTAAAAGAAAAAATACTAAAAATGAAAATATTACAATGAAAATCATGTTTTTCTGAGCATTTGGTTATAGACATGCACTTTTTAAATTTTTTTTTCAAAAATTAATTAATAAATTTCAAAATTCGTCCCTGATTTTTTTACGTAGGTTCTCTTAAACATCTAAAAAATATATTAAGTCATTTCGTAAATGTTTGTGGAAGTTCTAGCATTTTGAAGATCAGGAATTCCTGCAAAAATGCAGACTAAGAAAACATGATTTAATGATTTCAAATCTGTAAAAAATATATAAAAAACCTTGAGAATTGTTGCTTGAATACATATTTTATTGAAAAGAACCTAAGATATTTCAATTTATAAATATTAAATGGAAATGTAAGTTTTCATATTAAACATACATCAAGTCCCATTAATCTATAGTCTTAATTTAACCCACAAACAGCAGAATATAGTCAACCAGAGTACAACTTTTTCGAACAAATATTGCAACCTCCACCTCGTTCTAGTCGTCCATTGACATTTTCTGTCCGTTCATTATTAAAGTTAATATTTGAATTTTCCTTTCTTTTCCATTGGAGAGCACTGCGATCATTTTTGGTATATCAGGCCTTTTTTTCTGTGATATGCCACTATTTATTGTCAAAGAGCATTTCTTTCGCCATAAAAATCGAGGTTTTTCACTCTAATGTTTATAAATTTTAATTTATCCATAATTCTATTTTATTATAAATTTAATTTCAATCTAGATTAATTAATTTTTAATGCAACCCTTCAATCAAAGCCTTGACCATGTGGAAGAAAAAAAAAACTTTTTTTTTAATTTTTGTCGTGTAGAAGTGAAACTTTTAGTATTATTTCTATATAAAAAAAAAAAAACTCACTGTAAAACACGTATAAAACGTTACATTAAATTAAAATCATTAAAATTACATCGTGTCAAGGCCTTTCGCCCTGAACATCAGGGCATCATCAGGACAGAGCCATTTTAACTAGAAGTACAGTAACATTTGATTTATATATACAAAAGAACCATATTACGGTTACAGTTATTATACATGAAATAGATGAAACAGTTGAACACAGATCAATCACAAATGAAACAGTCTGAAAGTGCGCTTTCAGACTGTTTCATTTGTGATTGAAAGTGAGATGTGTCTGAAATTTGTGTCTGAAAGCTCACTTTTAGACTGTTTCATTTGTGATTGATCTGTGCTCAACTGTTTCATGTATAATAACTGTAACCGTAATATGGTTCTTTTGTATATATAAATCAAATGTTACTGTACTTCTAGTTAAAATGGCTCGGTCCTGATGATGCCCTGATGTTCAGGGCGAAAGGCCTTGACACAATGTAATTTTAATGATTTTAATTTAATGTATCGTTTTATACGTGTTTTGCAGTGAACTTTTTTTATAGAAATCGTGGTTTTCTGCAAAGACGCGTGTGGTTATGATGTCTCTATATGAGATGTAATTTTATATTTTAGTATTATGTTTGTTAGTACGAGTGTAAATTTTTATTAAATATATTATAAGGAGCGTAGATGACTGTATAAAAAGTTGGATTTTGCAATTTTTTAGTAATTTTTTTACAATTGAATATTTTTAATTTCAAAATTTCAAAACGTGAATAATTAAAGAAATTTTTTATTATTGGTAGAGCAAGTCTTCGATCAACATAATAAAAGATAAATAATAGATAAATAACAATAATACGCATCCTAAGGACTTTTCTATGCTTCTAGGTCATTTTTAAAGCAGCGTTAATTAAAAGCTTATCATCTTTACGTAACATTTAAAATAATATTTATGTTTTGAGAAAAAAAAACTCCTGAATACTTCATTATCTCCATAAATATTAAAATAATATATCAAGGAATAATTTTTATAAATATTATTCTTTGATATAATTTTTTTAAGAGCATCTACAACACTGTTAAAAATGGTTTCTCAAAAATGAGCTAAATTGTCTCAAAATAGCTCCGAAACAATATATACTTACATTTGAAAATCCCATCTACTCATTTTTGAGTATATTGACATGCTCAAAAATGGGATTGACCACTAAGAATCCCAATATCCCCATTTTTGAGCGCGTCAATATACTCAAAAATGAGTACATGGATTTTCAAATGTAAGTATAGTAACCGCCGCCTATTAAATTCATTGGTTAATAAAATAAGCCGTTTATTCTGATCAAATTGCCAGGACCGGAATCAAATCAATGCAAACTAATTTTTAAACCGCCGCTTAATAAAATCAGCATCGCCGGTTAATAAAATTTAAAATATCTCATCAGCAGCAAAACTGTCATTTATGCACGCTAAGAAAATTTGTATTTACCCTGTGACTTTTTATTTGTGAAATAAAAAATAAAATAAAATTCAGCAATCTCTCCGTTATCTCCTTTTGTCAAAAATTTTACATTTAAAGCATACTTACAAATAAAATACGCCCCATCACGTGTTTTAGTAACAATATCAAGGAATGTATTCTTTGAAACTTGGTAATAAATTACAAATTTGGCTTGGTTCGCAAGTGATACATTTTTTTTTTTTTTTTTTAATTATTAAAAGATAATTTTTAGTTCTTATTCTGAAGTAACTAAAGAGCAAAAGGTTTAAATGAAAAGTTTTTTAATTTAAAAGAAAAGCGTGAACTTTTGGCAAGTAATGATGATTTTCCTCGAAGGAAAACATATCGGAACTTGGGATGTGTTTAATTTACTTATTTTGCAGGAACAATTAATTAATTATATGTCAAAAGTTAATTAATATTTTTAATTAATTCTATTATTTGATACCTTTCGAAATTTCTTTCTAAATTCAGGGAATTAGTAATTTTTTGAGTACAGGAACGTTCGCCGGATATAAAACTCAGCCGCTTTATAAAATCACGTTGAGAACGAATGTGATTTTAACAAGCGGCGGGTACTGTATATATTGTTTTGGAGCTATTTAGAGACAATTTTGCTGATTTTTGAGAAACCATTTTCAACAGTGAAGTTTGTCATTTATGATATTTATAAAACTTTTGCATTTATATTATTTAAAATGATCCAATTCATACTACTGTGTAATTATGACATTTAGAACATTATAGTGAGCAATATTTCAGTAAAAAATTTCATATTTCAAAAATTCATATTTCAGTAAAAAATTGAGTATTCTCTCTCTCTCTCTCTCTTCTAAGGTATAAGTTTGTTTTCTTGACAACTCTCGCCTCAACCCCCCTTTCTTTTCCTTGATAAAGGGTGGTACTTAATTACTTCAACTCGAAACATTGAACTCTAGGATTTTAGTTAAGATGGTCAACAGAATGGAAAACAATTTTAGCTCGTTGCCCAATATACCACTTAGACTGCGTACAAATTAATTCTTTTATTTGAAACACCAGGACGTACATGTGTACGTATTTATAGGATTTCCGAGTACAAGTCCTAATAAATAGTTTTTTTTTTTTTTTTTTTTTGTGTGTGTGTGTGTGTGTGTGTGTGTGTGTGTGTGTGTGTGTGTGTGTGTGTGCGTGTGTGTTATTAATTGTTATTGTGTCTTGTTTATAGCCATGTGATTATTTTCCACTTTGTCAAATATACATACAACTTCTTTTAAACATCTCTGTGATATGTTCTAAAGAAACAACATGCAACAACAGTTTGTAAAACTTGTGATATTACACAAGAACTATTTAATTATTTTGAACTTTATTTCTGTACTTTTCATACGCATAAATAGATCTTAATTTCATTTCCTAACACATATATATATTTGATTTATTCATATGTAACTAAAATAAAAACATAAATAACTTTTCATGAAATTTAATATATATGGCACTAGAATATAATTCATGCTAAATTTTGAATACCTACATAGTTTACCTACATAGAATTTTTATGAACAATTTTTATGAATAATAAAAAAATATCTAAACGGTACTTTTTCAATATACCACTTTAATTAGGATTTTATTTATAAAAATAATGCTAATTTGAATTATTCTTATTGCTAAAAGTTTACTTAAATGGGAAATGTATTGCGTACACAATCAATCGTAAATGGTTAGTTAATATATATATAAACAGATAGATATTATTTTATTAAATAATCGTAATTTTTTTTCTAAGTTTTTCCAGTAAGTTAAATTCGTTGTGTTAATTTCTATTTAAATTTAAAAAATTTAACTCGATTTCGTAGTTTAATAAAACACTTCCTACTACTTACGTGAAGTGATGTTATCGACATGTGACCGCTGATTTTATTTTTCGCGAAGCTCCGTTTTTCTATTTGCACGTTTTAATTTATTCATATCTTATCCCTTTTTTGCACTGAAAAATAATGTTTTTTTTTTCCCCTTACAAGGTTTTAGCGGTATAAGCTTAACATAGCTTGCTACAAAATGAAACCTTCGATTCTTAGCTCAATGTGAAGGATCCCTGATGATTTATCTTTACATTCTAAGCATTTTGTTTTATTTTTTATTTGTTTATTTGCTGTTCCATGAAATTAAGCTCTTTCTATCTTTCTTGAGGTTCATTTTGTTATTGTCTGTTCTATTAGAAAACTCTTGTTAACATTCTTTATAAGCTTCTTTCTTTTTATGTTTCTATATTGTTTGTATTCTCACCGGAATTACTTTAAAGTAAGTATTATTCTTGTTGTCATATCTAAATAAAAATATTACTGGTCAAATGATTTATATGATTTTACTTTAGTTAGTTAGTAACCTATTTAGGCTCTTGTGGATGGCAATTTTATCATATGTTTATTTTGCATAATACTTTATTTGTTTATATATATATTTAAATATCCCATTGAAAAACAAAATTAACTCTAAACTGATATTTAAACATAAAATTCAAGAATAAAACAAGTCAACAAAAACTTAACGAAATTAATAAACAAACTAAAACTAAATAATGTACGAAAAATATCTTTAACATAAACCAAAATTAAAAATGAAACAGAGCGAAATTAAAATTAATATGGAGACAGGCGGCATGGCTTACAACATGCACTGCAGGGTTAAACTAGTTCTACGCATGCAACGTTCCCTTCACCTGTCAAGACCAAATGAAAAAAACTCATGAAACAAATTCTCTAAACCATCCTTTCTTTCCAAAAACATTTTCAGCTCAGTACTCCTTTTAAAGTGATTCACGAATTGGTACGTCATACTTTTCTCTGTGGAAACCCCGCGCTATGCTCTGACGACACCAATCTACCATATCTTCAAACATCTCTTCCAAGTCTGAATTTAATCTAGCTATACGTACTAAACCATTTCTAAATATGTTCTTTTTAACTGAAATATGTACGTTAGATGTAAAATGCATTAGCTTTATTGTTTTAAAATGAAAGTCTTTTCTTTTGTCATAAATTCCAGTTACCAAATTATCATTCTCTAATTTTATATTGACGTCCAAATAATTTATATTTTTACAATTCATGGAAGAGGGATATATATATATATATATATATATATAAAATATATATATATTAAACTTAGTTAGTTATTTTACTCAAAACAATGTTTAAACTATGAAAAATTTTTACTTTCTTATATATTCCACAAAATATATTCCATAAAATATTGGTTTCCTAAAAATTTTCGACTTCAGGTTTTCGTAGAATTTACTCGTTTTGAGAGGTCTAGAACACGATTTGACCATTGCATGGAAAAATATAGGAGAAAGTTTTGTAATTGCCAAAATATACTTGTTTTAAATTAATATTAATTAAAATGCAATCTTTACACTAATGAGAAAATAGATGAAATACAAATACAAATGAATTTAATACTATTTACAACTTTAACATTATTAACAATTGTAATTTAACATTATAAGGCAAGTTTCTTAAAAATTTTTTAAGCTCTTATATTGATATAAATAGAATTCATAAAAGTATGTGAATAAATTTAAAAGAAAATACTGTTTATTTTGTGAATTACATGAAAGGATTAGGTGTAATCTTCTACTACTTCATAAAAAATAAATACACACAATTAGAAAATTAAAGTTAAAAACGTTTAACATATTACAAAAGAACAAAAAGAGCACCGTATAAAAACAATTTGTTTTTATTTTTATTTTTTTGTATTAATAATATGCTCTTTAAAAAGAAAGGGGGGGGGGGTGATTCCCCACTGTATTCAGTTCCCAGATATTTAACCCTCCGCATTAAATAGTTTTTCAATTAAACAAGTTTTACATAAAGCATTATTTACTGAATGAATGAAAAAGTCACTTTATTAAAAGCAATTAATTACCTTTTTGCTGAAAATAAATACTTTTGAAAAAACGTTTTCAAGTGTTTCCTAAAATATTCGATCAAAAGATAGAGTGATGGATAGGAATGAATCAGGGGATGGAGATCTGATACAATTTGTTTGCGATAAAACAGAATATTTCAAGGCTATATTTATAAAAAATATTTTTAATAAAACATAATTTGACATTGTGAAATCAGTTTCTTCTATTTCAGTAAGAAGCGGTGAAGTGGGTTATAAATTTTATAACAATTTTAAATTTAATTATTTTTTCATTGTTTTAAACAACATATATTCAATTTTTCTTGCAAGTGAAAGGATTTCTTGAAAAACATTCATATATTTTTGGCGAATAGTACAACCCATGATCTGTCTTATATCGATGTTATCTGACGGAAAAATTCATAAATTTAATTTTGAAAAAATCACAAAATTAAAATTTTACATGATTCAAAAATTTTTTGAATTATATTTAGTAAAATAAAATCTCGATACTTAAACTTCAAGGAGGAAGAAAAAGTTTCTTTTTATCAGTAAAACTGACTTATACAGAAGCAAAAAGTGGGATATTGAAGTTAAACAGAAAAATAAATGAATAAAAAATATTTTCTAATTCGATCCCATTTAAGAAACTAAAAGCGTTTCCGATAATCACAAGATTTGAAATGAAATAATTCAGCCAATTTTAATCAAGCTTCAATTTTGTCTATTAGTAGAGGAATATTTGTGAACTAGCAAACCTGTGCGAAATTTTCGCAATTCTTTTATTATTTTTTTACCTTTAAAATTTTAAACTTATAAGTCTTATATCAATTTCACCTTCCAATTTAAGTTTTAATTCATCAGAAGCCAATTAATGATTAGTTTCTGTGGGTTGAAATGCTAATGATTGTTAAACCAAATTATTCAAAGAAAAGTTTCAAAATAAAATTCATAGTTGACGACCCAGTTTTCATACTTCCCCAGGCAAGACAGCTTTAGTATAGGACCCCTATGGCGACTTTTAATTTTTTGCTGCCGTGTTGGCGAGGTCTTTTAATTAATTCTTTTATTTATTCATTTTATCATAATTTTTTGTTAGTCAATTTATGACAAAACTTCATATTTAGTTTATATTTTTAAAATATCGCAAGGTTTAAAATGACGTATGCAAAGGTTTTGTAAATATACAACTTTTAAAAATAGATTTTTCTATAAAATGATCTCATCAAACAAATGTCGTCACTTTTTTTTTTCTTTTTTTTTTTTCATTAGACCACTGAACTGAGTCAGTCCGCGTGCTTAAATACTGCTTACGTATTAATTTTTATCCTCGCGTATTTTATTAAGTCGCTATCGTTTCGTTGATACAAAAAATAATCGTAACTGGTCCACATTAGAGAATTATTATATAGATTTTTACAATCGGCGGTTGAAAAAATTAGTTATTTCCGTAATCAGCTACAATAAAACGTACATGAACGTGTCTAGGGAGTTTTAACCTTTAAAAAAAAAGAGAAAAAAATTCAACTTTTTGAAAAATATGCATGTTAAAATAGGAAATTTCTGATGTTTCAAATTTCTACGTATGTTGCTTCAAAGGTTACGAACAAAACTGTCAGTGTTATCAAGACTAAAACTTACTACTTTTCTAAACTTTAATGCTTATTTTCTCAAAAATGCTTTTTTGCTACCATCCACAAGCTACCTTACCATGAAATTAACCTATTGTTTTTTGTTTTCATGGTCTTAACCCTACAAGGCTCAATTTTTTTTTAGTGCGCGACAAAAATATATATGTTGTAATTAATGATCAGAAGATAGGGAAAACTTATAAAAAGAAAAGGAAAACCATATTTTTCGGAAAAATCAACTTTTTATTTCAGTTTCACATACGGTACACTGAACCTTAACTACACTTTTTGGTATTAAACTAGTACAATTGAATTGTTTTGGAAATAGTATTGTATATTGATTGGACACACATACATAGAACAACACAGTATTTTTTTCGAGTCAAAACTGTTCAATAACTATTCTTTTTTGCTACCATCCACAAGCTACCTTACCATGAAATTAACCTATTGTTTTTTGTTTTCATGGTCTTAACCCTACAAGGCTCAATTTTTTTTTAGTGCGCGACAAAAATATATATGTTGTAATTAATGATCAGAAGATAGGGAAAACTTTTAAAAAGAAAAAGAAAACCATATTTTTCGGAAAAATCAACTTTTTATTTCAGTTTCACATACGGTACACTGAACCTTAACTATACTTTTTGGTATTAAACTAGTACAATTGAATTGTTTTGGAAATAGTATTGCATATTGATTGGACACACATACATAGAACAACACAGTATTTTTTTCGAGTCAAAACTGTTCAATAACTATTCTTTTTTTTTTTTTTTTTTTGAATTCAGACAAACGACTAACGTATCACTTTCATTCAAATTTCACACTGAGTGCACTATAACAAAAACGCGAACGACATCTTTAGGTAAAGATTCGTATGACTACATTGCTAAATGTCAGTAGCTTCTATCAAGATGTCAAGAGATGTCGCTACTAATAGTTTTATAGCTATAGGAATGATTAAAGTCGGTGTTCTACATATGGAACTGGGTGCCTTGTAGGGTTAAAATGTTTAAACGAACTTATTTCATAAAATGAATTAAGAATTTAGGGACCTTTCAAAATTCAGTATTTTTATAAAATTATGTAAAATTTTAAAATTTTAAAATTTTAGAAAATTCAAAATATTTTGTAATTATTATTATTATTATTATTATTATTAAATAAAGTTCGTTTTATTAAATGTTAATTAATTTTCTAGATTTCCTTTTTATAAATGTGTGTTCTGCAAAATTTTAAGGCAATAAATATATATATATATATATATATATATATTTCAAAATCTTGTGAATGGTCGCCTAAAAGGCCTTTTAAGAAAATAAGGGTTAAAGTTTAGAACTGAATGAAGTTCAATGGATCAGTTACAATTTCATCCATAACTTTTGAACAAAATTACGCAAATTATAAATGAAACATCAAAATGTTCAGATTTATTCAGATATGAAATATATATTATTCAGGTAATTATGATTCAGATAATAGTAATCATACATATCAGACATACGTATTTTTCAAAGAAGTCGATTTTTTATTTTATTTTATTTTTATTTTTATTTTTATTTTTTTTAAGTTCAAAATCCCTTGGCCCCCTGTAAGTCAAAGAAGAGCGAAATGATCCCTCATTCCGGTAAACTGCCATAAAAACATTTCATTTTATTCATCAATCACCTTAAAAAAAAAAAAAAAAAAAAAAAAAAAAATCAATGCAGTCTTTGGGGACTGCCGATAGAAGTGAATACCAAGTAACTTGTGAATTGTATCGTCAAGGTATTAGATTATTATTTTCGAATTATTTTTGGTTTGTAAAGAAGTGTTTATGATCTGTATTATATTATCTTCTTTAAAATCTGTATTATTCGGCACAATATTTGGAGCTACCCAAACTAAATGAACTAAGCCATATATTAGGTAAAAATATTGATTACTTAGGAAATTATTTTAATTAGTAGCTAAGATACAAAAGAAAACCGATTCAGGACACCCCAAAACGTGTAAATCAGGTGAAATCTCGAATTTCACTTTCGATAATGTAAAAGAACTTTAAAATATCTTTCGAATGATGTATTAAAAATAATTTAATCATAATTAGAATTTGAAATATTGAAATTTTAAAATATTACAGCGCCATCTGGCGATAGAAATTTTTGTAATCTACTGTTCGATTCCAAATCAACAAAGCATTCTAATGATGTATTACTTATGAAATTATTTTAATTAGTGGCTCAGATACAAAAGAAAACCGATTCAGGAACCCCAAAACATGTAAATCAACTATAATCTTGAGTTCCACTTTCGATAATATAAATTGGTAAAAAATATGTTTCTTCTCATGGAAAGTCTTCGCTGACGATGACGCGAGTTTCATGATTTTTGTTCACCCAAAAGTGTTCAACACGCCTAAAGAAGTTTTCACTTCAAATGAAAAACCTTCGCTGACGATGACACGACTTCCATGATTTTTGTTCATCCAAAAGTGCTCAACGCGCCTAAAGAAGTTTTCACTTCAAATGAAAAACCATCGCTGACGATGACGCGACTTTCATGATTTTTGTTCATCCAAAAGTGCTCAACGCGCCTAAAGAAATTTTCACTTCAAAAAATCAAACTTCATGTTTCCTATGGAAAAATAAAATTTTAAATGATCTATCTAGAAGAAATTTAGGTCCGAAAACAGACAGTACATAAGAACTGACGTTCTTAAAACGGCTCTTTCACAAAAAAATAGAATAAATTAAAATATTCATATGAGAAAATTATCTATTTATGTAGTTAGCCGAAAAAATTACAAAAATGTGGCAAGGAAGCTAAAAAGGATTGACCAGCAGCTCGAGTGAAACCTAAAATTTTAATTTCCTCTTCTTGGGGATCATTAAAGGGAGAAATACTCACTTAGAAAATTCAACGAATGATTGAAACAAAAATTTCATTATCTTAGACAATTTATGTTTGCGAAATTCATTTAAAGAATTAACGAACCAATTACTATTTTTATAGGGTACATAGAGATATGTTCCAAAATGCTTTCGCTTTGATGATAAATCTTTATAGCAAGTATTGAATTTAAAGATGTATGTGGGTGTGGAGGATTTTAAGCTATGCGTTTTTGCCAGTGAAAGATAATAGGGTAAGTACACCTGTAATTGACACTTTTAGAGCAATCTCTGATGTTTTTAGTGTTCAAGTCATCAGAAAATATTTTTAGAAATCTTAAGTTAGTACATAGGGCATGAAAGACATTCAGAACCATATATATATTAAAATATATACATTTGATAACATTTTTTTTTTTTTTTTATGATTTTTATTTGACACCCACTCAATATTCCTGCAATTGACACTGTCCGTTTTTCATTTTATCAGCAATTGGCCCCTATGTTCCAGTGTTTGACACCGCTAGTTATTCATTTTACCATTTTACCAGCTATGAGCACCCTATGCTCCAGTGTTTGACATAAAACGTTAAAATTCTTATATGTAAAATATATGATTTTATTATTTTTCTTATTTATTAATTATTTTGGGATAGATGTTAATTACTGGAGCATGCCAATCACTGAAACACCTACCCTACATTAAAAAAGAAAAAAAAAAAAAAGAAAGAAAAGATATGTATTTTTTGAAGCAAAGTAATCCCACAATATGCAATACGTTTGTTATAACGTAAATACAAAACTACATATATATATATATATATATATATATACTCTTTTTGGTCTATGCAGCATTCAGTGGCATTAAATCTTCTGTTACTTGGCTGTTATTTCTCTTTAAAGTATACTTTTCGTTAATAGTATATATATATATTCAAGTAATTATATTAAAAGCTCAACAGCAGTTTTCATAGAGAAAGTGTTAAAAATTCTAGGGGAAATAAAGGAGATAGAGGGATTTGCCTTCTACCCCCCCCCCCCCTCCCATTCCTAACTTAAAGCTGAGGTGGGGAAAAGAAAGCGAGGAGGCTTCGTAGTAATCAATCCGGCTTTAATTTTAACAAAATGAAATCGCAAAGCAAGCTAATTCAAGAGAATAAAATAGAGGTTTTTGACAGTTGAAAAATATTTAAAAAAAAAAACATTTTTCTTTGATTAAGGTCTTTTTTTTTTTTTTTTTTTTTTTAAAGTAAAATAGAACACAGACACACACACACCAAAAAAAAAAATTACTTCAGGATAGCATGGTCATTAATGCAAAAAATACACGTATAAAAAACTATATGAAAAACTATATGAAAAATTCTATTAATTATCCTCAAATTACATTAAATTTTTAAAGAGATAGTTTATTATAATTATTTTTGTAATAAGTATTTATTTTTACTCATTTTTATAATTTTCATTCGATTATAAATGTAATATAAAAATTTGTATTATATTTTTTTAAGTGACTAATACTGAAAAACGTATCACAAAAAAAATAAAAAAAATCTGGAAAAAAGGCCTAAAATATACCTTTTAGTATATTAATATACATGAAAAACTTAACATAACAAAATGTAATTGATAATAAAATTCTAAAAGAATATTTAATTGGTATTGTGTATACTTTTCAAATATATATGTATTATGAATTCAAATTCACGTAGTTTTACTATCTTTACTTCCGAATCAAACCTTCATTAAATGTTTCTATTAATTATTATTATAATTAAATCTATGAGTATTTTTAAACATCTAGCATAAACATTTAATAGAGTAGTATTAGAAAATTTGTAGTGTTACAAAAATGTACGTAATAATCATGTGTCTTAATGTAGAATCAATTTCGACCTCAAAATTTTTGATAGGAAAATATACAAATAAAATTAGTAATATAATCTGTCGTATATATAAAAACACTATCATTAAACCCTTAGTAAGAAACTGAGTCTAAATTTCCTACTATAAATGGCAATAATCGTGATGACAATAGATTTCTGTTTTATATCAATAAAAGTGACTGTTCAAGTTGTACAAAATAATCAAAACTCATTTAAAATAATAAGAAAGAGAGACGGAAAGAAAGAAAGACTTATGGAGAAATAAGAAATTCTTCAATTGAGTCAAATATATTAAAAAATATGATATAGTCGAACTCGTACTACTTATATCTAAATGAGAAGAGAAACAATTTTAACCCTTAACGGCCTCGTAATTTTCAAGAAAAAGGTAGAAAAAGTGCCTACTTTTTTATTCAAGAAAATTGCATAAAATAAAGTGTGTGAACAATATATGTATTCATTTTTAATTTTTGGAATTTCTTTTAGTTTCAAATCAATAAATTTAATTTTGCAGAAAAGGCAACAATCGGGGTTATTATGACTGAATATTGGTTTTCAAGTAAATAGGGGGAAAAAATGATATATGTTTTAACCCTACAAGGCTCAATTTTTTTTTTTTTTTTTTTTTTTTTTTAGTGCACGACAAAAATATATAGGTTGTAATTAGTGATCAGAAGATAGGGAAAACTTATAAAAATGAAAATAAAACCTTATTTTACGGAAAAATCAACTTTTTAGCTCAACGTACCGTATGTGGAACATACATAAAAATAGGATTTACTAATACGTTTACTATTGTAATATTTAAAAGAAAAAAAGAAAAAAACTTACCTCTGCAAAATATACACTTCGTTATAACACACAGTATTTTTTTTTCGAGTCAAAACTGTTCAATAACTATTCTTTTTTTATTTTTGAATTCAGACAAACGACTAACGTATCACTTTCATTCAAATTTCACACTGAGTGCACTATAACAAAAACACGAACGACATCTTTAGGTAAAGATTCGTATTACTACATTGTTAAATGTCAGTAGCTTCTATCAAGATGTCAAGAGATATCGCTACTAATAGTTTTATAGCCATAGGAACGATTAAAGTCGGTGCTCCCCATATGGAACTGAATGCCTTGTAGGGTTAAACATCAAAAACAGAATTTTATGAAAAGAATTTAACGTATAATACAACACTATACGTATAATACACTGTTCTCAAATTAGCTATCCGAACTTTTATAAATATCACTTATTTCCGAATCACTCTCAGATGTAATTATACTAAAGTTAGAATCCGAGTCACTTTGTGATTCTGACTACGTAATGTACCCAATATTTTAAAAATATATATTTTTTACCACAGAGCACGGAACTATGTGTATTCAAAAGCCTAAGTGAGTTAAGATTACAGAATAAGTATTACAAATATTTAGGATAGTTACATATTAGGTTAAGGTAGATACAAATATTGGATAGTTCTAACAGTTTTTAAAAAGCCTACTAGGGTAAGTGCTCCAGTGATTGACACTTTTAGAGCAATTACTGACGTTTTTAATATTCTAGTCATCAGAAAATATTTTTAGAAATCTTAAGTTAATACACATGGCATAAAAGACATTCGGAACCACATATATGTTAAAATATATGCATTTGATAACAATTATTTTTTTTTAATGAATTTTTGTTTGACACCCACTCAATATTCCAGTAATTGGCACTGCCCATTTTTCATTTTATCAATAATTGGCAGCCTATGTCCCAGTGTTTGACACTGCTAGTTCTTCATTTTACCAGTTATGAGCACCCCATGCACCAGTATTTGACATAAAATGTTAAAATTCTTATATGTAAAATATATGATTTTAATATTTTTCTTATTTATTAATTATTTCGGGATAGATGTCAATTACTGGAGCGTGCCAATCACTGGAGCACCTACCCTATCTCCATTTCAAATAGTCTGCTACTCCCATCTAGAGTGTAAAATAAGAAATAAAAAGTTTTCAGGGTATCAGAAATGGTTTGTTTTTAGATCTTTTTAGTACGTTACTTTTGAACACTCCAGCCCGGAAATATCACGGGCACGAGAAATCGAAAGTGAAACCTCACCCCGTCATTGTCACGGGAGCGAGAAGGAAGGGGTTAAATGTTAATTTTTATAAGGGAAACTCTAACCACATACATAATCATTATTTAAAAATATTTTACATTAATCCGTATATTGTATTTAAATACTTGATTTAATAAGGAATATT
Source organism: Salticus scenicus (assembly GCA_963930645.1). NCBI lineage: Eukaryota > Metazoa > Arthropoda > Arachnida > Araneae > Salticidae > Salticus > Salticus scenicus. The sequence goes on along the minus strand of OZ005653.1, from coordinate 324,061,721 downwards.
CCTATTAATAATAAACCAATAATATTATTATAATTTGTGTTTTAATTTATTTTATTAAATTTCAAATATTCCGTCGTATATTTATTCCTATACCAACTTTTTAAAGTGTCATACACCGCATACTTATTGAAGGATCGGTTCCAAAAATTTCGCCTCTTCTTTCTTTCCCTCTCGCATGGTACAGTTGCAAAGAAAGTAGTTTTACAGGCAAATTACGGAAATGTTCTGAAGCAACGAGAGTATTTAAAAACTCTATTTTATCAATGGCTTTTCTGCAACTTCACTTGCTTTAGAAAATAAAAGCTAAACCATACATTCAAAATAAATAACCATAGTAAGTATTCAAGGGATTTAATGGATTTTGAAGGCAAAAATAAAAAATAAATAATATATATATATATATATATATATATATATATATTTATTTATTCATCATCATCATCATCATATTTATTTATTAATATGCTGAATAATTTTTTTTTTTTTAATTCAAAATTTTGAGCTTATAAAACAGCAACATTCAAACATTACTTAATAAAGATTTCAGAAATTAAAAAAAAAAAAAAAAAAAAAAAAAAAAAAAATCAGCCGTTGGGTCCTTGTTTTTTGGGAGACCCTTTAAAAAAGCGGCGTACATGATTTCTCAAAAATGAAGGCACTGATTTTATTGAAATTTTCCACACTTCTTCAAAATTTAATTTAATTAGGTCTTGAATGAAAGGTTTTTTACTTATTTCTTTACTTATTTTATAAAATTCGATTTTTTGCCAGAGTTGCATGCAAAAACAGTATAATTTTCGGTACATATCACACGACATATATAGACTTGTAAAATTAATTGTAATCGAAAAAAAAAAATATCCTTCGTTGAAGAAGTAATCAATTCTATTTTGAAGAAATGTACAAAATTTCAATAACATCGGTGTATTCGTTATTGAGAAATCGTGTCCATTCTTTTTTTAAGGGTTTCCGGAAAACAGAACCAACTGGCTTAATTTTCCGAAAACTTTAATGAAAACTTTAAAAATTATTTAAAATTTTTAAAAACCATTACGTCTCGTAGTTAAACTAAATTTTAATCACATTAAAAACTGAGATACTAAAAATATACAATTAAATATACACTAAAAATATACAATTTAAAACAATAAAAACACAAAACATAAATTTAAACGTTTCCTCATCAGTAGAAACATCAAATGTAAATGCTGAGAAGAACAACAGACTTTCATTAAGATTTCCGAAACGTTTAAATTTATGTTTTGTGTTTTTAGTGTTTTAAATTGTATATTTTTAGTGTACATTGTCTGTCTCAGTTTTTAATTTAAAAATTATTGTTTAACTACTGTTCTTTAATATACTCAAAATTTTTAATATAAATTTTTATTTATTATATTAAAGAGAGGGAGAGAAACTATGCTTCTCTTCAGCCTTCGAAACTTACGTAACCCCTTACAAGTAAACTTAGGGTTTTCTAGCAAACGGCTTGAAATGCTTATTTTTGCGGCCCACGGATTTTTTATTGCAACAATTAAAATTTTTTTTACAGTAAATATTCTTTAAAAAAAAAATTAAATGTATATGATTTAAATATATATATATTTGAAGTTTTAAAATGATAATGCAGTTAAATAAAATACAGTTTATATTTAAGCAAACATTTTTTCCTCCTCCTCTTTATTCGAAAGGAACGCTACTATTTCATTCTTAGATTTTTTTGTAAAAATCTTATATTTTTGCTTAATCTTATATTTTTGTTTGAAAAGAATAAAACAGGATATGAAGATATATGAATCAGAATTTTAGAGAGAGAGAGAGGAAAAAAAAAAAAAAAAAAAGCTTTAGTAGGATTTGGGGGTAGGTGTAGGGGGGGGGGGTTAATATATTTTGCAGAAATAAAATTTTCAGTATATTTTACACATTAAGGATGGTACAACTCCTTACTTCAATCGTAAAATTATTTACAAACAGAAGTAATATCTACCCACTGTAAAAGAAAAAAAAAAAAAAAAAAAAAAAAAAAATCTGTTTAAAAAAAAAAAAAAATAGAAAATAGAAAATTTCTGTAAAAAAAGAAATGTTTCTAGATAAAATTTCTGTTTTCTAAAACTACAGAAATTTAGTTTAAGATTACATCTCAATCTATCAAAAGATTTTTTCCCCCGTGTACAAGCAGATAAATCCTGTAACCATTGATACAGATGTCATCTGATGGCTACATATTTTTTCTGTTTAGCACACGGAAAATTGGTATCGAAGAAGAATTGAGCAGTGCTAAATAACAGAACAAGTTGTGCTTCCTTGACACAGTCGTAACTTTGTCGCCTGCAATGCAGTGGACTCTGGTTCGATGCTAGCTGTTAGGACAGAAAAAAATCGTTTAATGCGAAATTTTTTACGGCGTGCACTACGGAAAATATCTGTTGTGTATGAATATTATCTGTTACAAAAAAACTTTTCCTCGCATTTTTCGCACGGCATATGAATATTTTCTGGCAGGAACTTTCTGTAATATAACAGATTTTTTTTTTTTTAAATCTTTACAGTGCAGACTAGAGGATCTAATTTAGAGATGCATAACTTTACTTTAGAGGTGAATGCCACTATTACAGCTGATTAAGGTATGGAGGAGTGCTACTAAAGCTAATGTCTGTTTACATATACCCCTGCACAGCTGTTAGTAAATTTGCCTGCCATTTAAAATTATAAAACTAATCGCAATTTTTAATACAATTAAATTCATAGATAATTGTGAAATAAAGGTAATAGAAAAAATATAATGGAGAAAAAAAAAAGAAGAAGAAAAAGAAAAGAAAGAAAATTAAGGCAGTTAAAATTAACCTGTATAAGATTTTTCGTAAGGCCACAAATTAATTCAAGCAACATTGATTGTGCACAACTAGTCAGCATTAAAAAAGGTTTTTGATCTACAAGCATCTATTGCCCTCGTTCATCACTGCTGAACTGTTGCTTTTGCCCTGATAAAATTATATGGAGGTTAGTTAATGTTGAATTTAAATCTTTCTCGGTAGGTTTTTTGACTAATGAATAATTATCTAGAAAATTCGTTAGATTTGTTGTTATTACTATTATTATTATTTTAGTATTTGTTTATTTATTTATTTGTCACATTTAAATAAAAATTAAAAATGCCCTGCTCCTACTTCATCAGCTGAAAGAAAATATAAATATCTAATTGTTATTTTTATCTTAAGTTTGTTTTAATTCTGAATTTATCTAAAAGAAATCCATAAGAAAATCTTGGTATTAGTTTTATAAGCTGAAAGAAATCGTCAAAATATATGCAAAAGATTATTAAAGGAAAATATATCCTTTACAATTAAAATTTTTAAGTTAAAAATGAATAATGAAAATTTTAAAAAATCTAAATTTTTTTAGTAAGTTTTTAAATAATGAATAACAATTTAAAAAAAAAAAAAAATTGTTTGATATATTTCAATAAAAATTAAACATGACCTAGTGCTACTTTTATGAGTACGATATTAATCAGCTGAAAGAAATAATAACAATAACAATAATAATAATAATAATAATAATAATAATAATAATAATCTAAACTTTTATTTAATTTTACTCTGTTATTTCTGAATTTATGCAAAAGAAAATCTGAAAGAAATTACTAGAGTATACGCATTTTAATTTTAAAGCAAAATATTTTTCTTAAATAGTAATTAAAATTTTTAAGTTTTGAATGAATAAATTTAATGAAAATTAAAAAATATAAATTTATACGAATTGATAATTATAATAATATCGATGAATTTTTAAAACGTCTGTTTCAATCCTAATAACTGGTTTATGTCTCTAAGAAATTTTTTTTAAATATATAAAAAAACTAATCTTTATAAAGTCTACATTAATTTTCTTCTCACGCCCATTAAACAAACGATTATTATAAAACCCATCGACCACGTGCGAAAAAATATGACAAAGGAACATCACTCACTTTACTGTCTGACAACTTCTAGCAGACACATTCAACAGGCGGTTGAATGAATCAACAGGTCTCTCTCTCCCTGCACTTGTGGCTTCTCCTGTCGTCTCACGTCCTCCCCACCTAACCGGCGGCGCTTTTCTGAAAGGGGGTGTCGAACGATGGGGGCAGGCGATTTTTAGGCACGCATGCGCAAGCCTATGAATATCGCCGATAGGATAGGAGCTTCTTTTAGGGGGGATTACAAATAGGCTTAGTTTCTTGCCCCTCAAGCGATAGATACGGTCGATTATTTTTTTGTCATGTATTTATTCGAGCAAGCGCAAGCGAGAAAAATAATTGGCGTGCAACAGGTGCTAAAATGAGCCCGGGAAGACGTGTGCATTTAGCTGCCATTTTAGATTGAGATTCATTGCTTTTAATTGTTCAAAATACAAATTTCACACACACACACACGAAAAAAAGCCTAATCTTTTGAATTATTTTGATAATTGAAGCTTTCATAATAAATCCAAAACGAAAAAGCTTCTAACTCTCAACAGTCCCTCCACTATTATTTTCAACATTAAAATTCTTGCCAATCGACATAAAACTAATTTTTAAAATAATTGTGACTTTAATCAAGCATTTTTTTATGAAAGGATTTAGTTGTAATTACTAAGGGCACTTATTCATGGCCATATCATATCAATTTTAATTAAGAATTAATATTACTTGTCATACATAAAACTAAAAAACTTTAATTTAAGAACTGCGATTCTTTTTTTTTTCAAATGAGAATAATCTGCTATAGGTAGGTATTAGATAGTGGGGAGGTGCTTTAAAATCGTAATCTGCAAACTGCAACAGCTGTTCAACTCGATTCTTTGCTCTATTACTACTAAGCCATGTATATATCTAAAGCTGAAGAAGGTTCTACATACAAAATTGTAAAATATATAGGGATCGTAAGATAACCGAAGATCCCCTTATTTAATGAATGTTTAAAATTACGATGCTAATCACAATGGTCATCTCGTCCCCGTGGGATGTTTCAGTTGTATTCATATATACGTAATTCACAACCATTGTTTTAATCAGGGACCCACTGTCCAAAATTCTAATGATTCTGATTTATTACAACCACTAAATACCTGATAGACTATGTGCCAATAATTTGGACCAGAGACATTATCTGTAGCGGGACTAAGATGGCCTGTGGGGGGCTGAGACTGAACGTTCAAGTTTGATTCAATGATCAAAAATGAAAATTTCGAAATATCTGGGGAAAGTTGGAGCCTCCATTGTACCCTATCGCTACACACTTGCTTTGGATCACAATAGATTATGAAATTGTGAATGGCTTCATCAAGTCATGATCCCTTGACGGCGTATGCTCGCGTCAAAATGATTTACATTTGAAAAAATGGAACCGTTTCTTGTTATGTTTCTGCTCTCATCACTACATAGCTGGCATAAATTTAAACCTTCTTCAACTGTTTTTGACAACAGTTTATTTTTTCTATCTGTGCTGAAATAAAAACGTAGAATACGTCAAAACTTTTTTTCTTCTTCAACTAGATGAAACAAGATTTTCTTAAACTAGGAAACATTACAGATTTTCTTGAAATCTGGAAAATTTGTAGTACATTTTATACAGAACAGCCCAACATTGTAAATAACGAAAGAGAAGTGTCAAACACAAAATAAATATCCAACACAACATTGTCATATTGCTCCCATCAAATAAAATTTGATAGACTTTTGCAGAAATCTAATGTACATAACACTTCCATCTTTGTGTGGCGAATGGCTAATCTCAAATAATACTCTCAATTATACTATCGTTTACAAACAACAGATTATCGTTTAATCCAATTGATGGGGACACTGTGAAAAAAATTAAATTAAATTTACAGTCAACGTACTCTTTTTGCAGTTTATTTGCATCTATTTACATTTTTTATACATTATTTGTCATATAATTTACAGTGAAACATATAGAATAGACGATGAATGAATTATATTCGATTCGTTTGCCGTCACATCTTATGGTGAAAGAACTGTAATGTTCACCTTTACTTTTTACTCCGTGTATCAAGAAGCAATAATCATTTCATTAGAAGCATTCAATTTCAGTGACCAACTCAGAGTTTGAGTTTTTATATTAATTTTATTTTTATATTTTATTTGAAATGTTATATTTTTGAACGATTCATTTAAATATATAGTTACCAATGAATCGGGCAAAGGCTGCTAATAAATTATACAATGAAAAACTAAGGAAAGGATCATATTAAAGATTTTACGAGTGATCAGGAAATTTGGCACATGTGTAAGCAACTTCTTTGATCTAGTAGCAGTTTATATCTTTAGCATAGAAGAATTGTCAAGAATTGTACTCAAAAATAATTTAATGTGAGACAGAATTGAATAAAATGCATAATATTCTGCCCCAACCGAAAAACAAATGTTCTTTTATTAAGATATTTATGAAATTGGTGGAATACTGTGATGTAGACTTTATCTTCTTCTAGTATTCAAATACCTTACAAACTGTGAATAAGAAAAACAATATTAGAATGATATTGCACTTTAAATAAAACACTTTGCAAAAGAGCGTTCCAGTAGCAGAGTATTAACAAAGAAAATTATGCTCAAGGAACTTACTCAATTTATTCTGTGTCTTTCGGGCTTTTCGTACAGCAGACGACGGTTTTTAATAAATGGCTTTTAAAGCGATGCTTTATTTACGAAAGAGTTCACGTCGAAACTCCCTTCTTAATTGAGTTAGTACTTCAAATTCTTGCAATTTCACGGGACATTTTTCTGTCATATTTATTCTCTAAGATTATATGTCAGTCAAGAGACTTTATTAATAGGTCTACAATTTCAAAAACTTATTTTTTTTTTTTAACAAAAGAAGCGCTTATTCGAGCAACGAGCTTTTTAAAATTCCATAAAAGCATCAAAAGAAAAGATATTAAAAGAAAAATAGTGATCGTACTAAAAGAATAACTTTTTCTTATGCCCGTATTAATATAGTATTAGTAACTAATTAATTCGTATTAATAATTTTATGTACTAATGATTGTTAATATAAAATTTATTAACAATAATAAAAATAAAAAAGTATATAAAATTATCACTAATTTTCTTTAAAAAATAATGGAAAAAAGTAAAGTCTCACAAGAAAAAGGAAATTTTTTTGGAGAAATTTAATTAATGGGGCATATTGAGTAATATATGAGAAGATTTTGATTTTTTTTAAATTAATTAATGAATCAATCTGCCAATTACGACCAATTCATCAAGAGATCAATATACCCATGCAACATAATAAAGGGCCCTGATTTCGTCCCATAGTCCCCTGTAGGCCCTTGAAAACTATAATTTTTCCTAAAAATCTACCAGATTTGGATGTTACAGTCACTAACTATCCACAAACATCTAAACATAGCAAAATTGACTACTTTTTTTTTTTTTTTTTTTTTTTACCAAGTTAAAAATTGTGTTTCAAATGTTACGTATATTTGACAAAAGCAAAAAAGTGGTCCCAATTTCTTTCCCCTCAAAAAATCCAATAAAATGTGACTTTATTTGTGAACCAAACTTTATTGAAATTTTTTTTTCCGATTGAGTGAAAATAATGCCTGGACCGGGAGTCGAACCCCAGATCTTTGACTTACAAGGTCAAGGCTCTACCAATTACGCTATCCAGGCCGACAACCGGTGGACATTACTCACTCAGACAACCTTTAGGCAGAAGCATCTGGTCTATCATGTAGATAGCTCGACAGAAATAAGCCGCAGGTAAAGGAAAACACCATTAAACAATGGGAGAACGAAATACAATATATTAAAATCACACAATCAACCGATTGGGAAGGAAATCATATTTATTGAAATTTATTTTTCCGACTGAGTGTCCACCGGTTGTCGGCCTGGGTAGCTCAATTGGTAGAGCCTTGACCATGTAAGTCAAAGATCTGGGATTCGACTCCCGGTCCAGGCATTATTTTCACTCAGTCGGAAAAATAAATTTCAATAAATATGATTTTCTTTCCAATCAGTTGATTGTGTGATTTTAATATATTGAATCAAACTTTATTTCAAAATGAATAAAGGTACAAAGAACTTTAGTAATCAGCTGAAGAATAACAGAAACAATTTTTGTTTTTGACTCCTCAGCATGTGTCATGTCACCAGGCGCAGCACTCAATCTACTGGACCCCTTTTTCTCCATGTTTATCGTCAGAGAAACGGTTCAAGCAGATAGGGCACATATTATCATTCATTGTCGTCATCATTATCGCTTGTATCATTAGGAGTGTCAACTGGAGAATAACTTTCATTATCTGAGTCGCTGTGTAGGTCATGTTTGGTTGTTTTAGATGACGGAGCGGATTCTTCCCCTTTCCCTCGGAAGTGATAGGTGCCAGAAGTTATTTCCCGACTGAGCATCTTCTTCGTCTTCGTGTTTTTTTTTTTTGCATAGGAATCTTTCACTTTTATCCAGTGCGAAGACCCAATAATCAATATTGCTGAACCTTTTTTTTAGAAGTTCATGGTGGAATCACTGGCATTTTCCTGGTGTCTTTAGGGCTCATGACAACATCAGATTTCTGAAAAGGCCCACTTAATGATGGTTGATCAGTTACCATGAAATTTTCGTTGAATGGAGAGGGATCCGGGAGAACAAAAAGGTACGAAATTGGGGCCACGTTACTTCCCAATATGGCGGAACTTCAGTTCTCGTAAGATCAACTGAACAGCCAATGACTCACTGTATGCCACTATTAACATCTTACCAACATAGAATGCATGCAATATATAAGAAAGAATGACTTACAGTACGCTAAATAATGTTCTACAAAACACTTTGTAAGAATTCAGATTTCTAAAAACAAGAAATCCAACGTATTTAACAAATGCATGTGTCTTGGAAATGAAACTTTCCTTGCTGACTCGTTATACCACCGCCTTCTTCTGCCTTGCGTGACAGGTGGCTCCACTCAGGGATAAACGGGGAAGTAAAGGGGGGTGAAATTAGGGAAAGGGGCGAAATTAGGGCACTTTACTCTACCAATTTTAATGCATGTATAAATATATTTAACTGCAGTAACATGCAACATCTACAATTTACCATAAATACATAAACAATTATAATACAATCAACATAGTCTTCATTGTTGTCTAAAAAATAGCTTCTATCACAAAATTTCAGCGTAAAAGTTTACGAAAAATTATATAGAACTGAATTTAGATGTCTATTATTCAAAGTTCGACAATTTTTGGAACAACGTTTTAAGTTATTAATTATATATTTACTTTTTTTGGTAAAAAATAAAACAATCCAATACTGTGTAAGAAATAGAATATGATAGAGGAAAGAGGAAAGAAAATAAATTTATTAGAGTAAATATTAGGAGGTATTTTTTTAATATGTATGTATATGTGTGTGTGTGTGTGTATATATACAGTCGAACTTCGTTAACGTGAATCTCAAGAGGAAAAAAAAGATTGTTCATGCTATTCAGTAACTAATCTTCATAGAATTGAACTAATCTAAATTTTGACGGTGATTACGGAAACAGTTCATGTTAAAAATAATTCACGTTAAGTGTGTTCACGTTAACGAGGTTCGACTGTATATCAGCCTTATAATGTTGAAACGCATTTTGATTTCGATAAAATTCGTGTTATAATCAAGAGAAGATTTAGAAAATAAAATGTAAAATTATCACAGTTATTCATTTTAAAATTTTATCTTGAAAAAGAAGATTAAAACAAATAATAATAACAAAGTTGCTCGTTTTGATTTACTGAGCATTTTATTTTACAAGCAAAAGACAGCCATTAAAAAAACATGAAAACATTTACATAATTTAGAAAAGCTAAGAAGTTTATGAATACTATATGTAATGAAAAATGGTTTCAGCAAATGGTGTAAAAATAATCTAAATATCAAATTTGTCAAACATTATTTACGTACATCAGTACATATCACTGGGCAATATGTTATACTATACCTTGTAAGGTTGCTCTTGTACCAGCAACCCCCTGCGTCGATATTCCTGTAGGTAACTGAAAGTTTGTAAATGTTGAAACCAGAAAGACGAGACCTTAAAATTAAAACACGCCAGTTTATTTAAACTTGAATATAGGGTAGGGGGGGGGGATATTGCTACCCACGAGATTAAATGTATGATTAATACTATACGCAATAAAGAATTTTTTTTTTTTTTTTTTAGTTTGATCGTTAGTTTTTATCATCAACTTACTTTTTCATAAACAGGATAAAGAAAAAGATCATGACTCGACTCGACTAACATTTACTTATCAAAACAGTATTAGATGCACATCTTTTACATAGGAATTATTGCTAGCGCTTCAATAATTTTGATGCCGACTGTAATTAACCCAATCAGGTTATCGCTTTTTTGGGCACCTTTTCAGTTTATCATGGGTCGCTGAAGACCAGAGCAACGTTAGAATATGCAATATTTAATGAAAAAAAAAAATCTGATAAAATTCTTGAACACTCTTGAATGCTTTAAAGGCAAACAATCAATATTACAAAATAAATAAATAAATAAATAAAATAAATAAATAAATAAACAAATATTTTATTTTTCATCAGAAGTACACCCATTTCCATAAAATGCAATTATTTACTAAAAAATCCATAACTTTTGAACAAATTGAGATATTTGAAAAACTCAAATTGCATAATAAAATTTAAAAAATGGCATTTTTAAGGAAAAAATCTTGGACACGATAAACAGGTATTTCTTCTATGTATGGATTATAAGAGATGAGGCAAAAGAAAAATGGGTCGGGTCTCCAATGACTCACGATAACCTGATAGAGTTAACTTTAATGAAATTGAACATTATCGATACGTCTCATTAATGCATAAAATTAGAGTAACTTTTGAAATGAGATAAAAAAAATAATGTTTAAAAAAAAAAAAAAAAAAAAAAAATTGACACTCAAGCGGGCTAGTGTTTAGCCGAAACGTTTGTCAAGTGTTTGTGTGTTTTTGATTGAACGTGCTTGATAATTTTTTATTTTTATTTATTTATTTATTTTTTAATCTAATTTTAAAAGTTACTCTAATTGTAATTAAGTTTATTTGTACTTTTCTTTAACCCATAAAAAAAAGTAGATAAAGTTTTATTCTTAGGTTCAATTTTCGAAATTGAGCATTGTTAAAAATGGTTTCTCAAAAAGGAGCAAAATTGTCTCAAAATAGCTCCGAAACAATATATACTTAAACTTGAAAATCCATGTACTCATTTTTGAGTACACTGACATGCTCAAAAATGGGGATATTGGGATTTTTAGTGGTGAACCCCATTTTTAAGCTTTGTCAATATACTCAAAAATGAGTACATGAATTTTCAAATTTAAGTATATATTGTTTCGGAGCTATTTTGAGACAATTTTGCTCCTTTTTGAGAAACCATTTTTAACAGTGAGTTTTTACTAAGTTCATTGAATCCATAAATGAGGTTTTTAGCAATTGGTCCATGTGTCTGTCTGTGCGACTGTTATCTGTATAATTCAAAAACAGACTATTTGCAGAAAATCGAAATTCGTATTCTGTATCTATCTCTATCGCATGCTCATATTCCTTGAAACTTTTTACTAAAATAAACAGTTTGAGTATAGGGGCATGCAAAGGATTATGTGCAAAACATATTGCATCTTTTTGCGACAATTACTTGTTACTGCATTTTAACATCTTTAGACTACATTAAAGGAAAAGGATTATGAAGCTGTATTTTTTTACAAGCACAAAAGCATTTTCTGTATGGAATGCGCAGTGAAAACCATTCGCTAATTGTTTACAGGACTACACGAAAAAATTCGGATTTATAAGGAGCAATACATAAAAATTTCTAGAAATGCATTTCATGTAGTATTATTATGAGTTTTTATTACTGTAATAAATTGAAGTACACTATGTGATATGTATACAAATTTTACTCACTATACAGGGTAATCTAATTAATCAATTATGTTTAAGGAGTGGTCTGGGCAAATTTTTTTTTAATATATATATATATATATATATTAATGAATGCAACTACAATATTCAAATGAAGAGATTGACGGGAATGATAACCCTCTCCCCTTACAGTAATATATATCAAATGAACTTCCTTAAAATAGTAAATGATAATTTGATCCATTAGAGCCATTTTTCACTTATTCATCATTCAAAGATAGATTCCCGCGTAGAGTGAATTTCTCTCACATTATTGAGCTGCTTTGAGCGGCTCAGATTTGAGTTATTCCTAACAATTTATTTTTGAGTAAGAATGAACCAGGTTCGAATAAAACTTTTTGATGTTTAAAAAATGTGTTTTCTCTTCGAGTGAATCGAACTCAGGGTATCTCCGTGGATGGTGAACGCGTTACCATATATCAATTTTCACTTCTTTTACGCACAAAATAAAATTGTGGAAACCCAATAAATTTTCCTAAAATATAAATACTACTTTATAATCAAGAATAATTCTTGAAAACAGATCCTTTATAACAAGCAGAGATTTTAGTAGCTTATAAATGAATTGCATATAAGTTAACACGTTTAGAAAAATAATTAAAATCTTCCTGTTCTTAGACTGACTAAGAACAGGATTCGACAAGGATTTATTTAACAAAACAGCATTAAGTGTACTTTTTTTATATAGGAATTTTTGCTAGTGTTCGGACACTTTTGTTACCGACAGTATATATAAATGTTAGATATCATAATAAAATTTAACCTCAATATTTTTGCATTTAATAGATACATGTTAATACTAACACAATAAAAATAAAACTGGTTGTAACACAGTACAAAAACTAGCACAGAAATGTTGCGATTCATATTTCGATCCAATAAGAGACAAAACCAATTTAAATTAATTAGCATGAAACACTAAAAAACCCTTTAAATTTAAATGATAAATGCAAAGACTCAATTAAGCTCATTCATACCATTGAAGAAATTCCTCAGTATTCATATCAATTGTACATCAAAGTGTTTGTAAAGCATACATCCACAAATTAGCCAAATAACATAAATTGACTACAATAAAGTTAATAAAAGTAATTAAATTAAAAATTGAAATAATACACATTATATATTTAACAATGCATAAAGCATGAGCAAAATTTATTACATGTGATAACATTTCCCGTTCAAAATTGGTACGTATAGGTTATTTGGCCCTACAAATCGAATGAGAATATTTTCGAACGTATAAAAATATCAGGAGGGGCGGGAATGGGCAAAAAAAATAGAAATTGAGTTAGACCGTTCAAAATTGGTACATATAGGTTATTTGGCCCAACATGTCGTATGAGGAATATTTTCGAACGTGTAAAATTATTAAGAGGGGCGGGAAGGTGTGTGAAGGGGTTAAAAAAACAGAAATTGAGTTAGATCGTTGAAAATGTGTATGTATAGGTTTTGGGGGCCTAGAAATCGGTAAAAATTATTACATGTGATAAAAGCTCATTCTTCATTCAGAGTATGGCTAAGAGATGGTGCTTAAGTTATGCATTTTCGGTTTCAATTTCAACAAATGAAAAAGGATGGAAATTCGCTCAGATTTGAGCTGATTGTAGAACATTTATTTTGATTGAAAGTGGAAGAGACTGATTGTACTCAAAGGTGATTTATTTTGAGAAATTACATTCAAAATTAAGGCTGTAAATATTATATCCGTTTTTGAGTAAGCAAATGGTTTTAAGACAATTTTCATTCGTTATTTAAAATATTTTGGAAATGTCAAAAGCATCAAAATATTTTATTCGAGCCTGGTTCAATTTTACTCAAAAATAAATTGTTATAAATAACTGAAATCTGACCCGTTCAAAGCAGCTCAATAATGAGAGCAGCTCAATAATTTATTCAGCACGAGAATCTAGCTTTTCAATATGATAAATAAGTTTAAAAAGGCCCAAACTGATCAAATGTTGATTTTCTATTTTAAGATAGTTTAAGTACAGGGAGATTATACCTAAAGTTGCGATTTCAAAACGCTATAATTTTAAAACTACCCACCAGAGTGATTTCATATTTTACCAGAGCAATCGTGTGGCAATAAAATTTTGTTTGCAAAAAAAAAAAGTTCCAAAATGTGCCGTTTATTATCCGTAAAGTATTTGTTTCATGAAGCTCCTCTTTTTCTCTTTTCATTATGACTGTTTCTGCTGTAAACACGTATTCTTGTCTTTTTGCTAAAAAAAATTGTAGTAAACCCTTAAAGTCTATTGCTTCCTGTTATTCAACTGTGTTGCTAACAACATTCCTGTGTTTAATGAGTCCATTTAGGCTTTTCCCCTGATACTACCCTGACAGCGCCATCTATAGGAAAATTTTGGAACCATTTTTTTTTTCGTTTGCCAAACAAAATTTCATTGCCTCACGATTGCTCTGGTAAAATATCCAATCGATCTGATGGGTAGTTTTAAAATTATATAGCGTTTTGAAATCGTAACTTTAATTATAATCACTCTGTACAGTACCTCTTGTACAGTACACTCTTGATTATCCGCTGAATTGAGTGACTCTGGTTCCGCGGTTAATGCAAATGACATTTAAACCGGAAAAAAGACTGGAAATGAGGGATATGAGATAAAATAATATTCTAGTTGAAAAACGCGTGTGCATTTTATATAAAAGGTAATACAAACAGCGAAAATATTCACGATATTGTAAAAATATTTGTATTTTATATACTAAATGGTGTAACAATGAGGCGAAGGTACAATCTGGAAGGTAATTTACGTACTACATTAAAAAGTACCGCAGACTTGACAACATTTTAATTTATTCCAGAGCATTGTGAACACCCACCCTTTTTTCACACCACTTCATTTGTAGAGTAATTATTTCCAATAAATATTTATGATTAAATAAGAAGAAAAATACCCATCAAGAAAAGTGGTGTGAGGAAAAAGGCGGGTGCTAACAATGGATAAATTAAAACGTTGGCATGTCCGGTACCGTACTGTAACTGTACAAAAAATACAACAAAAGCAACATAGTTCTTCATATTTACTTTTTTCCCCTATATAAATAACAATCATTTGGTTTTGTCGAGAAAACACTTTCTCTTGATCCCGTTCTTTTACAGCGGCCGCGGATAATTGAAAGTATACTGCACCCTAAATTGTAATAACCTACTTTTAAATACATGCAGGATAAGAGAACACTTGCTACACTTGTTTATTAATGAAGGGGATGCATTACTTTATAAATAACAGGCAAAATCAAAACTCAATTAAAATATAAAAATAGAGTGAAAATAATTTCGAAGGTAAAGTTTAAAATTTACATTTTCACAAAAATGCATCAATGTTACAGAAAATATTCTATAATATTATAAAATACCCTAAATCAGTTTCAATTAAAATTCAGAATAATTCACTAAATTTTAGACTTAAATGGGAATCAAAAATGAAACGTTATAAATTGTACCAATACTTAAAAAATATTAATCTTACAAGGAAACGTTCTTTAGAATTCGATGAAATGGGTACAGGTGTTAGAAGAACTTAACGGACTTATTCATTCTCTGAAAACTAGCTGCTTAAGTTCGTCAGGAAAGGTGTAGTACGATGTTGTAAATTGAATCTGGGTTACTAGAACCTTCCAGTTAGCATCAACTGGTGACTTCGAGTTCTGTCAAAACGGTCAACTTCACATTCATTTAGCGGAGAATTCATGATACAGCATCCACACCACATTGAACACATTCATATGTGGTGGCATTTTCTATTTAAAAGTCACTTCTTCGTTTAACAAATGGATTATAAAATATTGAGATAAACATATATATATATTTAAAGTAAAAAATCATGCGAGGGACTTTCCAACATTAAACTAAATAAAAACGAATATTTATAGCACTTCGCTAATATATACTTCAAATAAAAGAATAGAAAATATACAGATTAGACAAACAATATCTATTCAAACAGAACTTCAAATAGCTTTGAAAGCAAAATATCAAAAAGTGGCTTTGAAATAGCGTTAAACTGGTACAAAGGATACATGGGCAGTTCGTTTAAGAACTTGGCGCTTTTCTCTGCATCCTCGCCAAGTAGGGTTGCATTTGACGTTAAAAATTTTGACGTTTATTAAATTTTTTTATCGTTTTTCCGTTGCAATTAAGCAGCTAATTTTTCCCCTTAGATATTTTCAGCCATCTACTATAACCTGTAATTTTTTCGTTGAATTCTATGAGTTTAGCTTAAGAACGTTTCTTTGTTAGTACTGATAAAACATAAACATTTGATTAGGTGTGTAGTATTTTTTCACCTATGTTATCTTATTGTGCAGTATTTGTATTCTGTTTTTGAGGATTACGAAATAAAACGTATGACTAAATTAAAGGTATCCAGTATCTTTTATAAATTGTCAAAGGTATGGAGTAACGTAATAGAAATAAGTAAGAAGTAAGAAGGGCAAAGCACATCATTTACCCCAACCAAACTATCTGTTTGCATTCATACTTTTGCAGCTAAATATTTAGAAATTGCTAAATTTGCACATAGGATTTTAATAATTATTTATTATTTATTTAATTTAATTATTTATTTATTTTAATTTATCAATTATTAAATTTAATAATTAAAAATTTTAATAATTATTTTAAGGATTGTTAAAACCATCGGCTTACAAATAAACAACATATAACAATCAAATATTTTTTTTTTCTTTCGCTCTTATTCATATACGAGTATGGTATATACAGAGTTATTTTGGATTAAAATTTTCGAGATTGAGTTTCTAGTATATTTACACATTTTGAGGTCCCCTGAATTCAAAAACCAGGATTTTAGTGGTTGCTCTGTCAGTGCATGAGCCTGTTATTAGCAGCAAAACTCAAGAAAAACGTTAGCAGGGAGTCCACACTCGGTATTTTGAATTTATGGAATTTAAACAAAGAGATGCTAAACTAAAGTTTTCGTTGAAATCGGAAAAATGGTTCGTGTACACGTACATCCAAGAGAATTCAAATGCATTACGTCTATTAGCGATATTTCTGGTATGTACAGTTTCACACATTTACATTACACTAAACAAAAAGAAATGATGATATATTTTTATAGGCATAAAAGCATGTTTCATATGGTATATTATTTGTTTACAGAGCTACCCAAAAGAAATGCGATATATATTAGAACGACACTATGAAATAACTAGAAGTATACTTCAAGCTGTATAGCGTATTTTTCATATTGTACTGAATTTAAGTATTGTACGTGGTGTGTATATAATTTAGAAAATAAATACAGAGAGCTATCAAAATTAATCAAAAACGTTCTTTTCTATTGAATGTAATTGATGGAAATGCTTTACTACATTTTACTAATTCCAGGAAACCTACTTATGGAATGATAATTATTTTGTTATTCACACGATAGACAAAGTATTTTTTTAAATCCAAATTTCAAACTGGATTTTTTGTTATAACTACGCATTTTGAGGTCCTCTCAATAAGAAAGTCAAGTTTATAGTTGTTAATCTGCATGTATGTTTGTGTTTGTTATTAACTTAATTTCAACAAAAATAATTGCAGGAAATTTCAAATGTTGTATTTTGAACTTCATATGAGGTTGCTACTTAAAAAGTTTGATTAAGATTGGTAAGTTTCAAGGAGTGCTGCGGATAAAAGTTGTTTGAATAATTTTGAATAAAATTTTAAATTAAATAATAGCCTTCAGTTCTTTACAAAAGTATGTACTATATTCAAATTGGGGTTGGTGGAGTGATAGAGTGGTAGCCTCATATATATGTAAAAAAAAAAAAAAAAAAAAACTGTTTCTAAACGTAATCTAACAAAATGAGGAGATCTATTTTGTAAGATTTTTCAAACATTAATGATCATTTTGTTCAGTTTACGTACAAAAGCTTATATAATACTGCTAATTTATTCGAAATACTCAGAATAGAATTTATGAACTGCTGTCCTGATTTAGATTTGTTCTGAATAATACTAAAATATTACAATTTCCCAGCCAGTTTTTTTTTTTTTTTTTTTTTTGGACACATTTATAAGAAAAGGTGTCGAAATATTTACATTGGAAAAATATTTTATTTATTTATTTATTTTTTTAGATCCGTTTTGTTTATATAATAATTTTTTTTTTTTGGACACACTTATAAGAAATGGTAGCAAAATATTTACATTGGAAGATTATTTTATTTATTTATATATTTATATACATCCGTTTTGTTTATATATAATAATAATTTTTTTCTTTTCTTTTTTTTTTTTTTTTTAAGCAGAATATTTGCATTGGAAGAGTATTTTATTTATCTATTTATTTATATACATCCATTTTGTTTATATATGAAAATAATTTTTCTTTCTTTCTTTTTTTTTTTTTCCAAAATTTCTTGTTCCATATGTGATACAGCAGCTCTTTTTGTGCAATGTTTGAAAAGATATTCATAATATTATATATATAATTTTATTGTTAGAATACCTATAATATATCAACATATTTAAAGTGTAAGTTTTCTTGCTTTGTTGATATTTTAACAAAGTTGTAGTTTAACCACTATTTAGCTATATTAACAAATAATCTATAATAATAAAAGAAGATGTCTGTCTGTCTGTCTGTCTCTCTGTCTCTGCATCTATACGTTCAGCCCCTACTGAACGCAGAACTATAAAATTTGACATACGTGTGCTCAGAAGCCTTCCCGAGTTGATAGTGAAAACAGAATTTAAAAATTTTAATTAGTTCCGGAGATATTAATTAAAACGTCGACCAATGTCTAATTAAAAAGCGAGCGGATCGTAATTTTCGCCCTTCAAGTAGAATTCAGCGTGTTCCTCAAAAGAGAAAGCAGAGAGAAAAATTTCGCGGATTTTTCTAAAGCGATCGCTGCCGATCTGTTGGAAATATCGAAAATACATCTGTACCACGAGAAAGAGCATTTATTACCGATTCTTACGGTACAATTTTTTTTTAAATACGGATTTTTTATATTTTTAAAAAAAGTTTTAAAAAGGGTCGAAAATTTCTCTTTTTCTCGATCGTCTTTCTTGAAACGCCCTGTACGACCGAGTACCTGTTCCATTTCTTAACAACTGGTATATCTGGAAAGGACATTTAATCCTCTTTCGAACCATATAAACATTTTTGCAAAATACGGATTAGCGATCCATATTTTTAGATTTTACGAAACATCGATTTTTTCACAAAACATTTTATAACTCAAAAGCGTTTAGAGATAAATCATTTCTTTTTTTTTTTTTTTTTTTTTTTTTTTTTTTTTTTGTATATAGATCTCGCTTTAACAATTCAATTCCCAAAAGATTGAGAGAAAATTTCAAAAACTGAATGAGTCATAATTTTTTTAATTTTCAGTATCCCTGCAGTTTTCGATGAAATTCTGAATCGACGTTTCTGAAACTCTTGCGTTTGTCGTTCGAACAACAGTGGGTTTTTTTGTTACCATGGCAACTTCGCAGACGATATTTTGAAAGTAGAACGAAAGAGAAATAAATATCTTTTACTGTCACATGTTTTTGGACTGTGATAAAAAATTTCAAATTTCAAAATGCTTCAATTTTCCTCTACCGTGCACAAAACTTACTATACACCTTTAACTTGGAGAATAAACAAAAAGTTACATTTTAATTTACATTTTAATTGCAAAAACATTTACATTTAAATTTACATTTTAATTGCAAATTAAATTTTATTCTAATACGCGTATTTCAAATTTTAATTACGATTAAATTATTTTTAATAAATCATTCGAAAGATATTTTAAAGTACGAGAAAATTCGAGATTTCACCCGATTTACACGTTTCGAGGTTTCCTGATTAGGTTTTCTTTGGTATCTCAGCTACTAATTAAAATACATCATTTGAAAGGCTTGTTGATTTGGAATTAAACAGTTCTAAAACCGGGATAAGGCGCCGCAGGCGCCACCGAGCGGGACTTTGCTGAAGTCAGAAATTTGAAAGATCATAACATGGTGAGCGTACCGGTTGTTTCAGATATTGAAACTGGAAGAGGGCGCCGCAGCCACCGAGCGGGAGTTTCGAAAAGTCGGATTTTTCAAGGATCGCGAACCAGCTAGTCGCCGAAGGCGGCTAGTAATGATAATAATAATGAAGTATAACGCTGAACGACAGTTGTAGTCTGGCATACAATAGAACTTAGATTTCTCACTTTGATTGAACTAATGAAATTTTTATAAACATTATCAAGAAAACAGCGAATTAATCCATTTTTCTCGAAAACAGATAGCACATTTTTGTATCTATGTAATTAATTAATTTTACTACATTTCAGATCAATGTACCTAAATATAGAACTTCGAATATATATTAAAATAAAGATAAGAATAATTTCCTTAACATTTTATATTTTCGTTTTTGATTGTTTTATATTTCCGTACCCTGGTGGTAAAGGACACTACGTCAGTTTCATGAAAAAAATTTGCGCCATGTCTTTAATGTGCATTTTTAAAATTTATATAGAGACATTAATCACTAATGTCCAGTTGCTATAAAGGAGATAGGAGAGTGGAAAATAAAACCATGTCCATTTTCTTTATTCAGGACAAATATATTTCATTGTGGCACATCAAAGAGAAGGTGGTAACTCTTTTTCGCAAAATGAATTTAGTTGTTCTTTGCAACTATACAGATTTCCTGAATTATTTACAACTGTTTCAAAAATATATAGATATGTTCTAAAAAATTTTCCTCTTATTTTGTACGTAACGTATCGAATACAACCATATTTTTAGTTAATCTATATTAATTGACTTCAGTTTACACATAAAATTACAAGTTATTGAGTTTCATAATTTCATTAATAATTTCAAAAATATATCCTCGACAATTTTGAATTTTTTAAGAATTTTCGCATAAAACTAAATCAGATTCTTTCTTAATTATAATTTTGTAAACAGTGTTCTATTTTTTAGACTGCTTATACGACTGATTTACAAACTTTAAAGATGTTCTAGAATTTTGTCTTGGTATTACAATTTATTGAAAACAACTATACGTTCAAAAGTTAGTATTGTCTCTAGTTTATATACATGAAAGTTACATCTTATTGTGTTCATAATAATATCATCGAAAATTTCAAAAATATATAAATATATCCTCGACATTTTTTAATTTTTCAAGAATTTCCGCATAAAACTAAATTAGTTTCTTTCTGAATTATAATTTTGTAAACATTGTTCTATTGTTTAGACTGCTTATACGACTGATTTACAAACTATAAAGATGTTCTTGAAATTTGTCTTGCTATTACAGTTTATTGAAAACAACCATACGTTGAAAAATTAGTATTAATTGTCTCCAGTTTATATACGGAAAAATTACAGCTTATTGTGTCTCATAATATCATCAAAAATATGTAAATATATCCTCGACATTTTCTAATTTTTCAAGAATTTCCGCATAAAACTAAATCAGTTTCTTTCTTAATTATAATTTTGTAAACATTGTTCTATTTTTTCGACTGCTTATACGACTGATTTACAAACTATAAAGATGTTCTAGAATTTTGTCTTTCTATTACAATTTATTGAAAACAACCATGCGTTCAAAAGTTAGTATAAATTGTCTCCAGTTTATATACATAAAAATTACAGCTTATTGTGTTCATAATAATATCATCGAAAATTTCAAAAATATATAAATATATCCTCGACATTTTTTTTTAATTTTCAAGAATTTCCGCATAAAACTAAATCAGTTTCTTTCTGAATTATAATTTTGTAAACATTGTTCTATTTTTTCGACTGCTTATACGACTGATTTACAAACTATAAAGATGTTCTAGAAATTTGTCTTGCTATTACAGTTTATTGAAAACAACCATACGTTAAAAAATTAGTATTAATTGTTTCCAGTTTATATACATAAAAATTACAGCTTATTCTGTTCATAATAATATCATCAAAAATTTCAAAAATATATAAATGTATCCTCGACATTTTTTAATTTTTCAAGAGTTTCCGCATAAAATTAAATCAGTTTCTTTTTGAATTATAATTTTGTAAACATTGTTCTATTTTTTTTCGACTGATTTACAAACTATAAAGATGTTTTAGAATTTTGTTTTGCTATTACAATTTATTGAGAACAACCATACGTTAAAAAATTAGTATTAATTGTCTCCAGTTTATATACATAAAAATTACAGCTTATTGTTCATCAAAAATTTCAAATATGTATTTACTCACCTATACAACATCTTCGACATTCTTGATTTTTTTAAAGAATTTCTCCGTAAAATTAAATCAGCTTCTTTCGTAAAATTTGATACCAAAAAGTGACAGAGATGGCATATGGGAACACCTGTGACCATCTGTTAAAGCACCCGTATTCGGAAAAGGTAGTGTATTACGTCACCGAACGTAATCTGACATTCTATGCTGGTATGCTATTAAAAACATTGGGCTAAATACGCGCGTCATATTTCGTCAACTAATGAACTAGTCAGAGAAATAACAGCTGAGAAATTGTTCATTTCTGAAAACACTTGAAAATTTTTAATAAATTATTTAAGAAAAGAAAAAATAAAAAAACTTTTAAAAAGCTTAAATTTAAGTAAGAAGAGAAGAAGGCAAATGGAAGAAATTATATACAGGCTTAAAACATTTTTAAAATAAAGGGCGCTACTTTAATATGCATTAGTAAAGTAATTTTAAACAATAAATAAAATAAAAATTATTTAAAATAGTCCTATATATATACAGGGTTAGCAAGAAATAAGTTGTCCACTTCAGAGGGCTCTAGAATCCTTCCTATTGGTCCAAATGATGTAAACTTTTAACCAGAGATAATTCAAATGATGCGCTTGACATTTATGAAATAAAAAAATTAATACAAAATTCTGTCTACCGTCAAAGACCATCAACTCTGCCTGATCTAAAGGACAACATTCGGCGCCATGTTTTAGATATTCCGGCCGAATTACTCCGGTCAGCTGTTGAAAATATGATTATGCGATTACAGCACATTATTGAACAAAAAGGGTACCATATCGAGCAGTTTTATTAATGTTACTTTATTTTTAACGCATATTTTTAAAGCATATTAAATATGGCTATGTGTATTATAGCGCCACCTGCCGGCGGAATTTTGTACTATTTATTATTTTTTTAAATAAATGTCAAGCGCAACATTTGAATTATCTGTAGTTGAAATTTTATGTCATTTGGACCAATAGGACGGATTCTAGAGCCCTCTGAAGTGGGCAACTTATTTCTTGCTAACCCTGTATATATATATATATATGTCTTTTGAGGAATCAAACACTTTAAGATTTGAATTTAGATTCGAAGTTGCAAGTAAGAGTTTTCTTATATTTACTCAAAAAACTGATTTACAATTCATTTAAAATATATTTAGAATATTTATTTTTTAAAGAATAGTTTAGAGTACGTCATTTATAAAAATGTAATTGTATGCATTATTTTAATAAGTAAAAGGTAGAATAGGCTATTTTTAGTTCATACTATGGTATTTATATATACAGGGTGTTCCAAAAGTCCCACACCCCTCTCGTAACTTGAAAATGAGTCGGAATCGTGAAAAATGGCGAAACAAATGTTCAATGACTTCAAGTGGGATCTCTTTTGGTGAAAAAAGTTTGGGCCCGGGGTGGTTGCAAGGGAGGGCAACTTTAAAATTTCAAATAGGAAGGTATGTCTTGTGATATACATCCCTGGAAACATCTCTTCAAAACAATGAATTTGTTGTAAATAGTTTCGCCTTACGATGATTATTAAAGGCGATACATGTGTTTTTAGACTTTTGAAATGTGGATTTTATACTTATTAAAGGAGTTATTAAAGGGGGTGTATACCCTTTAATAATCATTGCAGGAGAAAACTATTTATATCAAATTCATTGTCTTGAAGAGACGTTTCCAGAGATGTATCACAAGACAAACTTTTCCGTTTGAAATTTTAAAGTTGCCCTCTCTATCGGCACTCCTATCACCCCCCCCCTTGCCCTTGCCCAAACATTTTTGGGCAAAGTATGTCTTGTGATACATCCCTAGAAACGTCTCTTCAAAACAATGAATTTGATATAAATGGTTTTCTCCTGCAAATATTATTAAAGGGGCTACATAAGTATAAAATCCACATTTCAAAAGTCTAAAGTATCTCCCTTAATAATCATCGTGGGGCGAAACTATTTATATCAAATTCGTTGTTTTGAAGAGTCATTTCCAGAGATGTATCACAAATTATACCTACCTATTTAAAATTTTAAAGTTCCCATTCAACACGTGATTCGCCATTTTTCACAATTCCGATAAAGAGGATGTGTGGGACTTTTGCAACAGCCTGTATATATATATATATATATATATATATATATATATCATTCAAGATTAATGGAAAGCTTTTTTTTTTATGAACACGTCATCTAAACACTTTATGTTATATGAATTTATTCCCCAATACGACTACTGATAGTAGTATAACATTAATTAAAGTGCTACATTTCGAAGATTTTTTTTTTAAATCTTTCATAAACCCAAGGTTTGTGAAATACACTTATAAACATATATATATATATATATATTAATAAATTCACCACTCTCTATGCAATATTAAACTATTTATAAATCGCACAATTCAAAAAAAAAAAAGGAGCTAAACTAGCAATTTCTATCTCTTTCCTTTTCGTTTTTAAAAACTTGCTTAGAAAAACAAGTATCATCGTCACGTTAAAGAAAAACACCGTATTAACTCTTATGATATTTATATTTTTCTTCTTCTATTAAGCGAAAACAACATCGGATGTGCTTGACAGTTCTTTTTAAGTACTTATCATTTCTGATCTATTATGTAATAACTGAAATGTGTTATTTCCTGTATAAGCAGTTTTTTTTTTTTTTTTTTTTTTTTTTTTTTTTAAGAATCTGCAAGATGAAAACAAAAGCGCACTTCTAAAAGAATTTAAATCTTTAAAAAAAATAATAATAACTTTAACTTTATAAACTTAAAATTCATAACGCAAAAATTATATGCTTAAAAATTCTTTTAATTTCAGTAATCTTTTGTCACAGCATTGTATAGTAGATCATTCTTTAAGAATGTAAACATTTTCTTGCAAAATCAATGCTTTTATAAGAATATTTTTATCACAGGAAAAAGATAAAAGGTGATTTTTTATACTTTTTTGTTTGCTTGTTTGTTTAGTATGCAATATGAATCAAACCTATTCATAGAAAAGTGATAGCAATACTATTTTTACTTCCTTATATTTTATATAAGGAAGTATTGTAATCCCGATTTGCGAAATGAATTTTGAGTCTCACATAGTTCAAAAACAAATGATCGTAGAGTGCTTTAAGTTTGTATGTGTGACTGTCATGATGTCTAGTTGCGCATCTGCAACTTTGATCTTGGCACGAGCTCCCATTTCAGAGATATCGACGATTTCATACGATATTTCGTGACGTCTATATATGCACGTATATGTGTATGTGTGTGCATGTATCTCACATAACTCAAAAACGATTGGTCGTGGAACTGGTATATATGGTATATAGATTTGTTATAACATCTAGTCGTGCACCTCCCATTTTAATCTTTCTGTAGCTTTCCGTTTCGGAGGTATTTACGAAAATTATATTCATAATGACCAAAGTAAATAAAGATTTTATCCAGTATATAGGATCTATCATCATAGAGATTTCAAAAGAAGCTAACGATTGAGCTAGTAATGATATTGTTATGAAAGTTGTCGACATTTTTACGCGTAGAAAGTAATTCTTAAAGACATAAGCAAGTTCTAGTCGATGAATGCATTTTGTTTAAAGAATATTCAGCCTATAGATAGAGCACATAATGATATTATTATGAAAATTTTTGACATTTTTGCATGTAGAAAGTAATTCTTAAAGACATAAGCAGGTTCTAGTCGACGAAGGCACATTATTTAATGAATATTCAGCCCGTAGATAGAGCCCGTAATGACATTGTTGCGAGAGTTGTCTCATTTTTGCGTGTAGGAAATACGAAAGCAGGTTCTAGTCGATGATTGCACTGTATTTAATGAACATTCTGCTCCTAGGTAGAGTCTGTACTGATATTATTATAAAAGTTGCCGATATTTTTGCGTGTAGAAAATAATTCTTAAAGACAAAAGCAGGTTCTAGACGACGAATGCACTTTATTTAATAAATATTCGGTGCGTAGATAAAACCCGTAATGATATTATTATGAAAATTGTCTATATTTTTAAGTGTAGAACATAATTCTTAAAGATATAAGCAGATTCTAGTCGACGAATGCATTTTATTTGAAGAATAGTCAGCCTTTAGATGGAGCACATAATTATATTATTATGAAAGTTGTTGACATTTTTGCATGTAGAAAGTAATTCTTAAATTTATACACAGGTTCTAGTCGACGAAGGCACATTATTTAATGAATATTCAGCCCGTATATAAAGCCAATAATGGTACAGTTCTGAAAGTTGTCGACATTTTTGCGTGTAGGAAATACGAAAGCAGGTTCTAGTCGATGATTACACTTTATTTAATGAACATTCTGCTCCAGGTAGAGTCTGTACTGTTATTGTTAGGAAATTTGTCGAAATTTTTGCGTGTATAAAATATTTCTTAAAGACATAAGCAGGTTCTAGACGACCAATGCGCTTTATTTAATAAATATTCAGTACGTAGATAAAACCCATAATGGTATTGCTATGAAAATTGTCGACATTTTTGAGTGTAGAACATAATTCTTAAAGACATAAACAGTTTCTAGACGACGAATACACATTTTTTAATTAATATTCAGGAAATAGTTGAATAAAACTCTTTTTTCTGACACAAAAATCAATAATCAATGAATATTCTCGAAACAATCCAATGCAACATTCATTCTTACTACAAAAATTAAATAAACATTGTTCACACTACAGACCAGAAGTACAGAGTACACTACAGAGCAGGAATTTCTCTAATTCATGGTTTATAGAATTTTCGAAGTAGTTCTACGCTAGAAACCAATGAAAGAACTCGACTTTTATTGAAGATAGAATCTCCAAACTTTGGGAATCATGAACTATCACTTTTCGCCCCATTTCGATGCGTATTATTATTTTATTATTATTATTATTATTATTATTATTATTATTATTATTATTGTTTATTACAGACTTTATATCACGACATTTGACCACTGTTTTTAAATTTTCCGCGATAATACGCAAGCAGCAAGTTTGGAAATATCGAAAAGCGAAGGCCGACGAGCTGTAATAATAATCATAATAAAATTCTTCATTCTGCAAACGATGACATCTGAAGCTCTTTACTACCATGAATAAATTACATAGGTCGACAACCAAAAAAACTGCATAAAATGTTTCAGCTGTTTCTTATGGAATTCAACTCACTGAAACCAAAAAATGTAGTAAAAAAAAGTTCCACCGCGTGATTTCTTGTTTCTCTCTTTTGAGAAACTCTTACTTTTTAGTTTAGTTTTGTATGAAAACATGAAATGTGATATTCTTTATTATTATTATTATTATAAAAACCTTTTTTTACTTTAAAAACAATATTTATAAGAGTGTGTATCTAAAAAATAATACGAAATGGGGAAAATAAATGAAAGGGTGGAAGAAAAAGCGTGTTCGGAGGTGTATCAAAAAATAGAAAAGAAAATTTTTCACAGCAAAATGGTTGAACACAACATATAAAGTTAAATATATCATGAAGGAGTAATTTGTTAATGTAAGAGAAAAAATGTGTTTTGTTTAATGAAATAAAATGGGTGATATTTAATTGCAATCCCTCATTATCTTGCAGAAACACCGTACATATGCTCAGAAATAAAGGTCAATTTTAGATTCAGCATCCTAGGAAAAAAAAAAAGATAAAATATATATATATATATATATATATATATATATGCAGCTGCATTTTTTTATTTTAAATCTGTGTTATTCGTGTTTGTTTTTTAACTAATATTATGTTAATATTATTACAATTATTATTATTATTATTATTATTATTATTTTGGTTGATTGAATACTATCAAACCTTTCAAAATAAATAAAAAAATTTGGGATAAAAAAATTAACAAAAGAAAACTTTTAAACTGCATCAAATATTTACAATTACTAAATATTAAAAAGAAACTTGGCGCTAGACCACTAAACTCAGAAAAAAAAAAAAAATCAACATATTGAATTCCAAAGGGAATGGTGGAATAGAAGACATCTGTTTTGGTAATATTTAGCGTACCATAAGAGACTTTTTAAGTTTAACTTTTTAACAACGATCTTAGCAGTTTATAGATGCCAATTTATTAAAACTTTTAAATAATTTTCATATCACTATTTACAAAATAATAATAATAATAATAATAATAATAATAAAAGGAAGAGAGAGAAAAAAAAAAAGAAATAAATCTCTATCTTATATGTACTTGAAGATAACTATTATAAAAGAATGTTTTAAAAAATAATATCTTAAGGATTACGGACAATTCGTAATAAAATTGTACCTACAGTCATTTGAATTTTTTATCCGTTTTTTTTTTTCTAGAACGTTAATGAATACTTCATCCAATTGACTGAATTTACGAAATACGACTTGTAATCATAAATTTGATTTCATCTTTATCATTGAGATGTATGTTTGTATTACATAAAAGAAGTACAGCAGTTTACTTTCAAGATGACAAAATCTAAGTTATTTCATGACAAAAAACCCGCACGTCAAGCTTCCAATTTATGCTGTTTAATCCACCCTCATTAAAACACCTGTTTCAAGTCATTGAAACAACGTTTGTCACTTTGAATTCATCCTCTATTGTAAAATTACATATCATTCCTATTCCTTCAAATCAGAGCGGGCATAATTTGATACTTCGCTTTATTTAATCTCGCTGATATTTTTCTAAATTTACTTCTTTTAGGTTGTTTCAACACATAATCAAATTCGAGGCAATGTTTTAAGAAGGTATGTGAATCAAATTCATTCAAAGGTATTTCGATACAGCAATCTTTTTTCACGCAGCATTCAAATGCTGAACGATGTTCATTTTTAACACGCTTTTATTAGCTTCACCTGTATGTATGTTTGTATGTTTGTTTGTAACCGTTCTGGGAGCAAACAAAAAACCTATATTGTAAAAAAAAAAAGACTTTCCTTACGTGAACGCTGTGGCTGTGAGGTAAAGCTCCGGGCTACGAACCTAATGGTCTAACGTTCGAGCCCAGTCAGGGGAGATTTTTTAAAAACATTGTTTTTGTTTAATGCTAAACTATTTTAATTTATTAAAGATTTAAAAGTATGTAAATATTTTATTCGTGTGGTGTGTCACTCACACGATTTTCTCTTACCCTCCATTTTATTGCTATAAAGATAGATATTTTGTGATTTTTAGTTCACATTTCAATAAAAGCGTGTTCTTTAAATTTTTAAAAGTATAATTTATTATTTATTTATTTATTTATTTTAACCATGTTTGTATTTATTTACGCTACGATCTGAATTCATACAACATGAAACGGTGTGTATTGTCCATCAGATGAATCTTATCCAGATTATTTCTGTTATAGAGATGATCTGGGTAAAGAGGGTACAAATGAGCTACTCAGTATGCCCAGATTGAACATAGTGTCTTATAGAGTTCTAAGCCCCATCAAAAAATTAGAATATTCTTTCGTTTGTCGGGAAAAATCAATGAAATTATCAAAGACAGAAATCGAGATCAACGGTCTCAGAAGTCTTTGATATCTCAGTAATCTAGACGAAAGTATGATTGTCTTAATTGGACAGTAGAAGCTACTGTCTTAGAATTCAGTAAAGCTTTATACTTCAATGTAACAGTTTAATGTTTTAATAAAATCTTGCAAGGGTAAATAATTTGAAAGATAAATTTTTGCATTTGAAAGACGTAAACACACATTATGGCCTTTAACAACAACCTCAATAGAATGGCTTATACTAAAATTGAAATGGGTGACGCGATGGTAACCAGCCTTTAACGAATCTTGATGTTTGCTAATCGTGATTTATCAATATTATACAGTAGAGTTCACACTGAGAAAAAAAATATACCACCTTCACCTAGAATGAATAAGTGGTCCTTTTCTAAAGCCTTAAACTAGAAATATAGATTTACGAGTTTTACGCATAAGGCACGCCAATAAACTGAATAGACGAAATGATCGAGAATTTCTAGTCTACACATTTCTAGATGGTGAAATAATATTCTGAATCTTTTGTATTGCGAGAAATTCTCGGTTGATTTTCTAGAATAGGGTAATAAACCAAGATTACAGTTTCTAAAACCCGCCTTTTGTATTCGCATTTATTTGCAGAGATTTTTAAATAAATTTGCCCTCGATAATATGGGCAAACGCTCTAAAATTATAATAGGGGTTTCTAGAACTCGCTTTCAAAGGGGACAAGAATTTATAAGGATGACATGGAACTATTTTTTCTAGAGCCACAATTTAGATTCTAGATGTCAGTTACAGAATTTTTTCTCAGTATATGTGTTGTCATATTGTCATAGACAACTTCAAACTGTTGTCATGATATGGTGAATTAATACAGTTAACAATTATTTAAATCTTATGATTAGGAGTAGAATCCAAATTGTTCATAAAAAATCCTAATGCACTTATATTCCATTAGAACCAGGAAATGTTTTTCACTCTTTCATTTTCCTGTTTCTATTTTTTCCCCTTCTTTTCTATCATTTGACTCCCGCGATAAAATTTAATTTTATTGGTAAGTTTAGTATAAAATATTTTTTTTTTCTTCCATCAGTATCATTCTAAGAAAAGAAAAGATACACACTATCTACCAATAAGTATTTGGGACTTTTCGAATTTAGACGTTTTGTCAAATAGCTAGAAACGTTCTGCAAGAATTATCTTGAAACTTTGGGCGTATAAAAAACATGTTATAGCGCATGTATTTCAGCAAAAGTTTTGTCTTGAAGAGGAAAAGGCGACACGACAAGTAAAATATTAAACAAAAGTCAAATTGTTTTGGATCACCCAGTAAAAATAATACTTGAAATGCGTTTTGGCTGTAGCATGTGATTATGAGGACTTTTCTACTTTTTTGTGCAAATTTTTATGAGCCTACCGTATGTATTCAATCAGATACAGCGGTTTCTTTAAACATTTGCAAAAAATATTACCACTTTTTTAGTTATAGCACATAGGGTATTAGACCCATTGCAAAGCCATTTTAAAAAATCTTGGCATGCTACATAAGACGCAGCATATTGCAATTTGAATGCAAAAATGTTAAATATCTTGAGAAATATGAGCACTTTTAGTAAATAATTTTAACTACGCATGCGCAAGCTTTAAAAAAAAAATCATTTGCATAATTTCATAGCAGTATTGAGCTACGTATGTGAAAGCCCCAAATAAATATCGTGTAAATTGAAAAAGTTATGAGAGACAGAATAGATAGAATTTCAGTTCCTCTCAAAATAAAAGTTAAACTCTAAGGGGTTTTACTGACATTTTTATTTTGATTCATTCAATGCCCAGTGGTAATACAGTGTTTGTTGATTGTAAATAAGTATTGATAAAACCCCTTATCATCTTTTTTTTTTTTTTTTTTTTTTTTTTTTTAGAGGTATTTAAATTATGTTCATTCTACCTCTCACAATTTTTTTTTTTTTAATTTATACGATATTTGTTTGGGGTTTTTATATAAGTAGCTCAATTCCTTTGTCTATTAAATTATGCAAATGATTTTTTTTAAAACATGTACATGCGTAGTTAAAAATTATTTAGTAAAAATATTCATCTTTCGTAAGATATGTAACATTTTTACAATCTGTTTGCAGTATGCTGTGTCTAATATAGTACCCCAACCCCAGTAGCACATAATGTTGTTCTAACGTGGTTATAACTAATTTTTCACTCATCAGACTTAATCGCAACGCTATAACAACGTTATGTGATACGTTTCCTAAAAATGGCTTTCCACTGGGTTTAATACCCTACGTGTTATAATTAAAAAAGTGGTATTCTTTTTTGTAATTTTTTAAATAAATCGCTATATATCAATGAATATATGTGGTAGCTTCATTAAATTTGTATACAGATAATTAGAATAATCCTCAGAATCACATGCTGCAGCAAAAATGCATTTCAAGCGTTATTCTTTACAGGGTGATCCAAAATATTTTGATTTTTGTTTAATTTTTTACCTATTTCCTTTTCCTCTCCAGAACAAAACTTTTGCTGAAATATATGAGGTATAATATGCTTTTTATACTCCCAAAGTTTCAAGATAATTCCTAATGAATTTTTCTAGATATTTAACAAAACATCTAAACTCGAAAGAATCCAAATACTTATTGGTAGATAGTGTATTTCCAATTTTAATATTACTTATATATATAACCTAACTTATAACCCGCATAGTATTTCATCTGCTTCACCTTTATCAGAAAAACTCCTTGCAGGTGAAATGAAGACATTTCCCTTATAACGGGACTTCTGTTTTTATTACTCCGTCTGCGTAAACATTCACTTTTTTTTTCTTCTTCTTCTTTTGTAAGATACTGGTTTCTTTTCTAGTAAAAATTAAATAAAATTACATATACTTCTAGTTACACTCACCATTTAGTTTGATAGGCTTCGGCAAAATTTCTTTACTGTTGAAACTAGAATTGTGTTACATTAAGATTATTTATTGTTGTTTAAATAAAAAATCCCCCGAATTACTAATTTAGTGGATACTTTATCGCAAAGAAGTAGCTGATTTAAATAAAAATAGCTGATAAATAATTGATATGTTAAATCATATAATAATTTATTCGTAAATATCTGATTAGAAGCAACTAAATTAAAAAAAAAAAAAAAAAAAATACTCCATCGAAAAGTGTAAAAATTATGATTAGTTTTTATTTATTATTTACTAGCAGGCTACGCCCGCTTCGCTGGTCACTATTTTTAAATGAATCACAATAATTAATGAATTCTCAAAATTGCATTAATTTGTATCATGTGATAAAAAAAGAGAAAAAAAAATTCTGATCGGGAAAAATGTCGCACCGGGTCCCCACTGCCTTCGGCAGCGTAAACCCGTGCGCTGCGCGCACGTATTCCTTCACTATCCTTATGACTTCTCAAAATTTAATGTTATTACTCATAAACTTTCATTCTCAAGAAAAGGAATTAAAAAATGTATCATTTAGCATCGGGTAAAAACTCACACCGGGACGCCACTGCCTTCGGCAGCGCAGACCCATGCGCGCTGCGCGCGCACGCTTGAGGATATACGTGCGCTGTACACGCATATTCCTTCTCAACTCAAACTTTTATTATTAAGAAAATAAAATTAAAAAAAAATCTTTTATCATCGGGTAAAAACTCGCACCGGGTCTCAAACCCATGCGCGCTGCGCGCCTATTCCTTCCCCACCGTTCCAGCCCCTCCTAATTAACTTGCATATACCAATTTTGAACGGTCTTACTCAATTAGCTGAGATGCAAAAGAAAACCTGATCAGGACACTTTAAATTGTAAATCAGGTGAAATCTTGAATTCCACTTTCGATAATGTAAAAGAACTTTAAAATATCTTTCGAATGATGTATTAGAAATAATTTAATCATAATTAGAATATCAAATATTGAAATTTAAAAATATTACAGAGCCATCTGGCTGTAGAAATTTCTGTAATCTATTCTTCCATTCCAGTTACTTATTCTTACTCAATTAGCTAAGATGCAAAAGAAAACCTGATCAGGACACTTTAAATTGTAAATCAGGTGAAATCTCGAATTCCACTTTCGATAATGTAAAAAAAACTTTAAAATATCTTTCGAATGATGTATTAGAAATAATTTAATCATAATTAGAATATTAGATGAATATTACAGCGCCATCTGGCGGTAGAAATTTCTGTAATCTATTGTTCCAAAGAAAACCTAATCAGGACACCTCAAAACGTGTAAATCGGGTGAAATCTTGAATTCCATTTTTCGATAATGTAAAAGTACTTTAAAATTTGTATCAACTAAAATAAGCTTTCAAATGATGTATTACTTATGAACTTTTTTTAATTAATAACTGAGAAACAAAAAAAAAAAAAAAAAAAAAAAAACTGATTCAGGACACCTCAAAACGTGTAATTCTGGTGAAAACTTTCGATAATTTAAAAGAACTTTAAAATATCTTTCGAATGATGTATTACAAATAATTTAATCATAATTAGAAATTGAAATATTGAAATTTTAAAATATTACAGCGCCATCTGGCGGTACAAATTTCTGTATTCCACTGTTCGATTCCAAATCAAAAAAGCTTTCTAATGATGTATTACTTATGAAATTATTTTAATTAGTAGCTGAGATACAAAAGAAAACTGATTCAGGACACCTCGAAACGTGTAAATCTGGTGAAAACTTTCGATAATTTAAAAGAACTTTAAAATATCTTTCGAATGATGTATTAAAAATAATTTAATCATAATTAGAAATTGAAATAATGAAATTTTAAAATATTACAGCGCCATCTGGTGGTACAAATTTCTGTATTCACTGTTCGATTCCAAATCAAAAAAGCTTTCTAATGATGTACTAATTACGAAATTATTTTAATTAGTAGGTGAGATACAAAAGAAAACTAATTCAGGAGACCTCAAAACGTGTAAATCTGGTGAAAACTGTCGATAATATAAAAGAACTTTAAAATATCTTTCGAATGAAGCATTAAAAATAATTTAATCATAATTAGAAATTGAAATATTGAAATTTGAAAATATTACAGCGCCATCTGGCGGTAGAAATTTCTGTAATCCACTGTTCGATTCCAAATCAAAAAAGCTTTCTAATGATGTATTACTTATAAAATTATTTTAATTCGTAGCTGAGATACAAAAGAAAACGTAATCAGGAGACCTCAAAACGTGTAAATCGGGTGAAATCTCGAATTCCATTTTCGATAATGTAAAAGTACTTTAAAATGTGTATCAAGTCAACAAAGCTTTCAAATGATGTATTACTTATGAATTTTTTTTTAATTAATAACTGAGATATAAAAGAAAACTGATTCAGGACACCTCAAAACGTGTAAATCTGGTGAAAACTTTCGATAATTTAAAAGAACTTTAAAATATCTTTCGAATGATGTATTAAAAATAATTTAATCATAATTAGAAATTGAAATTTTGAAATTTTAAAATATTACAGCGCCATCTGGCGGTACAAATTTCTGTAATCCACTGTTCGATTCCAAATCTAAAAAAGCTTTCTAATGATGCATTACTCATGAAATTATTTTAATTAGTAGCTGAGATACAAAAGAAAACTAATTCAAGAAACCTCAAAGCGTGTAAATCTGGTGAAAACTTTCGATAATTTAAAAGAACTTTAAAATATCTTTCGAATGATGTATCAAAAATAATTTAATTGGAATTTGAAATATCGAAATTTTAAAATATCTGGCGGTAGAAATTTCTGTAATCTACTGTTCAATTCCAAATCAACAAAGCTTTCAAATAATGTGTTACTTATGAAATTTTTTTAATTAGTAGCTGTGATACAAAAGAAAACCTAATCAGGATATTATAAAACATGTAAATCACGTGAAATCTCTAATTCCATTATCTACGGTAGTTTTATTAATGGAAGTAAAAAGAAAAATAAATATTTTTTATTTCGCCAAAACCTATACCACGGTAGTAGGGTAATGGAAATAAAAAGAAAAAGAAAAAGTATTTTTTAGTTCCTTCAAATGTATTTTGTTGCTATGGAAACTCCTATCGCCTATTGAAAGACAGATTACGTGTTAGAATAAAATTTAATTAGCAATTAAAATGTAACTGCTTTGTTTATTAATGAAATTTGATGAAATTTTAACTGCAGGTTGGTTTTGTGCTGAATAGGTTGTATATTAAGTGTTGTGTACGAAAAAGAAAATTTGAAGCACTTTGAAATTTGCAATTTTTAACCCCAGTTAAAGATCATGTGACATTAATGACTTGCACATGTTTTTTTTCCGTTAGAGACAGCTGTTAAAATCGTCTGCTGAATGCAGATAGAATGCCTCTTTTTAAGCAATAAGGATTTTTGGTCATTTTCGCGATCGATATGGGTCAGCATTTTAATTAATATCTCCGAAACTAATTAAGATTTTTAAATTCTGTTTCGAGGAAAACATCGGAAAGGCTCCAGAGCATCCGTATGTCAATTCTTGTACTTCTGCGTTCAATAGGGGCTGAACGTATAAAAGAACAGACAGAAAGACAGACAGACAGACAGATAGACAGACAGACAGACAGACAGACAAACCTTTCCATTTATTATTATAGATTTATTTATTTATTATTATAGATACACGAGATCCTTTTTCTTTTTTTTTTCATGGGATATTAGCTCTTTGCAGAGTCGACAAGAGAAAGCGATGTACTCCCGAGAATTTTGTCCTGTTTCATTTTAGAGAAATGAAACAGTACTTATGGATTATAAACTGCTGCTGATTATAGGCGTAAAATTAAAGTATTACACTGGAATAGGTCCCATCGAATCATGGTTTATTATTATACAGTTTATACACAGGACCTACGGGGTCCGAAGGCACGTGATAAAGATTTTAGCGGGTACAAAAATTTACACAGTAGGAATTTTTTAATGATATTTATATATAAAAGCAAGATGAAAGACACTAATAATCAGCATTCCTTTTCAGTACGACAGGCCTATTTATTTCAGACAGCGATCTTGCGTTGTCGCCATTTATTGTATTACACCTTGAATGCACGTGCAAACATTTTTTGTTTTTATTTAAATATATATAGTTGAAAGTTTGTCATTGTATTTGTCCGGATTATTAAATTTTATCAAAAACTGGTACATTTATTAATGAGGACAAAATCTAGTTGACGCTGTATTTTTTAGTTCAATTGTATATTCGATTCAAAAAATATTAAGTAAAAACTCAATTTTAGTTTTAAAATTATTTTAAATAAAAAAAGCAAATTGGTGCCAAAAATAAATAAATAAGTGAATATAATTTTTTTTTTTATGTAATAATATTTCATGTAATACATTGCCTACAGGTAACATTGCATACGGATTTTGCTATAATATTTATAGAAGACGTCAATGAATTAAGTACATCGATATCTGTTACAGATTTGTGTGGTTCTTTTCTGTAATGATATTTTTAAGCTCTGTTTCTTAAACAAGTGGCTGAATGACAATGGTTGTTTTAAACGGAATAATCGTTAGCTTTGCATGTTATAACATTAAATCTGTGGGATGTATAGAGCAATTGTTCTAAACCAGAACAATATTTTTAGTTAGTTTTTTGTGTCATTGAACTAGAAAAGTCCGATGAAAATCCAAAAAGTCTAGAAAAATGCCATCCATGAGTTTTTATTATTGCGTTAGTTCACAGAGGAATTCTTTATTCCTGTAAAATAACGAGCTTTTTTGTTTCCTGAAAAAAAATAAAGAAATTTTTTTGATAGTTCATACCGTCACATTGCTCGTCAGAAGGTCAGTTGTTTAATTTTCTTAGATCCTTAATTGTTTTCGGTCTTGACCATATGAGTGTGCTCTGGTAAAGCCCAACAAAACACTGTAGTTTCATAAATGTTGAAAATTTGAGCTGGATCATAGCCTTTCAGAAAAAAGTCTGTTTTCCAATAACCATCGTGAAAATCTGAGTCCTGCTTTTCTCCATGAAGTTTGCGGTAAACGAGTTTGCGAAGTTTTTGAAGTTTGCAGAGTACGGTTTACAGAATTCATCATTCATCTGAACTTTTAGTTTTTTTTTTTTTTTCAACAAAATTGTACAAGTGAATGGAATTTTCTTCGACATGCATTCTTGAAACCAATCTACTGCCTCAACTTCTGCTTTTTCTACGCGATTCCAGTTGTGCTACAAATTTGGGCATTAATATTATTTCCATGTTCAAGCACGCTGCATAAAGCAAATTCATGATTCTCAAGTTGTGTTACGCCTTCCTTTGGCTTTATTTGAAAAAATCATCATTATTTTGCCAAATTTTCAACCTTTTCTTTTAAATATAAAATCTTTCGTTTAAATCTTTTGTTTCTTGGTCATTTCAAAACAAGAACTAGAAACTATCATCTGATAATTAAAAATGAAAAAAAAAATTACTAGTGAATCAAAGTAAATTTTTAACTTATTATCGTGCTAAGAATACATTCCTTGAATTCTATTACTAAGGCAATTCATTACTGTTTATTTTGTTGCTATTCTACAGCTATAAAACTTTCGGTAAAGAGAGATAGGGGAAGGATTACTGTATTTTATTTTATTTTTAATTTAAAAATTAAAAATTCACAGTGTAAATAAAAATATTTTTAGCAAGCATAAATCCACACTTTTGCTACTAATAAAGAGAAGCTTTTGAGATTATTAACCAGCGCTGCTGATTTTATTAAGCGGTAGTTTAAAGGTAGTTTGTATTGATTTGATTCCGTTCCTGGAAATTTTATCAGATTAAGCGGTTGATTAAATTAACAAGTGAGTTTATTAAACGGCGGCTACTGTATTCAGATTTTTGAGAAAGAAAATGCTTCCGCATCTTTTGAGAAAAATGTTCTCAAAAAGCTATGAGGAGACTCATCTTCTCATTTTTAAGTAGTTTATTTTTAACAATGCAAATTTAAAAAAAAAAAAAAAAAAAAAAAAAAATCTGAGTGTTAAGCAATTAACGGCTACATAAATAAATTAAAGTAATGCAAGTTGTTAAATAATCAAAAGTGAAGATTATAATAGGGTGCTTGAGTATTTTACCATGTTTTTATTAACTTCGATTCTTGTTTGTTTGTTTGTCCAGAACAAATCTTACAATCGATTTTTAACTAACGTCCCGACTAACTAGACATTTGAAACTTTCAGAATAGCTCAGAACACGGTGACAATGAATTTTTTAAATACTTTTAGCCAATTGTTTCGGGTCCCCGCTGTCTTCGGTAGCATTTATATGATTCAACAATAATAGAACGTCCCGACTAGCTAGACATTTGAAACTTTCAGAATAGCTCAGAACACGGTGACAATACATTTTTTTAATACTTTTAGCCAATTGCTTCGGGTCCACACTGCCTTCGGTATCGTTTTCATGATTCAACAATCATATAACTTCCCGTCTAGCTAGACATTTGAAATTTTCAAAATAGCTCAGAACACGGTGACAATGCATTTTTTTAATACTTTTAGCCAATTATTTCGGATCCCCACTGCCTTCGGTAGCGTTTATGTGATTCAACAGAAAATTTAAAATTATGGTATATAAAAAGTTCTTTTTAACTTGTAATTATTTCTCTATTGTTTAATTTTACAATATCGCATTTCAAATAATTTGAGCTCATAGATAATAATGATAAATAATTTTTCGTTGTGTCCCTGCAAAAATCTACAAGGACTAGATTCATCAAAATCCATACAAATAGTGTGAGGATGACCTATATCATGTATATGAAAATTTAAGCTCAATCAAAAAAGGCGTTTGGATGCTATCACACTTTAAAAAAAATTGGACCCATAGACCGTAATGATAAAGAATTTTTCGTTCTGTCCCTATTAAAAAAACTATGAGTGCTAGATTCACCAAAATCTATTGAGTTTGTGTGACGGTGACTCACAACATGTGCATAAATATTTAACTTAGGCGAATAAGGAGTTTAGACGCTATCACGTTTTAAAGAATTTGGACCTATAAGCCATAATGATAAAGAATTTTCCTTTGTGTCCCTGTAAAAAAAAACTATAAGTGCTAGATTCACCAAAATCAGCAGATTTCGTGCTAGGGTGACCTATAACATATGTACCAATTTTCAGCTCATTCGAACAAGGCGTGTAGATGTTATCGTGTTCACTCACACACATACATACATACATAGATATATCATCGTAAAAATAGTCAAAATGAACTCACGGGACCTTAAAACGTATAGAATCACCAAAATCTACAAGTCGAGTTTTTCGCATGATTACAGTACTTAATCAAGAGCAGAATTGTTTGTTTCTGTACCTGTTGTTGGTTTTAAAATAATTTATAAATTACATACATGCCCCCCCCCCCCTAAAAAAAATTACTTAATTAATTAAATTAAATTAAATTAAATTAAACAATAAAATAAAATAAAAAATAAATTAACTAAACTATAAATACTTATTAGTTATTACCTGAACATAACCAATCACATTTTTAAGAAACAAAATAAAATTAAAAATCTGAAGACGCGCGATAAGAAAAATTTTTATAAATTTAGTTAATTTTTTTTTTTTTTTTTTTTTTTTATATATATATAGTTTTTTTCAACTTAGTATAAAGTGAAAAAAAAACTAGAGTATTGTTTTTGCTTATTTTCATTTTTATTTCATATTAATATATATAATATATATCTTCAAAAAGTAACTCCAAAAAGAAATCGCAAATACAAATTCCCTTTATAAAAAATAACTATTAAAATATGCGTAGCATAAAATATGTTTTTTACATAAATTTTTAATGTTATCGAAAATAAATATTTATACCTAGTTTATTTTATTATTTTATTTAAAAAAAATATTTTCTTTCCACTTTTATGTATAGGATAGGATTTAATTTAACAATATAACAGTTTTAAAATTCCTTTGCCAAAGCAAAAAATTTATGTACACATAAATCTTAGTCTTTTAAAAAGTTGAATTTTTTTAAAGAAAGCAATTTTTATTTATTTATTTATTTATTTGTAAGTGAAACAAAATAAAAATAAAACTCTCTCTTTTATAACAATTTTATTTTCAGAAAAAAAAAATTAATCTGCTTAAGCCACTGAAAAAATATTAATTAATAATTAATTTTGAAATTAGGTGTGAAATCTCAGAAGTGATTTTTAAATATTACAGTATAAAATTCCAAAAAGAAAAAAAAAAAAAAAAAAGAATCTAAATAACTGAAATTTTTATGTATTTTGATGTTTTCTCTGAAAATAATAATAATAATAATAATAAAATTAATAAATAGATAAAATAAAATAAATAAATAAAAATAAAATTTATCAAATATGCAACAATTATGCGCACAAAGTTTCCATTGCATTAAAAAATGATATGCTAAAAATATAAATAAATTAGAGTTTAAGCACCCGAATTATTTTGTTTAGATAGAAAAGAAACATATTCCTTCAAATGTATATCTTATATTGCAAAAAGAATGAAATAGATAAAAGTCTATTGCAGCAAAAATTATTGTAACATGTATCAGTGCCTTAAAATGGTATTTTTAATTAAAAAAAAAAAAAAACTTGTATGAGAAAATTTTGTTTTTTATTAAAAGTTTATTTTATTTTTTATTTATTTTTTTATTTTTTTACGCTGATTTTTCAAAATTAACCCGTTAGTAGTCCCTAGTTGGTCGATTTGCCGCCCATCCTTCAGTGTTGCCAGATTTTTTTATTCAATAGCCACCAAAAATTTTTAGAAGTGGCATTTGATATACATAAAACGCGAATAATATCAAAGAAACGTTGATCACATCACTTTTTAAAATTATTGGTGCGAGTTAAATAAAAAAGGGCGCAATCTGTAATAGGTGGCGCTGTCTATAGCGACTATTAACGGGTTAATATGAAAAAATTAGATAAGTTAGAAAAAAAAAAAAGGTTAAAGTAAAATACAGCGAAACTTCCAGAAGAGGGCTTCCTATCGTGCCATGAGAAATTGTCTCTTTAGAGAGGTGGCGGCCTTTTAATGAGGTCGTTCAGAAAATTGTAATTTAGACAAAAAAAAAAAGTCTTATTAGAACAACAAACATTTATTAAATCAGCCAAATTTTCTTGTTGATGTAGATGCACATTTGGAGAATGTTTTGGATCTAAACGAACAGCATGATTTTTAGCTCTTGTTTTCATTCTCATTCTCTTTTACTTCTAATTACTATCTTTCTGTTTGTGTAGAAAGAATACACAATATTTTTACACTTCAAGAAAGAAAGTTTTTCTGAAGTGCATTGCATTTTGTTCAGTTTTTTTAGTGTTTTGTATTGTGGTAATACAAAGGAACGAAAAGCTACGCACCTATTCTTACTTTCACTTACCGATAAGGTAGAGAAAGTATTATTTTTGGGTCAAATTTTCGAAATTGAATTTTTGTTATATTTATACTATTTGAGGTACCCTAAATCCAAAAATCATGTTTTTAACGGTTGGTCTGTGTGTCTGTCTGTTATCAGTATATGTCAAAAACAAATTATAGCAGAAAGTTCAAACTTGGTATTCTAAATTTGTATCATATAAGGATTCTACACTAAACTTTTCGTTGAAATCAAGCAAAAAGTTCGTGTACAGGGACACCCAAGGGAATTCAAATACATTACGTCTATGGGGAAATTGCAGGTAAGTAGAGTTTAGCATCTATAGACTGCACTAAACCAAATGAAACGAATATATATTTTTTATATGCGTAGAAACATGTTTCATGTAGAATACGGTATAGAAATCATCCATTGTTTGTTTACAAGGCTACACAAAAGAACTATATTATAACGCGACAATACTTGAAAATTGATGGAAGTGTAATTTAGGTTGTGCTATGTGTTATTAATATAGGATTATATTTATGTGCACCATGTGATGTGTGAAATTAAGTCCTCATAACCATATGATAAATAATGTTTTTTTTTTTTTTTTTTTTTTTTTTTTTAAGATAAATATTTATCACTCGGTTTTTTGTATATTCACATGTTTTGAGGCTTCCTGAATAGCGAAGTCAATTTTTACGGTTTGATTTTTGAGTGCGTCTGTTAAAGTAAATTAAAAACAAAAAAATTTCAGGCGATCCAAATGATGTATTTTGAAGTTAATACTTTTGTTACTACTGACGTTTTTTCAAAATTGATAATTTTCATGAAATGATGCGTGTGAAAGCTATCTGAAAATTGTTAAATAAACTTTTGAACTTAATAACAGATTTGAATTGTATAAAAATGTAGATACAATAATGAAACGGGGGGTTGAGGAGGGCGGTAGTCTCCCTCATATAGAATTATTTGTCAAATAAAGCTGTTCCGAAGCCAAATTTTAATTGTTTTAATATAGGTTTACATAACAGTACTCGTTATCTTAACCCTTAATATCCAGTCTGTACTTTTAGTGTTAAATTTCAGGGTAAGAGAAAGCCGTGTGAGTGACACGCCAAATTATTTTAGTAGGAAATTTGCTTTAATTGTTACAGGT
Source organism: Salticus scenicus (assembly GCA_963930645.1). Classification (NCBI taxonomy): domain Eukaryota; kingdom Metazoa; phylum Arthropoda; class Arachnida; order Araneae; family Salticidae; genus Salticus; species Salticus scenicus. The sequence goes on along the minus strand of OZ005653.1, from coordinate 324,018,565 downwards.
TCAATTGATACATCTTGAAGACGAGATGTGCCAGGTTCGAACACAGCTCGTGCTGATCTCCCTGTCCATTTAGAGTTTTTGGAGGTTTTCTCCAGAACGTGGGATAATACGGTGAAAGACGCCTCTGAAAAACTCCATGGTGGTCATGCCATTCCTGCCTAGATTACTTTTGCAGACAATAGACTTTAATTCATTTACCATACTATTTCCTGTAATTAACTTGAATGTGTGTAATATATATGTATAACCTATAATATTATTTATATGTATATATATATATATAATATATATATAATATTATTTATATGTATATATATATATATATATATATATAATATATATATATATATATATATATATATGATTGTTGACTGAAACTGGAGATTGCAGTTAAACCAAAGTCATATTTATTTTTCAAATTTAAGGGATTGGTGTTGAAATAAATTAAAACTAAAATGATAAAACTTCGCTTGCATCAAATGGTTTAAAAAAAAAAATAAATAAATAAAATAAAAAAAGGTTTTGAGTGAAGAAAATTTGAATTTTATCTTAATAATGTTTGTTATTTAAAACTTTCAAGCATCTAAACATGCTGTTCGTTCACAGACGGCAGAATATAGAGGATTGTGTTCCGAAAAGGGGTGACTGTTGAGGCAAAGCATTTGCTAAAAGATTTACAATTGATAAGATGTAAAAATCCATTCTTTTCTCTAATACCTATTTAGATAAAATTCTAGTAAATAGATACATGCTCAGTAGTGTGGATCGGATTTAGACACGAAAACGAATTGTAGTAAATTCCTTATTTTACAAAATACAGGGTGATTATAATTAAAGTTACGATTCCAAAACGGTATAATTTTAAAACTACTCATCAGAACGATCTGATAGTTTACCAGAGCAGTCGTGACTCAATCAAATTTTGTTAGAGGGAGGAAAAAAGTAGTTCCACCATGTTCCTATGGATGGCGCTGTCAGGGGAAACGCCTAAATGGACTCATTAAAACACAGGGATGTTGTTAGGAACGCAATGGAATAGCAGGAAAGAATAGACTTCAAGGGTTTACTGTAATTTTTTTAGCAAAAAGACAAGAATACGTGTTTACAGCGGAAACAGTCATAGTGAAAAGAGAAAAGGAGAAACTTATTGAAACAAATACTTTACGGATAATTAACGGCACATTTTGGAATCTTTTTTTTTTTTTTTTGACAAACAAAATTGCATTGCCTGACGACTGCTCTGGTAAAATATCAAATCGCTCTGATGGGTAGTTTTAAAATTCTAGCGTTTTGAAATCGTAACATTAATTATAATCACCCTGTATATTTGTAGCAATTTGTGTAAAAATATTCCTTGAATATAGTAAAATTTGTGAAATTTTTATAAATGAAATTTTTATTTTTAGCAAAGTTTTTTCTTAAATGAACTCAGTCATCATAAAATAAATCGATAAATTAATAATACGACTATCAATTAGATGCTCTTTTAACATAAAGTATTCCCAAATTTATTTTACCTTTCACATGTTTAAATAATAAACATAAACAAATTTTAGTTACTTGGAATCTAAGTTGTAACACACGACCGCTTGCACAAACAAACACGTAAATGCATATCTGGGAGTATACATTAAACAAAACTTTTAAACAAACTAAAGAACGTACGATACATTGATTCGGTAGAAACGGAAAATAAATCTACTTTAATTTCGCGAACGCCTTTGTGACGGAATAGGTTTGCTTTGTGTGTGTGCGAGTACTCCAGTATTTGATTTTAGATGAAAAGCGTTTGACACGTTCTACCTATGTAAATAACTTGCCGCGAAATGTAAATTTTCGTCGTTGCTTGATTTATATTGAATTATTTAATTTTGGGTTTTAGAACTAATGTTGCCCCCAACTTAATATAATCTCGGCCTTTTGAAATATATTTAATATTCTGAATATTTAACTCGAAATTCAGATTGCATTGTGTTACATTGTCACTCGACGTCAGAGAGGAAATTCTGTCATCGATGTGTTGTTTGCTTTTTTTTTTATTTCTAAAATGTGCGTTGAGACTGATTGATAAAGATACCATCTCGCTGAAAAATATATTAACGTAGGTGGAAGTAAACTCCTAATTTTTTTTATCAAATATTTCAGAATAATACGTTATTACTTGCTAAAATTTAACTCTTTAATGTTCACTACATATTTTCATTTGAAAATATACTAAACTAAATTTAATTACGCTATTAGACGCGTGTTTCATCATAAATATCTAAAGAGAAAAAAAATAGCATTTTTATTTTTCGAGAATTTCTTGATTTGAAACATACATATGTTCGCCTGAATAAATCCAAATATTAATTTTATAAATAAATAGCTTTTTAGTATTCATTATAAATTTCAAAACCTCTCAGCATTTGTTTCAGGTCAAAATAATAAGATGGTCCTTCATCAAGGAAAAAACTAGGTACGAGTGAATCATTTGTTAAATTTCAGAGTAGTGTTGGTATCTAACGAATAGAGAACGATTAAAAGTTTAAAAATCAATTTAAACAAAGAAAAAAATACTGAATATTTGTCGCATTAAAAAAGTAAAATGTTTGGTATTAGTGCTAAAGCGATGAACATTAAAGAGTTAAATATGGTGTTTACAAAACTACACAAAATCCGTTTTAGTTAAAATATTCAGTGCAAAATTATTGATTTTTTATGTTTGACATTGTACTTGATCTTAAAATTACGTATAAAAATCCCATGAATAAAATATTTTTAATTATAATTATAATTATTATTTTAAACTATGGATTTATTTTTCATTGAAAAATTGTTTTCGTATTGATTAAATAATAATTAATAGAAAAATCCTAAATGCAGCATTTGAAATATAAAATGAAATTGCTACCATTTTTTAAACTTACATTTTGAATATAATTTTGCGTGAAATTTTCCTTCAACATAAACTTTGGTACCCTTCTACTATTCTAAAAACTATATCTAATAACTATTTCTTACTATTAGTTTTCCTGAACTAACCAACTGACTAAAAGTGTGTTTATACAGCAACTTTGGAGAAAATCGTTAGAGTCGTTTTTTTGAGATATGGGTCTACAGTCCCACTTATTATTTTCAATGTTCAACTTCCATTTTTCTGATTTTCCTCAAATGTTGGAAAAATAATCTGTAATTTATATTTGTCTTATTTCTGAAGTTTCGTAGTTCTATCTTTATTAGGTTTGGAGATATGATTCCACACACGAAGATGCCCCACATACATAGACACATATACCCAGGCGAATTGACACAAACCACTTTTTTTGCATTCAGGAGATCTTAAAACATATAAATTAGATGACAACTCGATATCGAAGTTTTTGACTGAATACAAGGCTTCCATTACATTTGGTAGTCGGGAAATGGAAGTAAAAATATTAGAAAAGTAACTTTCTATGGTTACTCTGTATACAAAACTTTTCGATTGCTTAATTGAAATTTTATCTTTGAAAAGACATTTGTAAAGTGTTTTACATTATTAAACATAATACCTTAAGAAAAAAAAATTATTATTATTATTATTATTTTTTAAATACAATTTGAACATTATTGCGGCAATTTAGAGCTCTAGCCAGACCTGACGTACCATGAGCAGGTCCTACATACATTTTCTGGACATTTCACATGAAGACACATTGGAGGAATATAACGCGTTAAAATTTTTATTATTATTATTATTACGTTTCTTCGATAAGAAAAATACTTTCGAAGTAATATAGTATAATTTTAGCGTAAAATAAACATTTCTCCCAAAAAAAATGAATGAATGAACAAAGAACAACAAACAGATAAACATACAGAAATGCTGATCATGATCAGAACCAAAGGATGATTGCTGAACAGTTGAGAGATTATATTTTCTGAACGTATTGCATGAGTAAGACTCATCAACCTAATAACAATAACAAAAATATTATTATTTTAAAATTTAAATAATAACTTACTTGAACTTGCTAAATCTGGCAAATTTCATATCATTCATACATTCATCATCTTGAAAAGAAAACAGGAAAAATAATCATTCTGACGTATCAACCCAAGTATGCAAACTGTAGAGAAAACAATAACTGAGACTTCCCATGTCTACTGGACGATCCATGAATCAACAAAACATGCTAACTATTCCGACAAACTCTCTCATCGGAATTTCCATCGTGTCATTTCGTTTCACCCCTGAAATTTCTGCGTTCCGCTTCATATTTTGGCAAGACATTGTAACGTCTCATCAAAGACTCTTTTCGGAAGCATCCCGTTCTTGGTAATCACCCATAAAACCGACGGCCCAGTCTTTAGTCCCTAGTTTTATTGTCCAATTATTGCTTTCGCGTGGTGATAAAAAAGGTGCTAAGGAACTACATTATTCAATCCTCTGCGAGCATACAGGAACTTGCCTTGAAGAGAAAAGTATTAGGTTATGTATTAAGCTTGTTTAATTTTTTGGCAGTAATTTTGACAGTGGGAGAAGGACGAGAATGTGAAGAAGTTGCTGATACTTTAATATATTAAAATAATGTCTAAAAACAAAATAAAATAACTTTTTCGATCACTAGAATATTGTTACAAAGGTGTTATGTGTATCAGTTTCATTTGATTTTTTTTTTTTTTTTTTAACTTTCTGTTAAGTTTATAGAAGAAAATATTAGATTCGTAAAAAGTTTTGACTTCCTTTTTTCAGTGAAATGTCTTGAACACGATTTGACTATTTTTAGATAATATCCGTCTGTCTCAAAAAGTCTGTCTAAAAACTTCTGAAATTTTCCATATAGCTGCATCTCAGCATTTATTATTCAAAAGTGCGTCAAAATGAATATGTAAAATCTTTATTGTGAGAAGGTATGATTAAATTTTGTGCATGTTAACCGGTAGATTGCACTGCTATATACAATGTTATAGAAGAAAGTTTTGTGATGGCCTCAGAATACTAGATTTTACTTGCAATTTTGGCAGCGTAAAATCTTTGAAGACGTCAAAAACTAACGTATATTTAGAAAAAAAAAAAAAAAAAACTCATAATTTATAGTTGTGTTAATACTGTATTATATACGTATTATTTTTTCTGTTGTTAATTATACTTTTGTTTGTAATTTTAAATATATAACTCCGGAAACAATTCCATGTTTTGAAAAGAACTTTGAGCACAAAATGGATTATGTATAATAAATGACTACAAATGTATAACAGTCGTCTGAAAATGCTCCTATATGTATACAGATGAACTTTGATGATTTGGGTTTCATGTCTATATAAAGAACTAGTATGTTGTGGCCACCACAAGACTTTCTTCTATATTTTCCTATACATATTCAATCAGTAACAATATTAAAAAAAAAAAAAAAAAAAAAAAAAAAAAAAAAAAAATACGATTTTTTTTTCTAAGTTTTTTTTTTGTTAAAAGTAAAAAAAATCGATAACTTTGTTTTAAATTATCACAGATTTATGGTTCAACCATTCGTTTTAAAGGTATTGACGAGATCTTTCGAATGATACCCATCTTCAAAATTTAACCCCCCTGGGGGGGTACTTCCCCCCCAGGGGGGGAACCGATGCCCCCCCATGCACAATTTTTTTTTCCTAGTTAACTACTACTATTATCAATAATTCATATTAATTTTACAATCACAAGTTTAAAATAACTCTCATTATGCCCATTTATACGGAATTTTGTCCTATAAAATGCGATCACAGCGCCACCTGTTGAGCTATTGATCCCCAAATCTAATGGGCACCAGTTCATGTCAGGGTGCAACTAAATACCAAGTTTGGTTAAATTTCATTCATTGGTTCGTGAGATACAGCGTCCACAAAAAAATGATACAGACAGACAGACAGACAGACAGACAGACAGACACACAGACAGACACACAGACAGACATTTTTTAAAAACTATCAATTCGTGTTCAGGACATCCCAAAACGTGTAGATCCGTCAAAAAACGGAGGTCGAAAATTTTCGCGAATCCAATACTTTCTCTATATTACATATAGAAGAAAGTAAAAATACAAGTATTTACATTGAAATTTCACTGGCTTTGGGGTACCGAAAATTTTAAACCTCTCAAAATAATTTTATTGTACGTAACTATCTTCCATCATATGTATATATAATTTATAAGAATTATTGCTTTATTACTTTATAAATATTAGAGAAAAATCTATTTTGAAAGAATCCTTTTAATAATACTTGTTTATGTTGTAAAAATCGTAAAATTACCAACATGCATTTGTATTGTAATTATTAAGAGCATAAATTACAATTTGTAATTTGAAATTTTAAGGCTTGCTTTTGCAAACCAATAAATTACAATATCATTATAGTCACATATTTCGGTTATAAAGACGAAAAAAAAAAAAAAAAAAAAACTTTTCTCCTTTTTGATTTGTTAATAGTTTGTGACAGAGGTGAAATTATCAGCAATTCTCAATATTTCGAAAAATTAAAAAAGGTCTAAATCACAAAAATAATTTATAAAACCTTCCGATCAATACAATCAAAGTTTTACTAACAACGAATTTTAGTGTTGTTTCATATGTTTTTAGTGTTGTGCGTATTATAAATATTATAGAAAATTAGTTATTGCAATTTAAATAATGATTAGCGCGATTTTAATAAAAGAAACGGATCGAAGCCTTTTATTTAATAATAAAGTTAAACGAAATAATTCCTCTAAGAATTCTAACAAAATAGTATCACTATTACTAAAGAATTGATGAATTGACCACTGAATTGATTCCTTTTCTTTATCTTCCAATGTTCAAATAAACAAATAAATAAATAAAAAGAAAAAAAGGAGAAAAAAGAGGAAAAGAAAAGAAAGAAAAAAGAAGACCCCCTCCCCCACCAAAAAAAATAATAAATAAAATAAATAAATAAATAAAAATCGTGCAACTGAATAAAGTTGCAAATCAGAAAATATTTTTTTTTTTTTTTTTTTTTTTTTTAACATATTTATTTATTTTTGAAAAATTCAATTAAAAATTATTCTCGTTTCTAACAAAATTCTAACATACTTGACATATAGCAGTACAGACAATCGTACTGCAGTCAGAATATAAAAACATTAAATATGTAATGAAATATGAACATTTTAAATAAATAATGCTTAACTGCCCAGGCACAAGCATTAACAGAAATTTTTGCACCATGTATTAGCGAAAAGTATAGGGTTAATACCGATAAAAAAAAAAAAAAATGAATTCAAAGTACTCTCAAAATGATATCGGTATGGGTTATCGTATTGATATGGGTTTTATCCAAATTTTTATTTCGAAACAACTTTTCCTGTATTACCAATAATTGATTTAAAATACAAAATTGGATAAAACTTTTATCATTTTAGTTCATTTTGAGAGTAACTAAAATTCGATCTTTTAATGGCCATCTGATACCTATTTAGCGTTCTATTATTCAATTAACAGGTGCTGGGTTCGAATCCAGGATCAGTCGAGGATGTTTGTTGAGTTTCGAAATCCGCTTTTAGCCGAAAGTACTGGTTTAATGACCCTTAATGTGCGAAAATCGTCTTAAAGCGATATCCTACTCCCCCCCCCCTAAAAGAAACGGTTTATAAATATTTTAGCCGACAAAATTGTCCATGTTTTGGATTTCGCCTTACGGATGACTTAACAACAATTCTCGCCATGTCGTTATACTGAAGTGAATCCTAAAATGACTCACGAATTAAAAACATCTCTACACACGCACCAGCCAAAAAACGAAATTAACAAACGATTTCTTCTTTCCTGACTAAAAGCTTTACGGTTTACCGTTATTCCGAATGCAATAGACTACCGTGTGGAAAATGTTTAAGAATTAAGAAATATACACAAAAATACTTTAGGTATACATTGTTTTATCATATATGAATTCTATTAAAAATAAATAATTAAATAAATAAACAATGGAAAACTTTTCGCAAAGGTGAAATTGTAATATTTTTACTTCCTTCTATATTTAATAGAAGATAGTATTGGATTCGTAAAAGTTTTCAACTTTCGGTTTTCGACGGTTTTATACGTTTTGAGAGGTTTATAACACGATTTGATCATTTTTAGAAAATGCCTGTCTATGTGTGACAAAAATTTTTGGCGACAGTAACTCAGGATCTGCTGCATAGAATTGCATATAAATTTATCTTTTGATGCACCATGACATATATTAATGCCTATCAACTTTTGGTGCCAATCTCTCAACAAGTGGCTTTGCTCTACAGTGATTTATGCAATTTCAGAGAAGACTATATCTCAGAAACTATTGCACAAAAGAGCATATGCATTTATATGTAGATACATCTTGACACATATTAGTGCCTAACAACTTTTTGTGCCAATTACTTAACAGGTTGCACTACTACAGAGCTATTTCCAAAATTTAAGGGAAGGCGATATCTCAGATTCTATTGCGTATAATCAAACAGAACTTGATATGTGAGAAGACCATTATGAGACATTATGCAGATTAAATTTGCGTGCATATAGCCGATAGGTGGCACTGCTATACTGCAGTTTTCTCCCAGAACGGGAAGACTATATCTTAGGATCTATTGCATATAATTGCCCAAAACTTGATTTGTGAGAGGGCTATTATGAAGCACTATACTGATTTAATTTAGGTGTATATTGGCTAACAGGTGGTGCTGCTGCACTGCAATTTATTCCGTAAATAATAAGGCTAAATCTCAACTTCTGTTGAATATAACTGCACGAAACTTTATATGTTCGATAAATATTATGAAAACAAATACTGACATGATTTAGAAATACAGTCGGTATCAAAAGTATCCGAACACTAGCAAAAATTCTTGTATAAAAAAAGTAGAGTTAATACTGTTTTGTTAAATAAATCTTTGTCGAATCATGTTCATAGTCAGTCTAAGAACATGATTCGACAAGGATTTGTTTAACAAAACAGTATTAACTCTACTTTTTTTCATATAGGAATTTTTGCTAGTGTTCGGATACTTTTGTTACCAACTGCATATCGGCCGATAGGTGTAGTTGATATTGTGATATGTTACAGGGCTACATCTCAGCATCTGTTGATTAAAATCCCACTAAACTCTATCTGTAAAATTTTTATTGTGAGAAGCTATGGCTAAACTTTTTTATACATGCTAAATAGTAAGTGGCGCTGTTATATAGAATGATATAGAAGAAAGTTTTGTGATGGCCACAACATACTAGTTTTCTAATTTAATCTAAAAATTGTTCTATTTAAAAATTGAAGGGGGGGGGGGTAAAAACTGAGATTCGATAAAGAAAATCCTGGGATTTTTTCAGATTCAAAATTAAACAGGATCCCGATATTTTAAGATGCCATATCCTGGGATTGTGATCTCTAGTCCAATATCCGTTGAAAAACATGTTGATTAACTAAAGTAAATTCACAATGATTCAAATAATTCTGATAGGTTATTCGCTGAAATAGTAAGTTAAACAAATAAACGTTTTAAAAGGGAACGCCACTTTTACAGCATTAGGAATTTTTTTTATTTCACAGAAGACATTTATTATATTTTGTCATAAACTGAGCATGAGTTTCTAGGGTCATTTATAAATCATTTAACAGGAAAGTTATAATCGTACAACACAGTCTTATAAAACTACTTCTCATTAATCAGGTTTATTCTCCTATGTGTCATCATTTTAGGGATTATTCTTTTAATCTCATTCAAAAGTCAAAATAACACGATAATGCTTGACAAATTCTCGGGTCCGAGGTTAAAATAAATTTGAATCAATGCTAGATATATTGGTTAGAGAATACAATTAGTAACAGAAATATTTCTTTTCGGAAAAGGAAATTTAAATTATAATGTAAAAAACAACCTAAAATATAAACTGGATTAGTTTTCGGAGAAAAATAACTGAACGTATTAACTATAATTTTACGTTTAATGAATAATTTTTGCAGTAACTCATAATTTAAAAATACTATCTGGATCAGTAATGTTTTATGCCTTCACAATATTAATTATTACTTTCTTCTACATTCAGTAAAAAAAAGTATTGGATTCGTAAAAATTTTCGATTTCCGGTTTTCGATGGATTTACACGTTTTGAGAGGTCAAGAACACGATTTGAACATTTTTAGAAACTGTCTGTTTGTGTGTGACAAATATTTTGAGGAGACTGTATCACAGGAACTACTGCACAGAATTGCATATACATTTATATGTAGATACACCCTGACATAAATAAGGGCTTATCAACTTTTGATGCCAATTGCTCCACAGGTTTAGGTGCTATATAGCGATTTCCGCAATTTCCTGTAAGGCTATATCTCAAGAACTATTGCACAGAATTACATGTAAATTCCACTGAGAAAAAAAATATACCGCCTTTCTCTAGAATAAATAAGTGGCTATTTTCTAAATCCCTTAACTAGAAATATAGATTTCCGAGCTATGCGCATAAGGAACGCCAATAAACTGAACAGACGAAATGATCGAGAATTTTTAGTGTACACATTTCTGGATGGTGAAACAATATTCTGTATGCTCTAAATATTCTGAATCATTTATATTGCGAGAAATTCTAGCTTGATTTTCTAGAATTGGGTCATAAACCAAGATTATAGTTGCAGAAACCCGCCTCTTGTAGTCTTATTTATTTGCAGAGATTTTTAAATAACTTTGCCCTCGAGAATATAGGCAAACGCTTTAGAATTCTAATAGGGGCTTCTAGAACTCGCTTTACCTAACAAAACTTGATATGTGGAAAGGCCATTATAATACATTATGCTCATTCAATTTATGTGCATATCAACCGACAGGTGTCGCTGCTATACTGCAATTTTCCCCAAGAACGGGTTATATCTAAGGTTATATCTCAAACTCTATTTTATATATAATTGTACAAAACTTGGTATATAAGAGAACCATTATGAAAACTATACTGAATTAATTTGGCTGTATATCGACTAACAGGTGACGCTGCGGGGATGCAGTTTACTCCGTGAATAGGAAAGCTAAATCTCAACTTCCATGGCATGTAACTGCATGAAAATTGATACGTGAAATAACCATTATGTAAGAAATGCTGACATAATTTAGGTTATATCGGCCGATAGGTGAAGCTGGTATTGTGATATTTTACATGGCTACATCTCAGAATCTGTTGATTAAAATTGCACTAATTTCCATCTGTAAAATTCTTATTCGGAGAAGCTATGATTAAACTTTTGTATACGTGTTAAACGGTAACTGGCGCTGTTATACAGAATGATGTAGAAGAAAGTTTTGTGATGGCTGCAACCACTAGTTTTATATAAAGTGTAACAGTGCTATCACTATTCATCTATTTCACCATTTATTCGACCACCTTTTATTGTGATATCGGTTATTTAAATATGCAGTGTTTGTACAATTTAAACTTCGCATATATCAACTTTTATAGATAATGCATGGGATTTCCAGATTTTCCCGAATGAATAAATAAATAAACATGAGGAACTTTCTAATCGAGTATCATATTTTGAATTAAAATAATAGCTGTAATGAAATATCAAAAAAATAATGCTTCTTGTGTGAACTTTATTAGTATATAGGTTGATTCGAAATATTCATGCCTCGTTTCGTAGATAACTTTATTCATGGGGGTCTGGTACGATTTCTCAATGTCAGTTTCCCGACAGCTCACTTTCTCGACAGCTTACTTTCCCAACAGTTACTGTTTCCTGACAGCTTACTTTTCTGACAGGTACCTTTTTTCGACTACAAGTACTTTTGGTCGACAACACATTTGCCTTAAACTGATTTCTTCTTTATTTTATTTGTTTTATATTTTACTTTCTATTCTTTAGATGTTCATAATAAGATAATAGACTTGTAAATAAATAAATAAATAAATAGCGGTTGTTTAGATAAATTGAACGTATATAAGTCGTTAAATAAACAAAAGAGAAAATAGGGTGTTTGAGTATCCCCCCCCACCCCCATATAGGATGTTGTTTAATTTAACACTATCGCTTTTTAAATAATTTGAGCCATAGTTCATAACAATAAAGAATTTTCTATTGAGTTCCTATAAAAATCTATAAATGCTAGATTCATCAAAATCCACAATGTTTGTGCGACAGTAACTTACATCATGTGTATATATTTTCAGCTCAACCGAAGAAGTCGTTTTCACGCTATTGCACTATAAATAATTTATCTCATAGGTCATAAGGATAAAGAATTTCTCTTTGTATCCCTTTAAAAAAAACTTTAAGTGCTAGATTCACTAAAATCTACACAGTTCGTGCGACGGTGACTTGTGTATAAATTTTCAGTCAGTTCAAATAAACCACATAGACGTTATCACACTTTAAATATTTTGAGTCCACAGGCCGTAATGATAATGAATTTTTTTTTGTGTTTCCCTGTAAAAAAAAAAAAAAAAAAAAAAAAGTATAAGTGCTAATAAGTCATCAAAAGCAATACTGTTCGTGCTACTGTGACCTATGATATACGCACCAATTTTCAGTTAATTTGTACAAAAGCGCTGTCGTGTTCACTCTACACATACACACAAACATACATACATCAACGTAAAAATAACGAAAATTAACTCAAGGGACCTTAAAACATATAAATACACCAAAATCTCAAAATAGAATTTTTATTTTTTTTTAATTACAATTTTATTATTTTCTTACATACATATGTTCGAAAAATAAAAAGTAATACTGAACACAAAATGTTGTATTTGATTATTGTTAAAAAAAACAAAAACAGATTAATCATTAGAATCTAATGAATAAATATTTTTAAAATATTCCTTTTCAGTTTCATGCTTAACATCCTGACATGTCGAAATTTATTCTTTTAGCAAATTATGATTTTTCGGATGATGCCGCCAAATGAGTCATTTTTTGTTATGGAAAACTCTATTTCGTATGTGTCTGTTTATGCTTGAGGGTCAAATCTAAGAAATGATTTTTTTCCTACTTCTAATCATTCAATTGAGCTGAAATTTTGCATACTTCGATGGCAGGTCTTGCTCAAGTAGTAACGGAATTGGAGGAGGGGATCTGGGAATCCTGAAACCTGAAATCCAGTTAAAAATTTGTTTTCAAATTTTAACCCACTTCTTATCATCCAATTGAGCGGTCACTCACTAAATTAGTAATTAGTTAGAGTGTTTAGTACAAATAATAATAAAAAACGATGTATGTCATATTCAGATTTAGGAGGTCATTTTACATAAGAATCAGCAAAAATGGTATCAGGGCTCTTTTTTTTTTTTTTTTTTTTTTTTTAGGACTGAGGGCCTATTAGTCTCAATCTGGGATTTTTGCGTTGTCGATTTCGATAGTTGGACATTTGTCGAAATCTAAAATTTATCGAAAATATAATTGAATAATTTGAAAGCGATGTTATAATTTGAAAAAAGAAAAAAAAAAAAAAAAAAAAACCAATAGTCCTCCGTCCTAAACTAAATTCTGCTTTTGCCAGAATTTCATCAAAATCTTTTTTATTATTATTATTATTATTGAAAGAAAAAGAAAAGAAAATTAATAATAATCAGTATCGTTACAAGCGATATCGAAAAAGTTTTTTTTAATAATTTTGAATTAGGAAATAAAAAGTGCGCGTGAAATAAGATGAAATACAAATAATTAAAAAAATGAATTTAATGATTTAATGTTTTTGTTTCTCGGGGGCTGCTCATGCATATAAAAAATGCGTATTAAAACGAGTCGAAGAAGGAAGCGAAATAAGTATTGAGTTATATTACGATAAATACGATATATAATATAATACGATATATTAGACCTATCGTCCAGGGTTAGTAGGCATTTTCGTTGAAAGAAATAGTTTGTTCGTTCGATGCAACTTGCACATTAGTCCCGTGAGGTACAACTTTCACATTAGTCCCCTGAGGTACAACTTTCACTTTAGTCCCGTCAGGTACAACTTGCACATTAGTCCCCCTTTTTTTTTTTTTTTACAATACAAAAAATATCGTGTTGTATAATTTAACATGAGTCGGAAGTTAAAAGACTTAGATAATCTGCAAGTTTTTTTTTTTTTTTTTTTTTCATTTTAAACCAGGAATTTGTATCTGGATAAATATTTCCGTGAGATATTTGGCATTAGTTTAATATTTTTATTTAATTAAGCAGTACTTTTCTTTCCTGCAGTAAAACAATTTTTTTTTTTAAATATATCTTCTTTTAAAAAGATACAGGTAGCTAAATGCCGCCATAAATTGTTACTTAACCTACTCTATAATAAATAAAATATTCTCATAAACAGAAGATTTTTTTTTCTTTATCTTTAGAAATATTGTTTAAACCTTTCTGTCGTTTTCTTATATAGCAAAAACGTTTATTTTATTTTATTTTATTTTATTTTATTTATTTTTATTTTATTTATTTATTTTATTATTATTATTATTTTATTTATTTATTTATTTATTTATTTTGGAACGTAGTGATATCTGTAGACGTTTAAGCCATTTGAAGATCACGAATTCATGAAAAAATACAAACTGAGAAAACGCAATTGTAAGATTTCAAATCTGTAAAAAAAAAAAAAAAAAAAAAAAAAAAAAAAACATAAGAAATGTTGAATAAATATATATTTTATTGAATAAACCTAATATAGATGAATTTATAAATGTTAAATGGAAATATAAGTGCCAAGAATTATCAATATTTAGTTATTCAGCGATCTTTTAAGTGATAAGCCAAGGATGGCCTAACATGAATAAAGTCACCTATGAAAAGAACTTTTTTAGTCACCTTATACGCAATTTAGCTCTAATAATATAATCTCCAGAAATACAAAATTTACAATGCTATGTCACATTTCGTAGCGGTTATATTGAACTACTGAAATTAACCAGCATCATTTTTTATTTATAGTGGTCTAACTATTCATATAATATAACCGGAATGTAAAATTCTTCAAGATCGAAAAACCCTCTTACGAACCCTCATCTTTTAGTTATGTAAAATTCATAGATGCCAACATTTTAATTTATTCCGGAGCATTTTTAGCCCCGCCCTTAATTCGCACTACTTTATTTATAGAATGTTTTTCTTCAATATATAATTACGATAAAATAAGAAAAAAAAAATATTCTTAAGAAAAAAGGGATATGAAATACAAGGCGGGGCTAAAAATACTCCAGAATAAATTAAAATGTTGGTATCTCTGAAAATTCCATCTGTGGCATGAAAGTATGACCCGAAAAACACAGATTAGTCCATCTGCATTTTAGAAATTTAAAAAAAATTTCAATGCATTTCCCGACAATCGAAAAGAAAATTCAAAGCTGTTTTGGGTTACGCCTGCATCTATTCAACATATGAATGGGGGCTTTTAAAACAGCGACATTCAATTCTTTACAGTTGTGTTACCCCATCTTTTCACAAAAGCGTTCGTATATGTTTTCCATACGTATTCTTATTACTTAAATATTTTTATTCTGAGATTAAAGTTAAATGTTCTATGTAGAATGCAAAAGTTTTGTAAAATTGCATGGCTTTCTAAAGATTGTATTTGAATTTTTATCATTATGACAGCTAAGTAAATTTATGATATAATAAAATGTAGTTTTTATATCTGTCGATACAGATGCCGAGATAAACATAAGCATATCTATATTATAAGTATTAAAAAAAAATGAATAAAACTTAAAACTGATGAATTTTTACGATAAAAAACAGAATATTTTTATAATAATAATGATAATAATAATAATTATTATTAGTTTTTACATAGTGCAATATAAATAATTACGTTATTTCAGGCATGCAAAGATAGAAGTAAATTGATAATTTTACCATATAAGAGCGATATTGTGGCAACAATTTACGCAGTCTATTAAAATAAATGGACACGCTTTTTGTTTTCATTTGGAAAGCAAGGTTCAATTTCCCATGTCTCAAAAACATTTATTGTTTAAAGATTTTACGATTTGCTGAAATTTGGATTCTACGTTTAACAAGAAAAACTATAAGAAATAAATTTGTCTTTTAGATTCCATATAAGTATTATATTCGTGACGTAATACGCAGTATGCTAATTTCTTGCCTTAATATATATATTAAACTAAATATTCAATAGTACGAAAGTAATGCACATTCTTTTTCTATCGAAGTGTTGTAGAAGACTTTTTGTTTTTCTTTTTTCAGAGAGGGAGGGTGGGGCAGGGGGGGGGGGGCGTGCAAATACATAAAGTATCTATTAGTGTGGTGTGGTTTTTAGACTTAATTTTGATACCCTTTTCATTGATTTCCTTTTTTGCGAAAACTACTTTTTTTTTCTTCTTTGAAAATATTTTAACTGTAAAACTTATATATTTCGAAAGAATACTAGGTCTTATGCAATATTCTGGCAAATATCTAGGGACAGTTTGTAAGCTCATAAATATTAGTCACAAAATAAACACAAGTCAATTAGTTTAGATTAGGAATATAAAGTCTTTTTAAAGTCTTGAAAAAAAGAAAAAATGAATAGATTACAAATATAATAAATTCTGTACTGATAAGTATAAAGGATTTAAGTCCATATTATTGATTTTTCAGGAGAGGAAAAATAAAGTTAAACTAACTAAAAACTAATCAGAAGAATCGATTAGGAAAAAGGGATTATGTTGATTTATACCCTTTATACCATTCAGTGGTTGTCAACCTTCATTTAATAAAGGGAAAACATTGAATTAAATATTTTATACCAAAGATTATTGCTAAATTTCTGATTTGAATCCTTTTTTACCAATGGATTTTCACAAAGACTAAATGACATGGATTTAAATCCTTTATACCAATCGATAGAGAATTTTTTTCTGAGTCTGTCTATGTACTTAACTCAAAATCGACATTTTTGGACTTAAATCCTTTATACTTATCAGTACAGAATTAATCTAAAAGGAAAAAGATAAATACAAGGTTCTTTATTCTGCTATGTTATTAACTGATTATGACTACCAGTCTAAAAAGAGAAATTTATTTATTGTATTCTTCATCGTTTAATTTTAAGTTATCGGTATTTGTTTATGAAAATGTAGTTCGATATTATTTTCAATATTCAATCAATTTATGGGTGTTACGTTCATAAATTTGTCTTGATGATTAACGAAATATTTCACTTAAACTGAAATCATCGTAAGAATATAGGATTTGGAAAATTTCAGATAATCCAAGATTATGAAAAAATTTCAAATTACTTTATTAAAATATATGCCTAAAAGTCAATGATAATATTGTAATTCCAATGAAAAAGATTTTCAACGGATTATAAAATATATACATGTATATATATATATATATATATATATATATATATATATACTTAAAGACGTTCATTAGCGAAGTTTTCTTTAATAAATATATTTGGATATTGCGTGAAATATGTTATGTTATATTATGTTAGATATTTGATAAGAATATTAAAAAAAATTAAAAACTGGCATAAAAAACATATCGAGTATCGATCTGTGTGCGAAAAGAGATAAAATATTGTATCTACTTTACATGATTCGAAATCAATAGTGGCAAACGCGTAACGTAGATATAGTGTATAAGTTTTTCATAGGTTTTAAGATTTCTGCATGGAAAACAAAATTCAAATTTTTGGATCACCTCAGAAACATAGCAAACTTATTTAGAATATATTGAATGTGGTAAGCCTAAAACCTGACAGGAAACATATGACTTCCAGTAAATTCAGATGGCATTTGTCGCTTCCAGAAATCAATGAATAATTTGCATCATAAAAAGAATACAGCTGAAAGAAATCGAATTCTTTCACAACAAGGTATTTGTGGAAGAAAGAAACTACGTAATGCAATGTTTTATACTATAAAAATAGGGAAATTATGTTACACAATGTTTTATTTTGTAAAAGAAAGTTTTTTTTTTTTTTTTTTTTTTTTTTTTCCCCCTGTCATCGATAAAGTTTAATCAGAAAAAGAAGAAAAGAAAGAAAAGAGAAACAAGAAATTAAAAACTAGTGTATTGTAGCTATCACAAAACTTTCTTCTATATTTTCCTGTACAAATTCACACATTACAAAATTATTTTCTGTGATGAATGCAAGCGATTTCGATCGCAGAAAAGAGCAACAGTAAATGTCGAAAGAAAGTCAATTTTGTTACCTATAGACTATCTGAGAAAATGTCTTTCTTTTTCTTTCTTTTTTTTTTTTTCCATGATAAAAGTTAATAACTTTGTTTCAAATTAACTATTCATTTTAAAGGCATTGACAAGTTTTTTTTTTTTAAATACTCATATAAAAGTTTATTAACTGTGTGTTTAACTGATATCTGATTGTTAAATTTTTACATGTGTATCGTTTATTCTAACTTCGAGTTGCGTCCGTTTCAATTATAATTTTTTAAGTAATTTTGTATTTTTATTTTAATCTACAATTTTAAATGGTTTTGGATTGTGATGTTTAGGTAATAGTTTTATTTTCATCTTCGTTTTTTCTGGCTTTACTATGGGTGTTTCGGACCTGTGATCATAGAAATTCTTAGCTTTTGCTTTCTTTGTGACAGAAAAACATCCATTTTTTAACATATTTGCTTTCTACCAGGCCCTTTAAAACGTTAGAATGCAAATAATGCTTTTTTCTCATTCCAATTTCCAATACTTAATTTCGATTTTTCATTAATTCTTTTTTGATTTGATTTGGGTAGTCTTCGCTTATGATCCGAATAATTGTTTTAATACTGAAGTTAAATCATCTTTAAATTTCAAAAAAAATTTGCACTGATATTATTGTATTACTATATATATGATATTCCTGGATCGATATCAAGCTACCTATACTCTCCTCCTTCCAATCTTAAATTCAGAAAGTGTGATTCTTCTCGTTGCAAAACTTGCCCTAATGCTTTACAGTCCCAAATTTATAATGATTTAAAATTGGTTCCTTTCTGTCAGGTTTATAATGTAATATACAAATTAAGCTGTGGTATGTGTAAAATGCAGTATGTAGGTGAAACTTCCACCCCTTTACATCTTAGAATTAATCAACATCGCTCAGACTCCAAAAAGTTATCATCACCTGTCCTTAACAATAAATCAACTATTGAGCTAAGACATTTTAATTTACATAATTTCTGCTCATGTACTATTGAAATTCTTCGGATTCAAAAAAATAAAAGTGAGCGCCTTTTCTATGAATCTCACTACGTGAAATACTTTAATACAATTTATCCATATGGTCTGAATCATGAATATTTCAATAGGGTTGTTAAGGTTTATACTAACATTAATCCCCTTCATGATTACTCCCCTGTATACTCTGTTCTTAATCATAGTGTCAACCAGAAAACTTCTCGTTCAAAAAGAGGTAAACAATCAAATAAATCTGCTAATGGTTTAATATCAAAAAATCTCATTATTAAGAATATTCTAGCCTTACAGTCAAATTATCTTAACCATTATGATTGGATTTATATTAGAAAGTTTATATTTGCTATCAAAAAAAAGTATTTGTCCATTTACTTAAGTGTATTTAAAAACCTATCCTATAATCAACATTTTTCTGATATTTTCTATGATTTAATATTATACAGAATAAAACTCCTCAATTTAAATATCTCTAAAAAACCTCACAAAATCCAATCTAATTCACAGCTTATTCTAAATTATTCTAATCAAATATTTAATAGCATTAATATATCATCCATTCTTAATGATAAAACATGCATGTTTCCAATTAAAGACATTCATATTTCTCGTACCTTTAAATATCCTATTACGCTTGGTCGTCTGCTTTTTAACTATAATTCAGTCTCTAAGTCTAATTTATCTTCTCATGTGACTTGTAGTTGTGCTCATCCCTCTTATGTAAAATATGTTGACAGAGATCATGCACATATTATCACTGGTGATCTTAATATTATTAATGACTCTAATTTAAAGAAATTTATGGAATATGGTACTAAATATCGACTCCCTTCAAAAACTAATATTTCACAGATTATACAACAGTTTTCATATGATATTGATTTGTTTATTTATAAACTCTCCATCTCTTATAATAAACCTATTGAATATTTCAATCAATGGAAATTTTTAGTGATTTCAAAACTTAAAGATGAATTAATTCAACAAAAATCAAATCTCACACATTACAATAAATCAAATCTCTTTAAATCTATCAAAGAATTGCAACAAAACTTTGTTATTACTTATGTAGATAAATCTCCTAATAATTATGCTATAATATGTAAACATTATTATCTTTCTTTACTCAGTTCATCTATATCTAATAGTACTAACTTTCATCTTACAAATCATGATCTTAAAATCAATAACCGCAAAATTCACTGCTTTTATAAATTGCTAAAGCTACCATATAATAATTTTAAATATCCTTATATTGTACTTATCCCTAAATTTCACAAAAATCCTATTAAATTTAGAACTGTCACTGTAGGGTGTAATACTTACAACAATAACGCTAACAAAATTCTCCTTGATATTCTCAAACAAATCTATGACTTAATCAGTAGATCAAAAAACTTCTTTTGCCTTAAAAATAGTTATCAACTTAAAGCCAATGTCTTATCTATGAATAATGTGACTGATATCATGACTTATGATTTTGCTGACCTGTTTAATAATATTAATTTAACGGATCTTCATCATATCATCTTTAACCTTTTTGAAAAATTTAAAAGTCAAATCTCTTTACCAAAATGCTTTTCGGCAGCATCATTTAAGACACTTTTAAATTTTATTATTCATAACAATTACATTCTACAC
Organism: Salticus scenicus; assembly: GCA_963930645.1. Lineage (NCBI taxonomy): Eukaryota > Metazoa > Arthropoda > Arachnida > Araneae > Salticidae > Salticus > Salticus scenicus. Next base: position 323,997,811 of record OZ005653.1, on the reverse strand, counting down.
TGTAATAAGATCTATATTCAAAAGGTCGGTATTCCACAAGGAGGATGCAGCTCGAGTATGTTAGCTGACTTATACCTTTACCATTATGAACAGGGATTATGTATTAAAAATGTCTATTTTTACCGATACATTGATGACATTATAATTTTTTATGTCAATAATTTTTCCCCTAATTTATTTAAATTTGAATATCCTTCTCACCTTACCTTAACTCATAATCTTCTCAACAATAACTGTATAAATTTCTTGGATTTAAAAATCAAACTTGATGGTAGTCAAATTTATACTGATCTGTATGACAAAAGACAAGATTTCAGTTTCAAAGTAAATTTATTTACTCACTTTACTTCTTGTCTTCATATCTCTGTTTACAGAAATATCCTACTCAATCACCTCTTTCGTATACATAATCTTTGTTCTGTTAGGTTTAAAAACAAAAATATCTCTCACATAATTAATGTTGCTACAAAAATGGGTTATCCTAAAAAATTTATTTATTCACTTGTTTATCATAAAGGGTCTTTGTCTAACACAAAAAAAAAAAAAAAAAAAAAAAAAACTACTAAGGTTTAATTAAAAAAAAAAACTGGTGGATGGGTGGGCAGATGTTTGATTAAGGAGGTAGGGTGGTGTTGTTTGGCTGGTTGGTTGGGTGGGTTTGTTGCTGAATAAAATTAATTAAAAAAAAAAAAGTGTGGGGGGGATTACTCATAGTTACATGCTTATATTTCTGGTTGATACTATGTATTTTGAAATCTTTTATCCTTAAATTTAATTTTGTACATCTGGCTACTTGAGGCTTCCATTGTTAAGTTTGAACAATCAATCTATATGCATAACAAAAATAAGATCTTATATTATTTGGAAAAAAAAAAAATCTTTTAAATTATAATTTTAATTATTAATGACTGCCCTATAATGCTTATCCTTATATGTGTACTCTTTGGCATTATTGCTTGTAATTGTGTCTGATTAAAACTTAACATTTAATACTATGATTTCAAGATTATTTAGTTTTGGGTTAATCACAAAAGTTCAATTCTTCTAATTACTTAAATGGCGCTAAAAATTATCTTAATCTTGCAGTCAATACTTCTAATTACCTTAATCTTTCAGTCACTACATCTTAATTTCCCTTATTGCATTGGATTCTTCTCCTGAAATAATTTTACTGACTTAATGTTATTATAGCTCACCGATAGATGGCGCTTGCACTCTGTCTTATGATTTTATTCTTCTGTCTTTAACTTTAATGATATATTATTAATGAATATGGTACGATTTAATTCAACTCTACTAGTTTTAAAATTAATTAGATATAAAATCTATTTTAACATTATCATTTAATTTTAACTCTGTGTAATTTATCTTTAATGAAAATGCTCTGAAGTTTCTTCGATTAATCGATATCTGTCGAGATTTTATTTTACTTCAATTTAAGTTTTGGCATCATCCTTTTCTCCTGTTAGAGTTAATTGTTATACATGTGGTTGCTTTGCTTCATTCATGTGTTCACTTTGGTTTCCATTAAGATTAAATTTAATCTTTTTTTAATCTTTGTTTTAATTTAATATTTCAATTATTTCTAATTCTTTTTGGTTTTGCTGCATCGATTGGGGTGTGAAACGATATTAATTGCTATGATTAGCAATATCGTTGTACGAAATCGTTGCGGCTCTTTAAGCTTTATGAAGCATGCACCCCTTGATAAGTATGTTTCTACGTTTAAGCATTTACATCCAAATATTTCTGTGATTTATTATTTATTAATCGTTTTCACTCTCATAAGCTTAATGGTCATTTTTATTATCATTCTGGTAGGCGTAAGTATTTTAAGTTACTATCCTAACTCATTGGTTCTTAATCTACATTGCAACTTTTTGTGTAATTCTTTCCTCTGTGTTAAATTCCGTTCTATATTTTAGTGTGCTGTTATTGTCTTAGTTCTATTAATAGCTGAATTTTATGATTTAATCTTATTACGATATCTATTATTTATCTTTGCATTTAAATTCCATCTGCTGCTTATGCGCATTTAATTTAAATGTATTTTGTTTAATATAAACAGTTTTTTCATTTATTTAAAATCTTGTTTATGATTTAATGTATATATTATTATATATATACATATGTTTGCCAATCTGGCTTACCATCAGTAATTTAAAAAGTTTACATGCACTTTGATTATAGCTGCAATGGCGCTTTATCTGAGTTGTATCATTTCAATTGTTAATCATACCTTGATTTTGCTGTTTGTGGATCTATGCATTTAATGGCTCTTTTATGTGGAACTGTTTTATTTAAGTTCAAATTGGGATATTCCTTTAGTAGTTTGTATGTTTTTCAATAAGTTTTGACTTTTATTATTAAAATTAAAAGTGTTTAAGCATAATTTTCTAAAGTTACATGTGGATGAATTTTGATATCATGAGCATTTATTATTCACTTTGTCCATTATACTTTTTCTATCGTCAACTTATTCAATTTTAGTCCTATGAATTTGATTGTGGGGTTTATAATCATAATGCTTCGGGTTGAATTATACTTTGGATTGGAACTTTTTGAAAATATTGTGTATATTTAATTATGTAATTATCCCAGATTAAATGAATGGTTAATTTTTATTAATGTATGCTTATTATAATCTAGAAAGGTTAATATTCAATTTGTGATTTTCAATATGTTGGTGGATATGTATAGGTTGATGACCATGATTAAAGATTAATATTCCAGACACTTTAATTTTCTATTTTATTATATAACTATTTATTATAAAAAAAAAAAAAAAAAAAAATATATATATATATATATATATATATATATATATATATATATATTTATCAATTTAAATTTTAAATTTAAATTTTCAATTTTGATATCTCGTTACTTATTCAAGAAAATTTTTTTTTTTTTATTTATTGATATTCTAAATGATATTTATAATGTATTCTTGCAAATTAAAATTTTTATTTATTGATATTCTAAATGATAGTTTTAATGTATACTTGCAAATTACAATTGATTTTCTTATTATCTGTAAAACCACTCCTTTATTATGAATGTTCTCAGTAAATTAGTAGTGCCTGGCAAGAAATGCTTTGGTCATCCTCAGTATTGTGCCCGGTACAGGAATATTGATAGGGATATTCCTGGATCGATATCAAGCTACCTATACTCTCCTCCTTCCAATCTTAAATTCAGAAAGTGTGATTCTTCTCGTTGCAAAACTTGCCCTAATGCTTTACAGTCCCAAATTTATAATGATTTAAAATTGGTTCCTTTCTGTCAGGTTTATAATGTAATATACAAATTAAGCTGTGGTATGTGTAAAATGCAGTATGTAGGTGAAACTTCCACCCCTTTACATCTGAGAATTAATCAACATCGCTCAGACTCCAAAAAGTTATCATCACCTGTCCTTAACAATAAATCAACTATTGAGCTAAGACATTTTAATTTACATAATTTCTGCTCATGTACTATTGAAATTCTTCGGATTCAAAAAAATAAAAGTGAGCGCCTTTTCTATGAATCTCACTACATGAAATACTTTAATACAATTTATCCATATGGTCTGAATCATGAATATTTCAATAGGGTTGTTAAGGTTTATACTAACATTAATCCCCTTCATGATTACTCCCCTGTATACTCTGTTCTTAATCATAGTGTCAACCAGAAAACTTCTCGTTCAAAAAGAGGTAAACAATCAAATAAATCTGCTAATGGTTTAATATCAAAAAATCTCATTATTAAGAATATTCTAGCCTTACAGTCAAATTATCTTAACCATTATGATTGGATTTATATTAGAAAGTTTATATTTGCTATCAAAAAAAAGTATTTGTCCATTTACTTAAGTGTATTTAAAAACCTATCCTATAATCAACATTTTTCTGATATTTTCTATGATTTAATATTATACAGAATAAAACTCTTCAATTTAAATATCTCTAAAAAACCTCACAAAATCCAATCTAATTCACAGCTTATTCTAAATTATTCTAATCAAATATTTAATAGCATTAATATATCATCCATTCTTAATGATAAAACATGCATGTTTCCAATTAAAGACATTCATATTTCTCGTACCTTTAAATATCCTATTACGCTTGGTCGTCTGCTTTTTAACTATAATTCAGTCTCTAAGTCTAATTTATCTTCTCATGTGACTTGTAGTTGTGCTCATCCCTCTTATGTAAAATATGTTGACAGAGATCATGCACATATTATCACTGGTGATCTTAATATTATTAATGACTCTAATTTAAAGAAATTTATGGAATATGGTACTAAATATCGACTCCCTTCAAAAACTAATATTTCACAGATTATACAACAGTTTTCATATGATATTGATTTGTTTATTTATAAACTCTCCATCTCTTATAATAAACCTATTGAATATTTCAATCAATGGAAATTTTTAGTGATTTCAAAACTTAAAGATGAATTAATTCAACAAAAATCAAATCTCACACATTACAATAAATCAAATCTCTTTAAATCTATCAAAGAATTGCAACAAAACTTTGTTATTACTTATGTAGATAAATCTCCTAATAATTATGCTATAATATGTAAACATTATTATCTTTCTTTACTCAGTTCATCTATATCTAATAGTACTAACTTTCATCTTACAAATCATGATCTTAAAATCAATAACCGCAAAATTCACTGCTTTTATAAATTGCTAAAGCTACCATATATTAATTTTAAATCCTTATATTGTACTTATCCCTAAATTTCACAAAAATCCTATTAAATTTAGAACTGTCACTGTAGGGTGTAATACTTACAACAATAACGCTAACAAAATTCTCCTTGATATTCTCAAACAAATCTATGACTTAATCAGTAGATCAAAAAACTTCTTTTGCCTTAAAAATAGTTATCAACTTAAAGCCAATGTCTTATCTATGAATAATGTGACTGATATCATGACTTATGATTTTGCTGACCTGTTTAATAATATTAATTTAACGGATCTTCATCATATCATCTTTAACCTTTTTGAAAAATTTAAAAGTCAAATCTCTTTACCAAAATGCTTTTCGGCAGCATCATTTAAGACACTTTTAAATTTTATTATTCATAACAATTACATTCTACACTGTAATAAGATCTATATTCAAAAGGTCGGTATTCCACAAGGAGGATGCAGCTCGAGTATGTTAGCTGACTTATACCTTTACCATTATGAACAGGGATTATGTATTAAAAATGTCTATTTTTACTGATACATTGATGACATTATAATTTTTTATGTCAATAATTTTTCCCCTAATTTATTTAAATTTGAATATCCTTCTCACCTTACCTTAACTCATAATCTTCTCAACAATAACTGTATAAATTTCTTGGATTTAAAAATCAAACTTGATGGTAGTCAAATTTATACTGATCTGTATGACAAAAGACAAGATTTCAGTTTCAAAGTAAATTTATTTACTCACTTTACTTCTTGTCTTCATATCTCTGTTTACAGAAATATCCTACTCAATCACCTCTTTCGTATACATAATCTTTGTTCTGTTAGGTTTAAAAACAAAAATATCTCTCACATAATTAATGTTGCTACAAAAATGGGTTATCCTAAAAAATTTATTTATTCACTTGTTTATCATAAAGGGTCTTTGTCTAACACAAAAAAAAAAAAAAAAAAAAAAAAAAAAACTACTAAGGTTTAATTAAAAAAAAAAAAAAAAAAAAAAAAAAAAAACTGGTGGATGGGTGGGCAGATGTTTGATTAAGGAGGTAGGGTGGTGTTGTTTGGCTGGTTGGTTGGGTGGGTTTGTTGCTGAATAAAATTAATTAAAAAAAAAAAAAGTGTGGGGGGGATTACTCATAGTTACATGCTTATATTTCTGGTTGATACTATGTATTTTGAAATCTTTTATCCTTAAATTTAATTTTGTACATCTGGCTACTTGAGGCTTCCATTGTTAAGTTTGAACAATCAATCTATATGCATAACAAAAATAAGATCTTATATTATTTGGAAAAAAAAAAATCTTTTAAATTATAATTTTAATTATTAATGACTGCCCTATAATGCTTATCCTTATATGTGTACTCTTTGGCATTATTGCTTGTAATTGTGTCTGATTAAAACTTAACATTTAATACTATGATTTCAAGATTATTTAGTTTTGGGTTAATCACAAAAGTTCAATTCTTCTAATTACTTAAATGGCGCTAAAAATTATCTTAATCTTGCAGTCAATACTTCTAATTACCTTAATCTTTCAGTCACTACATCTTAATTTCCCTTATTGCATTGGATTCTTCTCCTGAAATAATTTTACTGACTTAATGTTATTATAGCTCACCGATAGATGGCGCTTGCACTCTGTCTTATGATTTTATTCTTCTGTCTTTAACTTTAATGATATATTATTAATGAATATGGTACGATTTAATTCAACTCTACTAGTTTTAAAATTAATTAGATATAAAATCTATTTTAACATTATCATTTAATTTTAACTCTGTGTAATTTATCTTTAATGAAAATGCTCTGAAGTTTCTTCGATTAATCGATATCTGTCGAGATTTTATTTTACTTCAATTTAAGTTTTGGCATCATCCTTTTCTCCTGTTAGAGTTAATTGTTATACATGTGGTTGCTTTGCTTCATTCATGTGTTCACTTTGGTTTCCATTAAGATTAAATTTAATCTTTTTTTAATCTTTGTTTTAATTTAATATTTCAATTATTTCTAATTCTTTTTTGTTTTGCTGCATCGATTGGGGTGTGAAACGATATTAATTGCTATGATTAGCAATATCGTTGTACGAAATCGTTGCGGCTCTTTAAGCTTTATGAAGCATGCACCCCTTGATAAGTATGTTTCTACGTTTAAGCATTTACATCCAAATATTTCTGTGATTTATTATTTATTAATCGTTTTCACTCTCATAAGCTTAATGGTCATTTTTATTATCATTCTGGTAGGCGTAAGTATTTTAACCCTATAAGCGTTAAGCCCGTCTTTTTCCGGATTTGAAATGTGTCTCGTAAATGGTCAGGCCCTTCTTTTTCTTGATAAAGATTTTCGTCTCTGAAGCGTTGAACCCGTCTTTTCTTAGATACATATTTCCAGGGCTGAGTGGTCAGGCCCGTTTTATTCCAGATTTCACTTCCCTCCTTTCGCAGACTCTTTGATTGACATGTGGGTTGAACGGATAAGAATAGTTTACAAGCAAATACAATTGATTCCCAACCAGATCTTTGGGGTTGTATCTTTAACAATACTCATGTATGTTTTGACATTAATCCTGCAGTTGAAAGATAACTTTTACTTCTTTGCTTTTAAACAAGTTCACAACATTTCTTTTGAAATGAAATAAATATTTCTCCATGTTGGAAATAAAATTTAAATGTTACATTCATAAGTGTAATTGAATTTTCTATATGTAGGGGCGAAAACTTACATTTAAATAATGCTACTATTATCTTAATAATACAATGTAATCTTATGATTTAAAATCACTTATTTAGCTCTGTTTTAATAATTTTCCGTGTAAAATCATTTATAATTATATAACTTTTTTTTTTTTTTTTTTTTTTTTTAATATAAGTTATACTATAATTAAAATGAAATTGTTTATGGTTGACGCCAGAGTCATTTCTGCCTTACGATTCTGCAATTTAATAAATTATAATTCGGTGTAATATATATTATGAATAAGCATACTGCAGGCTAATACAAGAAATGAACGTGCCAAAAAAATCTTTAAAAAATAAATAAATAAATAAATAAAAATAAATATAAGAGGTGGAGAGCAAAAAAAAGAAAAATAATTAATATCGTTTAAAATTTGTCTCTAACTGAAGTTGAAAACTTTAAACTAACAGCAAATGTAAAATTTAGTAAAATTAGTAGTTAGATAGTTAGTTAAATAATGTAGAAGTTAGATAGTAGAAGTGAAATAATATGAATAAACATTATTCCAGATTTAACATTAAATTAAAAACGAATCAAATACTTTCTTCTTACGCTTATAGAAAAAATTACAAATAAGAAAGATCCAATAAAAAAAATAAAATAAAATAAAATAAAAAAAAAAGAAGAAGAAGAAGGAAAGATTTTGGGAGTCTGCATATACAGTAGACTGCCAGAAATTCGCACATTACAATCAATATAAACAAATAAAATTCACAGTAAAGATTCCAAGGGAAGGAAAATGGAGATAGTACTTAATTCAATAGTTATATTTTAGGTGCCGAATGAGACAGATAAAGGCAATTTTATTTGAGGTCTAGGTCATTTATGTTTGAAATAAATTAATAATAATAACTATTCAAAGACTGAAAAAAAAAGTTTTATTTATATTTCTAAACATAGTGATATATATATATATATATTATAATGCACAAGTCAATTATATCAAATGTTTTTATACTTAAATTTTGTATCTTATATAATAAAAAAAAAAAAATTATTTTTTAATTGAAAAAACATTATGCAATATAAAACTTCGTATATTTTTTAATCTTTAATTGCTTATTATTATTATTATTATGCATATTTTACATACTTATTTATATCACTATTATTTTAAAATAATCATTATATCATAAAAACTCTAATTCAGAATTGTATGGAAAAAAAAAAAAAAAAAAAAAAAACGGAAATCCACAAAATGAAAAAAAATTTACAGTTTTTGGTCCCGAAGTGTGCGGAATTTTTTTTTTTTTTTTTTTTTTTTTTAGTATACTGTATATATATGAAGAGGATAGAGATGAAAAATTAGATAGATAGATGAAATATAATGATCTCTTTTTATACAAATGCAGGGTAAGGGAAAGTAGTGTGAATGTCGCACCATGTTATTTATTATTCAAATTAATAGATTTTGTAAATTTGATACACATAAATTTTTTGGCCTGAATAATATTGAAGGGATGAGTTATATTATAAAGCAATAAGTGAATGACTACATTTTTTTCATATTTTTCACGCAATTTTTGAGTAGCTTTGATTCAAAATATCTCACTATTAGAGTTTTAGAGCACTTTATAAAATACTTTCATTGAATTATAATTCAAGAAAAAATAAATAAATAAATGAAATATAAACTTTTATCAAGTAAACTATATTGATTACTATTATTTGCGCAATGGATATTTATTTTTCCAATTGTTAGGATCAGACATCCTGTGATATCAATTTATGACTGTTTGTTATTGTACTTTTAATTATAATTCATTTATTAAAATAAATTAATATTTCATGATGACGTTTTTTAGCACTTTAATTTTTTGTTGAAAAAAAAAAAAACTACTATATTTTTAGTACATATATATAAAAAAGGCGGAATAAACTTACTACATCTAAATTCTGCAGTTCAGATGGCATATTTTAAATACTTTTATAATTATACAACATCCTTCTCACAGTACTAAATAATCTGCGACTCATTCTCTAACATTGAATGAAATCAGAACTAAGTTAAGAAAGCTCAATATATATATATATATACATATTTCATGATGACATTTTTTAACACTTTAATTTTTTTATTAAAAATAATCTGGTGTGTCACTCACACGACTTTCTCTTACCCTGAAATTTAATACTATAAATATATGTTGGAGATTAAGAGGTAAGATAACCATGTTATGTAAACCTATGTTAAACAAATCAAATTAGTCTTCGGAAGAGTTTCATATGATAATTAATTCTGTGTGAGGGGGGCTAACGCCCCCCTCAACCCCCCGTTTCATGAATGCACCTAGATGTATGTAAAATTTAATTCGGTTATTAAAAAATAATTCTCTTTTTAAAAAATAATTTAATAAAATTATTATTTGAAAAAATTATCTTTTATGATAATGCAGACGATTTCCATATTAGAGAAGTAGTGTAACACTAAATATCCAAAAAAAAGTCCATTTTATTCTCAATATTAAAAAAAGTTGTTCAAAACTCAGTCAATTCTAAAACTTAATATTAAAAAAAAAAAAAAAAAAAAAAAAAAATTTCAGTTTTTTTTTCGTTAAAAGTGAAAAAAATCGATAACTTTGTTTTAAATTATCGCAGATCGATGGTTCAACCATTCGTTTTAAAGGTATTGACGAGCTCTTTTGAAAGATACCCATCATGAAAATTTACTCCCCTCGAGGGGGGACTTCCCCCCCCCAGGGGGGGAGGCGAGGCTCATACATACACATTTTTTTTCCCCAGTTAACTACCTCTATTACAAAAAATATATATTCGTTTCATTTGGTTTAGTGCAGTCTATAGACGTTAAACTCTACTTACCTGCAATTTCCCCCATAGACGTAATGTATTAGAATTCTCTTGATTGTCCCTGTACACGAATCATTTGTTTGATCTTAACGAAAAGCTTACTGTAGCATCCCTATATAATACACATTTAGAATACCAAGTTTGAACTTTCTGCCATAATTTGTTTTTGAGATATGCTAATAACAGACAGACACACAGACATACACACAGACCATTTGCTAAAAACATGATTTTCGTATTCAGTGGACCTCAAAACGTGTAAATATAACAAAATCTCGCGTTCGAAAATTTGACCCAAAAACAATACTTTCTCTACCTTATGGGTAAGAGTAAGTAAAAAAACTACTTTTTTTAGAACATACATATAAAAGGGTGAAATAAAATTACTACATTTAAATTCTGCAGTTCAGATGGCATATTTTAGAATACTTTTATAATTATACAACATCCTTTTCACAGTACTAAATAATCTGCTACTCATACTTTAACATTGAACAAAATGAGAACTAAGTTAAAGAAGCTATCTATCTATCTATCTATCTATCTATCTATATATATATATATATATATATATATATATATATATATATATATATATATATATATATATACATATATATATATTTAAATAAATAAACCTAAATAAATTTAGAACATTTATATTTATTAGAATTAAAAAAGGAAGAAATGTAGCTCTTAAAATCTTTCCTATAGCTTTAGTTTTAGACAGATTGCTTTTGCATAGTCCTAAGCATAGTTTAAAAACAATAAAGCTTCAAATATATAATTTGTTATAAGTATGGTGGAAAAATGATCAAAAAATGATATTTATAATTTTATTTATAAAGAGAATTGACTGGAAATAAATTTGAATTCACGGGAGTGGGGGAAGGGACTGCATATTTCTAGAGAAAACGTAAGTTAAAAAATTTGACCGCAAACAATTTTTCTATCATATTTGTGTAAATTTAAGTAGGGATAAAGAGGAAAATGCAGGACTATATGGTAAAAAAGAAATATTCTAGTGTGGCAATCACATAACTTTCTCTTACCCGAAATTCATTACCATAATGACAGACTGTACGTTAAAGAATAAAATAACGAATACTGTAAAATAAATGTTCATGAAAAACAATTTAAAATAGGCGAAGAACATGTTTTTTCTGATTCAAGGAACTTCATAACGTGTAAATATAACAAAAACACAATTTCGAAAAGTTGACCGAAAAGCAAAACTTTATCTACCATACATATGGATAAAAGAAAGTAAAAAGTAAAAATGATATTAATTACCGTAAATAAATTTAGAAAAAATTATTTTAAAAAATTAAAATTAAGCGGGCATAAATTAAAATAGCCATACATAATAGTGAACATTAATGCTTGTCAAAACTGTCCATAATATTCTTTATACTAGACTATATTAATTTATATATTTCAATTATATTTCGTGAAAACAAATTATTACTTTAATGTTTTTGATATTTATAAACCAAACTTATATAAATTAAATCCTTTAGATATATTATATTTTTTAATATTATCAACTCTGTTAAGTTATACTGAATGATGATCAGATCATAATCATAAATGGATCGTCTTTTGGAATGCACGGTAGTCATTCATACTGTCAAGATATTAGAATAATGTATAGGATCATACTCATCCAAGAAGCATGAAAACAGTGGGGGGGGGGGAGGGAAGAGAAAAGAGGAAGGAAAGAAAGAAAACTAATAATACATACAAGCAAATGCTATTTTCTTCCATTCTTCTTCTTCTTCTTCTTCTTTTAAAGAATATAAATACATATAATCTATAAAATGTTAAAACAGATTACTAAATTATCAGATGAATCCCTTATGATTTGGAGAGTATCTTAAACGGAAATTTGTCCATTTTGATTTTTTTTTTTTTTTTTTTTTTTTTTTGTATTTTTTGGATGCACGGTAGACCATCATAAGAACCTCTAATATTGAATATATATTCCTTTGGAAAATATGTTATTGCATTGCATGAAATGCTTTAGATAAATGTTATTTTATCTCCAGTGTTTTTCCGTAATATTAAAACGAATATTAATTGCAGGGCTCACTCGAGACTCAGCAGTATGAAAAGCCCAATGTCTCCCCGCCCCCGTCCAAATTAATGTCTTACACACAATATTTTAAATAAAATTGCTTCATATTAGTTTAATTCATTTTAAATAAAAACGATTACACTTTGTTAGTTCTACAGTTTAATTACAAAAGTACTTTTAAAATTTAAATGTATAATATAGAATTATATATAATCAGCTACCTTTAGAAGTAAAATACACAAATTGCTTTCAATAGAAAAAATAGTCTTTCTTTGTATTTTTTTCCTCCATTCTTTATTTTTTAAATTAATTTATATTAAAGTTAATCAGTGTGACTTCCATCAAAATTTTATTTTTTTCCCATTCACAGATATAGAGTAATCCAATCATCATGCATTTTAAATCTATTAAATAATATAAATTTAAATAAAGGATTGGGGCAATGCAAAGAGAAAGCCATATAATTAATCCATTGTTTGTTAAAATTCTAAAATTCTATAAAGAAATATTATTTTTTTCAATAAGTAAATAAAAACAGTTATTCAGTAAAATAGAAAAAGAAATTAAAATACTAAAATATTATGTTTAACATACATACTTCTAACAAACGCGAGGGTGAAAATATTTTATTTCTTTCTTCCGTGGAAAACAAAATCAAATATATGTTATTATAATCATGGAAATTTCTTTGTCATTTATTAATTTTATTACCACAGCAGTTTTGTATTAAATAATGAATAACACTGCTCGGCATGAAAATTGCCTCTGACATAACTTCAGCATATTGTAAAATACATTATGTAAAATGACCTTCTGAATCCAAATAAGACGACCATTTTGACCTATAACCCATCGTTTTTTAGGAATGGCCCCCTATTTTTATCATTTTTCGGTGATTGTATGGCTCTAAATTTGATTTTTAGGAGGGGGGGGGGATTATCTTAATCGTTAAATATCTTCTGAGGGACTACAATGTTGGAAAATTCTAATACATGGACTACAAGCGATTTTTTTTTTTTTTTTTTTTTTTTTTTTTTTTTTGTGGGGGGTTGGGGGGTGGGAGGATTTGCCACTGAAATTATGCATTACATAACTTTTATTTTTTAAATATGCTTAATGTTATTTTTTTAACTTTATATTTTTTCGTTTTCAGGTGTTAAATTGATTATTTTTCCTTCTTCAAATTACATTCATGGTCATAAAATTATCGGACATGGTAATAAATTGAGGGAGGGGGTGGTGTAGCTAGAAAACGGTGGGTGACTGGGCAAAATGGGAGTCATATTCGGATTCAGGAGGTCACATAAGAATTAGCAAAAATGGTGTGAGATCTCGAAACTTTTTTTTTTTGCCGCGTAGTGTAATTTAGCTATAAAATGTCTCAATTACTGATTAAAATAGTTTTATCTGCAGATGATCACATCTAACTTCTTGAGCTGCAAAGCATAATTATTATCAAATAATTTTCAGTCCATGCATTTTACTAAACACATATTATCATTTAACCCTTTAACTTACATTAGCTTCGCAGTGAAATTAAACATCCAACATTGTTTTATGCAACAATAAAAAAAAAAAAAAAAAAAAAAAAAAATTACAATTGATTTTTTAAACATTTGTTTTTTCCTGTTTGCTAGAGATGATGTCTACGCTCGATCCCAGATACGCTCGTCTGCTTAGCTGTTCAGAGATTTTAGCGATTTCTTACAAAACTTGCGCAAAGACGGGCTAGGATCCTTAAAATGATCCAACGGAAGGCATACATCTGGGAACCTAGCCTAGCGCATTCAATTAGCTTTAATGTCCCAACACACTTTTCGTTAGACAGCCGCACTACTCCGAAATTCGTCAAATGATGTTTCTAAGAAAGCCATACGTAGAAGGCATTTTAAATATCTTAGTAAGCGCGATAGCGCCTTTCTGCTTTGTTAATGAATTCGTGCCTAGCTTTTATCACCTGATGAAGTGATGTACTGTTATTTTGACTTGAAATAACTGTTGCAAGTTTTACAACTAATAAAACTCCCTTGCAATGATACTTATTTATCAGGTTAATTATATTTGAATGTAATTATTGTAACATGTACATGTTTCGAACAAGTTACTTCTTAAAAATTAAAAATGCCATTTTTCTTTCTTTTTCTTTTCCTTTTTTTTCTTTCTTTTTTTACATATTTATGACCAATTTTTATTTTAACTATTAGAAAAAAAATACATTTACATATTTATTTATATATTCTTAACTCATGAAGCATAGAATCTAGGAATATATAGTTTTTTTAATTTCAATACATTTTTTAAAGTCGTATTTATGTCAAAAAATTTCTTTACCGTCAGAAATTTCCTTTTTATTGTTATTATTATTATTATTATTAAATTTATTTGAATATTTGTCATTCATTTTAATTCTTAAAAACTGATATCATTATTTTAGAAACTTTAACATTCTTTTAAATAAATTATAAATTCTTTTAAATAAATTATTATTCTTTTAAGTAAATTTCACATTCTTTTAAATATTAATTATAAATATTTTTAAATATTTTTTTAATATAAACAAAGGCGTCAAATCCTTCTGAAATTATAATAAATACATGTATGTTAACTTTATTATATTTTATTTATTTATTTATTTATTTTCAACATAAAGAAAAATAATATAATGATAATGGGCAATATATATATAGCATGTCGGTCTAGCAAGATTTTTTCAATTTTATTATTTGCACATTTGCACGTTCATTTTTTCTTTCTTCGACATAAAAGGAAATATATTTATCTGTTTATTTTATTTTTATTTTCGACATTTTTTTTTTTTTTTTTTTTTTTTTTTTTTTACAGTGTGATTTTTATTTAATATCATTTGACCCAATATCATACTGAATTAAAAAATACGGCGTTAGCTAGATATCGTCCTGATTAATAGGTGTACCAATTCTTCATAAAATTTAATAATCTGGACAGATGCAATGTCAAACTTTCAGCATTTTTTCAAGGTGTAATACGATAAACGGCGAGAATGGAAAATCACTGTCTGAAAGAAATAGTAAGACCTGTTGTATTATGAAAAAAAAAAAGTGTTTGTCTCTGGTAATGTCTTTAATTGACAGCTAATCTCTTTTTACTTTGTGTTTGATAAGCGAGGGGACTGAAAATGACAATGGAAACAACTTCAATTAATTTTTAAAAATCCAGAAATCTGGTTTCAAGTGCTTCGTTGTGAGTCAAAACAGAAAGTATGAAAACTTTTGTAACTCTTCAGACAGCTGTTACACAAACACATTATTATTACTGTTATTATAGATCAAATGATGTGTAAACGAAGAATTAACAAAATTTACTGGCATATTTGACATTCGATAAAAACAAAGGTAAAAAATTAATCTAGTAAATACACCCCCCCCCCTTAAAAAAAAAAAAAAAAAAAAAAAAAAAAAAAAAAAAGAAAGAAAGAAACTAATAATAAGAATAACAAAATCCATTTATAAAATTATCAATAAATAAATACTAAATTATATAAATAAACAAAATAAACAAAATAAATAAACATTTAAATAAATGTATATAAATCCAGAGAAGTATCTTTGTATCTATGTGCATATCGCTGTGTCTGTGTGACTGACTTTCTCTGGTGCTTAAACTAGTGATCGCAGAGCTACAAAACTTAGCAGAACTTGGACCATAAAAGTGCACCTCATTAAAATAGTTTTCACCATTCTTTTTTTTCTTTTTAATTATTTTCTGTTTCGATTTCATTCATTGACACTTATGTTTTCTTTTCTAATATTTATTAATTCATATCAATCTGCGTACCTTAGCAACAGCTATTGCGCTATTTATTTTTAATTTAATTTTTTTTATTAGAGGGCGATTTTTCTTTTTTCTTTTTTGTGTTTATTGAATTCAAATTGTAAAATAGTCGAAACATATTGAATTTTAAATTAAAGAAACTATTTAAAAATTCATGTTTATGCATAATTTTTATAATGTCTCAACTTTTTACTTTTCATACAATTAAATTCTTTGAAAAGGATTTTTTTTTTCTTTTCTTTTTTTTTCTTTTCTTTTTTTTTCTTTTTTAATTATTTTTTGTTAGTTCATTTTATTTATCAGAAAAAAATTGTAATATAGTATAAAAGATTAAATTTATTAAAATGGTCTTATATTGGTCGGAAATATATGGTAATATAGTGCGAAGAGTGTAGGATATAAAATACATGGCTTGAAGAAAAATATTTAATAGATGCTGAGACACAGTCGTCTTTAAAATCACAGTTCTTAAACAATAACAACTCCACCTGTCGTCGATAAATACCCAAATTAAAGTACTGAATAAAGACCCTTCTGAACATAGTGTGAACTTGGACCGATGCAGTGCAGGAAGGAAAAAAGCGGCAGTAGGTAGTCAGTACCCAAATAAAGTTCTAGAGCGATATCAATGTAATTATTTTTATAACTATTATTATTTATTTATTAAGCGATTAAAAGGGAAAAAAAACGGTTGCTCAATTCTTTTTTTTTTTTTTTTTTTTTTTTTAATATGGTGACTAGTGAAGTTTATTAATAATAATAAGCAATAAAAATGACTTGAAAAAAGATAGGACTATGACGATCTAACAAACAATATCGTTCAAAATAACAAATAATTTGTTTATTCATGTTGCCATTTTACGATTAAGAATCTGTTGTTTTCTGCAAATTATCTCAACCCTTTCATTCCCAATTTTTTCTCTCTCCATAAAACAACAAATCTTATATTTAGTCATAAATTTATTTCAAAAGTAATATATATAAACATTTTTTTTAAATAGGAGTGATAGCAAAGTACGAATTAATTTAGCTAACAAATCAACTGAGAGGTGTTTATTTATGTTTAATATAACCTCTGATGCCATTAAAAATCATTAATTTTCAATAAATAAGAATGTCAAAATTTAGGAAGAAATATATACTGTAGTTAATTAAAAAATAAATTATAAACATTAAAAAAAATAAATACAAAATATTTCAAACAATTACTTTACTTAAAACTTTATATCCCAAATTACCTTATTTTTGGAGAAATAGTTTGAAACTTTTTATTGTATATATATATATATATATATATATATATATTTGCTGCATGAGAAACATCTCAAATTAAATTTACCTTAAACTATAGTTTAACTATAGGGAAACATTAAACTATAGGGAGTTTGAAGTTCCATTGAAATCCTGCGGTAAATTTAGGCTATATTGAGTTTTTTTTTTTTTTTTTTTTTTTTTTTATGGGACTTTAAAGTCCCGGTGGGATACAAAGGGTTAAAATCAATTTAAATCAAGAACGTTTTATTTAATTTTATAAATACAGAATATTTTATTAATAAAGAAGCAATCTTTATTTGATTATTTAACAAAGCAAAATGTGCAGTTTTTTGCGAATATGTTGAAATTAGTTGAAAAACAACAAAATTAATTTCCATGGACTAAAAAATAATTTCATGCTGTATTGTAAGAAATTTATTTCAAAATTTATTTCTTCTTGCTAGTTCAAATTACTAAACACTGATCTACATAAAATTTAAAACAAGTTTCTTCAATTTTTACCACGTGATATTTATATAAATTCGAAACGTCTCCAAGAAAAATAGAACTGAAATTCTTTACTCTTTATTATATAACCATGTATTCCTTTATTTATTTGTATTATTCATTTCTCTCGACGAAATTAAATTCTAAATATTTAATTTATTATTAACTACAAGCCAGTGCGAATTTTTCGCACTTTATTTCTTTCTAACCTTTAAAATTATTATTATTATTTAATTTTAAAGCCATAAAAGCGTCATGTTTACACATGCATAAGCAAATTTATTATTGAACTTTTTTTTTTTTTTTTTCATATTTTATTTTATCATAGATATAGTAATAAGACATAGATTGATCATCGAATTTGAAATAGTGATTCCTTTTCATTTGGGAGAAGCTGGCCATTTTACTTTCTTATGGATATTTTTCCTAGAGTTAATATACACGGTAATACACACAGATAATTTAGCTAATAAAATTTACGAATAATTTATGTACTAAAAGAGAATGAAAAACTCTAGCTACCAATTTTTCATTCTTTTTCTTTTCTTAATTAACTATACTCTAGTGTACTCATATCTGCAAAAAACTGACTTTCTTTCGGCATTTATTATTGTACTTCTTTGAGATAAAAATCATCTGCATTCATCATGGAAAATAATTTTAATAAATTATAATTAATAAATAATTTGTATTGCGTAAATTTGTATAAGATTATATGTACAAGAAAGTCTTGTGGTGGCCACAACATATTAGTTATGTATTAAAACGTCCACGGCTGCTAACTACATTTAAACGAATTTTTAAATTTTCATATTACTTACTAATGTAAAATCTTAAAATTTAAAGAGAGCATTTCCTTAAATATAAAGATAGTAATTGTTTCATAATAATAACAAAGAACTGATTATAAAAATGATATTTTTTATAATTTATTTGAATATAACTTATTTATGAAAACTTGTCCCGTTTCTTTTCATATATTTATTAAAACACTTAAAAGCCGTGAAATATTCCGGCATTTAAAAAATTCATTAACATTCTACTCGATTACTATTTTCGAATTTTATACTTCCTATTGTCTGATGCCCAAACCTTTTTCGACACCAAAAGTCTTTGCACAATAACATGGGGATGATACATCTATATAAAATACTATATCTGTGCATTTTATGCAGAAAAAAAGTAATAATAATAATAATTCGTAATTTTATTTTATTTATTTATTTATTTATTTGGAAAGAATTAAAATTTTATATGTCCATTTTTAAAGCTTTTACCAAGTTATTATTTTCATATTTTAATTAATTTTATAAAATCTAATCGAAATTTCGTTACAAATAAGGTACCAAATGAAATTGGTTTTTTATTAGTATTATACATAAATTACTCTTTAAAATTTTCAGTCTTAACTCTATATAGAAATATCTATGCACTTATTTTTTCTGAAAAATAAAGCAGTGTTTGAGTTTTCCCTGAAAAATCAACATAACTTTGCTGAGAGGCAAATCTGGGTAAAGGATTGTCAACTTCTATCGTGAAAAGATATTTCCATTGTATTGATACACGCCCTTGCAACAAAGGGATTAACTTGCTGCTTAACTCTGTGTGTGGGGGAAAAATTTTTTCTTCTCAACTCTAAGATTTCCAGAAGTACAACGCTGAATTCTAAAGACCGGTTACTATTTTGCAGTATACAGTAAACTTTTCAGGTATTTTCATTGCAGCAATAGAAAAAAAGCCGTAACGTCGAAAGGGTTAAGTTACTATCCTAACTCATTGGTTCTTAATCTACATTGCAACTTTTTGTGTAATTCTTTCCTCTGTGTTAAATTCCGTTCTATATTTTAGTGTGCTGTTATTGTCTTAGTTCTATTAATAGCTGAATTTTATGATTTAATCTTATTACGATATCTATTATTTATCTTTGCATTTAAATTCCATCTGCTGCTTATGCGCATTTAATTTAAATGTATTTTGTTTAATATAAACAGTTTTTTCATTTATTTAAAATCTTGTTTATGATTTAATGTATATATTATTATATATATACATATGTTTGCCAATCTGGCTTACCATCAGTAATTTAAAAAGTTTACATGCACTTTGATTATAGCTGCAATGGCGCTTTATCTGAGTTGTATCATTTCAATTGTTAATCATACCTTGATTTTGCTGTTTGTGGATCTATGCATTTAATGGCTCTTTTATGTGGAACTGTTTTATTTAAGTTCAAATTGGGATATTCCTTTAGTAGTTTGTATGTTTTTCAATAAGTTTTGACTTTTATTATTAAAATTAAAAGTGTTTAAGCATAATTTTCTAAAGTTACATGTGGATGAATTTTGATATCATGAGCATTTATTATTCACTTTGTCCATTATAGTTTTTCTATCGTCAACTTATTCAATTTTAGTCCTATGAATTTGATTGTGGGGTTTATAATCATAATGCTTCGGGTTGAATTATACTTTGGATTGGAACTTTTTGTAAATATTGTGTATATTTAATTATGTAATTATCCCAGATTAAATGAATGGTTAATTTTTATTAATGTATGCTTATTATAATCTAGAAAGGTTAATATTCAATTTGTGATTTTCAATATGTTGGTGGATATGTATAGGTTGATGACCATGATTAAAGATTAATATTCCAGACACTTTAATTTTCTATTTTATTATATAACTATTTATTATAAAAAAAAAAAAAAAAAAATATATATATATATATATATATATATATATATATATATATTTATCAATTTAAATTTTAAATTTAAATTTTCAATTTTGATATCTCGTTACTTATTCAAGAAAAATTTTTTTTTTTATTTATTGATATTCTAAATGATATTTATAATGTATTCTTGCAAATTAAAATTTTTATTTATTGATATTCTAAATGATAGTTTTAATGTATACTTGCAAATTACAATTGATTTTCTTATTATCTGTAAAACCACTCCTTTATTATGAATGTTCTCAGTAAATTAGTAGTGCCTGGCAAGAAATGCTTTGGTCATCCTCAGTATTGTGCCCGGTACAGGAATATTGATAGGGATATTCCTGGATCGATATCAAGCTACCTATACTCTCCTCCTTCCAATCTTAAATTCAGAAAGTGTGATTCTTCTCGTTGCAAAACTTGCCCTAATGCTTTACAGTCCCAAATTTATAATGATTTAAAATTGGTTCCTTTCTGTCAGGTTTATAATGTAATATACAAATTAAGCTGTGGTATGTGTAAAATGCAGTATGTAGGTGAAACTTCCACCCCTTTACATCTGAGAATTAATCAACATCGCTCAGACTCCAAAAAGTTATCATCACCTGTCCTTAACAATAAATCAACTATTGAGCTAAGACATTTTAATTTACATAATTTCTGCTCATGTACTATTGAAATTCTTCGGATTCAAAAAAATAAAAGTGAGCGCCTTTTCTATGAATCTCACTACATGAAATACTTTAATACAATTTATCCATATGGTCTGAATCATGAATATTTCAATAGGGTTGTTAAGGTTTATACTAACATTAATCCCCTTCATGATTACTCCCCTGTATACTCTGTTCTTAATCATAGTGTCAACCAGAAAACTTCTCGTTCAAAAAGAGGTAAACAATCAAATAAATCTGCTAATGGTTTAATATCAAAAAATCTCATTATTAAGAATATTCTAGCCTTACAGTCAAATTATCTTAACCATTATGATTGGATTTATATTAGAAAGTTTATATTTGCTATCAAAAAAAAGTATTTGTCCATTTACTTAAGTGTATTTAAAAACCTATCCTATAATCAACATTTTTCTGATATTTTCTATGATTTAATATTATACAGAATAAAACTCTTCAATTTAAATATCTCTAAAAAACCTCACAAAATCCAATCTAATTCACAGCTTATTCTAAATTATTCTAATCAAATATTTAATAGCATTAATATATCATCCATTCTTAATGATAAAACATGCATGTTTCCAATTAAAGACATTCATATTTCTCGTACCTTTAAATATCCTATTACGCTTGGTCGTCTGCTTTTTAACTATAATTCAGTCTCTAAGTCTAATTTATCTTCTCATGTGACTTGTAGTTGTGCTCATCCCTCTTATGTAAAATATGTTGACAGAGATCATGCACATATTATCACTGGTGATCTTAATATTATTAATGACTCTAATTTAAAGAAATTTATGGAATATGGTACTAAATATCGACTCCCTTCAAAAACTAATATTTCACAGATTATACAACAGTTTTCATATGATATTGATTTGTTTATTTATAAACTCTCCATCTCTTATAATAAACCTATTGAATATTTCAATCAATGGAAATTTTTAGTGATTTCAAAACTTAAAGATGAATTAATTCAACAAAAATCAAATCTCACACATTACAATAAATCAAATCTCTTTAAATCTATCAAAGAATTGCAACAAAACTTTGTTATTACTTATGTAGATAAATCTCCTAATAATTATGCTATAATATGTAAACATTATTATCTTTCTTTACTCAGTTCATCTATATCTAATAGTACTAACTTTCATCTTACAAATCATGATCTTAAAATCAATAACCGCAAAATTCACTGCTTTTATAAATTGCTAAAGCTACCATATATTAATTTTAAATCCTTATATTGTACTTATCCCTAAATTTCACAAAAATCCTATTAAATTTAGAACTGTCACTGTAGGGTGTAATACTTACAACAATAACGCTAACAAAATTCTCCTTGATATTCTCAAACAAATCTATGACTTAATCAGTAGATCAAAAAACTTCTTTTGCCTTAAAAATAGTTATCAACTTAAAGCCAATGTCTTATCTATGAATAATGTGACTGATATCATGACTTATGATTTTGCTGACCTGTTTAATAATATTAATTTAACGGATCTTCATCATATCATCTTTAACCTTTTTGAAAAATTTAAAAGTCAAATCTCTTTACCAAAATGCTTTTCGGCAGCATCATTTAAGACACTTTTAAATTTTATTATTCATAACAATTACATTCTACACTGTAATAAGATCTATATTCAAAAGGTCGGTATTCCACAAGGAGGATGCAGCTCGAGTATGTTAGCTGACTTATACCTTTACCATTATGAACAGGGATTATGTATTAAAAATGTCTATTTTTACCGATACATTGATGACATTATAATTTTTTATGTCAATAATTTTTCCCCTAATTTATTTAAATTTGAATATCCTTCTCACCTTACCTTAACTCATAATCTTCTCAACAATAACTGTATAAATTTCTTGGATTTAAAAATCAAACTTGATGGTAGTCAAATTTATACTGATCTGTATGACAAAAGACAAGATTTCAGTTTCAAAGTAAATTTATTTACTCACTTTACTTCTTGTCTTCATATCTCTGTTTACAGAAATATCCTACTCAATCACCTCTTTCGTATACATAATCTTTGTTCTGTTAGGTTTAAAAACAAAAATATCTCTCACATAATTAATGTTGCTACAAAAATGGGTTATCCTAAAAAATTTATTTATTCACTTGTTTATCATAAAGGGTCTTTGTCTAACACAAAAAAAAAAAAAAAAAAAAAAAAAAAAAAACTACTAAGGTTTAATTAAAAAAAAAAAAAAAAAAAAAAAAAAAAAAACTGGTGGATGGGTGGGCAGATGTTTGATTAAGGAGGTAGGGTGGTGTTGTTTGGCTGGTTGGTTGGGTGGGTTTGTTGCTGAATAAAATTAATTAAAAAAAAAAAAAGTGTGGGGGGGATTACTCATAGTTACATGCTTATATTTCTGGTTGATACTATGTATTTTGAAATCTTTTATCCTTAAATTTAATTTTGTACATCTGGCTACTTGAGGCTTCCATTGTTAAGTTTGAACAATCAATCTATATGCATAACAAAAATAAGATCTTATATTATTTGGAAAAAAAAAAATCTTTTAAATTATAATTTTAATTATTAATGACTGCCCTATAATGCTTATCCTTATATGTGTACTCTTTGGCATTATTGCTTGTAATTGTGTCTGATTAAAACTTAACATTTAATACTATGATTTCAAGATTATTTAGTTTTGGGTTAATCACAAAAGTTCAATTCTTCTAATTACTTAAATGGCGCTAAAAATTATCTTAATCTTGCAGTCAATACTTCTAATTACCTTAATCTTTCAGTCACTACATCTTAATTTCCCTTATTGCATTGGATTCTTCTCCTGAAATAATTTTACTGACTTAATGTTATTATAGCTCACCGATAGATGGCGCTTGCACTCTGTCTTATGATTTTATTCTTCTGTCTTTAACTTTAATGATATATTATTAATGAATATGGTACGATTTAATTCAACTCTACTAGTTTTAAAATTAATTAGATATAAAATCTATTTTAACATTATCATTTAATTTTAACTCTGTGTAATTTATCTTTAATGAAAATGCTCTGAAGTTTCTTCGATTAATCGATATCTGTCGAGATTTTATTTTACTTCAATTTAAGTTTTGGCATCATCCTTTTCTCCTGTTAGAGTTAATTGTTATACATGTGGTTGCTTTGCTTCATTCATGTGTTCACTTTGGTTTCCATTAAGATTAAATTTAATCTTTTTTTAATCTTTGTTTTAATTTAATATTTCAATTATTTCTAATTCTTTTTTGTTTTGCTGCATCGATTGGGGTGTGAAACGATATTAATTGCTATGATTAGCAATATCGTTGTACGAAATCGTTGCGGCTCTTTAAGCTTTATGAAGCATGCACCCCTTGATAAGTATGTTTCTACGTTTAAGCATTTACATCCAAATATTTCTGTGATTTATTATTTATTAATCGTTTTCACTCTCATAAGCTTAATGGTCATTTTTATTATCATTCTGGTAGGCGTAAGTATTTTAAGTTACTATCCTAACTCATTGGTTCTTAATCTACATTGCAACTTTTTGTGTAATTCTTTCCTCTGTGTTAAATTCCGTTCTATATTTTAGTGTGCTGTTATTGTCTTAGTTCTATTAATAGCTGAATTTTATGATTTAATCTTATTACGATATCTATTATTTATCTTTGCATTTAAATTCCATCTGCTGCTTATGCGCATTTAATTTAAATGTATTTTGTTTAATATAAACAGTTTTTTCATTTATTTAAAATCTTGTTTATGATTTAATGTATATATTATTATATATATACATATGTTTGCCAATCTGGCTTACCATCAGTAATTTAAAAAGTTTACATGCACTTTGATTATAGCTGCAATGGCGCTTTATCTGAGTTGTATCATTTCAATTGTTAATCATACCTTGATTTTGCTGTTTGTGGATCTATGCATTTAATGGCTCTTTTATGTGGAACTGTTTTATTTAAGTTCAAATTGGGATATTCCTTTAGTAGTTTGTATGTTTTTCAATAAGTTTTGACTTTTATTATTAAAATTAAAAGTGTTTAAGCATAATTTTCTAAAGTTACATGTGGATGAATTTTGATATCATGAGCATTTATTATTCACTTTGTCCATTATAGTTTTTCTATCGTCAACTTATTCAATTTTAGTCCTATGAATTTGATTGTGGGGTTTATAATCATAATGCTTCGGGTTGAATTATACTTTGGATTGGAACTTTTTGTAAATATTGTGTATATTTAATTATGTAATTATCCCAGATTAAATGAATGGTTAATTTTTATTAATGTATGCTTATTATAATCTAGAAAGGTTAATATTCAA
The DNA here is from genome assembly GCA_963930645.1 of Salticus scenicus. NCBI lineage: Eukaryota > Metazoa > Arthropoda > Arachnida > Araneae > Salticidae > Salticus > Salticus scenicus. The sequence goes on along the minus strand of OZ005653.1, from coordinate 323,972,173 downwards.
TTTGTGATTTTCAATATGTTGGTGGATATGTATAGGTTGATGACCATGATTAAAGATTAATATTCCAGACACTTTAATTTTCTATTTTATTATATAACTATTTATTATAAAAAAAAAAAAAAAAAAAAAAATATATATATATATATATATATATATATATATTTATCAATTTAAATTTTAAATTTAAATTTTCAATTTTGATATCTCGTTACTTATTCAAGAAAAATTTTTTTTTTTTTATTTATTGATATTCTAAATGATATTTATAATGTATTCTTGCAAATTAAAATTTTTATTTATTGATATTCTAAATGATAGTTTTAATGTATACTTGCAAATTACAATTGATTTTCTTATTATCTGTAAAACCACTCCTTTATTATGAATGTTCTCAGTAAATTAGTAGTGCCTGGCAAGAAATGCTTTGGTCATCCTCAGTATTGTGCCCGGTACAGGAATATTGATAGGGATATTCCTGGATCGATATCAAGCTACCTATACTCTCCTCCTTCCAATCTTAAATTCAGAAAGTGTGATTCTTCTCGTTGCAAAACTTGCCCTAATGCTTTACAGTCCCAAATTTATAATGATTTAAAATTGGTTCCTTTCTGTCAGGTTTATAATGTAATATACAAATTAAGCTGTGGTATGTGTAAAATGCAGTATGTAGGTGAAACTTCCACCCCTTTACATCTGAGAATTAATCAACATCGCTCAGACTCCAAAAAGTTATCATCACCTGTCCTTAACAATAAATCAACTATTGAGCTAAGACATTTTAATTTACATAATTTCTGCTCATGTACTATTGAAATTCTTCGGATTCAAAAAAATAAAAGTGAGCGCCTTTTCTATGAATCTCACTACATGAAATACTTTAATACAATTTATCCATATGGTCTGAATCATGAATATCTCAATAGGGTTGTTAAGGTTTATACTAACATTAATCCCCTTCATGATTACTCCCCTGTATACTCTGTTCTTAATCATAGTGTCAACCAGAAAACTTCTCGTTCAAAAAGAGGTAAACAATCAAATAAATCTGCTAATGGTTTAACATCAAAAAATCTCATTATTAAGAATATTCTAGCCTTACAGTCAAATTATCTTAACCATTATGATTGGATTTATATTAGAAAGTTTATATTTGCTATCAAAAAAAAGTATTTGTCCATTTACTTAAGTGTATTTAAAAACCTATCCTATAATCAACATTTTTCTGATATTTTCTATGATTTAATATTATACAGAATAAAACTCTTCAATTTAAATATCTCTAAAAAACCTCACAAAATCCAATCTAATTCACAGCTTATTCTAAATTATTCTAATCAAATATTTAATAGCATTAATATATCATCCATTCTTAATGATAAAACATGCATGTTTCCAATTAAAGACATTCATATTTCTCGTACCTTTAAATATCCTATTACGCTTGGTCGTCTGCTTTTTAACTATAATTCAGTCTCTAAGTCTAATTTATCTTCTCATGTGACTTGTAGTTGTGCTCATCCCTCTTATGTAAAATATGTTGACAGAGATCATGCACATATTATCACTGGTGATCTTAATATTATTAATGACTCTAATTTAAAGAAATTTATGGAATATGGTACTAAATATCGACTCCCTTCAAAAACTAATATTTCACAGATTATACAACAGTTTTCATATGATATTGATTTGTTTATTTATAAACTCTCCATCTCTTATAATAAACCTATTGAATATTTCAATCAATGGAAATTTTTAGTGATTTCAAAACTTAAAGATGAATTAATTCAACAAAAATCAAATCTCACACATTACAATAAATCAAATCTCTTTAAATCTATCAAAGAATTGCAACAAAACTTTGTTATTACTTATGTAGATAAATCTCCTAATAATTATGCTATAATATGTAAACATTATTATCTTTCTTTACTCAGTTCATCTATATCTAATAGTACTAACTTTCATCTTACAAATCATGATCTTAAAATCAATAACCGCAAAATTCACTGCTTTTATAAATTGCTAAAGCTACCATATAATAATTTTAAATCCTTATATTGTACTTATCCCTAAATTTCACAAAAATCCTATTAAATTTAGAACTGTCACTGTAGGGTGTAATACTTACAACAATAACGCTAACAAAATTCTCCTTGATATTCTCAAACAAATCTATGACTTAATCAGTAGATCAAAAAACTTCTTTTGCCTTAAAAATAGTTATCAACTTAAAGCCAATGTCTTATCTATGAATAATGTGACTGATATCATGACTTATGATTTTGCTGACCTGTTTAATAATATTAATTTAACGGATCTTCATCATATCATCTTTAACCTTTTTGAAAAATTTAAAAGTCAAATCTCTTTACCAAAATGCTTTTCGGCAGCATCATTTAAGACACTTTTAAATTTTATTATTCATAACAATTACATTCTACACTGTAATAAGATCTATATTCAAAAGGTCGGTATTCCACAAGGAGGATGCAGCTCGAGTATGTTAGCTGACTTATACCTTTACCATTATGAACAGGGATTATGTATTAAAAATGTCTATTTTTACCGATACATTGATGACATTATAATTTTTTATGTCAATAATTTTTCCCCTAATTTATTTAAATTTGAATATCCTTCTCACCTTACCTTAACTCATAATCTTCTCAACAATAACTGTATAAATTTCTTGGATTTAAAAATCAAACTTGATGGTAGTTAAATTTATACTGATCTGTATGACAAAAGACAAGATTTCAGTTTCAAAGTAAATTTATTTACTCACTTTACTTCTTGTCTTCATATCTCTGTTTACAGAAATATCCTACTCAATCACCTCTTTCGTATACATAATCTTTGTTCTGTTAGGTTTAAAAACAAAAATATCTCTCACATAATTAATGTTGCTACAAAAATGGGTTATCCTAAAAAATTTATTTATTCACTTGTTTATCATAAAGGGTCTTTGTCTAACACAAAAAAAAAAAAAAAAAAAAAAAAAAAAAAAAACTACTAAGGTTTAATTAAAAAAAAAAAAAAAAAAAAAAAAAACTGGTGGATGGGTGGGCAGATGTTTGATTAAGGAGGTAGGGTGGTGTTGTTTGGCTGGTTGGTTGGGTGGGTTTGTTGCTGAATAAAATTAATTAAAAAAAAAAAAAGTGTGGGGGGATTACTCATAGTTACATGCTTATATTTCTGGTTGATACTATGTATTTTGAAATCTTTTATCCTTAAATTTAATTTTGTACATCTGGCTACTTGAGGCTTCCATTGTTAAGTTTGAACAATCAATCTATATGCATAACAAAAATAAGATCTTATATTATTTGGAAAAAAAAAAATCTTTTAAATTATAATTTTAATTATTAATGACTGCCCTATAATGCTTATCCTTATATGTGTACTCTTTGGCATTATTGCTTGTAATTGTGTCTGATTAAAACTTAACATTTAATACTATGATTTCAAGATTATTTAGTTTTGGGTTAATCACAAAAGTTCAATTCTTCTAATTACTTAAATGGCGCTAAAAATTATCTTAATCTTGCAGTCAATACTTCTAATTACCTTAATCTTTCAGTCACTACATCTTAATTTCCCTTATTGCATTGGATTCTTCTCCTGAAATAATTTTACTGACTTAATGTTATTATAGCTCACCGATAGATGGCGCTTGCACTCTGTCTTATGATTTTATTCTTCTGTCTTTAACTTTAATGATATATTATTAATGAATATGGTACGATTTAATTCAACTCTACTAGTTTTTAAATTAATTAGATATAAAATCTATTTTAACATTATCATTTAATTTTAACTCTGTGTAATTTATCTTTAATGAAAATGCTCTGAAGTTTCTTCGATTAATCGATATCTGTCGAGATTTTATTTTACTTCAATTTAAGTTTTGGCATCATCCTTTTCTCCTGTTAGAGTTAATTGTTATACATGTGGTTGCTTTGCTTCATTCATGTGTTCACTTTGGTTTCCATTAAGATTAAATTTAATCTTTTTTTAATCTTTGTTTTAATTTAATATTTCAATTATTTCTAATTCTTTTTTGTTTTGCTGCATCGATTGGGGTGTGAAACGATATTAATTGCTATGATTAGCAATATCGTTGTACGAAATCGTTGCGGCTCTTTAAGCTTTATGAAGCATGCACCCCTTGATAAGTATGTTTCTACGTTTAAGCATTTACATCCAAATATTTCTGTGATTTATTATTTATTAATCGTTTTCACTCTCATAAGCTTAATGGTCATTTTTATTATCATTCTGGTAGGCGTAAGTATTTTAAGTTACTATCCTAACTCATTGGTTCTTAATCTACATTGCAACTTTTAGTGTAATTCTTTCCTCTGTGTTAAATTCCGTTCTATATTTTAGTGTGCTGTTATTGTCTTAGTTCTATTAATAGCTGAATTTTATGATTTAATCTTATTACGATATCTATTATTTATCTTTGCATTTAAATTCCATCTGCTGCTTATGCGCATTTAATTTAAATGTATTTTGTTTAATATAAACAGTTTTTTCATTTATTTAAAATCTTGTTTATGATTTAATGTATATATTATTATATATATACATATGTTTGCCAATCTGGCTTACCATCAGTAATTTAAAAAGTTTACATGCACTTTGATTATAGCTGCAATGGCGCTTTATCTGAGTTGTATCATTTCAATTGTTAATCATACCTTGATTTTGCTGTTTGTGGATCTATGCATTTAATGGCTCTTTTATGTGGAACTGTTTTATTTAAGTTCAAATTGGGATATTCCTTTAGTAGTTTGTATGTTTTTCAATAAGTTTTGACTTTTATTATTAAAATTAAAAGTGTTTAAGCATAATTTTCTAAAGTTACATGTGGATGAATTTTGATATCATGAGCATTTATTATTCACTTTGTCCATTATAGTTTTTCTATCGTCAACTTATTCAATTTTAGTCCTATGAATTTGATTGTGGGGTTTATAATCATAATGCTTCGGGTTGAATTATACTTTGGATTGGAACTTTTTGTAAATATTGTGTATATTTAATTATGTAATTATCCCAGATTAAATGAATGGTTAATTTTTATTAATGTATGCTTATTATAATCTAGAAAGGTTAATATTCAATTTGTGATTTTCAATATGTTGGTGGATATGTATAGGTTGATGACCATGATTAAAGATTAATATTCCAGACACTTTAATTTTCTATTTTATTATATAACTATTTATTATAAAAAAAAAAAAAAAAAAAAAAAAAAAAAAAAAATATATATATATATATATATATATATATATATATATTTATCAATTTTAATTTTAAATTTAAATTTTCAATTTTGATATCTCGTTACTTATTCAAGAAAATTTTTTTTTTTTTATTTATTGATATTCTAAATGATATTTATAATGTATTCTTGCAAATTAAAATTTTTATTTATTGATATTCTAAATGATAGTTTTAATGTATACTTGCAAATTACAATTGATTTTCTTATTATCTATAAAACCACTCCTTTATTATGAATGTTCTCAGTAAATTAGTAGTGCCTGGCAAGAAATGCTTTGGTCATCCTCAGTATTGTGCCCGGTACAGGAATATTGATAGGGATATTCCTGAATCGATATCAAGCTACCTATACTCTCCTCCTTCCAATCTTAAATTCAGAAAGTGTGATTCTTCTCGTTGCAAAACTTGCCCTAATGCTTTACAGTCCCAAATTTATAATGATTTAAAATTGGTTCCTTTCTGTCAGGTTTATAATGTAATATACAAATTAAGCTGTGGTATGTGTAAAATGCAGTATGTAGGTGAAACTTCCACCCCTTTACATCTGAGAATTAATCAACATCGCTCAGACTCCAAAAAGTTATCATCACCTGTCCTTAACAATAAATCAACTATTGAGCTAAGACATTTTAATTTACATAATTTCTGCTCATGTACTATTGAAATTCTTCGGATTCAAAAAAATAAAAGTGAGCGCCTTTTCTATGAATCTCACTACATGAAATACTTTAATACAATTTATCCATATGGTCTGAATCATGAATATCTTAATAGGGTTGTTAAGGTTTATACTAACATTAATCCCCTTCATGATTACTCCCCTGTATACTCTGTTCTTAATCATAGTGTCAACCAGAAAACTTCTCGTTCAAAAAGAGGTAAACAATCAAATAAATCTGCTAATGGTTTAATATCAAAAAATCTCATTATTAAGAATATTCTAGCCTTACAGTCAAATTATCTTAACCATTATGATTGGATTTATATTAGAAAGTTTATATTTGCTATCAAAAAAAAGTATTTGTCCATTTACTTAAGTGTATTTAAAAACCTATCCTATAATCAACATTTTTCTGATATTTTCTATGATTTAATATTATACAGAATAAAACTCTTCAATTTAAATATCTCTAAAAAACCTCACAAAATCCAATCTAATTCACAGCTTATTCTAAATTATTCTAATCAAATATTTAATAGCATTAATATATCATCCATTCTTAATGATAAAACATGCATGTTTCCAATTAAAGACATTCATATTTCTCGTACCTTTAAATATCCTATTACGCTTGGTCGTCTGCTTTTTAACTATAATTCAGTCTCTAAGTCTAATTTATCTTCTCATGTGACTTGTAGTTGTGCTCATCCCTCTTATGTAAAATATGTTGACAGAGATCATGCACATATTATCACTGGTGATCTTAATATTATTAATGACTCTAATTTAAAGAAATTTATGGAATATGGTACTAAATATCGACTCCCTTCAAAAACTAATATTTCACAGATTATACAACAGTTTTCATATGATATTGATTTGTTTATTTATAAACTCTCCATCTCTTATAATAAACCTATTGAATATTTCAATCAATGGAAATTTTTAGTGATTTCAAAACTTAAAGATGAATTAATTCAACAAAAATCAAATCTCACACATTACAATAAATCAAATCTCTTTAAATCTATCAAAGAATTGCAACAAAACTTTGTTATTACTTATGTAGATAAATCTCCTAATAATTATGCTATAATATGTAAACATTATTATCTTTCTTTACTCAGTTCATCTATATCTAATAGTACTAACTTTCATCTTACAAATCATGATCTTAAAATCAATAACCGCAAAATTCACTGCTTTTATAAATTGCTAAAGCTACCATATAATAATTTTAAATCCTTATATTGTACTTATCCCTAAATTTCACAAAAATCCTATTAAATTTAGAACTGTCACTGTAGGGTGTAATACTTACAACAATAACGCTAACAAAATTCTCCTTGATATTCTCAAACAAATCTATGACTTAATCAGTAGATCAAAAAACTTCTTTTGCCTTAAAAATAGTTATCAACTTAAAGCCAATGTCTTATCTATGAATAATGTGACTGATATCATGACTTATGATTTTGCTGACCTGTTTAATAATATTAATTTAACGGATCTTCATCATATCATCTTTAACCTTTTTGAAAAATTTAAAAGTCAAATCTCTTTACCAAAATGCTTTTCGGCAGCATCATTTAAGACACTTTTAAATTTTATTATTCATAACAATTACATTCTACACTGTAATAAGATCTATATTCAAAAGGTCGGTATTCCACAAGGAGGATGCAGCTCGAGTATGTTAGCTGACTTATACCTTTACCATTATGAACAGGGATTATGTATTAAAAATGTCTATTTTTACCGATACATTGATGACATTATAATTTTTTATGTCAATAATTTTTCCCCTAATTTATTTAAATTTGAATATCCTTCTCACCTTACCTTAACTCATAATCTTCTCAACAATAACTGTATAAATTTCTTGGATTTAAAAATCAAACTTGATGGTAGTTAAATTTATACTGATCTGTATGACAAAAGACAAGATTTCAGTTTCAAAGTAAATTTATTTACTCACTTTACTTCTTGTCTTCATATCTCTGTTTACAGAAATATCCTACTCAATCACCTCTTTCGTATACATAATCTTTGTTCTGTTAGGTTTAAAAACAAAAATATCTCTCACATAATTAATGTTGCTACAAAAATGGGTTATCCTAAAAAATTTATTTATTCACTTGTTTATCATAAAGGGTCTTTGTCTAACACAAAAAAAAAAAAAAAAAAAACTACTAAGGTTTAATTAAAAAAAAAAAAAAAAAAAAAAAAAAACTGGTGGATGGGTGGGCAGATGTTTGATTAAGGAGGTAGGGTGGTGTTGTTTGGCTGGTTGGTTGGGTGGGTTTGTTGCTGAATAAAATTAATTAAAAAAAAAAAAAGTGTGGGGGGGATTACTCATAGTTACATGCTTATATTTCTGGTTGATACTATGTATTTTGAAATCTTTTATCCTTAAATTTAATTTTGTACATCTGGCTACTTGAGGCTTCCATTGTTAAGTTTGAACAATCAATCTATATGCATAACAAAAATAAGATCTTATATTATTTGGAAAAAAAAAAAATCTTTTAAATTATAATTTTAATTATTAATGACTGCCCTATAATGCTTATCCTTATATGTGTACTCTTTGGCATTATTGCTTGTAATTGTGTCTGATTAAAACTTAACATTTAATACTATGATTTCAAGATTATTTAGTTTTGGGTTAATCACAAAAGTTCAATTCTTCTAATTACTTAAATGGCGCTAAAAATTATCTTAATCTTGCAGTCAATACTTCTAATTACCTTAATCTTTCAGTCACTACATCTTAATTTCCCTTATTGCATTGGATTCTTCTCCTGAAATAATTTTACTGACTTAATGTTATTATAGCTCACCGATAGATGGCGCTTGCACTCTGTCTTATGATTTTATTCTTCTGTCTTTAACTTTAATGATATATTATTAATGAATATGGTACGATTTAATTCAACTCTACTAGTTTTAAAATTAATTAGATATAAAATCTATTTTAACATTATCATTTAATTTTAACTCTGTGTAATTTATCTTTAATGAAAATGCTCTGAAGTTTCTTCGATTAATCGATATCTGTCGAGATTTTATTTTACTTCAATTTAAGTTTTGGCATCATCCTTTTCTCCTGTTAGAGTTAATTGTTATACATGTGGTTGCTTTGCTTCATTCATGTGTTCACTTTGGTTTCCATTAAGATTAAATTTAATCTTTTTTTAATCTTTGTTTTAATTTAATATTTCAATTATTTCTAATTCTTTTTTGTTTTGCTGCATCGATTGGGGTGTGAAACGATATTAATTGCTATGATTAGCAATATCGTTGTACGAAATCGTTGCGGCTCTTTAAGCTTTATGAAGCATGCACCCCTTGATAAGTATGTTTCTACGTTTAAGCATTTACATCCAAATATTTCTGTGATTTATTATTTATTAATCGTTTTCACTCTCATAAGCTTAATGGTCATTTTTATTATCATTCTGGTAGGCGTAAGTATTTTAAGTTACTATCCTAACTCATTGGTTCTTAATCTACATTGCAACTTTTAGTGTAATTCTTTCCTCTGTGTTAAATTCCGTTCTATATTTTAGTGTGCTGTTATTGTCTTAGTTCTATTAATAGCTGAATTTTATGATTTAATCTTATTACGATATCTATTATTTATCTTTGCATTTAAATTCCATCTGCTGCTTATGCGCATTTAATTTAAATGTATTTTGTTTAATATAAACAGTTTTTTCATTTATTTAAAATCTTGTTTATGATTTAATGTATATATTATTATATATATACATATGTTTGCCAATCTGGCTTACCATCAGTAATTTAAAAAGTTTACATGCACTTTGATTATAGCTGCAATGGCGCTTTATCTGAGTTGTATCATTTCAATTGTTAATCATACCTTGATTTTGCTGTTTGTGGATCTATGCATTTAATGGCTCTTTTATGTGGAACTGTTTTATTTAAGTTCAAATTGGGATATTCCTTTAGTAGTTTGTATGTTTTTCAATAAGTTTTGACTTTTATTATTAAAATTAAAAGTGTTTAAGCATAATTTTCTAAAGTTACATGTGGATGAATTTTGATATCATGAGCATTTATTATTCACTTTGTCCATTATAGTTTTTCTATCGTCAACTTATTCAATTTTAGTCCTATGAATTTGATTGTGGGGTTTATAATCATAATGCTTCGGGTTGAATTATACTTTGGATTGGAACTTTTTGTAAATATTGTGTATATTTAATTATGTAATTATCCCAGATTAAATGAATGGTTAATTTTTATTAATGTATGCTTATTATAATCTAGAAAGGTTAATATTCAATTTGTGATTTTCAATATGTTGGTGGATATGTATAGGTTGATGACCATGATTAAAGATTAATATTCCAGACACTTTAATTTTCTATTTTATTATATAACTATTTATTATAAAAAAAAAAAAAAAAAAAAAAAAAAAAAATATATATATATATATATATATATATATATATATATTTCTCAATTTTAATTTTAAATTTAAATTTTCAATTTTGATATCTCGTTACTTATTCAAGAAATTTTTTTTTTTTTTATTTATTGATATTCTAAATGATATTTATAATGTATTCTTGCAAATTAAAATTTTTATTTATTGATATTCTAAATGATAGTTTTAATGTATACTTGCAAATTACAATTGATTTTCTTATTATCTATAAAACCACTCCTTTATTATGAATGTTCTCAGTAAATTAGTAGTGCCTGGCAAGAAATGCTTTGGTCATCCTCAGTATTGTGCCCGGTACAGGAATATTGATAGGGATATTCCTGAATCGATATCAAGCTACCTATACTCTCCTCCTTCCAATCTTAAATTCAGAAAGTGTGATTCTTCTCGTTGCAAAACTTGCCCTAATGCTTTACAGTCCCAAATTTATAATGATTTAAAATTGGTTCCTTTCTGTCAGGTTTATAATGTAATATACAAATTAAGCTGTGGTATGTGTAAAATGCAGTATGTAGGTGAAACTTCCACCCCTTTACATCTGAGAATTAATCAACATCGCTCAGACTCCAAAAAGTTATCATCACCTGTCCTTAACAATAAATCAACTATTGAGCTAAGACATTTTAATTTACATAATTTCTGCTCATGTACTATTGAAATTCTTCGGATTCAAAAAAATAAAAGTGAGCGCCTTTTCTATGAATCTCACTACATGAAATACTTTAATACAATTTATCCATATGGTCTGAATCATGAATATCTTAATAGGGTTGTTAAGGTTTATACTAACATTAATCCCCTTCATGATTACTCCCCTGTATACTCTGTTCTTAATCATAGTGTCAACCAAAAAACTTCTCGTTCAAAAAGAGGTAAACAATCAAATAAATCTGCTAATGGTTTAATATCAAAAAATCTCATTATTAAGAATATTCTAGCCTTACAGTCAAATTATCTTAACCATTATGATTGGATTTATATTAGAAAGTTTATATTTGCTATCAAAAAAAAGTATTTGTCCATTTACTTAAGTGTATTTAAAAACCTATCCTATAATCAACATTTTTCTGATATTTTCTATGATTTAATATTATACAGAATAAAACTCTTCAATTTAAATATCTCTAAAAAACCTCACAAAATCCAATCTAATTCACAGCTTATTCTAAATTATTCTAATCAAATATTTAATAGCATTAATATATCATCCATTCTTAATGATAAAACATGCATGTTTCCAATTAAAGACATTCATATTTCTCGTACCTTTAAATATCCTATTACGCTTGGTCGTCTGCTTTTTAACTATAATTCAGTCTCTAAGTCTAATTTATCTTCTCATGTGACTTGTAGTTGTGCTCATCCCTCTTATGTAAAATATGTTGACAGAGATCATGCACATATTATCACTGGTGATCTTAATATTATTAATGACTCTAATTTAAAGAAATTTATGGAATATGGTACTAAATATCGACTCCCTTCAAAAACTAATATTTCACAGATTATACAACAGTTTTCATATGATATTGATTTGTTTATTTATAAACTCTCCATCTCTTATAATAAACCTATTGAATATTTCAATCAATGGAAATTTTTAGTGATTTCAAAACTTAAAGATGAATTAATTCAACAAAAATCAAATCTCACACATTACAATAAATCAAATCTCTTTAAATCTATCAAAGAATTGCAACAAAACTTTGTTATTACTTATGTAGATAAATCTCCTAATAATTATGCTATAATATGTAAACATTATTATCTTTCTTTACTCAGTTCATCTATATCTAATAGTACTAACTTTCATCTTACAAATCATGATCTTAAAATCAATAACCGCAAAATTCACTGCTTTTATAAATTGCTAAAGCTACCATATAATAATTTTAAATATCCTTATATTGTACTTATCCCTAAATTTCACAAAAATCCTATTAAATTTAGAACTGTCACTGTAGGGTGTAATACTTACAACAATAACGCTAACAAAATTCTCCTTGATATTCTCAAACAAATCTATGACTTAATCAGTAGATCAAAAAACTTCTTTTGCCTTAAAAATAGTTATCAACTTAAAGCCAATGTCTTATCTATGAATAATGTGACTGATATCATGACTTATGATTTTGCTGACCTGTTTAATAATATTAATTTAACGGATCTTCATCATATCATCTTTAACCTTTTTGAAAAATTTAAAAGTCAAATCTCTTTACCAAAATGCTTTTCGGCAGCATCATTTAAGACACTTTTAAATTTTATTATTCATAACAATTACATTCTACACTGTAATAAGATCTATATTCAAAAGGTCGGTATTCCACAAGGAGGATGCAGCTCGAGTATGTTAGCTGACTTATACCTTTACCATTATGAACAGGGATTATGTATTAAAAATGTCTATTTTTACCGATACATTGATGACATTATAATTTTTTATGTCAATAATTTTTCCCCTAATTTATTTAAATTTGAATATCCTTCTCACCTTACCTTAACTCATAATCTTCTCAACAATAACTGTATAAATTTCTTGGATTTAAAAATCAAACTTGATGGTAGTCAAATTTATACTGATCTGTATGACAAAAGACAAGATTTCAGTTTCAAAGTAAATTTATTTACTCACTTTACTTCTTGTCTTCATATCTCTGTTTACAGAAATATCCTACTCAATCACCTCTTTCGTATACATAATCTTTGTTCTGTTAGGTTTAAAAACAAAAATATCTCTCACATAATTAATGTTGCTACAAAAATGGGTTATCCTAAAAAATTTATTTATTCACTTGTTTATCATAAAGGGTCTTTGTCTAACACAAAAAAAAAAAAAAAAAAAAAAAAAAAAAACTACTAAGGTTTAATTAAAAAAAAAAAAAAAAAAAAAAAAAAAAAACTGGTGGATGGGTGGGCAGATGTTTGATTAAGGAGGTAGGGTGGTGTTGTTTGGCTGGTTGGTTGGGTGGGTTTGTTGCTGAATAAAATTAATTAAAAAAAAAAAAAGTGTGGGGGGGATTACTCATAGTTACATGCTTATATTTCTGGTTGATACTATGTATTTTGAAATCTTTTATCCTTAAATTTAATTTTGTACATCTGGCTACTTGAGGCTTCCATTGTTAAGTTTGAACAATCAATCTATATGCATAACAAAAATAAGATCTTATATTATTTGGAAAAAAAAAAATCTTTTAAATTATAATTTTAATTATTAATGACTGCCCTATAATGCTTATCCTTATATGTGTACTCTTTGGCATTATTGCTTGTAATTGTGTCTGATTAAAACTTAACATTTAATACTATGATTTCAAGATTATTTAGTTTTGGGTTAATCACAAAAGTTCAATTCTTCTAATTACTTAAATGGCGCTAAAAATTATCTTAATCTTGCAGTCAATACTTCTAATTACCTTAATCTTTCAGTCACTACATCTTAATTTCCCTTATTGCATTGGATTCTTCTCCTGAAATAATTTTACTGACTTAATGTTATTATAGCTCACCGATAGATGGCGCTTGCACTCTGTCTTATGATTTTATTCTTCTGTCTTTAACTTTAATGATATATTATTAATGAATATGGTACGATTTAATTCAACTCTACTAGTTTTAAAATTAATTAGATATAAAATCTATTTTAACATTATCATTTAATTTTAACTCTGTGTAATTTATCTTTAATGAAAATGCTCTGAAGTTTCTTCGATTAATCGATATCTGTCGAGATTTTATTTTACTTCAATTTAAGTTTTGGCATCATCCTTTTCTCCTGTTAGAGTTAATTGTTATACATGTGGTTGCTTTGCTTCATTCATGTGTTCACTTTGGTTTCCATTAAGATTAAATTTAATCTTTTTTTAATCTTTGTTTTAATTTAATATTTCAATTATTTCTAATTCTTTTTTGTTTTGCTGCATCGATTGGGGTGTGAAACGATATTAATTGCTATGATTAGCAATATCGTTGTACGAAATCGTTGCGGCTCTTTAAGCTTTATGAAGCATGCACCCCTTGATAAGTATGTTTCTACGTTTAAGCATTTACATCCAAATATTTCTGTGATTTATTATTTATTAATCGTTTTCACTCTCATAAGCTTAATGGTCATTTTTATTATCATTCTGGTAGGCGTAAGTATTTTAAGTTACTATCCTAACTCATTGGTTCTTAATCTACATTGCAACTTTTTGTGTAATTCTTTCCTCTGTGTTAAATTCCGTTCTATATTTTAGTGTGCTGTTATTGTCTTAGTTCTATTAATAGCTGAATTTTATGATTTAATCTTATTACGATATCTATTATTTATCTTTGCATTTAAATTCCATCTGCTGCTTATGCGCATTTAATTTAAATGTATTTTGTTTAATATAAACAGTTTTTTCATTTATTTAAAATCTTGTTTATGATTTAATGTATATATTATTATATATATACATATGTTTGCCAATCTGGCTTACCATCAGTAATTTAAAAAGTTTACATGCACTTTGATTATAGCTGCAATGGCGCTTTATCTGAGTTGTATCATTTCAATTGTTAATCATACCTTGATTTTGCTGTTTGTGGATCTATGCATTTAATGGCTCTTTTATGTGGAACTGTTTTATTTAAGTTCAAATTGGGATATTCCTTTAGTAGTTTGTATGTTTTTCAATAAGTTTTGACTTTTATTATTAAAATTAAAAGTGTTTAAGCATAATTTTCTAAAGTTACATGTGGATGAATTTTGATATCATGAGCATTTATTATTCACTTTGTCCATTATAGTTTTTCTATCGTCAACTTATTCAATTTTAGTCCTATGAATTTGATTGTGGGGTTTATAATCATAATGCTTCGGGTTGAATTATACTTTGGATTGGAACTTTTTGTAAATATTGTGTATATTTAATTATGTAATTATCCCAGATTAAATGAATGGTTAATTTTTATTAATGTATGCTTATTATAATCTAGAAAGGTTAATATTCAATTTGTGATTTTCAATATGTTGGTGGATATGTATAGGTTGATGACCATGATTAAAGATTAATATTCCAGACACTTTAATTTTCTATTTTATTATATAACTATTTATTATAAAAAAAAAAAAAAAATATATATATATATATATATATATATATATATATATATATATATATATATATTTATCAATTTAAATTTTAAATTTAAATTTTCAATTTTGATATCTCGTTACTTATTCAAGAAAAATTTTTTTTTTTATTTATTGATATTCTAAATGATATTTATAATGTATTCTTGCAAATTAAAATTTTTATTTATTGATATTCTAAATGATAGTTTTAATGTATACTTGCAAATTACAATTGATTTTCTTATTATCTGTAAAACCACTCCTTTATTATGAATGTTCTCAGTAAATTAGTAGTGCCTGGCAAGAAATGCTTTGGTCATCCTCAGTATTGTGCCCGGTACAGGAATATTGATAGGGATATTCCTGGATCGATATCAAGCTACCTATACTCTCCTCCTTCCAATCTTAAATTCAGAAAGTGTGATTCTTCTCGTTGCAAAACTTGCCCTAATGCTTTACAGTCCCAAATTTATAATGATTTAAAATTGGTTCCTTTCTGTCAGGTTTATAATGTAATATACAAATTAAGCTGTGGTATGTGTAAAATGCAGTATGTAGGTGAAACTTCCACCCCTTTACATCTGAGAATTAATCAACATCGCTCAGACTCCAAAAAGTTATCATCACCTGTCCTTAACAATAAATCAACTATTGAGCTAAGACATTTTAATTTACATAATTTCTGCTCATGTACTATTGAAATTCTTCGGATTCAAAAAAATAAAAGTGAGCGCCTTTTCTATGAATCTCACTACATGAAATACTTTAATACAATTTATCCATATGGTCTGAATCATGAATATTTCAATAGGGTTGTTAAGGTTTATACTAACATTAATCCCCTTCATGATTACTCCCCTGTATACTCTGTTCTTAATCATAGTGTCAACCAGAAAACTTCTCGTTCAAAAAGAGGTAAACAATCAAATAAATCTGCTAATGGTTTAATATCAAAAAATCTCATTATTAAGAATATTCTAGCCTTACAGTCAAATTATCTTAACCATTATGATTGGATTTATATTAGAAAGTTTATATTTGCTATCAAAAAAAAGTATTTGTCCATTTACTTAAGTGTATTTAAAAACCTATCCTATAATCAACATTTTTCTGATATTTTCTATGATTTAATATTATACAGAATAAAACTCTTCAATTTAAATATCTCTAAAAAACCTCACAAAATCCAATCTAATTCACAGCTTATTCTAAATTATTCTAATCAAATATTTAATAGCATTAATATATCATCCATTCTTAATGATAAAACATGCATGTTTCCAATTAAAGACATTCATATTTCTCGTACCTTTAAATATCCTATTACGCTTGGTCGTCTGCTTTTTAACTATAATTCAGTCTCTAAGTCTAATTTATCTTCTCATGTGACTTGTAGTTGTGCTCATCCCTCTTATGTAAAATATGTTGACAGAGATCATGCACATATTATCACTGGTGATCTTAATATTATTAATGACTCTAATTTAAAGAAATTTATGGAATATGGTACTAAATATCGACTCCCTTCAAAAACTAATATTTCACAGATTATACAACAGTTTTCATATGATATTGATTTGTTTATTTATAAACTCTCCATCTCTTATAATAAACCTATTGAATATTTCAATCAATGGAAATTTTTAGTGATTTCAAAACTTAAAGATGAATTAATTCAACAAAAATCAAATCTCACACATTACAATAAATCAAATCTCTTTAAATCTATCAAAGAATTGCAACAAAACTTTGTTATTACTTATGTAGATAAATCTCCTAATAATTATGCTATAATATGTAAACATTATTATCTTTCTTTACTCAGTTCATCTATATCTAATAGTACTAACTTTCATCTTACAAATCATGATCTTAAAATCAATAACCGCAAAATTCACTGCTTTTATAAATTGCTAAAGCTACCATATATTAATTTTAAATCCTTATATTGTACTTATCCCTAAATTTCACAAAAATCCTATTAAATTTAGAACTGTCACTGTAGGGTGTAATACTTACAACAATAACGCTAACAAAATTCTCCTTGATATTCTCAAACAAATCTATGACTTAATCAGTAGATCAAAAAACTTCTTTTGCCTTAAAAATAGTTATCAACTTAAAGCCAATGTCTTATCTATGAATAATGTGACTGATATCATGACTTATGATTTTGCTGACCTGTTTAATAATATTAATTTAACGGATCTTCATCATATCATCTTTAACCTTTTTGAAAAATTTAAAAGTCAAATCTCTTTACCAAAATGCTTTTCGGCAGCATCATTTAAGACACTTTTAAATTTTATTATTCATAACAATTACATTCTACACTGTAATAAGATCTATATTCAAAAGGTCGGTATTCCACAAGGAGGATGCAGCTCGAGTATGTTAGCTGACTTATACCTTTACCATTATGAACAGGGATTATGTATTAAAAATGTCTATTTTTACCGATACATTGATGACATTATAATTTTTTATGTCAATAATTTTTCCCCTAATTTATTTAAATTTGAATATCCTTCTCACCTTACCTTAACTCATAATCTTCTCAACAATAACTGTATAAATTTCTTGGATTTAAAAATCAAACTTGATGGTAGTCAAATTTATACTGATCTGTATGACAAAAGACAAGATTTCAGTTTCAAAGTAAATTTATTTACTCACTTTACTTCTTGTCTTCATATCTCTGTTTACAGAAATATCCTACTCAATCACCTCTTTCGTATACATAATCTTTGTTCTGTTAGGTTTAAAAACAAAAATATCTCTCACATAATTAATGTTGCTACAAAAATGGGTTATCCTAAAAAATTTATTTATTCACTTGTTTATCATAAAGGGTCTTTGTCTAACACAAAAAAAAAAAAAAAAAAAAAAAAAAAACTACTAAGGTTTAATTAAAAAAAAAAAAAAAAAAAAAAAAAAAAAAAACTGGTGGATGGGTGGGCAGATGTTTGATTAAGGAGGTAGGGTGGTGTTGTTTGGCTGGTTGGTTGGGTGGGTTTGTTGCTGAATAAAATTAATTAAAAAAAAAAAAGTGTGGGGGGGATTACTCATAGTTACATGCTTATATTTCTGGTTGATACTATGTATTTTGAAATCTTTTATCCTTAAATTTAATTTTGTACATCTGGCTACTTGAGGCTTCCATTGTTAAGTTTGAACAATCAATCTATATGCATAACAAAAATAAGATCTTATATTATTTGGAAAAAAAAAAAATCTTTTAAATTATAATTTTAATTATTAATGACTGCCCTATAATGCTTATCCTTATATGTGTACTCTTTGGCATTATTGCTTGTAATTGTGTCTGATTAAAACTTAACATTTAATACTATGATTTCAAGATTATTTAGTTTTGGGTTAATCACAAAAGTTCAATTCTTCTAATTACTTAAATGGCGCTAAAAATTATCTTAATCTTGCAGTCAATACTTCTAATTACCTTAATCTTTCAGTCACTACATCTTAATTTCCCTTATTGCATTGGATTCTTCTCCTGAAATAATTTTACTGACTTAATGTTATTATAGCTCACCGATAGATGGCGCTTGCACTCTGTCTTATGATTTTATTATTCTGTCTTTAACTTTAATGATATATTATTAATGAATATGGTACGATTTAATTCAACTCTACTAGTTTTAAAATTAATTAGATATAAAATCTATTTTAACATTATCATTTAATTTTAACTCTGTGTAATTTATCTTTAATGAAAATGCTCTGAAGTTTCTTCGATTAATCGATATCTGTCGAGATTTTATTTTACTTCAATTTAAGTTTTGGCATCATCCTTTTCTCCTGTTAGAGTTAATTGTTATACATGTGGTTGCTTTGCTTCATTCATGTGTTCACTTTGGTTTCCATTAAGATTAAATTTAATCTTTTTTTAATCTTTGTTTTAATTTAATATTTCAATTATTTCTAATTCTTTTTTGTTTTGCTGCATCGATTGGGGTGTGAAACGATATTAATTGCTATGATTAGCAATATCGTTGTACGAAATCGTTGCGGCTCTTTAAGCTTTATGAAGCATGCACCCCTTGATAAGTATGTTTCTACGTTTAAGCATTTACATCCAAATATTTCTGTGATTTATTATTTATTAATCGTTTTCACTCTCATAAGCTTAATGGTCATTTTTATTATCATTCTGGTAGGCGTAAGTATTTTAAGTTACTATCCTAACTCATTGGTTCTTAATCTACATTGCAACTTTTTGTGTAATTCTTTCCTCTGTGTTAAATTCCGTTCTATATTTTAGTGTGCTGTTATTGTCTTAGTTCTATTAATAGCTGAATTTTATGATTTAATCTTATTACGATATCTATTATTTATCTCTGCATTTAAATTCCATCTGCTGCTTATGCGCATTTAATTTAAATGTATTTTGTTTAATATAAACAGTTTTTTCATTTATTTAAAATCTTGTTTATGATTTAATGTATATATTATTATATATATACATATGTTTGCCAATCTGGCTTACCATCAGTAATTTAAAAAGTTTACATGCACTTTGATTATAGCTGCAATGGCGCTTTATCTGAGTTGTATCATTTCAATTGTTAATCATACCTTGATTTTGCTGTTTGTGGATCTATGCATTTAATGGCTCTTTTATGTGGAACTGTTTTATTTAAGTTCAAATTGGGATATTCCTTTAGTAGTTTGTATGTTTTTCAATAAGTTTTGACTTTTATTATTAAAATTAAAAGTGTTTAAGCATAATTTTCTAAAGTTACATGTGGATGAATTTTGATATCATGAGCATTTATTATTCACTTTGTCCATTATAGTTTTTCTATCGTCAACTTATTCAATTTTAGTCCTATGAATTTGATTGTGGGGTTTATAATCATAATGCTTCGGGTTGAATTATACTTTGGATTGGAACTTTTTGTAAATATTGTGTATATTTAATTATGTAATTATCCCAGATTAAATGAATGGTTAATTTTTATTAATGTATGCTTATTATAATCTAGAAAGGTTAATATTCAATTTGTGATTTTCAATATGTTGGTGGATATGTATAGGTTGATGACCATGATTAAAGATTAATATTCCAGACACTTTAATTTTCTATTTTATTATATAACTATTTATTATAAAAAAAAAAAAAAAAAAAAAAAAAAATATATATATATATATATATATATATATATATATATATTTCTCAATTTTAATTTTAAATTTAAATTTTCAATTTTGATATCTCGTTACTTATTCAAGAAATTTTTTTTTTTTTTATTTATTGATATTCTAAATGATATTTATAATGTATTCTTGCAAATTAAAATTTTTATTTATTGATATTCTAAATGATAGTTTTAATGTATACTTGCAAATTACAATTGATTTTCTTATTATCTATAAAACCACTCCTTTATTATGAATGTTCTCAGTAAATTAGTAGTGCCTGGCAAGAAATGCTTTGGTCATCCTCAGTATTGTGCCCGGTACAGGAATATTGATAGGGATATTCCTGGATCGATATCAAGCTACCTATACTCTCCTCCTTCCAATCTTAAATTCAGAAAGTGTGATTCTTCTCGTTGCAAAACTTGCCCTAATGCTTTACAGTCCCAAATTTATAATGATTTAAAATTGGTTCCTTTCTGTCAGGTTTATAATGTAATATACAAATTAAGCTGTGGTATGTGTAAAATGCAGTATGTAGGTGAAACTTCCACCCCTTTACATCTGAGAATTAATCAACATCGCTCAGACTCCAAAAAGTTATCATCACCTGTCCTTAACAATAAATCAACTATTGAGCTAAGACATTTTAATTTACATAATTTCTGCTCATGTACTATTGAAATTCTTCGGATTCAAAAAAATAAAAGTGAGCGCCTTTTCTATGAATCTCACTACATGAAATACTTTAATACAATTTATCCATATGGTCTGAATCATGAATATCTCAATAGGGTTGTTAAGGTTTATACTAACATTAATCCCCTTCATGATTACTCCCCTGTATACTCTGTTCTTAATCATAGTGTCAACCAGAAAACTTCTCGTTCAAAAAGAGGTAAACAATCAAATAAATCTGCTAATGGTTTAACATCAAAAAATCTCATTATTAAGAATATTGTAGCCTTACAGTCAAATTATCTTAACCATTATGATTGGATTTATATTAGAAAGTTTATATTTGCTATCAAAAAAAAGTATTTGTCCATTTACTTAAGTGTATTTAAAAACCTATCCTATAATCAACATTTTTCTGATATTTTCTATGATTTAATATTATACAGAATAAAACTCTTCAATTTAAATATCTCTAAAAAACCTCACAAAATCCAATCTAATTCACAGCTTATTCTAAATTATTCTAATCAAATATTTAATAGCATTAATATATCATCCATTCTTAATGATAAAACATGCATGTTTCCAATTAAAGACATTCATATTTCTCGTACCTTTAAATATCCTATTACGCTTGGTCGTCTGCTTTTTAACTATAATTCAGTCTCTAAGTCTAATTTATCTTCTCATGTGACTTGTAGTTGTGCTCATCCCTCTTATGTAAAATATGTTGACAGAGATCATGCACATATTATCACTGGTGATCTTAATATTATTAATGACTCTAATTTAAAGAAATTTATGGAATATGGTACTAAATATCGACTCCCTTCAAAAACTAATATTTCACAGATTATACAACAGTTTTCATATGATATTGATTTGTTTATTTATAAACTCTCCATCTCTTATAATAAACCTATTGAATATTTCAATCAATGGAAATTTTTAGTGATTTCAAAACTTAAAGATGAATTAATTCAACAAAAATCAAATCTCACACATTACAATAAATCAAATCTCTTTAAATCTATCAAAGAATTGCAACAAAACTTTGTTATTACTTATGTAGATAAATCTCCTAATAATTATGCTATAATATGTAAACATTATTATCTTTCTTTACTCAGTTCATCTATATCTAATAGTACTAACTTTCATCTTACAAATCATGATCTTAAAATCAATAACCGCAAAATTCACTGCTTTTATAAATTGCTAAAGCTACCATATAATAATTTTAAATCCTTATATTGTACTTATCCCTAAATTTCACAAAAATCCTATTAAATTTAGAACTGTCACTGTAGGGTGTAATACTTACAACAATAACGCTAACAAAATTCTCCTTGATATTCTCAAACAAATCTATGACTTAATCAGTAGATCAAAAAACTTCTTTTGCCTTAAAAATAGTTATCAACTTAAAGCCAATGTCTTATCTATGAATAATGTGACTGATATCATGACTTATGATTTTGCTGACCTGTTTAATAATATTAATTTAACGGATCTTCATCATATCATCTTTAACCTTTTTGAAAAATTTAAAAGTCAAATCTCTTTACCAAAATGCTTTTCGGCAGCATCATTTAAGACACTTTTAAATTTTATTATTCATAACAATTACATTCTACACTGTAATAAGATCTATATTCAAAAGGTCGGTATTCCACAAGGAGGATGCAGCTCGAGTATGTTAGCTGACTTATACCTTTACCATTATGAACAGGGATTATGTATTAAAAATGTCTATTTTTACCGATACATTGATGACATTATAATTTTTTATGTCAATAATTTTTCCCCTAATTTATTTAAATTTGAATATCCTTCTCACCTTACCTTAACTCATAATCTTCTCAACAATAACTGTATAAATTTCTTGGATTTAAAAATCAAACTTGATGGTAGTTAAATTTATACTGATCTGTATGACAAAAGACAAGATTTCAGTTTCAAAGTAAATTTATTTACTCACTTTACTTCTTGTCTTCATATCTCTGTTTACAGAAATATCCTACTCAATCACCTCTTTCGTATACATAATCTTTGTTCTGTTAGGTTTAAAAACAAAAATATCTCTCACATAATTAATGTTGCTACAAAAATGGGTTATCCTAAAAAATTTATTTATTCACTTGTTTATCATAAAGGGTCTTTGTCTAACACAAAAAAAAAAAAAAAAAAAAAAAAAAAAACTACTAAGGTTTAATTAAAAAAAAAAAAAAAAAAAAAAAAAAAACTGGTGGATGGGTGGGCAGATGTTTGATTAAGGAGGTAGGGTGGTGTTGTTTGGCTGGTTGGTTGGGTGGGTTTGTTGCTGAATAAAATTAATTAAAAAAAAAAAAAGTGTGGGGGGATTACTCATAGTTACATGCTTATATTTCTGGTTGATACTATGTATTTTGAAATCTTTTATCCTTAAATTTAATTTTGTACATCTGGCTACTTGAGGCTTCCATTGTTAAGTTTGAACAATCAATCTATATGCATAACAAAAATAAGATCTTATATTATTTGGAAAAAAAAAAATCTTTTAAATTATAATTTTAATTATTAATGACTGCCCTATAATGCTTATCCTTATATGTGTACTCTTTGGCATTATTGCTTGTAATTGTGTCTGATTAAAACTTAACATTTAATACTATGATTTCAAGATTATTTAGTTTTGGGTTAATCACAAAAGTTCAATTCTTCTAATTACTTAAATGGCGCTAAAAATTATCTTAATCTTGCAGTCAATACTTCTAATTACCTTAATCTTTCAGTCACTACATCTTAATTTCCCTTATTGCATTGGATTCTTCTCCTGAAATAATTTTACTGACTTAATGTTATTATAGCTCACCGATAGATGGCGCTTGCACTCTGTCTTATGATTTTATTCTTCTGTCTTTAACTTTAATGATATATTATTAATGAATATGGTACGATTTAATTCAACTCTACTAGTTTTAAAATTAATTAGATATAAAATCTATTTTAACATTATCATTTAATTTTAACTCTGTGTAATTTATCTTTAATGAAAATGCTCTGAAGTTTCTTCGATTAATCGATATCTGTCGAGATTTTATTTTACTTCAATTTAAGTTTTGGCATCATCCTTTTCTCCTGTTAGAGTTAATTGTTATACATGTGGTTGCTTTGCTTCATTCATGTGTTCACTTTGGTTTCCATTAAGATTAAATTTAATCTTTTTTTAATCTTTGTTTTAATTTAATATTTCAATTATTTCTAATTCTTTTTTGTTTTGCTGCATCGATTGGGGTGTGAAACGATATTAATTGCTATGATTAGCAATATCGTTGTACGAAATCGTTGCGGCTCTTTAAGCTTTATGAAGCATGCACCCCTTGATAAGTATGTTTCTATGTTTAAGCATTTACATCCAAATATTTCTGTGATTTATTATTTATTAATCGTTTTCACTCTCATAAGCTTAATGGTCATTTTTATTATCATTCTGGTAGGCGTAAGTATTTTAAGTTACTATCCTAACTCATTGGTTCTTAATCTACATTGCAACTTTTAGTGTAATTCTTTCCTCTGTGTTAAATTCCGTTCTATATTTTAGTGTGCTGTTATTGTCTTAGTTCTATTAATAGCTGAATTTTATGATTTAATCTTATTACGATATCTATTATTTATCTTTGCATTTAAATTCCATCTGCTGCTTATGCGCATTTAATTTAAATGTATTTTGTTTAATATAAACAGTTTTTTCATTTATTTAAAATCTTGTTTATGATTTAATGTATATATTATTATATATATACATATGTTTGCCAATCTGGCTTACCATCAGTAATTTAAAAAGTTTACATGCACTTTGATTATAGCTGCAATGGCGCTTTATCTGAGTTGTATCATTTCAATTGTTAATCATACCTTGATTTTGCTGTTTGTGGATCTATGCATTTAATGGCTCTTTTATGTGGAACTGTTTTATTTAAGTTCAAATTGGGATATTCCTTTAGTAGTTTGTATGTTTTTCAATAAGTTTTGACTTTTATTATTAAAATTAAAAGTGTTTAAGCATAATTTTCTAAAGTTACATGTGGATGAATTTTGATATCATGAGCATTTATTATTCACTTTGTCCATTATAGTTTTTCTATCGTCAACTTATTCAATTTTAGTCCTATGAATTTGATTGTGGGGTTTATAATCATAATGCTTCGGGTTGAATTATACTTTGGATTGGAACTTTTTGTAAATATTGTGTATATTTAATTATGTAATTATCCCAGATTAAATGAATGGTTAATTTTTATTAATGTATGCTTATTATAATCTAGAAAGGTTAATATTCAATTTGTGATTTTCAATATGTTGGTGGATATGTATAGGTTGATGACCATGATTAAAGATTAATATTCCAGACACTTTAATTTTCTATTTTATTATATAACTATTTATTATAAAAAAAAAAAAAAAAAAAAAAAAAAAAAAAATATATATATATATATATATATATATATATATATATATTTATCAATTTTAATTTTAAATTTAAATTTTCAATTTTGATATCTCGTTACTTATTCAAGAAAATTTTTTTTTTTTTATTTATTGATATTCTAAATGATATTTATAATGTATTCTTGCAAATTAAAATTTTTATTTATTGATATTCTAAATGATAGTTTTAATGTATACTTGCAAATTACAATTGATTTTCTTATTATCTATAAAACCACTCCTTTATTATGAATGTTCTCAGTAAATTAGTAGTGCCTGGCAAGAAATGCTTTGGTCATCCTCAGTATTGTGCCCGGTACAGGAATATTGATAGGGATATTCCTGAATCGATATCAAGCTACCTATACTCTCCTCCTTCCAATCTTAAATTCAGAAAGTGTGATTCTTCTCGTTGCAAAACTTGCCCTAATGCTTTACAGTCCCAAATTTATAATGATTTAAAATTGGTTCCTTTCTGTCAGGTTTATAATGTAATATACAAATTAAGCTGTGGTATGTGTAAAATGCAGTATGTAGGTGAAACTTCCACCCCTTTACATCTGAGAATTAATCAACATCGCTCAGACTCCAAAAAGTTATCATCACCTGTCCTTAACAATAAATCAACTATTGAGCTAAGACATTTTAATTTACATAATTTCTGCTCATGTACTATTGAAATTCTTCGGATTCAAAAAAATAAAAGTGAGCGCCTTTTCTATGAATCTCACTACATGAAATACTTTAATACAATTTATCCATATGGTCTGAATCATGAATATCTTAATAGGGTTGTTAAGGTTTATACTAACATTAATCCCCTTCATGATTACTCCCCTGTATACTCTGTTCTTAATCATAGTGTCAACCAGAAAACTTCTCGTTCAAAAAGAGGTAAACAATCAAATAAATCTGCTAATGGTTTAATATCAAAAAATCTCATTATTAAGAATAATCTAGCCTTACAGTCAAATTATCTTAACCATTATGATTGGATTTATATTAGAAAGTTTATATTTGTTATCAAAAAAAAGTATTTGTCCATTTACTTAAGTGTATTTAAAAACCTATCCTATAATCAACATTTTTCTGATATTTTCTATGATTTAATATTATACAGAATAAAACTCTTCAATTTAAATATCTCTAAAAAACCTCACAAAATCCAATCTAATTCACAGCTTATTCTAAATTATTCTAATCAAATATTTAATAGCATTAATATATCATCCATTCTTAATGATAAAACATGCATGTTTCCAATTAAAGACATTCATATTTCTCGTACCTTTAAATATCCTATTACGCTTGGTCGTCTGCTTTTTAACTATAATTCAGTCTCTAAGTCTAATTTATCTTCTCATGTGACTTGTAGTTGTGCTCATCCCTCTTATGTAAAATATGTTGACAGAGATCATGCACATATTATCACTGGTGATCTTAATATTATTAATGACTCTAATTTAAAGAAATTTATGGAATATGGTACTAAATATCGACTCCCTTCAAAAACTAATATTTCACAGATTATACAACAGTTTTCATATGATATTGATTTGTTTATTTATAAACTCTCCATCTCTTATAATAAACCTATTGAATATTTCAATCAATGGAAATTTTTAGTGATTTCAAAACTTAAAGATGAATTAATTCAACAAAAATCAAATCTCACACATTACAATAAATCAAATCTCTTTAAATCTATCAAAGAATTGCAACAAAACTTTGTTATTACTTATGTAGATAAATCTCCTAATAATTATGCTATAATATGTAAACATTATTATCTTTCTTTACTCAGTTCATCTATATCTAATAGTACTAACTTTCATCTTACAAATCATGATCTTAAAATCAATAACCGCAAAATTCACTGCTTTTATAAATTGCTAAAGCTACCATATAATAATTTTAAATCCTTATATTGTACTTATCCCTAAATTTCACAAAAATCCTATTAAATTTAGAACTGTCACTGTAGGGTGTAATACTTACAACAATAACGCTAACAAAATTCTCCTTGATATTCTCAAACAAATCTATGACTTAATCAGTAGATCAAAAAACTTCTTTTGCCTTAAAAATAGTTATCAACTTAAAGCCAATGTCTTATCTATGAATAATGTGACTGATATCATGACTTATGATTTTGCTGACCTGTTTAATAATATTAATTTAACGGATCTTCATCATATCATCTTTAACCTTTTTGAAAAATTTAAAAGTCAAATCTCTTTACCAAAATGCTTTTCGGCAGCATCATTTAAGACACTTTTAAATTTTATTATTCATAACAATTACATTCTACACTGTAATAAGATCTATATTCAAAAGGTCGGTATTCCACAAGGAGGATGCAGCTCGAGTATGTTAGCTGACTTATACCTTTACCATTATGAACAGGGATTATGTATTAAAAATGTCTATTTTTACCGATACATTGATGACATTATAATTTTTTATGTCAATAATTTTTCCCCTAATTTATTTAAATTTGAATATCCTTCTCACCTTACCTTAACTCATAATCTTCTCAACAATAACTGTATAAATTTCTTGGATTTAAAAATCAAACTTGATGGTAGTTAAATTTATACTGATCTGTATGACAAAAGACAAGATTTCAGTTTCAAAGTAAATTTATTTACTCACTTTACTTCTTGTCTTCATATCTCTGTTTACAGAAATATCCTACTCAATCACCTCTTTCGTATACATAATCTTTGTTCTGTTAGGTTTAAAAACAAAAATATCTCTCACATAATTAATGTTGCTACAAAAATGGGTTATCCTAAAAAATTTATTTATTCACTTGTTTATCATAAAGGGTCTTTGTCTAACACAAAAAAAAAAAAAAAAAACTACTAAGGTTTAATTAAAAAAAAAAAAAAAAAAAAAAAAAAAAAAAAAAACTGGTGGATGGGTGGGCAGATGTTTGATTAAGGAGGTAGGGTGGTGTTGTTTGGCTGGTTGGTTGGGTGGGTTTGTTGCTGAATAAAATTAATTAAAAAAAAAAAAAGTGTGGGGGGGATTACTCATAGTTACATGCTTATATTTCTGGTTGATACTATGTATTTTGAAATCTTTTATCCTTAAATTTAATTTTGTACATCTGGCTACTTGAGGCTTCCATTGTTAAGTTTGAACAATCAATCTATATGCATAACAAAAATAAGATCTTATATTATTTGGAAAAAAAAAAAATCTTTTAAATTATAATTTTAATTATTAATGACTGCCCTATAATGCTTATCCTTATATGTGTACTCTTTGGCATTATTGCTTGTAATTGTGTCTGATTAAAACTTAACATTTAATACTATGATTTCAAGATTATTTAGTTTTGGGTTAATCACAAAAGTTCAATTCTTCTAATTACTTAAATGGCGCTAAAAATTATCTTAATCTTGCAGTCAATACTTCTAATTACCTTAATCTTTCAGTCACTACATCTTAATTTCCCTTATTGCATTGGATTCTTCTCCTGAAATAATTTTACTGACTTAATGTTATTATAGCTCACCGATAGATGGCGCTTGCACTCTGTCTTATGATTTTATTCTTCTGTCTTTAACTTTAATGATATATTATTAATGAATATGGTACGATTTAATTCAACTCTACTAGTTTTAAAATTAATTAGATATAAAATCTATTTTAACATTATCATTTAATTTTAACTCTGTGTAATTTATCTTTAATGAAAATGCTCTGAAGTTTCTTCGATTAATCGATATCTGTCGAGATTTTATTTTACTTCAATTTAAGTTTTGGCATCATCCTTTTCTCCTGTTAGAGTTAATTGTTATACATGTGGTTGCTTTGCTTCATTCATGTGTTCACTTTGGTTTCCATTAAGATTAAATTTAATCTTTTTTTAATCTTTGTTTTAATTTAATATTTCAATTATTTCTAATTCTTTTTTGTTTTGCTGCATCGATTGGGGTGTGAAACGATATTAATTGCTATGATTAGCAATATCGTTGTACGAAATCGTTGCGGCTCTTTAAGCTTTATGAAGCATGCACCCCTTGATAAGTATGTTTCTACGTTTAAGCATTTACATCCAAATATTTCTGTGATTTATTATTTATTAATCGTTTTCACTCTCATAAGCTTAATGGTCATTTTTATTATCATTCTGGTAGGCGTAAGTATTTTAAGTTACTATCCTAACTCATTGGTTCTTAATCTACATTGCAACTTTTTGTGTAATTCTTTCCTCTGTGTTAAATTCCGTTCTATATTTTAGTGTGCTGTTATTGTCTTAGTTCTATTAATAGCTGAATTTTATGATTTAATCTTATTACGATATCTATTATTTATCTTTGCATTTAAATTCCATCTGCTGCTTATGCGCATTTAATTTAAATGTATTTTGTTTAATATAAACAGTTTTTTCATTTATTTAAAATCTTGTTTATGATTTAATGTATATATTATTATATATATACATATGTTTGCCAATCTGGCTTACCATCAGTAATTTAAAAAGTTTACATGCACTTTGATTATAGCTGCAATGGCGCTTTATCTGAGTTGTATCATTTCAATTGTTAATCATACCTTGATTTTGCTGTTTGTGGATCTATGCATTTAATGGCTCTTTTATGTGGAACTGTTTTATTTAAGTTCAAATTGGGATATTCCTTTAGTAGTTTGTATGTTTTTCAATAAGTTTTGACTTTTATTATTAAAATTAAAAGTGTTTAAGCATAATTTTCTAAAGTTACATGTGGATGAATTTTGATATCATGAGCATTTATTATTCACTTTGTCCATTATAGTTTTTCTATCGTCAACTTATTCAATTTTAGTCCTATGAATTTGATTGTGGGGTTTATAATCATAATGCTTCGGGTTGAACTATACTTTGGATTGGAACTTTTTGTAAATATTGTGTATATTTAATTATGTAATTATCCCAGATTAAATGAATGGTTAATTTTTATTAATGTATGCTTATTATAATCTAGAAAGGTTAATATTCAATTTGTGATTTTCAATATGTTGGTGGATATGTATAGGTTGATGACCATGATTAAAGATTAATATTCCAGACACTTTAATTTTCTATTTTATTATATAACTATTTATTATAAAAAAAAAAAAAAAAAAAAAAAAAAAAAAATATATATATATATATATATATATATATATATTTCTCAATTTTAATTTTAAATTTAAATTTTCAATTTTGATATCTCGTTACTTATTCAAGAAATTTTTTTTTTTTTTATTTATTGATATTCTAAATGATATTTATAATGTATTCTTGCAAATTAAAATTTTTATTTATTGATATTCTAAATGATAGTTTTAATGTATACTTGCAAATTACAATTGATTTTCTTATTATCTATAAAACCACTCCTTTATTATGAATGTTCTCAGTAAATTAGTAGTGCCTGGCAAGAAATGCTTTGGTCATCCTCAGTATTGTGCCCGGTACAGGAATATTGATAGGGATATTCCTGAATCGATATCAAGCTACCTATACTCTCCTCCTTCCAATCTTAAATTCAGAAAGTGTGATTCTTCTCGTTGCAAAACTTGCCCTAATGCTTTACAGTCCCAAATTTATAATGATTTAAAATTGGTTCCTTTCTGTCAGGTTTATAATGTAATATACAAATTAAGCTGTGGTATGTGTAAAATGCAGTATGTAGGTGAAACTTCCACCCCTTTACATCTGAGAATTAATCAACATCGCTCAGACTCCAAAAAGTTATCATCACCTGTCCTTAACAATAAATCAACTATTGAGCTAAGACATTTTAATTTACATAATTTCTGCTCATGTACTATTGAAATTCTTCGGATTCAAAAAAATAAAAGTGAGCGCCTTTTCTATGAATCTCACTACATGAAATACTTTAATACAATTTATCCATATGGTCTGAATCATGAATATCTTAATAGGGTTGTTAAGGTTTATACTAACATTAATCCCCTTCATGATTACTCCCCTGTATACTCTGTTCTTAATCATAGTGTCAACCAGAAAACTTCTCGTTCAAAAAGAGGTAAACAATCAAATAAATCTGCTAATGGTTTAATATCAAAAAATCTCATTATTAAGAATATTCTAGCCTTACAGTCAAATTATCTTAACCATTATGATTGGATTTATATTAGAAAGTTTATATTTGCTATCAAAAAAAAGTATTTGTCCATTTACTTAAGTGTATTTAAAAACCTATCCTATAATCAACATTTTTCTGATATTTTCTATGATTTAATATTATACAGAATAAAACTCTTCAATTTAAATATCTCTAAAAAACCTCACAAAATCCAATCTAATTCACAGCTTATTCTAAATTATTCTAATCAAATATTTAATAGCATTAATATATCATCCATTCTTAATGATAAAACATGCATGTTTCCAATTAAAGACATTCATATTTCTCGTACCTTTAAATATCCTATTACGCTTGGTCGTCTGCTTTTTAACTATAATTCAGTCTCTAAGTCTAATTTATCTTCTCATGTGACTTGTAGTTGTGCTCATCCCTCTTATGTAAAATATGTTGACAGAGATCATGCACATATTATCACTGGTGATCTTAATATTATTAATGACTCTAATTTAAAGAAATTTATGGAATATGGTACTAAATATCGACTCCCTTCAAAAACTAATATTTCACAGATTATACAACAGTTTTCATATGATATTGATTTGTTTATTTATAAACTCTCCATCTCTTATAATAAACCTATTGAATATTTCAATCAATGGAAATTTTTAGTGATTTCAAAACTTAAAGATGAATTAATTCAACAAAAATCAAATCTCACACATTACAATAAATCAAATCTCTTTAAATCTATCAAAGAATTGCAACAAAACTTTGTTATTACTTATGTAGATAAATCTCCTAATAATTATGCTATAATATGTAAACATTATTATCTTTCTTTACTCAGTTCATCTATATCTAATAGTACTAACTTTCATCTTACAAATCATGATCTTAAAATCAATAACCGCAAAATTCACTGCTTTTATAAATTGCTAAAGCTACCATATAATAATTTTAAATATCCTTATATTGTACTTATCCCTAAATTTCACAAAAATCCTATTAAATTTAGAACTGTCACTGTAGGGTGTAATACTTACAACAATAACGCTAACAAAATTCTCCTTGATATTCTCAAACAAATCTATGACTTAATCAGTAGATCAAAAAACTTCTTTTGCCGTAAAAATAGTTATCAACTTAAAGCCAATGTCTTATCTATGAATAATGTGACTGATATCATGACTTATGATTTTGCTGACCTGTTTAATAATATTAATTTAACGGATCTTCATCATATCATCTTTAACCTTTTTGAAAAATTTAAAAGTCAAATCTCTTTACCAAAATGCTTTTCGGCAGCATCATTTAAGACACTTTTAAATTTTATTATTCATAACAATTACATTCTACACTGTAATAAGATCTATATTCAAAAGGTCGGTATTCCACAAGGAGGATGCAGCTCGAGTATGTTAGCTGACTTATACCTTTACCATTATGAACAGGGATTATGTATTAAAAATGTCTATTTTTACCGATACATTGATGACATTATAATTTTTTATGTCAATAATTTTTCCCCTAATTTATTTAAATTTGAATATCCTTCTCACCTTACCTTAACTCATAATCTTCTCAACAATAACTGTATAAATTTCTTGGATTTAAAAATCAAACTTGATGGTAGTCAAATTTATACTGATCTGTATGACAAAAGACAAGATTTCAGTTTCAAAGTAAATTTATTTACTCACTTTACTTCTTGTCTTCATATCTCTGTTTACAGAAATATCCTACTCAATCACCTCTTTCGTATACATAATCTTTGTTCTGTTAGGTTTAAAAACAAAAATATCTCTCACATAATTAATGTTGCTACAAAAATGGGTTATCCTAAAAAATTTATTTATTAACTTGTTTATCATAAAGGGTCTTTGTCTAACACAAAAAAAAAAAAAAAAAAAAACTACTAAGGTTTAATTAAAAAAAAAAAAAAAAAAAAAAAAAAACTGGTGGATGGGTGGGCAGATGTTTGATTAAGGAGGTAGGGTGGTGTTGTTTGGCTGGTTGGTTGGGTGGGTTTGTTGCTGAATAAAATTAATTAAAAAAAAAAAAGTGTGGGGGGGATTACTCATAGTTACATGCTTATATTTCTGGTTGATACTATGTATTTTGAAATCTTTTATCCTTAAATTTAATTTTGTACATCTGGCTACTTGAGGCTTCCATTGTTAAGTTTGAACAATCAATCTATATGCATAACAAAAATAAGATCTTATATTATTTGGAAAAAAAAAAAAATCTTTTAAATTATAATTTTAATTATTAATGACTGCCCTATAATGCTTATCCTTATATGTGTACTCTTTGGCATTATTGCTTGTAATTGTGTCTGATTAAAACTTAACATTTAATACTATGATTTCAAGATTATTTAGTTTTGGGTTAATCACAAAAGTTCAATTTTTCTAATTACTTAAATGGCGCTAAAAATTATCTTAATCTTGCAGTCAATACTTCTAATTACCTTAATCTTTCAGTCACTACATCTTAATTTCCCTTATTGCATTGGATTCTTCTCCTGAAATAATTTTACTGACTTAATGTTATTATAGCTCACCGATAGATGGCGCTTGCACTCTGTCTTATGATTTTATTCTTCTGTCTTTAACTTTAATGATATATTATTAATGAATATGGTACGATTTAATTCAACTCTACTAGTTTTAAAATTAATTAGATATAAAATCTATTTTAACATTATCATTTAATTTTAACTCTGTGTAATTTATCTTTAATGAAAATGCTCTGAAGTTTCTTCGATTAATCGATATCTGTCGATATTTTATTTTACTTCAATTTAAGTTTTGGCATCATCCTTTTCTCCTGTTAGAGTTAATTGTTATACATGTGGTTGCTTTGCTTCATTCATGTGTTCACTTTGGTTTCCATTAAGATTAAATTTAATCTTTTTTTAATCTTTGTTTTAATTTAATATTTCAATTATTTCTAATTCTTTTTTGTTTTGCTGCATCGATTGGGGTGTGAAACGATATTAATTGCTATGATTAGCAATATCGTTGTACGAAATCGTTGCGGCTCTTTAAGCTTTATGAAGCATGCACCCCTTGATAAGTATGTTTCTACGTTTAAGCATTTACATCCAAATATTTCTGTGATTTATTATTTATTAATCGTTTTCACTCTCATAAGCTTAATGGTCATTTTTATTATCATTCTGGTAGGCGTAAGTATTTTAAGTTACTATCCTAACTCATTGGTTCTTAATCTACATTGCAACTTTTTGTGTAATTCTTTCCTCTGTGTTAAATTCCGTTCTATATTTTAGTGTGCTGTTATTGTCTTAGTTCTATTAATAGCTGAATTTTATGATTTAATCTTATTACGATATCTATTATTTATCTTTGCATTTAAATTCCATCTGCTGCTTATGCGCATTTAATTTAAATGTATTTTGTTTAATATAAACAGTTTTTTCATTTATTTAAAATCTTGTTTATGATTTAATGTATATATTATTATATATATACATATGTTTGCCAATCTGGCTTACCATCAGTAATTTAAAAAGTTTACATGCACTTTGATTATAGCTGCAATGGCGCTTTATCTGAGTTGTATCATTTCAATTGTTAATCATACCTTGATTTTGCTGTTTGTGGATCTATGCATTTAATGGCTCTTTTATGTGGAACTGTTTTATTTAAGTTCAAATTGGGATATTCCTTTAGTAGTTTGTATGTTTTTCAATAAGTTTTGACTTTTATTATTAAAATTAAAAGTGTTTAAGCATAATTTTCTAAAGTTACATGTGGATGAATTTTGATATCATGAGCATTTATTATTCACTTTGTCCATTATAGTTTTTCTATCGTCAACTTATTCAATTTTAGTCCTATGAATTTGATTGTGGGGTTTATAATCATAATGCTTCGGGTTGAATTATAATTTGGATTGGAACTTTTTGTAAATATTGTGTATATTTAATTATGTAATTATCCCAGATTAAATGAATGGTTAATTTTTATTAATGTATGCTTATTATAATCTAGAAAGGTTAATATTCAATTTGTGATTTTCAATATGTTGGTGGATATGTATAGGTTGATGACCATGATTAAAGATTAATATTCCAGACACTTTAATTTTCTATTTTATTATATAACTATTTATTATAAAAAAAAAAAAAAAAAAATATATATATATATATATATATATATATATATATATATATATATATATATATATATATATATTTATCAATTTTAATTTTAAATTTAAATTTTCAATTTTGATATCTCGTTACTTATTCAAGAAATTTTTTTTTTTTTTATTTATTGATATTCTAAATGATATTTATAATGTATTCTTGCAAATTAAAATTTTTATTTATTGATATTCTAAATGATAGTTTTAATGTATACTTGCAAATTACAATTGATTTTCTTATTATCTATAAAACCACTCCTTTATTATGAATGTTCTCAGTAAATTAGTAGTGCCTGGCAAGAAATGCTTTGGTCATCCTCAGTATTGTGCCCGGTACAGGAATATTGATAGGGATATTCCTGGATCGATATCAAGCTACCTATACTCTCCTCCTTCCAATCTTAAATTCAGAAAGTGTGATTCTTCTCGTTGCAAAACTTGCCCTAATGCTTTACAGTCCCAAATTTATAATGATTTAAAATTGGTTCCTTTCTGTCAGGTTTATAATGTAATATACAAATTAAGCTGTGGTATGTGTAAAATGCAGTATGTAGGTGAAACTTCCACCCCTTTACATCTGAGAATTAATCAACATCGCTCAGACTCCAAAAAGTTATCATCACCTGTCCTTAACAATAAATCAACTATTGAGCTAAGACATTTTAATTTACATAATTTCTGCTCATGTACTATTGAAATTCTTCGGATTCAAAAAAATAAAAGTGAGCGCCTTTTCTATGAATCTCACTACATGAAATACTTTAATACAATTTATCCATATGGTCTGAATCATGAATATTTCAATAGGGTTGTTAAGGTTTATACTAACATTAATCCC
The DNA here is from genome assembly GCA_963930645.1 of Salticus scenicus. Classification (NCBI taxonomy): domain Eukaryota; kingdom Metazoa; phylum Arthropoda; class Arachnida; order Araneae; family Salticidae; genus Salticus; species Salticus scenicus. Next base: position 323,935,222 of record OZ005653.1, on the reverse strand, counting down.
CTTCATGATTACTCCCCTGTATACTCTGTTCTTAATCATAGTGTCAACCAGAAAACTTCTCGTTCAAAAAGAGGTAAACAATCAAATAAATCTGCTAGAGGTTTAATATCAAAAAATCTCATTATTAAGAATATTCTAGCCTTACAGTCAAATTATCTTAACCATTATGATTGGATTTATATTAGAAAGTTTATATTTGCTATCAAAAAAAAGTATTTGTCCATTTACTTAAGTGTATTTAAAAACCTATCCTATAATCAACATTTTTCTGATATTTTCTATGATTTAATATTATACAGAATAAAACTCTTCAATTTAAATATCTCTAAAAAACCTCACAAAATCCAATCTAATTCACAGCTTATTCTAAATTATTCTAATCAAATATTTAATAGCATTAATATATCATCCATTCTTAATGATAAAACATGCATGTTTCCAATTAAAGACATTCATATTTCTCGTACCTTTAAATATCCTATTACGCTTGGTCGTCTGCTTTTTAACTATAATTCAGTCTCTAAGTCTAATTTATCTTCTCATGTGACTTGTAGTTGTGCTCATCCCTCTTATGTAAAATATGTTGACAGAGATCATGCACATATTATCACTGGTGATCTTAATATTATTAATGACTCTAATTTAAAGAAATTTATGGAATATGGTACTAAATATCGACTCCCTTCAAAAACTAATATTTCACAGATTATACAACAGTTTTCATATGATATTGATTTGTTTATTTATAAACTCTCCATCTCTTATAATAAACCTATTGAATATTTCAATCAATGGAAATTTTTAGTGATTTCAAAACTTAAAGATGAATTAATTCAACAAAAATCAAATCTCATACATTACAATAAATCAAATCTCTTTAAATCTATCAAAGAATTGCAACAAAACTTTATTATTACTTATGTAGATAAATCTCCTAATAATTATGCTATAATATGTAAACATTATTATCTTTCTTTACTCAGTTCATCTATATCTAATAGTACTAACTTTCATCTTACAAATCATGATCTTAAAATCAATAACCGCAAAATTCACTGCTTTTATAAATTGCTAAAGCTACCATATAATAATTTTAAATCCTTATATTGTACTTATCCCTAAATTTCACAAAAATCCTATTAAATTTAGAACTGTCACTGTAGGGTGTAATACTTACAACAATAACGCTAACAAAATTCTCCTTGATATTCTCAAACAAATCTATGACTTAATCAGTAGATCAAAAAACTTCTTTTGCCTTAAAAATAGTTATCAACTTAAAGCCAATGTCTTATCTATGAATAATGTGACTGATATCATGACTTATGATTTTGCTGACCTGTTTAATAATATTAATTTAACGGATCTTCATCATATCATCTTTAACCTTTTTGAAAAATTTAAAAGTCAAATCTCTTTACCAAAATGCTTTTCGGCAGCATCATTTAAGACACTTTTAAATTTTATTATTCATAACAATTACATTCTACACTGTAATAAGATCTATATTCAAAAGGTCGGTATTCCACAAGGAGGATGCAGCTCGAGTATGTTAGCTGACTTATACCTTTACCATTATGAACAGGGATTATGTATTAAAAATGTCTATTTTTACCGATACATTGATGACATTATAATTTTTTATGTCAATAATTTTTCCCCTAATTTATTTAAATTTGAATATCCTTCTCACCTTACCTTAACTCATAATCTTCTCAACAATAACTGTATAAATTTCTTGGATTTAAAAATCAAACTTGATGGTAGTCAAATTTATACTGATCTGTATGACAAAAGACAAGATTTCAGTTTCAAAGTAAATTTATTTACTCACTTTACTTCTTGTCTTCATATCTCTGTTTACAGAAATATCCTACTCAATCACCTCTTTCGTATACATAATCTTTGTTCTGTTAGGTTTAAAAACAAAAATATCTCTCACATAATTAATGTTGCTACAAAAATGGGTTATCCTAAAAAATTTATTTATTCACTTGTTTATCATAAAGGGTCTTTGTCTAACACAAAAAAAAAAAAAAAAAAAAACTACTAAGGTTTAATTAAAAAAAAAAAAAAAAAAAAAAAAAAAAACTGGTGGATGGGTGGGCAGATGTTTGATTAAGGAGGTAGGGTGGTGTTGTTTGGCTGGTTGGTTGGGTGGGTTTGTTGCTGAATAAAATTAATTAAAAAAAAAAAAAAGTGTGGGGGGGATTACTCATAGTTACATGCTTATATTTCTGGTTGATACTATGTATTTTGAAATCTTTTATCCTTAAATTTAATTTTGTACATCTGGCTACTTGAGGCTTCCATTGTTAAGTTTGAACAATCAATCTATATGCATAACAAAAATAAGATCTTATATTATTTGGAAAAAAAAAAAATCTTTTAAATTATAATTTTAATTATTAATGACTGCCCTATAATGCTTATCCTTATATGTGTACTCTTTGGCATTATTGCTTGTAATTGTGTCTGATTAAAACTTAACATTTAATACTATGATTTCAAGATTATTTAGTTTTGGGTTAATCACAAAAGTTCAATTCTTCTAATTACTTAAATGGCGCTAAAAATTATCTTAATCTTGCAGTCAATACTTCTAATTACCTTAATCTTTCAGTCACTACATCTTAATTTCCCTTATTGCATTGGATTCTTCTCCTGAAATAATTTTACTGACTTAATGTTATTATAGCTCACCGATAGATGGCGCTTGCACTCTGTCTTATGATTTTATTCTTCTGTCTTTAACTTTAATGATATATTATTAATGAATATGGTACGATTTAATTCAACTCTACTAGTTTTAAAATTAATTAGATATAAAATCTATTTTAACATTATCATTTAATTTTAACTCTGTGTAATTTATCTTTAATGAAAATGCTCTGAAGTTTCTTCGATTAATCGATATCTGTCGAGATTTTATTTTACTTCAATTTAAGTTTTGGCATCATCCTTTTCTCCTGTTAGAGTTAATTGTTATACATGTGGTTGCTTTGCTTCATTCATGTGTTCACTTTGGTTTCCATTAAGATTAAATTTAATCTTTTTTTAATCTTTGTTTTAATTTAATATTTCAATTATTTCTAATTCTTTTTTGTTTTGCTGCATCGATTGGGGTGTGAAACGATATTAATTGCTATGATTAGCAATATCGTTGTACGAAATCGTTGCGGCTCTTTAAGCTTTATGAAGCATGCACCCCTTGATAAGTATGATTCTACGTTTAAGCATTTACATCCAAATATTTCTGTGATTTATTATTTATTAATCGTTTTCACTCTCATAAGCTTAATGGTCATTTTTATTATCATTCTGGTAGGCGTAAGTATTTTAAGTTACTATCCTAACTCATTGGTTCTTAATCTACATTGCAACTTTTTGTGTAATTCTTTCCTCTGTGTTAAATTCCGTTCTATATTTTAGTGTGCTGTTATTGTCTTAGTTCTATTAATAGCTGAATTTTATGATTTAATCTTATTACGATATCTATTATTTATCTTTGCATTTAAATTCCATCTGCTGCTTATGCGCATTTAATTTAAATGTATTTTGTTTAATATAAACAGTTTTTTCATTTATTTAAAATCTTGTTTATGATTTAATGTATATATTATTATATATATACATATGTTTGCCAATCTGGCTTACCATCAGTAATTTAAAAAGTTTACATGCACTTTGATTATAGCTGCAATGGCGCTTTATCTGAGTTGTATCATTTCAATTGTTAATCATACCTTGATTTTGCTGTTTGTGGATCTATGCATTTAATGGCTCTTTTATGTGGAACTGTTTTATTTAAGTTCAAATTGGGATATTCCTTTAGTAGTTTGTATGTTTTTCAATAAGTTTTGACTTTTATTATTAAAATTAAAAGTGTTTAAGCATAATTTTCTAAAGTTACATGTGGATGAATTTTGATATCATGAGCATTTATTATTCACTTTGTCCATTATAGTTTTTCTATCGTCAACTTATTCAATTTTAGTCCTATGAATTTGATTGTGGGGTTTATAATCATAATGCTTCGGGTTGAATTATACTTTGGATTGGAACTTTTTGTAAATATTGTGTATATTTAATTATGTAATTATCCCAGATTAAATGAATGGTTAATTTTTATTAATGTATGCTTATTATAATCTAGAAAGGTTAATATTCAATTTGTGATTTTCAATATGTTGGTGGATATGTATAGGTTGATGACCATGATTAAAGATTAATATTCCAGACACTTTAATTTTCTATTTTATTATATAACTATTTATTATAAAAAAAAAAAAAAAAAAAAAAAAAAAAAAAATATATATATATATATATATATATATTTATCAATTTTAATTTTAAATTTAAATTTTCAATTTTGATATCTCGTTACTTATTCAAGAAAATTTTTTTTTTTTTTTATTTATTGATATTCTAAATGATATTTATAATGTATTCTTGCAAATTAAAATTTTTATTTATTGATATTCTAAATGATAGTTTTAATGTATACTTGCAAATTACAATTGATTTTCTTATTATCTGTAAAACCACTCCTTTATTATGAATGTTCTCAGTAAATTAGTAGTGCCTGGCAAGAAATGCTTTGGTCATCCTCAGTATTGTGCCCGGTACAGGAATATTGATAGGGATATTCCTGGATCGATATCAAGCTACCTATACTCTCCTCCTTCCAATCTTAAATTCAGAAAGTGTGATTCTTCTCGTTGCAAAACTTGCCCTAATGCTTTACAGTCCCAAATTTATAATGATTTAAAATTGGTTCCTTTCTGTCAGGTTTATAATGTAATATACAAATTAAGCTGTGGTATGTGTAAAATGCAGTATGTAGGTGAAACTTCCACCCCTTTACATCTGAGAATTAATCAACATCGCTCAGACTCCAAAAAGTTATCATCACCTGTCCTTAACAATAAATCAACTATTGAGCTAAGACATTTTAATTTACATAATTTCTGCTCATGTACTATTGAAATTCTTCGGATTCAAAAAAATAAAAGTGAGCGCCTTTTCTATGAATCTCACTACATGAAATACTTTAATACAATTTATCCATATGGTCTGAATCATGAATATTTCAATAGGGTTGTTAAGGTTTATACTAACATTAATCCCCTTCATGATTACTCCCCTGTATACTCTGTTCTTAATCATAGTGTCAACCAGAAAACTTCTCGTTCAAAAAGAGGTAAACAATCAAATAAATCTGCTAATGGTTTAATATCAAAAAATCTCATTATTAAGAATATTCTAGCCTTACAGTCAAATTATCTTAACCATTATGATTGGATTTATATTAGAAAGTTTATATTTGCTATCAAAAAAAAGTATTTGTCCATTTACTTAAGTGTATTTAAAAACCTATCCTATAATCAACATTTTTCTGATATTTTCTATGATTTAATATTATACAGAATAAAACTCTTCAATTTAAATATCTCTAAAAAACCTCACAAAATCCAATCTAATTCACAGCTTATTCTAAATTATTCTAATCAAATATTTAATAGCATTAATATATCATCCATTCTTAATGATAAAACATGCATGTTTCCAATTAAAGACATTCATATTTCTCGTACCTTTAAATATCCTATTACGCTTGGTCGTCTGCTTTTTAACTATAATTCAGTCTCTAAGTCTAATTTATCTTCTCATGTGACTTGTAGTTGTGCTCATCCCTCTTATGTAAAATATGTTGACAGAGATCATGCACATATTATCACTGGTGATCTTAATATTATTAATGACTCTAATTTAAAGAAATTTATGGAATATGGTACTAAATATCGACTCCCTTCAAAAACTAATATTTCACAGATTATACAACAGTTTTCATATGATATTGATTTGTTTATTTATAAACTCTCCATCTCTTATAATAAACCTATTGAATATTTCAATCAATGGAAATTTTTAGTGATTTCAAAACTTAAAGATGAATTAATTCAACAAAAATCAAATCTCACACATTACAATAAATCAAATCTCTTTAAATCTATCAAAGAATTGCAACAAAACTTTGTTATTACTTATGTAGATAAATCTCCTAATAATTATGCTATAATATGTAAACATTATTATCTTTCTTTACTCAGTTCATCTATATCTAATAGTACTAACTTTCATCTTACAAATCATGATCTTAAAATCAATAACCGCAAAATTCACTGCTTTTATAAATTGCTAAAGCTACCATATAATAATTTTAAATCCTTATATTGTACTTGTCCCTAAATTTCACAAAAATCCTATTAAATTTAGAACTGTCACTGTAGGGTGTAATACTTACAACAATAACGCTAACAAAATTCTCCTTGATATTCTCAAACAAATCTATGACTTAATCAGTAGATCAAAAAACTTCTTTTGCCTTAAAAATAGTTATCAACTTAAAGCCAATGTCTTATCTATGAATAATGTGACTGATATCATGACTTATGATTTTGCTGACCTGTTTAATAATATTAATTTAACGGATCTTCATCATATCATCTTTAACCTTTTTGAAAAATTTAAAAGTCAAATCTCTTTACCAAAATGCTTTTCGGCAGCATCATTTAAGACACTTTTAAATTTTATTATTCATAACAATTACATTCTACACTGTAATAAGATCTATATTCAAAAGGTCGGTATTCCACAAGGAGGATGCAGCTCGAGTATGTTAGCTGACTTATACCTTTACCATTATGAACAGGGATTATGTATTAAAAATGTCTATTTTTACCGATACATTGATGACATTATAATTTTTTATGTCAATAATTTTTCCCCTAATTTATTTAAATTTGAATATCCTTCTCACCTTACCTTAACTCATAATCTTCTCAACAATAACTGTATAAATTTCTTGGATTTAAAAATCAAACTTGATGGTAGTCAAATTTATACTGATCTGTATGACAAAAGACAAGATTTCAGTTTCAAAGTAAATTTATTTACTCACTTTACTTCTTGTCTTCATATCTCTGTTTACAGAAATATCCTACTCAATCACCTCTTTCGTATACATAATCTTTGTTCTGTTAGGTTTAAAAACAAAAATATCTCTCACATAATTAATGTTGCTACAAAAATGGGTTATCCTAAAAAATTTATTTATTCACTTGTTTATCATAAAGGGTCTTTGTCTAACACAAAAAAAAAAAAAAAAAAAAACTACTAAGGTTTAATTAAAAAAAAAAAAAAAAAAAAAAAAAAAAAAAACTGGTGGATGGGTGGGCAGATGTTTGATTAAGGAGGTAGGGTGGTGTTGTTTGGCTGGTTGGTTGGGTGGGTTTGTTGCTGAATAAAATTAATTAAAAAAAAAAAAGTGTGGGGGGGATTACTCATAGTTACATGCTTATATTTCTGGTTGATACTATGTATTTTGAAATCTTTTATCCTTAAATTTAATTTTGTACATCTGGCTACTTGAGGCTTCCATTGTTAAGTTTGAACAATCAATCTATATGCATAACAAAAATAAGATCTTATATTATTTGGAAAAAAAAAAAATCTTTTAAATTATAATTTTAATTATTAATGACTGCCCTATAATGCTTATCCTTATATGTGTACTCTTTGGCATTATTGCTTGTAATTGTGTCTGATTAAAACTTAACATTTAATACTATGATTTCAAGATTATTTAGTTTTGGGTTAATCACAAAAGTTCAATTCTTCTAATTACTTAAATGGCGCTAAAAATTATCTTAATCTTGCAGTCAATACTTCTAATTACCTTAATCTTTCAGTCACTACATCTTAATTTCCCTTATTGCATTGGATTCTTCTCCTGAAATAATTTTACTGACTTAATGTTATTATAGCTCACCGATAGATGGCGCTTGCACTCTGTCTTATGATTTTATTATTCTGTCTTTAACTTTAATGATATATTATTAATGAATATGGTACGATTTAATTCAACTCTACTAGTTTTAAAATTAATTAGATATAAAATCTATTTTAACATTATCATTTAATTTTAACTCTGTGTAATTTATCTTTAATGAAAATGCTCTGAAGTTTCTTCGATTAATCGATATCTGTCGAGATTTTATTTTACTTCAATTTAAGTTTTGGCATCATCCTTTTCTCCTGTTAGAGTTAATTGTTATACATGTGGTTGCTTTGCTTCATTCATGTGTTCACTTTGGTTTCCATTAAGATTAAATTTAATCTTTTTTTAATCTTTGTTTTAATTTAATATTTCAATTATTTCTAATTCTTTTTTGTTTTGCTGCATCGATTGGGGTGTGAAACGATATTAATTGCTATGATTAGCAATATCGTTGTACGAAATCGTTGCGGCTCTTTAAGCTTTATGAAGCATGCACCCCTTGATAAGTATGTTTCTACGTTTAAGCATTTACATCCAAATATTTCTGTGATTTATTATTTATTAATCGTTTTCACTCTCATAAGCTTAATGGTCATTTTTATTATCATTCTGGTAGGCGTAAGTATTTTAAGTTACTATCCTAACTCATTGGTTCTTAATCTACATTGCAACTTTTTGTGTAATTCTTTCCTCTGTGTTAAATTCCGTTCTATATTTTAGTGTGCTGTTATTGTCTTAGTTCTATTAATAGCTGAATTTTATGATTTAATCTTATTACGATATCTATTATTTATCTCTGCATTTAAATTCCATCTGCTGCTTATGCGCATTTAATTTAAATGTATTTTGTTTAATATAAACAGTTTTTTCATTTATTTAAAATCTTGTTTATGATTTAATGTATATATTATTATATATATACATATGTTTGCCAATCTGGCTTACCATCAGTAATTTAAAAAGTTTACATGCACTTTGATTATAGCTGCAATGGCGCTTTATCTGAGTTGTATCATTTCAATTGTTAATCATACCTTGATTTTGCTGTTTGTGGATCTATGCATTTAATGGCTCTTTTATGTGGAACTGTTTTATTTAAGTTCAAATTGGGATATTCCTTTAGTAGTTTGTATGTTTTTCAATAAGTTTTGACTTTTATTATTAAAATTAAAAGTGTTTAAGCATAATTTTCTAAAGTTACATGTGGATGAATTTTGATATCATGAGCATTTATTATTCACTTTGTCCATTATAGTTTTTCTATCGTCAACTTATTCAATTTTAGTCCTATGAATTTGATTGTGGGGTTTATAATCATAATGCTTCGGGTTGAATTATACTTTGGATTGGAACTTTTTGTAAATATTGTGTATATTTAATTATGTAATTATCCCAGATTAAATGAATGGTTAATTTTTATTAATGTATGCTTATTATAATCTAGAAAGGTTAATATTCAATTTGTGATTTTCAATATGTTGGTGGATATGTATAGGTTGATGACCATGATTAAAGATTAATATTCCAGACACTTTAATTTTCTATTTTATTATATAACTATTTATTATAAAAAAAAAAAAAAAAAAAAAAAAAAATATATATATATATATATATATATATATATATATATTTCTCAATTTTAATTTTAAATTTAAATTTTCAATTTTGATATCTCGTTACTTATTCAAGAAATTTTTTTTTTTTTTATTTATTGATATTCTAAATGATATTTATAATGTATTCTTGCAAATTAAAATTTTTATTTATTGATATTCTAAATGATAGTTTTAATGTATACTTGCAAATTACAATTGATTTTCTTATTATCTATAAAACCACTCCTTTATTATGAATGTTCTCAGTAAATTAGTAGTGCCTGGCAAGAAATGCTTTGGTCATCCTCAGTATTGTGCCCGGTACAGGAATATTGATAGGGATATTCCTGGATCGATATCAAGCTACCTATACTCTCCTCCTTCCAATCTTAAATTCAGAAAGTGTGATTCTTCTCGTTGCAAAACTTGCCCTAATGCTTTACAGTCCCAAATTTATAATGATTTAAAATTGGTTCCTTTCTGTCAGGTTTATAATGTAATATACAAATTAAGCTGTGGTATGTGTAAAATGCAGTATGTAGGTGAAACTTCCACCCCTTTACATCTGAGAATTAATCAACATCGCTCAGACTCCAAAAAGTTATCATCACCTGTCCTTAACAATAAATCAACTATTGAGCTAAGACATTTTAATTTACATAATTTCTGCTCATGTACTATTGAAATTCTTCGGATTCAAAAAAATAAAAGTGAGCGCCTTTTCTATGAATCTCACTACATGAAATACTTTAATACAATTTATCCATATGGTCTGAATCATGAATATCTCAATAGGGTTGTTAAGGTTTATACTAACATTAATCCCCTTCATGATTACTCCCCTGTATACTCTGTTCTTAATCATAGTGTCAACCAGAAAACTTCTCGTTCAAAAAGAGGTAAACAATCAAATAAATCTGCTAATGGTTTAACATCAAAAAATCTCATTATTAAGAATATTGTAGCCTTACAGTCAAATTATCTTAACCATTATGATTGGATTTATATTAGAAAGTTTATATTTGCTATCAAAAAAAAGTATTTGTCCATTTACTTAAGTGTATTTAAAAACCTATCCTATAATCAACATTTTTCTGATATTTTCTATGATTTAATATTATACAGAATAAAACTCTTCAATTTAAATATCTCTAAAAAACCTCACAAAATCCAATCTAATTCACAGCTTATTCTAAATTATTCTAATCAAATATTTAATAGCATTAATATATCATCCATTCTTAATGATAAAACATGCATGTTTCCAATTAAAGACATTCATATTTCTCGTACCTTTAAATATCCTATTACGCTTGGTCGTCTGCTTTTTAACTATAATTCAGTCTCTAAGTCTAATTTATCTTCTCATGTGACTTGTAGTTGTGCTCATCCCTCTTATGTAAAATATGTTGACAGAGATCATGCACATATTATCACTGGTGATCTTAATATTATTAATGACTCTAATTTAAAGAAATTTATGGAATATGGTACTAAATATCGACTCCCTTCAAAAACTAATATTTCACAGATTATACAACAGTTTTCATATGATATTGATTTGTTTATTTATAAACTCTCCATCTCTTATAATAAACCTATTGAATATTTCAATCAATGGAAATTTTTAGTGATTTCAAAACTTAAAGATGAATTAATTCAACAAAAATCAAATCTCACACATTACAATAAATCAAATCTCTTTAAATCTATCAAAGAATTGCAACAAAACTTTGTTATTACTTATGTAGATAAATCTCCTAATAATTATGCTATAATATGTAAACATTATTATCTTTCTTTACTCAGTTCATCTATATCTAATAGTACTAACTTTCATCTTACAAATCATGATCTTAAAATCAATAACCGCAAAATTCACTGCTTTTATAAATTGCTAAAGCTACCATATAATAATTTTAAATCCTTATATTGTACTTATCCCTAAATTTCACAAAAATCCTATTAAATTTAGAACTGTCACTGTAGGGTGTAATACTTACAACAATAACGCTAACAAAATTCTCCTTGATATTCTCAAACAAATCTATGACTTAATCAGTAGATCAAAAAACTTCTTTTGCCTTAAAAATAGTTATCAACTTAAAGCCAATGTCTTATCTATGAATAATGTGACTGATATCATGACTTATGATTTTGCTGACCTGTTTAATAATATTAATTTAACGGATCTTCATCATATCATCTTTAACCTTTTTGAAAAATTTAAAAGTCAAATCTCTTTACCAAAATGCTTTTCGGCAGCATCATTTAAGACACTTTTAAATTTTATTATTCATAACAATTACATTCTACACTGTAATAAGATCTATATTCAAAAGGTCGGTATTCCACAAGGAGGATGCAGCTCGAGTATGTTAGCTGACTTATACCTTTACCATTATGAACAGGGATTATGTATTAAAAATGTCTATTTTTACCGATACATTGATGACATTATAATTTTTTATGTCAATAATTTTTCCCCTAATTTATTTAAATTTGAATATCCTTCTCACCTTACCTTAACTCATAATCTTCTCAACAATAACTGTATAAATTTCTTGGATTTAAAAATCAAACTTGATGGTAGTTAAATTTATACTGATCTGTATGACAAAAGACAAGATTTCAGTTTCAAAGTAAATTTATTTACTCACTTTACTTCTTGTCTTCATATCTCTGTTTACAGAAATATCCTACTCAATCACCTCTTTCGTATACATAATCTTTGTTCTGTTAGGTTTAAAAACAAAAATATCTCTCACATAATTAATGTTGCTACAAAAATGGGTTATCCTAAAAAATTTATTTATTCACTTGTTTATCATAAAGGGTCTTTGTCTAACACAAAAAAAAAAAAAAAAAAAAAAAAAAAAACTACTAAGGTTTAATTAAAAAAAAAAAAAAAAAAAAAAAAAAAACTGGTGGATGGGTGGGCAGATGTTTGATTAAGGAGGTAGGGTGGTGTTGTTTGGCTGGTTGGTTGGGTGGGTTTGTTGCTGAATAAAATTAATTAAAAAAAAAAAAAGTGTGGGGGGATTACTCATAGTTACATGCTTATATTTCTGGTTGATACTATGTATTTTGAAATCTTTTATCCTTAAATTTAATTTTGTACATCTGGCTACTTGAGGCTTCCATTGTTAAGTTTGAACAATCAATCTATATGCATAACAAAAATAAGATCTTATATTATTTGGAAAAAAAAAAATCTTTTAAATTATAATTTTAATTATTAATGACTGCCCTATAATGCTTATCCTTATATGTGTACTCTTTGGCATTATTGCTTGTAATTGTGTCTGATTAAAACTTAACATTTAATACTATGATTTCAAGATTATTTAGTTTTGGGTTAATCACAAAAGTTCAATTCTTCTAATTACTTAAATGGCGCTAAAAATTATCTTAATCTTGCAGTCAATACTTCTAATTACCTTAATCTTTCAGTCACTACATCTTAATTTCCCTTATTGCATTGGATTCTTCTCCTGAAATAATTTTACTGACTTAATGTTATTATAGCTCACCGATAGATGGCGCTTGCACTCTGTCTTATGATTTTATTCTTCTGTCTTTAACTTTAATGATATATTATTAATGAATATGGTACGATTTAATTCAACTCTACTAGTTTTAAAATTAATTAGATATAAAATCTATTTTAACATTATCATTTAATTTTAACTCTGTGTAATTTATCTTTAATGAAAATGCTCTGAAGTTTCTTCGATTAATCGATATCTGTCGAGATTTTATTTTACTTCAATTTAAGTTTTGGCATCATCCTTTTCTCCTGTTAGAGTTAATTGTTATACATGTGGTTGCTTTGCTTCATTCATGTGTTCACTTTGGTTTCCATTAAGATTAAATTTAATCTTTTTTTAATCTTTGTTTTAATTTAATATTTCAATTATTTCTAATTCTTTTTTGTTTTGCTGCATCGATTGGGGTGTGAAACGATATTAATTGCTATGATTAGCAATATCGTTGTACGAAATCGTTGCGGCTCTTTAAGCTTTATGAAGCATGCACCCCTTGATAAGTATGTTTCTATGTTTAAGCATTTACATCCAAATATTTCTGTGATTTATTATTTATTAATCGTTTTCACTCTCATAAGCTTAATGGTCATTTTTATTATCATTCTGGTAGGCGTAAGTATTTTAAGTTACTATCCTAACTCATTGGTTCTTAATCTACATTGCAACTTTTAGTGTAATTCTTTCCTCTGTGTTAAATTCCGTTCTATATTTTAGTGTGCTGTTATTGTCTTAGTTCTATTAATAGCTGAATTTTATGATTTAATCTTATTACGATATCTATTATTTATCTTTGCATTTAAATTCCATCTGCTGCTTATGCGCATTTAATTTAAATGTATTTTGTTTAATATAAACAGTTTTTTCATTTATTTAAAATCTTGTTTATGATTTAATGTATATATTATTATATATATACATATGTTTGCCAATCTGGCTTACCATCAGTAATTTAAAAAGTTTACATGCACTTTGATTATAGCTGCAATGGCGCTTTATCTGAGTTGTATCATTTCAATTGTTAATCATACCTTGATTTTGCTGTTTGTGGATCTATGCATTTAATGGCTCTTTTATGTGGAACTGTTTTATTTAAGTTCAAATTGGGATATTCCTTTAGTAGTTTGTATGTTTTTCAATAAGTTTTGACTTTTATTATTAAAATTAAAAGTGTTTAAGCATAATTTTCTAAAGTTACATGTGGATGAATTTTGATATCATGAGCATTTATTATTCACTTTGTCCATTATAGTTTTTCTATCGTCAACTTATTCAATTTTAGTCCTATGAATTTGATTGTGGGGTTTATAATCATAATGCTTCGGGTTGAATTATACTTTGGATTGGAACTTTTTGTAAATATTGTGTATATTTAATTATGTAATTATCCCAGATTAAATGAATGGTTAATTTTTATTAATGTATGCTTATTATAATCTAGAAAGGTTAATATTCAATTTGTGATTTTCAATATGTTGGTGGATATGTATAGGTTGATGACCATGATTAAAGATTAATATTCCAGACACTTTAATTTTCTATTTTATTATATAACTATTTATTATAAAAAAAAAAAAAAAAAAAAAAAAAAAAAAAATATATATATATATATATATATATATATATATATATATTTATCAATTTTAATTTTAAATTTAAATTTTCAATTTTGATATCTCGTTACTTATTCAAGAAAATTTTTTTTTTTTTATTTATTGATATTCTAAATGATATTTATAATGTATTCTTGCAAATTAAAATTTTTATTTATTGATATTCTAAATGATAGTTTTAATGTATACTTGCAAATTACAATTGATTTTCTTATTATCTATAAAACCACTCCTTTATTATGAATGTTCTCAGTAAATTAGTAGTGCCTGGCAAGAAATGCTTTGGTCATCCTCAGTATTGTGCCCGGTACAGGAATATTGATAGGGATATTCCTGAATCGATATCAAGCTACCTATACTCTCCTCCTTCCAATCTTAAATTCAGAAAGTGTGATTCTTCTCGTTGCAAAACTTGCCCTAATGCTTTACAGTCCCAAATTTATAATGATTTAAAATTGGTTCCTTTCTGTCAGGTTTATAATGTAATATACAAATTAAGCTGTGGTATGTGTAAAATGCAGTATGTAGGTGAAACTTCCACCCCTTTACATCTGAGAATTAATCAACATCGCTCAGACTCCAAAAAGTTATCATCACCTGTCCTTAACAATAAATCAACTATTGAGCTAAGACATTTTAATTTACATAATTTCTGCTCATGTACTATTGAAATTCTTCGGATTCAAAAAAATAAAAGTGAGCGCCTTTTCTATGAATCTCACTACATGAAATACTTTAATACAATTTATCCATATGGTCTGAATCATGAATATCTTAATAGGGTTGTTAAGGTTTATACTAACATTAATCCCCTTCATGATTACTCCCCTGTATACTCTGTTCTTAATCATAGTGTCAACCAGAAAACTTCTCGTTCAAAAAGAGGTAAACAATCAAATAAATCTGCTAATGGTTTAATATCAAAAAATCTCATTATTAAGAATAATCTAGCCTTACAGTCAAATTATCTTAACCATTATGATTGGATTTATATTAGAAAGTTTATATTTGTTATCAAAAAAAAGTATTTGTCCATTTACTTAAGTGTATTTAAAAACCTATCCTATAATCAACATTTTTCTGATATTTTCTATGATTTAATATTATACAGAATAAAACTCTTCAATTTAAATATCTCTAAAAAACCTCACAAAATCCAATCTAATTCACAGCTTATTCTAAATTATTCTAATCAAATATTTAATAGCATTAATATATCATCCATTCTTAATGATAAAACATGCATGTTTCCAATTAAAGACATTCATATTTCTCGTACCTTTAAATATCCTATTACGCTTGGTCGTCTGCTTTTTAACTATAATTCAGTCTCTAAGTCTAATTTATCTTCTCATGTGACTTGTAGTTGTGCTCATCCCTCTTATGTAAAATATGTTGACAGAGATCATGCACATATTATCACTGGTGATCTTAATATTATTAATGACTCTAATTTAAAGAAATTTATGGAATATGGTACTAAATATCGACTCCCTTCAAAAACTAATATTTCACAGATTATACAACAGTTTTCATATGATATTGATTTGTTTATTTATAAACTCTCCATCTCTTATAATAAACCTATTGAATATTTCAATCAATGGAAATTTTTAGTGATTTCAAAACTTAAAGATGAATTAATTCAACAAAAATCAAATCTCACACATTACAATAAATCAAATCTCTTTAAATCTATCAAAGAATTGCAACAAAACTTTGTTATTACTTATGTAGATAAATCTCCTAATAATTATGCTATAATATGTAAACATTATTATCTTTCTTTACTCAGTTCATCTATATCTAATAGTACTAACTTTCATCTTACAAATCATGATCTTAAAATCAATAACCGCAAAATTCACTGCTTTTATAAATTGCTAAAGCTACCATATAATAATTTTAAATCCTTATATTGTACTTATCCCTAAATTTCACAAAAATCCTATTAAATTTAGAACTGTCACTGTAGGGTGTAATACTTACAACAATAACGCTAACAAAATTCTCCTTGATATTCTCAAACAAATCTATGACTTAATCAGTAGATCAAAAAACTTCTTTTGCCTTAAAAATAGTTATCAACTTAAAGCCAATGTCTTATCTATGAATAATGTGACTGATATCATGACTTATGATTTTGCTGACCTGTTTAATAATATTAATTTAACGGATCTTCATCATATCATCTTTAACCTTTTTGAAAAATTTAAAAGTCAAATCTCTTTACCAAAATGCTTTTCGGCAGCATCATTTAAGACACTTTTAAATTTTATTATTCATAACAATTACATTCTACACTGTAATAAGATCTATATTCAAAAGGTCGGTATTCCACAAGGAGGATGCAGCTCGAGTATGTTAGCTGACTTATACCTTTACCATTATGAACAGGGATTATGTATTAAAAATGTCTATTTTTACCGATACATTGATGACATTATAATTTTTTATGTCAATAATTTTTCCCCTAATTTATTTAAATTTGAATATCCTTCTCACCTTACCTTAACTCATAATCTTCTCAACAATAACTGTATAAATTTCTTGGATTTAAAAATCAAACTTGATGGTAGTTAAATTTATACTGATCTGTATGACAAAAGACAAGATTTCAGTTTCAAAGTAAATTTATTTACTCACTTTACTTCTTGTCTTCATATCTCTGTTTACAGAAATATCCTACTCAATCACCTCTTTCGTATACATAATCTTTGTTCTGTTAGGTTTAAAAACAAAAATATCTCTCACATAATTAATGTTGCTACAAAAATGGGTTATCCTAAAAAATTTATTTATTCACTTGTTTATCATAAAGGGTCTTTGTCTAACACAAAAAAAAAAAAAAAAAACTACTAAGGTTTAATTAAAAAAAAAAAAAAAAAAAAAAAAAAAAAAAAAAACTGGTGGATGGGTGGGCAGATGTTTGATTAAGGAGGTAGGGTGGTGTTGTTTGGCTGGTTGGTTGGGTGGGTTTGTTGCTGAATAAAATTAATTAAAAAAAAAAAAAGTGTGGGGGGGATTACTCATAGTTACATGCTTATATTTCTGGTTGATACTATGTATTTTGAAATCTTTTATCCTTAAATTTAATTTTGTACATCTGGCTACTTGAGGCTTCCATTGTTAAGTTTGAACAATCAATCTATATGCATAACAAAAATAAGATCTTATATTATTTGGAAAAAAAAAAAATCTTTTAAATTATAATTTTAATTATTAATGACTGCCCTATAATGCTTATCCTTATATGTGTACTCTTTGGCATTATTGCTTGTAATTGTGTCTGATTAAAACTTAACATTTAATACTATGATTTCAAGATTATTTAGTTTTGGGTTAATCACAAAAGTTCAATTCTTCTAATTACTTAAATGGCGCTAAAAATTATCTTAATCTTGCAGTCAATACTTCTAATTACCTTAATCTTTCAGTCACTACATCTTAATTTCCCTTATTGCATTGGATTCTTCTCCTGAAATAATTTTACTGACTTAATGTTATTATAGCTCACCGATAGATGGCGCTTGCACTCTGTCTTATGATTTTATTCTTCTGTCTTTAACTTTAATGATATATTATTAATGAATATGGTACGATTTAATTCAACTCTACTAGTTTTAAAATTAATTAGATATAAAATCTATTTTAACATTATCATTTAATTTTAACTCTGTGTAATTTATCTTTAATGAAAATGCTCTGAAGTTTCTTCGATTAATCGATATCTGTCGAGATTTTATTTTACTTCAATTTAAGTTTTGGCATCATCCTTTTCTCCTGTTAGAGTTAATTGTTATACATGTGGTTGCTTTGCTTCATTCATGTGTTCACTTTGGTTTCCATTAAGATTAAATTTAATCTTTTTTTAATCTTTGTTTTAATTTAATATTTCAATTATTTCTAATTCTTTTTTGTTTTGCTGCATCGATTGGGGTGTGAAACGATATTAATTGCTATGATTAGCAATATCGTTGTACGAAATCGTTGCGGCTCTTTAAGCTTTATGAAGCATGCACCCCTTGATAAGTATGTTTCTACGTTTAAGCATTTACATCCAAATATTTCTGTGATTTATTATTTATTAATCGTTTTCACTCTCATAAGCTTAATGGTCATTTTTATTATCATTCTGGTAGGCGTAAGTATTTTAAGTTACTATCCTAACTCATTGGTTCTTAATCTACATTGCAACTTTTTGTGTAATTCTTTCCTCTGTGTTAAATTCCGTTCTATATTTTAGTGTGCTGTTATTGTCTTAGTTCTATTAATAGCTGAATTTTATGATTTAATCTTATTACGATATCTATTATTTATCTTTGCATTTAAATTCCATCTGCTGCTTATGCGCATTTAATTTAAATGTATTTTGTTTAATATAAACAGTTTTTTCATTTATTTAAAATCTTGTTTATGATTTAATGTATATATTATTATATATATACATATGTTTGCCAATCTGGCTTACCATCAGTAATTTAAAAAGTTTACATGCACTTTGATTATAGCTGCAATGGCGCTTTATCTGAGTTGTATCATTTCAATTGTTAATCATACCTTGATTTTGCTGTTTGTGGATCTATGCATTTAATGGCTCTTTTATGTGGAACTGTTTTATTTAAGTTCAAATTGGGATATTCCTTTAGTAGTTTGTATGTTTTTCAATAAGTTTTGACTTTTATTATTAAAATTAAAAGTGTTTAAGCATAATTTTCTAAAGTTACATGTGGATGAATTTTGATATCATGAGCATTTATTATTCACTTTGTCCATTATAGTTTTTCTATCGTCAACTTATTCAATTTTAGTCCTATGAATTTGATTGTGGGGTTTATAATCATAATGCTTCGGGTTGAACTATACTTTGGATTGGAACTTTTTGTAAATATTGTGTATATTTAATTATGTAATTATCCCAGATTAAATGAATGGTTAATTTTTATTAATGTATGCTTATTATAATCTAGAAAGGTTAATATTCAATTTGTGATTTTCAATATGTTGGTGGATATGTATAGGTTGATGACCATGATTAAAGATTAATATTCCAGACACTTTAATTTTCTATTTTATTATATAACTATTTATTATAAAAAAAAAAAAAAAAAAAAAAAAAAAAAAATATATATATATATATATATATATATATATATTTCTCAATTTTAATTTTAAATTTAAATTTTCAATTTTGATATCTCGTTACTTATTCAAGAAATTTTTTTTTTTTTTATTTATTGATATTCTAAATGATATTTATAATGTATTCTTGCAAATTAAAATTTTTATTTATTGATATTCTAAATGATAGTTTTAATGTATACTTGCAAATTACAATTGATTTTCTTATTATCTATAAAACCACTCCTTTATTATGAATGTTCTCAGTAAATTAGTAGTGCCTGGCAAGAAATGCTTTGGTCATCCTCAGTATTGTGCCCGGTACAGGAATATTGATAGGGATATTCCTGAATCGATATCAAGCTACCTATACTCTCCTCCTTCCAATCTTAAATTCAGAAAGTGTGATTCTTCTCGTTGCAAAACTTGCCCTAATGCTTTACAGTCCCAAATTTATAATGATTTAAAATTGGTTCCTTTCTGTCAGGTTTATAATGTAATATACAAATTAAGCTGTGGTATGTGTAAAATGCAGTATGTAGGTGAAACTTCCACCCCTTTACATCTGAGAATTAATCAACATCGCTCAGACTCCAAAAAGTTATCATCACCTGTCCTTAACAATAAATCAACTATTGAGCTAAGACATTTTAATTTACATAATTTCTGCTCATGTACTATTGAAATTCTTCGGATTCAAAAAAATAAAAGTGAGCGCCTTTTCTATGAATCTCACTACATGAAATACTTTAATACAATTTATCCATATGGTCTGAATCATGAATATCTTAATAGGGTTGTTAAGGTTTATACTAACATTAATCCCCTTCATGATTACTCCCCTGTATACTCTGTTCTTAATCATAGTGTCAACCAGAAAACTTCTCGTTCAAAAAGAGGTAAACAATCAAATAAATCTGCTAATGGTTTAATATCAAAAAATCTCATTATTAAGAATATTCTAGCCTTACAGTCAAATTATCTTAACCATTATGATTGGATTTATATTAGAAAGTTTATATTTGCTATCAAAAAAAAGTATTTGTCCATTTACTTAAGTGTATTTAAAAACCTATCCTATAATCAACATTTTTCTGATATTTTCTATGATTTAATATTATACAGAATAAAACTCTTCAATTTAAATATCTCTAAAAAACCTCACAAAATCCAATCTAATTCACAGCTTATTCTAAATTATTCTAATCAAATATTTAATAGCATTAATATATCATCCATTCTTAATGATAAAACATGCATGTTTCCAATTAAAGACATTCATATTTCTCGTACCTTTAAATATCCTATTACGCTTGGTCGTCTGCTTTTTAACTATAATTCAGTCTCTAAGTCTAATTTATCTTCTCATGTGACTTGTAGTTGTGCTCATCCCTCTTATGTAAAATATGTTG
This sequence comes from Salticus scenicus, assembly GCA_963930645.1. Lineage (NCBI taxonomy): Eukaryota > Metazoa > Arthropoda > Arachnida > Araneae > Salticidae > Salticus > Salticus scenicus. The sequence goes on along the minus strand of OZ005653.1, from coordinate 323,914,093 downwards.
ACAGAGATCATGCACATATTATCACTGGTGATCTTAATATTATTAATGACTCTAATTTAAAGAAATTTATGGAATATGGTACTAAATATCGACTCCCTTCAAAAACTAATATTTCACAGATTATACAACAGTTTTCATATGATATTGATTTGTTTATTTATAAACTCTCCATCTCTTATAATAAACCTATTGAATATTTCAATCAATGGAAATTTTTAGTGATTTCAAAACTTAAAGATGAATTAATTCAACAAAAATCAAATCTCACACATTACAATAAATCAAATCTCTTTAAATCTATCAAAGAATTGCAACAAAACTTTGTTATTACTTATGTAGATAAATCTCCTAATAATTATGCTATAATATGTAAACATTATTATCTTTCTTTACTCAGTTCATCTATATCTAATAGTACTAACTTTCATCTTACAAATCATGATCTTAAAATCAATAACCGCAAAATTCACTGCTTTTATAAATTGCTAAAGCTACCATATAATAATTTTAAATATCCTTATATTGTACTTATCCCTAAATTTCACAAAAATCCTATTAAATTTAGAACTGTCACTGTAGGGTGTAATACTTACAACAATAACGCTAACAAAATTCTCCTTGATATTCTCAAACAAATCTATGACTTAATCAGTAGATCAAAAAACTTCTTTTGCCGTAAAAATAGTTATCAACTTAAAGCCAATGTCTTATCTATGAATAATGTGACTGATATCATGACTTATGATTTTGCTGACCTGTTTAATAATATTAATTTAACGGATCTTCATCATATCATCTTTAACCTTTTTGAAAAATTTAAAAGTCAAATCTCTTTACCAAAATGCTTTTCGGCAGCATCATTTAAGACACTTTTAAATTTTATTATTCATAACAATTACATTCTACACTGTAATAAGATCTATATTCAAAAGGTCGGTATTCCACAAGGAGGATGCAGCTCGAGTATGTTAGCTGACTTATACCTTTACCATTATGAACAGGGATTATGTATTAAAAATGTCTATTTTTACCGATACATTGATGACATTATAATTTTTTATGTCAATAATTTTTCCCCTAATTTATTTAAATTTGAATATCCTTCTCACCTTACCTTAACTCATAATCTTCTCAACAATAACTGTATAAATTTCTTGGATTTAAAAATCAAACTTGATGGTAGTCAAATTTATACTGATCTGTATGACAAAAGACAAGATTTCAGTTTCAAAGTAAATTTATTTACTCACTTTACTTCTTGTCTTCATATCTCTGTTTACAGAAATATCCTACTCAATCACCTCTTTCGTATACATAATCTTTGTTCTGTTAGGTTTAAAAACAAAAATATCTCTCACATAATTAATGTTGCTACAAAAATGGGTTATCCTAAAAAATTTATTTATTAACTTGTTTATCATAAAGGGTCTTTGTCTAACACAAAAAAAAAAAAAAAAAAAAACTACTAAGGTTTAATTAAAAAAAAAAAAAAAAAAAAAAAAAAACTGGTGGATGGGTGGGCAGATGTTTGATTAAGGAGGTAGGGTGGTGTTGTTTGGCTGGTTGGTTGGGTGGGTTTGTTGCTGAATAAAATTAATTAAAAAAAAAAAAGTGTGGGGGGGATTACTCATAGTTACATGCTTATATTTCTGGTTGATACTATGTATTTTGAAATCTTTTATCCTTAAATTTAATTTTGTACATCTGGCTACTTGAGGCTTCCATTGTTAAGTTTGAACAATCAATCTATATGCATAACAAAAATAAGATCTTATATTATTTGGAAAAAAAAAAAAATCTTTTAAATTATAATTTTAATTATTAATGACTGCCCTATAATGCTTATCCTTATATGTGTACTCTTTGGCATTATTGCTTGTAATTGTGTCTGATTAAAACTTAACATTTAATACTATGATTTCAAGATTATTTAGTTTTGGGTTAATCACAAAAGTTCAATTTTTCTAATTACTTAAATGGCGCTAAAAATTATCTTAATCTTGCAGTCAATACTTCTAATTACCTTAATCTTTCAGTCACTACATCTTAATTTCCCTTATTGCATTGGATTCTTCTCCTGAAATAATTTTACTGACTTAATGTTATTATAGCTCACCGATAGATGGCGCTTGCACTCTGTCTTATGATTTTATTCTTCTGTCTTTAACTTTAATGATATATTATTAATGAATATGGTACGATTTAATTCAACTCTACTAGTTTTAAAATTAATTAGATATAAAATCTATTTTAACATTATCATTTAATTTTAACTCTGTGTAATTTATCTTTAATGAAAATGCTCTGAAGTTTCTTCGATTAATCGATATCTGTCGATATTTTATTTTACTTCAATTTAAGTTTTGGCATCATCCTTTTCTCCTGTTAGAGTTAATTGTTATACATGTGGTTGCTTTGCTTCATTCATGTGTTCACTTTGGTTTCCATTAAGATTAAATTTAATCTTTTTTTAATCTTTGTTTTAATTTAATATTTCAATTATTTCTAATTCTTTTTTGTTTTGCTGCATCGATTGGGGTGTGAAACGATATTAATTGCTATGATTAGCAATATCGTTGTACGAAATCGTTGCGGCTCTTTAAGCTTTATGAAGCATGCACCCCTTGATAAGTATGTTTCTACGTTTAAGCATTTACATCCAAATATTTCTGTGATTTATTATTTATTAATCGTTTTCACTCTCATAAGCTTAATGGTCATTTTTATTATCATTCTGGTAGGCGTAAGTATTTTAAGTTACTATCCTAACTCATTGGTTCTTAATCTACATTGCAACTTTTTGTGTAATTCTTTCCTCTGTGTTAAATTCCGTTCTATATTTTAGTGTGCTGTTATTGTCTTAGTTCTATTAATAGCTGAATTTTATGATTTAATCTTATTACGATATCTATTATTTATCTTTGCATTTAAATTCCATCTGCTGCTTATGCGCATTTAATTTAAATGTATTTTGTTTAATATAAACAGTTTTTTCATTTATTTAAAATCTTGTTTATGATTTAATGTATATATTATTATATATATACATATGTTTGCCAATCTGGCTTACCATCAGTAATTTAAAAAGTTTACATGCACTTTGATTATAGCTGCAATGGCGCTTTATCTGAGTTGTATCATTTCAATTGTTAATCATACCTTGATTTTGCTGTTTGTGGATCTATGCATTTAATGGCTCTTTTATGTGGAACTGTTTTATTTAAGTTCAAATTGGGATATTCCTTTAGTAGTTTGTATGTTTTTCAATAAGTTTTGACTTTTATTATTAAAATTAAAAGTGTTTAAGCATAATTTTCTAAAGTTACATGTGGATGAATTTTGATATCATGAGCATTTATTATTCACTTTGTCCATTATAGTTTTTCTATCGTCAACTTATTCAATTTTAGTCCTATGAATTTGATTGTGGGGTTTATAATCATAATGCTTCGGGTTGAATTATAATTTGGATTGGAACTTTTTGTAAATATTGTGTATATTTAATTATGTAATTATCCCAGATTAAATGAATGGTTAATTTTTATTAATGTATGCTTATTATAATCTAGAAAGGTTAATATTCAATTTGTGATTTTCAATATGTTGGTGGATATGTATAGGTTGATGACCATGATTAAAGATTAATATTCCAGACACTTTAATTTTCTATTTTATTATATAACTATTTATTATAAAAAAAAAAAAAAAAAAATATATATATATATATATATATATATATATATATATATATATATATATATATATATATATATTTATCAATTTTAATTTTAAATTTAAATTTTCAATTTTGATATCTCGTTACTTATTCAAGAAATTTTTTTTTTTTTTATTTATTGATATTCTAAATGATATTTATAATGTATTCTTGCAAATTAAAATTTTTATTTATTGATATTCTAAATGATAGTTTTAATGTATACTTGCAAATTACAATTGATTTTCTTATTATCTATAAAACCACTCCTTTATTATGAATGTTCTCAGTAAATTAGTAGTGCCTGGCAAGAAATGCTTTGGTCATCCTCAGTATTGTGCCCGGTACAGGAATATTGATAGGGATATTCCTGGATCGATATCAAGCTACCTATACTCTCCTCCTTCCAATCTTAAATTCAGAAAGTGTGATTCTTCTCGTTGCAAAACTTGCCCTAATGCTTTACAGTCCCAAATTTATAATGATTTAAAATTGGTTCCTTTCTGTCAGGTTTATAATGTAATATACAAATTAAGCTGTGGTATGTGTAAAATGCAGTATGTAGGTGAAACTTCCACCCCTTTACATCTGAGAATTAATCAACATCGCTCAGACTCCAAAAAGTTATCATCACCTGTCCTTAACAATAAATCAACTATTGAGCTAAGACATTTTAATTTACATAATTTCTGCTCATGTACTATTGAAATTCTTCGGATTCAAAAAAATAAAAGTGAGCGCCTTTTCTATGAATCTCACTACATGAAATACTTTAATACAATTTATCCATATGGTCTGAATCATGAATATTTCAATAGGGTTGTTAAGGTTTATACTAACATTAATCCCCTTCATGATTACTCCCCTGTATACTCTGTTCTTAATCATAGTGTCAACCAGAAAACTTCTCGTTCAAAAAGAGGTAAACAATCAAATAAATCTGCTAGAGGTTTAATATCAAAAAATCTCATTATTAAGAATATTCTAGCCTTACAGTCAAATTATCTTAACCATTATGATTGGATTTATATTAGAAAGTTTATATTTGCTATCAAAAAAAAGTATTTGTCCATTTACTTAAGTGTATTTAAAAACCTATCCTATAATCAACATTTTTCTGATATTTTCTATGATTTAATATTATACAGAATAAAACTCTTCAATTTAAATATCTCTAAAAAACCTCACAAAATCCAATCTAATTCACAGCTTATTCTAAATTATTCTAATCAAATATTTAATAGCATTAATATATCATCCATTCTTAATGATAAAACATGCATGTTTCCAATTAAAGACATTCATATTTCTCGTACCTTTAAATATCCTATTACGCTTGGTCGTCTGCTTTTTAACTATAATTCAGTCTCTAAGTCTAATTTATCTTCTCATGTGACTTGTAGTTGTGCTCATCCCTCTTATGTAAAATATGTTGACAGAGATCATGCACATATTATCACTGGTGATCTTAATATTATTAATGACTCTAATTTAAAGAAATTTATGGAATATGGTACTAAATATCGACTCCCTTCAAAAACTAATATTTCACAGATTATACAACAGTTTTCATATGATATTGATTTGTTTATTTATAAACTCTCCATCTCTTATAATAAACCTATTGAATATTTCAATCAATGGAAATTTTTAGTGATTTCAAAACTTAAAGATGAATTAATTCAACAAAAATCAAATCTCATACATTACAATAAATCAAATCTCTTTAAATCTATCAAAGAATTGCAACAAAACTTTATTATTACTTATGTAGATAAATCTCCTAATAATTATGCTATAATATGTAAACATTATTATCTTTCTTTACTCAGTTCATCTATATCTAATAGTACTAACTTTCATCTTACAAATCATGATCTTAAAATCAATAACCGCAAAATTCACTGCTTTTATAAATTGCTAAAGCTACCATATAATAATTTTAAATCCTTATATTGTACTTATCCCTAAATTTCACAAAAATCCTATTAAATTTAGAACTGTCACTGTAGGGTGTAATACTTACAACAATAACGCTAACAAAATTCTCCTTGATATTCTCAAACAAATCTATGACTTAATCAGTAGATCAAAAAACTTCTTTTGCCTTAAAAATAGTTATCAACTTAAAGCCAATGTCTTATCTATGAATAATGTGACTGATATCATGACTTATGATTTTGCTGACCTGTTTAATAATATTAATTTAACGGATCTTCATCATATCATCTTTAACCTTTTTGAAAAATTTAAAAGTCAAATCTCTTTACCAAAATGCTTTTCGGCAGCATCATTTAAGACACTTTTAAATTTTATTATTCATAACAATTACATTCTACACTGTAATAAGATCTATATTCAAAAGGTCGGTATTCCACAAGGAGGATGCAGCTCGAGTATGTTAGCTGACTTATACCTTTACCATTATGAACAGGGATTATGTATTAAAAATGTCTATTTTTACCGATACATTGATGACATTATAATTTTTTATGTCAATAATTTTTCCCCTAATTTATTTAAATTTGAATATCCTTCTCACCTTACCTTAACTCATAATCTTCTCAACAATAACTGTATAAATTTCTTGGATTTAAAAATCAAACTTGATGGTAGTCAAATTTATACTGATCTGTATGACAAAAGACAAGATTTCAGTTTCAAAGTAAATTTATTTACTCACTTTACTTCTTGTCTTCATATCTCTGTTTACAGAAATATCCTACTCAATCACCTCTTTCGTATACATAATCTTTGTTCTGTTAGGTTTAAAAACAAAAATATCTCTCACATAATTAATGTTGCTACAAAAATGGGTTATCCTAAAAAATTTATTTATTCACTTGTTTATCATAAAGGGTCTTTGTCTAACACAAAAAAAAAAAAAAAAAAAAACTACTAAGGTTTAATTAAAAAAAAAAAAAAAAAAAAAAAAAAAAACTGGTGGATGGGTGGGCAGATGTTTGATTAAGGAGGTAGGGTGGTGTTGTTTGGCTGGTTGGTTGGGTGGGTTTGTTGCTGAATAAAATTAATTAAAAAAAAAAAAAAGTGTGGGGGGGATTACTCATAGTTACATGCTTATATTTCTGGTTGATACTATGTATTTTGAAATCTTTTATCCTTAAATTTAATTTTGTACATCTGGCTACTTGAGGCTTCCATTGTTAAGTTTGAACAATCAATCTATATGCATAACAAAAATAAGATCTTATATTATTTGGAAAAAAAAAAAATCTTTTAAATTATAATTTTAATTATTAATGACTGCCCTATAATGCTTATCCTTATATGTGTACTCTTTGGCATTATTGCTTGTAATTGTGTCTGATTAAAACTTAACATTTAATACTATGATTTCAAGATTATTTAGTTTTGGGTTAATCACAAAAGTTCAATTCTTCTAATTACTTAAATGGCGCTAAAAATTATCTTAATCTTGCAGTCAATACTTCTAATTACCTTAATCTTTCAGTCACTACATCTTAATTTCCCTTATTGCATTGGATTCTTCTCCTGAAATAATTTTACTGACTTAATGTTATTATAGCTCACCGATAGATGGCGCTTGCACTCTGTCTTATGATTTTATTCTTCTGTCTTTAACTTTAATGATATATTATTAATGAATATGGTACGATTTAATTCAACTCTACTAGTTTTAAAATTAATTAGATATAAAATCTATTTTAACATTATCATTTAATTTTAACTCTGTGTAATTTATCTTTAATGAAAATGCTCTGAAGTTTCTTCGATTAATCGATATCTGTCGAGATTTTATTTTACTTCAATTTAAGTTTTGGCATCATCCTTTTCTCCTGTTAGAGTTAATTGTTATACATGTGGTTGCTTTGCTTCATTCATGTGTTCACTTTGGTTTCCATTAAGATTAAATTTAATCTTTTTTTAATCTTTGTTTTAATTTAATATTTCAATTATTTCTAATTCTTTTTTGTTTTGCTGCATCGATTGGGGTGTGAAACGATATTAATTGCTATGATTAGCAATATCGTTGTACGAAATCGTTGCGGCTCTTTAAGCTTTATGAAGCATGCACCCCTTGATAAGTATGATTCTACGTTTAAGCATTTACATCCAAATATTTCTGTGATTTATTATTTATTAATCGTTTTCACTCTCATAAGCTTAATGGTCATTTTTATTATCATTCTGGTAGGCGTAAGTATTTTAAGTTACTATCCTAACTCATTGGTTCTTAATCTACATTGCAACTTTTTGTGTAATTCTTTCCTCTGTGTTAAATTCCGTTCTATATTTTAGTGTGCTGTTATTGTCTTAGTTCTATTAATAGCTGAATTTTATGATTTAATCTTATTACGATATCTATTATTTATCTTTGCATTTAAATTCCATCTGCTGCTTATGCGCATTTAATTTAAATGTATTTTGTTTAATATAAACAGTTTTTTCATTTATTTAAAATCTTGTTTATGATTTAATGTATATATTATTATATATATACATATGTTTGCCAATCTGGCTTACCATCAGTAATTTAAAAAGTTTACATGCACTTTGATTATAGCTGCAATGGCGCTTTATCTGAGTTGTATCATTTCAATTGTTAATCATACCTTGATTTTGCTGTTTGTGGATCTATGCATTTAATGGCTCTTTTATGTGGAACTGTTTTATTTAAGTTCAAATTGGGATATTCCTTTAGTAGTTTGTATGTTTTTCAATAAGTTTTGACTTTTATTATTAAAATTAAAAGTGTTTAAGCATAATTTTCTAAAGTTACATGTGGATGAATTTTGATATCATGAGCATTTATTATTCACTTTGTCCATTATAGTTTTTCTATCGTCAACTTATTCAATTTTAGTCCTATGAATTTGATTGTGGGGTTTATAATCATAATGCTTCGGGTTGAATTATACTTTGGATTGGAACTTTTTGTAAATATTGTGTATATTTAATTATGTAATTATCCCAGATTAAATGAATGGTTAATTTTTATTAATGTATGCTTATTATAATCTAGAAAGGTTAATATTCAATTTGTGATTTTCAGTATGTTGGTGGATATGTATAGGTTGATAACCATGATTAAAGATTAATATTCCAGACACTTTAATTTTCTATTTTATTATATAACTATTTATTATAAAAAAAAAAAAAAAAAAAAAAAAAAAAAAAATATATATATATATATATATATATATTTATCAATTTTAATTTTAAATTTAAATTTTCAATTTTGATATCTCGTTACTTATTCAAGAAAATTTTTTTTTTTTTTTATTTATTGATATTCTAAATGATATTTATAATGTATTCTTGCAAATTAAAATTTTTATTTATTGATATTCTAAATGATAGTTTTAATGTATACTTGCAAATTACAATTGATTTTCTTATTATCTATAAAACCACTCCTTTATTATGAATGTTCTCAGTAAATTAGTAGTGCCTGGCAAGAAATGCTTTGGTCATCCTCAGTATTGTGCCCGGTACAGGAATATTGATAGGGATATTCCTGGATCGATATCAAGCTACCTATACTCTCCTCCTTCCAATCTTAAATTCAGAAAGTGTGATTCTTCTCGTTGCAAAACTTGCCCTAATGCTTTACAGTCCCAAATTTATAATGATTTAAAATTGGTTCCTTTCTGTCAGGTTTATAATGTAATATACAAATTAAGCTGTGGTATGTGTAAAATGCAGTATGTAGGTGAAACTTCCACCCCTTTACATCTGAGAATTAATCAACATCGCTCAGACTCCAAAAAGTTATCATCACCTGTCCTTAACAATAAATCAACTATTGAGCTAAGACATTTTAATTTACATAATTTCTGCTCATGTACTATTGAAATTCTTCGGATTCAAAAAAATAAAAGTGAGCGCCTTTTCTATGAATCTCACTACATGAAATACTTTAATACAATTTATCCATATGGTCTGAATCATGAATATTTCAATAGGGTTGTTAAGGTTTATACTAACATTAATCCCCTTCATGATTACTCCCCTGTATACTCTGTTCTTAATCATAGTGTCAACCAGAAAACTTCTCGTTCAAAAAGAGGTAAACAATCAAATAAATCTGCTAATGGTTTAATATCAAAAAATCTCATTATTAAGAATATTCTAGCCTTACAGTCAAATTATCTTAACCATTATGATTGGATTTATATTAGAAAGTTTATATTTGCTATCAAAAAAAAGTATTTGTCCATTTACTTAAGTGTATTTAAAAACCTATCCTATAATCAACATTTTTCTGATATTTTCTATGATTTAATATTATACAGAATAAAACTCTTCAATTTAAATATCTCTAAAAAACCTCACAAAATCCAATCTAATTCACAGCTTATTCTAAATTATTCTAATCAAATATTTAATAGCATTAATATATCATCCATTCTTAATGATAAAACATGCATGTTTCCAATTAAAGACATTCATATTTCTCGTACCTTTAAATATCCTATTACGCTTGGTCGTCTGCTTTTTAACTATAATTCAGTCTCTAAGTCTAATTTATCTTCTCATGTGACTTGTAGTTGTGCTCATCCCTCTTATGTAAAATATGTTGACAGAGATCATGCACATATTATCACTGGTGATCTTAATATTATTAATGACTCTAATTTAAAGAAATTTATGGAATATGGTACTAAATATCGACTCCCTTCAAAAACTAATATTTCACAGATTATACAACAGTTTTCATATGATATTGATTTGTTTATTTATAAACTCTCCATCTCTTATAATAAACCTATTGAATATTTCAATCAATGGAAATTTTTAGTGATTTCAAAACTTAAAGATGAATTAATTCAACAAAAATCAAATCTCACACATTACAATAAATCAAATCTCTTTAAATCTATCAAAGAATTGCAACAAAACTTTGTTATTACTTATGTAGATAAATCTCCTAATAATTATGCTATAATATGTAAACATTATTATCTTTCTTTACTCAGTTCATCTATATCTAATAGTACTAACTTTCATCTTACAAATCATGATCTTAAAATCAATAACCGCAAAATTCACTGCTTTTATAAATTGCTAAAGCTACCATATAATAATTTTAAATCCTTATATTGTACTTGTCCCTAAATTTCACAAAAATCCTATTAAATTTAGAACTGTCACTGTAGGGTGTAATACTTACAACAATAACGCTAACAAAATTCTCCTTGATATTCTCAAACAAATCTATGACTTAATCAGTAGATCAAAAAACTTCTTTTGCCTTAAAAATAGTTATCAACTTAAAGCCAATGTCTTATCTATGAATAATGTGACTGATATCATGACTTATGATTTTGCTGACCTGTTTAATAATATTAATTTAACGGATCTTCATCATATCATCTTTAACCTTTTTGAAAAATTTAAAAGTCAAATCTCTTTACCAAAATGCTTTTCGGCAGCATCATTTAAGACACTTTTAAATTTTATTATTCATAACAATTACATTCTACACTGTAATAAGATCTATATTCAAAAGGTCGGTATTCCACAAGGAGGATGCAGCTCGAGTATGTTAGCTGACTTATACCTTTACCATTATGAACAGGGATTATGTATTAAAAATGTCTATTTTTACCGATACATTGATGACATTATAATTTTTTATGTCAATAATTTTTCCCCTAATTTATTTAAATTTGAATATCCTTCTCACCTTACCTTAACTCATAATCTTCTCAACAATAACTGTATAAATTTCTTGGATTTAAAAATCAAACTTGATGGTAGTCAAATTTATACTGATCTGTATGACAAAAGACAAGATTTCAGTTTCAAAGTAAATTTATTTACTCACTTTACTTCTTGTCTTCATATCTCTGTTTACAGAAATATCCTACTCAATCACCTCTTTCGTATACATAATCTTTGTTCTGTTAGGTTTAAAAACAAAAATATCTCTCACATAATTAATGTTGCTACAAAAATGGGTTATCCTAAAAAATTTATTTATTCACTTGTTTATCATAAAGGGTCTTTGTCTAACACAAAAAAAAAAAAAAAAAAAAACTACTAAGGTTTAATTAAAAAAAAAAAAAAAAAAAAAAAAAAAAAAACTGGTGGATGGGTGGGCAGATGTTTGATTAAGGAGGTAGGGTGGTGTTGTTTGGCTGGTTGGTTGGGTGGGTTTGTTGCTGAATAAAATTAATTAAAAAAAAAAGTGTGGGGGGGATTACTCATAGTTACATGCTTATATTTCTGGTTGATACTATGTATTTTGAAATCTTTTATCCTTAAATTTAATTTTGTACATCTGGCTACTTGAGGCTTCCATTGTTAAGTTTGAACAATCAATCTATATGCATAACAAAAATAAGATCTTATATTATTTGGAAAAAAAAAAATCTTTTAAATTATAATTTTAATTATTAATGACTGCCCTATAATGCTTATTCTTATATGTGTACTCTTTGGCATTATTGCTTGTAATTGTGTCTGATTAAAACTTAACATTTAATACTATGATTTCAAGATTATTTAGTTTTGGGTTAATCACAAAAGTTCAATTCTTCTAATTACTTAAATGGCGCTAAAAATTATCTTAATCTTGCAGTCAATACTTCTAATTACCTTAATCTTTCAGTCACTACATCTTAATTTCCCTTATTGCATTGGATTCTTCTCCTGAAATAATTTTACTGACTTAATGTTATTATAGCTCACCGATAGATGGCGCTTGCACTCTGTCTTATGATTTTATTCTTCTGTCTTTAACTTTAATGATATATTATTAATGAATATGGTACGATTTAATTCAACTCTACTAGTTTTAAAATTAATTAGATATAAAATCTATTTTAACATTATCATTTAATTTTAACTCTGTGTAATTTATCTTTAATGAAAATGCTCTGAAGTTTCTTCGATTAATCGATATCTGTCGAGATTTTATTTTACTTCAATTTAAGTTTTGGCATCATCCTTTTCTCCTGTTAGAGTTAATTGTTATACATGTGGTTGCTTTGCTTCATTCATGTGTTCACTTTGGTTTCCATTAAGATTAAATTTAATCTTTTTTTAATCTTTGTTTTAATTTAATATTTCAATTATTTCTAATTCTTTTTGGTTTTGCTGCATCGATTGGGGTGTGAAACGATATTAATTGCTATGATTAGCAATATCGTTGTACGAAATCGTTGCGGCTCTTTAAGCTTTATGAAGCATGCACCCCTTGATAAGTATGTTTCTACGTTTAAGCATTTACATCCAAATATTTCTGTGATTTATTATTTATTAATCGTTTTCACTCTCATAAGCTTAATGGTCATTTTTATTATCATTCTGGTAGGCGTAAGTATTTTAAGTTACTATCCTAACTCATTGGTTCTTAATCTACATTGCAACTTTTTGTGTAATTCTTTCCTCTGTGTTAAATTCCGTTCTATATTTTAGTGTGCTGTTATTGTCTTAGTTCTATTAATAGCTGAATTTTATGATTTAATCTTATTACGATATCTATTATTTATATATATATATATATATATATATGTGTGTGTGTGTAATTATATATATATACATATATATATATAATTACACAATGCACATTTATACGAAATTTTGTCTTATATACTGCCATGTTAAAAATTATGAAAAATGTAGGATGACAGTGCTACCTTTTGAGCAATATATCCCAAAAAGCAATCAGTAACAATTAAAGTTAAAGTTCGATTAAATATCAAGTTTACTTAAATTCCGTTGTTTGATTTGTGAGATACAGCATCCACTAAAATTTAGTAACAAATGCACAAGCAGCATTTTCTAAAATTCATCAAATCGTATTTAGAACATTTTGTGTAAACCCAGGACGTGTAAACCTATCGAAAATTCACACGAATTGAATACTTTCTTATGTACATAGACATACGTAAAAAATATTTTAATTTATATGGAAATTCGGTGTTATGTGCCAGGGCTTAGTAATTCATTGAAGATTACTTTTGTATATGAAAAATTAAAAATTTTTAATACGTATACATGAATATAAAAAAATTTAAACAAAATTTTGAATGGAAATATCTTTCCTTCTCAACTCCAGCGTTATTTAAAAGTACAGAAGTTCTGATTTTGTCTTACTATAGGCATCAGTTTAGGTTTTACTACTCTGCATGTAGTAAAAAATAACTTGGAAGCTTCTTGAAAACCACAGTACTATTTCTTTAAAGCACGGAAAAAACATCACCGTCATCTGCAAAATACCATCTTGCTTAGCTGCAAACTCTACTGATTCTTTAGCATCCCTTTAAGTTTGAACAAAGTTACCCAGGACAAAATAGCTCCGAAAAAACAACACCAGGATAAAACAGCTCTAGGACAAAACAGTCTCAGGACAAAATAGCCTGACAAAATAACTCCGGCAAAACAACCCGAGAACAAATTGGCCCAGATAAAAAAGTCCCAACGAAATAGCCCCAGAATAAAATAGGCTCAAGACAAAATAGCATTGATAAAACAGCTTAGACAAAACAGCCCGATGAGAAAATAACTTCTACAAAATAAACCCAGAGGATAAAATAGCTCAAGGATAAAATAGCCTTGGTGGTTCTAAATGAAATTTTATCGAGAAAAGATTTTTTTTTTAATTTAATTTAATTTAATTAATTTTATTATTATTATTATTATTCAATCATTGTCTGACTCACTCTCCTTTTTACTGTAACTTAGTTATACCATACCCTACAATATGTGACAGTTTGTCGATAGTTGATGCATGAATGCCTTTACTTTTGTTTTTTACCATACGGATTCAGCTTAGACATGTGTAACTAATGTTCCATCTTAATTTATTCCAGTTAGTTCACTAAAATGATAATAACTTTTTTGTCGTATATTTAAAACAATACACCGAGAAAAAAAATCAGTAACTGGCATCTAGAATTTAAATTGTGGCTCTAAAAAAAAAATATCTCCATACCATCTTTATAAATTCTAGTCCCCTTTGAAAGCGAGTTCTAGAAACCCCTATTAGAATTCTAGAGGGTTTGCCTATATTCTCGAGGGCAAAGTTATTTAAAAATCTCTGCAAATACCTCCATGGTTTAAAAAATAATAATAATACACATGTATATATTGGGTTGTTCGATAAATAATGTCGTTTTTTTTTTTTTTTTTTTTTTTTTTTTTATGTTATACAAAGTGAATTTATTTATATTAACAACAAACATTAATCAATGATATATTGACCATTTTGTTGGATAACCTTTTGCCATCTTTCGGTAAGTTGAAAAATTCCACGTTCGAAGAAGCCTTTGTTTTTAGAAGCGAAGGTTTTAAAAAACGACATTATTTAACGAACAACCCAATATACCTTCTTAATAATAAAAGTTTCCCGAAAGTCACTTTGAAAATTAAGTCATAGCTAAAACAATGTATTGTAATTAAATAATAATAATAATAATAATAATAATAATAATAATATATATATGCTTTCCATGCATGCATTAAAATAAACTCAGCGGAATTTCAATACGCCAGGGAAAAATAATAATAACAAATTAAATATGTAGAATTCAACTAATTTACGATAAATTAAAAATATAAATAAATAAGTAGACTGTGGTTATAAAATTTAAATTAAAGGATTATGATGCTATTTTTAATTTCTTGGAAATGTTTGGATAAATACCAAGATGTAAAAGGTGAAGCGAAATATCCTGTCAATCAAAGTTCAGTAATTTGAACTGGCAAGGAGAAATAAATTTGGAAATGCATGGTGTAAAAATTGAGCGCTAGATAGTCTCAGACCAAATAGTTTTAAATTAGAAGAATATGAATCTGTACACCTATAGTACGGACGTCATACCTAAATAAAGACGAGCGTTTTATTTCGATATTTTTAATCGAAATCTTAATGAATGCTAAAGATATAGTCTTAAAGTACATTTCAGGTAGTAAAAAACACATCATTCGCTGTTTCTTATTACGTTATTCTTTATATTTAAAATAAGTATATTTTTGTCGACATCAAACCAGCGTTTCAAATTTCTTTTTTTATTTTATCCCTCTCTTTCTTCAGCATTATTACAATGTATGTATTTTTCTGTAACCATTTGCACGAAAAACTAGTTGGTATACGCAGACTCTGCTCAGTTCCCCATCATATGCATGTTCTCATAAATTTCTAGTACAAAACATATTATATTCATGTTCAGAGAAATGAATTTGACCAGACGCTTGACACAGTGAGAGAACGAAATACCCGCTCAATTAGACTACCCACCGTTCAGTTCGATTTTATTCTAATATATTTATTTATTTTATTGGGGTCAATTTCGTAGTTTATTTTCATACTACTATTTACTATGCAATAATCCCCAAAATACATATTTGTATGGAATATTGCTCCATTCTGCTACGTTGATAAAATCTTAAATTACGTATAACTTACGAAATTTTCCTATTATAATATTTGTAGTCAATCATGTTCAAACAAGCACCATAAATGTTATTTTGAGGTTGTCTGATATGTTTATGATCCTCAAAATGGACGTTTGCGCTCAATTTTACCCTATTTTGCCATGTTAAGTAAATCGTAAATTCCAAATAACTTACGAAATTTTTAAATTAAAATATTCACAGTCAGGAATGTTCATGCCAGTATCTTAAATGATATTTTAAAAGTGTTCTGATATCTTTACGATGAAAATATTTCTCAAGGTGGACGTTTGTGCGAAATATTGCCTTATTCCGCCATATCAAGTAAACCGTAAATTTCCAGTGACTTACGAAATTTTTAAATTGGAAAATTCATAGTTTATACCAGCATCTTATATAATATTTTAAAAGTAGTCTGACAACTTTATGATGAAAATATACCTCAAAAGGGACATTTATGCAAAATTTTGCTGTATTCTGCCATGTTAAGAAATTCGTAAATTTCGAATAATTTGCGAAATTTTCAGAGTAGCATGTTTCTAGTTAATGATGTTTATCTCGGTATCAAAACTGATATTTAAAAGCTGTTCTTACATCTTTACGATAAAAATATTTCTTTTCCTACAAGTTTAAGTGAAATTTTGCTCCATACTCCCATGTTAAGAAAATCATAAATTTCGAATAACTTCTGGAGTTTTTTAATTAGAATGTTGCGAATGAATAGATTTCTTGCCAATGTCATAATTGATACTTTAAAACTGGTCCGACCTCTCTGCGATCATTTGTTCGTGAGATAACCTGTACACAGACTAACTTACTAACACACTAACGGACTAACAGACTAACAAACTAAAACAGACACCCTACAAACGGACACCATACCCATTTTGATATTTTTGGATTCCTCATTCATGAAAACGTGTAAAAAAGTCAAAAAACCGAGGTCGGTAATTTTCACGATTACCTAAGTAAAAAAAAAAAAAAAAAAAAAAAAAAGTTGCACTCCGGAGTGTCGACAGAAATGAAAACTTGAACAATTACGTGTGTATTTCTAGAATCGTCAGAAAATATTTTATTGTGCAGGAAATACTTTTAAATGAAGTGTTTTTTTTTTTGTTTTTGTTTTTGTTTTTTTATTCATTAATATAAACTACTACTACAAAAATTACATTAAAATTTTATTTAATGCGCTAACTGCAATAGAGACAGTGTCCGGAGATGAGAGAAGTCGTGTAGAGCCGCACCAGATTGTAAAAAAACGTGAGAAAAATGGCGGCTTTGGCCTTTCTCACGGTTTTGTAAGGCCTAGCTGCAACGTTTCCGGCTGCAATCTTTAAGAGACAGTGGCTGGAGATGAGAGCAGTCGTGTAAAGCCGCACCAGATTGTAAAAACGTGAGAAAAATGGCGGCTTGGCCTTTCTCACGGTTTTGTGAGATCTAACTGCAACGTTCCCGGCTGCAATCCTTAAGAGAGAAAGTCCGGAGATGAGAGAAGTCGTGTAGAACCGCACCAGATTGTAAAAACGTGAGAAAAATGGTGGCTTTGGGCTTTCTCACGGTTTTGTGAGGTCTAACTGGAATAGAGACAGTGCCCGGAGATGAGAGAAGTTGTGTAGAGCCGCACCAAATTGTAAAACAATGTACAGTATATAATTATTAACACTTCACATTAGCAAGTTAATTGTATGATACATTATTTGTATCATACAAGGATGGAAAGCGTTCACTAACGATGACGCGAGTTCAGTGATTTTTGTTCACCCAAAAGTTTTCACTTCAAATGGAAAGCGTTCGCTGACGATGACGCGAGTTCAATGATTTTTGTTCACCCAAAAGTGCTCAACGCGCCGAAAGAAGTTTTCACTTCAAAAAAGCACTGAGGAGAACTCAAAATATCTAATAAATGGGGTGAAAACTCGATATCGAAATTTTTACCAAATGCAATGCTTCCGTTATCTATAATAGTAGGACCACATGGGAGTGAAAATTGATATTTTTCAAGAATACTTAATATTTAACTTAATATATAACTTGAACAATCACATCTTTTAAAACTTTGCAAATATAGTATCATAAGTTACAAAACACTTACAATATTTGTTTTGGGTCGAATTAATTATTTACGACCTTTCAACAAGCGAAAAGAGATGGCAGGAGTGCAGCATAACAGTGCTGAATTATTTTGATCCAAAACAAAAATTGCATATTCTTGCAATTTATGGTGTTTTGGCTTAAAAAGTTATTTCGGTGAATTTTATTGATACAACATCTTTAGTCAAACAACACTATCATAATGACGAATACTTAACCTTCCTCCCCCCCCCCCCACAGTATTTTCAACTTACTTACATTTGGAAATATTTATTCAATTTTACTTATCAATATTTTTCTTGAAAAGTTATCACACTATTACCATGGAAATTACCAGAGTTCTATGATCCATATTTAATTTTTATAGTAATCTTCGAAAATATACTTTCTATGATCAATTAAATGGGGGAGGGGGGGGGTGCAGTATTCAGATTACCTCTTTCTCTTTTCCCATACAGTCCAATGGGATTTTGCTTCATATAATAAGGACATCACATTCAAAAGGAAATTTTTCGAATTGTGTTTTCTGACTCTCACTCTTTGAGCATATCACCTTTTAAATTAGGAAAAAATTATTTAAAAAAATAAATAAATAAATAAATATTTCTTTTCAAGATTGAAAATTAGAGCTTTTACTTTGTTTTATGAAATAAAATATTTATCATTATTATTAATATTATTATTATTTATGTTTCCCAAGATAACGTGTTGAAAAAGCGTAATTCGAAAAACTTTATTTTTGAATGAGATATTCTACTAATAAACAACAAAAATCCCATTGGATTGATTACATGGGAAAGAATAAAAAGAGAATCTGACTACTATCCCCTAAAGTGGTGAAAAATCCAGGGGGAAAACGCGGAACCCTAGCAATCCCGAACTATATTAAAAGATTTCTATTTAATAGAAATATATTTCGTAAAAAAACAATATATTAATAATTTTGGTATTCCTTTTCAGTGGAAAACTGATAAAATGCAACTTTTATATTATAATGTAACATCACAGTTTCGACTGTCACTATTTCTAGTATAATGACAATATTTTGACAACAGCACTGTTACACCGTGCAAGTGTTTTCAAACATAATACTGTCATTTCTTAAAAACTGGTATTATGAACATTTTTAATGTGTTATTCATAGCTATTAAGTAAAAAACTTTAAATAAACATACACACACACACACACACACAAAAAAAAAAAAAAAAGAAATCCAAAAAAATCCAAAAAAACTCACAACAATTGTTTCGTGTCGAAAGAAAACACGATCCTTCATCAAGCGAACAAAATAGGCATGAGTGCTGCAAACAAAGCGGAAACGAACGGTGTTTATTCAAACTTGTTTACATATTACTTAAAAATGCCAGTTCTCTTGTACTTTTTTTTACACTTCATAGCTATTGTATCATAGCTATTGACATTACATTTAATTATTTTAATGTAACATAATCTTGCGCTACTGAGTTAGATTGAAAACTATTTTCATTTTCTTACCAGTTATCGATTTAAATTTAAATATAGGGTGAAGTGGAGTAAGTACAAGTACGTTTTCGCATAGTTCAACTTTGACCACATTTTGCTCAGTTTCTATTATACTTACACGTCTGAAAATTTTTAAGCATAAACTACAACTAACTATCTTTTAAAACATGTGAGCATTTTACTTTCCGAACACTATAGTAAGGAAAGTATTGTAATCATGTCAAAAATCTGAATTTGAGATTTTGATGTTTCTATACGTTTCGAGGTCCAATGAGTCCGTTTCCACTATTTTTACGATGATGTATGTATGTATGTGTGTGTATGTCTGTGAGTGAACACGCTAGCGTCTAAACGCTTTGTTCGAATAAGCTGAAAGTTGGTACGTATATTGTAAGTCACCATAATACGAACCCTATTGATTTTGGTGAATCTAGCACTCATAGTTTTATTTACAAGGACACCAGAAAAAATTCTTTATCACTACGGCCTATGGGGCCAAATTTTTAAAAGTGCGATATCGTCTAAACGCTTTATTAACCTGAGCAAAAGAATTGTATACATGTTATAGGTCACAGTTACACAAACTGTATAGATTTTGGTGAATTTAGCACTTACAGTTTCTTTACAGGGGTACAAAGAAAAATTCTTTATGATTATGGCCTATGGGGCCAAATTATTAAAAGTGTGACAACGTCTAAACGCCTCATTAATCCGAGCAAAAAATTTGTACACATGTTATAGGTCACAGTTGCACCAACTGTATAGATTTTGGTGAATCTAACTCTCATAGTTTTTTTACAGGGACACAAAGAAAAATTCTTTATCATTATGGCCTATGGGACCCAATTTTTAAAAGTGCGATAGCATCTAAACGCCTTATTCAATTGATCTGAAAATTTATATGAATATTATAAATCACTGTTGCACTAACTATAAGCATTTTGGTGAATCTAGCATTTATAGGTTTTTACAGGAACACAACGAAAAAATCTTTATCATTATGATCTATAAGCTCAAAGTTCAGTAGCGTTCAATAAAACATTGTGTAATATAGGGAGAAAAATACTCAAACTACTCCATTACGGTTTTCTCTCTTTTGTTTGTTTAACAACTCCTCTTTCTTTACTTTATCTACAAAACTGTTAATTACTCAATGTTCGGAAAGTCGAGTGGAGTCACTCCAGATTTTTATAATTTAACAATGTGCCATTTAAAAGAAAAAAAAAATTGTGTTCCGTGGCTCCATTACCTTATAGTTCAGAGTAAGTGTTACACCTCAGTCTATCATATCCATATGGAGTGCATTAAATAATATGTAAGTCAACTTTCCAGATATTGAAAACTTTTGCGAATCTGAGATTTTTTTTTTTTTAGGACTGAGGACTATTAGTCTCAATCCGGGCTTTTTGCGGTGTCATTTTTCGATAGTTGGACATTTATCGAAATCTATTTACCGAAAATATAATTGAATAATTTGAAAGCGATGTTATAATTAAAAAAAAAACTAATAGTCCTCCGTCCTAAACTAAATTCTGCTTTTGCCAGAATTTCATCGAAATCTTTTTTTTTTTTTTTTTTTTTGGAAAGAAAAAGAAAAGAAAAGAAAATTAATAATAATCAGTATTGAAACAAACACTATCGAAAAAGTTTTTTTTTAATAATTTTGAATTAGGAAATAAAAAGTGCGCGTGCAAAATGAAATAAAAATAAGTAAAAAAAAAAAAATAATAATAATAATTTAATGATTTAATTTTTATATAAAACGTGATCGCGTGCTATTTTAAAAAGTAGATGTAAAATTTAAAAAGTTTATGTGGTGCGTGTGGCATCTATAAAAATTGTTTCTGTTTTTATCTGAATATTTCAGTCTCTGTTTTCTTATTTTGTAATATCTCAACTCGTTACGAGATGTGAATTTTTCCGTACACCTCCTACTAGCATTTCACATCTTAAATTTTTTAACACTCCTGTTATGAACCCACGTTCTGTATTTTATTATTATACTTAAAATTGTAATATTGGTTTGTGAATCTGGCAACAAGTCAGTTTCTCTAGTTTAAGTTTTGTTCTGGATTAAGTACGTTACGTTTGATTAAGTTCTTTTCCATTTACGTATAAATATTTCATATCATCTGTAAATAAACATAGTTTTAATTAGTACGATATGCGTATTCTTTGAATGCTGATAAGTAACATTTGGCGTCCGCGATATTTAACTCGAATATGTTTGTTTTCATAACTGAAATAAGTAACTAGTACTTTCTTTGCTTTTGAAATATTCTTTTGTTTACATTTACGTAACTGAAATTTATAATGAATCAAAAGAATAACGATGGTGCAAATACGAACCAAACAAATAATGATGGTGTGAATACAAATGTTTTGGATAATTTGAAAAGAGAAAGAACAAATTTACGACGTCAGTTTACGACTGCTTGTAACCAGTTCGATGAGTTAATAGCTGACACGACGATAGAAAGTAAGCAAATTTCTGTGATATTTAATAAGATTTTGGATAAGTCAGAACGTTTATTTAAAATTGATTCTGAATTGAGTGAACTTTTAGAATTAAATGATGATGAATATGATCAGATTGAATCATATAGAGATCGTTTTATAGAAATCAAAACTATATATGAAAAAAATGAACAATCATCTCACGATGAAGTTTCTAGTACAAATTCGATTTCTGGTCTTAATTTAAAACTTCCTAAGCTAAATTTAAAAGAATATGATTTGGTTCCTAGAACATGGGTTGCTTTTTGGGGACAATTTTCCCGCATCCATGTTGATGATAGCATACGAGAAGAAGATAAATTTCAATATTTACTTTCTTCATTGAAGTCAAAAACCAAAGCCAGAGATATTGTAGAAAGTTATCCACCTTCCAAGGATAATTATATTAAAGTTATTGAGCATCTTAAGTCGAGATTTGGAAGAACGGATCTTCTGATAGAAGTTTATGTACGTGATCTTTTAGCTTTAGTAAGTAATAGATCATCCGTCAAATTATCGGAACTTTATGATAAATTAGGATCATATTTAAGAGGATTAGAAACCCTTGGCGTCACTACTCAAAATTATGCTGCTATGCTTTATCCGGTAGTAGAATCTTGCTTACCTGCTGAAGTTTTGAAAGCCTGGGATAGATATAGGCTTAATAGGGAAACTAATGTTGAGGATTCTTTAACTTTGACTAAAGAAAAATTATTAGAAAATTTAATGTCATTTTTGCAACATGAAGTTGAGGGTGAGGAGCATCGAGTTTTAGCAGAAAGTGCCTTTGGCAATGCCATGAAAAATAAGAAAGAGCATAATTCACCAATTTCAAGGAACGAGCCAACAGCATCCGCTTTAATAAACTCCTCACCACCTAATAAGAAGCTTAATTGTATTTTCTGTGATTATAATCACTCCAGCCAAAACTGTAATAGAGCTGCGACTTTAAGCAATGAAGAAAGAAAATCAATAGTTATAAAGAAAAAACGTTGCCTAGTTTGCCTAAAACCTAATCATTTGGCGAAAAACTGTCGAAGTAATGTAAAATGCATTGTATGCAGCAGACGGCATTATCCACTGCTTTGTCCAGATTTGAAAACAAAATCAACTGATATGCCAAGCAATCAAAATGGAATAGAGGGGGAAAGTTCTGCTACACCATTTGTTTCATCGTTACATGAAATTTATTTGAAAACATTAATTGTACGCTTACGTCATAAGAACAAGTGCCTGAATGTTAGAGCCCTGCTTGATGATGGATCTCATAGATCATATATAGAAAAGAGTTTGGTGCAAGAACTTAAGTTAACTCCAGTAGGGACAGAAACCTTATGCCAAGGACTATTTGGTGGCAGTACTACACCGTTGAAAGAACATGGGCGTTTTAATGTGGTTATAGAAAGTACTGATGGAAAATATTCAACCAAACTTTCATTTTTAGATCAATCTAAGATTTGTTCAAATTTGCCCAGAATAAAAGATAAAAATTTAATATCACAACTTTCATCAAAGGGGATTAGGTTATCTGATGTTGGCAATGATATACCTCCAATTAGGTTACTCATCGGCGCAGACATTATTGGTTCACTTCTAACTGGAAGAATTGAAGTGCTGAAAGGAGGATTATCAGTAGTCGAAACTAAACTAGGATGGACTGTACTAGGACTTGGTCGAAAGCGTGAAGTATTGAATACAGTATCTTTATGTTTACAAAGTGTCGAATTAGAAAAATTATGGGATTTAGAAACATTGGGCATAAATGATCCCATTCAAGAAAAAGCTAGGAAAATTTTAGACGAAGAAACACTTCTTCATTTTACTGAGACTGTTAAGATCAATGAGAAAAATAGATATGAGATTTCACTACCCTGGTTGGCAGGACATCCTCAGTTATTCAATAACTATGATAAAGCAGCATTAAGACTTATGCAAACAACTAAACGCTTGCTTAAAGAAAACTACTTTGAGGAATACAATGACATTTTTCTTCGTTGGGAGAGTGAAGGCATAATAGAAGAAGTGGAACCAGCTCAAACTACTGAGGCTTTATATTATTTACCGCACAGACCAGTGATTAAATTATCAAGTGTTACTACAAAAATTCGTCCAGTGTTTGACGCTTCATCAAAGACTTCTGGTGGTGCATCATTAAATGACTGTCTAAGTACTGGACCAAATCTAATTCAACAAATTCCTCTACTACTTAACAAGTTCAGAATAGATGCTTTAGGAGTCACAGCAGATATCAAACAAGCATTTCTGCAAATTAGTGTTCGTCCAGAAGACAGAAATGTGTTAAGATTTCTCTGGTGGAAAGATAAAGATCGATCAGCAATCAAAGAATACCGACATACCCGTGTTGTATTTGGAGTTACTTCAAGTCCATTTTTATTAAATGCTACTATTGATTATCATTTGCAATACCAACAATTCCAAACCATAGAATTACAAACAACAATGGAAATACTTAAGAAAGGATTTTATGTCGACAATTTAATCACAAGTGTCCAAAATGAAGATAAATATATGAAATTGCAGGTTCAATCTAAAGAAGTTATGAAAATCGGTGGTTTTGATTTACGCTGCTGGACATGCACAGGAGATGAGAATCAGGAAGATCATTCAGTTCTCGGCTTAAAGTGGAATACAGAGTCTGACGAGCTTAAGTGTCATTTTCCCAAAGCAATAGAAAATTTAGAAGATGTAGGTTACTAAAAGAAAATTACTTTCAATAGTTAACAGTGTTTATGACCCAATTGGTTTTACGTTACCTGCCATGCTGTTTCCTAAGTTACTCCTGCAAGAGGCTTGGAAGAGAAAAATAAGTTGGGATGAACCGCTTCCCAATGATCTCCAGTCAAATTTTAAAAACTGGGTGAAACATTTTCATTGTATACAACAATGTTCTATTCCAAGAAGAATGTTTTATGGATCTAAAGAAGATGCCACTCTACACTTGTTTTCAGATGCATCAGGTAATGCTTATGCTTGTTGTGCGTATCTTCGTTGTAAAGAGAATTCAGAAGTATTTGTCAATTTCGTTTCTGCCAAGTCAAGAGTCTCACCAATTAATCGGCCAACTATTCCCCGATTAGAGTTGTTGGGGGCTTTACTGGCTGCTCGTTTAGCCAAAACTATAAAATCTGCAATGAATTTCCCTCTTAAAACTTTCTTTTGGACTGATTCTATGGTAGCATTAGCCGGGATTTTAAAAAGGGAACCCTTTAATAACTTTGTTGGAAACAGAGTAAAGGAAATTAGAGAACTAACAGACACGGAAAGTTGGAGATACGTTCCAGGGGATCAGAACCCTGCTGACCTCCCATCTAGATCATGTACTTGTAAGGAACTTGAGAAAAAAAACTGGTGGGAAGGACCCTCGTGGCTGAAGAATTCTACCGAATTATGGCCAAATAAATGCATAACTTTTCCAGAAGAAGCACTAACTGAAAGAAGGAAAGTTGTAATAAGTGCAGCGAACATTCAAGATGCTGAAAATTTTAGCCAAAGACTTTTGTATTTTTCTGAATATCCTAAGCTGCTACGTATGATGGCCTGGATATTAAGATTTTGCCGACTTTCTAAGAATAAAGAAATGAATATATCAATCAATTTAAGTACCGAAGAAATTAATGAAGCTGAAGTTGTCCTTACAAAAATAATTCAACGTGAATGGTGTACTGAAAATAGAAAAAGATATGAAGGAACAATGAAGTTTTATGAAGAAAATGGTTTATTGAAAGTGAAGACTCGACTCATACTTGGAGAAGACAATGATGATTTTAAGTACCCGATTGTTTTACCAGATCACTTGATAGTCCGGCGTTACATCGAGTACATACACAAAAGCTTAAATCATGCTGGGGTCCAAACTGTTTTATCTCATATAAGGGAAAGATTTTGGATTCCTCGTGGTCGAAGAGTAATTAGAGAAGTTATTTCTCGGTGCATACCTTGTAAGAGACATTCAGTCAAAGCCATAGTCACAGAACCAGCTCCACTTCCAGCGAATAGAATAAACAGAGTAGCAGTCTTTCAAGTAACCGGTACAGATTTGGCTGGTCCTATTTTTCTTCGAGAAGGTATTAAAGCGTGGATAGTTTTATTTACGTGTGCTGTATTTCGTGCTGTACATTTAGAACTAATTAGTTCCTTATCAACTGAAGCATTTATGCAAGCCTTACGTCGATTCTTTGCGCGCAGAGGTAGAATTTCTATTATGTATACCGACAATGGAACTAATTTTGTTGGAACTTCCAGATGTTTTGAGAATTTAGACTGGGAAGCAATTCAAGCTGAATGTGGAATGAGAAAAATCAAATGGAACTTCATCCCACCAAGCGCACCATGGTACGGAGGATGGTGGGAGCGAATAATTCGCTTAATAAAAGATCTATTAAAAAGAAATCTTGGAAAGGCCTGCTTAAGTTTCGAAGAAATGCAAACAGTTCTATGTGACTGTGAGGACACTATCAATAAACGTCCACTAACATATGTATGTGTAGATCCAAATGAGCCATTGCCATTAACCCCTGCTCATTTCTTACATGATGTACGAAATCCTTTAGAGCTCAATACAATTGATTTGGATATAATTGATGGAAATCATCTAAGGAAAAGATTACGATATGTTCAAAGGGTAAGAGAGCATTTCAGGAGACGCTTCCAGAGAGAGTATATTTCAGAATTAGTAAGAAATCCTGATGTCAAGAGACTTAAAGATAAAATTCAAATTGGAGATATAGTACTTGTGGGATCAGAAAATCTTAAAAGAATAAGCTGGCCCTTAGGAAAGGTCATAGAATTGTTTGTAGGAAAAGATGGAAAACAGCGAGTAGCTCGATTAAAGGTAGCAAAGGGTGAAATTATACGACCACTTCAGAGATTATATCCCTTGGAAATTTCTTCGAGGGATATTATCATGCCCACAAAAAATGAAGAGTCCTTACCTGAAGTTGCTGAACAACCAAAGTGTGCTATTGACAGTGACAAAATGGCAGACCAAATTAAATTTTCTAGAAAGGGTAGACCTATTGTCAAACCCAAAAAACTGGATTTGTAAAGTACTTATTTTTCGTTTCCTATGTCAAAATTTAAGTTTGATATAATTTCAAAACTCACTGTTTCTCCTTTAAAGTAAACTTTGTGGTTACGTTAATAAGTTTTGTCTTTCAAATATATATCTTTCAAGACAAAAGGTGGGAGAATGTTATGAACCCACGTTCTGTATTTTATTATTATACTTAAAATTGTAATATTGGTTTGTGAATCTGGCAACAAGTCAGTTTCTCTAGTTTAAGTTTTGTTCTGGATTAAGTACGTTACGTTTGATTAAGTTCTTTTCCATTTACGTATAAATATTTCATATCATCTGTAAATAAACATAGTTTTAATTAGTACGATATGCGTATTCTTTAAATGCTGATAAGTAACAACTCCAACAAAACCTAAAAAAAGATGAGTATAATAGGTCCCATTTACAATTTAAAGACAGAACTGGAAAAGCAAAGTAAAAATATATAAGTGATGCAGTTGAGGTGCTTGGGATACATGTAAACACCCTAGTTACATATTAGCCCGACTTACAAAATTCCTGGGGCAAGTGTAATCTTGGATCGCAGGCCCTGATTACCCAATAGGCACGAGAAGCAAGTGCTTCCCCTGGAAAATTTTGAAAAGGCCCCAAATTAGAAATTAAGCAAAAAAATGAGCCCCGAATTGTAAGCTTGTGGTCAGAAAGCATTGTCTGATTATGAAACATCACACTCCTACCTGACTGCACAACTATCATTTCTAGATTATATAGGATGTATGCTAATAAAGCTTTTATATATTCATTTATAATGGAATCATTTCATATATTGTGGTGGATATAGGCTTTCACCCAGTTTATATCTTGGTACAAAAATCAAGTGAATTTGCTTGTCTATATTTTAAGCGAATTTACTTGTCCTCAATTCCAGGTAACTACAAAATTTAATGAAAAATTTATAATTTTTTCAAGGTGTTTGTATGAGTCTTTTTAGAACAAGAAGTCAGTGGGGGCCCCCAAATGGATTTGTACTTCCCCTCAATTGTAAAGTTAATCGGGCCTTGCTCGGATGATAAACCAAAAAAAAAACTTAAGAAATAAATCTGAAGTTATAGTCATAATCTACATACGCAACTTAACCTTACCAAAAACTGTTGCTTTTACTTCACAAGTACATTAATGTCAAAACTTGGAATTTCATTGAGCGGGGGGGGGGGGAGACTCTGTCGGGAAAAAAAGTAAGTATATTTTAAAACTTCTAAAACTATCACTGTTTATATTTGATCTCATTTTTTAAGACTAACGATAACGAAGAAAGGTTTAAAAAAATAGATAAGGTGACTATTAGGTACAAAATTTAGCTCATCGGTTGA
This sequence comes from Salticus scenicus, assembly GCA_963930645.1. Classification (NCBI taxonomy): domain Eukaryota; kingdom Metazoa; phylum Arthropoda; class Arachnida; order Araneae; family Salticidae; genus Salticus; species Salticus scenicus. The sequence continues at coordinate 323,885,513 of OZ005653.1, read as the reverse complement.
ATTATAAGCCGATTCTACATTTAAACCACTTCACCCTAATAAGAAAAATTGAATCTCACAGAATGCAGTTTGAAAATGTTTTTATTATGACACTAATGATTCCAAAGTTTAGTAATAAACAACAAATATGTTTAATGTAGTACAAGTACAGATGAAATAACAATACAGAAACAATAATAATGTTTTGCAAAGTAAACGAAATAATAATAATAATAATAATAATAATAATAATAATAATAATAATAAAAATTTGTAAAAATAAAAACCACAGAAGTCATTCTCATAGTACATGTTGATAAGGCCAATAATTTAAAATATCTGAACCATGCAAAATTCCAATTTTTCAGATTTTTAATCTTTATCTAAATTACGAAGGAAATATATATACGTACATAATTGTTGAAATAATGCTAACCCAAAAGCCAAAACATATTTTACTGAGATAATCGAAAGTTTCACTTACACTTATTATTATTTTTTTTTAATAGGTATAAATTTTAATTTCTATTCCTCTTCCAAACATTGCTGTTGAGACAACTGTCTAAACCATCTAATCTCTAGGAGACGAGAAGGCACTAATTTTTTCTCTGAAAATAGGGCGGACAACTTGTACTTGTTAATTTAAACGTGAAAATAATACCTTATTTAGACGTAAAACTAAAGATAATATTAACTATTAATGGGGTAAAAAATGCTTCTTGGAGAAGGGGGGAAAGGGAGATCTGATTTTTTATTTATTTATTTTATTTTATTTTATTTTTTGATAATATAATAATAATAACAAGTTTAGAAGCCAAAATATTTCCTACAGAAGGTTTTATATATATTGAGATCTATAAGAGGTAGATTGAGTGATAACGCAGTACATATATTTTACTTTTTTAAGATTAAAAAAAAAAAAAAAAAAAAAAAAAAAACATTTAGTTAGATCCTCGTGACTAGCTTATCCCAATTTTTTATAACCAGACTAAGTAAATAAATATATATCTGTCATTCTTCTATGCCTCTGTTTTTAGCTATCTCAAAGGTTCTAATACTATACTTTTATATAATTATTATTTTGAGATAGTTTAAAAAATAAATAAAAATGTTTTCTTTTGTTTAATTCGGTTAAAAAAAAAAAAAAAAAAGGGAGGAGGGATAATTCAAAACCTTAGAAAACTGAATTGAAAATGAAAGTGTGGATGGGATCCTACAGGCTTCATTAAAAATAATTTCGAATTTCCAGAATCCCACAGAATTACAGTCCCAAATAAGAATATCAACGGAAATTCTTAAAAATACAAATTTCACTTTTGTTAATCTTCATTATTATTTACAAAATTTTAATGCACAGTGTGTGCATATATATTATATAGCTAATATAACTGCTAATGAAAAGCAGTCTAATTCATTGCATTGTATTTGATGTATATTGATAGGAATGTTTTTTAGTCTCTATCAAAAAAGAGGAGTATTGTGTCTTTGTGTACCTTTTTGTGTGTGTGTGTGTGGAGATGTAGCTTCCAAGCGGTCAGACCGACTTAATGCTTAAAAAAGAAAAAAAAATGTTGGTTTAATCGAAATTATTCTTAGCTGTATTTGATGAAAATCTTTAAAATATATATATACATACCTATATATAATTTTTTTTTTTTTTTTTTTTTTTTAAGGCATTTTGATATTTTAATATTTGTGAGCTGTCATATGTCATAATATTTGCGAGCTGCTATATGATACGTTATGTGCTTTTATTATTATTATTATTATTAAAATATGAAAAAGCTTTTTAAAAAAATCGCGAATTTTAAGTTTATCTTGACAAAATTTTTAAAATTGGCTATAAATAGGGATTATGAGTTTGTAGTTTAAAAAACTCTAAATTCGGTTTAAATTAAAGATTACTTAAAATTAATTGACTTTTTTTTTTTTTTTTTTTTTTTAGACCACTTTGCTTTGATATTTTTTAATTTTCGAGCTTTCAATTCTTCAACTTCCAATTCATTTTCAATAATAAGTCGCGCGTTATTATTTTTTTTTTTTAATAACAGTATAAAAGAGCTTTCTTTAATAAATCGTGATTTTTCAAATGATTTTTTAAAAAAAATGGCTCTAAATTATGATTATGAGTTCATAATCCAAAAATCGCTAAATTTGGTTAAAAATTTGAAAATTAAAATAATAATAATAATAATACTTAATTAAATTCAAGACCACTCCTGCGGTGACATATTATATATTGTAAAGCAGCATTCTTCCGACTGAAAATAGATTTTATAGAAAAAAATATTATTTAATACAATTCAAGGTCGGGGATTTTAATAAAGCTAGCTTTACACTTGTTTAAGTATGTTAAAACGGTATGTTATAGCTATAGCAGTTTTCAGGTGGTTTTTTTTTTTTTTTTTTTTTTTTAAGTCTGTATTTTTTGGCTTCATGCTGTATTCCAGTTTTACAGAAGGATAGCAGTGAAATTAATATAAAATGAGAACATAAATATGTATGCTTTATAAGATAAAAAATATATATTATTATACAGTTTATATCTTTAAATCTTATAAAAAAAAAAAAAAAAAAAAAAAAAAAAAAAAGATTAGCTACATGTAATTGCATAATAACAACATATCTTGCAATATAAAATACTACAAAAATATTTATCGTAACTCATTTGTTCGAAAATAACTTTTTTCTTGAATAGTATTTAACTGAAACATGGGATGACTTAATGAAAGTTTTAGAGTTTATTTGTTATTTAATAAATGCATTTCAGAAAGTTTTTACATTTAGAAGCTCACAAAAAAATATTATAAATCGTATTACATTTAGAAGTAAACAAAAAATAAAAATGACTTATTTTTTTTTTTATTATTATTATTATTATTACACTACGCTGGAAAAATAAAAATCGAGCCCTGATACCATTTTTGTTGATTCTTATGTAAAATGACTGCCTGATTCCGTATATGACTCCCATTTTGCCCAGTCACCCACCGTTTTCTCGGGACACCATCCCTCCCTCAATTTTTATCACTGTTCGGTAATTTTATGGCCATGAATTTGATTTGGAGAACGAAAAAGAATTACTTTAACACTTAAAAACAAAAGAATATACTGTTTAATAAATAATATGAATAATAGATTAAAAATATATAATAAATGTAATACATAATTTCAGTGGCAAATTCCCCCACCCCCCCGCAAATGTTCATGTTTTAGAATTTTCCAAATCTGTATAGCTCCTCAGAAGGTATTTAACAGTAAAATAATCCCTCTCCCCTAAAAATCAAATTTATTGCCATAAAATTACTGAAAAGTGATAAAAATAGGGGGTCGTCCCTAAAAAACGGTGAGTGCGATAGGGCAAAATGGGCGCCCTATTTGGATTCAGGAGGTCATTTTACATAAGAATTTGCAAAAATGGTGTTGTGATAATTTTCATGCAGAGTAGTGTTATTATTCTGATAGCCACTTATCTCATATCCAACTAGTTATCGAATGATGAATAAATTGTATAAATGCTGTACACATAATCGACAGATGAAAAGTAATAAGAACTCACAAAATACAGTTTATAACAATATTATATCAGTTCATAAAGTTTATATTTTGCAGTGTTTGAGATATCATACTCTTATATTATATTCGTCAATATAAATTTCTATAAAGCTGAAATATTCAAAAGTGTGTACTTATAAAATCAGAGTTACATATTAGTTGCTGTCAGAGATGTAATTTCTTTATTCCTCTATATCACAGTTTATCAAAAAATTTCATCACTTGTTGAATATGGAATGCTAAACCAGATACGTATATGGATCTTCAAGATACATATGTACAGATATATTTATTCTTCTGCAAATCACAGTTTATTAATACATAAACATTTTAAGAAGACTTCATGTGAATCAGTGATGCCAGATTGGGGATTTTGTCCCCATTTTGAAGATTTTTGAGGCTTCTGGAGACAATTTTGGGGACCAAATGTTTGTGGGGACTTTTTTGGGGAATGCTAAAATTTTTGGGGACGAATCTGGGGAGTTCAACTTTCTGTCAATGTTGGCAACGTAATGATTTATCCCTACGACCAGGGATTTCCAATAGCTTTATTGTTATTTGGGGATTTTTTTCAAAAATTGCCTTCATTTGGGGAAAAATCTGAGCTTAAATCCACTTAAATCTGCATGATATATATATATATATATATATATATTAATTTTTTATTTTCCCTTTTCAGTAGAAATCAAGTTGGGGATTTTTTCGAAAAAAGAAAACCCTGATTTGGGTAAATTTAAAGACCTGTTTGGGGAAATAATTTTCGACCATCTGGCATCACTGAAGTGAATTGATAAACGATTAAGGATTTCATAAATGGCAGTGTCGAAGGAACATTTTCTTAAATTCTTCTTAGAAATATCATGTCATTGAAACCCTGTATCACTTCTTTTTAGTTAGAGTGATATATATGTGATATATGGTTACTTATCCGTTTGAGGATTGCTACTTGGCGATTTGCAGGATTTATTTCACGGCCCCTGCGATAAACCGTCAAATTACACACAAAACAGTTAGCTAAATTAGGGGCAACCCTATTCAAACTAAATAAATAGTAACTATATTATCTATATATTTATTATTTTATTTATTATCTATTTTATTAATTATTTTAAATAGTTTGTCTATTAATTGCCAGCTAGAAAAAAAAAATCGCAAATAGTTTAGTTCTGATATAACACTATCGCTGTTCTCACCATGTACGAGTCGCCAAGTATGCCAAATAATGCGGCGGTTCTCAAATGGAAAAATACCGATAGGATACGACATAGGATAGGTTTCATATACAGTAAAACCTCTCTAAGTTGGACACCTACGGTTCCAAGAAAAAGTGTCCAACTTAGAGAGGTGTCCAACTTATAGGGGTTAGACATAATGTTAATGGATACATTCCGTTCCGAGAAAAGCTTCCAACTTAGAGGGGTGTCCAACTTATAGGGGTGTCCAACTTGAGAGGTTTCACTGTACATACATGATATATGTTTTTAAGACAAAGATGGTTTTTCTTCAGTTATCTTCCATGTCAGTATCACTGATTACCAACATTTTGTAACATGTACTGAGAATTAAAATGTAAATAAGATCTGTAAAATTTTAAAAATTAAATCTTTTCACAGCTATCTGTAAGCCGATATCATTGGTTATTCACGTCTTGTAGCATTTGTTGAATAGTTGAAACGTAATTGGGCTCCATATTATTTTTAAGAGCGAGATACCTTTCTTCAGCCATTGTTCGTAGAGTAGAATTGTTGGAAAAAATCATTTCACCGAACAAATAAACTCCCATCGCCTAAAAGAGAAAAGAAACATAAGAAAATTTCTAATGCAAATATAATAATTAAATCGAAAGTAACTTTTTTTTAAAATATCTCTAACTAAATTAATTAAAGAGAATAAAATTTAACAGTTCTTCGTCATTTAAAATAATAAGATAAAATCAAGCAAAAAAATAAAAAGTTATAGTATTCAAAGCAAAAAAGAAAATTAATATAGCTAAGGCAAAATAAAGATAATCAAAGGGAGGGTGGGGGAGTTTGAAAATCCTGAAAAAAAGGGAAGGGAAGGGGAAATTTTAGAGCATAAGTAAATAAAAATTCTAATGTATATACACATGAAATACTGACAATATAAAACATACAACTAATTTTAATCTACTTGAAAGTTAGCGTTTGAAATATGGAGAACGAATTTTCCCCATCAAGTTGAAGAATAAGAAGCCAGTTATACTAACCTATGATATTTATTCTCATCCAATTAATGATGCAGTTTGGAAAATTTAAAACTAAAATAATTATAAGATTTAAAAAAAAAAAAAAAAAAAAAAAACTTTTTATATACCATGTTTTAAATTTTCTGGTGAATCATAGAGCTCTTATTAATGCGCATAAAATTTTTAAAATGTTAATGACGTCCATTTTTTTGAGATGCATAATTTAACTTTTTATAATTTTTTAATGTTCACGTTTAATTAAATGTATTTATTTTTATGTCAGAAAAAAATGAACTCGTAATTTTTTTTTTTTTTTTTTTTTTTTTTTTTGGCAACAATTAAATTATAGCTAATATTTTAATGGCTATTTTAACGCTATTAGGATGTTATTATTTTCCTATTTTAATTAATTATAAGAAAACTAATCAAAAATTCGAAAATCGGACTTCGAAGTATTGTGTTGTCACCGGGTTCTGAGCTGCTGTGAAAGTTTCAAATGTCTAGCTAGTAGGGAAGTTAGTTAAAATTCCATTGCAAGATTTGTACCGGACACACAAACAAACAAACAAACAAGAATAGAAGTTAATAAAAACATGGTAATTAAGAAAAGCATAATTACAGGAATAATATTACAGATCTGCCCTCATAAAAAGGGGAGAGGGCAGTTACACAATTGAAAAGAGAGAGAGAGAGAAAAGAAGCCTCCAATAGATATATTATGATGAGTTGTAGTGGTATATATTTAAAGTTGAGTTACAGCAAGTCTTATAAACCAATATAAAATTAAACATAAAAACATATGTTATTATATTCGATGTAAACTATTTAGTATATTTTGTATACGGAACTTTTAACGGGTTTATTATTCTCTCTTGGTAAAATGCTACTTTTTAGCATGCTTTACCTTTGATTTTTACTTTATAGTTATTTTACTTTGCATATCATTTTCATGTTGTGGTTTCTTGTGCATTTAATATGTAATTTTTTTTTCAATCTTTTATATATTTTGCTCTTAATATCTTATAGATATTATCTTAATCTTATAGATATAAAATTGTTTCATCGTAGTATATAAAAAAATTTAGATTTAAATTCGATTAGGTAATTCTCTTTAATCCTTTTTTTTTTTTTTTTTTTTTTTTTTTTAAATAAGTTAAAAAAAAAAAAAAAAAAAAAAAAAAAAACTTACATATTCTTTTATTGAATAAATAAAATAAAGAAGAAACATGAGGCATATGAAAACATGGAAACATTTACTTCAAACTGAAAAAAGATTGTTACCATAATAATAATAGTTCTGTGTCACGTAATAACAATAGCAAGTAAATATTTAAACAAAAATTGTTGACAAATGCATCTGTAAATTATGTTACAGAGTATAACAAATATTTCGTAACTTCCGACATTTGTTTTGACGAATCTTTCAATTTTTAGGTAAAACCAGTTATTACGAATTATAACTAATTTTATAATTTCATCTGCTGATCGAAATCAATTGTTTTATTTCTAATGAATATCAAGTCATTGTAAAAGCGAGGAGGGAAAAAAAATAAATAAATAAAGCGAGTTTTCAAGCAAAAATTGAGTTGCGATTGTCTCATTCTTGACGCATAAAAAAAAAAAAAAAAAAGATGCAATTCCGTTAGTTGTAAAACAATTTAAGTGTAACAGAACGACCATATTACTTGCACACGTAATTCCGAAAATAACCGTCAAAATAAATTTTAGGAGTAACATTTTTAATCTCATCTAGTTGTTTTTTTATAATAGATGCTACGTTCTGTATTTATTTTCTTTTGATACTACTACTAGGGGACAAATTAGGTTCATCAACTGCTTATACTATTTACAGGATGAAAAGATATTACCAAATGATTTGCTAGAAACTCTTTTAAATTTGGGTAACCAGGCTTATACTTATATTTCACAACTAACTCAAGCCATCTATGTTGAACCTAAAATAAAAGAATAAATAATAACAATAATTAATAATGATAGTAACAATAAATAACTGAACAACACGATTTTTTATCGAAAATACTCCATATTTAAACCATTTACCAAATTTAATTCGCAATAACATAAGTATTTTCAAAACATATTTATTTATTTATTTATTTATTCTAATGCTATAAATGTAGAAAATTTATAATAACAAGACACGACGTTTTCCACTTGAATAAAGATTAAAAGAATTACTCAGGTTTTTTTCATACGAACTTATATATAAAATATCCTAATGGAAAATTTCGATTCTCTATTTTCAATTACTTGCAATGTACGATAGTATATAGCGGTAGCAATAAATGATGTGATTTATTTAATTTTTATTATCTGAACAAAAGTGTCTATTTAATAAAACTTTTAAGTGTGGTAATGATTTGGTCCAGCAGCGGATAAGCATATTTTATAGAATAAAAACATGAACATGAAACGGTGGATAATATTGTGTTAAGAATGAAAGCAAATTCTAATGCTACCAGAAGTCAATCTATGGTTTAATTTTTGGTGTCCATTTTTGTGGAAAAGCAAAATATATTTCTTTCAATTTTTTGTTTATTTTTGTGGGAAAAAGAAGAAGAAGATCGTACAAAACATTCTTTTTTTAGCAGTCACTTTACATAACGTTTAATACCAAGTATAGTCACTCTTTGGAAATAATACTGAAAATATGGAAAATTTTTATAAAAGCATCATTTTTTTAAAACGAAATCTTGTGAAGGTGCAACTTTTATGAATCTGAATTTTGTGAAGAAGTCCATTTTATAAATTTGAATTTTGTTAATATGGGTTCATTTTATTTATGCACATAAACTTTGGGAAGAGGCACACTGAGAAAAAAAAATATACCGCCTTCATCTAGAATGAATAAGTGGTCATTTTATAAATCCCTTAACTAAAAATATAGATTTCCGAGCTATGCCCATAAGGCAAGCCAATAAACTGAATAGACGAAATGATCGAGAATTTCTAGTCCACACATTTCTAGATGGTAAAACAATATTCTGAATCTTTTGTATTGCGAGAAATTCTCGCTTGATTTTCTAGAATTGTGTAATAAACCAAGATTATAGTTGCTGAAACCCGCTTCTTGTATTCGCATTTATTTGCAGAGATTTTTAAATAGCTTTACCCTCGGGAATATAGGCAAACGCTCTAGAATTCTAATAGAGGTTTCTAGAACTCGCTTTCAAAGAGGACTCGAATTTGTAAGGATGATATGGAACTATTTTTTCTCGAGCCACAATTTAGATTCTAGATGTCAGCTACAGAGTTTTTTCTCAGTGCAGCTAAAATGCCGTAATTTTCACCTGGATCCGATCTTTGAATACAATATAAACTTTAACTTTTCAAAATCATTGGGATTTTAGCCAAATTTAAATGAGAAAATGTAATTAAAGAAATAAACTTTCTTGAGCATATAACTTTTTAATTTCAGAATTATTCTGAATTAAAAAAAAGAAGAAGAAGAATTATAAAATATTATTTACGAACCTCAGCATTGGCTGAATTAAAGTTGAAAAACTCTGACAAGTCGTTCAGTGTACGTTGGCTAACTCTAGGCTCTTCCAGAATACTTTCGAGTAACAGAATTTGTTGTTCAGAGCTCAACTAAAAGAAAGAGGCGAAAAAAAGAGGAAATATTTATGTCATCTAACAACTAAAAACTAAATGAACATTTTATTGTGATTAATTTAGTTTAATGTGTGCGTGTAACGGTATAATTATTAATACTAAATTGTTTTGAGGTAATCTTATCCCTTTTAAGGTAAAATAAATTTTTAAACTAAACAATACAAATAAAAATAACTAAATGATATTTGGTTGATGTAGTCCGCCCCCCCTCCGTTTTTAGCGTTATGGGAATGTGTTGGTACGTATTGGTATAAGGGTTAAAGATAATTAACTGTACGAGGGTGCTAGGCCCTCTGTGTGTGTGTGGGGGGGGGGGAGAGAGATGGTTCTAAGGAATCCTAGCCAGTATTCACGTGAGAGTGTAATGAGAAAAAATAATAAATATTTCGTATCATATGAATTCTATATGCAAATATTTATGCTGCCAGAAAAGAAAAAAAAAAAAGAAAGAAAATTAAACGAGTTATTGGAAGGGAAATCTTATTATTAAATTGTTTTTTTTTTTTTTTTATGAAGAGGCAAAACTGTTTATTGAACGCAAATGAAGAAATATGTTCTGAATGGTCAATGTGCCTTGATAATCTAACGCGTTTTAAATGCTTCAGAGATTTCCGCAATAATAATTTTATTAATACACCCCATTCTAATCGACTGATTAATACTGGTGTTAGTGTCAACAACATTTTGCCACTAAATGAAAGTGACAAATAAGGAGCAACTCGGCTTTAGAAATGGCACAAGAAATCAATTCATGAACAGTGGCAAGGCGATTACGCCATCAAAAAATGGTAATCATAATGAAGTATGGGTGCCGCATGGATTAAAAGAGAAAAAGGTAGTTAGCTAAATTTCTACATGAGACTTGCTGTTTAAGGCGATGTGGACTTTCAAAATAAAAAACATTAATTATAAATCTATTGCTTGAAAAGTTATAGTTTCATATAGTCTTATTTAGAGATGAAAAATTCCATGTTAAAATTAATATTCATTTTATAATTAATTAAGATATTAATTAAAATTATTAATTAATTGTTAAATTTCAAAATGCTCCTTACACATTAATTTTTGTCTTAAACTTCCATTTTTTTTTTTTTTTTTTTTTTTTTTACAGGTAGCTTTAGATGATTTTAAAAGTTAGTTGAAACTTTTTATTTACAACCATAATTATGCGGGGGGGGGGGGGGGGGGAATCTCAGTTTTTTTCAAAAACATTTCGTTATTTTTTATTTTAATTTCAAAATTTTAAAAATTAAAAAGTTAAAAATAGAAAATTGTAACTAAGTTTTGTGCTAAGATATATAAGAAACCTTTAGTGAAGTTTCATAAATATTCAACAAAAAATAAGACACATAGAACATTTTAAACTTCACGCAATTAAGTAAAAATTCGTTTTGAGAAAATGATGTTTAAAGATTTCACTTTACAATAGATTCAGTGTTATTTTACAAAATGAAACTCTTGTAACTCAGCATACAATGATGGGAGCTAAACAAATCTTTTTGTCACATATTACTGCTGTTAAGTAGTTTCATATTTTAGTAAAATTGAAATATTGAATTCTTTGTCGAATTTTGCCATTTTGAAAGTCCTGTCGCTTTAAACAGAATTAAATCAATTAATTTTGGAAGTGGGTGGCTGCAGGTAATGAACAAAATGCAGGTAATGCCCCCCTCGCTCAAAATTCCCCACAAACATTTGGCCTCCAAAATTTCCCCCAGAAGTCCAAAAAATGCCCAAAATGGGGACAAAATCCCCAATATGGCAACACTGGCTACAGGTAATGAACAATGAATTGTGCATTACAATGTTAAAAGGGGACAATATCTAATCCCGCCGATAGCCAAGGCCCGCATGTTATTTTATGGAAAAAATTGTTTCAAAAATTACTCATTGCCTAATGTTTTAAATTAATTAATTAATTTAAAGCATTACTTTTAAATAAAATTCCGTTAATTCATTTTAAATTCCATTTAATTTTAATCTGGTTAATTGATTCTAAACTGATTTTAAATTAGCTCTTTATTAGTTTTAAATTTCGTTATGACATTCGGAAAATTCATAACCGTTAAATTAATACCTATTTAAAAAAAAAAAAAATTACCTTTTTTTTTTTTTCATTTTAATGTAGAGTTTGAAAATGCGAACTTTCCTTAGGTGCATTTTTCCCATTTTTTAGCCGAAAAATGAAACACAATAAATAAACAAAAAATAAAATAAAAAAGCAATTAAAAAACTATATATGCATTAAGTAATAAGTAATTATAGAAACAAATTTTCCCATAGAATAACATGGGCAACGGCTGTCGGCGAAATTCGGTATTGTCCACTCTTAAGCATAGGAGATCATGATCAAGTGCGCACATATTCCTTCAACCAGCTCAAACACTAGTTTACATTTGGAGAAGGTTTTGTTTTGTATTTAATGGCACTAATAAAGAATCCATACTAACGCATTACTTAAATTCTTGACCATTAATTCGAAGAAATACTGTTAACAGCCTATCAATTAAAATGATCAACTGGATCAAAGAAAAGGGCAATAAATTAACAAACAGAAAGAGTGTTTGTTGTGTTCTATCAGAATAATGTAAAAATTTTGCTGAAACGTAAAGGGAATTTATTAGAATTAAAACATTTTCATTTAATATTTTTAAATATTATAAAAGCACAGAATGAAACAGTATATAACAGAAACATAGCAAAAAATGCATTTTTTAAATTTCATATTCTGAAACATTTGTTCGAAATACATGGCGTCCTACTATATAAAAGAACGGGTAAACTTGTAAAATAATTGCTATGCAAAAAAAACTGCAGCCTTTTTTTAAAAAATAGAATATATATATATATATATTATATATATATTGAGGCCGAAAAACGGAATAAACGAACAACACAAACTTAATTTTTGAACGGTGCTACAGAAAATCAAAATCTTTCATAGTATAAGATATAGCACCGGAAGCTAATAAAGAACTGTAATTATACGAAATGCAAAAATATTATTATATATATATATATTATATATATGCATTTATTTATTTATTTATTTTAATCATGATTGCAAAATCATAGCAAATACTTCGTAAAACCTTTTTTATTTCCAATGGCTAGGCAAAAGTTACAGAGGACTATAAAGTCACAAAACAAATTATAGACAATATAACACAGAACAAAAGACCGAAGTCATTGCCCAAGGAGCGATCTTGCCTCCCAATATCTCGACTCTTCTGTAGAACATCGAAGAGCCCTACAACGGGACAGATGGTCCCGGTCCATTACATCTCCAGAATCACAAAGTGAGCGAGTAGGGTCATTTAAGATACCTATGCGCTTCAAATGAGCGGCAAGGCAGTCATGTCCTGTAGATAGGCGGAAAGTCACAACTGCCTTACGTCTTGGTTTATCGGGACTTCGTAAAACCTTATACATGTTTTTTTTAATATTATGCAAAAAATTTTATGTAATTTTAGCAAAACATTTTATTTTCATGGAATAATAAAATAAATAGTACCGTTTAAATTATTCTCTTTAAATAAAGTTTTAATTTTCAACAGTGTTCCAATACTTACCAGTTTGTAATGCTCTAAATCAAATTTATTCCGCTTATTTTTCGTCTGCAAATAGTCAGCATTTCGTAAACACCATTTTTTGGTCTGACAAAAAAGAAGAATCAAAGATTATTAAGATCAAATAAAAAAGAAAGAAAGAAAGGAAAGAGAATAAAATGAGCTAGAAGTATTTTAAAAGTTTTCAATAATCAAGTTTAATTAAAAACTTTAAAATTTCTCTTTCAACCAGAAACTCTTTGGGAATTTTCGAATTTTTAGATAAAATTGAAAATTTTAATTGACCAAATCATCTAGTTAATACAATAAGTCTCCTTAATACTGCATATTGAGGGAAGTAATGTGTAAATCTATTCGAATTATTTAAATATATATATTTAAAAAATAAATAAATAACTCTGGAATAATTAAATCGCAATACCTAAATTTTTAATTACACTTTTTATATTAAAACTAGTCTTCTGAAGGAGGAATGCATCATTTAGCGTCGCCGTCCGCTAAATCGTTATGGGAAGAAATTTGCTATCAGAATTTATTCATTATTCAATGCATATTTTAAAATTCTGTTTTCCTATTTAGAAAATCCACAACCATTGTATTAGTTCTCGTTTGCCAAAAGTTTCATTTTTTGATACTTAACATTTCATTTGGAAGCTATAAAGTGAGGAAATATAACATTTTAGTTCATTTTTCGCAGTTTACAGATTGAAAATTAAATATTAAAAAATTAAGATATCAATTTTGGGAAACACGAGAAACTAATTAAATCAGTGTGAATTTTATGAATGGTGAAAGCATTGGATAATGAATAACACTGATAACAAATTTCTTCTTATGGAATAGCAAGGGGGGTTTATGATGATACAGAATTCTGAGAATTAAGTTGTAAAAAATACTCAAGATAATTACTTTTCCATGTCTTTAGAAGGTGTAATTGTAGGTATAAAAGAAGGTAAATTGTCTACGCGTGGAACATAAGCTTGAGTGAATTGCCCTGTGTGTGGATATTTCTACGGCTCTTAGTCTGTATTTAATCGAGTTTCGGAGAAAACCACGTAAAACTCCGAACAGCGTGGCGGACGAGCACGACTTAGATTAGAAACCATAAACTCTCGTAAACCAGTTTAGAGAGCAGAAACTTCTGATCAGGGTTTAACCTGGCAAAAAAATTACTTTAGCATTTTAGCGAAAATAGGCAAGCACTATTTTAGCTTTTTCGAAAGTTAATTAATTCTTTGGATACCATTGATTTCTTTTACTTAGCTTTGTTATCCCCAGTTTTGTTTTCTATTCCTTTTGTTCATTGATGATTTTAATCAAGCATCCATATTTGTGACTTTAAAAATATGAATCAGGGAAACTATGTTTTGATTTTAACAATAGAAAAAGAGGTATTCATATCATATGTGTAAAATAAAAAAGCAATTTAAAAATTAAGTAAAGTGTAGTGGTAGATAATCGTGAAATACTAGTGCTAAGAATGCTTCTATGAAGCAAATTCTGAATTCTGGCATACTTTTAAATATTTTTGCATTTAAATTCAATCATTGAAAATTAAAAATAAATCCAATATACTATGTAAATAAGGATTCCCAAAAATTTGTCCTTTCGTAGTTTTTGCCTGCAAATATTACAATATATATATATATATATATATATATATATATATATATATATATATATAATATATATATATATATATATCTGAGTTATTTATTATATAGAGATATTTTATACAGTTATTCAGTTTTAGCTTTTTAGCGAAATTCTGACCGACATGTTTTAGCAAAATATGATACCTTTTAGCAAAATGCTAAAAAAACTAATGGCAGTTTAAACCCTGCTTCTGATACATTGTGGGGCCATTTCTTTAGAAACTATCATTCGGACGGGCATTTAGAAAAATCTTTTCTAGACATCATAGAAGCTAAAGTCACCTTAGATTGATTTGAGTGAAACATAGCCTATTAAAAGTAAAGAAATCTGTATTTTAAATGTTTGATACTGTAAAAGCTCATTGAAAATCTCGTATCTCTTAAATAAAACGTTAGAATTCTAAACCATATATCATGTATACATAGATTAATAAAAGATCTAAATCACCGTCAAAAGATGGAGCCACCACATAAACAAAGTAAAATTGCTTTTAGTCGGCCAACCAATAAATAAAATTTTAAAAATAATTTTTAAAAAAGCATGCAAAAAGGCTAAATTAAATTAGAATTTCCTCCTCAAATAACGATTAATAAAAAAAAGCTATGTATATTTATTTTTTCTTTTTGATACATAATACGAGTAATACAATAAAATTCAATATCTAATCAATCTCGAATAAATATTATATACAAAACTGATAAAAAATACATAAAATCTATTTTAATCATTATACGTATGTGTGTGTGTAAGAGTTATATTGCCAATTTGATTACATGAGGGTCCTAGGTCTGGGTGGACACAAAGACCCTATGTTAGGTTATTCTGTACCACCGTTACCTACAAATAACGAAAGACCTAAACACGGAATATTTGAAGCACTCGCCAACACCGTCAACCTTGCAAAAAGTGTTGTACGATACGAATTTAGCTATCATATTTATGTTTATGTTATACGTGCTGCTGGAGGTGGACGGATAGAACTAGAATATTTTCAATACCTTTAATAAAACTTTAGTATTTCGGTAAATTTTTTGCACTTATTTCCATTACTTTTGTATGTTTCCATTAAAAAATCGGAATCAGTCTGGAATCGGGTTATTCTTTTAAATATATTACATAATATTTTAAAAGAATATATTTTAAATAATCTATAATAAAAAAAATATTATTTATATGTTCTTTTAAATATATTATATAAGGTGTATTCACCCTATATGATATATTTTTTTATTCAAAACGAGAATAAAAATTAAGCTTGTCAAATTAAAGTAATTAAAAAAACATGTATCAAATATTAAAGTAAATTAACCAACGAAGTTCGTGGATTCCATAATCATACCGAATGTTATATAAGTTATAATAAGAATAGAAGTCATATATATAAGTTATAAATTTAATATATAATTAAGGCATTGATCTTAAGTTTTATTGTCTGTGGTACTGTGGTGCATAATAAAACTTATTAGAAGCTTAGAAAATATAAACTCTTCAGTCCATATTATTGTAAAGCTTGACCAATTAAATATGTGCAGTAACATTCGCTTCTCTTCTTTCTTTTCTTTTCTTTTCATTTCTATTTTCTTTTTACGCAAACTTTATCCCTAGAACTGAAGATGTTTAATTTTTCATACATTACTCGCTTTATATAAACTTTGGGTGAAAATATACAAAAACATTATAAAAATCCTATAAAATGGGGGTTTTCTATTTTTAAACTTTAAAAACAGAATAAAACAAATTAATACTAAATATATATATAGAATAACAATATCAAACTGAGTTTCTAAAACAGAAAAAAAAAAAAAAAAGCTATTAAGAAAATAAGATATTGTTTAAATCAAACTTATTATTATTATTATTATTAAATTAAAAGGAGGTTTTATTTTTCTATTGTTAAATATAATAAGTCTAAATTCGTAATTGCTTCCGTATTTATCATTTAGTTAAAAAGATCGCACTTTCTGTCATAATAGGAAAAATCGTTTAAATATTTTATATTATACTTACTTCTTGCAGAGTCATTTGGTACATTTTATTCTTATTTGAGGGTTTCAAATGCTTCAGCTCCTGAAATTAAAAAATGAAACGCAATTTTTAAAACAAAGGTGTAATTTAAAACTAATATGCTGTGCCCTCACGAAATTTTTTCTATATTTTCTTATGCAAATTCACGTAATTTAAATTAAAACGCTTCAACACTGCATTTTACATTATTAAAAAAAAAAAAAAAGCAAAAAAAAAAAAAAAAAAAAAAAAAAACATAAATAATCAATAATAGAAGAAAAAAGAAAGAAAAAGTAACATTTAATTCTCTGAAAGATATATGCTGAATAGTATAGTATAACTGTGTTTTGTGTAATATAATTTTGATAGTTGCAGGTCGGGTGCGAGTCAAGTTTACTCGTTCCACGCAGGACTTTACTCCCAAGGGAGGGGAACGATGTCCCTACACATACAAAAATTTTATCCTGGTTGACTATCATTATTGTACACAACAATTTTTATTTTCACAATTGTTGGTTAAAAATAATCTTAATTGTGTATATTTATACGAAATATTTTCCATACTACCATATAAAACATTATGAAAAACTAAACGACAGCGCCACCTATTGAGAGATACGCACCAAAAGTCGACAGGCACCAGTCTATGTCAAAGTAAAATTAAATATATTTTTTTATAAAATTATGTGCATTAATTATCAATATGGCAGAAACTTTTTGTCACACGCATCCAGACAGACGGACATTTTCAAAAAATGGTCAATCTCAAAACGCGTCAATTCATCGGAATCCAAAAGTCGAAATTTTTTACGAATCCAATTTTTTCTTTTACTTAATATTGTAGAAATTAATAATGTTTTTCATTTCTTTAATTGGTAGAAGGTATTCAACCAATCACGAATAGTACATACATACATATAAGTATTATGATGATTATTACTGACATATAAGTGAGGTCACCCTGCTCAGACTTAAATAATGTTTGATGTCTACGTCTGTCTGTCTGTACTTCAAACAGTAGTTACAAAAATCATCCGATCGAGTTGAAAGTTAATACAAATATTTATATGTTACAGGAAATCAGCAACATAATTTTTGATGTATACAGAGTTTTGAACTTTGTATACAGGATATAACTACAAAATAATTTTGATACATTACAGTTTATGAACGGCATTTTTTTTTTTTTTTTTTTTTTTTTTTTTTTTTTAATATATTTTAACATCCTCAAGCTGCATTCAACGTAATGAAATTGGCATGCATTAGAATGCTTAAAAGCATGACTTCTGTAGAAAACGACTTGCATAGAAGTTTACAGAATTGCACAAAAGAATTTCCATACATTACGCATAGCAACTAGCAAAAGAAATAACAATTAATTGTTGCTAAATAAATAATACAAATAAAACGCTGAGGTTGTTAAGCTATAGATACACTAGTATTATCTTTTATTTGTTTATTTGGAAAAGCTATATACGTTTTTTAAGAAATTTAACAAATATGCTCAATTATAATTAAAAAAAAAAAAAAAATGAAAAATGAAAAATGAAAAAAGAAAAATGAAAAAAGAAAAGAAAAGAAATTGACCAGACTGATCCAAACTAAGATATGTTTTAACAGTAAATTAAGTTTTCCTAATCTTTGAGAAAGTTTGGCAGTGTATGCTCTTTATTCTATCTTTATTATAACGAAAATAAATAAATAAATAAATTTACAGTTTATCGATGACAATCTTTAATTTTTCTTAAATAAATTTATAATGGATTAAATTATCTAATGACCAAAAACATTAAGATTCAGCTTTAAATTTTAGCTTTTTACATTTCTTTCTTCTTTCTTTTTTTTTTTTTTTTTTATGTTGTAATCGGTATTCTTCTTTTAAATGTCCAAATAATTAATGAAACAAATTATTAATAAACTATGCATGTAAAATGTAAAGTAATAATAGTAAATAAATATATAAAACTGTTGAACGCGGAAGAAGTAAATTTTTCAAAGAAATTGTATAAATTCTGAAGGCCAGCAGCAATTGTTTTGGGTGAAAACTATGAAACATGATTTCTCAACAGGTTAAAAATGGTAAACATGAGTTCAGCAAGAAAGTACCACCACACGAATTAATTAATTAACCCATGTTAGTCAATTATGTAATTATAATTGGCAGAAACGTTAAAAAAAAAAAAGTGAAGATTTTTAGAATGAAACACGGGATTTTTATTACATGACAGAAAATAACCATTTTATAACTTTTGTAAGTTTAAAAAATATTTAAAAGTTCAAAATTAACGAAGCTCAAAACATAAAAAATTAAAACTTAAAAATACTTTGTAAATTTTTGTAACTTTTTGCAAAATAAATTGAAGACTCTGACATATATCAAAAAATAAATTAAAATTTATACTTGAAAGTATTTTAAAATTTTGTCTAATATTTAATTTCTTGACGGTAAAAATGAAATTTGAAAAATTAAATAAATTTATTTATTTAATTATTTATTCAATTTTTGTTGCTATATTTATTTATTTCTCTCTGTTTCTATCTCTTTCTGTATATAATGGGTGGCATGTTTGGCTTGGCTATTTGGCTTGTTAAATTTATATTAAAAAAAAAAAAAAAAAAAAAAAGAAAAGAAAGTAGAAGGAAAATTTCTTTTACCGTGTATACCATTATTATTATTATTTTTTATTTTTTTTTTTTTCCCTGCACTGTTATGCTGATTAGTTGTGGATGATTTTGTACATTTTTAAAATATCTTTGTAGTATTTTATGATTATAATATGTCATCATTAAGTATAGCTGGACGTGGTGGATAATATTTTAAAATTTACAAATTATCTCTGAAAGAGATCTTTGTTAAGACACGTGCCATGGATATTAAGATTAAAAACACTTTTAAAACACGTTTACTAAAAATTATACTTTACTTAAAAACATTTTGAAATTATCCAAAGTTTTTCGCTTTGAAAAATCAAAGCATCACCAGGGATTTCATACATGTTTCTAATGAGCAGTTTTCATATATTTTATATTTCACGGTTGGCAGCTAAGTCTTTAATAAGTTGAGGAGTGCTTTGGATATTTTTAAAATGTTTTTAAGTAAAGTATAATTTTTAGTAAACGTGTTTTAAAAGTATTTTTAATCTTAATTTTAAAATTTATTAAATTTATATTGGTAAATAATTTATTTTTAATCTAAAAATATAAAAATCGTCATTTAATTTTTTTCTTTCTTATCATATGGCCTTGCAAAGGATTTGGGGAAAGTTCGCCGCCGGCAAATTAGTTTAATCCGCTCATCCATCTTAAACCGTCTGCTCCTTCTTATTGTTATTTCATTTTGCTTTCTTTGAATTTTGTCCTTATTTCACAATTCTTATATTAAATATGTGTATTCATTTCTTATATCAAATGTGTATATACATACACTGTCTGCAAATATGTATTTGAACACTTTCAAATTTAGACGTTTTGACAAATATCTAAGAAAGTTCTTTAGGAATCATTTTGAAACTTTGATAGTGTAAAGAACATGTTATACCTCATATATTTCAGCAAAAATTGTGTCCTGAAGAGGAAAAGGGGACTAGTAAAAAATTAAACAAAAATCAAAATGTTTTGGATCACTCTGTAAAAAGTAATGCGTTAAATGTTTTTTGGCTGTAGCATGAGATTATAAGGATTTTTCTCATTATCTGTATAAATTTTTAGGAGGTTGCCACGTATATTTATGGAGATATAACCTTTTTTTTTTTTTTTTTTTTTTTTTTTTTGGGGGGGGGGGGGGGGAAATCCACTTTTTTAATTATAACACGTAGGGTATTAGACTCAGTGCAAAGACATTTTTAGAAGATTTGGTATATTGCATTAGATACAGCAAACAGCAATCAGAAGCAAAAATGTTAAAGATCTTACGAAATACGACCACTTTTACAAAATAATTTTTCGCTACGCATGCGCTAGCTTTTAAAAAATTTCATTTGCATAATTTAATAGCCAAAAGTATTGAGAAACTTATATGAAAACTCCACACAAATATCACGTATATTCAAAAAGTTATGAGAGATAGAATGAGCAGAATTTCAATTCCTCTCAAAAAAAAAAAAAAAAAAAAAGGAAGGTGACTCCAGGGTGTTTTATCATATTTATTTACAATTAGCGTACACTGTATTAGCAGTTGGCATTGATTGAATCAAAATAAAAATGTGAGTAAATCCCCTTAGAGTTTAGCTTTTATTTTGAGAGAACTAAAATTCTATTCATTCAGTCTCTCACAACTTTTTGAATTTACACGATATTTGTTTGGAGTTTTCATATAAGTTGCTCAATACTTTTGGCTATTAAATTATGCAAATGAAACTTTTTAAAAGCTAACGCATGCGCAGTTAAAAATTATTTAGTAAAAGTGCTCCTATTTCGTAAGATATTTAACATTTTTGCATTCAGATTGCAGTATGCTATGTCTAACGCAGTATGCCAAATCTTTTAAAAATGTCTTTGCACTCGGTCTAATACCCTACGTGTTATGATTTAAAAAAGTGGGAATCTTTTTTGCAATTTTTAAAAAAATTCATTATATCTCCATGAATATATGTGATAGCCTCATATATATATATATATATATATATTTTTTTTTACATATAATGAAAAGAAATCTTCATAATCACATACTACAGCCAAATCGCATTTAAAGCGCTACTTTTTACAGGGTGATCCAAGACATTTTGTTTATGGTTTAATTTTTTACTGGTCCCCTTTTCCACTTCAGGACACAACTTTTGCTGAAATATAAGAAGTATAACATGTTCTTTACACTATCAAGGTTTCAAGATGATTCCTAAAGAACTTTTCTAGCTATTTAACAAAACGTCTAAATTCAAAAATGTCCAAATACGTATTGATAGATACTGTATATAGCAAAAAAATATTCGAGTGGAAAGAAAACATGCAAATGCGTTTACTCAAGATACAAGAAGAGTATACATTTTGCATCAAAGTGTTCTGACCTAAAATGGCTTTCATTCTATTTGAATACTGAAAAAACAATTTTTCTATTTTCCTTGCCCTATACATGGTGTAATGTTTCACAACAGTCGCATAACTTAACACTGATGTTATGTTTCTATTTCAGTGATTTTTTTTTCCTCTTTTCTTTTCGAGATATAGATTTTTCCTTTATTGCTTTTCCAAAGTTATAAAATATTTCCCTTGCAGATATTACAATTCAATTACATTTTTGCTATAACTTATTCGTTTAAAAGTTGCGAATTATATATAAAATTTATTATCACATATTACATGAAATATTAAAAAATATATAAAAATAACTATAACTCATAGACAAACTCAACAGTATAAAGTTCATGTTCTGTTAATGACTGATTCAAAGCTTTTAAAAGTCTCTGTATTGTGAAAAATAATTTAAAAAATAATAACAAAATTGTTTCGAAATAAATAATAATCAATATTTTTAATAATGTTAAGAAAGAAAAAAAAATTGTTTTCATCAAATGCTTCTTCACAACTATTAGCAGTCATTGTTTTTATTATTTCCTTTTTAACCCATTAAAAAAAAAAAATAAATAAAAATAAAAAATAAAATAAAATAAAATAGAAATTAAAAA
The DNA here is from genome assembly GCA_963930645.1 of Salticus scenicus. Classification (NCBI taxonomy): domain Eukaryota; kingdom Metazoa; phylum Arthropoda; class Arachnida; order Araneae; family Salticidae; genus Salticus; species Salticus scenicus. The sequence goes on along the minus strand of OZ005653.1, from coordinate 323,863,287 downwards.
AAATTGCCCATTTTATTGATATAAACAGTAGTAATGTGCAATATCCGATTTTTCAAATAAAATATAAAATAACGGCAATTTATAGCGTAATTTACAGAGTGATACAGAAAGAAATCTGCAAAGTAAAATAACCAAAATACCTAAACGTAATTTAAAAAATCTGTTTAAAAATATATTCGAAAAACGGAAAGTTACGATTGAGCATAATTCTTTTTAAAAGAGACAAATGTTTTATTTTTCTTTATTATTTTTACTTTCTCTTATCCATAGGGTCGAGAAAGTATTGTTTCAGGGTCAAATTTTCGAACGTGAGTTTTTGTTATATTTACATGTTCTGAGGTCCCTTAATACGAAAATCATGTTTTTAAAGAATGGTCTGTGTGTCTGTCTGTGTGTGTGTCTGTCTGTGTGGATGGATGTCTGTGAGTCTGTTATCAGCATATCTCAAGAACGAACAAATAGCAGAAATTCCAAACTCGGTATTCTAAATGTGTATCACATAGGGATACTACAGTAAGCTTTTCGTTGAGATGAAGCACATGGTTCGTGTACAGGAACACTCAAAAATATTCAAACACATTACGTCTATGAGGGAAATTGCAGGTAAATAGAGTTTAACATCTATAGACTGCACTAAACCAAATGAAACGAATATATATTTTTTGTAACAGAGATAGTCAACTGGGAAAATTTTTTTGTGTATGTAGGAGTCCCGCTTCGCCCCCCCCCCACCCCGAGGGGAGTAAATTTTCATGATGGGTATCTTTCAAAAGAACTCGCCAATACCTTTAAAACGAATGGTTGCACCATCGATCTGCGATAACTTAAAGTAAAGTTATGGATTTTTTTCATTAAAAAAAATATATTTAATGTAATATTGAGAATAAATTTAACTTTTTTTTTAATATATATATTTAGTGTTATACTACTTCTATAAAATGGAAATCGTCTGCATTATCATAAAAGATCATTTTTTTTGAATAATAATTTTAATTTTTTTTTTTTTTTTTTTTTTAAACAGAATTATATTTTAATAACCGAATTAAATTCTATACAAATATAGGTGCATTAATGAAACGGGGGGTTGAGGGGGTGGTAGTCCCCCTCACACAGAACTAATTATCATATAAAACTCTTCCGGAGCCTAATTTCAATAATTTAACACAGGTTTACATAACAGTACTTGTTACCTTACCTCTTAATCTGCAACCTGTATGTATAGTATTAAATTTCAGGGTAAGAGAAATTCATGTGAGTGACGCATCAAATTATTTACATTATTGAAATAAACTTTTTTATTGTTATTAATATTATAATATGTACTTACATCAGCAACGCCAGGATTGTGAAGCCATTTCGAATAAATTTCCTCCATGGTCAGTTTCTGCCTAAATTGAACAAAATTAGATGATATTTTAAACGACGGTCATACTTCGGATAAAAAGGTACAACTACTTATTAATCAAATCATTTTATATTAGAAGATAGATAGATACACTGAATTAAAAAAAAAAAAAAATTAGAACAGTCTGATTACTTTTGGACGAAATTTGCATAGAACTACTTTAAAAGGTATTTTTTTTAAAGTAGAGGGGAATGAGACAGTGATTAAAATCAGTATCCATTCCAAAGGTGAACGAAAATCATATGATAAAGTTAACACAGAAAAAAAAAATGGTTTCATTTGTTACATTTTTCTCTTTGCCTTCATAGATTATAAGATTAAGACTAATGTAAAGAGGTAAAGACTAATTTTTTGTTTAACCAACTGATTTCTTATAAAGACAATAATAACAGTATTAAGTTTTCAACTAATGCTAACTCATAGCATTATCTGAAGCAATGTACTGTCTTAGCGAGATTTCAAAATATATTATAATTTTTAATACTCTAAAATAAAATAAAATATAAAAATAAATTGCTGTATCTATCATCACAATAGTATAAATAACTGACAGTACTGGTTTACAAGTATTTATTTCTTGAGATTTTTACTTTCTCTTTACCCATATACGTAACTGTAGAGAAAGTATGTTTTTGGGGTCAATTTTTTGAAATGGAGTTTTTACAATATTTACACACTTTGAGCTTCCCTGAATTTGAAAATCAAGATTTTTAATAATTGGTTTGTATGCCTGTCTGTCTCTCATTCTTTTATCGGCATAACTCAATAATAAATATCTGCAGGAAATCCAATCCCATTAGTCTAAAATTTTATCATAGGAAGATGTTATTTGAAACTTTAAAATCGGACCAATGTTTCACGGTATGTACACGGACATCCAAGAGTATTCAAATACATTACGTCAATGGGTGAAATTTCTGGTAGTGTACATTTTAACATATTTAGAGTGCACTAAACAAATGAAATGGAACATACATTCTTCAATGTAAAAAATAACGGTAGTTTTTAGAGCAGAAAGTGCAGGCAACCATTTTTGTCAACACATTCTGCTGTAAAAACTACCGTTATTTTTTACAGTGTTTATATTCACATAAAAGCATGTTTAACATAAAATACGGTATGAAAAACTACAGTGACATACAAAATAAATCGGTTTCGTTAGGTGCTGTATCTGAAATGTCTCTTTAAATATGTATTTCAAGTGGCGTTATATGTTTACTTCCGATATATAAATTCCTATATATTAGTATGTACTATGTTTAAAAGTGGCTATAGGAATGCATCTTAAATTGGGTCATGCATTCTTTTTTTTTTTTTTTTTTTTTTTTTTAATTATTTTTTTGCTGTGCTAAGTTACATTGTTTATTTGGTACACTGACAAAAAAATAAAAATATATGTACCGCTTTCCTCTAGAATCAATAAGTGGTCAATTTCTAAATCTTTTAACTAGAAATATAGATTGCCAAGCTATGCGCATAAGGCACGCCAATAAACTGAATAGACGAAATGATCGAGAATTTTTATTCTACATATTTCTAGATAGTGAAACAATATTCTGAATCTTTTGTATTGCGAGAAATTCTCGCTTGATTTTCTAGAATTGGGTGATAAACCAAGATTATAGTTACTGAAGCCCGCCTCTTGTATTCGCATTTATTCACAGAGATTTTTAAATAATTTTGCCCTCAAGAATTAGGCAAACGATCAAGAATTCTAATAGGGGTTTCTAAAACTCGCTTTAAAAAGTAACTAAATTTTATAAAAATGACATGGAACTATTTTTTCTAGAGCCACAATTTAGATTCTAGATGTCAGTTACAGATATTTTCTCAGCGTAAGTTTATGATTTACAGATAATATACAAAGCCTCTCAAAATAAGTTCAATACGTTCCAGAGAGTGATTACATGTACGGATATTCGATGAATAATTTTGAAATAATTTTTTAAAAAATTAATAAAAGCCTTAAAGTATTTTTTTTTTTTTTTTTTTTTTTACAGTTCTAAACATTTTGATGCATAATTTATGATTCTGCGTACTTTGGTTAAAAATTATGAGCAAAATTGTACCTGATGACAATATATTGATTTATTCATAGCAATTCTAAACTTTAACGCTTATTTTCTCGAAAGTGCTTTTTTACCTTGATCCTATTCAACTACTGCTATAAAGATTTGGACATATACATATATATACAACATGAATTAATATTCAGTAAAACTAACTTTATTTAATAAAAAATATATATATATATATATATATATATATATAATTTTTTTTTCCGAAAAAGTTTGAGCTTTTAGAAAATTTTCAAGTGCTGCATATATATATATTTAAATAGTAAATTTTTAAATATCTCTATATCCTTAATTCTTTTTATGAAATAGGTTTGTACAAATATTTAAATAAAAAAAAAAAAAAAAAAAAGTTAACTTCTCGGTAAGATAAAGATGGTGGCAAATAAACCCTTTTAAGAAAAGAAACGTTGAAGTTTGGAAATGCAATAAAATTCAATCTTGATAAAAGTTACAATTTTGAACTAAAGTACGTAGAATCATAAATGAAGTATCAAAACGTTCAAAGTCGTTCATATTTCAACACACACACACACACACACACACACACACACACACACACACACACACACATATATATATATATATATTTTTTTTTTCCGAAATGTCAATTTACTTTCAGGTTAAAACTCTCTATAATTTAATATGATAGTCAAAATCTTCGTGAGTAATTAAGTTAGAAAGCTCCAAATTACAGTCGGCAGCAAAAGTATCCGAGCACTAGCAATAATCCTTGTCTAAAAAAAGTACACTTAATACTGCTTTATTAAATAAATCCTTGTCGAATCACGTTCTTAGTCAGTCTAAGAATATGATTCGACAAGGATTTATTTAACAAAACACTATTAAGTGTACCTTTTTGATATCGGAATTATTGGCTAGTGCTCGGATACTTTTACTGCCGACTATATAAATAATAAAAAGTGAGAATAAAAGAATATTTAAAAAAATCTTACCTAACTCTAGGAAACCATGTAAAGTATTCTTCCAAAAAATCCTGCAATAAATGTCATTTAAAGAATAATATTTAACTATTAACAGAAAAATAAGAAAATTTAAACCAGAATTTTTATTCCATTACAATTTAATCACAAACCTCTTTTTAGCATACTGTGCCATATAATTTATAATAACAATAGCAGAAACTATTCAAGAATCACTTGGATATGCAATATATTTATTCTTACATTAATTTACATATGAATGCACTTCACAGAAGAAATAATTACCTTAGATGTTACGAGTTTTCCTCTGTATTTGTCGATGTAGCCTTTTAAAAATAAGAAGAATCTCTCCATCCTCACTATATTAGATAAATGCTTAAGAAGAAAATATCCCTATCAAGCAAAAATTCAATTATTAAAATAATAAAAAGCAAAGTAGTTGCATTATAAAAAACTAAAAAATGAAAGAGATATTATATAATGATTAAGATGTTAATACAAACTTCAATTAAATACAAAACTCAGTTGATATTCTGAAACAACAAGGGGGAAATTGCATAAAAACTACAAAAATATGAGTTTTAATATCGCCATGTATAACAATATATTTTTTTTTTTTTCCAAAATCAATTGATTTATAACTTTCTTTTACACATAAGGTAAAAAAAGTATTGTTTTTGGGTCAAATTTTCGAAAGTGAGCTTTTGTTATATTTACATGTTTTGAGGTCTCCTCCTGAATCCAAAAATCATGTTTTTAACGGTTGGTCTGTGTGTGCCTGTCTGTCTGTTATCAGCATTAGCATAGGTCAAAAACAAATGGTAGCAGAAAGTCCAAACTTGGTATTCTAAATGTGTATCATATAGGGATGCTACATTAAACTTTTCGTTGAGATCAAGCAAATGGTTCGTGTACAGGGACACCCAAGAGAATTCAAATACATTACGGCTATGGGGAAAATTGTAGGTAAGTAGAGTTTAACATCTATAGACTGCACTAAACCAATAATCTGTTCAAATGATGAAATGTGTTAAAATACTGAAAATCGGCAACTGGTCTTAAACTTTTGCAAATGACTATATATCGAAATAAATATTAAATACAGAGAAATATATATAGAAATCCGAACTTACTTTGATGTAATGAACTTGCATAAAGGCTTTACTACGATTCTGACCATTTTTCAGAACTGAGGCACTTACGCCATCTACAGTTTCTAACAACATTTCACCACTAGATGATTCGTAGTTAAAAAGGAAGAAAAAAAAAAATCTTTATTAAAATCTAGTAAATTTCATAAATGATATTATTCTTTAAAGGAATCATAAAAAAGAAAAAAAAAAAAAAGTTATAATAATTAAAGAGCAGTCGCATTTGTTGCCGTAAAAACACTGTATAAATAAAAAGATAGGGGAGAGTGGGGATGAATGGGACATTTTGCATGTTTTTATTAATAACGTTCACCATATGTAATTCAGAATTTTATAACACTGCTCATAAGTACACTTCAGTAATCAGTTACATATAAACATACTAACTTTAATAAAAAGTTATCATTTTTAATTAATAATATATATATTTTTTCATGCATGTGCATTGCCCCATTCATCCCCACCTATGGGGATGAATGGGACAGGACTGGAGTTAACAAAGAAAAAAAAAAAAAAAAATGTGTGAATAAATTTTTTAAGTTAAATTGGTTTATGTTACTTTATTGCACACTATGAAGTTACTGAAATTAACATAAACTGATGTATTGACTCAAATTAACATCAAAAGGCAAAAGTCCTTTGGTTCGTACAGTTCCTAGTGCTCTATGCTTTAGTAATTTAATCTAATAAGATCTAATCAAAAATCAATAAATAAATAAGACACTAGAAAGATATAAATCATTATAATATAGTACAAATTATCCAGATAAATTTTTGTTTCCGACTGATCGGGAAAAATAAGCATTCTATTCTGTATTACATTAATAATCACCAGGATTTATTCAATTAGCTTGATTGAAGTTGTGATTTTAATCCAATTATTATTAGTTTATTTATTTATTTTTTTTAATTATTGATATTATTGATTTAAGTTGCATTGAATATTCTAACTTATAATTTTTTTAATCATGATTATTATAAACAAAAAATCAGAACAATTAATTTCAATCTATTTTTCTTTAAATCCATGCTACTTTTATAATTCCATGTTATAACTATTGAGCTACAGGTTATAAAAATATTGAATATGAAATTCATACAATTTTAAATTAGCACATAGTGGGGAATGTCCGATTCATCCCCATTCAAACTGTTCCATTCATCCCCATTCAAACTGTCCCATTCATCCCCACACCACATGATCATATAAAACATGAAATAGGCCTAAGGAACAATTGTCAACATTCTTCTTGAATATCACAAACATAATAAAAGATTATGCCTTTTAAGAATATATCAGTTATATTAGCATTAAGCAAATAGTTAATTTTTAACTACTACTTAATTTTTAACTACTAAAAATTTACTCTAGCAGCAGAAAAAGACACTCTAATTTTTTTCTGCCCTTCAATAGACAGCCCAATTCTGAAACTACACTTGATGATGGACCTCAGTACTGCCATATATCAGAAAAATTGTCAAGTTTCTAGTGCTTGCAAAACATAAAAATTTTGCTGTTGTTCCATTCATCCAGCGTTCCATTCATCCCCATTCTCCCCTATTTTTTAACAGAAATCAAGCAATCTTTTAAAATGCATATCACGGATCTGAAATACATTTTTCAAATTTTTATCGAATTTGAGCTGTGCTTTACTCTATTCAGATAGAATCATGAATGAATGGCAAGATATTGAAATTAAAAAATATATTTATTAGTTCACAGTTTACCCAAGTTATAATTTCAAATGTCATATAGTAGCACGGCAAGACCAGAGAAGCAAGTCGTGGTAATTTTGAGTTTATATCACTGAAAAATGTGCATGAAGTGCCTCGTCAAAGTGCACGAAAAATGTGACATCTCGGTTTCGCAATTTATCCATCTGAAAGGCCAGTTTTAATGGTAGGGAAGCTAGTCAATGTTTTATCGTATTCTTTAAGTTTTTTTTTTTTTTTTTTTTTTTTTTTTTTTTTTTTAATACTGCATTTTATCATGTTTTTATTAACTTATAGTCTTGTTTGTCCAATACAAATCTTGCAATCGATGTTTAACTAATTTCCCTACTTGCTAGACATTTGAAACTTTCGGAATAGCTCAGAACCCGTTAAAAATACAATACTTCGAAGCCCGATTTTCGAATTTTTGATTAATTTATTTTAATTAATTAAAATGTGAAAATAACAAGTTCCTAATAGCTTTTAAAATAGCCATTAAAATATTAGCTATAATTTAATTATTGCGAAAAAAAAATTCACGAATTCATTTTCTTCCCACATAAAAATGAATACACTTAACTAAACGTGAGCGTTAAAAAATTGTAAAAGTTAAATGATGCATCTCACAAAAATGGACGTCATTATCACTTTAAAAATTTTATACGCATTGATAAAGTGCTAATGTTGTTCTATAGCTATGATTCAACAGAAAATTTAAAAACATGGTATATAAAAAGTTTTTTATCTTATAATTATTTGAGTTATATTACCTTTCATGTCTGTATGCAATATATTTAAATGATATTTGAAATGCTGCGTTGGAACCTAATCACGAATGGCTAATAATACAATAAACTTCAGCTAATTTTTATTAACCCACCTTTATTCGCGTTACAAATTCAAATATTATATACATCACAGCGCATTACAGTCGGCATTCTAAATATAATATTCGAACAAGATCGTAACTGAATGATAATATATTCAAATTCGATAAAACCCTGTAAAAAGCAAAAAGAAAAAGAAAGAAAAAATTATGCAGTTAATCCTAGTCACTTACATCCATAAGACATCTATAAACACGTATAAAAGTTTTAAAATGATCCATTAAACGTCTATAAATATCCTACAGATATCTATTAGCACGACCAATGTCACTCTTTTTTACATCCATTAGATGTCTGTTACATATCCGATAAATATCCAAATATCCAATAATTGGACTTGTTAGATCTAATAGATTTTGAAAGTATCTAAATCTTGTTTTGATCTAACATGTTACATCTATTAGACATCGAAAAAAGCACGTCTAAATTTTGTCTACATTTAAACGTCTAATAGATATCTATAATTATAGTACAGGATATTCAGGACTTTTAATGGATATTTTTTAGATATTTTTTACCTTTTATGGATCATTTGGACGTAATTTTGATGTCGAATGGAAATCAGTGGCTGCATGGTATACTTTCATACTGTTAAATATTATATACAGTCGGTAACAAAAGTGTCCGAACACTAGCAAAATTTCTTATGTAAAAAACGTACACTTCATACGGTTTTGTTAAATAAATCCTTGTCGAATCCTGTTCTTAGTCAGTGTAAGAACATGATTCGATAAGGATTTATTGAACAAAATCGTATGAAGTGTACTTTTTTACATAGGAATTTTTGCTAGTGTTCGGATACTTTTGTTACCGACTGTACATATATACTATGTAAAGAGTGTACATTCTATGAATTCTAATATAAAAAAAAAAAGCAACATGAACATTTTTAAATCTTTGCAAAAGGAATTAAAGATAACTCATTTTTTCATTTTAACCTCATGAGGAAGAAGTGCGAGGAAAGATACATATTAAACAAATTAATAAATAATCGAAATTTAAATCGATTATACCTGAGTATTTGTAAATCTTCATCGGTATTTGAAATTTCTTGCAAAAGAGTTCTAAGACGTATATACATTTTCATTTCAATATAATCTTTTGCTTCAACTTTTGACATCTGTAAAGAAATAATTCAGTAATGGTTTAATAGCAGAAGTCTATTTAATTACAGTAAATAAAGTTTATGAATTAATAGGTACATCTTATTTGCAATTGAAAAATCACTATTTTGACAATTTTAAATATACAACGTGTCCCATATAAGTCGGTAGACATTTTAAAAGTTCGTAATTACCTACTGAAGGAAATGATAGAATTGAACGCGACTTGCGAAAAAATCGTTCTCGTGAAGATGTTTTTTTTTTTTTTTTTTTGGTGGGGGGGGGGGGGACGATAGTTAGATAAATAGTTAAATTTTTCGCACAGATGTGAAAGGAAAATATGCAAATGAAAGTACTATAACTTGCACAATTTGCGATTAGAACAGCTTACTTTTTATTTTGCCTCCTACTTGTGCATATATGAAGTTTTAATTGGGATGCTGATTTCGTGGATAAAGCGTTATTGGTGAAGATGTTTTCCCTCAGATAAGAACCACCGACTACAGTTAGCAATGTTATAACTCGTTTGAAAACTGTAATTTGTGGTGACGACGGACACATAGAATAGGGTTTATATGCCTGTAAATATTTGCATGCGGATGCGAATAAGTACAGTTTTTCATGAAAATGTGTGATCTGGTCACGCCCTCTAGCAACAAGTAGCTTAATTATTATTTTTTCTTTACAAAAAAAAAAAAAAAAAAAAAAAAAAAAAAACCTTCACGAGAAAGATTTTTTCTCAAACCGCGTTCAGTTCTATCAATTCATTCAATAGTTATGAATTTTTAAAATGTCTACAGACTTATGGATCACCCTGTATTTAAGAAATTTTTAAAGCGAATCTCAAACTTTAGTTCAATTAAAATATTACAAATATTCTGTCCTTTCCGAACCCAAATGTCAACAAATTATAATAAAAATTAATACGTACATTCATTGTACGAACGTGAAAGTCATCTTCAATGAAAGTTGCAAATCCTTCACTTAACCACTCTTCGGACCAATCAGATGCGCCGATCATCAAACCAAACCATCCATGAACAATTTCATGGGCAACTCTAGAACTCATACTAGAATCGCCAGTAAGAAGAGACTGTGACAGGAATACAACATTCGGACTGAAATAAGTAAAACAGTACAATAAAATGCAGTTGAATCATTTCCCCCAATCATACATAAATAATTTCCAAAAATTTAGGAAAAAAAAAAAAAAAATATTGTAACATATACTGGCCTCCAACAGTTAAGATGGAGCAACATGTATGTAAAGTCGTGCTTCAATAAAATGTTCGATAAACTTAGAAAATTAATTTTTAGCAAAGGTAATACTACTATAATACATGTCATTTTAGTACTGAAATATAAGTGTTTTGTAGTTGGCAGTTCATCTTTAATACACTGCGTAAAAACAGTAGAAGGACACTAGCTATTTTTAGAAAAAGGAACGAATCTTTTATTTTTAATGAAATTAATTTTATGAGTAACATTTTGCAGATCATTCAACAACAAAATATCAGTATCACTATCATGATATTCAACAATAAAATATTTATGACAACAGAAATAGTTTCTATCAGTTTAAACTCTGTAAAAAGAATAAAAAAGACAGTAATACAATCTATAAAATACAAAAGATATCAGTAAGGAATACTCTTTCCATTAGCTTTTAGGACTTCGAATATTCTATTTGGTAGTGAATCATACAATGGTTGGATTTCTGTTTGACGAAAATTATCCCTTGAGCTCTCAAAGCTTCTCGAAGCCCAATAAGGGATTCAAACTATTTTCCACCACTATATATTCGACCAACAAGCATTGCCAAGATGTTTTCTACTATATTAAGATCAGAACTTTTAGCTATCCATGGTAAAATCTGCACATTATTTGCAGAGAACCAATTTTTAACTCTATAAGTGGTGTTAATGGAGGCTCCATCTTGTTGAAACATCCACTTTTTTCCTCCTAATTCAGAGCTATAAGGAAGAAACTCAGAATTCAGCACTCAACATAGTACGTATGTTTCCATCTACCACTAAAAAAGTCTAGACTTGTTCTTCTTCTATATCCAAATGTTTGCGCTCGAATTTGACCAGCCCATAAAGCTGGTCCGGAGAGATGGCGGAGGTTGCATAATCCTTGTTTGCAGTCCATATCGGGACTAGTACCTGCTGCCGTACGGTAGTTATTATATTGCTATCGTAGCGGTTGGGACTTCCTAGATTTAGGACTACATAACGTGGACTGTATGGGCTCCTCTGAGCCTGGGTCAGTTGGTGGTGCGGCGCTTGTGTCAGCTCCATTATATTCAAATGCTTAACAGACCCCCTCCCCCTCCACCATCACCCTCTATTTGTCGAGTTGAATAAAGTTCTGCGTGCGTCTAAAAATATTACTAAAGTCCCATTTGAGATCCATGACGTGTTCTTTAGTCAAAGACAAACGGTTTTCGATATGTGCTTTTTTTTTTTTTTTTTTTTTCCGCTTTGCGTGATACTTTCCCTTTTTGAAAATGAATTATTTGGATCTTGTTATGCGTTTTTTTTCGCTTTGGGTGATGCTTTCGCTTTTTGAAAATGAATTATTTGGATCTTGTTATGCGTTTTTTTTCGCTTTGGGTGATGCTTTCACTTTTTGAGAATGAATTATTTGGATCTTGTTATGCGTTTTTTTTCGCTTTGGGTGATGCTTTCGCTTTTTGAAAATGTATTATTTGGATCTTGTTATGTAGTTGTAAACTGTTTGACTTGACATATGAGTAAGTCCTGCTTGATTCCGAGCTTTTGCAATACTTCCACTGCTCTTTTTAAGCTCGTTTTCATTCATTACAAAGTTTTTTATACATTTTAGGTCAACCAGTCTTTTTTCTTTTCCCATTTCTGCCAGGCTTTCTGATAAAGTTAGAAACTGTATTGAGGCTGACGTGCAGAATACGAGCAATATGTCTAACACCTTTACCATCATTTTTATTTGCAAAACGTTGGCCCTTTCGAAAATCATTTAAAGGTATTCGTGTAGGCAGTCTGAAAAGAAAACAACAATGCAATTTTTAACAAAATACGGTTTTCTCAACAAAAGCAGTTAAAGAAAATTCTATATTTACTCTTTTACTCGAGAACAATCCACCAAATAACAAATTGTGGCAGGTGTCCTACTTTTTTTACACTCTCGAAATCATGAAATACTAGTTTATTTTTACAATCCACAAATAAGCATTAATGGTACACATTTCATTTTTACGTGAAATTAAAGAAAATTTTGTTCAACAAAGTCTGAATAAGTATATGGTAGCCAGGATAAAATACAGAAAATAATTTATAAAAATCGAGTGTACTTCTACTTTTTTACGCAGCTGTAAAAGGTTGATTATATACGAAAAGACATAAATTTCTTTAAATATATATTTTTGAAATTTCGAAGACTTTTTAAACTTGCTTTATTAATCTCAATCTTTTGGATTCCAAATCTTATTGGTATGTTAAGTAGAATAAGTTTAGTTGATTTTTCAAAATCAAAGTTCATTTGGATAGATAGAAATGTCTATCAAAAGTTGAGAGTGCTTGCAATCGGCAGCAAAACCATTGAAGCACTACCATTAATTCCTACTGAAAAGATGGGCATCTAATACTGTTTTGTTAACCCTCGCTTTCCCAAGATCAAGGCGTTACTGCAGAAAAATTGCTTTCAGGTGCCGCTTGGCACGTTTGGCGAAAATCACCAGCATCGCGCCATTTTGTATCATTTAGAAGCTGCAACATTCCACTGGTTACGTTTGCTGTCTCTGGCGAATTAGCGCACTTTTTGAATGATGCGGGTTTAACTAAATTTCAACTACAAAATGGGGTCAAAAGGACCCCATCTTGGGAAAGCGAGGGTTAAGTAAATATTTGTCGATTCACGGTCTTTATGCTGTTTATATATAAAAAAAATAATAATTAGTTGATGATAAAAATTAGCGATCAAACTATGAGGAAAAGTGTGGATGCATGCTTCAATAATTTTCCTGCCCACTGTAATGTCTCTCGCAGTGTGGTCCAACAACTTTGGAATTAAATTGCATTTAAAAATTCAGTTTTATGAAGGTGTTTTTTGTGAGTCACCGACGTATTACAATAATTCTCGACGATTGTATTCTAGTTTTTTGCAGGAACATTACTATATTTAGATTCATTGCACGGCATTTGTAGTAATTGGAAGAAGAATTTCGGCTACTAAGGTTAGGCTGACCAGATCAAAGTACCTTTATAATAGAGAAGAATAAAAAATTGCTACAATTATCAAATTATGGATGCATTTTTTCATTCCTAATGAATAAGGACTAAAAATAAAGTGTTATTGATTAATAATTTAGTTTCTACAATTTTTTAAAACTTAGAAAAATGCCTTCAAAAAAAAAAGGGGCGTCCCCATTTGTCCCCAGAAAATGGGGACGTTTGGTCAGTATAACTAAGGTACAAAGACGCTCCTTGTTAAATTCCAAATCTTTGTAAATATATATATATTAAAATTATTCAACTCATAATTTTTACCAAAGAACACTCTTAAAAATATATATATATATTTATTTCTTTTATAAATCATATAACGAGCTCGTTAAACGTAACATTCATTAAATAAATGTGGGAAGATTATATGGCTTAATTTTCTTGAGTTTATCTACATCGTTTCAAAAATTAAACTCAAAGAACTATTTGTGTCTTAACTTTTGGAGGCTGTGGATTTATATTATTTAAAAAAATAATTTTCCTCGTATAAAATCATTTATGTTAGCTTTCAAGTAAACACGTTTTTAGAGATGTAAGGAAATGGATTATTGTAAAACTGCTTTTGGAGAGCAGTGGCGGATTAAAAAAAAAAAAAAAAAAAAAAAAAAAAAACGCTGACATTCACAATTGAATATTGCAATTGTAAAACTTTTATTGGTCCAGAATAACACTTTGAAAAATCTTAGCTCCCCCCCCCCCCCCTCTAGAAAAAAAAAAAGTCAAGTTCTGGATCCACCACTGTTGGAGAGCAGCATTTTTTATAGGGAATGCGAGTAAACTTTAGCTTTAAAACTTTATGAATATCCAAGCCAAAGCTTATTCAAACTCAGCTTACCGATTAATAGCCAAATCACCAAATACTAAATAGACTGGTTAGTCATTAAAAGTAAATAAATAATAAACATAATCAAAAGAGATATGATTAAAACAAAAACCTAATTTTAATACTTGTTATTAAAGATTCATGTTTTCAAAATAATCTCGCCCACAAGTTGTAGAATATGTACAATGTAGAGCTCTATACTCTACACTCATTGGTGTTCGAATTCCGGATTGCACATAAATGCTGCAACAAATTTAATACTTTTTACTTCCTTATGCAAAGTATAAGGAAGTATAGTAATCACGATTTGCGAAATGGATTTTGTATTTCACATTGCTCGAAAACGAATGATCGCTGAATATTGCCAATTTATACGTGTGACTGTCATGATGTCTAGTAGTACACCTGCAAGTGTCGTCGTAACAAGAGCTCTCGTTTTAGAGATATAAGCGATTTTACACGATTTTTCGTGACGTTTGTATGTATGTGAGTGTGTATGCCGCATAACTCAAAAACGGTTGGACGTAGAAAGTTGCGAATATTTTCCGTTTTGGAGATATTTAGGAAAATTAGGTTCATAATCACCAAAAATACATAGGTTTGAGACATAATGTATCAAAAAACGGTAATAACTCAAAAACGATTTGGAGAAATCTTGCAATCGATTTTTAACTGACTTCCCGACTAGCTAGACATTTGAAACTTTCAGAAAAACTCAGAACACGTTGACAATGCATTTTTTAAATATTTTTAGCTAACTGTTTCGGATAACTCATTTATATGATTCAACAGAAAATTTATTTAACTAACTTCCCGACTAGCTAGATATTTGAAACTTTCAGAATAGTCCAGAACACGGTGAAAATGCATTTTTTAATACTTTTAGCCAACTGTTTCGGATCCTTGCTGCTTTCGGCAGCGTTATCAGTACAAATCTTGCAATCAATTTTTAACTAACTTCCCGACTAGCTAGACATTTGAATCTTTCAAAAAAGCTCAGAAGATGGTGACAGTGCATTTTTAAAATATTTTTAGCCAATTGTGTCGGGTCACTGCTGTCTTCGGCAGCGTTTGTATGGTTCAACAGAAAATTTATTTAACTTTTTTCCCGACTAGCTAGACATTTGAAACTTTCAGGATAGTTCAGAACACGGTGAAAATGCATTTTTTAAATACTTTTAGCCAACTGTTTCGGGTCCCTGCTGCTTTCGTTAGCCTTACCAGTACAAATTTTGCAATCGATTTTTAACTAACTTCCCGACTAGATAGACATTTGAAACTTTCATGAAAGCTCAGAACACGGTGATAATGCATTTTTTAAATATTTTTAGCCAGCTGTCTGGGGTCCAATGACAATGCTTTTTAACATTATGTATATATTTCTATAGGTGTATAAAGAAGTCATGTGGTGCCTACATCAGATTTTTTTTATTTATTTATTTATTTATTTATTTATATACGGAGATCCTTATCTGTTGAACCTTCATTGCAAAACCTTTGATCCCAAAGAATCCTTAAAACAAAGTAACACAAAAGCTTATTATAACAATATTATTAGGTTTTTGTTTTAAATAATTTTCTAGTATGTTAATTAACATATAGTTACATATACTTTAACAAAATAACTAATTCTTTTTTTCTAAGAACATAATAATTATTTATATAATCTTGAATTGATTTAATAACAATGAATACATTACATATAAATAAAAAGTAAGTATAATATTATGTAGCACCGATTAATTAATTTCAAGTACATTTATTTTGTTTTGCTTTTGAATTACCTGGCCATGCCTAGACTTCCAAATGTTGGAGGAACTATGAGAAAATCTATCCTAGGAAATGGATAAGTTCCGAAAGTCTCTTCAGATATTTTTAGGCAATAGGGTGCGTACTCAAAAAGTTCCTAAAATAAGAAAATAATTCATTAAAAGTATGTTTTTTGTACACCTATACGATTAAACATATAGCATACACAACATACGCAATCTGCCAATAAGTATTTGGACACTTTCGAATTTAGACGTTTTGTCAAATATCTAGAAAAGTTTTTCAGAAATCATCTTGAAACTTTTGGAGTATAAAAGACACGTTACACCAGCAAAAGTTGAGTCCGTAAGAGAAAAAGGGGACCAGAAAAAATTAAACAAAAATCAATATGTTTTGGATCACCCTATAAAAAGTAATGCTTTAAATGCGTTTTGGATGTGATTACGAAGATTTTTCTCATTATCTGTATAAATTTTTATAAGGCTACCACATATATTCATGGAGATATAACAGTTTAAAAAAAATCTACTTTGTTTCATTATATCACGTACGGTATTAGACTCCAGCGCACAGTCGTTTGTAGGAAATTTGGCATACTACATTAGACACAGCATACCATAATCAGAATGCAAAAGTGTTAAATATCTTACGAAAAATGAGCATTTTTACTAAATAATATTTAACTACCCATGCGCTAGCTTTTAAAAAATTTCATTGACATAATTTAACAGCCAAAAATATTGAGGGGCCGAGGTAGCCCAGTCGGTAGAGCACCGGCCTCGTAATTAAAAGATTGCGAGTTCGGTATTCGAGCCGGCCAAAGACCGCCAACGGTGACTGGGTGCAAGTAAAATCTGTCGTGGCCGCAATGTCCTCCATGTTCCCATCAAAAATTATACCTCTGGGGGTCACCGAAGCGGGAGAGCCATTCCTTCCATGGAGGATCAAAATTGTGATGGCATGTCTCCGGACCACCTCTAGGGGTGTGTCCCAGATCGTTGCCAATTGCCCATTTGCGCAGTTTTAGTGCGACGTAAAACCCAACCATCCATCCATCCATCCAAAAGTATTGAGCAACTTATATAAAAAACCCAAACAAATATCATATAAATTCGAAAAGTTGTGAGAAATAAAATGAATAAAATTTCAATTCCTCTCAAAAAAAGAGGAAGGTGATTCCAGGGTGTTTTATCAATATTTATTTACAATCAGTGAACACTCTATTACCAGTGGGGATCGATTGAATCAAAATAAAAATGTGAGTAAAACCCCTTATAATTCAGCTTTTATTTTGAGAGCTGAAATTCTTTTTCTTCTATCTTTCACAATTTTTTCAATTTACCTGATATTTGTTTGGGGTTTTCATATAAGTTAATGAATACTTTTGGCTTTAAAATTATGCAAATGAATTTTTTTTTTAAAGCTAGCGCATGCGTAGTTAAAAATTATTTAGTAAAAAGGCTCATATTCCGTAAGATATAGCGACATTTTTGCATTCTGATTGCAGTATGCTGTGTCTAATGCAGCATGCCAAATTTTCTAAAAATGTATTTGCACTGTGTCTAATACCCTACGTGTTATAATTAAAAAGTGGAAATTTATTTTTCAATTAAAAAAAAAAGGTATACCTCCATTAATATATGTGGTAGTCTCATAAAAATTTATGCAGATAAATAGAGAAATCTTCATAATCACATGTTACAGCCAAAACGTATTTAAAGCATTACTTTTTACAGGGTGTTAATTTTTTTTTTTTTTTTTTTTTTTTTTTTTACTGGTCCCCTTTTCCTTTTCAGGACATAACTTTTGCTAAAATATATGAGGTATAACCTGTTCTTTACACTACTATAGTTTCAAGATGATTCCTAAAGAACTTTTCTAGCTATTGGACAAAACGTCTAAATTCGAAAGTGTCCAAATACTTCTTGGTAGATAGTGTACACAGATACGAGGGGGTGCTGAAAAGTTCCTGGCTTTGCACAGAAAGAATAGAGTCAGAGTTCTGAAATTACACATTTATTCAACATATTCTCCTGCCAGACTGATACACTTGTTACATCGTTGTTGCAGCTTTTCTAGTCCTGTCAAAAAAAAAAAAAAAATTAGCTGGTTGTTGTGCAAACCAGCTCTCAGCTGCATGTTGAATGTCTTCGACATCGTTAAAATGATGACCCTTAAGGTGTTTCTTCAGATTCGGAAACAGATGGTAGTCGGAGGGGGCCATGTCAGGGGAGTAGGGGGGATCTTCGACCAATTGGTAACGTAGGGTATTCAATTTGGCAGTCACAACTTGGGACTTGTGTGAGGGTGCATTGTCCTGCAAGAAGAAAATGCCTTTTGTTAATTTTCCTCGGCGTTTCCTCTTAATTGCCTCATGCAGTTGGTCGAGGAGGTTAGCGTAATACTCTCCGGTTATACGGCAGCCCTGAGGAAGGTAGTCTACCAACAGAATACCATCTTTATCCCAGAAAACGGATGTCATGACTTTTTTGGCCGATTTCTGGGCACGGAACTTCTTGGGTCGTGGGGAGCCACTATGACGCCACTCCTTTGATTGTTCCTTTGTTTCAGGATCGTAAATGTGAAGCCACGTTTCATCTTCAGTCACTAACCTAGCCAAAAAATCTGGTGTGTCACTGAAATGGACCAAGACAGCTGTGGATGTCTGCACTCGTGCTTGCTTCTGTTCACTCGTTAAACATTTCGGTACCCACTTCGCTGAAAGCTTCCTCATGTCCAGGATATCGTGGATAATAAAAGTAACACGCTCTCGGGATATGCCCAGTATCTGAGCTATCATTTTCCCACATATTCGTCGATCTTCAAGAATAAGGTCATAAACAGCCTGACCTGTTTCCGCGTCCGATGCTGTTGTTGGCCTCCCACTGCGGGGTTCATCTTCCACGTTGAAATGTCCTGTCTTGAAACGCGCCACCCAAAATTTGACGGTGCTGTAGGAAGGACTGTTCTCCCCTAGTGTCTGTGACATCTCAGTGTGAATGTCCTTTGCGGACTTTCCTTGGAGAAACAAAAACTTCATAACGCTCCTCAACTGCACAGTCGTGAAACTTGCTTGAGCCTCTGCCATGTTATCTTCTACCTGAACTTTGAAATAGCTATTAGAGTGGGAAACAACTGAAATTTTTACAGTAATATTACAAGATGACAAGCTTTCTTATGGTAACAAAATTTTTTTCAATTTTCAACTAGAGGGGGGCAAAGCCAGGAACTTTTCAGCACCCCCTCGTATATAATAATAATAATAATAATTCATCATTATAATGACTAAACACCAGAAAGGAAGACTTGAATTAATCAATAAACAATTACATATATAAGTGAAGCATTTTACAAAGCAAAAGATATTGAAAATGTTAATAAGTGTAGAAAAATAACTTTAAAAATTTCCAAAAAAACGTCTATATCTTTATCGAAGGCCATTATAGAAGCAGATAAAAATGAGTTATTTCTGAGACAAAGGTATTTGAGATCATATAAAATCACTATTAATTTTATATCATTAAAAGTAATTTTAATGATGTCACGGAAATAGCCCAATTCAATAACCCGAATTACGCCTTGTTCCGCGAAACTATTGAAATTATTAACTATAAAGAATCTTGCAATGGCGGCGAATCGAAAGCTTGCCTCGACTCAACATGGCGCCACCTTCTGGAGGAAGGAAAAAGAACGAGTGGACAGTACGGAAGTTCACAAGAGCCAAGCACCACGTATGGATAGGTGTTGATGATGAGGGGGAAGTAAGGTTAAATTAGTTATTATGATGTATTTAATGCTTCAGTTTTTATAAAATTTTAATTTAAATGTAGAAAAGTACTTTTACAGTGGAATATGCTAACGAAAATAGGTGCCAGAACATTTTGCAGTAACTAGAAAGAAAAAAAATCGCAGCTAAAATTTTGGTAAAAGAAAGTTTCTCTTTGTAGGTGTTTCTGATGTAAATGGTTCTATTTACATAAGAGTGTGCTGACAAAATAGGCACCAGCGCATTTTGCTGTAACTAGAAAAAATCACAGTGAAATCTTTGGTAAAAGTATGTCTCTAGAGGTGTTTCTGACGTGAATGGTTCTAAATACAGGAGAATGTGCTGACAAAATAGGTGTAAGTATATTTTGCTGTAACTAGAAAAAGATCGCAGCTAAAACTTTATAAAATTAAGCCTCTCTTTGTAGACGGTTCTGATGTAAATGGTTCTGTTTACAGAAGAATGTGCTGACAAAAACAGGCAGCAGAACATTTTGCTGTAGTTAAAAAAATATCGCAGCCAAAACTTTGGTAAAAGCATGTCTTTCTTTACAGGTCTTTCTGATGCAAATGGATCTATTTACACAAGAATGTGCTGACAAAATTAGGCATCAGCACATTTTGCTGTAACTAGAAAAAATAGCAGCCAAAACTTTAGTAACAGTAAGTCTCTCTTTGCAGTTATTTCTGACGTAAATAGTTCTGTTTGCAGAAGAAAGCGTTGGCGCCCATTTTCGCCAACACGTCCTGCTGCAAAAATTACAATTCTTTCTTTCTTTCTTTCTCTTTTCTTCTACTTTTTACAAATTCTCCACTTCTGTATACAAATTCCCATGTCATTCTACAAGGAAAAATATTACCAGAATTACTCATTAAAGAATGTGTTTTTCAAATTTCTGTTTTTATACTCAGAAAATTCACATTAAATTTGATCTTAGTTAATAAAAGTCATTAAATTTGTTCTTGTTTTCTAAATGTTTATTATTATTAATATTATTTCACTTTTGATGCGATAAAATACGAAAAACACAGTTAGTTCATTTTTCATATTTTGTAGATCCAAAATAAAATATTAAAAAATTTTAAAAATCAATTTATGGAAAAAAAAAAAAGCCAGATTTAACATTTGTCAGTTTTATTAAATTTGAAAATGGATATATATACAGGGTGATCAATTTAAAAAAGTACCCGTTGATTTTTCTTATTATCCTTAAATATGACAGATGTGGCAACTATTCTAACACTGCAGTATAATTGTTTGAACCTTGTTTAAGTGTGGGAGATAATTTCCAACACTGTTGGACTGTTACAACTCTATTTGTGAGGTAAAACAGAAATGGAGGCGCACAATGTTATTTAATCCTGTGATAATTTTATTTTTGAAAAACATAATTTAATTCAATTTTTGTTTACATTATCATTCCTATATTACATTTACATTATCATTATCATTTTTATATTATCATTTCGCAGGATTTTCTAGAGAAGTCCTGCAAACACCGATGAATTAAAACAGATCATAACTGAAGTAATCTTGTCAATAACACCAACAACGCTACGAAGTGTGTCAAAAAACTTGGTTCGACGTGTTCATGTTTGCATTCAAAACGGTGGCGAACATTTTTTGTAACGAATGATAATGTAAAAAATCTGAATTAAATTATGTTTTTCAAAAATAAAATTATCACAGGACACTGTGCGTCTCCATTTCTATTTTACCTCACAAATAAAGTTGTAACAGTCCAACAGTGTTAGAAATTGTCTCCCACACTTAAATAAGGTTCAAACAATTATAGTTCAATGTTAGAATAGTTGTCACATCCGTCATATTTAAGGGTAATAAAAAAACCAACGGGTACTCTTTTAAACTGATCACCCTGTATATGTAGAGTAATATGTAATTCTAATAACAAATTTCCCCATAGAATAACATGTACTTTGGCTTCCATTTAGGATAGGTAGGGAGTCTCCCTCACTATTTTTAACAAAATCTTAACCGATCCAGATTTGTTCTTCATGTGGCAAAACATACAAATCAAAAATTAATAAAGAGAATATACAGGGTGGCTATAATTAAGGGAGGCATACTATTATAACAATCGCATACTATTATATAAATCCTTTTCGAATCATGTTCTTAGACTGACTAAGAACATGACTCGACAAGGATTTATTTAAAAAAGCAGCATTAAGTGTACTTTTTTTAGACGGGGATTATTACCAGTGCTTGGATACTTTTGCTGCTGACTGTACGATCCGACTTGTAATCTACGATAGCTGCGATTGTTACAATAGTATGCCTCCCTAAACTTGGCCTATTCATAGCACTCTGTTGCTATAACTAAAAAGAGGATTGAGTCAAAAAACTGTATATAGACATTTAAAAGGATGCGCTCGAAGGTAGTGCAAAAAATAAATAAATAAAATAAAATTTTTCCACTCTGAGGGGACATACAGTCGGTAACAAAAGTCTCCGAACACTAGCAAAAATTCCTATATAAAAAAAGTACACTTAATACAGTTTTGTTAAATAAATCCTTGTCGAATCATGTTCTTACTCAGTCTAAAAACATGATTCGACAAGGATTTATTTAACAAAAAAGTTTTAAGTGTACTTCTTTGACATCGGAATTGTTGGTTAGTGCTCGGATACAGCTGTTGAAAACACAATTCATCGGCTGCAGATTTTAAAACTTAATGATGGGGCTCACATTGAACTACGAACTTCATCGATAAACAGTTTGTAACTTATAACAAATAACAATTAAATCTGCAATAAATAAAGTTGTTTGTATTAAAATTTGTAACTTGATTGTATTTTGATGTATGTCTCCTCAGAGCGGAAATTTTTTTAATTTATGTATTTATTTATTTTTGCAGAACTTTTGAGCGCATCTTTTGAAATGTCTGCATACAAATTTTCGACTCAAACCGCATTTTAGTTACAGCTACAGGGTGTTCTGAATTGGCCAAGTTCAATTATGACCCCCATGTATGTGTTTGAAAATGAAAGAAAAACTGAATTAGGCAATCAATTCAAAAAATAAAAACTCATAAATATTACCAAAACGGCTTTATCTAAAAGACTTTTTGGAGCAAATATTCTGCATTTAGGACCAAATCTAAAAGAATAAAACAAGAAAGAATCCTTTATCTTATTATTATTATTATTATTATTTCCAAATCAGAAATATATGCCAGCAAATTTACAGAAGTAATTTAAACTCTATTAAAAGCAAAATGGAATTTAAATATTATTTATTGAAAAATATAACACGAAAATTACCTATATTTAGGAACAATGACATGTTCTTGCCAAAATCCAATTGCAAGGCATAAAGTTGACATCGGCAACGCATTCTTGGTATAGTAATAGTAATATATTCTTCCTATAATAAATTCAAATAATTATAAGATAAAAAACTTTTTATACCATGTTTTTAATTCTTCTGTTAAATCATAGCTATAGAACTACATTAGCACATTATCAATGCGTATAAAATTTTTAAAGTGATAATGGCGTCAATTTTTGTGAGATGCATCATTTAACTTTTTACAATTTGTTTAACGTTCACGTTTAATAAAATGCATTTATTTTTATGTTAAAAGAAAATGAACTCGTAATTTTTTTTTTTTTTTTTTTTTTTTGGCAACAATTAAATTATAGCTAATATTTTAATGGCTATTTTTAAAGCTATTAGGAGATTATTATTTTCATATTTTAATTAATTAAAAGAAAACAAATCAAAAATTCGAAAATTGGGCTTCGAAGAATTGTGTTGTCATCGGGTTCTGAACTATTTTGAAAGTTTCAAATGTCTAGCTAGTAGGGAAGTTAGTTAAAAATCGATTGCAAGATTTGTACCGGACAAACAAACAAACAAACAAGAATCGAAGTTAATAAAAACATGGTAAAATAACATGTAATGATATGTATGAGAACGTGATTAATTAAAGTTATAAACATAACTATGTGGTATATTTTGATAGATATACATAATAATGTTTCAACTCATATATATATATTAAGAAGAAATTCATCGATTACAGAAATGTGTATTTGAGGCTACAACTAATATTCATTGGTTAGAATATCCTTAACTTTTTCTGTTGTTTCAGTAATTTGTAATAATGTAAATTATAGTAATGAAGCAAACTTTATTATTTGCATACGTTTAACAATATTGAGAAAGATATGCCAAAATATCTAATAGTGTCAGAAATTGCAAAATTGTTCTTCTACTTTAAAATTGAACGGTATATAACTAGCTACATTGCCATCCCATGTTTGTGTAAATGCATGAAAATACTAATTTAAACGATTACATAAAACTTGACATAAATAGAAAAACAAAAATTTGTGGTTTTAACATGTAATTCCAATGCATGATAATGCTAACTCGTATGCAAACTTTAAATTTTCTCAACAAGTTTGCAAAAGATTGCAATAAAAGGTAGATCATTTTGACAATCACGAATAATCTCCTCTTTCGAATTTTGTTTGTCCATATCTGCATTTAAAAAAATGAAAAATTATTCTATTTTATGAGGTTTTGTTAGCATCATCGCATAGGATCAAGATTGATGTTAACATTATTACATATCAATATAGTCTTTTACGATCACATCACTTAGCGAGATGCGTTGACTTAAAGTTACAATGTAAATTTACATTGTAACTTTACACTGTAAATTAAATGTATCAATATAAATTGTTATACGGATTATATGAACATTGCTCAATGTAAATTAAATTGTTTCTATCACTTAGAAATAAAGAGTTAGTGTGGTTTAATTACCACTTTCAAAAGAGACGATACTGTAATCAGTATTAGATATTCAAAATTCATAGCAATTTTCGGAGAGAGGAGATAACATACTGAATTTATTTTATGTGTTCTTATAAAAATGTTACATAGGATCATTGTATTCTAGATGCCAGAGGAACAGAACGTGGTTCAAAAACTATCATAAAACTCACAAATATCACAAAACTTGTACAAAAAATATCATAAAATTCGAAATATTACCATCTTCTGCTTTTATGCGTGCTTCCTCGTCTCCACTCATAAGCACCACAGCAGAGCTGTTGTCGACAGTAACAAAGGCTTCCCACGTGGCCATTGCCGATGGTGGTTCTTGACAAGGGAACAGCGATCGGTTGTTGATCCATGCTCCATAGGTGAATACTGCAGGACTATAGATAATAGATGTGATATTACTTTTAAAAACTACTTAGAAAGAAATCACAAATATAATGTATTATCATATCTCATAAATTAATTTATACAAAAGTTAATATTTGTATGTGTGCTCATTATAGACTAAAAAACTACTGAGTCAATTTAAGCGTGGTTTGAACCACATAGTCGGGTAAGTTTTAAAGTAATAGAAATTCTCGATCTAAACATTACAAAAATGTTAGAGGCCTAAATGATTTTGCATGCGAAATTTTTCAAGCTGCCATTTTGTTTCTTACACCACCCGTGACTATGTTTCATCGTACTAGCCTTAACCCTTTAAACTTTTATCCAACGATTCCTTTTCCATTTTATTTTTAAGCCACCATTCTGTTTCTCTCACTTCCTCTGCTTATTTTTCATCCTACTAAACCAATCGTTTTTTAATTTTGTCTAAAATTTTTTCTACCTCTTTATCATAGGAACGTCTTGTATAAACAACCGAGGTTTGTGTACGAATTTACCGCGTAAGGCACTACTGCAAGCAATGAGGACTCGGAACATTGAACCTTGACGGAGAAGACACTGCCGAGGAATACAGACTTTAACCGAGGTTCATAAGCATCTTCGTTTCTTCCTGTACGCCTGGGTAAGACGCTGCTGCAGGCAATGGGTTCTCGAACATCGCATCGGTGACGAGGAAGATGCTGCTGAAGGCAGCAGGATCCCGTGCCGAGGTTTTGACGGATTTTTATAGAATTTTGTTTCAGAGCTTAATTTTTTTAAAGATTATAAAAATTATAATCTGAAAAAGTTTAAAGTCTTAAATCTTAAAAAAATTAATCTTAAAAAGTTATAATTTTAAAATATTTAATTAAACCACTTATAAAAATGGTTCAATTAAATATCCGCATTTGTAATGATCGATAGATGGCGCTTTTTCAGCTTTTGTTGTTACTAAATATAATAGCCACGTGTATTTATTATTGTTCTATTTGTGTTACTACTTAATACTCGTGCTATAATTTCTCCGCCATTACATCATGGAAAATCGATTGCTTTTGGAAAAAGTATTTCAGTTTATTCATAAGTTCGATCGGAAGTAGATGTTTAACTGAAGCTGAACAAATATTAGTTTCAAATCATCTGAATAATTCTTTACTTCCATTAGCCGGAGCAACTGAAATTTTAAATTTGTCATTTGGAAATAAATGGAAGCTTAATTCTGGATTTCTTAATCCTTTGGGGTTACACTGTGGCACACAACAGTATGTGTTATATTTTTTACCGGATTTATTCATTTTTATTCAATAAATATATGTGAAACTAAACATCGAATATACAGAAAGCAATGGCGTCTCGACGAAAGCCGAAAGCTATTCCTGTAAATTGTAATTTCACCTTAGCCCACCAGAGGGCGAGCATTTCATTACAATCTCGGTTAGCGGGCAAGGAAGCTGTCAACGACCGCTAGTTCAAAATAAAAGATATCTTCTATGGCAAAACTCAAATTGTTAATCCCACCTCTAGAAACTTAAAAGACATTATGCACAGAGGCGTGTGTGGAAGGGGAAAATATTAGGAAAAATTATATTTGTCGTGTACTGCATCTGGTCATTTAAATAATTTTAAAAACTATTTTCTTGTTGCTAGTATTTTTAGTGAGATTTATGAAATTTAACTAAATTTAAGTTAATTATTAGTTAATTAAGTTTTAATATATACACTGACTACCAATAAGTATTTGGACACCTATGCAAATGACGATATATGCGGTCCTGAGGTACGTCACGGCCTCCGCCGGTATATATCGTGTAGGAAACAGCATCGGCATTAGTCGTATGCAAGATGCCGCGCAGTTCGGAGCTCTCTGATTTCGGGAAAGGTATAATTATCGGGTATCACAAATGTGGCCGATCCTTAAGGGACATATCTAGCGATCTGAAGTACCCAAAATCGACAATGGCCTATGTGATTAAGAAGTGGAAGGTGAGCGGTGATTGTTGGAATGTGCCCCGAGTCGGCAGACCAACGAAACTGGGAGATAGAGACTGACGAGTGCTGTCCAGAGAAATTCGGAAGAACCGCACCCAACCGATGGCCCTCATCCGCGACGAGTTTCAACAGGCATCCGGGAGTATTGTTTCAATGAATACCATACTTAAGGAAGCACATCTGCTTGGTTTTCATGGTCGTGCCGCTGCCCATAAGCCTTTGATCACAAAGTCCAACCGCGCTGCTCGGTTAATGTGGTGCAAAGCACATCGAAATTGGACCGTAGATCAGTGGAAACGGGTTCTTTGGAGTGACGAATCAAGGTACACCCTTTACCGTCCGGATGACAGGGTCTGGGTCTGGCGTCTACCTGGAGAACGTCTCCTGTCAGAATGCATTGTGCCAACAGTCAAGTTCGGTGGAGGGGGAATTATGGTCTGGGGGTGTTTCTCCTGGTATGGACTGGGACCCTTGGTCCCCATTCATGGTAAGCTCAACTCCGATGCATACTGCACTATTTTGGATGACAATGTGCTTCCTACGTTGCGGCAGTTTTACGGGTTGGATCCCTGTTACTTTCAGGACGACAATGCCAGTTGTCATGTTTCGACGTTAACCAAGGCTTGGTATGGTGCCAATGGAGTTCATCGAATGGACTGGCCTGCCCAGAGCCCAGACCTGAACCCTATCGAGAACCTCTGGGACGAGTTGCATCGCCCAATTCAGGGGTGTACTACCCGTCCAAAATCGGTGAAGGAACTTCTATGTCTTCTCCAAGCCGAGTGGAAGAAAATACCACTAGCTGTCATACAAAGACTTGTGGAAAGTATGCCCCGGAGGGTTCACGCTGTAATTGCCTCTCGTGGAGGCTCTACCAACTATTGATTTTGAATAAAGTTAGTTTTTCTTTTCTATCACAGGTGTCCAAATACTTATTGGTAGTCAGTGTATAAGAAAAAATAGCGGAATAGTATCTTCCTAACAATAAAAGCCCAAATTTCCCAAAACTAACGCTCAAAACTGACGTCATTGATACAAACATGTATTGAAATAATAAAAATAGATTTTTATACGTTGATTGATGAAATGAATAAAGTAACAGAAGAATGATGATTTAGCAGAAGAAAATAAAAAAATAAAAATAAAATAGCGTCACAATTGCAATAGTGTATTGATTAAAAAACGAAGTAAAATAAATAAATAAATTTTACGTTAATTTCAGTAAATTCATAGTGTGTAATAAAATCACATAAACCAGTTTAACTTTAAAAAATCATTTACTTTCCATTTTGCTTTCTTTTCTTTGTTAGCTCCAGTCCTGTCCCATTCATCCCTGATCATGTCTCATTCATCCCCATTGATGGGGATGAATGGGACAATGCACACGCATGTAAAAAAAAGAATTATTACTAATTAAAAATGATAACTTTTTATTAAAATTAGTATGTTTATATGTAACTGATTACTGAAGTGTACTTATGAGCAATGTTACAAAATTCTGAATTACATATGGTGAACGTTATCAGTAAAAACATGAAAAATGTCCCATTCATCCCCACTCTCCCCTATGCATGTTTTAGGTCACCATCGTACGAATTTTATAGATTTTGGTAACTCTAGTACTTACAGATTTTTATAGAGACGCAATGAAAAATTCTTTATCATTTTGGCTTATATGCGCGCAAATTACTTAAAGCGCGATAGCGTCTAAATGTCTTATCCGATTGAGCTGAAAACTGGTATACATGTTATAGGTCACTGTCGCACACACTCTGTGGATTTTGGTGAATCTAGCACTTATATAATTTTACAGAGATACAACTAAAAATTCTTTATCATTATGACCTATTGGCTCAAATTATAAGTACATAGCGTTAAATTAAACAACATACTATGGAAAAAAAAACCGAAATATCCTATTATAATTTTCTTTTTGTTTATTTAACGACATCTCTTATACTTTACAGTTTCTATTCAACTGTTAGTTACTTAATGTTCAAAAAATCAAGTGAAGTCATTCCAGATTTTTTTTTTTTTTTTTTAATCATTAAAGATGTTATTTATTTTCGATATGTTCACGAAATGCATTTGGTGCTTTTATCTTTTTCAAAAAAAAAAATTTTTTTTAATCCCTTATATTTAATAAACTTTTATCTTTTCAATGCAAAGCATTTTATCAAAATACATATGATAGTGAAAATAACAGTTGCGATAAACAGCAACTGCCAGTGCAACAATATTTGTGGTTGACAATATTTCCATTTTATTTCTCAAGATAAATATAAGCTATCTTTAATGTTAATAACCGAAATTTCTAACATATCTTTATATATATGTAAGGCAATGTCTGTGTGTCTGTGGACAGCATAGCGTAAAGACGATATCTCGGACAGTCACGTGATTCGACACGAATGTGTCTATCGAGGTGTACGAGTGTACCTCCAAGTCCAATTTTCGAATTTTTGATTATTATTATTATTTAATCAATGAAAATATGAAAATAATAATCTTAAATTTAGCTTAATTAGTTAATAAGCTTTAAAATTAGTCTTAAAGCATATTAATCTGTTGCCAAAAAAGTCTATGCGTTCATTTTTTTCGGCATAAAAAGAAATATATTTAATTAAACGTGAACAATAAAAAATATATAACAAAAATCAAATTATGCATCTAAAAAAACTGACGTCGTTATAATTTAAAAAATTTCATACATATTGACAAAATGCTAATATAGTTCGTAATGCTAATATATGCAGTTCTAAAAGGATTATTTTTTTATTTTTAAAACTACTATTTTTTTCATATTTTTACTCAAGTTGTTGTTCAAAAAACTGCCCATGACGTCACATTCGACTGTATAACGTTTCTTTTCTACTCTAAACTGTATGGATCATAACTTTTATTTTATAAGTTTTATTTATAGATACTCCTGGGGGATATTTTTAATTTTGGCGCTGAAGTACTCCGAAAATTTTTGCCAAGAACTTTAACCCGTTGCCGGCCCTAACGTTTTAAGTAGTGTTGCCAAATTTAGAGACTCTTCTATTTAACTATCACCAATAATTTTGAAGAGTGATATTCGATATCATAATGGACGAATAAACTTCGAAGTGACTAGGTAACCGTTACAGTTAAAATTTAGTACCTCATATTGAATAAAAAAGTCTCCAAATTTGGCAACACTGATCAAAGGACTGAAATTAAATAGGACCAGCAAAGGGTTAATTTAGCAGCAGACATATTAAGCTGCGTCAAGTAGTGCATCAAAAATATAAATATATTATAAAATATTACGAATAGTAGAAGGTCCGCTCTACTTCGATTTTTCTTCATCTGCTTTTTATATGCGAGGTATTTTAAATAAAAGATACATAAACTAACGAATTGCGCATAGGTTGCCTAACCGTAGACCTCCCAGCTATGCTAATTTATCCGTAGTAGCTTTAGGCTCCACCTTTTTTTTTTTTTTTACACCAATAAATTTGTAGAGTAATATTCAGTAATATGTGCTCACGGTTAAATAAAAGGACTATTACTCTAGAAATATACTGGCGTGAAAAAAAAAGGCGGGGGCCTAACGCTATCACGGATAAATTAGCATAATTGCACAGCTGCCAATATTTTAATTTATTCCAGAGCATTTTTAGCTCCGCCTTTATTCCATACCACTTTTTTTTTTTAAGAGTATTTTTTAAGCTATTGTATAGCTTTTATCGCGGGCTTTGAGCGCGGCGACCGAATCAGAAAATTCCGTAACGAAAAAAAAACCTAACACAGTTCGGCAGACTTCGGTAGACTTCGGCTGTACGAAGCTCGCACGAATCAAGACGAGCTGCTCCGAAATCGGACGAATACGTAAGCAGCTGTTTGTGAGAAAGTATATAGGTGTATAGGTATCTATCATTTATGTGCAACAGTGAATAGCTGTACGCGTACAATTTGTGTATAAAGTGTCTTTAATATGAATAAACAAAGTGCATTTATTTGTGTATAAAGTGTTTTTAATATGAATAAACAAAGTGCATTTATTAATGAAGAAAGTGATGAAAAAATAGTGAAAGAAAATGAGTGAGTACTCTATATACATACATTTTATTATTATCACAAATGCAGTATTTTTTAACACGCTTTTATTAGCTTCACCTGTATGTATGTATGTATGTATGTTTGTTTGTTTGTTTGTAACTTCTCTGGGAGCAAACAAAAAAATTATATTGTGAAATAAAATCTTTTTGTAAAAAAATAGAACCGACTCCAAAAAGCAACTACTATTAAAAAAAAATTGTATGAAATGAAACTAAATTGCGCCAAAAAGTATAAAATAATTTCCTTCGCCAAACAACCTATAACACTACAATTAATCATAACTTTTGAAGTCGGCGCAAAATTAAATAAAATTTAATTAGTTTTTAAAGGTTTGTTTTTAGATCGGTAGCAACAAATGCTGTCGTCTCGAATGATCCATTTTCATGTTTCCTTTATTATTGTATTCACTGTATACAATTGGTCCATTGGTAGCATCTACACAGAACAGTGGACATTTTTCACAATGCAGAATTTATGTTTCTACGAAGTTAGAGTTTTCTTTGCAAATTTGGTATAACTTTGATAACTATCATCCTTGGTGGCTTTTGGATTTGGCGTTGAAAACGTATTGCAAAAATATACACGCAAGATGTATATTTTCATAATACATTTTGTACGAAGTATTGTTTCATATTCTTGATTACTCTCTTAATATACCTTATCAAATTAATCATGATATCCCAAAGAAATTAAATATGTTTGCCAGATAATTTTGCGATTTTTCTTTCACCAAGGACGTCAGATACCAGCATCTTCGCCAACTTTTGCTGCTTACGAAATCTTATTTGTTTTCTTGAATCAAAATAGTTTTCGGCTGCGTTTTGCAGGTGACAATGTGAGATGTGTAGTTTGAATAGGATTCGATTTTTGTATTGAATAAAGGTATCAATTTTCATTTAATTTTGCGCCGACTTCAAAAGTTATGATTAATTGTAGTGTTATAGGTTGTTTGGCGAAGGAAATTATTTTATACTTTTTGGCGCAATTTAGTTTCATTTCATACAATTTTTAAGCTATTGCATAGCTTTTATCGCGGGCTTTGAGCGCGGCGACCGAATCAAGAAATTCCGTAACGAAAATAAACCTAACACAGTTCGGCAGACTTCGGCAGACAGTCAGTTCGGCAGACTTCGGCACGGTGTTTGTGTGCGTGCGACTAGACGTATGCGTGTAGACTAGCTGCTAACTGCTCATAACTGATTCTATCTCTTTTAGACACAATGCTAGGTGAGACAGCGTGCTTTTTGGCCGCGTCCACGAGTGAGTTCGAGCCCGCGACTAGTTGAACCTTATCGTGTATGTATATGGTATGACTGTACGAAGCTCGCACGGATCGAGACGAGCTGCTCCGAAATCGGACGAATACGTAAGCAGCTGTTTGTGAGAAAGTATATGTGTGTGTAGGTATCTATCATCTATGTACAACAGTGAATAGTACAGCAGTGCGTAAAATTTGTGCATAAAGTGTTTTAAATATGAATAAACAAAGTGCATTTATTAAAATCCCCCCAAGGCACAATTTTGACATGAGTCCCCTCCCCAAGGCACAACTTTGACATGAGTCCCCCCCAAGGCACAACTTTGACATGAGTCCCCACCAAGGAACAACTTTGACAAGAGTCCCCTCCCCAAGGCACAACTTTGACATGAGTCCCCCCAAGGCACAACTTTGACATGAATCCCCCCAAGGCACAACTTTGACATGAGTCCCCTCCCCAAGGCACAACTTTGACATGAGTCCCCCCCAAGGCACAACTTTGACACGAGTCCCCCCAAGGCACAACTTTGACATGAGTCCCCCCTCCCCCAGAACTTGAATTATTATCAAAGAAAAAAAAATACTGCATAAATAAAATAAATAAATAATTATAATTGCATAAGTTGATAAAAAATGCTATGCAATAGCTTTACCGCGGCAGTCCCCGGGTGCCACACGTATTTTTTTCTTATTTTAACACAGTTATATACTGGAGAAAAATATTCTAAGATTAAAGTGGTGCGTAATAAAGGCGGAGCTAAAAATGCTCCGTAATAAATTAAAATATTGGCAGCTATGATAACTGGCAGGTCTACCTAACCGTATCCTGCCTATGCAACCTTTAATTAATCACAATTTAATTATTTTTTTACTGATTTCTACCCTCATTTTTTTTTTTTTTTTTTCCAAAAATATTGGTATCAATCGAAAGTACAAGACCTAAGTAAAAAGAAAAAATAGGCTGCGTATCTTTTTCTTGGCCATACTATAGGGTTGCCCGGTTTGAACAGATGGGTTTGAATGAGTAATTTACCCTCATCCGTTTTTTAATTAAATTATAAATTAAAATGAAGATAATTTTATTGCAAACACCTAAGTTGCCTAGGTAAAAATTGGCTAAACACAAGGTTGCCTCTCATTAAATTACGAATATTTGATATTTGAGTAAGAAAGTGGGACGCTTAAAAGAAACATTGCACACACTAACTCCATGCAATAGAAATAGATGGAGAGTTGCGTGCATGCAGCAGAAAAATATATAGCCTACATTGTAAAAAAAATATGAAACAGATAATTTCGTTTTGAGAACAAGAAGTTTTACTTTAGAACACCATTCGTTTCAGAAATGCAACGGAATTAACTCTTTTGACAATGAAACATTTCCAAAAGGATTGGTTTCGTAGGAGATTTGAAAGGTATCATGTTGTACATTAAAACTTTTCGTATCTGAAGCGACTCATCTGCTTCAAAAAAGGCAACTAGTTGCATTTTGATACAACGTATTTAAGATACAGTAACATATTTAGACTGTTTTAAACAAAGTGAAATGATAATAATTTTTTTTATATGTATGAAAGTGTGTTTAGCATAGGAAATAATATGAAAATCTTTTGCCATTCGTCTACAGGTCCACACGAAACGATTCAGATATAGTAGGAAAATATTGCTTTGAAATTGCTTAAATTGTATTTCAAGTTGTAATGTATTTTTCATACTGTGTTAAGTTTAAACTAGCAGGCTTTGCCCGCTTCGCTGGCCACTAAATTTAAAGGAAACTCGTTTCTATATAGCTTTATAAAAATAAAATAAAATAAATTACTGAAATTGTTCAAAAGCTCGCTCCAGGTCCCTGCTGCATTCGGCAGCGATTTGGTCATCCACTGCAACTCGGGCGCTTGTCCCTATTACCTGCGACAATAGTTTACCAATGAGCTTCCATTTAGGTGCTTATTATATAACAGTTTCGAAATAGATAGTATCGAAAAAATTGGAGTTTCCCTTTTATATTTGAATCCTAGTTACATGTGAACAACACTATACGTTGTTCACATGTAACTCGGACTGGACTCAAATGTAACTGGGTTTAGACAACATAATATTTGCTGTTACGTTATTTCATATGTTTATTTTGTTTATCCAATCAAACATTAAATGACAGCAATTTCACGCCAAATATTACAATATGCTATGACCGGCTACGTCTGTCGCATGAGACAATTAATTTTTTGTGTTTATATATAATTCATGGGTTGTAAACCTGATAGTACAGCCTTAATATAGTTCTCTTTGGCGGCTTTTGAATTTTTGTCACCATTTTAGACTTAATCCATTGTAACAATAAGACTTAATCCCTTGTAACAATATGCTATGAGCGCTATTTCTGCCGTATTTTAGACAACTAATCTTTTTATGGTTATATATATTTCCCATTAAACATATTTTTATTTATTTATTTAAATATTAATTTGAATTTTTCAAATATTTCTGTTTGACAGCGTGCAAGTGCAGTAACACACAGAGGCTCATTTGTTTGTATGATAAATTAGCATAGTGATTATTATATAAAAAAATAAATAAATAGGTAAACATTATCGTGTTACACAACTTTATTATGTCGCTCCATTGGCGGCTTTTGAATTTTTGTCGCCATATTAGCGATGGATATTTTTATTTTTTTTTTTTTTATTTTTTTTTTTTTGTATGAAAAGGGAAGACTATTTTGCTAATGATTTTATCAGACTCTTTTTTGTTTATACATAAGAATCCTTTATATTCTGCTTATATTTTTAATGGTTTTTAGGTTTAAAATAGTGCTTGTTGAAATAAATTTCCTATCTTTAAAACTGCATTTGTTCTCTAAATTTTTTGTAAAAATAAATCATTTATGTTTTTATATATTTGATGCGCTACTTAGATTAAAATGGCTGTTGCTATATTAAACTTCTTGTCGAAAAACGTTCGATGTACTTCAACACCAAAATTTAAAAAATCGCCCAGCAGGATCTGTTAATGAAACTGATAAAATAAAAATATGGTTCATAGAGTTTAAATAATCTATTTAAAAAAACTTTTAAAACCCAAATTATTAATGTATCGTATCACATACATAGTTATACTAATAATATATAGATTGATCATTGGGGAGAAAAAAGTGATTCCTTTTCACTCGGGATATCACCAAAATATGGCAGTCTTTGCCCGAGTGAATACACACGGGAATACACACGAATGTTTTAGCAAATAAAATTCATGAATAATTTATTTACTAAAGGTGAATGAAAAGCTCCAGATATAGTTTCAAATTCATTCTTCTTTTTTTCCTTTTTTCCTTCAATACCACTTAATGGCTGATTCCAAAGCTTTTTTTCGGCATCAAAAATCTTTGCACGATAATATGGGGATGATAGATCTATATATATTATTATATCTATGATCACATAAATCTTTTCGAAGATAGAATAAAACTTAATTTGAAAAAAAAAATAATAACTTTTGTTTATTAACCAAAATAATTGATGAAATTTGAAATGCAAGTTGGTCTTGTGGGGTACAGGCTGTATATTATATTTTTGTGTTCTTGAGAGAAAATTTAAAAGAATTTGAAAACTGCAATTTTTAATCCCACTTAAAAATCATGTGACTTAATGTGAAGCAGATTTTTCAATTTTTTTCTCCTAACGGTTTCCATACAATCTTCTGCTGTTGTCACCTAAATTTCATACTTTAGTTAATTTTAAAAAATCTAATTGCCCGATTGATAAGCTGTTTAATGCATCGGATTTACAAAAATTTTCCCTTTCATTTCCTATCTTATTTGTAACGATGCGACTGATATTTCTAATTTATTTTCTAATCTTTCTGATTTATTTTCCTCATTTTAAATAAATGTACGTTTATTATTATTATTATTATTATTATTATTATTTTGTCGAAAAAAAAAATTGGCAACAATTAAATTATGGATAAAATGTTAAAATTTAAATGGCTTATTTGTCAGAAATTAGAAGGTTATTATTTTCACATTTTAATTAATTAAGAAAAAACTAATCAAAAATTCGAAAATCTGACTTCGATGTGCACAATGACCCTTCGGAGGGCACCTTTGTGTTAAATCTCGTGACTGTCCGAGCTACCGTTTTCGAGAACAGTGAAATATACAAATATTGCTCACTTAATAGTATAAGATATACTACGTGGTATACAATTTATAGACATTAAACAGAACTACACAAAATTTAATGAGTACATTTTTTTTTCTTTATTTTTTCTTTTCTTTCTTTCTTTTCTTTTTTATGCAATTAATGGAGGTGCTTTATTTAATTTTTCCAACTTAAGGAAAATCGGTGCGGACTGATAGGTACTTTTTCATACCCTGTGTGTGATAAAGAAAGTAATTGTTCGGAGTCCAAATTTCAACACTTCTTTTGCTACAACAACACACTTTTCAGTTTCCTGAATTAAAATAATAATAATAATAATAACAATAAAGTTTTTAACGGTTTATTTGTGTATATGCTTGTCATCAGCATATCGTAAAAACAAATAACTGCAGGAAATTCAAATTGGTTATTTAGAAGATCATATACGGTTGCCGCTTGAAAAAATTTATCCAAATTATTAAATTTCAAGGAGTGATGTGGTTAAAGTTTATCTAAAAAATTTAAAATATACTTTTAAATTTAATAACAGCTTTAATTTTTGATGAATGTATTCTTTAACCACATTTCTTGTGACAGTGGGAGCCTCTGCGCAAGTGCGGACTTAACGCGTCCAGTATTAAAATTCGGCTGATAATCTTTGTCGTTGAAAGAAAATAAACTATAAGGGAATACAGAATGATTGGATGCTTACCAAATCCCAATCTGTCGGTAAATTTGACACCCCACCAAATCTTTTGACTCGTTCTCACTGCCAGGCGTAAGAAACGTGGTTACACTAGATATGCTATGCTTAATTAGGGGACCCCCCACCCCGCCTAACTTCGCCGTAAATTATCGTAGAAACATGCAGCTGGTGCCGATCGATTTATATTAACGTCTAGTTTATAACGGTATTGTTGAGGAGTTTCCTCAACGGTGTTTATATAGGAAATAAAGAAATAATATAATAACTTAGTTTTTTTTATCACAACGTAAGTGAATTAATTTTTGGCTCTGAAGAGAGAGAAAAATAAAAAAGAATACAATAAAATTAAGTCAGTCAGCGTAAAAGAATAAAAAGAGGTTGGTTTTTCTTTCCGGCATTTGAGAAGAAGAAAGTAACTTTTCGCTTCCTTCTGACTCGGGAGGGAAAGATTGACCTTGGGCAGGCAAGAATGTTTTTCCCATCGCGGGTCAAAAAAAAAAAAAAAAAAAAACACGAGAAAGTGATAGAGTAAGAGACTTGCGGATTTGATGGTGTTTCAGGTGAATAGATAAACGTTTTCGGCAGGAGTTTGGTTTGTGGCAACAGGGGTGAAAAGAACGCTTCGAAGTTAGGCGGGAAGGAAGGCACGCTCACTCTGGACTCGGGAAGGTGAAAAAAAAAGTAACTTGGTGCAGCGAGGGTCTTCAGTGCGGAGGCCCAGCCCCATTTTGGGCCCCTAGTCCACCAATAACTTTGGCCCCCCATTTTGGGCCAAATTAACTTATTTTTGTAAAATTAACGCATTGTAGGCGGGGAATTTTGATGATATTCTAAAAGAATTAGACTTTTAAAGTAGGCCTAAATATTTCTTATATATTGTACATAAGACATACAGTACACTAAAATTTCGTAAAAAAAAAGAGATAACACAACTTATATACATGTCAACTCGCGTTACTACGACCCCATTGGCACGACTCAATTTGGGTCGTTATATCAAATGGTCGCTATAGCAAATAAATCGAAAATAATTTTTCAAATGATGCTTTTTCATTAAATTTGGTTTAATAATGGTTACAAATGACATGCTGCATGTAAAATATGAATTGTATTAGAATTTATAAGTGAAATAAAATTTTAAAACAAGTCCTTCCGGCTTATTCGGAAGGGTAGGTTGATTTCTTTTTTCTTATCAAGTAGCCGTCATTTTGTTTCAAAATGGCGGCTACAAATTATTAATGGACTTGGTACAAATATTGACGTAGGTTATGCACATATGGAGTTTTAAGCAAATCGGTTCATAAATATCTTTTTATGAGAATATTAAATTTTCAAGTGAACGGCGCTTTGAAACAAAGTGGTGGGTTAAAATGACAAATACAGGGTGGTCCGAAAAACATGATAGAAAGTAAGCGATTGTTGTGGAAAAAATAAAATATGCAAGAACATGAAACCTATGTTATTGAATAAAGATATGAATGACATTTAATATACAAGGTGCTCGAAATGTCTACCGTCCCCGACTATAGTGTTATAAAGCCAGTTCCGAAACTCTGCCATAAAGCGCTGGAATGTGTCGGAATCAAGTGCATCAATCTCGATTCTGATAGTCGATTTCAGGTCCTCAAGTGAATCAGGGGGATTCCTATAGATTCTGTCCTTGGTGTAAACCCATAAGAAGAAGTCGCACGGATTTAGGTCCGGACTGTATGGGGACCCCTCTATCCCGTGCCCCGTGAATTTTTCTTCATCCAAAGCAATCAAACTCTCACTAAAGGTCGTTTTAAGCCACAGGAAGACATCAGCAGTTCTATGGGGACGAGCCCCATCTTGCATGAACCAGTACTGGCGT
The DNA here is from genome assembly GCA_963930645.1 of Salticus scenicus. NCBI lineage: Eukaryota > Metazoa > Arthropoda > Arachnida > Araneae > Salticidae > Salticus > Salticus scenicus. Next base: position 323,824,173 of record OZ005653.1, on the reverse strand, counting down.
ATCATGTTGAGACAGCCTGCTTCAGGGCCAAAGTGACGCTCTAGACACTCTCGATACTTCACTTTCGTGACCATACCGTCAATGAATATCGGACCACTCATCCACTTCGATGATATGGCACTCCACACCGTGACCCTTTGTGGATAAAGTCGTGAGACGACACTGAGATGAGGATTTTCTGTACCTCAATAGCGCCTCAAAAAATATTCTTACAATAAATAATCGTTTTTCCAAGGTCAGTGATTCCATATTGGTTATTCATTATTTCTGGTAATCAAGCATTCACCTTAAATGTCCATATGTGTGCTATTACAGTATGGAAGAATTATACTTATATCAATAAATTTGAAATCAGGAACTTAAAATACTTTCTATCATGTTTTTCGGACCACCCTGTATATCAAATGCATTTGTGAGATAAGTCTACTCTACGCATATAGCTCGAATTAATTCAAAATCTTAAAAGTCATCGTGTTGAAAAGATAAGTGGCTGCCATTTGGATCAAAATGGAAGAGAAAGTTGCTCATCTAAGATATCGTTGCAAATTTGAATTTTTTTTCTAGAAATTCTTTCAAAGAGGCTTAGTAAGTTGATAAAATGTTAGTTTTCTGCATTTCTAGTTTGTTTTAGCATTAAAATAGCATAATTTTTCCTTAAAAACGCATTAAAAAGATCCAATAAGGCTGGTAATGGATTTGGTACCAAATTTGGCGACTTTTCCCCCATGGCGACTTTTGGCGAGAAAATACTTATTATCGATATAATAACAAAGATGGACGCAATAACTAAATTGGTTCACGAGTTACGTGAAATTTCTAGATTTTTATTGTTTGAATGATAAACCCATTTTTCAACTTTGATTTGAATTGATTAGGTATTTCAAAAGTTACCGTGATAACAAATTTTCAAGTGACCGCCACTTGGAAATAAAATTGCGGGTCAAGTCACCAAGTGAACTTATCCTAGATATTTGAACCATAAGTTCACTATCCAACTTTTATTTGAATCAGTTTAGTATTTTAAAAGTTATCATGATGGCATATTTTCAAGTGGCAGTGTGATTTCAAGTGGCTGCAACTTAGAAACAAGATGTTGGGACAAGTTGCCCAGTGAACACATTCAAGATAATTATATGATAATGTCACTGTCCAAATTTTGTTTGATTTGGAGTATTATTTCAGAAGTTATCGTGATTTTAAATTTTCAAGTGGGAGCCTGATTCCAAGTGGTCCGCTTAGTATAAAATATCCGGTACTTTCCAAAAAATGACTGTTAAAATAAACTTGGTTGTGACCCTTATACGGTCTATGTATACATCGAAATTCAAACAAATTCGGAATACGCTTTTTACAATGTGAATTTCAAATTTTCAAGTGGTCTCCACTTGAAAACAAAATGGTAAAACAACGTGATTGGCAAACTCATTCAAAATATCTATAAGTTCACTGTCAAAATTTGGTTCGATTTGAAGTATTCTTTCAGAAGTTATTATGATTTTAAAGTTTCAAGTGGTAGCCTGATTTCAAGTGGCCCCGGCTAACTTAAGATATCCGCCACTTTATTAAAAATGCCGGATAAAGTTCATTGAGACACTTATGTAATCTATGTATACATCAAAATTCAAACAAATTCTGAATATGTTTTTTACAATTTGAATTTGAAAGTTTCAAGTGGTCTCCACTTGAAATCAAAATAGCGAAGCAACTTGGTTAAAAAAACTCATCTGAGATATTTATAAGATAAGTTAAGATACTGTCTAAATTTGGTTCGATTTGGAGTATTATTTCAGAAGTTATTATGATTTTAAATTTTCAAGTGGTAGCCTGATTTCAAGTGGCACCGCTTAACTTAAGATATCTTATTAAAAATGGCGAATATAGTTCATTAATAAACTTCATTGAGATCCTTATGTGATCTGTATTTACATCAAAATTGAAACAAATTCGGAATACACTATTTACAATTTAAATTTTCAAGTTCTCTCCACTTGAAATCAAAATGGCGTAGCAACTTGGTTAACAAACTCATCTAAGATATTTATAAAATAAGTTAAGACACTGTCCAAATTTGGTTCGATTTTTGGAGTATTATTTCGGAAGTTATCATGATTTTAAATTTTCAAGTGGTAGCCTGATTTCAAGTGGCTCCGCTTAACTTAAAATATCTGCCACTTTATTAAAAATAGCGGATGAACTTCATTAATAAACTTTATTGAGACCTTTATGTGGCTTGTATTTACATCAAAATTCAAGCAAATCTTGCTTTAAATCTGCTTTTTACATTGTGGGCTTGAAATTTTCAAGTGGCTGCCACTTGAAAACAAAAAGTCGGAGCAACTTGGTTAACGAACTCATCCAAGATATTTATAAGATCAGTTCACTGTCCAAATTTGGTTCGATTTGGAGTATTAGTTCGGGAGTTATCGTGATGACAAAATTTCCATTATAGATAGATAGATAGATAGATAAACGAAGTGATTGCAATAGGTCGATTTCTAAAGAAATCAACCTAATTAAAATCAATTAAAAATATTAACCAATGAGAAACATAATTTTCTCAAATATGACGAAAATGAAAATAATGATTCCAGATGACCATTTGAATTAGTATATATGTACCATAAAGTATGAATGGTACCATAAAAACTTTAAACGAAAGAATAATTTTATTTTGATAAAATTTACATAATGAAAAAAGAAAAGAAAGAGTATGAGATTTTGTTAGATTTACACGTTTTGCGGTCTCCTGAATCCGAAAAACATGTTTTAGCGGTTGGTCTCTGTGTGTGTCTCTTATCAGTATGTCTCAAGAACAAATAGTAGCAGGAGGTCCAAACTCGGTATTCTAAATCTGTATCATATAGTGATGCTACACTAAACTTTTCGTTGAGATCAAGCAAATGGTTCGTGCACACGAACATCCAAAAGAATTCAACTACATTACGTCTGTAGGAGAAATTTTTGATAAGTACAGTGTAACATCTACAGGCTTCCCTAAACAAAATGAAATGAATATGTTTTTTATATGCATAAAAGTATGTTTTGTGTAGATTATGGTATGGAAATCATTCATCATTCGTTTACAGGGCTACCCAAAATATTTGGATATTTTGGGGCTTGGATACTTGGAAATTGATGGAAGTGTATTTCATTTTGGGTGCTTTCCATATAAAACTAAATTTAAGTGTACTATACGATGTGCATATAGTTTATAGACAATATACGGGACTATCCAAAATCAAGTTAAACGTTCTTTTCCTTTGAATATAATTGATGGAAGTGTTTTGCTACATTTTACTAGGTCAACGAACAATGCTCAGGAAGAAAAAAATAATTTTTCATACCTATATTGTAAACAAAGTATTTTTTGAAGTTCTTTTTGCAACTCTGGTTTTGTAGAATATCACGTTGTGAGGTGCCCTGAATACGAAAGTCCAAATTTTAGCGGTTAATGTTAATCTGTATGTATATCTGTTATACGGGTAAACTTTTTCATATCTTCAGCCATGAACTTTTATACTATTTTCAATAATTCTGGAAAATCAACTGTTTTAAGATTTTTTTTTCTTGCTTTACTTTTGTTTCACCAATAATTTTCTTTCCTACTTTTTACAGAGTTAGTTTATCGTTTACTATTATACAATCTCGATCTTCCTGCATAAAATTGGAGGCAGAAGAAGACAACTAACGGGTACACAAATAAATGTCTACCCGATATTCTTCAAAAAGTGAATATTAAGACAAATGTCTTTTTTTTTTTTAATGTCTTTTTGATGATTTTAACTAGTCTAAAAGATTAGTTAAAATCATCAAGCTGAAAGGATACAAGAAAATTATAGATAACTGATACGCCTGTAAATGTCTTTCCAAATTTCTTTAAAAGAGACTCATGCCTCACCATGCTTATACATAATTTTATTCAGCAGGATTGGCAGTCGAATTTTTTGAACATACGAGGTTTGTCCAATAAATACGCGAACTGGTGCCATCTGTCGGCCATGACGCGGACTATAGCCTCGCTCACTAGCGGTGCTCGTTGCCTGAGGCCCAATGAACCATCAGTGCATGGCGGATCGTCGAGCTGTGCGTATTATGCCAGTTGTGTTAGTTTCTGTTGTCCTTGTTTTTACTGTGTGTCGAAAATGGAAATTGACGAAAATAATCAATTATTTTTCTTACAGTTCTCAAGCGTTTGAGAGATCGCGTGCGTCGTGTACGACGAAATTTGACTCAAGGCGATGGATGGATCCTTCACCATGACAATGCACCTGCACATTCAGCATTGATTGTTTGTCAGTTTCTGGCAAAAAATTCAATCACCATCCTTGATCATCCTCCTTATTCGCCAGATCTCGCCCCATGAGACTTTTTTTTATTCCCAAAATGTGATGAGGGGACATCATCACTGGGAAGATTGGACACAATAAAGCAAGAAGCGACGAGAAAACTAAAAGGCCTGACTGGCGAGGACTTCCAAGGGTGCTTTGAACAGTGGAAAAGAAGATGGAATAAGTGCATAGCAACGAATGGAGAGTACTTTGAAGGGGACAAAATCAATGTAGACTAAATTTTGCAAAATAAACTTTTTATGGCTTTAGTTCGCGTATTTATTGGACAAACCTCGTAAACACATCAAAGTATTAGAACATCAACATGTTCTCCTGATCACGGTATATGTTACTTTTGATTATTTTTTAATCTAAAGAAATTTTACGTTTTCATTTCGAAGATGAGATTAATGAGAATATAAATGCATATTTTTCATAGATTCCAAAAAAAATAGATAGCTATACAGACATATTTAATCTTTAGAAAATCCACCAACAAAAGCGCACTTTACCAAATTTTAAGTATGTTTAAAATAGCCTTTTCATGGTTCGTACACATTTATGATAAAGAAAAGTAAGCAGTTTTTAAGGACTTTTTAAGGACCTCCAGAAGATTTTTTAAGGACTATGTAAAATAATAATTTATACATTATGTATTCATATATATATATATGTAATTTCCCCCCCCCCCCCAATGTACCTATATATAGAGTGAGAGGGGGAAAGGAGCACTGTTAACTAACATTACAGTCTAACACAAAACATAAAATAAAATTTCATAAGTTCAAATACAAATTCAAAAAGGAAAATTGAGAAACAATCTTTTTTAATTCATAAAATAATAATAATAATAATAATAAATTTTTCAGTTACTCACCAGATGATTCTGGAAAGTTGTTTAATTCAGTAAAGTTGAAAACATATCTTATTTTTTATGTATAGTTCAAATGTTAAAGGAAAAAAAAAAAGAATAGTTGATGAAGTTGAAACTAGTGGGACATAAGGCATGCAGGACAATACAAAAACAATTGAAAGTAAAAAGGAAAATGATATTTTTTATATACATAAACTTTTTCCCGCTTAAATGTCCCTCCCCCTTCTCATCCCCACCACAGATGTTGCCATCTCGGTGGCATAAACTTCGAATTTTCGATTGTCTCCACAAACAAATCTTGAATCCATACAAAAATTGCAGCATTAAAAAAAAAGAAAAAAAAAATAGTTTGATGTGGCTATTATAGCATAGACTTTCTTCTATATATCTTATAAAATTCATGCAATACCAAATTATTTATTACATTATTATTCACTTAAATTATTTTCCCATCATGAATGCAGATGACTTTTCCTGACAAGTGCAGACGATTTTTAAATATAACATCAAATGCCGAAAGCACATAGTCAGTTCTGTACCAGCATCAGAAAAAAAAGCATTTTTTTCTGTTTTTCTTTTTTCCATTAAAAATGAAAAATTGATAACTTTGTTTTAAAATTTAACAAATCCATGGCTGAACCATTCGCCTTAATGGTACTGACAAGTTCTTTCGAAGGACTCTCATATAGAAAATTCACATCCCAGGTGTAAGGAAGGGTATTTCTGGAGCAATGCTCCTAGAAGTTTGCACTTTTTTCCCCTAGTTTACAACTGGTATAATCAATAATTCATATTAATTTCACAATCAGTGTTAAAAATATCTATCATTATGTATATTTATCCAAAATTTTGCCCTACACTGCCCTGTTAAAAATTTAGGGGAATAAAAGGATGTCAGCGCCACCTGTTGAGTGATTGATCCTCAAATATAATAAGCACCAGTTTAGGAAAAGGTCCAACTAAATATCAAGTTTGGTTAAATTTCGTACATTGGTTTGTGAGATACAGCTTCGACTAAATTTGCGATACATGGACACAGACATTTTCTAAAAATAATTAAATTGTGTTCAGGACATCACAAACTGGTTAAACCCGTCGGAAAACGAAGATTGAAAATTTTTGTCCAATTTTTATATATAGTGAGCGAAGAAATTAAAAAAAGAAAAAAAAAAAAGAAAAAAAAAGTGTGCTGAAAAAAATCTGGTGTGTAACAAACAGACAACTTTTAATACTTACTATTACACATAAATTCGTTTTAAAGATTGTGCGGTCAGAAGGCATAAAATATACCTAAGTAATCAGACGTTTGTAGCAACTAATTAATTAGCACAAATGCTGGAAAGACATCTATGAGAGAGAATTAATAGCACGTGTTCAAAGAAAATCGGCAGAGCTGTTTTCTGAAGCACCTATTTCTTAAATTGTATATTGACCTATTTAATCTGGAAGCCTATCATTTTTTCTAAAGTAATATCAGGTATTAATGAAAAAAGGACACCTAAAATGAAATGCATTTTTTTTTAAAAGATTTGTTTTTAAGACACTGTTGCTGTAATCCCATTTTCAGTTTTTCCACAAATCTTTGCAAATTCATCGCTTTATCAGAAATACACAATTACATATGGAAGAATATCTAAAAGAATGTTAATATGGCGAAGTTGAAGAAAATCCGTAGAACTGTTTTTTATGAAACCACTTACAAGATGTAAAACTGACCAATTTATTAAAATCTGTCAATTTTCCTAAAGTAACCAACGGATAATTTTTTTTTTTAAATCCGGCAACTGACGTTTTCTGACCATGCATGTTAATCAAGGGTTTACTGTATTTATAAATCAGGTGAAAACTTTATATCGAAAATTTTGACCGAATACATTATTTCCATTACTTACGATAGTTGCGTAGTAGAAGTGAAAATCTAGATAATTCAGTGCATTGAAATTCCAGCTATACTCTAAGTCAATAGAAATACTAAAGTATGAGACCAATATCTCGGTTTAATTACCAATCAAAAAGCTTTCTAAATAATTTTGGCCCCACTAGAGACTTGGGGAATTGGTTTGAGACTGATTTATATACCTAAAGTTTATATTTTTAATGATCTCATATTTGTATTTAAAATATAAACGTAATTTTTGAAAATAATTCTTAACATGTACGTTTATCTTTTTTTTTTTTTTTTTTTTTTTAAGAAAATATCTTTTTAAATAGAGGATCAACTTATACACAAGTATTTACGGTTATATTGCTAGGCGAAATTACTTCAAGAACTCAAGTAACATGGTTTTGGGGGTTAAGGACGATAATATACTCATGAACCTAAGCTTGAGTAAAATGCCTTATGTTTAGGTCTTTCTAAAAGATCCTAGCCTGTATTTCTAAGAGTTTCAGAAGAGGAAAAAAAAAATATATATATATATAATGAATATATAATGATATAATATAATATATAATGAAAATTGAAAAGCACCTAGTCAGACATATGCTTTTTCTTTCCCGCCCTTTCCTCATTACATATTATTTGTTTAGACCTCAAGTAAATAAAAAAGATTATTCTTTTTTACATTTTTTTTTTACCAAATCATTTTTCTTGTAGAACGTCTTTTTAGTAGTCCATGAAAAGCAGACGATTTTTATGTCTTTCCAACTTTGTTGCTAAGCTATTACGTGTTTTAGATTTATTATCGTTCCAAATATAAAACTGTCAGTTCAAAAAACGAATTTCCTTTTTTATTTATTTATTTTTTTTTTTAAGTTTTAAATACTATAAGAGAAAAATAAGTACTTTTTAAGGTACAAGTATAAAAAGTAAGGAGTTTTTAAGGACCTAAATCAGATATAAAAAGTAAGGAGTTTTTAAGGACTTCCTAGATTTTTTAAGGACTTTTTAAGCACCTGTACGAACCATGCTTTTCAAGGGATTACTTTGAAGGGATTACACACTTAAAATCTGGTAAATTCAACTTGTACTATTTAACTGTATCTCGAATATTTTAGAGTGATCCTCGTATGATGATTATGAAGATACAGAGATGTGATAAAAATCTTTTCGTAATCAGTAAGTTCAATAAGTTAGTTTCCTCTTTCACTTGGAATCTGCAACCCATTGCAATTCCCTATTGAACATTTTGTTTAAGCATCAGTTCTGCATTCAAGTCTTCCATTATTATTTTGATGTAGTATTTTCTATTCTAGCTGATTTCAGTTACTTTTTTCATAAAAATTCTTAACTTAAATGTTGTTTAAACATCTCAGTGTTTAAGACAGAATAATTTGTATTTTATGTTATTAACATTTCAATAACTAACAATTCTTAAAATTTTGTAGTTGGATTATCATCGTCCACAATGCAATTCTTCTACTTATTACGAACAAGAAAGCTACCGTCATTTCTTTTTTTCATTTTCTGTGGCATCTACTAGATGTCTGCACGGGCCGGAATTTTTAAGCCCGGCCCGTACGAAAGCTTTGCTTATCCGGCTCGGCCCGTTTATTTTTTGCCAGTGTCCGCCCGGACTAAAAACGATTAAGTCAGGCCCGACCCGCCCCGGCTCAAAAATATGAAAAAAAAAAAAAGCATGCCTTTCTATCAAAAAGATTTTTAGTATGTGTTTTGCAAAGGTTTTATATAGCGAAGCAACAGAAACTTCTTGACAAAACTGCTGAACTTTTACAAGATAATTATACTTAAACAAAAGTTCATTATTACAGATGTACAGAAGGCACAAAGACAGACAGAAAGTCAAATCGAAAATATTAGCACTCATCAAACAATATAGGACAGTATTTAAAATGGTTATTACTACTAAAAATGCACGTTCAACCATTTCCTCTTATGTACCGTAATGTATACGAATATTTCATGTGATCCGGTAAACAAAATTTTAATGGTAATCCAACCATATTCAATAGAAAAGAGGCTTTTGTACATGCTAAAAATGATGCTACTTTCATTCAGTGCACAGGAGAAAAGAAAAAGGAATTTAGAGAAAAAGTTACAGCGGCAGGATTTTTATAGCCTTCATACCACCTAAACTCTACAGATCATAGGGCACAAAGCCTTATACACAGTAATGTATCTAATTTCTTTTGTTTGAACATGTGCGTAAGCTAGTAGTGACATGCATACTATTTTGAATAGGAAACCATTTAATATTACTTGAAATAAAATATATTAATTTAGAGACATGTTAAAAATATTTGTGGAAAATCAGATCGCGAACAGACTGATAAGCAATTAAATTGAAGTTACAGACATTTTTAACAAATTAAAATTTTATGTGATATACCAAATATTTTATCCTTTTCCTTTTTCGTTGATTAACGAGGAAACCAGAAAAAGATTCGGGTTGACACAGCCCGGAAAAAATTTCATTCAGGCCCGGCCCGTGCAGACCTCTAGCATCTACAGTACAATACATATGCGCTGTATTGTATTGTACACAATACACGTCAAATTTTCTGTTTACCTGATCTTTATATTTTTTTAATTTACCTTAAACATGCAATTGAATTTTCTTAACTCTTCACGTTTCAGGTTCCCGTAAACAGTTTTTCAAACACAGAAATCATTTGTCATACATAGTTAAGATCTGGGAGCAGACCCTCCTAATGTTTTTTAATTACCTTCTTATTTAAAAAAATTATACAGCTTGTACTAAACCCATCCAAATCCAAAAAACTTACTGTTGATTCAAATTCCATTTCCAGGAAAAAATTATAACTAACTTGTGAACGCAGGTAAAGTCACTTTGCGTTTAATTATCTCTGTGATATTAGATTATCATTGTGATATTATTTGAAAGAAAATGATATAATATTAAAAGCTTAAATACCATTAAAAAAATTCACTCTTTCGAATTTTCGAACCTCATTAACGTGAATTACTTTTAACATGAACTCATTGTTTCCACAATCCCCATCAAAATGAAGGTTAGTTTAGTTATATGAAGATTAGTTACTGATAGCATGAACTACAGATAACATGAACAAATTTTTTATCCCCATTGAGACTTATGTTAACGAGGTTCAACTGTGTATGTATGTATTGGGAAAGTGCAAAAGTTCTCATTTTTATTACCCATAAAGAAGAGCAAATAAACGCAAAATGATACCTATTATTGTGCATAACCCTTATTGCTATCTATGACCTCTTGCCATCTTTCTGGTAGGAGATGAATCCCACGGCAGAAAAATTCCGGCAGTTTTGAGTCAAAAGAATCTTGGACGGCAGTTTTCACAGCATCAAGATCATCAAAGATTTTCTGACTGAAGGAATTGTTCAACGCACGAAATAGGTGATAGTCAGTTGGTGCGAAATCAGGAGAACAGGGAGGGTGGGGTAAAACCTCCCAACGAAAGTCCAATAACTTTAGGCGAGAGATGACAGCAACATGTGGTCTGGTGTTATCGTGATGAAGGATAACACTGTGACAATTGATGAGACCTGGTCGCTTTACTACCAAATTTGAATGCAGCCTGTCTAACTGTAGACAGTTGAAGGCAGCATTGATGGTTTGGTTGAGTGGCAGAACCTCCCAGTGAATTATTCCTTGCACATCCCACCACACACTCAATAACACCTATTTAGGATGAAGTTCAGCTTTCAAAGTCGATACAGCCAGATCAGAAGGGCGACAAACAGACCTACAATACTTTACGTTATGGTACATAACCCACTTCTCATCTCCTGTCACAATTCGTGTCAAGAATGGATCATTTTTGTACCGGGAAAGCAAGGAAACACAGGTGGCGATTTGGTCATCCCATTGATTAGCTGTCAGGTTATGTGGAACCCAACAATTCAACTTTCTTGTAAAATCCAACCTAACCAGCCGTCTCTCGACCATTGTCCGGTGTACGTTGAAGGTCTCCGCTACTTCTTGCATGATTGGGTTCAGGTTGTTCCTTACGACTTTTTCAATATTGTCGTCTCCAATGTATGATGGCCGTCCACTCCTAGCCTGATCTTGGCAGCTTCTGTCTCCTTCCCTAAATTTATGAAACCATCGACGACATGCGCTTTCGTCTATTGCATCCTCCCCATAAACTTGACAAACATTACGACATGCTACGACTGCCGTAATCTTTTTATCAAACTCGTATAACAAACAATGTCTTATATGCTCCTTCTCGCGTTCCATATTACACCCTCTGATTTTTTTTTTTGAGATGATTAACTTTGTGAGACACGATGTATTTATATGTGAGGCATCCACATGTTTGATTGGCTAACGATTTGCATCATTACAGTGTCATGTGTGACGTCAATTCCATTGAAAATTTGCCTATCCAAAAACAGGTAGAACTTTCACACTCACCCAATATATATTATATATATATACAGTTGAAGATCTTTAATCCGCACACCTTGGTTCTAGAACTTGTGCAGATTATAGATTTTTGCAAATTATAGATCAATGATGCCATTACCTCGCTATATGAATTAGTATAAGGTACATAAAACTATAAACTTTATTTAAAGAAGCTAGAATTAGAATTGTTTAATTTTGATAGAAAGGAGTAGAAGGCTAATTTTTACCAACTATGTGAAAAATACCAGAGCCGGGAATCGAACCCCAGGCCTTCCGCTTAACGCGCGGATGCTCTAACCACTGAGCTACCCTGGCTGATAACCAGCTCGGCACTTCTCACATAATTTACGTTGGCAAGGTCACCGAGTCTGCATTAAAGCAGCTATATCAAGTGACAAATTTAAACATGGCATAACTCCAAACGGCCACGGAATTTCAATTCAGAAATTTAATTCATCAACCTGGAAATTAATTTTGATAGAAAGGAGTAGAAGGCTGATTTTTACCAACTATGTGAAAAATACCAGAGCCGGGAATCGAACCCCTAAGCGGAAGGCCCGGGGTTCGATTCCTGGCTCTGGTATTTTTCACATAGTTGGTAAAAATCAGCCTTCTACTCCTTTCTATCAAAATTAATAAGCGGAAGGCCCAGGGTTCGATTCCCGGCTCTGGTATTTTTCACATAGTTGGTAAAAATCAGCCTTCTACTCCTTTCTATCAAAATTAATTTCCAGGTTGATGAATTAAATTTCTGAATTGAAATTCCGTGGCCGTTAGGAGTTATGCCATGTTTAAATTTGTCACTTGATATAGCTGCTTTAATGCAGACTCGGTGACCTTGCCAACGTAAATTATGTGAGAAGTACCGAGCTGGTTATCAGCCAGGGTAGCTCAGTGGTTAGAGCATCCGCGCGTTAAGTGGAAGGCCCGGGCTTCGATTCCCGGCTCTAGTATTTTTCACATAGTTGGTAAAAATCAGTTTTCTACTCCTTTCTATCAAAATTAATTTCCAGGTTGAAGAATTAAATTTCTGAATTAGAATTGTTTGCTTTTATATAATGTAACGAAGGTAATAAATATATAAAACAATAAAATTTATTTAATGAAGTAGAAGCAATGTATAATTTAAACCCTTAAATGAGTAATTCATTAAAAAAACTGTACTCCTACTTCTGGACTGTGATTAACAGTATGCAGTCAGATACTTGAAAAGTGATTAGTTTGATGCAGTTTTTAATGATTGAACTGTAGATCTTATTTTCAAAACAAATGCTGATATATATTTTTCCTAAAATAATTTTGTGTATTTTTAAAATACCACCGAAAAAAGAACATTTACACTAACATTCCTTATACATTTGTGAAAATACACAATCCCACCAACGCACATGATGTCATTAACCAACGAGCAATGCTGTTACTGGCAGGAGTTAGAAAACTGTACTTGCATGTGTTTTATTTGATCACTAATTGAATATTATTCAGATGATGTTCAGATTCGCTAAAATGCATAAAGGTAATAAAAGTATAATTTTTTTTTTTTTCCTTTTAAAATTAATTATGTATATCTAAATTAAATTTTACACTCATTTTTTTTTTTTTTCATTTTAGTATGTGAATTAACATCATATTTTCTCACATACATCCAAAATATCAGATTTTCGTTACTGCAAAATCTTTTGTTTACATTTGCAAAGTGAGTGTGGATTATAGACAATTGCGAATTATGGGTATGCAGATTATAGATCCTCAACTGTATATATAATGAAAACCATTTCAAACATTGCAGTAGATGAGACCAAGTATCACATGAAGAACTAGAAAAAAACATGAATAAAGATGACTAAAAAATTGAGCATCCTGATATTAAAGAATACATCATTACTTTTCAAGGGTATAGAATGAATGTTTCATGCAAATTAGGTGATATTTCTGTCGTGCTGTATGCAATTTGCTAAGAATTTTTAGCACACTATGCCCAATATCACCCATAAGACATGAAAATAATTTAAAACTCAAAGAGAAAGACTGAAAAAAAACAAGTAAGAAACATACTTTTATATCTACAATCACCAATATTACTGAATTAACAAATTTAATTCTAGATTAAATAATAAAACCAAAATCATTATTTACATATATATATATATATATATATATATATATATATATATATTTTTTTTTTCCTTTCAGAAAATTTAGTGTTTTTTTTACTACTGGAAGATGAGATATGGAAAAATCACATATTCTATTTCAGTTAATTTTTTTATTAGTTTCTATAATTAATTTTTAATCTGACACAAATTATAATTAACAGCTTTAACTTAAAAGAAAAGAAAAATGTCAGTTTAGAGTTCTGCGTTTTTCTTTTTTCAGTCTAACTGAAAAGGAAGTATGTTAATTTTATTCATTAATGACAGTAAGAAAAGTTCTGTTCTCAGATCCCTTCTATAATAAATCACTTGCTAAAAGAAATATAAGATATCAATTCTTTCTCTTCATATGCTTTGTAACAAATGTTTCAGCAATTTAACACATGGTTCTCTGTCTGGAAGATAAATATAAAAGTGTCTTTCCCTTCCTCCCATCCCTTTGATTTTTTTTTTTTTTTTTTTTTTTTTGCCAATACCCATATCAAAAGATGAAAATTGCATAGCAATAATGCAGTAATGTTTGACTTGACTAGGTATATATATAATTGGGTTGGAAAATAAAGAAATTTTAAATCAATATAATGAAAAAAATTCTTCAGTATTTTAAACATCTTTCCTAGTTATTTCATACATATACTTTTCTTCAACTACTGAAACCTAATGAATAATCGTCCATGTCTGCTTTATTTTCCTTACATAAATGCTCTTCATTAAAAATAAAATGTACAAAAATTACATTTAATTCATTTATTATTTTTCATTATTTACATGAAATTTACAAAGTTATATGAAGGCACGTGCAGTTCAGCTTGGAACATACCGATGCAATCAGCAAATATATGTGAGTGATACTATGTCACACATAGTTTCAGTGGATACAAATTAAAAAGTAAACAATCCAATATTTGCGAAAAACAGCAATTAAAAAACAACTATAATAGATTATATATGAACACACAATATTTAAGCAGTTAATTTTCAGTTGTGATTAATTCTATAGAAATAGTAGTTAAGAAAAATAATACAGCACCCTTTTATTTCAAACATAACAGGAAAAAGAAAAAAAAAAATAATTACATTTCATATAAAATTTTTAAATACTACCATCACTAAGCATTTGTAGCTATGCAAATTTACTCATGACACAGATTGAAAATTTACAATATTAAAAAAATTGGCCCTCATTATTTGAAATATCTAAGACAATAATTTTTAGGTAGATTTTTCAACTAATCGGATATTTTTAATAAAGATGTTTTGAATTAGTTGTACTAAAGTTATACATTGTTTTTAGTATCTATGCTACAAATATATCTGAAACATGATTACATTTTTGACATTTTAAAGTGAATGAATTAAATTCTGCAAATTTAACCATTAAAAATTTATTAAGTATTTATTAATGTATAATACAGTTGTACAGCAAATGGTTTGTTCAGTTTCCCCCATAAATAGACACTTTTTAGCTGAAAAAAACTTGAATCAGTTACTTTGTAGTATTTTAAGGTATTTTCCCCTTTTACAAATGCTATTCACAAACCAATACTAATATTATAAAGAAAATTTACACTCCTTTAACCAACTCCCTCCCCCCTCCAAAATTGTATTATTGTTGATCAATTTTTTACAATGTGCTAATTTTTTTTTTTTTTTTTTTTTTTTTTTTTACATTTAGATTAAAAATACAGTGTGGTCACAAAATCTTCTCCTAATTAAAAAAAAAAAAAAAAAAAAAACTTATTGTAAAAAACTTATCATAATTTGGAATATATTTGTTTCAATATATTATAAAAGATATTTAGAAAGTTTTTAATAAAATCACTTACATCAGTAAATTTAAATGTGATTCTTTTATCTGTCTGTTTATGAAATACTAATAAACATCTTTAATATAAAAATTCCAGTTGAGTACAAAATTTTGCAAAACAGGATATGCAAGTGTTATTTCAAAAGAATCTAAAAATTCAAAATAATCAGAGCTTGAAAGTGATCCAAAATATTTATTCATTACTAGCCGCCTTCGGCGACCAGCTGGTTCGCGATCCCTGAAAAATCCGACTTTACGAAACTCCCGCTCGGTGGCGCCTGCGGCGCCTTTTTCCCGTTTCAGGTCTAATAACAGCTTATTGAAAGCGCAGTAAATTCCCGTGCGGTAGTGCCTTCGGCGCCCTCTTCCCTTTTCAATATCTGAAACAGCCTGTTCGCTCACAATGTTATGATCTTTCAAATTTCTGACTTTAGCTAAGTCCCGCTCGGTGGCGCCTGCAGCGCCTTATCCCCGTTTTAGAACTTGCAACACCTTCCTCGCTCATTAGAATTTGAAATATTGAAATTTTAAAATATTACAGCGCCATCTGGCGGTAGAAATTTCTGTAATATATTGTTCAATTCCAAATCAACAAAGCTTTCAAATAATGTATTACTTATGAAATTTTTTTAATAAGTAGCTGAGATACAAAAGAAAACCTAATCAGGACACCTGAAAACGTGTAAATCGGGTGAAATCTCGAATTCCATTTTCGATAATGTAAAAGTACTTTAAAATGTGTATCAACTAAACAAAGCTTTCAAATGATGTATTTCTTATGAAATTATTTTAATTAGTTAATTCCATTATCTACGGTAGTCGTTTCATGGAAGTAAAAAGAAAAATAAATATTTTTTAGGTCCCCAAAACCTATATATACCACGGTAGTCGGGTAATGGAAGTAAAAAGAAAAAGAAAAAGTATTTTTTTAATTCCTTCAAATGTATTTTGTTGCTATGGAAACTCCTATCGTCTATTGAAAGATAGATTACGTGTTAGAATAAAATTTAATTTGCAATTAAAATGTAACTGCTTTGTTTATTAATGAAAATTGATGAAATTTTAACTGCAGGTTGGTTTTGTGCTGAATAGGTTGTATACTAAGTGTTGTGTGGGAAAAAGAAAATTTGAAGCACTTTGAAATTTGCAATTTTTAACTCCAGTTCAAGATCATGTGACATTAATGACTTCCACATGTTTTGTTCCCGTTCGAGACAGCCGTTAAAATCGTCTGCGGATAGAATGCCTCTTTTTAAGCAATAAGGATTTTTGGTCAGTTTTCGATCGACATGGGTCAACATTTTAATTAATATCTCCGCAACTAATTAAAATTTTTAAATTCTATTTTCACTATCCCATCGGGAAGGCTTCTAAACACCCGTATGTCAAATTTTATACTTCTGCGTTCAGTAGGGGCTGAACGTATAGATGCTCAGACAGACAGACAGACAGACATCTTCTTTTATTATTATAGATATCAGTTCCCAAATAAAACCTTGAAATAATTTTCTAAGAAAAATTACATTAATAAAAAACAAAACATAAATTAAGATTTATGGTATAGTTATAAAATTCAGGTTAAGTACAAAATTTTGCAAAACAGTTTATAGAAATGTTATTTCAGATGCAAAAGAGAGTATAAAAATTCAAATTAATCAGAGCTTGAAACTTATCCAAAGTATGTATTCATTATATCAGTTCTCTAACAAAAAGTAAAAAGATTTTTATGACTAAGGAAAAGTGCATCATTGAATGAAAAGCAAAAAATAAATTAACCCTTATCACTCATATGTCCCTTCTGAGGGGACATTAAAAAATTGAGCTATGCCTTAAGGTGTTCCTCTGCAAATGAAATGTAATTTTCTAAGACGTGTAATTATAGGCTACCTTTCGGCTACCGGAAAATTTTAACAGAAAGATTTATTTTATTTAATGATGAAGTAAAATAAAACAAATTATTACAATTTTTCGGTAGCCAAAAAGTAGTAAGTTGGAAACTATACGTGTGACGTTTTAAAGGAATGCCAAAAGGCATGTTTTACGGAAAATATGCCGAGCACAAAGGGTTAAGATTTATTGTATAATATAAAATTGTTAAATTCAAGACTTGGGTTGGTTGGTTGGGCTTAACATTGCACTAGTACTGCACAATGGGTAATTGGCGACAGTCTGGGATGCACCTTTAAGGATGGTCCAGCGACATGCCATCATAATTTTGATCCTCATGGCTCTGCCACTTCGGTGACCCCTAGATTCAAGACTTGGGTATCAAGCAATCTAGATTAACACTCTGTTGGACGCACTATTTCTCACAGACACAGAGCTCTGAAATTCCTTTCTTTTGAATAAGAGGAGGAAACTCGCAACCATGACCAGAATAATAAATTATCTTCCGGTTACATGGTCACCTACAATGTCACCAGGATTTCAGTGGATATTTTTTCTTCTGTTTTCGGGGTAAATTTGCTGTGTTGTATCAGTGGGAAGTACCAAAGTTTTGGGTCCTAGTACCAAAAATAAACATGCCCGATAACTTCTGTCGTTTGTTTTAACCTGAATTTTGCCATTTTTGGATATATATATTTTTTAAAAGAGTAAAAAATGTTTTGTTAGATTTAAATGATAAAAAAGTTTTTGAAAGATTACATAAATTTTTGTTTTTTGTGGGAAATAAAAGATTTAGGCAAAAAATTTCGATGAATGTGTCGAAGGTGAAGAAGATTTGACAGGATATAATTCTAAAAACTGCAGTACAAGTGATACTAGCAATTTTGACGATACTGCATGCTTAGCATATTACTATATAGGTAAAAAAATATTCAATAAAATGAGTAAAACTAATATGGAGAAAAAATATTACAAATATCAAAATATAAAATTACTAGGTAATATAAAAGAATATATAATATTCTATGTAATATAAAATTACCTAGAATAATTTGATCTGCTACGGAAATGAGAAATAGTTACGGTTCATGTAACTGCTTTTTAACAATCAAAATGTTAAATATTAATTTCAAGTACACTAATAAGTGTTTTACTCCATTAAAAAAATTAGAAAGAAAAAGATGCTCGTCAAATTGATACTATGTATTTTTTTCCATTTCATTTTATACTTGTAATTCTATGTATTGTATTTTAACATTTTCATTGTATTTTTTATTGAAATAAAAAATAAATGAGAAGTAAGGTCCAGATGAAGAGAAGGAGAATCCTAGTACCAAAAATAAAAATACAATTTGTTTAAAGCTCATTAAATTTATGAATGACTTCAAATTAGAAAATGTATCAGTCAGATAATACAAGCCCAATTTTGTAATATTTGAAGCACGCTCGACGGAGTATTAATCAGTGCATCCTTAAGTATGATATGCTTAGTTAAATAATGAAAAGTTTGTAATATTTTGCTCAGTACAGTTGAAGAATATGTGACAAATATATAATAAAGCTTGAATAATTTCAATTATAACAATTCAAAAAATTTAGAGACATATTAAAAATATAATGTATTAATAAACTGAACTGATATTTATAAATAACTAGCCGCCTTTGGCAACCAGTTGGTTCGCGATCCTTGAAAATTCTGACCGTATTAAAGTCTGGCTCGGTGGTGCCTTCTTCCCGTTTCAAGACTTACAATAGCTTATTATTCGCTTATTGTTCAAATACCTTCATTGAGAACTCTAACTATAGCAAATCCCTGCTTAGTAGTGCCTGCGGCACCATATTCCCATTTCATGATCTAAACAGCCTGTTCGTTCACCGTGCAAGCGATCCTTGAAAAATCTCACCGTATTAAACTTCCACTCGGTGGCGTTTTCAAGAAAAATAACACTCAAATGAAAATTATATTCAACTCTCCAGTCTCCAAAGATATTTTTCAATAATTAATAAAAGGGAAAAATAAAAAGGATCCAACAAATAATCTTTTATAAATAATATGAGAGATAAATAAAAGGATTATTGCATCTTAAGTCGTGAATAATTTATAAAACCGGATTTTAAAGTATCTTCAAAAGTAAATTTATTAAGACTTTATTATTTTACTTAATATCTAATTCAAAAGAGTTAAACAGGTGTCACATTCAATTTAAAATTATTTCAAAACTTAGTTAATTTGTTTCTTTTTCATGTTTTTTAACTAACAATGGCAATTCATTTTCCTTAAAAATAAAAAATAATGAAGATATTTTTTTATTTCAAGCTCTGACAACAGGTTAATAACTCAGATAGATATATTAAAAAAAAAATATGGCTCACTTTTTGTCTTGATCAGTAACCCATAATAAAGATGGACCTTCATGTAAAGCTCTATATGATACTCTGATAAGTTTAGGGAAACAAAGTTTACATGTGTTAGTGTCCTTCCATATTTTTAAAGACCACTTATCAGCCACAAAATTTAACTTTCCAGCAGAAACAAATAAAGCAGGATTACTTCCAGCATATTTAATTTTTTCTATTTCTGAGCAATCCACACTTAATTCTTCCACATCGTCAATACATATTTTATGACAGTCTAAAATCACTTTAAACTGATTTTGAAAATTTACTTTCGTGTCTAAACTGAAAGGGGACAAACCAGAGTTTAATTTGTTTTTGCTAGAATCCAAACAATTACAAACACTTTGTTCCTCATTTTTAGTTACAGACTTTAGAAATAAAACAACACAACACTGAAATTGTTTTTTCTCAAAATTACAAAAAAATTTGAACATGTAATGTGAAACTAAAATATCGCTTACATTAGAAACAAGAGGAAGATCATTTTCATTTTCCTCATCCATCATAAAACAAATTTTATTGTCTACATATATATACTATAAATCTTTATCTTTAGGTTCTTCAACAGAAAGATCTGGAGAAGAATGTGACAAAACTTTGTTAGAATCAGTCAAAGCTTTCATTTCTAATGCATTGAAGGCCTGGTGTTTTTTCTTCAGCTTTAAACCTGCTCCATAACCCAAAACACTACCACCTGCCAAACAAGCGATGCTTCCAAATATTTTGAAACCTGCCAAAGCCCCAGCAGGACCTAATATCAATCCTCCTATAACAGCACCAGCAATGGGAAAGGTTGCAGCTTTGTAATCAGAAGCTTTTCTGAGGTATTCAGCACCTATCAGTACATTATCTTTGCTATGTTCAACGTGTTCTTGAATAGTATCGACACTTTCTTTTTGTCTGAAAACAAATCTCGAAAATTGTCTGATTAGTGCATTTATCTCTAAAAGCTCTTTATGAAGAAAATTCAAACTATCATACTTTGATTTCACAACTTGAATTTGCTCTAACTCCAAACTAGTAGCTTCTTGTGCTTGATCTACAACAGTGTCCTCTGTATCATAAACTTGTTCCGTGTAATTACACACCAAAGGGGTCAGTTTATCAGAAGTGGGATCATCAAACTCTGTTTCAGGTAACGGCGTAAATATATCAACATGCAAATCTATAAAAAGTGAAAGAATTTCTACAGCATCTTTTGTAGCATTTTTAATAAAGTCGTGAAACAAATCACTGTCTTCATCTCTGACTTGCCGATTCAAACTTTCTAATTCATACAAGTCTGCTTTTAAAAGTTGAACTGTTTTAGTGGCTTTCACTTGTTCACAACGAAGTTCTAGGTCTTTGCCTTCTTTCTTCAAAGCTTCGATGTTTTCGTTGTGTTGTTTTAAAAGCTGTACGTGTAAAGGAATGGCCACCTCAACCACTTGCTTAAGAGCATATTTTATTCTCTTAAATGGCAGTTTCGGTACTTCTGTCTCTTCAGAATTTTCATTGTGGCTATTAGAATTATTCATAGCAAAAAATCAGATGAACAAGTAACCTGCAGAGGAAAAAATAAATTTAATAAGAATTAAAACAACTTTTCAATAGGTTATTATGTTTCACTGGTATAAATAAGTAAAATCTGATTTGGTTAGATTAAGTAAGAAAAATATATACATTACAAAAGAGAAATTTTGACAAGTACACTCTTTGTTACTTGTACAGAAAGAAAATAAATCTGAAAAAGAAGAAACAAAAAAAAAAAAAAAGCTGAAATCTAAAAAGCCAAAATTAAATAGCTGAATTCAAATAAAAAATCTCATCAGATCACTGTAAGAATGCAGGGGTTAACTCATGTAAAAATAGGGGCTGTTTATTGCTGTTCCTTTCAGAGGTTCATCTAGGAAAAATTGGGTTTGGATATGAAATCACCACAAAAATTGGCATTATTAAAATGATCCCTTCACAAAAATCAACAATTTTAAAACAAACTCTTCGCAAAAACTGGCAAGATTAAATCTGATTGTTTTTAAATTTTAATATATTACTAGCGAGCTTCGCCCGCTAGTGGGTTACTATTTTTAATTGAATCATTATGATTAATGAATTCTCATAATTGCATATCATTTACTAATTTTTATGATTTAGGAAAAAATCATTTCTAATGGAGGAATTCTTGCTCCAGGCCCCCACTGCATTCAGTAGTGCATTTATGTTCATTCCTCTTAATGAATCACTATACCATTATAAGACAAAAAACAAATATAAAAAAATTCTTCTCTCATCAGTGGAATAATCAGTCCGGATTCCCAATGTCTGCAGCAGCTCATACAAGTGCGAACTGCATGAGTCTTTCTCCCCCTGTTAATTTTACACTTTCAAAAATTTCTGCAATCAATTTCTCGGGCTTTAAAACCTCACAATACCAATTTTCAACATTTATTTCAACATCTATTTCAACATTTTTATTATACATTGTCCCACCCTTCTCAGTAAACCTAATAATTTTACATTTTCGAAAGCATTTGAAATCGTTTTCTTGCCTCCTAAAACCATAGTACCAATTTCCAAGCCTCTATATCTATTTCTACATTTCTGCCATTGGGCCCTCCTTCCCCCCCAAACACATACTTTCTACCCATCCTAATAATTTTACATAGTGCCATCTGGTTGAGAACATAAGGATATTCGAGAATGTAAAAATAATTAAAATTATCTTTCGAATGATGTATTATAACAAGTAATTTTATTTTATTTAGTACTACTGGAGATACTGAAATTTAGAAATATTGAAGCGTCATCATGCAGTAGAGATTTCAGTTATCCACTCTTCAATTCCAAATTAAATAAACTTTAATTGATAATAGTGTTCTCTGTTGGATAAATTTTATTTAAGTCATTCAATAATATAAGTACTTTAAATTATCTTTCGTATGGATGTATTATAAGTAATTTAATCATAATTAAAATTTGAGATATTGAAATTTTAAAATATTAAACAGTCATCTGGCGGTAGAGATTTCTTTTATTTACTCTTGAATTTCAAATCAAATAAGCTTTAAAATGATATATTACTTACAAAATTATTTTAATTAGAAGGTGAGATACAAAAGTAATATAAACAATATAAAAAGATTTGTGTCTGACTTTTCCATGGTTTTCTCCGAAACTTGCCGGTCATTCCAGCCTAAATAGCATTAAAAATCCTTAATACAGAATGTAAACTGAGTATCAGAATTCAAAAGTCTGCAAAATATAAAAAAATAAAGCATTCTGCATTTTCCGTGGTTTTATTCGAAACTTCCATATGAATTTTAAATGCGTATAAGATTTTATAAGTTAGCAAAATACGTAAAAGAAATGTAATCTTTCGCACAATTTCTTGCATTATCCTACAGAATGAGAATTCTGCAAAATATAAAACAATAATAATAACCGCCCTCCCCAGGGCCTGACTTAGCCTAATTGGGGCCCGGGGCAAAAACTTCTTTGGGACCCTTCTCTGCTTCACTACTTCAATAATGAAGAACCAAACTTTATGGAGGTATTTAAATTTTTCACCTCATTATAGATCCATTTTATTTATGATTGTTAACTTTGTTATCTAGCTGCGAAAAATTCATATTCTTGCTGACATTAGGGCAGAATTCAGCTAAATTTTTGCAATTACGATGGCTCAATTAAGCCGGATTTTACACTGTGCTAATATTTTGTTTAAAAAAAGTTAGGAATTAAAGAAGGAAATTAGGAAATTAAAGGAGGAAACGTAAAATAAACTTTCTATTCAATTTTGGGGGTCCCTCTGCTGTGGGGGCCCAGGGCAGCTGCCCCGTATGCCCCTGCCTTAGTCAGGCTCTGCCCCTTCCTAATAATTTTACAATTTTGAAAATATCTGCAATCGAATTACCGGGCCTTAAAACCTAATAATATGAAGTTTCAACGACATATTTCAATTTAAAGCGCTGCAAAATAAAAAAAGAAAAATTAATCTTATATCGCATTTCTGTCGCGTTAGTAATTATATAGATTACACACCCAATAAAAATGTAAATTTTTTGTTTATTCACTAAATTTGATGAAAATTGAACTGTAGTCTAATTTTATGATGTCTAGGATATTGATTTCTGTGTACATAAGTGAAAATTTGAAAAAGTTTGAAAATTGCAAGTTTTAATCCTACTTCAAAACATCCCAACAAATGTCTAGCATACCGTCTGCTTTAAAATTAAGTGTTGCCACCTAAATTTCCCACTTTAAGTTAATTTAAAAAAAAAATCTAATTGTCTCAGAGGTAAGTGGTTTGCAGCTCTGGATTCACAAAAATCATCCCTTTCATTTGGTACCGAATTTGTAACAATATAATTGATATTTCTAATTTACTTTCCACTTTTTTCACTTTTAGCATGCTTAAAATATCTATTTTTAGGTAATTGTGGTATATTCTCATCTTTTGATTGACATGAGTCGATGTTTTAATTAATATCTGTTAATTAGGGTCGTATCATTTAGCAAATTAGATTATGAACATCTGCAATAAATTCTCTGTCCAATGGTACCAGTCCGAAGTTCGTGTAACAATTAGAGTCAGAGTTTATCGTGCTTCTGTGGCAGCATGACAGACAGACAAACAGACAGAGGCTTATATATTTTAATATAATAGTATAGATATATGGATGTATATATAAAACAGTTTTTTAGTTGTTATTTCTCTAGAAGTAGACTTTTCTCAGAATTCAAATTTATAAAGTTCTACATTAAGATTTCCCAACAAAGTGGTTGATCAGTTTAATTAACCCGTTAGTAGTCGCTAGTTGGTCGATTTGCTGCCCATCCTTTAGCGTTGCCAGATTTTTTTATTCAATAGCCACCAAAATTTTTTAGAAGTGGCATTTGATATACATAAAATGCGAATAAAATCAAAGAAACGTCGATCACATCACTTCTTAAAATTATCGGTGACAGTTAAATAAAAAGTGCGCAATCTGTAATAGGTGGCGCTGTCTATAGCGACTACTAACGGGTTAAATTATATTTTTTCACAAAATTACTTTTTTTTTCTCTCACAAAAATATAAGTCAAGCTCACAAAAATAATACCTTGGGGAAAATAGAGTTGTAGGGCAACTAAGGCGCCTGCTGAAACTTGAAAAATGATAATTTCATTTTAATTATTTCTCACTTCAAATAATTCATTTGCTAGCAAGCCTGTGTGAAATTTTTGCACTTTATTTATCTCTTCGTTACCTTTAAATTATTATTATCATTTTATAGACATTATTTTTTCATATGCATGAGCAAATTTAATATTTAATATTTTTTTTTTTTCACATGAAAGTGCATTTCATTTCATATGATGAAAAAAAAAAAAAAACATTGGCAACAATTAAAAATTTAAATGTCTATTTTAAAGTTGCTATTTTCACATTATTATTAATTTAAAAAAAATCTAATCAAAAACTCATTACAAATAAGGTACCAAATGAAAGGGAAAATTTTTCTGAATCCATCAGATTAAACAGCGTATCGATCAAACAATTATATTTTTTTTAATTAACCAAAGTATGAAAGTTAGTTCGTAACTTGCGTTCACACACAGAGTCCAAGAAAATCTCTTAAGCCTAAAGCGTGACAGAGTCAGGCACTGATGAACGTAACTATATATGCTGATAATTTGGTGGTTTATCTTCGGAGTTTCGGAATAACAAAAGTACCCTCATTTCTCTTAGTCAGGGTAAGGGTTTCACCTCCTAACACGAAAATAATACGAAGCATCTATCTAAACTCACATGAAAATGTTTTTTCACTATTATGTTTTATGCAGTGATGCCACATGGTCGAAAATTATTTCCCCAAACAGGTCTTCAAATTTCCCCAAATCTGGGGGGGGAGGGGGGGGTGTTCGAAAAAATCCCCAACTTGATTTCTACTAAAAAGGGAAAAAAAAAATTAAAAAAAAAAATATGTCAAGCAGATTTAAGCTCAGATTTTTCCCCAAATGAAGGCAATTTTTGAAAAAAATCCCCAAATAACAATAAAGCTATTGAAAGTCCCTAGTCATAGGGTGTAGGGATAAATCACGACATTGCCAACATTGACAGAAAGTTGAAGAACTCCCCAGATTTGTCCCCAAAAATTTTAGAATTCTCCAAAAAAGTCCCCACAAACATTTAGTCCCCAAAATTGTCCCTAGAAGCCTCGAAAATCCTCAAAATGGGGACAAAATCCCCAAACTGGCATCACTGGTTTTATGTGACATTCTTTGACTGTAAAAGGCGAAACAGGGATATTTCATTAGTATCTAATTTAGTGGCCTGTAATTATCATTTCAATAGTGGCAATTTTTCTTTGTTTCTTTAGTTAAAATTATTAATTAACTTTAGTTTCTGTTAATATTAATGTAAAATTAAATAGTTAAAATAAATAAATATGTGAATATCAAATAATAAATAACTTTCATTTAAAGTGGAAGTGATAAGAAATTGAAGTTATATAGTGTGGGGGAATACATTTTTGAGGCATTTTTAAATGAAAAAAAAGTGGCCATTGACCCCTTCCCGGCTCAATTTATTCTGGGCTTGAAAGCTTAAAAAAAGAAAAAGTTAATTTATGCTTATTTTCACTTTTTAAACATATTAACACTTTTGTATACATCATTTTCTAATATATATATAATATAAAGTAAAAATTATTTTTAAAGTTGGTTTTCTATGCTTCACCTGCCCAAACTCAGCTCAGTATAAGATGGAATAGGGTTAATTTATAATAAATATAAAATTTAATCATGAATTTTTACTTTCTGAACATACACTATATGCAAAGAAAATATTATGATCATGGAAAATTGATTGTGAGTGCGTTTTGAGTTAATTTTAGGTATTTTTACAAATATCTATTTATATGCCTGTGTTTGTATGTAGTGAACTTAATAACGTCTAACTGCTTTTTTCAATTGAGCTGAAGCTATAGGTATGTTACAGTCACAGTCTTTAAACTGTACAGATTTTGATGAGTGTAGGGCTTAAAGTTCTTTTACAGGAGAACAAATAAAAATTCTTTATCATTATAATATAGTCGAACCTCGTTAATGTGAATTACTTTTAACACAAATGGTTTCCACAATCCCTGTCAGAAGGAAGATTAATTTCTGAGTTACTGATAGCATGAACTACCGATAACATGAACAAATTTTTTATCCCTCTTGAAATTTGCTATTCATGTTAACGAGGTTCGACTGTATATGGATTCAAATTATTTAAAGTGCAAAAGTGTCCAATAGCCTTGTATTTGATTGAGTTTGGTAGATAAGTTATAATTCACAGCAGCACAAATTATATACATTTTCATGATATAGGACTTATACTTCTTTTACAGGGTCACAAAGGAAAATTCTTCAACTTTATCATTACAGTCATTGGACAAGAATTATTTGGAGTATGATAGCATCTAATATTTTATTGTGCTAAAAGTTCGTAGATACGTTATAAGTTTCTATCAAATGATTTAATATTTTATATCCAGTTTATATTTTTAATGTATAGCTATGTTTAAAATGGTGCTTGCGTAAGATGGCTTAAAGATACACTTTTTAAAAACACTTTTTTTTTTCCTACATTAAATGATCAAGACTGATAAATTGAAATAGCTAATGTGATTATTGCTTTTGCATTTTACAATTTATTTTATTATTAGTTTACTTTATAATGCATTTATATTCTTGACACTCTAGAATCTAAACAGCTATTTTAGAAGTAAAGATCTTGGCGAAAAATGATCCAGCGACTTAGGCTCTAAGGCATCAAATTTAAAAAGTTGCCAAGAGATAAAAGCTGTTGCCGTTTTTTTTTGTCTATCCTTCCAATTTTACACACTTCCAAAATGCTTGAAATTGATCCTCATCATTGCATTTTTATTTGCAAAGACACAGTAAAGCTATTTTGCGCTAAATGTTCTTAGTGCATGAATTTCTATTAGTTTATACACATAAAAAGAAATACAGACTGTGTGACAATTTCAGTACAAAAGGTTAAGATAGGTTACATGATGCAAGATAGGTTTTTCTGCAAATGTTATTTTTCAAGGCAACCTTAAGAATTTTATTGGTCAAGAGACAAAGAAAAATTCGTATTTTTGGAATACAACTTTCTCTTTAGTCAATTGAAAAAAAATAATAAAAATTTCTTTAAGCAAAATTGGAAACTACCGTAAATAGATTGACATTTATTAACTACAATAGTATTTCAATTTTAATAAAATTTATAACAATAAAAAGTATATATAAATACCTTATTGTTTAAAATTGACAGAATACATGTTAACAAAAATATTCAACTTTTTTTTCCTTCTTGCAAAAATGCGTATATCATTTCTATTTGTAAACAATTGTATCGCTGATCTTCGAACGATACGTTATTTGTGCAAAAGATTTTTAAGTAGTTTCATTTTTACTCAAGAAATTAATGTATGTATTTATATCATATTAATAAATTAAAAATAATTGTCATTTTATCAAAATTTATAAACAATTTTATAACACATAACTATGCTTTTAACTTATAATAAAGAGCAAAAAATATGGAAATACTTCCAAGACTTTTGCTGTAGTATCTCTTCCTTATTTATCAAACAAAAATATTCAATATATTGCCACTTTATAAAATTGAAAATTGCATAAAGGATCAACTGACCTGATGTTTAGCTATTCGCATTAAATCTATTAATTCACACAAGAAAAAAATATTTTATTAATTTTGCATATTTTATTGTTATTAAATAATTTTGATGTCTGCTTTATTATCAGGAAATGCAACTGCAGACATTGCAATCCATGACGTTATTTAGCTTTATGACATTCGAGCAGTTCGTAGTTCGTAATTATTGCAGTCAGTGTCAGGCTACTGCAACTGCATTTCGCAGGGTGCAAGTTGCATTTTGTTATCTCTATTATTATTATTTATTAATAAAATATGACTACTATAAAGTTATCTAGACGATCTGCTAATTATTCCAAAGCAGAACTCCACTGTCTTGTGAAATATTTAGAAGAAAATCCTGAATTAGTAAGCGTCAAAGTTGGAGAGAAATATCAAACTGCAGATGATTTTCGACTTGCATGGGAAGAACTGGCGGACAAAATTTCTGCTGTTGGTGGTATGTATGCATCTAGCAAATATTGAATTCAGTACATCAGATACAATCATTCACATTTTAAAACAACGCAAATGTTTTTATCAACTTCATGTTTGCTACACAAATTTGAATTAATGAATCAACTGATGTGATGTGTATCGTGTTTGTTATTCAAGATTTTAAAATTACTGAACTGAACTTTTATTAGATAACTAGTAATTTTAATTAACCCTCATTTTAAATATTAAATTTCGTTTCATATTTTGTTACATCAAAATTAAAAGAAAAAGAAATGTATTTTGAAAATTCATTCAAAAACTATTATTGATCAACATAATTGTTTTTACAAAATCTCTTAAATCTGCTCTCTTTCAAAATAAAATATTTTTTAAAGTTAGAACTCTTGTTTTTATTTTTATGGTAATTGAGCACTTTAAACTAAGACAGCATGTTTGCTTTATATTATATTTTCCGTTTGTAAGGAGCTATAGAATTACATCGACGACTTTTACTACAGCAATAATCTCAATTCTACGGTATATGAAATAATGAAAGTTTGAAGCTGTTTTCCACGAATATTAAATTAATGCATCGTGCATTAACCGCCTTTTAACAAATCTATGTTTCGGTAGTACTAATTTGTAAGTAAGCACATAAAATTTTATTTATCATAAATTTTATTTAAAAGTTCTTAAGTAACAACATACTTATTGACACACTTAAATAATATATGTATATATATATATATATTTTTTTTTTTTTCACACAGCACTAATTCGGGTGTTTATTTATTCTTTAAAAGTTTTGCAGTTTTAAAAGCGAGCATTATAAATTTATGTATCATTGTAAAATTATTAAGGCTGTTTAATGCTCTAAAAGGACTACAAAGCTATGATTTAGTGGTCTAAAAAATAAAGTGGCAGACAAAAGGAATACATTTATATAAGTACTTAATTCATATGTATTTCCATTGCACATTCAATTTTACTCTAAACACAAACTATATTTCTGTTTGTACATCTATGGTTAAAAAATAACTCTTTTTTTTTTTTTTTTTTTTTTTTTTTACATTATAAAATTAAGTTAAATACCTTCATTAATTTCTTATCCAAAGTTTTTTTGGTCAGTTAAGCATCTGACCATCTTTAGGGATTTGCTTCAAGTTCTGTCTGCTAACTCTGTCTTTCTTTCTACACAAACAGTGCCATCTCTAATCTAAATGCTGAATGGGTTCCATGTTGTTGCAAGTGCACTCAGTCTCATTGGCCAGGTTTTCTACTGATTTACACGTTAGAGTATAATTATGGTTATTGTAATTGGATTTTTACAATAATTACATGTAATTGCTTTTTAACTCAATGTTAAATTTTAAACTATTGCTAGTTTTTGTTAGAGCAGTGGTAATTTTTCCATACTTTATATTGTTTTAATGTTCATTTATTTTATTATTATTTTTTAAAATCATTCCTATGTAGTAACCTTTTTTTTTCGCTTGATATTAACCTTACAAGGCTCAATTTTTTTTTTTTAGTGCGCGACAAAAATATATAGGTTGTAATTAGTGATCAGAAGATAGTGAAAACTTATAAAAATAAAACCATAAGGAAAAATCAACTTTTTAGCTCAACATACCATATGTGGAACATACATAAAAATATGATTTACTATTGTAATATAAAAAAAAAAAAACTTACCTCTGCAAAATATACACTTCGTTATAACACACAATATTTTTTTTTTTTTTTTTTTGAGTCAAAACTGTTCAATAACTATTCTTTTTTTATTTTTGAATTCAGACAAACGACTAATGTATCACTTTCATTCAAATTTCACACTGAGTGCACTATAACAAAAACACGAACGACATCTTTAGGTAAAGATTCATATTACTACATTGCTAAATGTCAGTAGCTTCTATCAAGATGTCAAGAGATGCCGCTACTAATAGTTTTATAGCTATAGGAACGATTAAAGTCGGTATTCCACATATGGAACTGGGTGCCTTGTAGGGTTAATAACTGATTTCCTAGATACTTGCAATTTAGAGTAGACTATAGGGTCTTTATCATTTCTTATGTATTGAAACATAAGTTGGTTGCTTTTATTAGGATTTGATGTTTAGTTTTAGTTTGGCTGCTTTGTTTTTTATTTTTGTGTATGAACTTTATAATCTACATCGATAACACACAAAAACAAAAACTAAATATACAGTTTCAATAATAAAGATTCATACTCAAGAATTAAAAAAAAAAATTAAAAAAAAAAGTAGCCAAACTAAATGTTAATAACTCAATAAAACTAATGAAAAATCTGTTCCAACACATTTACATATGAAATAATAAAGACTCTATAGACCTCCTTCAAACTGTAGGTTATTTGCATAGGATGGTTAATTGGGTTTTGCGTCGCATTAGTGCTGCGCAAAGGGCAATTGGCGATGGTCTGGGACTCACCGGGGGTCCAGAGACATGCCATCACAATTTTGATCCTCCACGGAAGGGATGGCTCTCCTGCTTTGGTAACCCTCAGAGGTATAATTTTTATTTGCATAGGAATGGCAAAACAAAAAAAGTAATAGAATAAAAGAATATTAAAACAATATAAAATATGGAAAAATCACCACTGCTCTGACAAGGAATAACAATAGCTCAGAAATGAAACAGATTTTTGCCTGTCGTCCTTGGCGAGAAAGAAAAAAGATCACTAACTTTTCTACTGAACATATTTATTTTCTTCAAAAATCATAGTTATTTTAATAACATATATTAAGAGAACAATATTTAGTACAATATATATTACAAAAATATATATTGGCATGCAGTGTTGCCAACATAATTTTTTTCCCCACTAAAAGAACACATGAAAATCCACTAAAAATTCAATTGCCCGTAATGTAAAAACAGTGCACTGTAATATCGAATCCTCTAAACCTTTATTTTTTCCCGTCGTATCAAAAATCTGCTAAATTTAGCAGAAATTCCGCATATACTGTTGGCATGTATATTTTTGTATTACGTTTTCGATCATCAAATACAAAAGTCACCAAGGATGACTGATATCAAATCTATGTCTTCAGCCCCGTGGCAGAAACAGGGCGACACGGCGACAATGTCGCAGAAAAAGAAATGTTCTTGCAGAAAGATTTTACTTAAGTAAATAAATTTTGCCATTGTGTTAAAAAAAAAAAAAAAAGAAAGAAAGAGAGAGAGAGAAAGAAACTCAAAGAATGGTTTATAAACTGTTCTGCAGAACAAATTTTCGTTTCTGCAGATACGATCGCCTCAATCATGAATAAGGAGAGGAGATAAAGCGGATGTAACTCACTTGGGTTAGCTTTGATACGGCATACATTAGCGATTCGTGATTCGGTGTATCGACACTTTTCCCTGGTAACCACTTCACATCGGAACTTCATTTTCATGTCTTCAAACAAGAGGTCTGCACGGGCCGAAATTTTCAATTTGCTCTCGGGCTTAAATTTTTTTTGTAGGCTTGGGCCGGGCCGGGCCTAGAAGAAATTTTTTCCGGGCCGTGTCGGCTCGAATCTTTTTCTAGATTCCTCGTTAATCAACGAAAAACCGAAAATGATAAAACACCTTTTCAGTCATTTATTTTACATAATTTTACAGTCTGGTGTGGCACATAAAAATTTATTTTGTTAAAAAATATCTGTAACTTCAATTTCATTGCCTATGAGTTTGTCTGTTCGCGATCTGATTTTCCACAAATATTTTAAACGTCTCGAAATTAATATATTTTATTTAAAGTAATATTAGATGGTTTACTATTCAAAATAGTATGTTTGTCACTACTAGTTTGCACACTTGTACAAACAAAAGAAATTAGATACGTACTGTGTATAAAGTTTTGTGTCCTATTGTCTGTAGAATTTAGATGGTATGAAGGCTATAAAAATCCTCCCGCTGTAACTTTTCCTCTAAGGATTCTTTTTCTTTTCTCCGGGGCTCTGGATGAAAGTAGTATCATTTTTAGCATGTGCAAAAGCATCTTTTCTTTTGAGTATGGTTGGATTAGCATTAAAGTTTTGCTTACCGGATCACATGAAAGATTCGGATACATTACGGCATATAACTGGAAGTGACTGAAAGTATAATTTTGGTACTATTAATCATTTTAAATATCTTCCTATATTGTTTGAGGAATGCTAATATTTTCGATTTGACTTTCTGTCTGTCTTTGTGCCTTCTGTATGTCTGTAATAATGAAATACTGTTTATATATAAACACCTTGTAAACATTCAGCAGTTTTGTTAAAGAGCATTCTAATGCTTAGCTATATAAAACCTCTGCAATGCAGAGCATATACTAAAAATATTTTTCGTAGAAAGCTTTTTTTTTTTGTAATTTTACATACTTTTGAATCGGGCCGGGTTGGGTTGCACCTGATTTTATAGCTTTTTGTCCGGGCCGAATTTTTCGATTTCATACCGGGCCGGGCCCGGGCCTAAAAATTTCGGCCCGTGCAGACCTCTACTTCAAACGTTGTTTTCGTGCCGCGCCTGCCGCTCGTGTCGTGTGTATTTATTGTATTGCAAAAAGATGTTTTTGCGAAAGAATGTGGCTCTGCGGCCATTTTCCGAATTTCATATTTCATGCATAACAAAATACCTGCATCCAGTGATTTTTTTTTTTTTTTTTTTTTTAGAGTGCGGGATTGCTGCTGTACCGATTTTCTTATATTTTCTGATTTACGCACGACAAATTAGTTGCATTTAGTGTTTTTTTTTTTTGTCTTTAATGTATGCGAAGCGTGCATACGTGCGTGGTAGTAAATACAAGTAATTTTTTAAAAGCTGCATTAATTTTAATGTTTGGTTCAAACTATGCAATACATTTCACAAATATATACAGAAATAAGACTATGGGGAAATTTGTAACGTCTGTAGTTATATGCAAAATAAAAAATGAAGCTTCAAACCTTGCTTCAAAAAATAGAAAATTACGAAATTAATCTTAAAAATACTTCATTTGATATTTAACATTTTATTTGTAGTAAAAGATCTTAGCAATAAATATTAATGGGTATCTTAAGTTATAAAACTGGTAACTTTTCTAATTTTTTTCTTTACTAATCATTAATTATTTTAATTGTGATTAAATTTCTTAGCTTTAAATTTTGTTGTTTAAGCATATAAAGTCGATAAAAAAATTATTAATTTATTTTACAAAAATACTCTTATCATTAGTTTCTACAGCTTCTTCATTTAATTTTTTAAACATTTGAATTTTTAAAAAATGTTTATTTTTTTAATTGAAATATTGCAAATTAAATAGTTATTTTGAATAAAAATCAAACCAAAGGTTTTGTTGATGTTTTTTTTTTTTTTTTTTTTTTTTTTTTTGTAAGCAAAAGGAATTTTATCTAATAGTAGTTGTTTTGAATAAATACTAATTAAACAGCAAATGCTTTTATTTATTTATTTTTATTTACTTATTCGTATAGATATCAATACCAAATATTACTTTTAATTGACTTCTATTTATTTCTTTCATATGTAATCATTATTTTCTATTATAGATTTTATCCATGAAATCTGTTAGATTTCAGATTTCAACATTTCTTTAAAAATTAAATATTTCACTTGCCTCCATCTTTATGAAAATATTTCGACTATGCTTTGTCTATAATTGTGTTACTTAGATCTCGTATTCTGTTTTACTTTATGTGTTTAAATGATGGTATAATTATACATTCTGAATTCTTTAATGTCAAATCACATTTTTTAGATTTCAAATGCACATCTTTATGCTATTTGTATATAATACAAAAAATGAATGTTGTGTATCAGAATGTTATCGCGCATATTTCTAATAATCTCAAAAACTATAAATGTTGTAAATTATTTATGTTTCATTATAATATTCAGTATTATATATTAATTTTTATTTTTAATTTGTTGTATTTTAATTTTGAGTTCTGCATTATATTTTATGTTGTTTGGTTTGCACCTTATGAAATAAGTACATTTGTGTATTTAAATATATATATTTAATATAAAAAAAAGTAATGAAATTTTAAAAGTATTTTTAACATTTGTTTAATTTAGACATTTCATGATTTAAATGCCTTAAAAAAAATTGCAGATAATTTTGAATTGAACATTTTATAAACAATATTGTATATTAATGTGAACAAAAAACCTGAAGCAATTAAGATCAATAGGTTTATTTTCACCTTTCTTAAAAAAAAAATAAAAAAAAATGTATTTTCTTGCAATTGTGCAGATATATGCATTTGTGCATAGTTAAAATTTAAATACAATGGTTATACTGAATATTATTTACTATTTAAAAATAATTTATTTTGAATTCGTAAATGTTAACTTCACAAACTATTCCTGCAGAAAGATTTTGGTGTTGATGAAGCTTGTCGCAGAAAGCATAATAAATTTCTGCCACAGGGGTCTTCAGAAATTAACATTGATTTTAAAAATATCAAAAAATTATCCAGTTACAGTAACCATAATTATTCTCAAATGTGCAAAACGATAGAAATCCTGGTCAGTAAGCATACTTGCAACGACATGGAATCCAATCAGCATTTAGACTAGAGGTTGGCACTATTTACTAAGAAGCAAAGGGCAAAGCTAGCAGTCTAAACTTGAAGCAAATCCCCAAAGATGGTCAAGTGCCTCTGCCTGACCGAAAACCCTTTGTATAAGGAACTAATGAAAGTATTTAACTTAACTTTTTAATATTCCCTTCTATTAATTCTTGTAAATTTAGAAAAGTAGGCATTTTTGTATTAACTGTGTACCTAAGGGGGACATTTATATACATATAAATATATAACATTATACATTATATTTCATAAGATCAATTCAATGATATTCATAAATATAAATAATATAAAACACAAATATATAATATAACAAAATACTTTTTCTGTACAAAAAATTATCAAGGATGAGTCAATAAATACAGCTGTTGTTTAAGTGGGAAAAAGTTTAGCAATTCACCTTTATATCTTACCAAATATATCATTTAAATTTTTTCTGCACATAAACAAAATGCTAGTATTTTTCTTTTACAGTGGCTCTTTGTCTTTATAGAGCTTTTATAAAAGGAAAAGTATCATGAATACTATAAAGTATTATAAAATTGACTATGAAAAGAGCTATAAAAATCGGAGGTTGACAATTATATTGTCTGACATGCTTGAAGCATGTATTTCTTACTTCCCCAGACAGATAAGAAAATATTTAATCAAAATTAAAGTTAATAAAATTTTTACATGTTTTCATTATTATTTCAAATGATTATACCTATATTTGGTTCAACAAAACCTATTAACTTGATATTAAGCATTATACACAGTGACTACTACTAAGATATAAAGCTTTACACAATTTTTTTTTTCACAAAAATGGACCCCAAAATTAAAAACTTGTATTGACTCCTTATTTTATGTACATATATATATGTTACCGGTAAAACGCGAAATCCGTTAATCTGCAGATTACCTAGCTAATCTGCAGATTAACTAATATGACCCGTTAAAGTGCGGAATAAAGAGTTTTCCGCATTTTAACTAGGTAATCTGCAGATTAACGGTTTCAGTATCGTTAAAGTTCAAATGTTTGTTTCGAGCCTTAGTTTTTTTTACATTCACTATGACGTCAAACAGCCATGTGATACAGATACGCGAATGACCTTCAAACATAACTAAAACTTTTACCCCTTCCCTTCCGCACTTCCGCTACGCTATGATGATAATGATAATGATAAACCGACAAACGGCAAACGCAAAATGTGGAGGATGGAAGCCATGTTTAGGTTTATTATTATGACTAACACAAAATTTAAAGTAACAAGTAAGTTATAATTGTTTTAATTTTGATTTTATTTCTATCTTTTATAATTCTGTCAATATAAGTTTGATAAGGGTCTGCATTTTATTAATGAAATGTAATCTTAATTAAAAGCTGTCTCTCGTGAAACTCCATTTTGAATTTTGAATATTAGATTTACATTACAGTAATTATTTCATTCCGAACTAAAACTATTAAACAATAACTTTTTGAAACTAATTTATTTTAAAATTGATTTAAATTACTATTACTTACTGAAAAGAAAAAAAAAAAAAAAAAAAAGATATATTAATTATTAACTTAGAAAAATATTATAGCATTTAATAAATACTTAATATGAAATTTTTGTACATTTTTTAGCATTTCATTACATTTATTTTTTTATTTATTTTTATTTTTATTTTTTAAATTTTGTTCGCTTTTTCAGATAATTTCGTTGTAGTTTATCACATAAAAAGTGTTAATAAAGGTTTTTATTTATTTATTATTTTTTTTTTAATTAATATATTTGCTAAACTTGTACAGATATATGTATGCTGCAAAATATAGTTTAATAAGGCATTGTAAACTGTCATTTTAATTTTCATGCATTCTAAAAAATGTTAAAGCAGTTATTTGAAGTACTTCTTAATAACTATGAAGTACTTCTTAATTTGAAGTACTTCTTAAATAAAGCTTCTGATTTGTCTAATTTAATATTTCTAGTAATATTTTATATAATTTAATACTTCTAGTATTTAAATAGTAATAGCAATATAAGTTGTTAATAAAACTTTTTTTTTTTTTTAATTTTAAATTGCTAAATAAATTTGAAAAGAAATCTTTACTGTATTACAATTCTAACATTTATTTATAAAATAGAATTTATTGAAAGCTATTAAAGCTATTATATTTCATATTAAAAATGCATAACATCTTCAAACTTATATTGACAGAATAAAAAAGCTGAAATAAATAAAAAATAAAACAAATATAACTTTAAAAGTTATAAAAATTAAAACACATACAGGTTAAAATAAGTAAAGAAAGAAATAAAAAAGATTTCCGAATGAAAAAACAAATACAACACAGCGTGCTGTAAAATTACAACACCAGATATCTTATTTTCACTTTAACTAGTGCCTAGTAGGTAATGTGCAGATTATCTAGGTAATTCGCAGATTACCTAGGTAATTTGAGAAATAAAACAATTTTTCTCACTTTAACGGATCACCCTAGTTAATGTGCAGATTAACTGATTTCTGCACTTTAGCGGTAACATATATATTATATATCTTCACAATGCAATTTATTTTTATGCCGTACATTTTTTTTCTGCTGTTATTTAGAGGACACATATCTACCAGGTATAATTATTCTAGTCAATCAACTACTGTTTTATCTGTCATTCCTAGTCAAGGAATGACAGAATAAATTAAAAATGATATGAATTTTTTAAATGCATATTTAGAAAGGGAGAACTCAGTTTAGGTTATATTTTGTCACATTATGAAAGAAAATGAATATTTTGTTGTAATTTTACAATTAATTTCAATAAACTATTTCAAATCATAACTGAGCTACATGTGCATTAAACTTTTTTTTTTTTTCATATGAAAAGAGAGAGAGAGAGAGAATATATATATATATTAAATAAGTACCTTCAAAAAAAAAAAAAAAAAAAAAAAAAAAAACAGTGCAACAACTTAAATATATTATTTGGATATAGTGTGTAACACAGGTAATTGTGCATATCACAATTGTTGTACTCTCAAAGAAATTTAATAATGCTAATATATAATATTGATAAGAGTAATAATAAAATAAATAAGAGACAAACTAACCTTTCTTAACATGAATAATTGTTCTGTAATGCAGAGCTTCCAGAATTCTGTCAGATAGTCACCTAACCAACTAACTAGAACAATCATAAAATCCTCAATAAAGTTCTGATGCTCAATACTAGTGGGCAGAAATTAATATAGTGATACTTATACTGCCATCTAGTGATTACTTTTGGACATAGAGACTAATGAAGTTCACAATGTTTGATTTGATATATATATATATATATATATATATATATATATTTTTTTTTTTTTTTCATATATTTAATCAATGAATCTTAAATTATGTCAGAATATACAAGCATTTGTTTAATTTCTACAAACTAGATGACTTCTTTACGTTTTAGAAATTTTTTTAGAGTAATATTATCCTCACATACATCCAAATTTCATGTGGATAATTTCTAATTTACTCTTAAATTCTGTCTTTTTTTCATTTAGAAAAATTCCAGTAAATCTGTTCTAGCCCCCCCCCCCCACACACACACACTTTTTTTTTTTTTTTTTATAGAGGGAGGGAAATATAGATATATATTTATTTATTTATTCATTTATTTTTGAATATTCTATTTTGAACCTAAATGTGTGAAAAAAGCATTTAATTCATTTTCTTTCAAAATAAGATTATTAAAAATTTTAAAAATTAAGTTTGTGGAAAACAAGAATCAATACAAATTCCCCCCCCCCCCCCCCCCCAAGAACAACATGGGTTTTTGGTTGTTCACTAGGATAGATATTGTACGATCTTAATTTTTTCTTACTTAAGCCATCATAATATTTAATAGTCTAGAAGTATCAAATACAACTATATGCCTAATTATAACTCATTATTTTTAAATTCCATTTTCATTTTCAAAAAGTTCAGTTGTTAAACAGGTTATCACTTTCAAAGAACAGATTTTTTTTTTTTTTTTTTTTTTACTTTGAAGTTTTAAAATATGAATTTTCACAATGAGAAATTTTGGATTTTTTTTTTTTTTTTTTTTTTTTTTTTTAAGCTTAAAAATGAAATCCTAAAAATTAAGAAAATTAATTTTTAGAAATCGAAAATCTGTTGAACAGTTGTATAAATTTTCTGAATGTGAAAACAGAATTTAAAGTTAGGTATTAGTTAATGAGTTGTTATAAGGGAGCAAAATTTCCCCATAGAATAACATCGGCTTCAGCTTTCAGAGCAGAGAGTCTCCTTAAGGATTTTCTTTTTTTCTCTTAAATGGATGGTACAGTGTGTCCTAAAAGTTCCAGTACTCTAACTTAAATAACTCATTGTGTCCATGATTTTTTTTTTAAATATTAAATTTTATCGTCTGCTTATTATTGCATCAATTCTTTAATTTTTATCGTTTGTTTCTTTTCTCGCACAAGTTGTGTGAGAATAAAGTTTTATGTTATTTTGTTCTTCATAGTGAAATGAGTTTATAAATGAGTTAGTAAATGAGAATTACACTGTTTGAAGCTTATTTTAAATGTAAATCGTAGGAAAAATGCAAAGGTGTTTGGCGATA
Source organism: Salticus scenicus (assembly GCA_963930645.1). Lineage (NCBI taxonomy): Eukaryota > Metazoa > Arthropoda > Arachnida > Araneae > Salticidae > Salticus > Salticus scenicus. The sequence continues at coordinate 323,784,140 of OZ005653.1, read as the reverse complement.
TAAATATCCGGATGATGCAATACTGAGTAAAAATATGCTATATCAGCTCGTTCGACAATTTCGTAATACAGGTGTGTACAGGTTTCTCTACAAGAAGTCACTCCCAGCATGTTAAAACGTGTTTCTAAACACATGCGCAAACGAGTTCAGCTTTGCCTCCTAGAAAAGGGTGGACATTTTGAATATTTATTATAAATGTAAGTTCTGTATTTTTTCCTCCGTTATTTTAAATGTGCCTTTTATCATTTGCATAAAAATAATCGTTTTAAGGTTTGTTGTTTTGTAAATAAAAAATACATCAGCGTCAGTACTGGAACTTTTAGGACACTCTATAGATGTTGAAAATCAGTCTTAAAACTATGAAAGTTTGGAGTTTTCATATAGGTGCGTTGAAATGTATTAATATTAAATGATTTAAAATTAATTTCACAAAATCTATTAAAATTGAATACTTTAATTTTTTTAGATTTTTAAAATGTTCCAGGCTAATGAGATTTTAAAATTTTCCCTCAATTTTGTATTATTATAGTTCATCGCTATATTCTAAAAATTCACTAATTTTACAATTTTTAATTCAGGTTTGTAAAAAGTGTTCAAATGTCACCAGTGATGTACAATATTTTAAAAATGTATTTTGAATGATGAAAAGCAAATGATAAAATACTGAAATTCTACTCTATATGATAAATATATGGGACTCTATGACACCTACCAGAGACTGCAGGTAACAGAAATTCAGATTTTAAAATAGATTGTACCTTAAAAAAAAAAAAAAAAAAAAAAAAACATGGAGACGTGTTTACAGGGAAGAATTCAATTTAGAATGTGTAATTGGGCCCTGATTCTTATGATGCAATAAAAGATACAGAATTATTGCAATAAAGTTTAGTGAAATTTCACCAGCGTATTTTATCAAATTATGGTTTAAACACTGCTGGAAAGGGTGAGCCTAAGAATGTTTTTTTCTTTGCATGTCTGATGTTCAAAAATATTTCATTCAGTATTTCCTTAAAAAAGAGCTAAATGTAAAATTAAACTAGTTAGCATAGGTGGACTCTGCTATGCCAACTGTTGCTCTGCTCAGTTCCCTATCATATATATTCTCATAAATTTCTAGTGTGAGACATTATAATCATGCTAAGATAAATGAATTTGACCAAAAGTTTGACACTGTGACAGAATGAAATTTCCGCCTAATAGGCTATCTACCGTTCACTTCAATATATTTATCTTATTCTAATCTATTAGTATATTTTATTAAGGTCAATTTCATAATTAGTTTTCATGCTACTATTTTCAATGCAAGAATCCTCAAAATTCCTATTTATATGAAAAATTTACAATTTCGCTATGTTGATAAAATCGTAAATTACGAATAATTTACGAAATTTTCCTATTAGAATATTTGTATTCAATCATGTTCAAACAAGTATAAGAAATGTTATTTTGAAGCTGTCTGATATGTTTATGATCCTCAAAATGGACGTTTGTGCTCAATTTTGCCCTATTATTCTGCCATGTTAAATAAATCGTAAATTCCAAATAACTTACGAATTTTTTAAATTGGAAAGGTTCATAGTCTATGATATTTATTCGAGTATCCTAAATAGAGGTCAAGACTCGCGGTCGCCACTTGCCACGTGGCGACTTAATTTGAAAAAGTGGCGATAAAAAAAATTGGTATGATCGCCATTTTTTCCGCGAATGCGCGAAAATATTTCTTCCGTTTTTAAAAAAATCGCGGATATTGTCCGTTTTAAAAAAAAGAAATCCCATTAACGATCGCCGATCGTTTTTAATGGGATTTCGATGATGATCGCAGCTTCCGATTTCCAATCTTTCTCCATCCACAACATAAATGTCAATATTCATTTAAAACTTGCTTTATGAGATTCTAGAATCTAGAAAGAAATAGAATTGTTAAATATTTTTGTGTAATTATTTTTTGCCTCTCTCCTCCTTTTCTTATTTCCAACTAGTGATCGCCGATCAAATGTTCTGCAGTTGTTTCTCAGTCTTTCTTCATCCATAATATAAATGGCAATATTCATTTTAAACTTGCTTTATTAGATTCTAGAAGTAGAATTGAGAATTTAATATTGCTTATTAATGTAATTATTTTTTTAATCCCTACCCCCCTTCCCTCCTTTCCCCATTTCTAGATAGTGATAAATGATCAATTCTAGAAACAATGAAGTGATAGAAGTGCTCAGTAACTTGCTGAATATAAATATTCTATATATGTTTGAAAAATTTGCTTTTCTGATGGTATGAAATTTTTATAAGGTTTTATGTGGATATAAAAGTAACTGCAGTTTAAAAGCTAGATATAACTGTTTAGGTAGTCAATTTATTGAAAGTGATGCTAATAATGTCCAACCAATCATGTTTACAGAAAATTTTCAGCAAATTTCTAATTTTAGCAATCACATGCCAGTTAATAAAATTAAACCTCTGATAATAGACTAGTACAGATTCTTTGCCTCCCCACCCCCTCCTCAGACTCAAAATAATTTTGTTTTCCTCCAATTCTGATCATAATTATTTTCCATTTGCAGATGGAAGTGCCAGACTAGGTGAAATTTATTAAATGAGACAAATTTTTGTATTTCTTTTGCAATGGGGCATAAAATAAAAATTCTTGTAAAACACAAATAGTGTATGAGAAATCACATTGTCAGATCATATCATCATTATAGCCTGCTGTTTTCCGTAGCAAAATGCATGTATTAATATTTATCTATGGAAGTCCATATATTTTCCCTCATTACTAAAACTTTGAATTTTAAAGTCTTCATTCTAAGTACTACAGTTATTAATAGCATTTAAAAAAAGCTGGATTACATACTATTATAACTACATGCTTATAGAACTCACTCTTAAAACACCAACAAGAATAAAATCATAAGCATTCTGTGGAAGTTCAAACGAGGTCATATCTTCCCTCAAAAGCCAAATCTCTTTTTAATGATTCAATCACTCAATCTATTTTATCTTCCTCCTACCTCCTTTCATTTCAGATATTGAAAAATTTAAACTAGAGAAGTGCGTAAGTTTTTTAAAATAATACATTTTTTTTTCAAATAATACCTATTTTTTTATTGGCAGAAATACACACATATATTATATATAGACGTTTATTGTATTATTAAATGACTAATAATACAATAGTCATTTAATAATAATGACTATTGTATTATTATTAAAATAATACAATAAAGAGCACTGTTTCTTAATTTAATTTTCCGACCATATCATTTGTGTTTTTATGCTTTTATGCACAGACACTTATATGTCATACATATGTATATTATGTGTATGAATCTGATGTATAACGACAACGACTCATGAGTGGCCACTGAGTTCCTCATGTCCAGTGGCCACTGGCCACTTCTAAAAATTTTAAGTCTTGACGTCTAATCCTAAATAATATTACAAAAGTGGTCAGACATCTTTACGATGAAAATAACTGTCACTCTCACGTTTGTGAAATTTTGCCCTATTCTGCCATGTTAAGGAATTCGTAAATTTCCTATAACTTACGAAATTTTTATATTGAAAAATTCATAGTCAATAATATTCATGCCAGTGTCCTAAATAATATTTCAAAAGTGGTGTGACATCTTTACGTTTACGATGAAAATATCCCTCAAAGTTAAAATTGACGTTTATGGGTAATTTTGCCCTATTCTGCCATGTTAAGAAACTCGTAAATTCCTAATAACTTGCAAAATTTTCAATGTAGCATGTTTACAGCTAATGGTGTTCATTCCGGCATCTAAACTGATATTTTAAAACTGGTGTTTGATACTTTTACAGTAAAAATTTTTCATTTAATGCACATTTAAGTGAAATTTTGCCATATTCTCCCATGTTAAGAAAATCGTAAATTTCTAATAACTTACGAAGCTTTTTAATTCGAATATTGCCCATGAATAGGGTTCTTGCCAGTGTTGAAAGTAATATTTTAAAACTAATCTGACTTCTCTGTGACTATTTGTTCTTTAGATATTGTGTACACAGACTAACAAACTAACAGACATCCTACAGATGGACACCATACAAATTTTGTCATTTTCATATTCCTCACACCTGAAAATGTGTAAAAAAGTAAAAAAAAACGAGGTCAAAAATTTTCACGAATATCTAAGTTCCCCATCCCTATAGTATAATGGAGAATTAAAACTCCTAATAACTTGATGACCCACTATAAGTGTAACTACATGAGATAGTTATGAAAAATGTGCTGGTTCAATTCTGTGTTTCATTATATATTGGCTAACAGGAGATACTGTTCAGCTGCATTTTAGTTTCCCATCATACTATAGGTATGGGGAACTTAGGTAATCGTGAAAAATTTCGAATCCGTTTTTTTTTTTTTACTTTTTTATACGTTTTCAGGTGTGGGGAATCCGAAAATAACAAAATTTGTAGGGTGTCTGTTAGTGTGTTAGTCCGTTAGTTTGTTAGTCTGTTTACACGATATCTCGCGAAAAAATGATCGCAGAGAGATAAGATCAGTTTTAAAACATTACTTTCGATACTGGCAAGAACCCTATTCATTTGCAACATTCGAATTAGAAAACTTCAGCAGTTATTCGAAATTTAAGATTTTCTTAACATGGGAGTGTAGGACAAAAATTCACTTAAACGTGCATTAAAAGGAAACTTTTTACTGTAAAAATGTCAGACCAGTTTTAAAATATCAGTTTTGATGCCAGAATGAACATTAGTAACTATAAATATGCTACTTTGAAAATTTCGCAAGTTATTGGAAATTTATGAATTTCTTAACATGGCAGTATAGGGCAAAATTTCACATAAACGTCAATTTTTAGAGATATTTTCATCGTAAAGATGTCAGACTACTTTTGAAATATTATTTAGGATACCGGCATGAATATCATAGACTATGATTTTTACAATTTAAAAAATTCGTAAGTTATTTGGAAGTTACGATTTACTTAACATGTCAGAATAAGGCAAATTTGAGCATAAACTTCCATTTTGAGGATCATAAATACATTAGACAACTTCAAAAGTACATTTATTATATTTATTTGAACATGATTGAATACATATATTCTAATAGGAAAATTTCGTAATTTACGATTTTATCAACATAGCGAAATTGTAAATTTTTCATATAAATATGAATTTTGAGGATTATTGCATTGGAAACAGTAGCATGAAAACTAAACAACGGAATTGACCCTGATAAAATAAATTAATAGATTAGAATAAGATAAATATATGGAAGTGAACGGTGGATAGCCTATTAGGCGGGGATTTCGTTCTGTCACTGTGTCAAGCTTTGGTCAAATTCATTTCTTTTAACATGATTATAATATGACTAGAAATTTATGAGAGCATAAATATGATGGGGAACTGAGCAGAGTCCACCTATGCCAACTAGTTTCCTGATTTGTTTGGTACCTCTGTTGCAGCTTATATGGTATAGAATGATACTGGACTCAGTGTGTAAGATTTTTATTCAGACTAAATTTTGGCATATTTTACACAGAACTCTATCCACTAATGTTGTATCCAGTACCAGAAATTTCTGTATCTATCTGCAACAAACCAAAATTTGTGTCTGATTTAAGAATAATAATGCTGGAGTTAGTCGGTAGCACAAGAAGTATTAGCAATTCTTAAAATATGCTCAATTTGCGTCTACGAAGAAAAGAAATTGAAAATACACAATAAATGCAATAATCTTAGACATAATGTAAATTGTATTTGTATTTTTAATCTGGCATTTCTTTTTGAAATGTTTAATTAATCTGCAGCACAATTTCTGCTACCGGGATGTTCCACAACATTTTTTCATGATTTTTGAACTTCTGTTTTTCATGATCAATATCTATTGGATGTAATTGAAAGAAACTTAGCATACAAGATGTGTATGATATTTTTATATTATACTTACTAGTTAAAATTGTACCTCAAAACAACTGTGTTGTATATACTATGAATAAGAGCACTATTTTGGTCATACGCTAAAACATATAGGTCACTTAAACTTAACGTCACTCTTCACTTACCGTCGCCGGTAGCCCGAGCCAATTGTATTCTATGGAGAAATTTTCTTTACAAATAACTTATTAACTAATACATATTTTTAAATTCTGTTTTCACATTCAGAAAATTCACAACTGTTAAATTGACGGACCTTTTCTAAAAATGTATTTTTTTTTTTTTTTTTTTTTTAATATTTTTTTTTGAAATTGCAAAATGAAAAAATTTCACATATTGAAAATTCCTATTTTGCAGTTTCAAAATAAAATATAAAAAATTAAAAAAATATTTTTTTTAAAAAAGGTCCGTCAATTTAACAGCTGGGAATTTTCAGAATGGGAAAACAGAATTTAAAAATATGCATTAAGTTATTTGCAAAGAAAAATTTCCCATAGAATAACATTAGCTTCGGCTTCCGAAGGCGGTGAGTGAAGAAGGCCCTTAAAAGTGACTTTCTTTTCAGAGAAATGGTCATTATTTAAACTTTTTTACGTATATTATGTGAGAAATGTGCCTAGCTGGTTGTCAGCCAGGGTAGCTCAGTGGTAGAGCATCCATGCGTTAAGCGGAGGTGCCCAGGTTCGATTCCCGGCTCTGGTATTTTTCACATTGTTGGTATAAAAAAAATATATATATATATCAACCTTTACACTCCAAATACTTAAATAATTATTTAAACTATTTTTTGAACTGGCTTTGTGCCCTGTAGCACTGTTTTTCTAGCCCTCTGTCTATAACAGCAAAATTATAAGTACAATAAATTAAAATTTTTATTATTATTAATTAGCTTATACAAATTATACATAAACTTAATTGTTTTAAATTTAAATTTTAATATTATATTATTGATAAATACAATAAATAAAGTATACCAGTCTTCCCAACTCTCTCATTTTTCCCAGGAGACCTCATACCAAAAATTATTTAATAAAATTTTTCAATTTATTTAGTGATAGAAAATAGGCATGACAAATTTCTTTTGAAATAAAAGAATAATTTTAAGAAAATGAAACAGAAAAATCAATGGATAAAAATTTTACAAATTCAAAATCAAAAAAAATCTCAGTGAGGTGCACTTTAAGCCAAGGCTCGAAAATTATATTGCCCGACATGTCCGGGGCATGTACTTTTTCCCCCTTACATGCTCAGGTGGGCATGCAAATATTTAATCAAAAATAATTTTAAAATATAGCATCTTGCCTAAAACTTTTACTTAAATTAAACTGAAATAAACAATGTCAAGGTTGGTATAATGTTGTTAAATTATTTTCAATAGACATGTGAATGTTTTTATTAATATGTGTTTGAATAAGATATTTGGGCATATAAAAATTTAATTTGGGCATGTATTCTTCAGACTAACATGCCCGACAGGGCATGTAAAAATTTTGAGATTTTTCAAGCCCTGCTTTAAGCTATCCCTGTGACAAGTTTTATAGCTCTGTCCTCTGTGATCACTAGCCCTTGTGACAGAATATTTTTATGCTTTCTGCAACAAGCATTGTTCGTGAAAACCTTTCCTGCAAGACAATATTGACATATTTTCTAATTTATGCATAATAAGTACGCATAGGCGTAAACTACGGGGGGGCAGGGGGGGCTGGCCCCCCCACTTTTAAATCTTCGGGGGGCGGCCTCCCCGGGAAGTAATTTTTCAAGATGGGTATCTTTTGAAAGGTCTCGTTGATAATAGTAATAGTTAACTAGGAAAAAAATTTTGTGCATGTGGGGGCATCGGTTCCCCCCAACTGGGGGGGCAGTACCCCCCCCCCCCCGGGGGGGGGGGGGCAAAGTTTCAAGATGGGTATCTTTCGAAAGGTCTCGTCAATACCTTTAAAACGAATGGTCGAACCATAAATCTGTGATAATTTAAAACAAAGTTATCGATTTTTTTTTACTTTTAATGAAAAAAAAAAACTTAGAAAAAAAATTGTTTTTTTTTTTTCTGTTTTTTTTTTTTTTTTTTTTTTTTTTTTTTTTTTTTTTAAACGAAATTTAACCAAACATGGTATTTAGTTGGTCCCTGACATAAACTGGTGCTGATTACATTTGGGGATCAATCGCTCAACAGGTGGCGCTGTGATCTCATGTTTTCTAAATTTTTAACATGGCAATATAGGACAAAATTTCGTATAAATGTACATAATGAGAGTTATTTTTAACTTGTAATTGTAAAATTAATATGAGTTATTGATAATAGCAATAGTTAACTAGGAAAAAATTTTTGTGCATGTGGGGGCATCGCTTCCCCCCCTGAGGGGGAAGTACCCTCCCAGGGGGGGGGGGTAAATTTTGAAGATGGGTATCTTTCGAAAGATCTCGTCAATACCTTTAAAATGAATGGTTGAACTATAAATCTGTGATAATTTAAAACAAAGTTTTTACTTTTAGCAAAAAAAAAAAAAAAAAAAAAAAAAAAAATTTAATATTGTTACTGATTGAATATGTATTACTTTTAACAAAAAAAAAAACTTTGAAAAAAAATCGTAATTTTTTTTTTTTTTAATATTGTTACTGATTAAATATGTATATAGGAAAATATAGAAGAAAGTCTTGTGGTGACCACAACATACTAGTTTCATATGTATGTATGAAAAGAAATTAGTCTCTATTTTCATTAATGAACTTATTAGTTCAGTAGCCAGGTTCAATCCAGTCATTTATCACCTTTAGAATTTTTTTAATTTAAAGTTACGGAAATTGTATTTCTCCTTATTACTTTTTGATAAGATTGATATCAGTTCGGATTAAATATTTCTTTTTCTTGCCTACAGATTTGTTTCATTATTTTGTTCATTACTTCACAATTAGATCAGTTTTTCTTTTTCTTGCCTACTGATTTTTTCATTATTTTGTTCATTGCTTCATAATTAAATCAGTTGTGTTTTTCCCTTTATAGAAAGTTAAAATTTTTATAAAGAATGCATTTTAATAGCCGTATTGTTGGTATCACATGCGAGGGGCCCACATGAGGAGTATCACATGCGATATATATAAATTCTAAAGTTTTTTAAATCTTATTTGAACATAGCTCCACTGAAACTCGCCCCCCCAGATTTTTTAAAAAGTTGACACCTATGTAAGTACGTATAATTAAGCCCCTTAGCTGCTAAGTGGTGTAAGTCCAAAATTTATGAAATTGAGTTAGAGGTATAAGGTATCATATTGTTCCTCGAGGGGTCCTCTATTCATTTGCCAAGTGGTGTAATCTCATATATTTTTGTGCAAACTGTGAAAATTTCAATTTAATTGCATTTATTTAGAATTAATTGTGAGCATGAACACAAAAGTCCTTTTTTCTCAAAATGGTACTTTTGGACTTACACCACTTGGCAGCTAAAGGAATCAACTGTAAAGATATATCAATATTATTAATAGACTGTTGAAGAATTCTTAAATATAAGTCATGAGTTTCTATCTTCTACTGAAATTTAGGAATATCTTTCATTTTTATGAGCATATCTTTCTGCAAGTGTTAATTTCTTTTCTGCGACAATGTCTCTGTGTTGTCTAAATTCTGTCACAGGGTCAGTAGTCAGACAGACAAACAGACACTTCTCTTTATTTATATGGATTATCTATATTTTCTCCCAGGCTATTTTGGAACAAGGAGAACAGGCCAAGAAATAAAAAGAAAATGGTCTGACTTAAAAAGTCGTGTAAAAGCTAAAGCTGCTTCAATGGCTATAGAATCTGAAAAAACTGCCCATCCTATCAAGCTGACACCAGTTGAAGAACGAGTATTGGCCATTATCAGTAGAGATCTAGAGGAGCAATCTCAAAGAATTGATACTGCCCATGGCAGTAAATGGCCATTCGTTAAAGTGTTTTCTTTCCCGGTAATTCCTTTTTATTTATTTATTACCATGTTTTTATTAACTTCGATTCTTGTTTGTTTGTTCAGTACAAATCTTGCAATCAATTTTTATTTGTTTGTTTGTTTGTTTGTTCAGTACAAATCTTGCAATCGATTTTTATTTGTTTGTTTGTTTGTCCAGTACAAATCTTGTAATCAATTTTTAACTAACTTCCCTACTAGTAGCTAGACATTTGAAACTTTCAGAATAGCTCAGAACCCGATGATAACACAATACTTCAAAGCCCAATTTTTGAATTTTTGATTAGTTTTCTTTTAATTAATTAAGATATGAAAATAATAACTACCTAATAGCTTAAAAAATAGCCATTAAAATATTAGCTATAATTTAATTGTTGCCAAAAAAAAAAATTATGAGTTCATTTTTTTTTCGACATAAAAATAAATATATTTAATTAAACGTGAAGGTTAAAAAATTATAAAAAGTTAAATTATGCATCTCACAAAAATTAACGCCATTATCACTTTAAAAATTTTCTACACATTGATAAAGTGCTAATGTAGTTCTATAGCTATGATTCAACAGAAAATTTAAAAACATGGTATATAAAAAGTTTTTTTTTTATCTTATAATTATTTATTTTAATAATAAATGAAAATTAACATTGACATTAGATAACATGTTTCATGGTTGTGTTACTAATTTTATGATAAGTGAGTATAATTAACTTTTTTCACTTGAAAAAGTCTGACTGAAGTAATTACTTTAGAGAACCAACTTTTCTTAATAACTATTTTCCTTCACATATTTTTTTTCTTATTGCAGGGAATTTTTATACAATTTTAAGCAAAATAAATGAAACATAGAAAATAACTGGAAAAAAAAAGTCATTTTTACAAAAGTTTGCCTAAATAATTGTTTGACTGAATTGATATTTAGATAATATTCTAGTTAAATTACTTTCAAATAGAATTCAGGCTGCCATGGTAACTAGCAAAACACAAGGATTCATATTTTGAATGTTTTCTATAGAAGTGATGAGAGTGAGGAAGTGTTCCTAAAAAAAATTATTCATTTACTATAAGAAACTTGAGTAAAATATTAAAGATTTTGCGTGACTTTTGGAAAATATTTTATACTCACTGCCTATATGTGATTTTGTGTGTCATGCATGTACCCAGTAGCAGAATTTTTTTCTTTCAATCTGCGACAGCTATTTAGGTATTTAAAAAAAATTTGAAGCATAATTTCATAAGTAAAGGAAAAAAAAATTTGTGGGATTCAGTAAGCATTTTTTTTAATCGGATGCAGAAAGATCGGAAAATTCATGACTTTTGAAAGGCATTTGTTCACCAATTTATTAGCGAGGAGGAGGGGAGGAGGCAGTCACAAAAAATTATATGTGTGAGATATTCAATAATTCTACTAAAATTCAATAATTTATAGGTTCTAGAATCTAATAAAGTAAATTAAAAGAAAACTTTGACATTCATGTTGAGAAAGATTATAAACCACAATGCTTCTGCACCGTGTTTTATCACTGATCGTTAATGGGAGGGGGGTGAGTAAAAAATTTATGTATGTCAGAGATATTGAACAATTCTACTTCTTTATAGGTTATGGTATCTAATTAAATAAGTTTAACAAGAACATCAACAATTTTTTTTGCTGATGGAGAAAAATTGAAAATTATAGGGATTCTGCAAGGCATTTACTTGCTGATCGTTACCAGAAGGGGGGGGGGGGGTCACAAAAAACTAAATGAGTGAGAAATATTGAACAATTCTACCTCTTTATAGGCTTTAAATTCTAATAAAACAAGTTTAAAATGAACATTGGCATTTATGCTGTGGATGGAGAAAGATTGGAAATCACAATCTTTTCTGCCAAAATTGGGAGACTTTGAATCTCTGCAAAATACTGTTTTGAAAATAATCTGCAGACTGTAAAAAAAAATCTGTGACATACATCTCGCGTCTCTCATTTTCTGCTATGGGGTGCATGCATATAACAAATGTACATTGTGTATGTGTATGAGTTATCAACTAATTGACTCGTCCATTTCTACTTCCAGATCGGATATTTACCTTTCTACACAATGTGTGGTAGAACAGTATTTCAAAACTTGTATACATTAATCTATGTACATATTTATTCTTTATTTATTTTGCTAAAATTTTAAACTTTTTAATTTTGCATACAATGAATTTACTCTTGAATATTTTAAATGACCATCAGACCAAAAGTTAGCACCTTATTTTGTTTACGATTTATTTGACCTTTTTTAGAAATGCAATATATTGGTAGAAAAGATGACTCATCGTGATCATTATTAATCTTTTACAATATAATTAGTTTTTATAATTTTTTAATGTGTTTCATAACTAAAACTTATTGTAAAAACTCATATTATTAATTTTTGGAGACAACTAAATCTAATACTTTTTAGATTGTATATTATTTGTGTTAAAAGAAAAGAAAAAATTCGTTATTACCCCCCCCCCCTCCCCACACAGTAGTATAGCGGTTTTCTGAATAAATTATATTAGGAATAAAAAAGAGCTGCTTTTAAAGCTTTTTGTTATTTCATTAAATTTTATCTTAAAATGATGAAATATTAATTTTTTATTTATTTCACAGCATGATTCAAATTCTACAGATCCACCAGCTATAGAATATGGTATGTTTGTGCATTTCTATCCATTTTATTTTAATTACTTTATTTCCTCCAAAGTATATTTCAATTCTCTGAATTCTTATGCTAAATCCTTCAAAATTCCTTTACAAGCATAAAGCCTCTTTACTTTCTTCTATGTTCAATTGCAGAAAATATTGGATTCATAGAAATTTTTGACATCCTGTATTCAATGGATTTCAATCTTGAGAGACCCAGAATATGATTTGAACAATTTTAGAAAATGTCTGTGTATGTGCAACAAAAATTTTGTGGCATGTCTATCTGAAGAACTACTGCACAAAATTTCATACAAATTTGCACATATTAAAACCCGAATAAACTACTACGTCAGAAACAGTCAAACCATAGCTAAAATTCTCAAACAATATGATTTTAAAATAATATTTTCGCCTTCCAATAAACTCACCTTTTCTCAGTTAAAAGATCCCATTGATATGCATAATTCTTGGGGAATTTATAGTATTTCCTGTCAGTGTGGTTTATCCTATATTGGCCAAACTAAACGCAGTCTTAAATTTCGTCCAAAAGAACATATAAATTACGTCTGCAAACAAGAAACCAATAAATCAGCTATTTCTAAACATTGCTGGGAGGAAAATCATAATTTTAAATTTGATTCAGCTAAAATTATTGGCAGACCTAAATCCATTCATGAACTCGATTTCTTTGAAGCTTTTCAAATTTATAAAAATTTTAAAAACCTTGTAAATTGAGATTTCGCTGTTCTCTATTTGTCTGATTGTTGGAAATTTTACATTCAGTCCACATTTTCTTAATTTTTCTACTGTTTACACAGCTAACATTCCTAAATTCCTATTGGCCACTCTCCCCACCTTTCCTGTAATCCTATTCGTTGAACTAAATTTGGTCCCTCCCCTGTATACACGAGCACTTCTTGAGTTTCAGAATTTTTTTTGCACTGAAGACAGTATGCTTAAGGCTACCGAAACAGCTGTATTTTTGGCGTTTCTGATGTAGTAGTTTATTCTGGTTTTAATATTCCAATGCCAAGTTTCCTGTTATTAAAATTTGCACACAGTTGCACTTTGACATAAATTAATGCTTCAATAATTTCAACTTTTGGTGAAAATTCATCCTGTTTTTTCATTCATAATTTTTAATATGACAGTATAAGACAAAATTCCATAATATAAATGTCTATAATGAGGATTATTTTTAACCAATCATTCTCAGATGAAAAAGAATTATTTAGAATAGTAATATAGGAAAATATTATGTGCATGTAAGTGCTTTGCTTTTCCCATCACTCCCTCATTTGTGTAAGTTTCAGTACGGCTGATTTTCAAACGAACTTGTCGAAGCTTTTAAAACAAATGGTTGAATGGCAGATCTGTGATAGTTTAAAACAAATTTATGAATTTTTTTTTTTTTTTTTTTTTCATTAAAAAAAAAAAAAAATGTTTGTGGGGAGGAGAACATTTTCTCAGGTTTCATCTGTTGGGCACAAAATTGACTGTGTTTCGACATTCAGTGTTATATTTCTTTGAAATGAAAATTGCGTGCTTTCATAATTGAAAATAATTCTAATATATATATATATATATATGTAGTATCTTGGCTGGGTGTCTAGAGGTGTGGCAATGATGAGATGCGACTTAGATAACGACACATTTATTTGAAGACACACAAAACACAAATTACACATAAATATTATTATAACAGCAGAATCTCCATTATTAACCATCAACAGGTTCTTCGGCTTGATACACAGAACAAGCTCTCTTCATCAGAATATGACAAAGTAACATTTAAGCACCTACTCACACTTATAATTCACAATTGCACCCAAGTATTACTATTTCAAATATGTGAGACTGAGGTATTGAGCCCTCCATGGCTCTACACAACTATTCGGAACGTTTCAAGCTCTAAATAGAAGGAAATGACCATATCAGCCTTTGCGCTGACGGTCTCAACAGCTTTCCATGGTAGACAGATCCCAATTGACTTCCATTCGTCATCTCGTTGAAAGATGGGCATTGGAATCAGTGCCATCTGTTGACTGGTAGAAGAAATGCGTCCCACATATATATACATTTTTATTTTATTTTTTTACATCTTTCGTAGAGTTATTTTTTGAAGCACCAATTTCCAAGATATAAAATTAACCTACCTAAGCAGGATGACTGTTAATATTCCTGTAATAACAACATAATACATGAGAAAGGATATCAAAAGAAAATGAAAATTATAGTTCAAAATTATCCCAAATTAAAAATGTGTTCATTTAGTCTGTTTTAAAATAAATTTTGATGCACTAAGAAAATTTTTTGTAATAATTTGTAGGTGATGTTTATTTAAAAAAATTTATTGGTAATTGTAATGTAACTTTTAAAACTTTTTGTATTTATTTGTAGCGGAGGAGGATGATGAAGCTGTTGAAGACAGTGCTAATGAAACTGGAATATTAGATGAAGTGAGATATTTTTTTTTCCTTTTTTTTTAAACAGGAAGTTCATAATATAGTTACTAAAAGGCAGCAAATTTTGGAATAATTTAATGAGCATATTAATAGAAAATTCTTCTAAAATTTAAAAAAATATTTCTAATAGTTTTAAATGCACAAATACTTAAAAAAAAAAAAAAAACACTTTAGTTCACAATTATTTAGAACATCAACATTTATAAATTAGAGAAGGGGTGGGGGGGAGAGTAAAAAGTTCTGAGAATTATTTTATTTACATATCTTCATCATTTTCTAATTTTCTTTAAAAAATAATCGTTTTGGCACTCACAGGTTAATATATAATCAGAACATATTTAAGGTTCACAGTAGAGTAAATTTAATCATTAGAGCACAACATACTTTTGAAAATCACATTTTAATAAGCTTAAAAAGTTATTTAAAAAATTACATTTAGAATTTTGATTGTTGTAGGGCAATTTCACCTTTTTTGTGTATACATTTACTCACTATAGTGGGTTTTTTACTCAAATTTGTGAGAGTGGGACTCAGTTATGACTGAATTACGTGTCCCGGAGATCTTAAAAAATAATTAAATTTTGACATTGTTTTTAATATTGCAAATTCAAGCATAAGAAAAACAGTTTAGTTTATGAAATATTATGACAGAGGAGAAAAATGTAAAAATGATCTCGTTCTTTTCATTTAGAACTACTTACCACCCTTGCTTTCATATAATAAATACTTTTCAAAATCATTGGAAAATGTGGAAAATATATAACACAATTAAAAGTAATTTTCCGTGTTGAATCCCCATGTTTTTGTGTAAATAAAAAATTAATGTTGATTTGGTATGCTCAGCACAATATGAAGATGTTGAAATGTGCTTTTTTATAAAATCGCTTTGACTGTATTATTGTGTCAAAAATCTTTTATGACTTCTTGTGCATGAATTGATGTAAGATTTTTAACATTTTACAGTAAATTTGTAGAGCCTGAATAGCATATACAGGGTTTCCATTTAAGTGTGAAACCACGAGAATCTCACATATTTTTTCATTTTCTCATTTAAAAAATTTTATTTTGTGAGAAATTCATATCCTTTTTCAATTTCAGGAATCGATTACAAAAAAAAAAAAAAAAAAAAAAAAAAAAAAAACTTTTTTAATCATTTCTTTTTAGACTTACAGTTGTCCTATGACAGAAAAAACTCATGACAAACAAACTGGATCCTAATTTGCTCAAGCATATGTGACTTCTTAGTCTCCCTCTCTCCCTCCCCATTCATTCTACGGAATACAACTAAAGAAACTTCCGTTATTCTAAAAAATACAAATGCACCTAACGCTTCAAAAACACATTTTAAAATCTGTCTTAGAAGTAAACCTGCTCTGCATACACATTAGAAGCAACACAAAATTGGAAAACCATGAAAAAAAATTGCATTAATTCTAGATATGAATTCTGTGTGTCCATGTAAAAGACCTATTATTCAAAGTTTATTTGGGGTCTCACTTAATTTTCAGGAATCTCACATAGTTTTTAAAAGTCTTACTTTGTTTATGAGGAAGGATCAGAAATTCTCACCCAGTTTTTTTTCCTCTGATGAGAACCCTGATATATCGGTTTTAGGAAATTCTAGAAATATTTATAGAAATGAAAATGCCATGAAGATAGACAAACTGAATTGATAAATGCGGTTAAATTTTGAAGGATAGTGTTAAAATTATCATCTAAAGTATTCTCAAAGAATATGAAAGGTAAATTACAACGATAAATGAAAGTATATTTCTTGAATTTTTGCCTGCTGTGGTGAAAATAGTCTAAAGATGAAAGTAAAATAAGAATTGGCTGCATGATGTTATGTATAGTGTACTCAAGGAACACTTTTATGTCAGTCAGTGGGATATGTGATTCACAGATAGAATTAATGATTTTATTTTTCTTTGATGTTAAGTTAATTTTACTAAAATAATCTGAAAATAAAACATGATAAAAAATATTAAAAAATTATACCACAAGAGTCTTGAATGAATGACTAGGCAGAACATAATGTTGACTTTTGCTTTCATTTATCTCATAGACAATATTCATACTTACAAGTTTATTTTATAAAACTTAAAATATTTTCATTCAATACAAATAATTTGAATATCATAAATATTAGGTATTTCGAATATGATGGTGATTGCAGTCATGAAGGATAAATTAATATTTACATGCTCTTGCCTTGTAAAAATCCAATGGAAAAAGATTGCTTACTTGTGCGTGGCCAGACTATGTTCCGTGGCTAAAGAAGCACACAGATAAAAATCTCCCAGCCAGTAATTTGTAGGGATAGAGGATAGATTGCCTGCTAAGATTCAAGCAATGCACTCCATGAAGCAAATGGGCCAACAACCCTGAAAACATAAGGCACTCCTTATTGTCCACCAATGGCCTCATCTGGGCAAATGTGCTGCTACATCATCAAACGAATGACCGTAGAAGGAAAAGAACCCTCAATTCTCTATGTGCATGCCATGCTAAAAGTCAGGATTACAAGCTGAGTTGAAGGAGAGATGACGAGTAAGTGCAGATGCAAGCAAAAACGATATTTTAAAATAAAAAGGAGGAGGTGATTTTTTTTTTCTTCTTTTATGGGGGAGGGGGAGGGGAGAGGAGTGTAAGGTTGTTCTATACTGATTTTGAATAAAATAATCCTCAAGTGTCTAGTTAGTAATATTTTAATAGTTTTTATTATTATTATTATTATTTGTCTAAATACATCTCTGTAGAAAATTTAGAATCAGTCACTAAGTATAAAAATTTATATAAAAATGTACTGTTTATTTCTGTAGTTAAGATGATAATTGAATCTTAAAAATCCGAGGTCATCTTTAGGTACAAAATAATTTAGATTAAAATGGTAAATTTAAACTTTTATAAAATGCAACAAATCGCTTACCAATATGTTTAAAATTCTGCAAAATCACCATATTCATCATCTAAAGCAAATTGCTTCTCAAATACATCCTTAATTTCATTGTTGAGAAACTCATCATATGGGTCTCTTTCTGTAATCAGCGAGTGAGTCTTTTTGCTTTATCACTAAAATCCCATAACAAATTGTCATCAGTGCCATCTATAGCATTAGAAATCCTATACTTTTTAACACGTTGAGCACCACGCAAATTCTTAAGGAAATCCCATTCAGGCCACGCGTGCTGCTTAGAAGTGTGTGTTATGTTTACCGTGTTTCAATAAAATCATTAAAATGCCTTAAGGATATAATCCTATAATAAATAAAAATTAAATAAATTTTAAATAAATCTTCAGTAATTACTTAAAACAATGTAATTTTTTTAGTTTTAAATCACATTTCATACTGTCAGCCACCGGTGACTGACGTGGCCTAAATGGAAAGTTCAGTTTCAGCCACCGATGGCTGACATGGCACTGAATGTGTTAAAGGATTTGATCTTCATTTTTATTTTCACTTTTTGCTTGATTTGTTCAGGAAGTCATACTGCACATTAAGTAATGCATCCCACATAGTGTATACTTGTTACATGACTTTTGACCACCCCAGAGTGAGACTACCTAACATATAAAAACCCTGTAAACTGTTACTTGTATGCAGATAGGGAAACTTAATGATATATATTATGGATACCTATAATGAGGCATTTTTGCAGAGTTCTTATTCCACTATAAGGCAAATTAAACATTCAAAATGAGAAATTTCTATAAAAACAAAATGATTTAACATGAAATTCAGAGACAGCAAATTTTTCAAAAACCCTGAATTCAAGGGTAACCCTGGAAATCGTTTCACTCCTGCTACTCATAATCCAGTTATTAGTGTTTGCATGTGTGATAATTTAATGTTTCATTCATTGTAATCGTAATATCTAAAGGTTATACCATTAAAGTTAAACCACCTGGTATAACAGCAGATTTTTTTATTGTGCTATGGTAAGTGATTTTTGGTGTTCTCAGTTACATGACTGCGGAATATATCCCACACCTACAAATTGTAATGATTTCAGATCACTTGTTCATTTTCCATCCATAATTTCATACCATTTTCGTCCATCCACCCTTTTTCATGAAAATGTCTGGTAGGAATTTCATTCTAGGAGTAGCTTTCCTCTTGAAAATGACAATGGGTTTCTGATTTGAATGTTGCTTCTCAATATTTTGGGGATCGTTTTATACTACAGAATCTGCTAAAACTATGAAACTTATAGTGAAAATTTATAGCATGTTTTATCTGTGAAAATATATAGTATATATGTCGATATGTTTTCGTCAATTGTGCCACATCTGCCTATGAAATAATATAAATTTATGATTCAAATGAAAAGATAAGAATAGCATAAGTAATTATCTTTGATATAGTTTTTATTAATATGAGAGCAATTTTTAGCTGCAATCACTGTTTTTATGACTGAATAAATTATGTATTTTTCAAATTATTCATTAATTAATTAATTTCATCATTTCAAATTAATCATATTATTTAGATCAAAATGTCCTCTAATGATAAGAAAAGAAGACTATCTGAAGCATTTTCAACCCCAACTAGTGAGTTGAAGACTTTTAATTCTTAGTTTTATGTTCTGTGGTATTTTATGCAGCAGAATTTGCTTTTCTATAAAATGCTACTTCAAGCAGTAATATTTTGATAAGCTCAATATTTATGAATGCACTAAAATTTTCTATTTTGTAACTTTATAATATTCACGGAGAAATTTCTTATGAGTTATGCATCACCTATATATATATTTTTTTTAATTCAGTTTTCACA
Source organism: Salticus scenicus (assembly GCA_963930645.1). Classification (NCBI taxonomy): domain Eukaryota; kingdom Metazoa; phylum Arthropoda; class Arachnida; order Araneae; family Salticidae; genus Salticus; species Salticus scenicus. The sequence goes on along the minus strand of OZ005653.1, from coordinate 323,764,386 downwards.
TTAAAAATTTCAAAAGTATTAAATTAGTTTCTTGTTTTCTATAAATTGACTTTTTAAAATTTGGAATATTTCATTTTAAAGCTATGAAGAGGGATAAATGAACAAAGTACAATTTTTACACTTTTCAGCCCTAAAATGAAATATTAAAAATTTTAAAAATTCAATTTTTGGAAAACAGGATATAATGCTTATAAATTTCCTATATGTTAAAAATGGAATAAAAAACATTTATTAGGGTCTTTGGGGTGGAATAGGTCTGTTTTAAATTATTATGAAGATGTAGTGAAAACAATGTTACCATTTTATCTTTTTCCCAGAAGCTTGGTGGGTTAATGGCCCTCTTCACTTGCCGTCGCCGGAAGCCCAAGCCCATGTTATTCTATGGGGAAAGTTTCTTTACAAATAACTTATTAACTAATGCATATTTTTTAATTCTCCTTTCACATTCAGAAAATTCCCAATCGTTAAACTGACGGACCTTTTTTAAAAATGTATTTTTTTAATTTTTAATATTTTGTTTTGAAATTGCAAAATGAAAAAATTTCACATATTGAAAATTCGTATTTTGCAGCTTCAAAATAAAATAAAAATAAATAAAAATAATAATTTTTTAAAAAAGGTCCATCAGTTTAACAGCTGGTGAATTTTCAGAATGTGAAAACAGAATTTAAAAATATATATTAGTTAATAAGTTATTTGTAAAGAAAAATACACATAGAATAACATTAGCTTTGGCTTCTGGCGGCGGTGAGTGAAGCGGACCCTTAAACAACTTTCTTCACATTAGATCATAAAATTGAAACATAGTTGTATTAACTAATGTGTTGACATCAATATTTTTTATAATGTTTAATGTTTACACTTTCTTACATTAATTTGCACATCAATAATTTTTGATAATGTGTCACTTTTGTATATTTCTCTTATCTGCTTCATTTGCAGCTGAAAAGAAAAGTTTGGGTGGTTTGAAAAAACTGAGAATCTCATCTGAAGAAGAGCAACTTCAAGCACTGTGCAATTCGCAGCTCGAAACGAATGCTGAATTGAGAATGATTAAAGACATTCTGAAAAAGACACAGCAGTCTATAGAAAAGATAGCTCTATTGAAAAGAGCAGAATTGAGGCTAAAGAGTGCAAAATATGGTGTGGAATTTGAAGATTTGTTTGACTAGCTATGTTTACGTCACATAAAATGCATATTTTGTTATTTTTCACTCATTCATATGATGGCTGTAAGAAAGTTGTAAATGTGACACAATCATGTTTGTTTTCCTCATTCTCTATATTTTTAGATGATTAATTTCATGAAACAAGATATAAAGAGCAATTTGTTTTCTGCTCTAATTGCTTCCTCCATTGTTTATAAAAAAAATATTTACAAAAAGATTAAGAAGAAAATAAAAACTAAACAAATCCACTTAAAAAATATAAATTTAGTCTATTAACATAGCCTCCTAAACTAGATGCCTGTCGCGTGGCTTGGAAATTTGGCAACAGTTGAAGCGGTAGACAGCGCCACCTGGTAGAAATTGAGCGACTTTTTTATTCAACAGTCACCAATAATTTTAAGAAGTGATATATGATATATATATAATCGACGTTTCTTCGATTCTATTCGCCTTTCATGTATATCATATCCCACTTAAAAAAATTTTTGGTGGCTGTTGAATAAAAAAGTCACAAAATCTGTACCAGGTGGTGTTGTCTACCACTTCAACTGTTGCCAAGTTTCCGAGCAGCGCAACAGGCATCTAGTTTAGGAGGCTATGCTATTAATCCCAATTAATCGTAAAAATCCTGGATAACAACTTATTGCATTTTGCACTGTTTATATTCATTAAATGATTGAATTATTGAAATATTTCAGAAAAAAAAATAAACAAAAGGTTCATTTATGTCATGATTCCACTATATTAAAATGATACAACTTATTGTTAAGTTTTACTAAAATGATTTTGTCATTTTGAGCATCATGTATTATTGATTGTATCATATTCATCTTCATAAATGGTTAATATCCGTATGTAAATATGTATATAATGTCAAAAGGATATTTTGCAGAAATGTTGTGTTTTGTAATTAATATGCAATTGTAAAAAACTTTTTTTTATATATATATAAAAGCTTAAATAATGTTAAATAGTTGTATAATTATGTTCAACTAATTCAGTAATATTCTTTAAAAGCTTGAAATTTTAATTAGGAGGTTGAAATTGTTATTGTAATTTTTCAAGCTATTTTTTAATGCAAGAAAGAAAAAACAAATGTAAGGGCAGGGGTGATCCTGTTCAGAAATTTCTGAAAATTCAGAAAATGTAAGGCTGGCTTAAATGAAAAATAAATTAATGTTTTTGATATTTTATTGAAAATATCTTGCATTTAATGTCTAACAAAGCATTTTAATTTATAGCAAATAGTTCATATTCAAAATCAAGATGAAACATGCATATACACTGATGGAAAAAAAATCCCAACACCAGGAAGGAGCTGTGCTAGATAAACGAAATTTGGTAGGCATGTTTATACATCTGAAAGATGACGTCGATTCAAATTTCGAGCGACACTATGAACATGCAAATGAGGTTTGCTTTAAATAAGCGCTGTAAGGTTCGTGATCGTTATTTACAGTTGAGATTTGACGTAGTGGGTTAATGTTAGTCAAGGATGTCTCAAAGAAGACGAAGAAGTCATTATCAACAGCTCACTGAGTTTGAACGAGGTCGTGTAGTAGGGCTATGAGAAGGTGGGTTTTCTTTCCGCGATATTGCAGAAAGACTTGGCAGGAATGTATCCACTGTGCATGAGTGTTGGCAGCAGTGGTCAAGGGAAGGTACTGCCTCAAGAAGACCAGGTTCCGGGCGGCCACGTGGCACTACTGAGAGGGAAGACCGCCGTGTTCGGCGTATGGCTGAGGCTAATCGTACTGCGTCTGCAGCTGAAATTCGAGCTGCAGTTGGCACCACAGTGACACAACGAACTGTTACAAATCGGTTACTTCAAGGACAGCTCAGAGCCAGACCCCCTGTAGCGTGCATTCCACTGACTCCAAACCACTGCCGTTTGCGACATGAGTGGTGTCAAGCTAGAGCTCATTGGAGGACGGAGTGGAGATCTGTTGTGTTTTCTGATGAAAGCCGGTTCTGCCTTGGTCGCAGTGATAGCCGTGTGTTGGTTAGAAGGAGGCCAGGTGAACGCCTGCTAGCAACCTGTCTGCGGCCTAGACACACAGGGCCTACTCCTGGAGTTATGGTTTGGGGAGCAATTTCGTATGACAGCAGGAGCACTCTTGTGGTTATCCCACGCACCCTGACTGCAAATTTGTACGTCAGTTTAGTGATACAACCTGTTGTGCTGCCATTCATGAACAGCATTCAAGGGGGTGTTTTCCAACAGGATAACACTCGCCCTCATACTGCTGTTGTAACCCAACATGCTCTACAGAGTGTCGACATGTTGCCTTGGCCTGCTAGATCACCAGATCTTTCTCCAATCGAGCACGTATGGGACATCATTGGATGACAACTCCAGCATCATCCACAACCAGCATTAACCGTCCTTGCATTGACCGCCCAAGTGCAACAGGCATGGAACTCCATCCCACAAACTGATATCCGACACCTGTAAGACACAATGCATGCACGCTTGCATTCAAAATTCTGGTGGTTACACCGGTTACTAATGTACCAACATTTCACATTTGAAATGGCTCTACCTGTGATCTTGAAACTTTAATCAATTAAATATGTTACCTAGACAAATGTATTGCTGAAATTTCATTACTGTACAATAATTTTTTCTTGGTGTTGGAATTTTTTTTTCCATCAGTGTATATTCGTGTGTAATATGTAGGGAAAATACATATATATGTATGTATAGAATAATTTTTCAGAAAATTTTGTTTTACTCAAAATAACCCTAGTGTACAGGTAATTTTTTTTTTAGAAATACAATTGATCTAAGAATTAAAGAAAAATTCTTAATATTTCTGAAACAAGATTTTGTATGAAATATTTATTCTATAGTAAATGCATTTTTTTTTTTTTTTTTTTTGTCAAATTCAAAATTTTTTGTATTCCCTAGGAAAAAAAAACAGGTTATGCAGATTTTTTTTTTTTAAGATTTGAAATAGCATTAACTAATTTCTCTTCTTGACATGCAATTTTGTTGACAGGGTGGCCACTGGTCTGGTAAAGTCAGGGAATTTCATGTAAAGTAAGAGAATTTTGAGAAATTTTGTGAAAATAAGCCATATTTCAAAGCTCTTTATTGTAAATTGTTTGCTAATTTTGTGAAATTTTTATGGGAAACAAACAGCGTAAGTCAGGGAAAATGGTGAAAAATAGTCATGGAAAAATCAGGGAATTTGGAAATATTCTAATGTTGGCCAGCCTGGTTGAGAAAATTTATTGCATATGGGTAAAAGATTGTGGAATCGGGAATATTGTAATTTTCTTATTAGTAAACATGGGGGTATTTACTAATGAAAATAAATAAATAAATAAAAACTTGTTTACTGAAATTTAAACATTTCAACAGAAATTTTTGTTCAGTTTGTAGAAACAAAAACAGTGTCCGGCAACTGTAAAAACACTAGGAATTTGGGAAGAAATCTAATAAATGGGAAATAAAAGATATTAAATTAAAAATCCACCAATCACTATCAAAAAATGAAGTTCAATTAGCGTCATTTTATGAAGGAAATCTACAAGTTACAGGAAATTGTTAAGCAATTTTACAATGCTTTTCTCGAGGACACAAAAATTGAATATATGCTCTCTGAAAAATATAAAGTGTCCTTTATTTGCTTATCAGAATTGCTATGGTACCTAAAACTCAGGCATATCCTGTAATTTAACAAGATTTTTCATGGTGTGTGTATCTCATATAATTCAGAAATGGTTAGACATAGAACACTGCAAATTTGTACATAGGTTTTCTTTTATAATATACCACAAAGAGCAAGTAAACAGCATTAAATATCCCACAGAAAAGTTGTTGATTCAGAAACAATGATCATTGCTTAAAGCACAGTCTCTCAGAGACTTCAGTTTGAAATCTGAACACAAATTGAACTCTTCAAGAGTAACTATTTTCTTTGAATAATCTTGATCATGATTTGGTAAACTTATGTGATAGTTCTGCACAGTGGCGCACCCAGAATTTCTGTCTGGAGGGGGCTGAAGAATATTTGGGTCCTGTAAATAGGTTTATGGGTATATACGCACACATACATATAGCAAAGAATCTGCTTTCAATATTTCTTTTGAAATAAGTAAATGAATGAATGAAACTGAATTTAAGTTGAATAGTGCAATCGAGGAATTTATATCAGTATATAACCTGCTAAGTTACAGTAGTTCGGTCAGTTTGGGTTGGCACTGAGCTTGTAAACATAAAGTTGTCTGTTCATCTATGATAATAATATATATATATATATCGTATACAATATGACAAGCTAGTGAACACAAAATGCGTCCGAAATAAAATGCCCCCCCCCCCCCAATATTTCTACTGCAAATAAAATTTGATCAAATTTAATACTCTTTTGCGTTGCTTCACTTGCATATGCAGAAATAATTAAGAAATTATAATAATTATAGTCAAATAAAAGTTACAGTTGTGATATGTAGGAATTATAACAGAATTTCAGTGTAAATTTTTACATGGCTATTTTTATTTAATTATCTGGAGTATTGGGGTGATGCTTCTAGGTTTGGTTAACAGAAACAAGTCTTCGTGGGTGTTAGTCAACACAGCAAGAAGGGAGCGGAAAGAACCTCTTAATATCCTAAAACATTAATTCTATTCTAATATATAATATATTACTCAGAATTTTAATTTGTTCAGTTAGCAAATATTTCAAGCGTTACCTTTCTGAGTTCATTACAGGATATTGTATTCCAGTATAATATTTATATATATTATGAAATTTGAATTTTTATAACAGGGAAAAAATTGCATTATCCAAAACTGGAGCTTAGATCTCAGTGGCATCAGAGGCAAATATGAAAGCTGTGCATGGACCCTACTGTATGTTCTACTTACCATGATTAAAAATAATAATAATAATAATAATAAGTGACCCCATCCTCAAAAGCATCTGTAAAATATCTTAACATATTATTATTGGGGTATTTTCCTATTTTGAACAGTAAATTATGCCTTTTGGCATTCCTCTAAATCGTTATATTTTTAGAGAAATAATTTTGCGTATGTGAGATTAAATTTGAGATTAAAGTTTTATCTTCAGCAATTTATGTGAAATTTCACTAGCATGTATATGTGCTAGTGGCATATAAAGAGTTTAATGAATATGCAAATTTCATTTTTAATTTAAAATATTGTTTTAGAGGAACAACTCAAGAGCAGGGCTGATTTTTTTTATCAAACGAGAATTTTCATTTGCCGATGCGAATGTGTTAATTTTGCCCAAGGACAAAATAAACTTTTACAAAGATGCTATAAATATTCATGAATTAAAATATAAAATTGTATGAGCCTGGTATCCCATTTTTCTGACAAATACATCCCTGTTTACTTCCACATCAGATTGCTTCTTCTACCTGACTTTTTAGATACTCCCTCGATTTCATGATAACAGTATATGCTTTAGGGCCTTAGAAGCCGATTCCTAAAAATTGCAATGGAATGTCTAGGGTATCTTTCAGCTAAAAAACAAAGAACTAGTTCATTGTTTTGTGTTTGAATGTAAAAATTTCAAAATTTCCTAATATTTAATGTATAATTTATAAACTTTATTTTTGCTTACAATATCAGTGTTTGAATAATATTTTTTTCATGCATATCTAAAGTTTTTTACCATGTCAGCGGGTTCTGGAGGGGGCTTGAGCCCCCTAAGCCCCCTCCGTGGGTGCGCCACTGGTTCTGCATCAGAAACGAATAGATCATTTTAGAAAATTCTAGAACATGGTTAATTGTAGTTAATTATTATTATTTTTTTAAATTAAGTTAAGATAAACTTTATTACTGAACACATTGATTCTGTTTGTTTTTTCTCAATAAGTTTAAAATATTATTAAGCCAAACAACAGTTATGCTAGTATCAAGATTTTCTTTTTAAATATAGGATAAAATGTTTTTTTTAGATTACATTACCTAAAATTGGAGTTAAATATTAATATACATTTTAAGCATGCCAAAAGAATTAAGAAACAACAATAATACAAATTTAGGGAAAAATAAAAACTATGTAATATTAAAAGAAGATTACATATAATGTAATAATTTACTGTGCGAAATGCTTAAAAATGCTACATGGCATTGTTCAAAACATGTGTCATGTATATAAATTTCAGATTTTTGTTTTCAGCTATTTTGGTTGTTTACTAAACTCATACCTGTTTAAAGGAAAAAAGGCCAGGGGAAAAGCCTTTCATCTCAGTTGGCAGATTTGGTTGATTTCTTTGTACATTTCAAGTGGTTTGACATTTGGAAGCAAGATGGCAGATCAAGCTGTTTAATAAAATTTATTGAAACCTTCATATGGAATATGTACATACAGAGTTTTATGCAAATCAGTTCACAAATACATTTTTTAGGCAAGTTTGAAATTTTCATGATGACACTATTTTGAAACAAGATGGCAGATCAAGTTGATTATATCGAGTTTCAAGCAAATCTGTTCATAAATATGTTTGTTATACATATTTAAAATCTTCAAATGGATGCCATTTTGAAACAAGATGCCAGATTATGTTGGCCAATGATCTCATCTAAGATATTGCCAATGATATTACATTATTTTACAATAGAGAAAGGATATATTAGCATTTAAAAAAAAACAAAAACAAAATACCTTACTAAAAAAAATCCTTTTTGTTTGTGTAGCTATATTTTGGCCGCAATCGCAGCTATCGTCAGTGCACTTGTGATCTGTGTTTACTCCAGCTTCATCTTTCCCTCTCTCCCGCTATACTGTATTGTAATGGAGCTGCTAACAAAATTAAATATGAAGAAACAAAATACAGTGTAAACATCTTAATGAGACCAAACAAGAATATCTTCCAACATTTAAGAAATGAAAAAAATTGTTTGTATTCTCAATTTCTATTACACTGGGCGTTGAGGTGATTTGAGCCAACAAAATTGGCTCAAATTAACAATTGGCTCAAAAGTTGTGCAAAAACTAGTTGTGTGTAATAGGAGTATAACTCTGCTGTTAATGACTGAGAGCATAGCACAATTCCACCAAAATGGCATCATATCATAACTGAACTGAAGAGAAGAGGGAAAGATGAAGCCACAGTAAATACAGATAACAAGTGAAGTGCACTGATAATGGCTGCGATTGCAGCCAAAATATATCTGCACAAACAGAAAGGATTTTTTAATTATGTATTTTTTTTTTAAGAAATTGCATTAATTTAAAATAATCCACTATTCAATTTTGATTTCAATTGATTCAGTATTTTGAGAATCATGATAATTTTTACTATAATGATAAATTAAGTCAGTGATTGCATGCAATAGGTTGATTGCTAAAGAAATCAATTGAAAAGATTGATGTTGCAAATTTGAGATTTGCAGCTAGGAAAAGGAATGAAAGAGCAACTATCAAAAGCTTTTATTGCAGAGCAGTGTTAAAATAACTTTTTATAAATTAAAATATGTACAAATTAAAAACAATTATTCAGTAATCAACTTCCAGCCAAGCGAACTATCTTTTGTCAAGTCATTTTCTGGTCCAATTAATGCTATACCTTTACCATATGGATTTTTGAGGTACCTAAAATTAAAAATGCACATATTTTTATGCAAATTATAAGAATAGAAATATACAGAAATATAATACAGTCGAACATCATTAATTTGAATCTCAAGAAGGGGAATAAAAAATTTGTTCATGTTATCAGTAATTCATGCTATCAGTAACTCAGAAACGAATCTCCATTTTGACGGGGATTGTGGAAACAATTTATGTTAAAAGTAATTCTCATTAAGCGTATTCAGGTTAACGAGGTTCGACTGTATTAATAAAAGTATCTGGATGACCGAGTTCACCCAGTCTCATAGTAAAAACATTAATAGTATAAGTACAATAATTTGTTTTCAGAAATATACTTCTTATTTGTTTGCCCCGCGCAGAGTGCAAGTTAACAGTAAAAGCCAATTTTCTTGCCGATAGGGAATTATCATCTCAAACCCCTAACTATAAATTTTTATCAAAATCATTTAAGCAATTTTCCTAGAAAACCAAGTTTCTGTTATATTTTGTTGTAAGCAAAGCATGGGTTACCAACCTTTTATTTTAAAATTGTTCCAGCAATTTCCAAGAAAACCAAATTTCTGCCATATTTTTACCAGATGAAGCGTGAGTTACTAGTGAATGCTAATTATCCTAAGATGAAGGTATTTCAGATCAAAATTTAATATCAAAAACACACACTCTAATTTTTTATTAAAATCATTTTTGCCATTTTATTTCAGAGTGAAGTGGGGATTATAAGGTAATCCTAACTAATGTTGAAAAAGAAGGTAATTCAGACTGAATTATAAACTCAAAAAGCCCCTAAATCTAAATTTTTATGACAATTATTCAAGTAGTATCTACGAAAAAAAAGTCTCTCTTATATTTTGTTACAAACAGAGTAAAGTTTAAATAATAAATGCTACTTTTTGAGAAGATGGTGATAAATTAGATTTCTCACCTCAAAAAACCTTTAAGGCTGTACATCAACCATATTCCCTCTTTTTTCTTCCCATGTTATCCAATGGGATTTTTGTTGCTTTGTTTTATAAGGATATCTTATTAAAAGTGAAGTTTTTTTTTTTTTTTTTTAAATATTACTTTCTGAATATGTCACCTTTTAGCTTAGTGAGCAATTAATTTAAGTATTATTTCATTAAGTAAATTTAGGATTCTAAGTTTGGATTTCTAAGCAAAATATTTAAATTTATTTTTTCAAAAAAATTACTAAGCTAAAAGGTGAGATATTCAAGAAACAGAATTTGAAAACTTTATTTTTGAGTGAGATATTGTTACAAAATGAAACAACGAAAATTTCATTGGACAACGCGGGAAGAAAGAAAGAGGGTGCTGGTGTTTGGGAATAAGGCCAGTTGACTGCTCTAGTGTCCAAGGCTTGAGGAGGAGTGCCTTCCATGGAGATCTTTCTAAGGGGTCCTAGCCTGCATTTTTGCAAATTTTTGAGAAAACTACAGAAAACTCTGAACGGCTAGGCAGATAAGTACGACCTGGAATTGAACCCGGTACCTCACATCTACCAGCTTTGAGCACAGAACCGCTCGGCTGCTGGTGGGCAAAAGAAAGCAGGAATCTGACTGACCTATAGCCGTAATGCTAAGTTTTCATAAAAATCATTAGATGCATTTTCGAGAAAACCAAGTTTCTGCCATAGTTTGCAAGGGATAATTAATTTCGGGGTTGACAGTGAATGCCAATTTTCTTGAAAATAAATTAGGGTTAATGTTTTTTTCAGATGACAACTCTAAGTTTTTATTAAAATCCTCTAAAAAAAAGAAAAAACCGAAGTTTTTATCAAAATCATCAAAGCCGTTTTGAAGAGGACCAAATAGTTAATACTAAGTTTTATTAAAATAAAGATAAATCAAATGGGTTTGTCATCTCAAAAGTCCTAAAGCCTAAGATTTTACCAAAATCATTAAATCTGTTTCTAAAAAAATCAAGTTTCTCTCACATTTTGCCACTGGCTGAAGAAGGGTTAACAGTGAACAATAATTTTTCAAAGATAAGGATAAGCAGATAGGTTTGTCTTCTTATAAATCCTTCATCTTTAAGTTTTTATCAAAGTTGTTAGATACAGTGGAGTAAGGATTAACGCTAATTTTCCTGATGATGATAAGAAGTCAGATGGGTGTATCATCTAAAAAAAAAAAAAAAACTTATTCCTAAATTTTTAGCCAAATCTTTTGAACTATTCTTGAAAAAAAAAAAAAAAAAAAAAAACAAGTTTCTGCCCTATTTTCCAACAGGTGAAGTGAAGTGAGAATTAACAATAAACACCAATTTTCCTGACTATGAGAATAAGTCAAATGAGTCAAGATCATCTCAAGAAAACCAGTTTTTTTCTCACATTTTGCAGCAGGAAGAGTGAGTGTTAACACTGAATGCTAATTTAAAGATGAGGATAAGTCTGATGGGTTTGTTTTCTCAAATAATTTTGAACCCTAATTTTCCATTAAAATTGTTATTTCTATTTCCATGTAAACCCAATTTCTACCAGATTTTTCAGCTGGCTGATAGAAGGTTAACAGCGAGTAGTAATATTCCTTAATTAATTAACTTTCTAATTTTTTTACCGATTGGATTTTATTTCAATATGTTAAGTGAATGTCCACAAGACCTAATAATTCTTGGAAAACAGTTAAATCTTTATCTTAACACAAATTTCAAAGAAAATAAATTAGAAAACAGAATCTTGCTCATTCTTCGCCTGCAAGATTTATATTTTGATCAAAAACAAATCTTTTTCTACAAATGTGTTCCTTAAATATTTATTAAAAAATAGTAAAAACAGTAAGCATAATTTTCATTTAGTGATTAAATTTATTATGGAATGGGCTAAAAATCCCAGACACATTTTAATCTTTAATATAAAATTAAGTAAATGGCATACAGCAGTGCAGTTTGCACTGTCTCATTTAAGCAAATAAAAGTTGCTCCAAACTTTGTTCATAGATGGTGCTGTACTTAATGTTTTGTTTATAGTGTTTATCATGGTTTTGCTATGGTTACCTCAATTCCAGACTTAACCTCTCTTGATTTCTTCTTGTGGTATTATGTGAGGGACAAAGTGTAAGATTTCCCATTGGCTGAAATTTAAGTATTGAAGACACGAATAACACCTGTAATTCATTATTTTTAACAGTTAATGCTAGAATCACATATGGGTTGAATTGGATTATCATTTGGATGTGATTCAAAATATAAACAGCATACATTTTGAAATATGGTGGTGAGTTTGAATAAATAAATGCTCTTTATTTTCTGGCCTTGCAATTTTTATGCTTTTTCTTGCTGTTTTTATGGTATAATGTCATATGTGAGCAAAATTAGGAACTATTTCTTTTATTTGCTTTAAAAAAAAAATTTATTGTACAAATTAAGCATAAACAACTCTCTAGCACAACAAATATTTTATTTTATATTAAAGTTTAGAATATGTCTGAGATTTTTTGGCCCACCCTGTTCTGGCAAAACAACCAATTAACATGTGTTTTCTTCTCAATAAGACATAGCCAAATAAAAGTAACTTACATTGTACAAACTGAAATAATATCTTCCTTCCTACAGTCAAATATACGTTCTCTGAGTCTTTGTTTCATATCATCAGATATTCTTTCTTTAAAATACAATAGTCCTTTTGATCCTGGTGTTACAGGAGCATCAATCTGATGAAGTAAAATAAATAATCTTACAATATAATTAAGTATTTATATTTACATATCTAGAATTGATATGAATAAATCAGTACAAAAAAAGAATATGGCAAATATATGGTAGTTCCTCAGATTCTTTTCTTAAAGCCCATGCAATAACGGTAATATATAATGATACAAAGGATTATCATATTTGCCCAGATTTTGAAATTTTTGAGATGTAAACTGATTATAAATTAGGAAATTCATTTTGAAAAAAATTTGTCCTTGTGCTCAATCTTATTGTCAGGTCCTCCAAGAACATGAAATATGACAGTTGTTCAATAAAAGTTAAATGGGAAGTCAAAGGGTTGAATGGAAGTCAATAGTTGTCAGGATTTTTCATGCTAAAAATTGCATGAATAATAAACAACACCATTAAGAGCAGGTGATTAATATTCGCTATTAGTGGCATTAAAAAAAGAAACAATAATAATAATTAAAATTTTACATAAAACACTCACACAAATTATTACAAATTTTATCTAAATATAAAATAATTTCCCCTTAAATTATTCATTTATTTTAATTTAAAAGATTTTTTTCTGTTTTAAAATTTACAAAAAATTCAAAATTCAGTTGAAATGGGGATTGAACTGAAGACCTTCTATATTCAAGTCAAATTTTCTGGCACTGTGCCACATTTTGTTGCTCTCCAGCTCTGTTTTGTTGGTTTCGATAGAAGCAACTAAAACTTCTAAGGTCCTACCTTGACCCACGGGGGAATTGTTGCACAAAATTTGCACTCTATTCTATGTTTTCGACTACACTTAATTTAAGCTTGGTTTGGTTTCAATAGGAATTTTACTGATTCATACTTCCCTTGTTATTGCTTCAATTGGTCATGACATATTGCTAAATTCCAGCAAAGGATATTTCAACGTAGCTTTCTCATCAAAGAGCCTGTTTATAATTCACTATATGTATGAGGATGAAAAAAAAGTTAACATTTAACAAAAGAAAATCCTGTTCAGAGTTATAGCTCAGAAATAGTTTATAAAGTGTCCCTGTTACCTAACTTTTCCAGCACAGACCTTTATAATGCAGAAATCATAAAAATGACAATTTTGAAAGAGAGTAACTGTTTCAGAGTTGCTACACAAATCGGGAGAAAAAATTCCCTGAGTTTTCCCTGTCTCTTTTAGAAGTAAAATAGATGACACGCAATCATGCAGCATTAGAATCTAACATGTTTACAAGTCAATTGAACATATTTAGGGTTTATTGATTTTATTAACTTACTATAGTTGGAAAAAAAAAAAAAAACATAATTGATTCATTATAAAGCACTAAAATTTTAAAAAATATTTGATTATATGAAAATTTTCCAATGTTTTTCCAAAAAATTTCAAAATTCCCTGTATTTTCCCTGTTTTTGCAATAAATTTTGAAATTCCCTGAGTATTCCCTGTTTTTTAATAAATTTTCAAATTCCCTGAATTTCCAGGTATCGTAGCAACCCTGTGTTTAGTATGTGTGATTTATTATTGAATGATGCAACAAATTGCATAAAATTAACCCGGATTAATTCATGAGCCCCAAGGCATCAACCAGATTCTGGCAGCCAATAAAAATTAGTAAAATCTGGATGCCATCTACGATGTAACTCCGAAATTACAAGAATAAAAAGCAGTTCAATTTCTACAGAGTGTTCTATTGAAAAGCACCAGACTCTTCCTAAAAATCTGGCACATGCCGATCTTTGCAATGTGATGCAATAATGAATATCATCAAGATCAAACATTGTGCTTTTACAGTGAAAGGATAGCCATTAATAAAGATGATTGAACTTGTATAAAAGTTTCTCTTTACTCTCAGCCAAACATTGCCACACCAGTACATCACAAATATATGGTAATACACGTCAATACTAATAATATTTTTATGGTTATTTTATTTATTTATTTTTTGGGATGTGGGTGATGGGTAAATTTCACAAATTGGTTTTAAAAAAAATACAACAAAATAATTATAACTAAGAAATAAACTGCATTTAACACATAATCACTATTAGCTCCCCATTATATTAATCTTTCATAAAACCATTATATTTGATAACTTATAATTTAATTAGAGATGGGAAAAATAATGAAAAATTATTTCTTATAAGCCAATATTAAGATAGAGAAAAACTTACAATGCAGTACAAGAGTGAAATAATATAATTTTGCATAGTTCAGATTTAAATTCAGTGTAGTGGCACGTCAATAACTATATCTCCAAACGAAAAAAAGTTCTCATTATTAAGTGATGCATTACTTTTAATTTATATGATTCAATTATCTGTTATAGTTACATTGTATTAAACTTTCACTACATTATCAACATAATACTAATAACAATTAATGTATCCTTTAAAAAAATATTTCATAATGTGTATATGATTTCAAAATACTTTTGTTGCTAATAATTATAAAAGAGAAGAAATTATTAAACATTATGAAACATTTTTTTCATTCATTTTACTCGGTAGGCTTCCACCATGTGAATAAAAAGCTGTTCATTAAACAAATGACTTGATATAAGTGTTATGATTAATTACCTCACTGAAGACACTAAGTTTTGCTTCACTGATATCTTGCTCAGTATGATTGGTGTGGATCAACCAATTCAAACTTGCATTAAAAGAGTCTAGTGTTTTCGATACATTAGGATCTCTGGAATAAAAAAAAAGCTTACTTAAGCATACTATTTTATAAAAATTTCTGCAGCTGTAATAAAAAGCTGATAATATTTATCAAATAAAAAACAGTCAATTATGAAAATAATGCTATAAGCTTTCATAAGTATGTTGTTTTCAACTTTATTCTTTCTTTCTCCTCCAAAATATTTCTTCATATTTAATCTTTAAGAAGATTCAACACTTATTGTTGCTGGCACTGGCATCCAAATCCTATCCTATTATATTGGGAATTTTGCTATAAAAACTACTCATTACCCAATATATATATTTTTTATTATTTTATTTATTTATTTATTTTTTATTCCATTTTCACGTTCAGAAAATTCATAATCGTTAAATTAGTTCTTGTTTTGTATTTATTTATATATATATATTTTTTTTTTTGTAATTTATTTTTTACATTTCATTTTAAAACTTGATTTTGGGATTGCATCTTCTGCAGGAATGTAGTCCTGATGTTCGCCGTCCTTTTCGCTTCCTCTCCAGTCTGGGAATATTCTAGACCCTTTCCTCAGATTGAAGTAGAAGCCTTCCTAATTTTTTTTTGTGTGTTTATAATTTTTTTCAGCTTAACATGATGTTGTGATCACAGATGAAGCAATTAAAAATTTTTTGTTGTACAATTTAATAGTCAAAATGTTTTCATATCATAATTACCTTACAGGTCATCTATTTTGATGTCTCACGTATATATATTTTCCAAATTCTGTGATTTTCAGCAAGATTGTAGTGCTTAGCTTTTGAACTTTAAAAATCGTTAACTACAATCTGTGTTTTTGTGTAAAAGTGAATACCAAAATGTGATTTTATGACACCTTTTTATGTAAAAAAAAAAAAAGACACAAGACAATTTTGAGAAAAATAATTTTATTCTAGATTAAGTCAAACTCTAGTAAAAAGGTATACTTACCTATATGCTGTCAAGTCGCAGCTCATTCTGTAACCTCACTATATGTCAAATTTTTTTTAGACACACTGTGTGTCTGCCTGTAACCCTTTGACTGATCTATGCCCGTCGAATCCACCTCCGCGGTTGCTCCTGAATTTTTGTGTTCCCACCCTGTGCAAGTTTTTTTTTTTTCAAATCCCGTTTTTGGGGAGAGTGTCGTGAAACACGACATCGTGTTTATTTAATTTTAATCACTCTTTCATTAAATTTATCAAAATCAAATTATTATTCAATAGTCAGGCTAAATTTCCTTAAGTTCAGTTCATCCCGTTTTACCCCTGCACGTTTGCTTCACAGCAACGCTCAAAATTCTCTCTTGGTTCTTCTTTCCTCTCCTCCCAGTAATGTACAGGTTTCAGCCTTCCCTCTCGCGATCGCTCGCTCCGATTGGCTGAGCAACGCCGTGACGTTTTGGGAAGCTGGTTAGCGTCTGCCAGGAAGCGCTTACTCACAGAAGACTTGCAGTAGGGATCTAGGAAAGACAACACCGTGTGTGGTCGTGCGCTCGCGCGCGCCACGCGCGTTTCACGGCATTTTGCCGCATGAGATTGCTAACATTTCTAAGATTAATACATCATTAAATAGGACTAAATTCCGAGAAATAATGTCTTAGATACATTCAATATTATTTGCTAAAATGGATTAAAAAGTGTTTCGTGGATCATTAATAATAACCTCGCCAATCAAAACAGATCATGAAGATGTGTTATGATGTCCCAGGAATGAAACCCGAAGAAAACGTGGTAATGGCGGACATAGAATTTCGTCATGTGGTCCCTACAATTGGCCTTATAATAAAAGGAGATGTTCTACTTCAATGGTTTCTGTCTTTCTCTCCAGATTTCTGGTAAGGTGTTTAATTTATTTATTTTACATCGTTCCGCGTGCTTCACAGCGATGTTCATCACAAGAGCCTGGTTAACACTGTACGATTACAACTATATTTCCTCATCCATAGTTTAAGGAACTAAGGTCGATATTGTCTTTTATGTTTTATTCAACCTCAAATTCCAATATGCATAGACAATATATATTAAGTCCCACCTTTGTTACACGACAAGCTTCAAAATGAAATATTAGAAAACATATTTTACAAAACAAGGCTTAATTTAATGATGATCTATTTTCTAAACGTAAAAATAGAATTGTCAAAAGGTGTATTGGGTCATGAGTTATTCTCATAACAAAAATCCTCATAGAATAACATTGGGTTTGGCTGCTGGCAACGATAAGTAATTTATCCCCTTATGACATTTTCTTGCAGTTATAGATAAATGAAAATTGAGTAAATTATCCATTATTGCCTATTTTGTTCAATAAATATAAATATATATATATATACACCCTACAAACACATCTTCTTTCCAGGACATTTATAGGACATCTTGAGGATAAAACAGACATCTTTAGGATGAAAGGGATACCTTTAGGATGAACTGTGGATATGTGTGTTTGTAGGGTATATACAATGCAGGGGTGAAACTTTTCAGGGGCTACCCCTGAATTCAGGGTTTTTGAAATTTTTACTGTTTCTGATTTTCATGTAAATTATTTTGTTTTTACAGAAATTTCTTATTTTGAATGTATTAAGAACTCTCCAAATATCATTTAATATAGGTAGCCATATGATATTTCATTATTAAATCTTCCCTATCTGCATGCAAATATCAATTTTCAGGGTTTTTGCATGCTAGGTAGTTTCACCCCTGACAATGTTTTATAAGTTCACTAACATATAAGGTTGACCTGTAATTGACCACTTAAGCACAAAAAAATCTAAAAAGCAAGAAATAATAATGTGAAAGTTCTGAATCTGATTGGTAGAATAAATAACTAACATCTAATAAAATACTCTATTACATTTAAAAAAGTTTTAAAAAGGATTAAGTTTAATATATTTATTAAATTAAAAATACCTTATTAAAATCCTTATAAAATTTGAGCCTTTATATATTTCAGCATCCAGACGAGGCCATCATCAGAGCTCGAAATGACAAGAAAATCACTGCTGGGCGTTTTGTTTTTATTTTAAAAAGAGTAAACAAACCGCCCAGCAGTGATTTTCTTGTCATTTCGAGGTTTGATGATGGGCGCCGAAATATATAAATGCTCAAATTTTATAAGGATTTTAATAAGGTATTTTTAATTTAATAAGTATATTGATACTCTATTACAATTTCCAACAGCAAATGATGCTTTGAACATGAAATAATCATAAGGTTGTCCACAAAGTGTGAAGTACTAACTGTTAGTATTAGCCAGGTGTTAAGAGAAGTTAAATTTAATATTAAAACATCAAGCTGAATTCAATTTCAAAAGTTTATTCATTGAGGTATGTAAATCACTATTGGAATTACAGGGTAGTCAACTATTAGGTATCGTAAAATATTATCAGTGGTAGTAAAAGACCAAATTGGTTAGATACTGCATTTCTGTTTGTTTTCAAGTTTCTTTTTTTTTTTTTTTTAGAAAATTATCATAAAGATTATATGTATTTAAACACTACTTTCAATTAAAAAAAAAAAAAAAAAAAAAAAAAAAAAAAACCTCAGTAACTGACCAATTGCTAAATGTGGAAGACCTCACACTTAAGTTTTTGCAGTGGATTTCTGAGCTTGCAAAAGTTTCTAGCATTTAACTTTGATAGTGTGCTTGTATCCAGTAGCTTGAGTGGTTTAAGAAGAAGGGGGAGTTTTGGACAAAATCATTGAAGAAGGAATCAATTGCAGCAATGGTGTTCATTAATACATTGATTCATATTGTAATTGTACATTAATACATTTTATATATTTACACTGAAATATAGTTTAAATAATTTTTTTTACAAATTTAAGTAATTTTTAAATTGGAAAATTGAAATTGTCAATTATTAATATGACTATAGTCATTTGCTGAATGTAAATGGTCAGTTGCTAGCAAAATTTCATTTTAAAACTATCACTGTAAATAACATAAACTGTAAAAAACAGAACAAAAAAATTATTATTATTATATATTGATGAGTACTTAGAAAATTTTTCAAAAATGCTGTCAATAATTACATCAGAAAACAAAATAAAAAATTTCCACTAACTGGTCAATTACTGGTCGTTTTATCCCATTTAACACAAAAATTAAATATTTTTTTTTTATAGCTTTAAAAAAAAAAAAAAAAAATCATTAAATATAGAGCTTATGAAGGTATTTTATTATTATTGTGTATAATTTATTAATACCTGTATGAAAAAAATGAAAAATGACCCCCTTTGGACAGCAAAGCTCCACCACCATAGGCTCCACCTTTTTCCCTGGAATACATAAGAACAACATAAACTTATTATTCGAGTACACCACATTCAAAGCAAAACAAAAGCATAAAAAAATAATTTAAACAACTTTCTCTAATAAGTAAATGTAAATCAAGTAATCAAATACAGTAGGAAGTCAATTATCCAGAATGGTTGGGATGAGATGGTTCTGGGCAACTGTTTTTTCGGAATAATTAGTTGCTCATTGAAGCACATTCATTAATTTGCCTTGCAAAACACAGATCGTTCTATCTTTTTTTTTTTTTCTGCCTATTTTAAATACAGGGATAAGATTTTTCAACTCAATTCAACTTTTATGTAGATTTATTTTCCTTTCTGTATTAGTATACATTTAACAAAGTTTGTATTTTCTGGTGTGTATTTCAGTAATATCATCTAATGGGCTCTTCCCACCTGACGTCAGAGGTCACATGATAGAGGAAAAACAAATAGCAGACGAAGTCTTGTTTATCTATAGCGACTGCTGAAATAACATATTTTCTATTCTTATTTTTGATCAATCTGTGTTATTATTTTATACATCATCCTTTTTAATCCATTTTATATCATTATTTATCATCTTTTGTTTGCTGTATACATTTACAATCAATCATCATTTAGTTTATGTTTGTTATTTATGTTCATGAAGAACATGTTAAATACTCTGATTTTTAGTACTTAAATCATTGACAGTGCAACATCGTACTGCATAAATCCATTTAGACGAGTAACTAAGTTAATTAACTTGTTGTAACACCTTTATACAATTAAATTAAATGAAAACATTTTAAAATTTCAAATTAATCGATAAACATCCCACAAGAACAATCTATTATTTATTGCTAGATCAGTTAATGTTACATTTACGCTACAACATACTAAAATCGATTCTTACAGTTGAAAATAAACAAGCACATAAAGTGTTTTTAAAAAATTATTAAATTTACAAATACAACTATTCTACTGATTACAAATGCACAATATTACTTTTATTTTATATTAAATATTAACATTTTTGTTCTTAGGAACAATATTTAATTGAATTTGATTCTCAGAATTCGATTATTCATTTTCCTCTATCACGTGATTGAGCAGACGAAACTGGGAACAGTCCATTAAATCAGGTTTTATATGTTCATGGTAATAAAAACTATCAGTTCCTTTTACAGGTTAAAGATAAAATAATTAAATTATTTCTGTAGCATCATTTTGCCATTTGAATCCTGTGTTGTTTTAATGCTCGATTTTCACATAAAGTTTCAGCTTTTTTATCCTTTGGTCAGTCTAAACGAAGTTTCAAATATCGAGCTAGTCGCGAAGTTAGTTAAAAATCGATTACAAGATTTATAATGGACAAACAAACAAGAAAATGAGTTAATAAAAACATGGTGAAATAACTCCTGAATTTTACACACAAACATAATTTGTAAGTTTTGCTTTTATTTATTTATTGTATTGTTTGAATTGAATCGGGTTAAGAAATAAATGATTCAAACCAAAAATTTCTCAAAAAAAAAAGAAAAAGTTAAATTTTTCCTTTATACATATTTATGGATCAGCTATATGTGTAGCAGACACTTTTGGAATTAATTTAGTAATTTTCTATAGAAAGTATTTAGTGAATATTAAAAGTAAATTTTGAAATTGATTGACTGAAAATTTGATTTGAGATAACTGGTTCCCCACTATAAGGTATAATTTTTTATTAAAATAAAAATTAACAATACTTACTTATAAAACAAAATGTAAAAATGTTTTGCTCGCAAAAAGAAGTAATATGGACTAACCTGATTTCTTTATGGAGGAATTTTCTGGAGATTAGTTTAGCGCCCACTAGCAAGCTGAAATAGACAGAATATGTGTATTTCATATATTTGTATATAGTTTAAAAAATAGATGTACTAAAAACATAAATCAAATTATTAAAAAAATATCAGGTTTCATTTACGACAATCTGTATTTGTTTTCAAATAAATACTTTTTAAAAATAAACTCATTTATTTATTTATTTATTTTTATTTTACTTATTTAAGAAAAAAAATCCTGAAAAGTTTGAAATATAGAGCAAGTTCAGTGGAACACCTTAAAGTGATCAATTTGATCAGTCAATTGACGGCATTGATCATGGATCAGTTGAGGATGTACTGAACAATTTGGCATAAGTTCTTGTGAGGTGATTGTGTAATAGAGCAGTGCTAATCATGATTGTTAATACTGCACAATGTCAGTCAGATTTTCATTTTAATAAGGATCAATCACATGTTCTAATGTCCCAAGAAATTTTTCTGAGCAGTTTGATCCACTACCAATCCGATTGGTCAATTTCACTGAATAAAAGTGCTCTGGAACGACCAGCAGTACTGAATGCTTTGACTCTGGATCAAACAGACCAGTCATGGATTGAGGCGCTCACAGTCTTATCAATTACAGTCAAACCTCGTTAGCGTGAATATCAAGGAGGATTAAAAAAAATTTCATATTATCAATAGTTCATGCTATCGGTAACTAATCTTCATTTTGATGGGGATTGTGGAAACAGTTCATGTTAAAAGTAATTCACGTTAACGAGATTCGACTGTAGTACAATTTTCCCACAATTCTTAATGACTATCCTTCATTCTGTCAGTTAATTAGCAACTCAATACTTGTTGACTTCGAGAAAACAAAGAGATTTGAGATATCAAGTAACAAATAACAAGTGCTCTCAGGAATGTTACATATATTAAAGAAATCTATATCCACTCCCCTCTTAGTAAGAAGTGAGAATTACCATTTTTCATCTATCAATTACATTAAAGATTGGTTATTTTTGAAAAACAGATGTTTTTAAAAGAATGGGGGGAAATAATAATGTGCAACAAAGAATCAGCACTGTGTAAGTAAACTTAATTATGTTGTTTTTCATACTATTTATCAGGCCTTTTTAAAATTAATGTACAATTAGTTATTTATACATAACATGATAGTTAGAAATTACTGCATATCATTTCCATAATAACCTAAGTACATTTGCATGGGTTAGAGCTTGGACACACAAACAGAAATACATTTTATCATTTACAAAGAAGGAAAAAAAAAAAAAACTTAATCAGGGCTGCTATAGTACTTGGAAAATTCAGGGAATCTGAAAAATAAGCAGGAAAAAACTCAGGGAACTTTAAAATTTATTGTAAAAAAGGGGAAAAATTCAGAGAATTTAGAAATTTGGAGAAACATGGAAATTATTTTCATAATAATATATTTTTTTTATTTCTTCATAAATGAAGAAAAAAATTAGGAAGGCAATTAAATGGTTTTCTACAGCTATAGAAAATTAAGAAAACCTTAGCTATGTTCATGAGGGGTTGAGGACTAAATCTTGCGTGGACAAAATTTCACCCACATAAATGAATGGAAAGCAAAAAGGAGTTGGTAATTATTAATAATGTTGTATAAAATTTCATAACAGCACATGCCTTAGTCAGAGTACTGGTATACACACAAACCCACCACAAAAATTGTTATAAATTTTGCTTAAAAGAGTTCAACAACTATGTTTATTAACTTTTTTTTAAAGATTAGTCATAAAGAATTCAATCTTGCTTATCCATTTTAAAATTTTTAATTAAGGTTTGTGAGCAGTGTTCAGCTTTGATGTCAGCAGTGATGTACAATATTTTTAAAATGTATTTTGAATGGTGAAAAACAAATCATAAAATAACTTAAAATTAAATATAGATAAAATAATGAAATTCCATTCTATAAATGTATTTATTTATTTATTTTAATTAATTAATATTAATTTATAAGGCCCTGTAGCCTTCACCAGAGATCATACGTGACAGAAATACAAATTTTCAAATAGATCATATTATTTTTTTTACTCGATATTTTGTCCCACGATATTATGTTCGGATCCCGTTCATGAGTCTTGTAAATGCATTAGATTTTAATGTTGCATAATTGTGTGCTGTCTTTTTTATTTTTAAAAGAAACAGGGAAAACTCATGAAATGTTTTTGGATTTGTGTAGCAATCCTGTTAATATAAAATAAAATACTAAAAAACAACAAGATTTGCAGTTAAAGATAATAGAAAATCCAACTTTATGCAGTGGTGAGTGCATGGGAGAACACACTGTTATATTTTAGATAAATATAATATATTTCATTTTAGTATAACTTTATTAAAAATATTTAACGAATCTATATTGTATTTTGTACTTCAAACATAATATATCTTAAATCAAACAGAAATTTAGCTGAAAATAAAAAGTGATAATAATGATGACATTTTACAGCACCAATGACAAAATACAAGTATTTTGGCTCAGTATAATAAACATTTAAAACTTAATATATAAAAGAGAGGGAAATATTCTAATTTGGATTTAAAATAAATAAAACCGAAATCCGATTTGTAAATGATTGAAAATATATCATACCTTGCATAATCTTTGTGGCAGTAAGGAACAGTTAACATACTTTGTCCAATATGGTTTACAGATAAAGGTAAAACAAAATGAGTCCTCGATGTATCACTTAAATTAGGCATCTGAAAATATCAAGCAAATTTTTATTTAGTTATTTTTATTTTACTTGTTTATTTATTTATTATTATTATTTAAATACAAAAAATGGAAAAGATATAAAATAATAAAAGATATAATAGAAAAAAATGAAAAATTCAACAAAATTGTTTTCACATAATTTGAATAAAAGATAAAAGAACAAACATATGTTAAAAATAATTGCAGGTTTCTAGACGGGTCATTGCTAACATAAAGGATAAAAAACCTTAAAAGTATATAATATTTTTAACAAAAAAAAAAAAAAAAAAAAAAAAAATTATAACTTAATTCAGGATTTTCACTATGGTTTCATTTTTTTGCAAATTTTATAATACAAAATGTGAAAATTAAACAAGATATTTTCACTTTTTTAAGCTACTGCACTTTATTAAACATTTCTATTGGGAAAAGAACCCCCCCCCCCCCCCCAAAAAAAAAAAAAAAAAATTAAGAAAATGATGTTTTTAATTTTTTTACACAGAATAAAAGGAAAAAAACTGGTATACATTATTTTACTAATGTATGATTGTTATATGAAATGATTGGCATATTATGCATAATTCTTTTACAGAGAAGCTTAAAAGATTTTATATACATCACATCCAATGGAAACTAATTTTATTAAATTCATTAGATTATTTAAAAGAGTGAAACAAAACAAGTATGTGTTTCGGAATTTTCCTACAGAATAATCATTACTGAAATGGTATGTTTACCATTTATTTTCTTTTACATGGATACACAAAAATTTCAGATATGTTATGGTTCATTGAACAAACATACAAACTTGGGATGAAAACACACTGACATGATTTTCACTTTTATTTATTTGTTGAAATATGCAGTGATTCAAATTTGTTTACTCGGCTACTAAATGTTAAGAAAATCCAGGAAAGCCACTCCTTTTTTTTTTTTTTTTTAAGATGACATGATTAAATTTAAAATTTAGTTTGCAAAAGAAAAATGTAACATAAAGAACACCTACAATGGTATACGAACAGGCATTCTTAAGCTGAATAGTATTTTAACGATTTTCTAAAGACTTTTTTTTTTTTTTTTTCTTTTTTCACAAAAGAAATTTTGAACTCTGCTTCAACCCTAAGTTATTTTTTATGGTGTTCTCAAGCTTATTACAAATAAAAAAGCTTTTTATATTATTTATTTTTTCTAGAATCATATTCAAAAATGATGTAATGCCCTTCCATGGTCTGTTCTCAAGAAGATTCTGCTAAAAATAGTATTATTTTCAGGCTTGTAAATCAACCTTTTTTGGAAAAATTTTGGTGTAGCTAGGAAAAAAAATATAATAAATGTTTATAATAAAATGTGTCCACTCCAAGGAAACCAATTCAGTTTCCCATAAAATTCAATATAAGGCCAGCCACCACATGTTATTCAAAGGAATATTGAGAAATCATCTGTATTTTGATCCATAGGGGACTGAATTCAAAGCTTTATTTGTTATAATAGTATTTCGTTTATGAAATCTGTATTTGCTTCTTTCATCTATCCATTCCACAGACAAAATTATTCAGGCAAGTACATCATTTGCTCTTCTGTAATTAATAAAATGTATCCAATTATTATTAAAATTTTAAATTAAAATTATCTTGTTCTTTACATTATTACTATGATTGTTAAAAATCAAAATAAAGCATGAATAATCAAATATAAGACATAATCCATGAAAAATCTAAATAAGACATAATCCATGATGTGGACATGATAAGTCCACAGAATAAGCACTGTTAACTTTTATCTTAAATGGACACATTTAAGGCAAAATTCATATGCACTAGTTTCAAACATCGCTGTAAGGTCACCCCCCCCACCCCCCCTTTCCTCTTGCCACATTTAAATAAGTGAAGAACAACAAAAAATTGTGAAGAGACAACATTGGTTCTTTGCAAACATTATTATTCTAAAATCATTTTGTTTTTCTATAGGTATTAAATTTCTTTTGCTATTAAAAAGAAATAAATATTTCCAAATTGGTAAAAACGTTGCAATGGGATCTAATTACAACTAATGTAAATTTTGTCTTTAAGTGAAAGCAAGATCATTAAAATATGCAGAGTAATTCTGAAATCATGGTATAAAATATGATGATATGAAATTATCGTATGGGATGGCAATAGTATATTTTAATTTGTCATTTTATGCATTGTCAATATAATTAAGTTTTTGTAAAATTTTAACGTATTGAAAAACTTAACTATATTGACAACGCACAAAAAGACAAACAAAATATACTACCGTGATCCATACAATAAAGGTGCTGTCATAGAAATAAAAATTGAAGCCTCCAAATTTAATATTAACATCCCATAAAACTAAATCCAAATATTTTCCAGAGAATTCGAAGTGATAAAGACAATGTGAACCCATTGGAAATCGCAGGAATATATGAAATTAAATACACAACAAAAGACAATAAAGAAGGCAGCTATATAGGTATGACGAGGAGAAATAGAATAAAAGAACACTAAGCCAACATCAAATTTAGTAGAAAAACCACTGTTCTAACTAAGATCCATAAAAATAATGAAATAGAAATAGATTTTGATAATGTTAAAAAACTAGCAAATTATGAGAATCACATTTACTTGCTGAATCGGGAAACAATCAAAATATTTATAAATAATTGCAGTTGCAACAAAAATTATCTGATAATAAGCACAAACCAGAAGTGGCATCACTTGTTCGAACTTGGAGATCAAGAGGAAGATGAAGCTTAAGTTTCATTGCTGGTCTACACAATGTGAGGACGTTTGAAAGACCTCACGTGAAGCTTCAAGTAGACTTTTTTAATCACTTGTTTTACTATACTGAATATGTGAATTTACATTTTCTTTTTCTTTAGTTTCATAATCATTATATAATAAATTAAATCCATGATACAAGTGGCTCATACGGTGTGATGGTTAGTGTCCCTGACTCCCACATGATAGGGCCCAGATTCAAATCCCGGACAAGGCATGGGTGTGTTGTCCCTGTTAGGGGTAGTGATGGCCATCCATTGGGTGCTCCTTCCCTAATGGCTATCTATTCGGGGACCCCCCAGCTAACGCTTAGTTGCTTGTGTTGCACCATTAGGGGAAAGGAAAAAAATCCATGATACAGTTATAAATGCATTGTTGTTAGTGAAGCATTTACAACAAGCAGCATTTGTATTTTAATGGTAATATATTTTGATAAAACAATTAAAATAGAGAAAGAGAGAAGTAAAAGGAAAGTTGCACAATAACTTATACATACTTTCCTAGAACTAGAAAATGAAGTAGTGGAGAGGGTATTTAAGAAACTTTCTAATTCTTTCACAGCACTGGGCATAGCATTAGGCATAGCATTGACAGCACACCTGTTTAATCAATTAAAAAAATATATTAAAAAGTAAGTGTAAAGATAAAGTATTTGCAAATGTTAAGCATTATACATATATAAAACTTAAAAAAATTAAGTCTATCATCAAATAGATAAGTTACTGTAAGCAAAACAAATTTAAATATAAAATTATTTTTGAAGAAGAAAGACATTTTCCCCACTACTTTAATATTGATAAAATGATTTAATAAAAAAGTATTTATAATAAGTAGGTCAATCACTGAAAAATCTGCAACTTAATTCAGCCCTTAAAGCACGAATTTTTTTCGAAAGAACTGGTAAAAAATGATTGATTTTTTTCTTTTTTGACAAAGAATTCCTAACAACCTTTAGCTAATCATCAAATAAGTTTAATTATATTCTAGCCTATCTATTTTTACTGGAACGGATCTAAGATGGGCATTATAAATAAAATAACGCAAGATACAAATGCAAATTTGTCAGTAACTTTCAACCACGTCAGACACGGGCACATGCATTAAGGGGTTAAAGGGAAGAAAAAATCTATAATGTTTAATGACTAGACTCAAAAGTTTATTTGTATGTTGTTATTGAAGGACAATACAATTCAATTTGCTTCAATAAAAAACAAATAAATAAATTATATTTAAAATAAAGTAGAGAGATTTATTTTACATAAAATAAATAAATAAATTACAGGAGCAATTTATTTTATCAGATTAAATATAAACATTTCATACTCAAAAGTTACTGAAATGTTTAATTCGGTACATTCAGAATGCTATAAAAACAACCATTATGTAAACTAATAATGATTGAAGGAAAATGTTAATTTATACAGTTTTCATAATTTATCAATATCAGTAAAAATCACTTTATGTACTTTTGAATGGTAGGTACAATTTACAAATGCACAAATATTACGTGTTAAAAAAAAAAAAAAAAATCCACATCTATATAATTTGTTGTTGTTATATCAATACATTATGGTATAATAAGTTTTTTGATCAATTCCATTGCTTAGTATTTTTAATTCTAAATTAATATAGCTCCCCCCCCCCCTCTTTTTTATCTGATTGAAGAATTCAGTCATCTAGATCTGACAGAGCTGGCTGTCATGCAATTACAGCAACCCTCTCTTTAACTACATTTTCCAAAGATTTCAATATCGAATGGTTCTAATTTCTTTTTGCCTTTTTGATGCTGCACTGTACGGGTAAGTGTTTATGTTCTGCTATGCACAAGGATCATGGAATATTGATTGCAAGTATTACTATTAATAGAGTGCCAGGTATCCAAACAACAAAGTCCCTTTTAATCTAGTAGCAGTAATACAGTTTAATGATCAACAAGTTGCCTATGTAATATCTTGAATAAAAGTAAGACTGCATTCTATGTAAAACTAGATTGATCAGTAACCCCTTGTTCAGTATTAAACCAATCTTACAAATATATTACCCAACAAACCTATTGTATAAAACACAATAATTTATAATGCAATAATATTGTATTTACAGAATTAAATTTGAAAACTGAAGCTTACAGTGTGAAGAGTAATCTATAAATTCAAAACTGAATACTATAATGTGTAAATTAATTACATTTTTCAAGTACGAATAAATATCTATAATAAAATAGACCAATAGAATCAAATATTTAATTTGAATTTAATTGATACTAACCTCATTTTATTTTTTTGTAAAAGGTAATTTGATAAGTCTTTCAACTGTTTTAAAATTTCAGAATGGTCTTCCATACCAGCCAGTTTTTTCATAAATGTTATCTAAATAAAAATAATAATAATAAACGTGAAGAAACATCATCAATTTTTAGTATAAATAAAATAATAATTGTACATATTAAGATAGACTTTATTAATTAATTCTCATAAAATTAAAAAATTTTAGAGTAGAATAATAAAAATATTAATTAATGAAAAACTTGTAAATAAAAAACTTGTTCAATTCTTTAATACTTAATAATAAGCAAAAATGTGGATTTTTTTTTTTTTTTTTTTGGGGGGGGGGGGGGGGGGGTTGGGGGGACATAAAATATCGTTATTAGAAAAATGAAATCAAGCAAATAAATATAAATTTTCAAAAACAGCTCTACAAGTAAATATTGATATTACAATAATATGATAAAATGATTTCAGGCAAAAGGGTCAATGAATTAAAAAGTTATTAAATTTACAACAAATAAACTTAGAAGAGAATGAAAAGAGAATTTTAGAATAGCTTTAAACTTAAAAGAAAAAGTTGTTTGGTACAAGTAGTTTAAAAGGAAAGAAAAGGGAATTTTTGGATTTTTATTTTTATTTATATATTTTCTATTTTTTAACGGCATCATAATAACTAAAATCCATTTTATGCATCATAAACACAATAATAATATAACAGTTATGAAAAAAAAAAAAAAAGAGAGAACAGTGTATGCTCGCTATCTGTGTGTAAATGATAACACAATAATAATAATAATAAAAAGGTCTAATTACAAAATTTTGTAGATTCTTTTTTCCAAGTCAACTAATTTTTACCAGATTTTTCATATGTAATTGCTTCTGATCACAAAAAAATCACTGAATCACAATTACTCATTTTATTTTTTATGGGCAAAAAAATATCAAATTTATAACTAAAATGAACTAAATGCAATTTTTCACATTTTTTAGTCCCAAAATAAAATATTCAGAATTAAAAAAAATATCAATTTTTGGAAAACGGGAACAAATTTAGCAGTTATGAATTTTCTGTGAGGGAAAATAAAAAATAAATAAACATTATTCAATGAGTCATTACACATTTTTTAATACTAGATTCCGGTGCCATAGATGGAGAAATCTGAAGACGTAAAGCAGGAGCTTCAAGGTTCATTAGATAAGTACCTACAGCTTAAAATGGATTCAAAATCACCACAAACTTTCATGCCTACACTAGGATTCAAACTCAGCACCTGGGAACTAAAGGCCAGAGTGCAAAACTACCAGACTGGTAACTACTAGATGGGCTAAAATTGAAACGAATATCATACCAAAGAAAACATACTTCTATGCAAAGATGCAAACTTCTAATGACAAAAAAGCAGGAGATTTTTAACAGAAATCGGAAGACTTTTTCCAACAAGAAAGTTTGTAAGAAAAATGAGTAAAATAATGCAAATTTAATTTTAAGTAAAGCTTTATAAGCTTAGGAGGTATTTACAAAGCATCAGTATTAAAATTAAATGAATACTATATGTTTCTTGCAGTAAAACAAACTATCAAAAAAAAAAAAAAATCCCCCTCAGACATACAGTTGTTTAAAATTTAAGTCAAAATAGACAGATTTGATCATTCTGCTCCTAATATAAAACAATAAGGATCTTAATTATTTTTGTAAAAGAAAAGGTAATGAAGAAATGAAAATATCAGCTATATTCTAATGAAATTTGAATTCTTTAAAGTTTTCAATAGTTATGGTATTTAAAAAAAAAAAAAAAAAAAAAAACTTTTAATAATAAGTTATTTTTCATTGTGCAAAAATGAAAGTTAAAAATTTATTCTTAGCAAAAATTAGTTTCAAAGCATTGTATAGTAATTCACATTCAAACTGAACTTGATAAATTGCAGGGCAAGATAAATTTCAATTTTCTTTCAAATTTTTTTACCCAATTCCACAAATTTTAAACATAAATTATGCTAAGAGGGATAGATAGAAATTCCATCAGAAAAGCAGGAGAAATGAGTGGAAAATCAGGAGCATGGAAAAACAAGCAAAAAGCAGGAGACTTGGCATGTCTGTTCTATGTTATTTATCCCAACTGGAAATTTTATCTTTTTTAGCAAAAAACTAAATAATGAATGAAATATTTCTCATAAATGTCAACAAAAATCACTGAAAAAAAAATAAATAAAAAAAAATAAATTTTATTAACTTGGGTTAAGCCAGAAGTTTTTTCTTTCATATCAGCACAATGAGTGAGAGAGCTACTCGCTCTCCTCATACTGTACATATGACCTCTATAGGCAATTCCTTGAGCTAAATCTGTGGCAATGAGCCTGATTAGTTGAGAGAGTCTTCCGTGATCTTCAAGATGTAATCTAGTTGACAGAAATAGATATTTTTTAGCACAAATTCAAAATAAAACAAAAAGCCAAAATAAATAGTAAAAAGCATTAAAAAAAAAAAAAAATGTCACAAACTTATTAAATATATCATTCCACAGAGAAAACATGTCTTTTGTGTTCTTTTCAAGGCAATAGGAGGAAAATAAAATGCCCTGCAACAAGAAAG
Organism: Salticus scenicus; assembly: GCA_963930645.1. Taxonomy (NCBI): domain Eukaryota; kingdom Metazoa; phylum Arthropoda; class Arachnida; order Araneae; family Salticidae; genus Salticus; species Salticus scenicus. The sequence goes on along the minus strand of OZ005653.1, from coordinate 323,732,883 downwards.
AAAAAATAATTCATATCTAATAATTTTACATAATAATTATCAGAACTTAGCTTCAATGTTTGAGCAAAAAAATTATTTATGTAATAAAATTTAAAAGACAGATTCCCCCCCCCCCCCTTCACATTTTGGGTATTTACAAAAGACTTATCACACATGATTATTTTCTACAATTTATTTACATCTATGATTTACAATAGTGGTGCACAACCTGTGGCCTATAAGAAGTTAAATTGTGGCCCTCCAAAACATCTTAAGAACTTTCTTTTTTTTTTTTTTTTTTTTTTTTGTATTTTTCCCATTATAATTATTGAATGACTTATTTCAAAATTATCCATAAACTTAATTTAAAAAAATTAGTAACTAATTTTCTAACAGAACATGGTATGCGGGATAACAGCTGTATGGATTTACGTAAACAGACATCAACCTTGTTTGTAACTCTCCTTGCCCCAATCAGCTGTACTGAGTAGACTTTGCTTCTAAAAGGTTATGCACCCATAATTTACATTATACACATAACTTTTCAAAAACCTATTAAAATTATTATTAAAATAAATTATTGAAATAAATTTTAAATATATAGATTTATTTATCTTTGATAATCTGAACATCTTTCAATAAAATATTCTGTTATACAATTTGCCAGTTTTAACACTTATTAGGACTAGCAGGACTATTAGTTTCAATCTGGGTAAAAACGTTGCCACCAGTTTTTGTAGACTAGTTTTGTGTAACACCAATATAAATTATAAATATCAATCCTATTGTAACAAATCCAGAGCCAAATGAAAGAAGTGATTCTTCTGAACCCAGGGGTGCAAACAGTTTTTCGACACAACAATTAGATTTTTAAAAATTAACTAAAGTATGAAATTTAGGTGGCGACGTTTCATTTTAATTAATTTCAGTCATTTTGAAAAGTATGTTGCCCAGTTTTACAGTCAAATAATGAGATAAAAAATATAAATAAAAATTTTACAGATTGAAATTAATAGTCCTCTCATACTAAACTAAATTCTGTCTTTGACAAAATTTTTACTTTTTTAAATATTTTATTTTAAAAGAAGAAACCAGTAGTCTAAAAATTTTAAATGAAAATTATGGAATAACTTGTACTTTTAATAATTTGATTATATATATAAATATAAATAATAAGTAAAGATTCATCCTTCCTGAAAAATAATCTCTTTAATTATACTTTACTTCTAACTCTTTCAAGAACATTTTGAATTTCTTGAAATGCTTAGCTATTTCTATTTCCTTCTAGAACAATTTAAATTTTATAAATGTAAAATAAAAAGATTATGTAGAAAATACCTGGATAGCATAAATAAATAAGCAAAATAGCAGTCTGTCATGAAGCTTTTGATGTCAAACTCTGTTTTCTTAAAACTTTTCCCATTCATAAGGATCACAAAAACATTGTCAATTGTGACTTTATGATACCCCCACTGTTTGATTGTTAGAAATTTTAATTTTCTTAAGGAGACATTCTTCCTATCGGTACCAGCAGACAAACACCATGTTATTCTATGAAAAAATTTGTTATAAGAATTAATCACTAGCTAATATACAGTAAAATACCATTTATGTCACTAATTCATTATTGTCACTAATTCTTTGATAGTACTCAGTTGCTATATAATAATTACATAAGAAAAGGGGAAAATTAAGTATTGTAGTAGTATTTTAAATTTGTAGCAATTTTTTTTTTTTTTTAAGTATACCCATTTTACCCCATCTGACCCTGCTATCATGACCCTGCTATCATAAGAAATTTTATAAATTACCATTTTTACATAAATTTTGCTTCAGTGCTATTAAATTTGTAGTATTTTTTTTTAATTATTATTATATGCCTTTTCATGTAGTCAAGTCATTGCCTTGAAAGACATATAATTGGTGCTTTATTTTAAATGTATTTTTACTTCCATTACCCTACTACCGTAGGTAATGGAAGTATTGTATTCAGTCCAAAAATTCGATGTCGAATTTTCACCCAATTTACATGTTCTAAGGCCTCCCGAGTCCAAAAAAGTAGTTTTCAACAATTGGTCTGTATGTGTGGAATCTTCTGGCTATCATATCTCCGAAACTAATAAAGATAGAACTATGAAACTTCACATTTGATACAGGTTTGGTGTACAGATGAATTTTCCAAATTTTGGTGAAAATTGGAAGTGGGTCATCAGAAACGAGACCATAAGTCCGTATCTCAAAAACGGCTCAAACGATTTTCTTCAAAGTTGCTACATAAACACTCTATTAGATGTCTTTTTGAATGATATAGTTGTTAGTTCAGGAAAATTGATAGGCGTCCTGTATAAATAGCTCAATTTCAGGTTTCGCAAGTGCGTTCCTTTAAAAACGGCTGTACGGAATTTTTTCAAATTCGCCATACTAACTCCCTTTTAAATATCCTTTTGTATGTAATTATTGTTTTCCAGTCAATAATTGAGCATAACCAAGTTTTGGTAAAAGTTGGTATCTCAAAAACGGCTCTAAGGATTACTTGAAAATTGTTTCATTAATCCATTTTAGATATCCTTTCTCATGTATTACGTGGTTATTACAAGAATATTAATGGTTATTCTGATTAGGTAGTTCCATTTTAGATCTCGGAAATTGGTGTTTAAAAAAATAACTATCTTTTTTTTTCTTTCTTTTTTTTTAACTTGCTATCTAAACTCTGTTTTATATGTATTTACATGTGTATCAAGTTTCTTTTGTTGGAAAATTCCAAAAAATGCATATAATATGTGTAATAATGGGTAATGGAAGTCGTGTGGTTGTCTCACACCAGATTTTTTAAAATTCCATTTGCACATTCAGAAAATTCACAACCATAAAACTTGTTCTTGTTTTATGAAAACGGATTTTTTTAATTTGTAATATTTTATTTTGGAATTAAAAATGCAAAAAAAAAAAAAAAATTAACTAAATGCACTTTTCATACTTTATAGCTTCAAAATGACAATATTCAGAATTTAAAAAATCCACCTCTAAAAACCAAGAACTAATTTAACAGTTCTGAATTTTCTGAATGTGCGAACTCGGATTTGAAAGGATGTATGAGTAATTTTTATAACAAATTGCTCTACAGAATGACATGACGTTTGGCAGCTGGCAATGGGGAAATTGTAAAAAGTAAAGAATCTTAAGATTTTTTTTTACAGTGTTCACCACTCTCTTTTCTAAATTTCCTATTGGCTAATCCCTCAAAATCTTAACAATCTTCTTGACTGACAATCTGTCCCTAGAATGTGCTTCTGCTTACATGCATAGGAACACAAATCCACAAGACTATTTTGCAAAAATGAAATGTTTAATGCTACTGAAACTTCATTTTGCTATTTTGTTTACTTGAATAATATTTTCCTTTATTATTTACTAGCCGCCTTCGGCGACCAGCTGGTTCGCGATCCTTGAAAAATCCGACTTTATGAAACTCCCGCTCGGTGGCGCCTGCGGCGCCTTTTTCCCGTTTCAGATCTTACAACAGCTTATTGACATATAGTAAGAATATCTTTATTGAAAAGTTTAATCGCATTAAATTCCCGCTCTGTATCCTGCGGCGCCCTCTGCCACTTTTAATATCTGAAACAGCCTGTTCGCTCACCATGTTTTGATCTTTCAAATTTCTGACTTTAGCAAAGTCCCGCTCGGTGGCGCCTGCGGCGCCTTTTCCCGTTTTAGAACATACAACACCTTTTTTGCTCATTAGAATTTAAAATATTGAAATTTTAAAATATTACATCACCATCTGGCAGTAGAAATTTCTGTAATCTACTGTTCAATTCTAAATCAACAAACCTTTCAAATGATGTATTACTTGTGAAAATATTTTAATTAGTAGCTGAGATACAAAAGAAAACCTAAACAGGAAACCTTAAAACGTGTAAATCGGGTAAAATCTCGAATAATACTTTCGATAATATAAAAGAACTTTAAAATATCTTTTGAATGATGTATTAAAAATAATATAATCATAATTAGAATTTGAAATATTGAAATTTTAAAATATTTCAGCGCCATCTGGCAGTAGAAATTTCTGTAATCTACTGTTCAATTCCAAATCAACAAAGCTTTCAAATGATGTATTACTTATGAAATTATTTTAATTAGAAGCTGAGATAAAAAAGAAAACCAAATACCTTGCCTTAAAATCTTAATATGCCAACCAATTTCAAACGCTGTAACTCTTTTTTTTGTCTTTTTTCCCTCTCCCTCAAGCCCTCCTTAATAATCATACTCTTTCAAAAATATTCACAATCGAATTATCGGGCATTAAAACTACATACTACGAAATTTCAACGGCTGCAAATACTGCAAAATATAAAAGAAGACAATATTTTTCCAATAAATATGTCATTTTTTTAATTATTCATATATTTTCATGAAAATTGAACAGTAGCTTTATAATATGCTGTCTAGGCCGAATATTAATTCAAATGTAACGTGAATGAAAATTTGAAAAAAATTTAAAATTGCAATTTTTCCCCCCAGTATAAAACACATGATATCTTAATTAATTAGAACCATTTCCGTTTTCATCAGACAGTTGTCTCGTATGTGTTTTGTTTCCGATCGAGACCGCTTAAAAAATCGTCTGCCTGTTGCCAACTAAATTTCATAGTTTAGTTAATTTTAAAAAATCTAATTGATGTATCGATAAGCCGCTTGCACTCTTAGATTCGGAAAAAATTCCCCTTTCATTTGGTACCAAATTCGTAATGATCGGACTAATATTTCTAATTTATTTTCCATTTTTTCTGCTTTTAACTCCGTTAAAATATCTACTTTTATACACTCGAGGTGAATTCTGAGGCATTGAGATCGCTTTTTGATTAAGACATAGGTCTACATTTTAATTAATATCTCCGCAACTAATTAAAATTTTTAAATTCTGTTTTCACTATCAACTCGGGAAGGCTTCTGAGCACCCGTATGTCAAATTTTATACTTCTGCGTTGAGTAGGGGCTGAACGTATAGATGCACAGACAGACAGACATCTTCTTTTATTATTATAGATTGTTCTTTCAACACTGTTATCTTTGTACTCTCAGATTATTTATGAAGTTCTAAGTCTCTGATTAATATAATGTATATTTTGCTTTGAGTGCATGTATCATTATAGGCATCTGTAATGAAAGTTACTGTAATAAGCTTTTTAAATAATTAATAAATGTAGTTAAAAATTAGATATAAAAAGATAAAGCTATTAATAGACAAAATTTAATTTTTTTGCTAATCATTGCAATTTTTATTTAAATTGCTTTTATATAAATAAAACAATTTCTATTGTATAGCTTTTTCTACAGCACATGCATGATACAGAAGAGTAACTCTGCTTCTGAAAAGTAGACTTTGAAAGCAGAAGGTATTTATCAAAATCAATTAAAAGTATATATGATTGTGAATGTCATGAAATAAATAGAATTAAAGCCCTGAATTCTAAAGATAAGAAACATTTTGTGTTGGTCTTTCACATACCGCAACATAAAAAAAAAAAATAAAATAAATAAACATTTTATTTAATTTGCAATTAGGCCATAACTTTTTGTTTTTAATACAGTAATTTCTCTCACATTATAAATTAAATTTTAATATAAAATTCAGGTAATAAAAAATAAATATGTTAAAAATAAATATATTTTTTTTTTTTTTTTAATCCTGTATGATGTAAAATATTAAAGCAGTTTATATTGACAACAAAAACCTTTTACTTGCCTCATTTGTGGCTGGAATATTTGCTGCTGGGCGCCCAGTTCTTGTCAGTGGCAACTTCTGTGTTGGAGTCTTTGTCTTTCCAAAAACGATGTTTCTGTGCAGCTTCCACCACAGAAACATTGTTTTTGGAAAGACAGAGACTCTAACACAGAAGAAGTTGCTACCAACGAGAGAATGGGCGCCAAGCAGCAAATATTCCAGCCACAAATGAGGCAAGTAAAAGGTTTTTATTGTCAATATAAAGTTTCAAATGCCTTGTGTTATCACCAATTTAATTTTAAAGCATACATTAAAAGAGTTCTAGAAATTATTAAGATTAAGAATTGTTGGAAAAGAGCACAAGCAAGCTCACACCTTAAAAAATAATTGTATAATTGCTGTATTAAGTACAAATTTAAACAACATGAAAAAAAAAAAATACTCAACAAGAATCACGTAAATTCTCCCATTGATGATAAGTTTTTGATGTCCTTTGTATGCAACAATACAGTTTTCATAATATTAAAATACTTATAATACAGTATAGAAAAAAATAATCAACTAGAACAAGGATTGTATAGTTACATTTTCAAATTCATTTTGGTTGGATGGATGCTCAGAGGCATGAAACGATACATTTAATCCACTTGTTTTTAATTGAATTGCTTGATCTAATTCTCTAAAATTTCTCTCGCCGGCACCCATTCTAAAAAATACAAAATTAATAAACATGTTAATTAATTTAACATGTCAAAACTATTACATAGTAAATGTAATAGAAATTAAAAAAGCCAGAAATCAGAAAACTTCTGGGGAAAAAAGTACACATTTAAAAAAAAAAAAAAAATTACTTTAAATTAAACCTTATAATGGGCAATTCTCAAAACATGGGAACATTAAACATTAACAGGCAAATTGCTTGTTAACATTTAATGTTCCAATGTATTAAATATGCTTTATTTAGAGAAAACAACTAATTATTTAGAAAACAATTACACTAAATGTCTTTATTTTAGGATATCAGATCATTGTTATTTAATATATTTACTGAAAAAAAAAAAAATTATCACTATTTGAATTGTATGATTTGGACCATTGCAGTTTCTTATTTCAGAAAAGTGTATTTATTGAAAAGAAATTTTACAAAAACACATATAAATATTTAGATACACTTTAGAAATTTTTTTAAAGAAAGATACGAGTATTTAGATTACTTATTTACTAATATAGTTTGTGTTAAAATTGCATTGTTTAGATCGATACATTTGGATATAATAAAATGCAAAATACTTCCTTCTGAACAAGTCCTGTTTATTTTCAAAAATCACTAAACCAGTATTACTTTCTGATTTAAAAATTATCAGACAATCATCACTTTCCTATGCCTACTCATTATTTTCCATTAAAATCACCTGAAAATAAGTTATAACTTTTTCTGGTGCTACATTTTGAATCAGTTAATGTTTTGGATGTCCAAAATTTACCCTTTTAGTCCAAAATAATAAAATTTTAAAATATTTATACAAATCTTTTACAATAAATTATATAAATTCTTGTCTTTAAATTATATAAATTCTTGTCTTTAAACAGAGTTAGAATTCCAGTGAAAGAAAAAAAAAGTCAATGAGAATTACATTTATTATTAAAGATTAAAGTTACGGTGTGTGTTCTGCACCCACCTTTTGAGAACTGCCCTAATACATTCTCGTTGTAATTTTAAATAAGTTTTTGTTTCCATCCAAATGAAAATACAGCATAATTTTCACAGTAATATATTTTTTTAACTTGATAATCCATTTTTTAAGCAATAAATTTTACATTTAACTCTCCTTTTCTCTTTAATTTAAATAATTTTATTTAAATGCTGATTCTAGGCTAATTTGGCAGGGTGTTCCACCCTGTAGCCTTTTTAAAAATATTTTAGTACCCGTGGGCCTTTTTTTAACCCATTTGCACCCGGCAACCCTTTTAAAAACGCCTTTTCAAACATTGTAAATGTTCAGAGGTCTTTAAATACTTTCCTTCCTGATATGTAACCTTCTAGCAATAGTTTTACAGCATTCCAGGAACAACAAATGTATATAGTCCACGTAAAATTTGTAATTTACATTTGACACATACAAAAATCACAACATAGAAGACCGCAAACTACGCAAATAATCCCTTTTTGAAAATAGGTTACCTTTTTTATTGAATTCTCCCCCTTTCATGGCAGTCCTTTTATTCGAGTCAGTACTATTATTGAAATATCATTGTATACACTTGAAAAAAATATTTCAATGAAATTCTTAAAAGGACAGTGATATTCTAAATTAAACTATATTGCAGATGCTATATAGCAAACTGTATAGTAAACTATATAGCAAACTGTATAATGTTCACCATAGAATTGTGTAAACACTGATGATCTAATCAGCATATCTTTAAATAACTAATTTCTTTAGCATGATAGTACATCCCTTACTCAATAAACAATCTGGGTTGCTTTTTTTTTTTTTTTTTTTTTTTTTTTTTTTTTACCCTGTATTTTAAAAGGAAACATTTTTATTAACATTCATATTTAAATTTTGATCTGCAGGTGAGAGTTACTGATAGTTTTCATATAAAAAGTATAATTCAGTAAAACACTTTTCTCAATTACATGACATCCAATAGACTAACTTTGAATAGCCCTGTATATTGTTTATTAATTGTACACACACCACATAGTGCACTTAAATTTAGCACAGTAAATATATAACACAGCATGAAATGTACTTCAAGTAATTTTCAATCATAGCTCTAATATAACAATCAATTTATTTTGTGTGGTCTTATAAATGAAGGAAATTCTACTCATAAATAGCAGAATTTCTTGTTAGTACATTTGAATACTTTTATATGTTGTATATGAATACATTTGTACGTCCTTGTATATAAACCATTTGTTTGCTTTTAGATAATTTGGAGTGGAAGGCTGATTTTTATACCAACTATGTGAAAAATACCAGAGCCGGGAATCGAACCCGGGCCTTCCGCTTAAAGCGTGGATGCTCTACCACTGAGCTACCCTGGGTGATAACCAGCTAGGCATTTCTCACATAATGATCCATAATCCATTTGTTTGATTTCAACAAAAAGTTTAAATAATATGTTGGTGTTATTGTTGTGGGGATTAAGGCTGATTGACTGCACTAGGGTCCTACGCCTGAAAGGAAGTGCCCTCTAAGAGGGTCTTTCAAAGGGGTCCTAGCCTGTTTTAAGCAATATGCATGATACAGATTTATAACACCAAATTTTAACTTCTTGCTACTAATTGTTTTCTGTGAGATATGCTAATAACAAACACAAAGAAGAATCACTGAAAAATCGATTTTGGGATTGAAAGGACTTCAAAAACTTGTAATTTGTAGTAAAAATTCAGTTTCAAAAATCTAACCCCAATACATCACTGTTACTATCCGCATTTGTAATGATCGATAGATGGCGCTTTTTCAGCTTTTGCTGTTAGTAAATATAATAGCCACGTGCATTCATTATTGTTCTATTTGTGCTACTACTTAATATTCGTGCTATAATTTCTCTGCCATTACATCATGGAAAATCAATTGCTTTTGGAAAAAATATTTCAGTTTATTCAAAGTTTGATCGGAAGTAGATTTTTAACTGAAGCTGAGCAATTAGTTTCAAATCATCTGATTAATTCTTTACTTCTATTAGCCGAAGCAACTGAAATTTTAAATTTGTCATTTGGAAAAAAATGGAAGCTTAATTCTGGATTTCTTGATCCTTTGGAGTTACACTGTGGCACACAACAGTATGTGTTATCTTTTTTACCGGATTTATTCATTTTTATTCAATAAATATATGTGAAACTAAACATCGGCAAGCAATGGCATCTTGACGAAAGCCGAAAGCTATTCATATTAATTGTAATTTCACCTTAACCCACCAGAGAGCAAGCATTTCACTACAATCTAAGAATGGTCTATAATAATAATAATAATAATAAATACATGTTAAACCAAATTTTTTCCCAAAATAAAATATAGCTGTAACATACTGAGTTACTATGTTGCAGAACAGTGGTAGAAGCATTAAGTGTTCTTCAGGAATTGAAGTTACATCCACAAATGCGTTGAAGTACACTATTTCATTTGTAGGCTGTTCACATAATTGAAGTTCCACATCACCTACAAAATTTATCACATTCAAAATGGAAAGCATCACAAATTTTTTAATAAGTCAAAAGGTAATAACAAAGCAATATTTGTTTTATCAAAAATAAGCATCTAAAAAGGCATTTTTGAAAAGTTTTTACATCAAAATTATTCTTTAAGATTATTAAAGAAAGAAAGAAAATGAAAGGGTGGAAAAAATAAATAAAATAAAATAAATTGTTTTCAACAGAAATAAGTAGAACTATTAACATTTACACGTAAAAATATTTAAAAAAAATAATAATAATAATATTTAATAATCTATATAATATTTCTCTAACGTGGGCCAGTTACAATTATATTTTGTGGAAACGATACGATAATGGTGAAATTAATGAAATACGCGAGGATAAAAAAAAATAACATTTAAAAATGAACAATATTTAAGCACGTGAACTCAGCTCAATGAACTAATAGGAAAAATGATGACATTTGTATGATGACATTATTTTATGGAAAAATGTAATTTTAGTTGTTTCTTCAGAATCTTTGCAAGCATCATTTGAAACCTAGAACTATTTTAAAGATATATACAGAATATGAATTATTATCATAAACTGACTAAAGAACGCAATTATAAAAAGTATAATCAAAATAGGAATTTTTTTAACAAAAAGTTATTCCAAAATAAGTAAAATGTCATCGCACTCTTGGAGATAAAAATTTAAAAGCCATCATGGGGGTTCAACTGTACTGCCTGCAGAAGTATGAAAACGGTTGTCAACCACGAATTTTATTTTGAAACTTTTCTTTGAATGATTCTGGTTTCACTATTGCACAATATTTATTTGGTTATAATAATATTTTATCTTCTGGTAAATTAAATTTTTATTTAGGTGGTGAAATTGGTATAATATTTATGAGTTTCAAATTTTAAAGGTAAATAAGGAACGAAATAAAGTGCAAAAATTTCGCACGGGTTTGCTAGTATTTAATAAATAAAGTTAAAAAAATTTTAGCAAGCAAATTAGAAAAATAAATAAATAAAGACATGCTAGAACACATATAAATAATATTCATCAATGCTGTACCCACATTTGATACGTATTTTTTTTTTTTAAATAGATGATATTAGTCAGAATAATATAATAAAGATTAATTTTGCTCTGTGATACTTAGTTACGAGAAAATCAGTTGTAAAAGAAATATAACCATTTGAAGCACCTTTGTTATGACTTTTTTAAACAAAAAGCATATCCAAAATAGTAGCATTATCTTGTGTATCAATTTAGGAAAGCCATTCATCTACAATTTTTGTAGTTCCAGTATGTGAAATGTTAGAATTTTCTGTCTCTTCAAAGTTTGTCTTAATCAACAGTATTTTCTTTATTGATTGTCGCAACCATTTCTACATCAGTAAGGTCCTGTTCTTTGGTGTTTTGATAAAACCAGGCTTTAACTTTAATATCAGATGTTTTCTCGGGAAGCAATTTGAATATTTTTGTGAACACTTCATTATTTAGCTCAGAATCAACCTCATATGTTACTTCTGTGTCTATTTCTCTTTGTGTAAAAATGTTGTCCTCTATTATTTGAAAATTTCTATGGAAACTTGACTAACCAGAAAATACACTGGTCCCATGCAATTTTGGATAACAGAGATTCTACTATATACCGTAAAATCCTGAAAGTAACCCCCCCCCTTTTTTTTTTCTCCATCCAACAAAGCTACATCCAATCTTCGGGCGCACTTACGGTACATTGGCATTGCAAGTTAAGGCTGGCATTGAATTAAGTTTTAATATTTATATATTATTTGTAATTTAACTAACTTTTCATAAAGTGTCGGATGCATGTTATCAATGGAATCATTACACAGTTTTTTTACCTTTAATTTAAGAAATTACCTTTAATATTTCCTTTTAAGTAAGTACCGTAAAATCCCGAAAGTACCCCCTCCAACGAATATAACCTCCCCTCCCTTTTCTTCATTTTTTTAAAGAATCTTGATTATAACCCCCCACCTGAAATTTATCCATTTTGCTTTTCAAAAAGGGAGGGGGGGGGGGTACTTTCGGGATTTTATGGTATATTACTTGCCAAATTTATACTTAGAAATTTAAATAGTTTAAATACATATAAAAAAATATATATCAGCTTGATTTTATATTACAAAATAATTTATTTGTCCACTTACTAACTGAAGTGAAGTGAAGTTTTGTTTTTTCTAGCTCTCTTTGAACATCACTTATTTGAAGAGTTGGCAGACAAGAAACATCCATATTTTCTTGGTGTTTTTCCAAAAGCAAACCTAAAAATAAAAAAAGATGTCTTTTATAAGTTTAAAAATACAATATAATATTAATGAGAATTATTCAAAATTAATAAATGTAAATACTTGCAACTGAAATGTAAAATACTATCCTATGAAGTACTGAAATATATTCTATATTGTGTTAAAATTGTTTTGATAATTTATTAACATTATTTTCTTTCTGTATTCTTAGAACAAATCTTTTATTTTTAAGATCTATTTTGCATTTTTTTTTTCTTTTTGTAGCGACAGAGATAATTTATATAAGGTCATACCATGTTGCAGTATTACAAACCAATCATACTCAAAGCAGATAGAAGTTGTAGATATATATATATATATATATACATGAAAGAATAAAATAAGCAAGATTCTAAATTAGTATTTAAATTAATATTAAGTGATAACTTAATATTAATAGCTCGGAATAAATCTTAATTTTAAGAACAATTTTATGAGAATTCTATTTGAATGCCCAGGTAAAGTTAGTTTCCCAACAGAACTTCATAGCGCAGGAATCTGATTTCAGAATAAGTTTTAGAATCAAAATTATGCAATCATCTAAAGTAAGTGGCAAAACATTGCAAAATACTTAACCCCAGATGTCCGGGTCAACCAATGATAAAAAGTAGGCGCAGTGGCGGATCCAGAACTTGACTTTTGGGGGGGGGGGCTAAGATTTTTCAAAGTGTTATTCTAAACCAATAAAAAATTTACAATTGCAATATTCAATTGTGAATGTCAGTGTTTTTTTTTGGGGGGGGGGGGGGCTTCAGCCCCCTAGCCCCCCCCCCTTAAATCCGCCACTGGGTAGGCGGGTTTTAGATTAGCAAATTACCCAATAAGAATTCATAAGAATAGTTTTGGTTCCTGCCAAAATATACAGTATTTAAGCGGGAGCACACGAGAAATCGTGGCTTTTTACGATAATCACTTGCCTAATAAACTCACGTTTAATTAAGACTCCATCATGTAAAATCTTCCTAACTAAACTCGCAGCGCCCTTCGGGGTTCACTGCTACGGTGAAGTGCCGGCCATCGGCACCGTAGCTTCTTGGTTGCCGGAACTAAGAGTGCATTTATCGCTCAGGATATCTGCACAACCGGCCCAGGACTGCATCATCTATTGTAACTGCATCTTTAGAACTAAATAAAGGATTAAAACTTTATAAAATATACAACCTTTTATTACTCCATGTTTACTTGCTGAACTAGTTTCCTCTGGGGCGCCCCAGCTTGATCACCAGCATCACAGCGTGTGAAGTCGCTCGAAACTGATGTTTCTTGTTTCTTGCCTCCTATATATACTCTTCGCCATTGGCGGTTGAGGATTGCCCCATCGTTGCCATTGCAGCAATTGGAACTTGTCAAAATTTCAACGGATTCTCTTACTGTAGCGTAACTGTGGTTGTGGTAGTTGGCCAACTTTTTTACTTGATCAAATTTTATGTTTATTTCTTCGTTTTTATTTACCTGGGTTAACGCGGTGGTTATTTTACCTGTCACTATATCATGGCTATGTTCTTTAATTCTTGTTTTTATTTTTCTTTTTGTTTTACATATATAGCACATTTCATTATTTTGTTTATTGGTATATGGGATTTTATAAATTCCTGCTGTCTCTAAAGGATTTAATTTATCTTTGTCATTTCTAATTAATTGGAAAATGTTAGGGTTTGGCTTGACAGGTATGTTTATATTATGTTTTGTTGCTACTTTTTTGATTTTATTGGAGATAGCGCGATCATAAGGAATTGAAGTTGTGTATTTTAATTTAGGTTTTTGAAAGTTATTGATCTGATTTAAATTTTTTAATCTTTTTTTGAATAAGTTATCTATTAATTTATTTGAGTAACCTGCCTTTTGTGTAAATTGTTTAATATTTTTTATTTCGTTTTTTAAAATTTTAGGGTCTTTACAAACTATTATTGCACGATTTATGTGGGCCTGTATTGCATTTATTTTATATCTAAAGGGGGTTTTACTGTTTTTATGGATGATTTCATTACTACAATTAGGTTTCCTGTAAACTTGGGTGGTTATTTTGTTAATATAGCGGTTGATGGTAACATCTAAAAAGTTTAACTGACTATTATTTTCTTCTTCAAGGGTAAATTTTATATCCGGATCTATTTGATTTAGGGAGTTTAAAACTTTTATGGGGTCAGTTTTTTGGTCTATTATTGCAAAAACATCATCAACATACCGAAACCAATAAAAAAATTTTTCTTTAAGTTTTTCATCAAAATTATTTTCTATTAAACGTAATTTATATTCAGCAAGGAAGCCCGAAATGGGAGATCCCATTGGGACTCCCTTGAGTTGTTTATAATAGTTTTTATTGAACATAAAATAGTTTTCATTTAACAAAAAATTAGTAGCTATATTTAAAGTTTGGGCTATTGCAGGGTTTGTATATTTTTCGTTTATTTTTTCATTTATTAATTCAGCAATATTTTTAATGTTTATTGAAGGATAAAGATTAACAACGTCAAAACTAACAAATTTAAAATTTTCCTGTATTTCTATTTCATAAATTTTTTGGATAAATTCTTCAGTGGAAATTAGGCTATGTGGTGAGGGGGGAAGTAAATTTTTGTAGATTTCGGCCATATATTTTTCTAAAGAATAGGTTGGTCCTTCACTTTTGCTAACTACTGGTCTTATTTTGGGGGGGTTCTTGTGATCCTTGTATCTGCCAAAAATTCTTGGTGTATTTGAAGCAAAATTATAATAAGTTGGGGGTTTTCCATCTGGCCAGGTACCTTCTTTAATTATTTTTTGTGTTTTTTCAGTTATTTTGTTTATGGGATCTTTTTTTATTTTTTCGGTGCCTATTTCATTTATGGTTTCTTCCATTTTATTTGTGTAATCCTGTTTATTCAAAATTGCAATTTTTCTAGTTTTATCTGTTAACATGCAAGTAATATTTTCATTTTTCTTTAATTCGTTAAGGGCTTTAAGATCTTCTTGATTTATTTTATTATTTTTGTTTTTAATGGTTTTATTAATTTCTTTTATAGCAGTGTTTCTTATATCAATTTGTGCTTCTTCTGGAACCTTTTTTATTGCAGATTCTAATTTAGCGATACTATCTTTAATTTTAATTGGTTGATCCAAAATATATTTTTGACCCATTTTTAATAGGCTATCCTGTTGACTATTAAGTTTGATATCTGAATTATTAATGTATGGATAATAATTTTGAACAGGGGGCCTGATATTATTTTTCTTTAACCAATTTTGCAGCTTTTGATTTTGTCTTTTAATGATCGTGTTTCTTTCCATCGTATTATAAATATTTATTTTATTTGAAAGGATAGTCCATTCTTCTTTATTGGATCAACCAATTAAAATTAAAGATAGTATCGCTAAATTAGAATCTGCAATAAAAAAGGTTCCAGAAGAAGCACAAATTGATATAAGAAACACTGCTATAAAAGAAATTAATAAAACCATTAAAAACAAAAATAATAAAATAAATCAAGAAGATCTTAAAGCCCTTAACGAATTAAAGAAAAATGAAAATATTACTTGCATGTTAACAGATAAAACTAGAAAAATTGTAATTTTGAATAAACAGGATTACACAAATAAAATGGAAGAAACCATAAATGAAATAGGCACCGAAAAAATAAAAAAAGATCCCATAAACAAAATAACTGAAAAAACACAAAAAATAATTAAAAAAGGTACCTGGCCAGATGGAAAATCCCCAACTTATTATAATTTTGCTTCAAATACACCAAGAATTTTTGGCAGATACAAGGATCACAAGAACCCCCCCAAAATAAGACCAGTAGTTAGCAAAAGTGAAGGACCAACCTATTCTTTAGAAAAATATATGGCCGAAATCTACAAAAATTTACTTCCCCCCTCGCCACATAGCCTAATTTCCACTGAAGAATTTATCCAAAAAATTTATGAAATAGAAATACAGGAAAATTTTAAATTTGTTAGTTTTGACGTTGTTAATCTTTATCCTTCAATAAACATTAAAAATATTGCTGAATTAATAAATGAAAAAATAAACGAAAAATATACAAACCCTGCAATAGCCCAAACTTTAAATATAGCTACTAATTTTTTGTTAAATGAAAACTATTTTATGTTCAATAAAAACTATTATAAACAACTCAAGGGAGTCCCAATGGGATCTCCCATTTCGGGCTTCCTTGCTGAATATAAATTACGTTTAATAGAAAATAATTTTGATGAAAAATTTAAAGAAAAATTTTTTTATTGGTTTCGGTATGTTGATGATGTTTTTGCAATAATAGACCAAAAAACTGACCCCATAAAAGTTTTAAACTCCCTAAATCAAATAGATCCGGATATAAAATTTACCCTTGAAGAAGAAAATAATAGTCAGTTAAACTTTTTAGATGTTACCATCAACCGCTATATTAACAAAATAACCACCCAAGTTTACAGGAAACCTAATTGTAGTAATGAAATCATCCATAAAAACAGTAAAACCCCCTTTAGATATAAAATAAATGCAATACAGGCCCACATAAATCGTGCAATAATAGTTTGTAAAGACCCTAAAATTTTAAAAAACGAAATAAAAAATATTAAACAATTTACACAAAAGGCAGGTTACTCAAATAAATTAATAGATAACTTATTCAAAAAAAGATTAAAAAATTTAAATCAGATCAATAACTTTCAAAAACCTAAATTAAAATACACAACTTCAATTCCTTATGATCGCGCTATCTCCAATAAAATCAAAAAAGTAGCAACAAAACATAATATAAACATACCTGTCAAGCCAAACCCTAACATTTTCCAATTAATTAGAAATGACAAAGATAAATTAAATCCTTTAGAGACAGCAGGAATTTATAAAATCCCATATACCAATAAACAAAATAATGAAATGTGCTATATAGGTAAAACAAAAAGAAAAATAAAAACAAGAATTAAAGAACATAGCCATGATATAGTGACAGGTAAAATAACCACCGCGTTAACCCAGGTAAATAAAAACGAAGAAATAAACATAAAATTTGATCAAGTAAAAAAGTTGGCCAACTACCACAACCACAGTTACGCTACAGTAAGAGAATCCGTTGAAATTTTGACAAGTTCCAATTGCTGCAATGGCAACGATGGGGCAATCCTCAACCGCCAATGGCGAAGAGTATATATAGGAGGCAAGAAACAAGAAACATCAGTTTCGAGCGACTTCACACACTGTGATGCTGGTGATCAAGCTGGGGCGCCCCAGAGGAAACTAGTTCAGCAAGTAAACATGGAGTAATAAAAGGTTGTATATTTTATAAAGTTTTAATTAATTTAACTTCATGGTTATAAATTATTTCAAGTAAATAAAGGATATTCGTTTTATAAACGGACTCCCTCTTTCTATTAAAAGATGCCTACTTTCCTCCATAAGATGATCGTACACATCCGTAATACAGACTCATTCTTATCATTACATACATATAGTCGAACCTCATTAATGTGAATCTCAAGGAGAAAAAAAGCGTTTATGTTATCAGTAGTTTATGTTATCACTAACTAATCTTCATATAACTAAACTTATCTTCATTTTGACGGGGTTTGTGGAGACGGCTCATATGAAATGTAATTTACATTAAGCATGTTTGTGTTATTGAGGTTTGACTATATTTCTTTTTAATGTACAAGTGTTTAGATTCTCATATCTCACTGAAGTTAGTTAAAGAAAAAAAAAATCTTGTGTTTAACAACCATACGATATCCATTACCTACTACTACACATATTTATAAACTCTTTTTTTGGAATTAGGTCAGTTTTATGTCTTCTGACCCCACTAACAAATCAGACACTCAATAATTTTCCCGTAAGAGCAAACTAGTACAAAAGTTGTAAAGACATATAAAAAAGAGATTTTTTAAATTCAGTAGCGCTGTTTTTTGAAACATTTCTAAATTTAAAACTGACCTATATAATCCAGATGCCTGTCAGTTTTCCTGTGTTGATGTTACACTAAAATTACAGTGGGCAAAATCTTCCTGTCTACATGCCAATTCCCATTTATAGGAGAATTTTAACTATAACCATAACCACACATCCTATAGATTCAAGTTATTAATGCATCATAAAATATAATGCAGTAATCTCAACTACTTACCATCTTCATATACTTTTAATTTTTCAGCATCTGTTAAATTTGATACTCGTGACTTCAACAAACTCCTTTCTTTAGCTTTTAATTCTTCTTCAAAGTTTGCAACAGGAGACATTATCAAAGTAAGCTTATGCTGATTTTGCTGATAAAATGAATATTTTACAATATATGAGCACATGTAACATGTAATTTAACTTATACATTTATGAGTATTATTTAATTTTAAACATTTAACACTAGAACGCCCACTACCTTTTTCCCCCTAGAACGCCCGCCGGAGTCGTTTCGACTCCTGCCAATTTTAGAAGGATTAATAATATACAAACGCATAGATATAAGTTAATTAAACTAGAGTGTTTCAGCATATATTTAACAGTATTTTCATTTTTACAAATAAGAGAAAAATATTTAAATGTACAATTTTAAGAATTTCGAATAGAAATATTATCCAATAAAATCAAATACTTACAGAATAAGTTTACATATCTGGAATACAGGCTGTGCAAGTATATTCAGTCTTGCCTAAACATTTTCCACAAACCATTTTCCCGCATATTATACAGTCTTTGAAAGTCATGTTTCCTTTACAAAGTTTTATTTCACATTTCCGTCTCTTGAGGGCTCCTATTTTTAGTGTCTGCGCCATGAAAGGCTTTTTTTTTTTTTTTTTTTTTTTTCATTTTTAGGAGATATGTAATTTTTACGTAACTCATCTGCTAGTAACTGAATAAAAGCTTGCCTGCTTAGTTTTGTTTCTGCGGTAATCTCTTTGTAAATGATCCAAGCATTAATTGCAGCTACATCTAAGATATTAAAAAAGGTATGCACAGGCCATCGTCTTGAGGAAGCTTTTACAGAGTATTTCCTGGCCATCTGATCAATAATGTACACACCACATTTTGTTTCATTGTAATATCTCAGGTGTCTTCTTTTCGTTCTTTTCAATATCAACGGGCGGGTGGAGAGTGCTCAGAATAATAATATTTTTCTTTCTCTTGCCTTGGTATACTCTAAGAGTAGTACCCGTTTCTTCATGTTTTAGAATTTTTGTTCATATGACTTATCCTGTAAATTTTTCATTGATTTTGTAATTTCTTTCCTGGCTCTGCATACAGTCCCTACCAAGCTTGTTTTTTTTTTTTCTGCAGTGTTTTAGCCAAATGTAGAGAGGTGAAAAAATTATCAACTGTCACATTTATTCCTCTATTTAGAAAGGGTTGCATCAATCGCATCACTACATATTCTGATAAACTTTGGTCCGAGGGCCGTTCTTCACTTTTGCCTAAATAAGGGAAAGCATTCAGCAAATATTTTGTTTGAAGATCTACACCTAGCCAAAATTTCTGTCCATATTTATCTGGTTTGGAAGGTATAAATTGCGTAAAAGGACAACGAGTTTTGCTTGGAAATAACTGTTTATCTATTGTTATATTTTCCCCAGGATTGAAGCAAGGCAATACAGTTTTCAACAAATCTGTTCCAAATTTCGGATATGATTCCAAATTTATCTTTTTTCAATCGAGTAGATCCTGTAGCTTTCACATCAAACCTAAGAAATCGTAGAATTTCCGAAAACCTATTTCTACTCATAGTTTCAATGCAAAAATTCAAACCCCATGAATTAGACCATAAGGAATGTATACCAATGCCTTTTGCACCACTTACGCCTCGAGCATATAAAATTTCAATGAATGCTTGAAGTTCATCTATCGTAACTGTCAAAATATCAGATTGAAGAACAAGTTTTGCCTCTGTTTCAGTGCATTCTTTTATTTGTTGCAAAATTTTTCTGTCTATAAATAATGACCAAGCACTCAAAAAACTTTTAGCTTTTACGAATTTTTTGGCATAAATAGTTGGACCAGGGACTTGACTCATCACATTTATATCGTATTCGCACACATTATTTTTCACTGAGTACCATCAGGAGCAATATGAAATTCGCCTTTATTAGATTCATCATTTCTTGCGCCATCTTCTTCATTTATATCAGAATCCGACGAAATATTATATTCATATATAATTTCTTCCCTTTCATCATCATTTTCGGATAAATCGCCGCCTTCAGATTCATTTTCTGAAAGCTCTCGTAAAAGCGCAGTTATTTCATCTGGTGTAAGACCTGACCTTTTTTACGCGACATATTGAAATATTTTCTTTTTATTATAAATAATGAAATTTCTCAGCAAAAAGGAAAACAGACTGACATGATTTCAAATGAAACGCAGATCAAATAACTAAATAAATGTGTTTCTCAAGAAGCAGGCAACCTTTCCAGCAGGTTCATAGAACAAACCATTTTTATCCAACAAAAGGATGGAAAGAAGGAAGGGACATGAAAAACACTCTTTTCCTATGACAGAGACAGAGAATGCGGATTCCAAGGTCATGAATCGTGAAAAAATTATTTTGATTTCTCTGGAGTCGATTCGACTCCGACGGGCGTTCTAGGGGTATTTGTTTATAACTAATTAACAAAATAAGGAAATAAATTAGAATTTTCAGAATATATAGACATTAAAGAAATAATAAAAGTCACGGAAGGAAAGTATGTAAAATTAAAATTTCAGAGAGATACAAGTCTTTAAATAAAACTTGGAGTCAAAATGACTCCATCGGGCGTTCTAGTGTTAAAGAATAAATAAATATATAAATGTTATATACAGACAAAAACAAAAAAAAATATTTTCTAATTTATAAATAAAAATTAGTGTGCAAAAAAACAATTTACTGTAACTTTATTTTTTCCCAGACTTTCGGCTCTTGAATGTGTAATAATAACAACAAACACGCATAAAACCTACTTATTTTTAGCAGCACAGTTTAAAATATTTTAAAGGAATTACATCTTCAGTTTTCAATCAACAATATTTATTTAGACCAAATAATAAAAAAACTGTGAAATGTTTTTATATTTTTGCTAAAAGCCAAAATAATACATAAACTAGTATGATGTGGCTACCACAAAACTTTCTTCTATATAATTTTACAGAAATTTATGCAGTACAAATTGTTTATTAAATTATTATTTAAAAAATTATTTTGCATGATAAATACAGACGATTTTTATCTGAGAAGATTATAACACTAAATGCCGAAATAAAAGTGAATTTTGTGCCACCATCAGAAAAAATCCAACATTTTTTCTGTTTTTTTTTTTTTTTTAAATGAAAAAAAAAAAAAAAAATCAATAACTTTGTTTTAACATCACAGATCTATGGTTCAACCATTTGCTTTACAAGTACTGAGAAGATCTTTCGAAAGATACCCATACTGAAAATTTATACACCCCGGAGGGTATTTCTCCCTCAGTGGGGAAGCAATGCTCTCACATGCACAAACTTTTTTTCCTAGTTTACTTCTACTATTATGAAAAATTTTGTCCATTACTGCCATGTTAAAAATGTAGAATATGATCACAGCACCACCCGTTGAGCATTGGATCCCAAATCTAATCAGCACCAGTTTACGTCAGGGTCCAACAAAATACCAAGTTTGGTTAAGTTTCGTTCATTGGTTCATGAGATACAGCATCCACAAAATTTGTAATACTCACACGCAGACAGACATTTTCTAAAAACAGTTAAATTGTGTTCAGGACATCCCAAATCATGTTAATCCATTGAAAACTGCAGTTCGAAAATTTTCACGAATCCAATACTTTCTCTATATATAGACAAAAGAAAGTAATAAATACATAAATAAGATAATAATGATAACACAATTGTAATAAAAATTAACAATTTTTCTTTTTTCGATTTTATTTTCTATATTCAATAGAAGAAAGTATTGGATTTGTAAAAAGTTTCGACTTCTGGTTTTCGACGGATTTACACGTTTTGAGAGTTCGAGAACATGATTTGACCATTTTTAGAAAATGTTTGTCTGTGTATGTGACAAAAATTTTGTGGCAACTGTATTTCCGGAACTACAGCTTAGAATTGTATATAAATTTATATGTAGATGCACCTTAACATAAATTAGTGCCTATCAAATTTTGATGTCAACCACTCGACAGGTGGCACTGCTACACAGCGACTTCCTCAACTTAAGGGAAGGCTACATCTCAGGTCCTATTGCTTATCATCAAACAAAACTTGATATATGTGAGCAGGGTATTATGAGACATTAAAATGCTGATTCAATTTGGATGTTTATCGTCCAATAGAGGGCACTGCTATACTGCAAATTTCCTTGAAAATGGGAAGGCTGTATCTCAAATTCTATGGCATATAGCTGTACGAAACTTGATATGTAAGATAATCATTATAAAAATGCATTTTTTAATAGGTTATTTATAGACAATAAAACTGTCTTTCTTTGGATATTTAGTGTTAGTTTTCTGTCAGATGAAAATTATTTGCATTCATCATGTTAGATAATTATAATAAATAATAATTTTAATAAATTTTTTACATTTAGTGAATTTGTATAGGAATATATAGAAGAAAAATTTAATTATTATGATTGAAAAAATTATTTTAAAAAATTATATGAAAAAAACAAACCATACATACTTTAAAATACTGAACCACTTTATCCTGTAGATAGTGAGGATTTTCTTTCATCTGTTTTACAAACCAATTAATATAATCATTTATCTTAAAAGAATTTACAGGATTTCCACCATGATTCCACACAGAGTTAACACCCTAAAACATAAATAGATTTTTTTTTTTTAAATATCAGTTTCAATACATTTTATTAATAATTTTTATTTTGTCAAAAAATCACTTTCTGAGAAAAAATGTTATAAGTAAATAGGGGAAAGGGAAGGTATAATGTTACACATTAGAAAGAAAAAAGGATGATCATAACACATTGATTATATTTTGTTTAATAATGAATTACTTTAAAACCCGAATAAACTACTACGTCAGAAACGCCAAAGAAAAACATTGGAAATGCATACAGCTGTTTCGGCAGCCTTAAGCGTGCCGTCATCAGTGCAAAAAGGAATCTGAATCTGCGGAAGTGCTCGTATTTATAGGAGAAAGGCCGAATTTAGTTCAACCAATAGGATTGCGGGAAAGGTGGGGAGAGTGGCCAATAGAAATTTATTAAAGTTAGCTGTGTAATCAGTAGAAAAATTAAGAAAATGTGGACTGAATATAAAATTTCCAACAGTCAGACAAATAGGGAATAGCGAAATCACAATTTACAAGGTTTTTAAAATTTTTATAAATATGAAAAGCTTCAAAGAAATCGAGTTCATGAATGGATTTAGGTCTCCAAATTATTTTAGCTGAATTAAATTTAAAATTATGATTTTCCTCCCAGCAATGTTTAGAAATAGCCGATTTATTGGTTTCTTGTTTGCGGACGTAATTCATATGTTCTTTAAGACGAAATTTAAGACTGCGTTTAGTTTGGCCAATATACGCAAACAAGAAACCAATAAATCGGCTATTTCTAAACATTGCTGGGAGGAAAATCATAATTTTAAATTTAATTCAGCTAAAATAATTTGGAGACCTAAATCCATTCATGAACTCGATTTCTTTGAAGCTTTTCATATTTATAAAAATTTTAAAAACCTTGTAAATTGTGATTTCGCTATTCCCTATTTGTCTGACTGTTGGAAATTTTATATTCAGTCCACATTTTCTTAATTTTTCTACTGATTACACAGCTAACTTTAATAAATTCCTATTGGCCACTCTCCCTACCTTTCCCGCAATCCTATTGGTTGAACTAAATTCGGCCTTTCTCCTATAAATACGAGCACTTCTGCAGATTCAGAATCCTTTTTGCACTGATGACGGCACGCTTAAGGCTGCCGAAACAGCTGTATGCATTTCCAATGTTTTTCTTTGGCGTTTCTGACGTAGTAGTTTATTCGGGTTTTAATATTCCAACGCCAAGTCTCCTGTTATTAAATGAATTACTTTATTATAGAACAACATTAAACATTCAAGACTTGACAAATTTTATGAAATAACTATATTTCAAATTTAATTTATATTATAATAATAAAATTATCTAGCTTCTTCATCTGTCTCTCACTATTAACTGACTAATGGACTAGTCTAGAATCATGTAGATTCTTAACATAAAATTTTGATATCCAAATTTTAAAAAGAAAAAAAAAAATCTTCATGTTAATAAGAACTTTTTTTTTTTTTATTAATGTATTTCTAAAATATAAAATTAATATACAGCACAGAAAGAGAATGCATAAAAGATACAGCAAATGCAACTTTTCAATATAAAAACTTTGTTATTATCATTATTATAAATTTACAAATTAAAAACATTTAAGTTGCATTAATTTTAACCTTCTTTACTATAAATATCCATTACGTAAGATCATGAGAATAACACAGCTGTATTTTTAAGGCTTTTTACATCACTTTAATAAATAAATAAAAAAAATATTACTTCCACAACAGCCAAATTGCAATCAATTTTTAAGTTTGTAATATATATAATATATATATATATATAATAAAGATGATCTATTAAGCATAGTAGAAGCCAAGCAACAGATACAAGATCACTGAAACACCAATGACCAATAAGATAAAAAAAAAAAAAAAAATCATCAGTGGATGAAATACACTAATGTAAAGAAACCAGATCTATTAATTAACAGCCTGCAAAACAAACGAATCAATAAAGTAAAACAACAAATCTTAACTTAAAACCATAAACTTATCAAAATTAATGAAAAAAACAACCCAAGAAACACAAGATAGAAAGAAGGAGGCAGGCGGCAAGACTTGTGACTTGTCTGTGGGGTTACACTAGTTTTACGCCGGCAACACTCCCCCAGCCTGCCACAACCAGAACAGGAACCATATGGATTTAAAAATGCAAAATTTCAAAGCAGATGAACAACAATGAAACCACGAAGCCACAATGAAATTCACCGATTGATCACATAGTGTTTAACAGTATAATTAGAACATTAAATATAGTTGACAACTCAAAAAGGAAAAATCTGAAATTTTATTGGAAAATGAAAGTTTGCATAGTAATACAAAGCAAATGCAACAAGCCTTCTACTTTTTTTTTTTTTCAATTTAACTTCACAAACTCACCCAACCATCCAGTATATATACAGTGGTGTATCCAGGATTTTTCCAAGGGGGAGGGGAGGGGGGTTAATCCTTCCGAATTTTTAATTATATATATATAAACATACATACATACATACACGTGAACATGAGTGTGATAACATTTGTTCACAATTTTCACAATAAATTATTTTATAATCTAAAATATTTTCAATCTGTGCAAATGCTTACAATTAAGTTTAACAATCTTTTAAAATATCATAATTACTTGCCGAAAATAAGAGTAAGAAATGAAAAATAGTAAAACAAACTCACCAATTAGAAGATCAAACTAAAAAATCTTTAATTAGCGACGAATAACGTAGAGCCTGTACAAACTACTACACAAAACATAAAATTCAATACATAGTTACGCAAAATATTTTATTGAATTTTCTTATTTACAGAGCGAAGTCTAATCGACGAGAAGTTTTTGCTAGTTCATTTAAAATGTCTTCTACTGTGATGTAAATACATCACCTCTTGTTTAATTCCTATGCCAAAATACATCGTTTTGCAGGCATCTCATCGCAGCCGTTCGTTCCTGGCTCAACGCACCCTGTAAAGTTTGCTTCCTGCGACACTTGTCAACGGGAGAATCGGCGATTGTTTCTCTTGCGTGCGCGAACTGTTTAATTGGTTACTTTTGCGGTCCGATTAACGAATAAAAATCACGTATCCGTGATTTTAGGTGTGCGGACCTGTTTTTTCTTTAGGAGCGATTTTTAAAATTTAAAAATCAGTCAGTTGGTGTTCCACCTGTGTGCAGAGAAGAATGGCCGGGCACTTGCGTCCGTACGTTATATTTTACCGTTATTTTTATATATGTGGTCCCACACGGTTATTATGACTTGAAACGAAATTGTGACAGTGACCGGAGCTGATTTTTGTTATATAAATATTTTGTTATAAGTATCTTGAATTTATTTTAAAGAAGCATGGCTAAGTATTAGAGATTTGAGATTTATAACAGTTGTCCAGATTTCTGCATTCTTGAAGTGGGAAAGCAAATTAATCTTAATAAATACTCTTAAATTGGAATTGAAGACTGCCTTTCCTTTTTTTTCAAGACCGGGTATGTTTTATTCTAAACTTTAAAATATCTTAAAAAAGTAAAGATTGAATTTATCTTATACTTGGTATGTACCCATGTATGATCAGATCGAAGCCTAGGGTAATTCATCATTATTTCATACGATCACAATTTGTTAACATATTTTGTTTTTAAATTAAAGGCAACCTCTATCCACATTATTAAATAAAATAAAAAGTACCACCACATATGGTGCCGATCGTAAAAAATTAAAGATTGCATGAGGTACATTGCCAGTTTTGATCTGAAAGTGCTTTATTTAAGAAATTATTGGAAAGATGTATATTTTTGTTATTATTCATATTTTCATAGCCATAAGGGCAGTAATTATTGAAAGTAGTACTGTTTGTATGGGTGAAATTTTATTTTAAGATGCCTATTAGCCATTTCATTAATAATAGTAATAATAATAAAATGAAATAGTTAAATAAGAATTCATATATTTTTTCAAAAACATACTTTTGAAAAGTGGTTTTTCAAAAAAAAAAAAAAAATTCCATAGTGGCATATTGAACTAAGTATTATAATCTAGTCTGTTGAATGTATTTAAACAAATAGTTTATCAAGAATAATAATTAAAAGCTTACTTTCACATTTGAAGTGTAATATATTGGTATGTGTTTCTGGATTATATAGGGTATTATTCATTTGCAAAATAAAAATACTGTTTTGATTTAGAATTAATGCCAAGATAATAGAGAGAGAATATTTTGAAAATAGGCTGTATGATATTTTTGTATTTGAAGGAATAACATGTTATAATTTATTGTGTTTGGGAGTTTGCTATCACTTCAAAAAAATAGACATAATAAGATGGGTCAACTTCAGTTAATATGAAAATTTGTTATGAAATATAATAAGATTAAAGTAGATGAGTATGTCTGCTTGATATTTTGAAAATATATGACTATGCATTAACTTTTTTTTGTCTCTGCAAAATTTTGACAAATTTTTCTTAAAATCATGACTTCTGAAAAAACTTATTGTCTTAAATTCACAGTAACACCATTTAATGGTGATCCAGATCTTTTGGATTTTTTTATTGAACAGGTGCAAACTAAAATAGATATTTTTAAATGGCATCCTAAACAGGCCCTTATTTTTATTAAATCAAAACTTTGCGATAGGGCTTTAAAATTTTATACATCTTCAATCCCATGCCAAAGAGCCAAGTCTCCTGATGAATTATTTCAGATTTTACGTAAGAATTTTAAAGGTGAAACAGAACAGAGTGTAGCATTACAATATAATGCCATTAAATTTGATGGTTTGGAGAATATCCGAAACTTTGCTAATCGACTCCAACATCTTGTTTATAAGAGGTTTCCAAAATTTCCACAAGAATCAATGGACCAACTACTCATTGCAAAATTAACAGATACTCTCACCCCCGATTATAAATTACATCTTTTAACGAGAAAGTGTAGTAATTTTGAGGAAATGGTTGACAATCTGGCTGCATATCAGGAGGTTGTTCAATCAGGTGAATCTTTGGCTGTTTCCCAGCCATCATTTTCAAATATAAATCATTGCATGACTGCTGAAAATGCACAGCATAATGCCGTGGATGGGGACTCCCAGCTGCATCATCTTGAATTAAATTCAGATTGGCCCTCGCGGTCTGATGGTTATAAACCGACATGTCAGTGGTGTTCTCGGGTTGGACACACTGCCCGCTTTTGTTACAAATTAAAAGATTATCAGGGTGGAAGAAGATTTGACACAGATCGACAGGGATTCAAATCATGTCAAAGAAATAAAATTAGATCCAAATATAACCGTAGACATTCTCCTTCGGATGGACACTCCTCTCACACACACCCCCGGTCAGCACAGGCTCAATCGGAGTCAGCAACTTTTGAACATAAACGTAAAGGGCTCAACTACAAAAATCGTCAGTTTCATAAAGACTGACAAATTTCTGGGAGAGGTCAGTCCTGCACTTCCTCTCCCATTCATAATGAACATTCGAATGGTCTAAAAATTTGTGGTCAGGATATAATCCTAAGATCACCAAGCACTAGATTAAAATTTCCTATCTCATCAAAAAGATTGGTCAGTTCAGTAAGTACTCAAACCATTGTTCCTGCAAATATATCATCTAATGCTACATCCCAAACAGAAAATCAGCCTGATGAGGATGTTATTTTTATTCATTCATTAAGATTTCTATTGTACACTCAAGCTGCCAGTCCTCACTTACCTATTGTTAAGTTAAACATAAATAAGTCATTACAAAACTTTCTTTTGGATTCAGGTGCGAGCATTTCAGTTTTAGCCAAAGGCTATTTCGATAAATTCAGAAATGAATTACACTTTAAAAGAGTCGCTACAAAAGTTAAAATTGCTACTGTCAATTCAGCGGTATTTTGTGCGGGATGTATCAATCTATCATTCAAAATTGGCAAATTTTTTTTCAGACATACATTTTTTCTCATAGATATTCCTACAGACTCAAAATTCATTGGTATATTGGGATTTGATTTTCTGAAAACCCATAGGGTCCTAATTGATTTAAAACAAAATCTCGTACAAATTAACGATTGTCATGTTGACATTTATAGCACAATTCCTGAAGATGAGTATGAGATTCCTGAATCCAAAATTAATTGCCTCCAAAATTTACCCGCTGTTCCTGAGACCAGTAGTTCTACCTCTAATCCTACTTTCGTAAACGATAAAAATTCTCAATTTGACTGTCAAGATGAAGTTAATAAATGTACACTCAAAAACAAAGTGATCATTCCACCGCTACAAACAGTTTATGTCTTTGTTATGTGCAAACAAATATATGCTGATAAACAGGTAATCTTTATTCCCACACTGAATAAAAACAAAGGTATAGGTTTGTACACTGCAATTGTCAACCTTGAAGAGGGTTCACATAGTAAAAATATTGAAGTAATGTCATTTTCAGTTCCGTTAACAAATTATTCTAAAGTAGATCAACATTTAAATAAAGGTACCAAGCTTGGAATAATTCACCAAATTGAAGAAATAGAGGAAATTAAACAAGAGCCCAGAGCACAAGTTAATCTGATTCAAGCATCGGATGAGATCATTCAACTCCGAAAATCTGAATTTAGTATTGATGATTTTTCCTTACACCATTTGTCTACTGGGGAAAGATTGACTGTCCAGAGATTGCTTATGGAGCATCAAGTGGTTTTTTCCTCATCACTTAAATCACTGGGACACACTGACCATGTGACCCCGCATATACAATTCACAAGTGATGTTCCTGTAAGAACGTTGCCTTGTCCAGTTCCTGAGGCTATGCGGGAGGAGATAGAGAAACAAATTGATGCTCTACGGGAGGCTGGCATCATTGAAAGGAGCATTTCTGAATGGGCGTGTCCCATGCTTGCTGTGAAGAAGGGACCCACATCTCCTGATGAAAAGCCATCTTTTCGCCTAGCCCTTGATCTGCGACTCATCAATGCCATGATAAGGAGTTCATCGTATCCATTGCCCCGAATCGATTATATCATTAATAACATTTCAAAGTATAAATACTTCACCACGCTGGACTTCCCGTCTGCATATCATCAAATACATCTCCCAAAGAAGTTCAGAAGGGGGTTGTCATTCACGGCTCAGTGGGGGACCTATTCATTTAGTCGTTTAATGTTTGGACTGAGATCTGCAGCAGGCGGTTTCCAAGTGTTGATTGATGCGATAATTGAAGAAACAAAATGTCTTGGTATCTTTGCATACCAGGACGATATTATTGTATGTGGCAACTCATTTCCAGAAATGTTAGAAAAACTGACTCAACTTTTCAAAATTTTATTGGGGTGTGGCATCGCCTTGTCTCCGAGGGGGTCCCAATTTTTTGAGAGGGCTATTGATTGCCTTGGATTTCATATACAAGACCATACAATAAGTCCCATATCATCAAACATCACCAGAGTGGCAGCGTTTCCAACTCCCAGGGCGGGAGAACATTTAAAGAGATTTTTGGGTTTGTGTGGTTTTTACAGAGGAGTTCTTCCAGGTTGTGCAAAACTGGTGGATCAACTGACACAGTTAACTTCAACGAAGATCCCGTTTAAATGGACACATCGACACACAGAGGTTTTTCAGAAAATTCAAGGGATATTTTTTACTAAACCATTTCTAAATTTACCTGATTTTGACAAGCCTTTCTTCCTGAATGCCGATGCTGGCAATGTAGCTATAGCTGGGGTTCTGTTGCAAGAACGCAACAATGTATTACAACCAGTTAGCTATTTCAGCAAAACGCTTTCTAGTTCTGAGGGGCACTATCCGGCACTCAAGAGGGAACTTATGGCAATTGTTGAATCAGTTCGGGCATTCAGGTTCTACTTATATAATAGACAATTTACAATTTTAAGTGATAGCAAACCCATGGAATTCTATCGCGGTGCTGCTTCACCTGTGGATCTTACTACAAAATGGCTAATGGAGTTGTACACGTATGATTTTACATTCCAATACATTAGGGGTCAATCTAGTGTTCTAGCAGATTGTTTTTCATGTGATGACTTTTCGGAATCCACCCGGGATTTGACAACGGGTCCAGAGTTAATGGGTGATGAAAACATCTTGCCTGTATCGTCCAGTTCACCCGGCATGCAGTTGCACAGTATGAGTCACAGCAACCTAGGCCTAACTGATAGAGAAAATAATGACCCAGAACTACAGGTTTCACAGGATACTTTATTTATTGAACAAAAACATGATGATAATTTATTGAAAATAATACAAAATATTACGTCTGAAAATCCAAAACAGAAATTCAAAAATTATTTCATTCATCCAGATACGGGTCTATTGATGATAAAAAGAAAATTTAATAGCAAACAAGATAGTAATTCCTCCAAGATTCTTGTACCAAATTCACTAAAACCTAAAATTTTAAAGATAGCTCATATGCCACATTTTGGTATTTATAATACATACCGTAAAATCCTGAAGTCATATTACTGGAGAGGAATATACAGAGATACCAAAAATTACGTGCTTTCTTGTAAACTGTGTATCAGAAATAAGCCTCACAAAATTCCTGCAGCTCCTTTACAGGAAATGTTCATTCCAAATAAACCTGGTGAACTGGTATCTATGGATTTTGTTGGACCATTCTCCAACAAAATGTTTGTACTTACCTGTTTTGATCACTTCTCCAAATTCTTAGAACTTTTTCCAATTAAAAAACCCACGGCACAGTCTGTTGTAGACTCCCTAACAAAATATATCACATCATATGGACGTCCTGCAGCATTAATGTCTGACCTTGGACCTCAGTTTACAGCAGATATTTTCAACCATTTCACCAAAACCATGAAAATAAGCCTTGTTCATGCTTCGTCTGCACATCCACAGACGCAAGGATCTTCCGAAAGAATAAACACTAGTATCAAATCATCTATTGCTTCATTAGCAGGTGAAGGCTTCAACTTCAAACAAGCCTTGATGATACATAAAAGTATATACAACACTTCTATACATTCATCAACGGGGTATTCACCAGCATTTTTACATTTTGGTAGGTCAGTTTCTAATATATTTGATGTATGTGAATTGCATGAAATGTCAAATATGGAATTCCCCTTTGAGTATTATCAATACATGAAGTCGCTAAATAGAGTTTATGAAAAGGTACATAGAAATATGAAGGATGCTCAAAATTACAGAAATCAAAGACAGCACCAGAGAGCTTCCCTCAGAGTGTTCAAGACGGGCGACCTTGTTTACATGAAAACACGAGACACTTTCAAAGCAAGGTTTATCGGGCCTTTTATTGTCACTAAAGTAATTTCTAAGGTGCTGGTTCAAATTAAAGAGTATGAAAGTGTTACAGCAAAACCGTTCCACATTAATATCGATAGACTTTTAATTGTCCCAAAAAGGAAACAATATCTTATACAAGACAATACAAATTCTCTGCTTACAAACAATAAATTACCAGTTCTAGAAAATAGTCAATCTCCTGCTCCTATTGTCAACAAGAAAAATAACACTTGTATACCAGATAGCTCAGCCTCCAGGTACAACCTGAGGCCCAGGAATAAAAAATAGTAATATTTAACCATATATATATATATAAATTTTTTTTTTTTTTGCTTTCTGTGTCTTTCCGGGAGTGCTTCAGAATAGGACTGATCAACCTGCTTGGGAGTACTCTTGGGGAGTCACAGCCAGTAAATTATGTTTTATAAAAGAGTTAATTTTTGAAAATATAATATTAATATCTCAAGATTATCATAGTAAAGTATACAAAAAAAAAAAGTGTTCAATGTGTTAGATGGTTGGATTTTGCTGTACCACACTTCTGTTAAATAATTCCTCATTCATATATGTATATATATATATATATATATATTTTTTTTTTTTTTTAGAGTATTATTCAGATATAGATGTATATATGTGAAAATAATTGTGTAATAGTAGCAAGTCAATTGGAAATAGCATTTTTTTTTTTTGTAAAGTACATTCTTTTATTTTCATTTTAGGGTTATTATTTTAATTGGGTTTTAATTTCGTTTGATATTTTCTTGGTCTATTTCCAAGGGGCTTTCTCACATGTAATAATTGGGCCCAAATATATTGCTATTTATTTTATTAACAATTCTTATGTTACTGGTAACAAATATAATATTTCTTTCATGACATGTCACTTGTGTAATATGATTTCATGTTTATATTCATACTTATATATATTAATAGATATCTATTTTCATGTGCTGTGTTTACATTTAGGATATTACATTTATATTTTATGTGTATCTTACTTTTCTATAAGAATTGAGATTATTTAATTTTATGAGCCATGTTATTGTCATTCGCATGATTTCCTTTAAAGAGAAATTGAGAGAAAAAAGGGAATTTTTTTTTTTTTTTTTTTTTTTCTCACGTGAGTGTTTTCAAATAACAAGCTCATGTGTTCAGTGATTTTTTTTTTGTTGATATTATGATTATATTATTTCTTCTTATAACAAGTTCGTATGTGTAATAACGATAAGTTTCTTTTTGTTGTAAAATAATTGATATATATGTTATATTTAGTAATGTTTCTGAATTTTTTTTATATTATTCTTTTATACAATTTATTCACAAAAAATTTTATGTCTTTTGTCAACAAAAACCGTCTCTGGCTCTGTTCACAATTTCACCATATCCGGTTCATGTTTCCAGTGCCATAAAATTTTTTGTAATTGGTCATGTGGGGATATGTGATGTAAATACATCACCTCTTGTTTAATTCCTATGCCAAAATACATCGTTTTGCAGGCATCTCATCGCAGCCGTTCGTTCCTGGCTCAACGCACCCTGTAAAGTTTGCTTCCTGCGACACTTGTCAACGGGAGAATCGGCGATTGTTTCTCTTGCGTGCGCGAACTGTTTAATTGGTTACTTTTGCGGTCCGATTAACGAATAAAAATCACGTATCCGTGATTTTAGGTGTGCGGACCTGTTTTTTCTTTAGGAGCGATTTTTAAAATTTAAAAATCAGTCAGTTGGTGTTCCACCTGTGTGCAGAGAAGAATGGCCGGGCACTTGCGTCCGTACGTTATATTTTACCGTTATTTTTATATATGTGGTCCCACACGGTTATTATGACTTGAAACGAAATTGTGACAGTGACCGGAGCTGATTTTTGTTATATAAATATTTTGTTATAAGTATCTTGAATTTATTTTAAAGAAGCATGGCTAAGTATTAGAGATTTGAGATTTATAACAGTTGTCCGGATTTCTGCATTCTTGAAGTGGGAAAGCAAATTAATCTTAATAAATACTCTTAAATTGGAATTGAAGACTGCCTTTCCTTTTTTTTCAAGACCGGGTATGTTTTATTCTAAACTTTAAAATATCTTAAAAAAGTAAAGATTGAATTTATCTTATACTTGGTATGTACCCATGTATGATCAGATCGAAGCCTAGGGTAATTCATCATTATTTCATACGATCACAATTTGTTAACATATTTTGTTTTTAAATTAAAGGCAACCTCTATCCACATTATTAAATAAAATAAAAAGTACCACCACATCTACTGTTGGGGTATTGTTTTTATATATATTTAGGAGAGCAAGACCATTCAGTCTTGTATTGCTGGTGGAATTTCGTAAGTAAGACTTCAGGCGACGGAGAGTTGAGAATGATCTTTCACTTGTGCACGTTGAAACTGGAAGGACAGCTAAGATTTCCAAAAGTTTGTATATGTTTGGCATAATGTCTTTATTGCATACAGCAAGAGCTTCTATAGCATTTTTTGGAGGGCTAGGTTTTCCTTGGCTCATTCTTGTTAATCGTTTATACCACAAAGTGATTTCGGATTTTAGATCTTCTTTTTCACCAACTATATCATCCTCATAAAATTTTGTAAGGTGTTCAAAGGCCTCAAGTTGGGATGGTTCTAAAACTGACGGCACGGCGGGAACAATGCTTTGGAAACCTTGCAAAATTTGTCGATGCATTAGGAAGCGCGAGTCTAGCTGATTCAAGAAGGTATCCAGAAATGGGATGAAAATATTTACACGAAAATATGTTTCTAAAGTCGTGGTTGTTACGTTTTCTGGAGCAGTTTGCCTTGCAGCTTGCTGTGGGAGTTTTACTGATGACCCAAACTTCTGTAAAAGTTCAGAAGCTGTAGTGAATATTTTTGAGAACTCCTCATTAGCATTATCCCACAAAGATTTGATTTCAGTGCTGATGTCTTCGGCAAGATTTACAGCTTCCAGTAAATCAATGGTTGGTTTCTGCAGAAATTTGCATAAAGGCATGGTTAAGACGAACACTTTATGGATGCAATAAAGAGAAATGACAAACTGACAGTTCAATATCGTGCATAGAAGAGAATTTGCGTTAGCAGATGAATCTTTATCTGTCCACTTCGAAATTTTTTGAAGAGTTTCGATGACAGCATCAAAAAGCTCTATAAGTGCAGCTACTGAATCGTACCTCAATAACCAACGGGTTGCACAGAGCTTTTTTAATTTCTCTCGGCGAGTAGAACACATTTTCATTTCATGAATAGCAGTTTCCAGTACAAGATGTCTTTTTGGCGTATTTAAGAACTCATATAATAACGCTATAGTTCTCATGCAGTTTCTAATTGTCAAAATGTCACAAGCAGTTGACACAGCCAAGTTAAGACTATGTGCTGAACAATGTACGTAGAGAGCTGAAGGGACAATTTCTCTGACATGAGTTTGCACTCCTTTTAATTTCCCCGCCATCGATGCAGCCCCGTCATATCCTTGACCTCTTAATTTCTTGATGTCAATTTTTAGAGAGCGCAACTTATTTACAATGGCTGTAGCTATTCCTTCACCAGTTACATCATTAACCGGAATAAATTGTAAAAAGTTTTCTTTTAACATACAACTTTTCAGATCAATATAGCGAATGCACAAGGATATTTGCTCTATACACGCTATATCAGTCGCTTCATCGGCCAGAATGGAGAAACATGATGAAGAATTAATTTCTTTGACCAGATTTTGTAATATTAAATCATTACATACTTCAATTATTTGATTTTGAATAACTGGACTTGTGTATTGAGCGTTTCCATCGCTGTTTTCTAAAATCTGTTTCAAAGCAGGATCGCATTTGCCCCGAAAACGCAATAGAGCTCGAAAATTTCCTTCATTTACTTCTGGATTTTCCACAGCATCTTTCCAATTCTCAAATTTAATTTTGCAAAGCTGGCCTAAGGGCTGCTTCTTAGATCCAGCACCAGCACTCGGTGCAAAAAGAACACAGAATTTACAAAATGTACCACTCTGCAAGTCGGAATAGGCTATCCATTTCCATCGACAAAGCCATTTATATTGAAATCGTAGATTTCTTTTCCCCTTTGTAGGAAATAAAAAATCTGGCTTTGGCTCCCAGATATTGTTAAGCACATCTATTATCTTTACATTCGAAAGATCCTTTCCAGCATAAAGTCCAATATCATACGGATGTGCTTCAACGAAGCATGTAGAAGTATCGGAATGACATGCATCCAATCCAGTAGATACAGATGATTCTTTTGCAGTTAATGTTTGATCAGTTAGCTTTGACGAATTAGATGAGTCTTTACTGACAGAAAAAGATGAACTATGGATAAAGGTGCTGCTTGCAGGCTGAACAGAATGAAGTGGATTTACAGATGATTCCTTTCTGACACTTGAATTATGCAAATAAGCGTCGTCCTCACGCGGCTTTTTAGGAAAAAAGCTCAAAATCGATTTGTTCGATCGTTTCGACATATTGATTTAAAAGATTTCCTTTATATCAAAATCACAACTTTTTCGGGGATATTCCAAATCCAAACTATATAAAAAAATCAACGAAATTAAAGCAGAGCAAAAAACGCACATATATTGTAACTATCCACTCTTTTAAAACATTATTGCACTTGCTTTCCCCCTTTTTTTCTCCCACACGAATATTCCTTCTTCATTGGTTATCTAGTACTGCATGTGTAGAAAGATAAAATGGTCACTCCTTCAAGGTCACTACTTCACTACTATCTCTTGTCCTTGAGTATGAACTCGTAAAGGTGAAATCCTTTCAGAGAATTGTTTTTAGGGGAAACATGTTTTGCGCCGTGCAAATGAAGTGGTTTAGTTATTTTCAAGAGTGTTTATCGCAGAGTAATGAAAAAAAAAGTTAGTCATAATTTAAAACCACTTCGTAGAAAAAAAAAAATTCTATGCTTGCCATACATTTTTTCCGCCTGAAATGTGAAAAAAAATGTAAGGAACAGCCTAATTTTTCTTATCCTACATTTTGTCAAGGGGGGGGAGGGTTTAAACCCCCAAACACCCCTCCTTGCATACGCCACTGTATATATATATATATATATATATATATATATATTTTTTTTTTAAATATTAAATGTTGTTATTACCTAAATAAGTAGGTTTAAAGTAATAATACTAAATATTTTAAAGATAATTTAGTATCTATGCATTTCTCCAGTCATAGTTTTTAGTGATATAATTTATGATAAACATGAAAAAAATATTTATATTAAAATGTAATGAAAACTGATATGCAATAAATATGAATAATATATTACATATGTTAAATTTACTTCATATAAAACATTTATACAATGATTTTCACTCCCTTAAGCAAAAATAATTTATGTGAATAATTTATATTTATTTATTTAATATGTATACATATTTAAGTTTTAAATAAAATATTATGAATTTATAGATGTTTTTTCTTTTTATCATAAAATAACAATAGAATAAAAATTCATGTTTTCACTGATTGTAAAAAAAAATTAACGATTAAAAAAATACTTTTTTTTTAATGTTCATAAATAAATATTTGCTTTTTAAAAATTCAAAGAAATGTACAAAATATCTGGTGTTTTAAGGGTGACCAGTGAGGAAGGAGGGGGGGGGGGGGGAGAGAGAGAGAGAGACAAAAAAATTACCAATGATAAACAATAAAAAATATTTATAAAAAGAATATTTCAATATTATTACTATGTTTACATTAAGCCTACATATTAACTTATTAAAACTGAAAAAACTTTACTTTAAGGCTTCATCCATAGTGACTATTGCAGGGAGCCCGACAGCATCTTCGGTGAGCAGCATTTGTGGTCGGCGTTCTTACTGGAATTGATGATGTTAATCTTAACTGACATCATCCCACATCATTATATTTTTAACTAACATCATCACTTCCAGCAAAAACGCTGACCACAAAGGCTGACCACTGAAGATGCTGTGGTGCCCCCAGCAAAAGTAGTATGAATGACGCCTTAAAGTAAGGTTTTCAATTTTTAAAAGAGAATAATTTCATTTAACTTAATATACATACCTAAAGAATTATCCTTTTTATAGTTGCACTTTATGTATCTTTTATGTATCTATGTTATGTATCTTTTATGTATCTTTTCGTCATTCCAATATAGCATCCCTTTTCTTCATTTTCAAACTTAAAATTAATTTTGTATATGCCTGAGGAGTTTTTAGGGTTAATTATATCTTTCTCACTACAGAGACGTTGGAAAATGTTTTTATTTGGTTTTATAGGTATGTTAATGTTAAGTTTTTTGGCTTCGTTTTTTATATTTAGCGCAGCACTGTTACAATATGGGATAGAGGTAGTATAATTTGGTTTTAAATTTTGTGCATTGTTGATGGGAATTTAGAGTTTTTAGACGTTTTTTGTAAAGTTTGTCAATAACGTTTCCACTATAACCGGCGTTTTTCGCGATGACTTTAATGAATTTAATTTCTTCTTTTAGTAGTGTATTGTTAGAGCAAATGAGTATGGCACGGTTTATATATGATCGAAGCGCGGCATGTCTTTTAATTACTTGTTGCCATATTGGAGGAATTATGCTATGTTCGCGATCATTAATGGATAAGTTGTTAGTGATTATTTCTATTGCTTCACTTTTAAGGGCATAGTGATGGTTATTATAGGGAGCTATTTTACAGGTATTAGTGGACCGACCAAAACGGAGAGGATGAATTCACTACAACGCACTGATGATGAGCTCGAGTGCGCTCGAAATATATATGTTTTTAAGTAAGTGCAACTATAAAAAGGATAATTTTTTAGGTATATATATTAAGTTAAATGTAACTAATCCTTTTCTAAATACAAGTTAATGAGAATAATTTCATTTTTATAAACATTGAAAGTTATATACTCCAGTATAAAATTTCACACATACCATTGCACAACTCAAACCAAAATTTGATGTTCGATGTTTCATTCCTAACTCAATACTATGTAATAAGCTTTGGATCCGTTCTTCAGGAAAACCAGTCCTACAAATAATTAAAAGAAAAAAAAAATAATAATAATATATATTCTTAATTCAAATTACATACAGAAAACTATAATATACTTTAATTCAATTTTTAAATTGATCTACATACAATATAATACGTTAATCAGCAATTTATAATATATCATTTCATTGTGCTAAATTATAAAAATGTTTTACCGAATTTTATAAAAAAATACTACTGCCTCTTTCAGAACTTATTAGCACTTTTGTTAAATTTCAAACTGAAAAAATAATTAACTAAAATTGGTAAATCTGTTGATCTGAGAGCCTCAACATTAACTGTACAAGTTAAGGGTCCTTGGTAGTCAGATACTATCCCCTTTCTCCTTCTCCATGTAATCCAAAGGAATCTTTGTTGCTTTCTATTATCAGGATATTTCGTTCAAAAATAAAGCCTTTCAGATTCTATTTTTAAATTTTTACTTTTTGAACATATCACTTTTTTTTTTTTTTTTTCCTTCTTAGGGAGCAATTTTTTTAAAACATAAATTTAAATATTTTATTTTATTAAGCAAACTTAAGGGTCTAATTTATGACTATCAACAATAGTTAACCTCAATGTATTGTTTGTACATCACAAAAATATAATAATAATAATAATAACAAGTTTTGTTTAGTATTGCTATTTAGGATATTTTACATTAAAGGCAACTAACTCATCCAATATATATATATATACAATTATAGCTGTATAATGTAGTTAAATTTAAATAACAAAATTCTGTCAAAAATAGTTTTTTTTTTTTTACAAATATTTACTGTATATATTCACAAATTTCTTAAATATGATTGTTTTGCAATTGAATTGCAGAAATACAGCATCGATAAATTAGCAATTGAAATTTGAGAATTTATTTTCAGTGATAAAATTAATCAGTCATGAAATTTAATACCGTATCAAACTAAAGCATTATAATATTTGTAAAAATATATCTTTAGAAAAAATCAGCTAAATTAAGCTAAAAAATTATGCGGCTGATTCTGATTAACTTATAAACCTATTTAATACAGTTCAGACTAACCATATGCTTTTAAAAAGATACTGTGTAATACAGACACAATTTACAGACATAGACAAGAAAACTTGTTACTTTCCGTAAGGGGACTTTTTTACTGATATTTAAGTAATCATTTTATTAGCAATGTTAAATTGTTTAACCTATCTACATTTTCAAAATTCAGCAATGAAAGTGACAATTAAAAACAAATTTTATTCAATATATAATCAATCCCAGGTAAAATTAAATAATAACATTTACTTATTTACAAATTTTAATTATAATTTTAAAATGTTAAAGTATTTTAAGTATTAAATATAATAACAGTTTCTTATATATACTAAATTCATGCAATAAGAAATTATAAATTTTCAATAAATGTAAATTAGACATTTATATTATTATTAAATAAACTTTGGATTACATTAACAAAAGTAAAGCAGGAAAAAAAATATAAAGAAAGAAAACAAAAAGGGAGAGTAGAGAGCAGTAAATCTCTGAATATTGTTATAAAGAAATGTTCTTTCTGAAATTTGTCAACCCCTTCTTTATTTATGTAGTTAACAGTTAATAGAAGCACAATTAACAATTACTCAAACAATTATTTTCATTTATTTATATTTCAAATAAAGTATGAATGAGAAATTAAATACAGATTTTCTCAAGGTAAATTCATTGTCACTAAAATTAAAGGAAAAAATACTTACGCAATTACATTATCAAATGTTGATTCAATAACTTCTTCAACTTGTTCTACATCTTTCTCAGCTACCTCTCGAGCACCAATTGAAAATATACTCTGTTTCAAGTTATTTTCAAACCTAAATGAAACTTGATTTGAGTATTGAGTGATGAAGTATATTAGATATTTTCTCATTTTTAATTAGATATGAATGAAAAGTACAAAAATTAAAAAAAAAAAAAAAAAAAAAACTATAAAAGCATGAATATCTGCACAAAAATAAATAAACATTTTTATTTATTTATTTTTTAAAAAAGGTACTTACAGTGAACATATTTCAAAAACTATATTTTTCAGTTTACTTGACACTTTTTCACAAATTTTTCAGATAATTACCGAATCAAACAATTTTCGCATACAAATTTTTGAAGGAATATTTTTAAATCATCTAATTTTAGCAAGCTTGTTTTAATTTCGTTAGTTTTTATGAAAGGGTAATTTTCATAGATACCCCTAAAAATAATTTTTATAGTCATTTGATAAAGATTGCAGGTTTTATGGCCATGTAACAAACAAACAAACACAATATTTTTGTGATCAAATTGTGAGACTATTTCAATGCTAATAATAATAAAAAACTCTTAATTGCACATGTGGTATGCAATTATCTCACTAATAATTAACAAAATGTGAGCCATTTTCAGAGCTGATTTGCTAAATATGTGGTTATTTCACACCAAATCAGCAGATATTAGAAGTCTATACTTTTTAGAAGTCTATTTTCCAAAATATGCCAAATATTTGCTGACAATTGCCAAAATGAACTATTATTTTGCCACTGATTTATTAATTCACATTTAATTGTGGAAATACATAATTTTTATATAATCAATTAATGAAATTTATGCTTATGAAAAATCACAATAGAAAGAAAAAAGTGGCAAGTACTACAATTTTTTTTTTAATTGCCACTTTATTTTATTTAGTTGCCACGTGGTGAGTGGATATTTTCAAATCTAAATATGCATGAGCGTAGAGGTCAGATATGATTTTCAGAGAAAGTAATATTAGGGCCTTATTAATTCTATTCAGAATTTGTAGATATTTTGCCAAGGGAAGTCATACTTCTTATCAAAACATTTTTTAAGATATTATAATTTACTCTTATCATAAATATTTCATTCAAATTAATTTTTATACAATTGTACTTTTAGAAGCACACAAGCAAGTTTTATTGTCTTTTTTAATTCTTTCAAAGCGCCACTAAGAATATTCAATAAACAAAAAATATTTAATTTATGTATTTTATAAAATATCACTAAAGGTTGTGAATCTTATTAAAAAATCACAGTAGAAAAACATCAAAACTATTTTTTTTTTTTAATTATAGTAATAAATAATATGACAAATATGTACTTTCACATAAATCTTAAATACAATTGTAATTAAAAATATATCGATTTATTTAAGGTTTAAAAAAACTAGGTTTAAAAAATAAATTAAAAATATTTATATTTTGTATAATTGTAAAATTGGTATATAAAACATCCCAAAATTTGTTATTGGTTAGAGAATTTGTTTTTGTGATAACTATTAAAAATTTTTACATTCATATAATTTTTATGTAAAATAACATCCTCCTAGTATATTTCAATTCAGTTAATATTATTAATTGTTATTTAACTGTATTCTTAGCCTTCTGTTTCCTCACGGTTTTTATAACTAATACGTTAGTGCTAATATGTGTTTACTAATTGAGTAATAAACAATATTATTCATTTAAATTAAAATAAGCAACCCATATGTTCGTAGGATTAAAATTTAGGTAAAATATTTATTTATTGTGGCTGAAAAGTACTGATATTTTTTTTAAAACTAAGTATAGGTTAAAGTTGCCATTATAGATGTAATGTTATTTAAAATTTTTGGTATTCAAAGTTGTTTTTCATTTTATAGATTTTAATCTGTTTTCATTCGATTCTTTCCATTCTTTCATATTCTTTTCAACTGTTCAATCTCAATCAGTGTATATAAAGCCTAGGTACTTGTAAATTTAGCATTTGCTTACAAATACATTTAAATATACGCATTTTGCATACAACATACAATTTAGGTCTCTGATGAAGTATTGTACTGTTGTATGCCTTCAATTAAAAAAGTACTTCACATTAAAGTTTTTTTTTTTTTCAAATTGTACATGCTATCCAGGTGATGTCATTTCATATTTTTTCAATGTATGAAAAGGTATTCAATATATATTAAATAGGCATATAAATTCAACTAATTAAAATGTCAAAAGCGAAACTTGGACAAATGTAGGCTATCTCAGAGATTTCTTATAATTATTACAGATAATTTACATAAGTTATCACTTTTAAAACATTTAATTGATCACAAATTCATATAGTCAAAAATAATTACTTTCATATATATATATATGTATTAGGTGTATTGCTAATGTGTCTTATTAAAACTTAACATTTAATTGTTATTAATAACTTTAAGATTAAGCTTTATTAATCTAGGTTTAACATTACTAAAATCAAAACTAATTAATTAAATGGTGCCACATAATCACTTACATCATTAAATTAAAAATCTTCTATAAATAATACACCTTATAGCAATTGTCTATTTAAACCTGAATTATTTTAATTGACTTATTAATGTTTATCAAGCTACACGATAGATGGCACTTGCTCACTGCTGAATTAATATTAGCTGTCATTAAGTTTCTTTACCATGAAGGTTTTAAAGTTCATTGATTTAACTAAAATTAAAATTTAACTAATTTAATCAGCAATTACACTGTGATAATAACAGGAGACTTGGCGTTGGAATATAAAAACCTGAATAAACTACTACGTCAGAAACGCCAAAAGAAAAATATTTACGATGCATACAGCTTTTTCGGTAGCTTTAAGCGTACCGTCTTCAGTGTTTCATTCTTTTTGCACTGAAGATGGTACGCTTAAGGCTACCGAAATAGCTGTATGCATCGTAAATATTTTTCTTTTGATGTTTCTGATGTAGTAGTTTATTCGGGTTTTTAAATTACACTGTGAATTTTATCGTTAATGAAAATGCTCAGTTGTTAATTCTTTATCGATTAATCGAAGTTTGCAAAGAATTTATTTTCATTGATATGATGGCAACTTCCTTTTCTCCATGTTGGGTTGATAGCTTTACATGTGGTTACTCCGATTTTTCTATTTTTCTCACTGGTTTCCTTGATGATTTGATTCAATATTTTATTTCATTTCTCATTCAAAATGGTTTTGCTGCTCGATTGGGGCCTGAACAATATAAATATGCTATTGTTAGCTATATTGTTTTACGAAATCGTTGCAGCTTTCACAGCTTTATGAAGTACTTACCCCCTGATGAGTTAATACTTCTACTTTTAACACATTCGCTGCCGATCTCACGTGACTAATATTGGAAACAGCGTTTTTTTCCTT
The DNA here is from genome assembly GCA_963930645.1 of Salticus scenicus. NCBI lineage: Eukaryota > Metazoa > Arthropoda > Arachnida > Araneae > Salticidae > Salticus > Salticus scenicus. The sequence continues at coordinate 323,688,520 of OZ005653.1, read as the reverse complement.
TAACCTGCCGATTATGTTTGCCGTATTTCACAAGAGCGCTACATCGCCAGATGTTATGGGATTGTGTTTACCTTTACTTGTTTGCGTAATGTGTTACGTCAATACGCTGTATGATGTCAAACGTATGAAAATTCGTCTGCTCGGTAAACGCAAACTCTGGAGTTAATGAGTAATAAGTTAAATTTCCATAGCAAATAGTTTTGTTTGTACTAAGCAGATAAAATATTAAATCATTGACGTCATCACTTTGGTCGCATATTTAGCGACGATACGTGTTTTATTAGAGAGAAAGCATTCTATTTTGAAATATTCTTCCTGGAGGATCAAAATTTCGACGGCATGCTTCCGGACCATCTCTAGGGGTGAGCTTCAGATCGTCACCAATTGTCTATTGCGCAGCACTAGTGTGATGTAAAATCCAACCAACCATCTATTTTGAAATATGAATACTTCTGATGTTTGCGTTAGTGTTGTTTGGCTGGTGGAAAAATGTTGGAATTTAAGGTTGGTTGAGTTTTGCGTTGCACTAATGCTGCACAGTGGACAATTGGCGATGGTCTGAGCTACCCCTCGATATGGTCTGGAAACATACCATCAAAATTTTGATCCTTCACGGAAGGGAAATTGGAATTTAAGAGGTACTTTTGAATTTTAGAGGCATATTTTTGAATTTCATGCCAATACCAATGGCTACAGTACAAAATGTTGCATTATTTTTAATCTCATGCATTTTGGGATAGGGGTATAGATTAGAGGGTAAACAGATCAGAGTACTATTATTATAGAGAACCGTTAAAATTTGCTATAATTATTCAGTTGTGGATGTATTTTTTCATTTCTAACTAATGAGGACTATAAATAAAATATTAATGATAAATCATTTACTTTATACAATTTTTGAAAACGTAGAAAAACGCCTTTAAATAAAGGTTGTCCCCACGTCCCCAGAAACTCTAGTGTCGCTTCGATCACACGATTAACCGAATTTTGGTGTACAACTTCGTATTAGCTTGGTGGTACTTTAACATTTGATGTAATTGTATGATCTAAGTTTTATTCTTTTATTTGTGATTAGTTATGAATTCGTAATTATTTCATAATTATTTTTTATTCTATTTTATGAAAAATTTTCTTTTGTTCTGCGTTTTTTTTTTTTTTTTTTTTTTTTTTTAATTATGATATTTTTTCTCCTGGTGTATTTTTTTTGTTAGGTTAGTTTGCCGGTGTTCGATCGTACGCCGCCGGTGGAGGGTTGCTATTCGGAACACAATGCGAAATGGCGCCGTCTTGGCGATTTTCAAAGTTTCGCTAAGCGGCAGCCTAAAGTAAACTTTCACCTGTAAAGCAATACGTCACATCCCGCGCTAGTGCGGGATCGGCAGCAAACGTGTTAAGCATTTTTTATTCCAATTATTAATCAATTTTTTATTCCAGTTATTATTCTGAAGTCCTTTAATTACTTTCTCCACCATTATGTTAATTTGTGTGTGTGTGTGTGTTCAAGTGGGCATAAGTAATTTAAATTGTTTTTGTCTGTTATTGGATCTTAACATGTATTGCAACCTTTTTGTGAGTTTTTTGCAATTTGTTATTATCAGTTTTATTTTTGTTGTGTTGGTATTGACACGTATCTATTAAATTCTAAAATATTAAGGTTAATGTTTATTAAGATACCTATCATTTATATACACAATACATATATCTAAAAACTTCGGACATTAATTGTAAAATAATTTTTTATCATTAATACATTTTGAAATCTACATGGAATTTCAAAATGTATTAGTTTGATTAGCTAAAGAAATCCAAGCATTTTAATAAAAATGCATTTACTAGTAAGAAAAAACAAAGAAAAAATAAAATCAAGTACATGCTTATATACATAAGAAGCTAACATACCCAGCGTATGGACTAAAATCAGGAGCAATGCCAGATTCTAATAAACTTTGATAAAACGGTGCATTTGGTCCATCAATTAATAAATTACCCAGTATACTCAGTGCAAAATTTTCGTAAGTCTCTGTTATTCTAAATCAAACAAATAAAGAAAAAAAAAATTTAATTAATATTTTTGCACTCATTCATTTTCTATAAAATATCAATAATACAGCAATATACATAGTTTACTTAGAGGACTGTAATGTATGCCTTTAGTAAACTAAATAAAATAAAAGCATATTATATTTCCAATTTTTTAATATTATTATGTTCAAAAAATTTAGTTGAAAAAAAAAAAAAATTCTTTAAACTTAAAGAACCTAAAACTTTTAAAAATCTGATAAAAATGGAGTTACAATTATAAACACATTATTGTTATTATTATTATTTTCAATAAACCTTTAATTTTTTTTACATGAAATATAAGGATTATTCATAAGCAAACTGATTCTTAAAAAAAAAAAAAAAAATACCTCAAAACTATCTCTATTGTGAAGCACTTAAAAGTAAAATTCTTTTAGGCATAATTAAAAAAATATAATTTTAAACAAACTTTCTTATTTCATTAAATTTCTCTGATTTAATCAAATTTTAATACAACAACAATCTAAGAAGTTTAATTTAATTATTGTATATCTTTAGTAAAATGACCTTTTTTTTTTTAATATTCAAAAAAGAAAATAATAATAATAATATATGCCTGCCTCCTTCCTTCCTATCTTGTTTCTTAGGTTATTTTTTCATTAATTTTGATAAGTTTATGGTTTTAAGTTAAGATTTATTGTGTTACTTTATTGATTCATTTGTTTTGCAGGCTGTTAATTAATAAATCTGATTTCTTTACATTAGTGTATTTCATCCACTGATAATTTTTTCTTTTTTTTTTTAAATCTTATTGGTCATTGGTGTTTCAGTGATCTTGTATCTGTTGCTTGGCTTCTACTATGCTTAATAGATCATCTTTATTATATACATATATATATATATAATTTAAATGACATAAAGCAATAAGTTTTATTAAAGTCAAAATACATTCAAAATTTATGTGCAATTGCAGCAGGTTTAATTTTAAATGTAAATATAATAAAGATGATCTAATAAACATAGTAGAAGCCAAGCAACAGATACAAGATCACTGAAACACCAATGACCAATAAGATAAAAAAAATTTTTATCAGTGGATGAAATACACTAATGTAAAGAAACCAGATCAATTAATTAACAGCCTGGAAAACAAACGAATCAATAAAGTAACACAACAAATCTTAACTTAAAACCATAAACTTATCAAAATTAATGAAAAAATAACCTAAGAAACAAAAGATAGGAAAGAAGGAGGCAGGCGGCAAGACTTGTGACTTGCCTGTGGGATTGAACAGGGAGCAGCCCCCGCTCACCGCTCGAAGAGCGGTGTTGAGCGCTTAATGCCTGTGGGGTTAAACTAGTTTCGCACCGGCAACACTCACCCAGCCTGCCACGACCAGAACAGGAGCCATATGGATTTAAAAAAGCAAAATTTCAAAGGAGATGAATAACAATGAAACCACGAAGCAACAATGAAATTCACCGATTGATTACATTGTGTTAAATAGTATAATTAGAATTTTAAATATAGTTGATAACTCAAAAAGGAAGAAACTGAAATTTTATTGGAAAAAGAAAGTTTGCATAGTAATACAAAGTAAATGCAACAAGCCTTCTGCTTTTTTTTTTTTTTTTTTTTAATTTAATTTCACAAACCCACCCAACCATATATAAATTAAAAAAGAATATGAATATTTCTCTTCTAAACTTTCACCATTATATATAATAGTATAGAATTTGTTTAATTTTGTAATATTTTTAAATTTTGATTTTAACCCTTTTTTTCCTCCCTTAACCTATTTATAGTATTATCAACCAATTTTTGATGGACTTTTTTACAGATTAAAACAGTGCCATGCACACCCAAATCTACAACAAAGAAACATCTGTAACTTTCCAAGCAAACTGGAAATTCTCAGACTTTATTTTATTTCATTATTATTATTATTCATACCTTTTTAACCTCATTGCTTACAATCAATTGTATGGCAATTTTAACTATGTTCAAACACATATAAATAAAAATATTTAATTGAAAAGGTAGCACATTTGTGCTTATTGTAGAAATGTTTTTCTCTTCCACTGGCGAAAACAAATATGTGCATATGAGGAGAGAGGGAAAGGTAACAAAAATACAATTCGTTTATGGATTTGAGTCATAAACAAACAGCAAGAAGAAATAAATCTGTTCAGAGAAAAGATGACTGCTGAAGCTTTACTGGCACTGAAAGAACATGACTGATAAGAAAAAAATCACTCATTCTTTTTTTACACACTTTTTTTTTTGTTAATCACAGCAAACACAGGCACAACAGCGCAGATCTGACTCTGACATGAAAACAAACAGTATTTAAGTAAATTAACTTTTCTAGAAATAAACAGATTTTTGAAAGCGACAAATAATGAAAATAGAACAGACATGTAGCCTATAAATAACAATTTTCAAATGCACAAACTATTAATGAAACCTCAGATTAAGTGACAGAAAAAACAGCCATCATGTAAACAGGGTTCAAGGCATACAACATTGACAAGGCTATAACCAGAAAAAAATTTTGGGGGTTCAAACATTAGAACATAATGTGGAGTGCTAAAAATAAAGAATAACTTCAAAATTTTGGGGGGTGTTTGAACACCCAAAACCACCCATGGCTTGAATGTTAAAAGTGTTTGTTATAATTAGATACAACACATCAATAAAAAAGTAATAACATTCTTATATATTAATATCTTTTGCTGCTGCAACTACTAAGTTTTTATAAAAGGAATGGATAAGTAAACATAAATTCAATCAATTGGAATAAATCGGTAATATAATAAAGAAAATTACGCATTACCTTTCTAATAAATAAGTTTTGCTGACAATTGTTTGTTTGTCAGGTACAGCTGCCATAGGATCAAATCGGTTATATATATGCAATTTTTTCTGAAATAAATGAAACAATTATATATTATATAATTACTAGGTAAAAGCTAATCAAATATACTAAATTAAAAAAAAAAAAAAAAAAAGAGTTTTTTACATATAGTGGATACAATACAATCTACTGCAAATGTTAGGGATGGTTATATATGCATCAATATATGTTAGGTATTTGCACGGATAGTCTATAAACTATAACAAACTATTTTTGTTCTCTTTTGGAAACATAGAAAAATCTATATTACATTACATTCTAATTTACTTACATTGAAACATGTTATATAGAGATTTTTCTATATTTTCAACTTTTTAGCTTTAGCTCTATCACTGGTTATTGTGTCCTTATTATTAAACAAGCAATATTTGTATATTTTCAGGATATAAATATCCACACATAGGAATCCAAAAAAATTTGTCATAGACACTTAATAGAAAATAAGAAATAACAATGCATATAGGCCAGGAGAAATAATTAAAATTTTAACATTACACATATATTAGAATTAGAATTCAATTTTAACATTTAATTTTAAACTATTGCCAATAAAAAAAAAGATGCATACAACTTTTTATTTATTTATTTTTAACAGAAACAGAAACATCTGTTTACATGTGAATTTAAAAATAAATAAAAATTAAACCTGTATGAAAATTTTCTGATAAAACTATATCATAAAAAAAGGTTAATTTAACAGAAGAATTAATTGAGAATTATTGAAAATGAATCATCTGTTATATAAATGATAAACCCTGCCAAAACATTCATTTTTAAACTTTTTTCAACCAATCAGAATTGAGTATTTGATGAATGGCAACAGGCTAAGATAAACAACTTTATCTTTTACATTTTGTGTGGAGATCATTTGGCAAATATTTTCAAAATTGAAATGTTTTAAAATTATGATTAATTCAGTTTTGTGCTACAAAAACAATTTTCGAACTTTAAAATGTTTTTTATGCCCTTGTTTATAGCAATTTCTTACTTTTAGTTTATTTATGCGTAGTTTCATGCTGTAGTTAATTTTAAATAATAGAAAAATCTTTAAAACACATTTTTCTATCATTCATTATAAAAACGAATGAATCTTAAAATAATCACGATTCAAATTCCTTATTTAGATTTCATATTACTCATAAGTAAAATACTGTGATTAAAAAAATATTTAATCTAAAATAAAATTTAAATGATTATTTAGATTTCATATTACTCATAAGTAAAATACTGTGATTAAAAAAATATTTAATCTAAAATAAAATTTAAATGATTTGATTCACAAACAATAAAGGAAAAATCCTCACATCAATTCCAAAATATATTTTATATTAACAAAAAGAAAAACTATAGTTAAATAAAACTTTTAAACAATAACGAAAAGAAATCTTCTTAAAACAGGTATTCTTTCTTGTGTATTTCTTTCTCTTTTTCTCATACACACACACATAATTTGGTACAGCTTTGATATCTGTCGTCCTTCGCAGTTTTTGGATTTAACAATCATAAATGTACCAAGAAAATGTACGCCTGATGTCTATTTTTATAATAATATATATTGTATGAAATATTGTTTCATATTCTTGATTGCTCTCTTAATATACCTTATTAAAATAACCATGATTTTTTAAAGGAATTAAAATATGTTTGCTATAAAATTTGGACTCTTTTTTTTTTTGCCAAGAATGACAGATACATTTCGGAAAAAAAAAAAAAAAATACTTACAGGTTTTGCCCATCTTTTTTCCTCAGGAACTTCATTATGGAGATTTATCTTCTTGAAATGTTTTAAAACTAGACTATCTATCAGTTCTAAGTGATACTCTAAAGGCAGATCACCATACGTAATAAATCTATAAAGCGAAATCAATACATCTTTCATTAATATTCTGATTTTTATTTAATAACCACAATAATACACATAAATATATCAATCCAGGCGCCTGTGTGCAGAGTTTCAATTAGCGCCCTATATTACCTTTTTTTTTTTTTTAAAAAAAAAAAAAAAAAAAAAAATATATATATATATATATATATATATATATATATAAAGTTTTGACTATTGCATAAATCAATAAAGGATATTCGTTACTCAAATGGACTCCCTATTTTCTGTTCTTAAGGTGATTGTACACTTCCGTAGTACAGACACTATTTATACTTTCATTCAGCCAACTTTCATTACAGAAGTCGACCAGGATTATGTGTACCTGTTTGCAGAGAATCTATGAAAGGTTTTTCCAGTATCAGAATTTTCTGAAGATAAAAGATCGATGGACAGCGCCGGCTCGAGCAAATTCGCCGCCCTAGGCGAGAATTTTAAATGGCGCCCCTTTAAAACGGCGTCCCTTTTTCATTTTTTTAAAAATGATATATGTTATTCAAATTCACTATGGAATGTTCCCTATTTTAAATAGCATTATCAGGTCCTGTTATAAATGGTTTGTGTACAGGGACCCCCCCCCAAAAAAAAAAATAAAATAAATAAATAAATAAATAAATAAAAATAAAATAAAATAAAATAAATAAATAAATAAAAATAAATAAATGCCAGTGTCTTTTAGGAGAGACACTTTTATAAATCACATTTAAATAACTTACTACTGCAAAAATCATAAAGATACTGACATTTATTGTTAATTCACTAAAAAATATTTTGTATAAAATATGAAATGATTAACATTCAAATTTACAGGGCTGCATTTCGTTTGTTTTAACCATTTTCAACACTTTCCAAAAATGTTTAGGGGTGATTATGTGTACTATATGTTTGGCAGGAAGAAGATTTATAATTAATCCATAACTATGATATGAGGAGGCTTCTACATTTTAACACATAGAATTTAATAAATGACTAAGACAATTACAGCTGATATACACATGTTACATAAACGATTACATATTGAAGACTGATCTGTTTTAGCATTAAGAAAAGTAAAGGGGAATTAATAGATCATGGATTGAACAATACAGTTCACAGGTACCTGTACATTTATGTTACGTCACTTACCAGAAGACCAATACATTGAATCAGGAACACAATGACGAAATACACCACAACTCTCCTCCACTTAATTCCGCATACCATAAACATACCTGATGGGAGGTTTTCTTACTCTAATTGATCTTCTTACACCCTGTTCAGAAAAAGATAAATTAGTATTTTTAAAGTTTGAATGTTCAGGTTTTAGTTTTTTATTATTTACAGTACTGTTATGGTTTTTATCACAGTCAATTTCTCTAGGCGTTGTTGACATAGATCTCCTATCGGTTGGCACTGGATCTGGTGTAATGGAAGGATCAGTTGGCACTGGATCTGGTGTAATGGCAGGTCTCCTACCAGACGTAGATTCTCCATCGCATTTCAGGTGTGGACACTTGCTATCGGGAACCATGGGAAATCAAGGGTCTTCTCCACAATTTCACCAGGACTTGTAGTTTCCTCCAGTTGTACTCTGGAACCTACACTTTTTAGTTGGTCAACGTGTTTTTTCCATACACATGAACCTACTTGAATTTTATAATGCAATTTACCTATTCTGGCAATTACTATACCTATTTTCCATTTATCTTCTGATGTGTAATTGCGTACTGCAACTTTTTCATTTACTTGGAATTCTCTTATCTTTTTCTTGTTAAAAACATTTTTATGTTGTTTGTTTTCAACATAATTTTTAACATTTGGTACAAGTAAATCTAATTTTGATCTTATATTTCTTTTGAGAAATAATGATGCGGGACTCTCCCCTGTTGTAATATGAGGCATTATTTGGTATTGGAATAGAAATTCGTTTAACTTAAATTGTAGATTTCCGGGTTCTGAACTTAAAGATTTCAATCCTTTTTTTATTGTTTGGACATATCTTTCTGCCTGACCATTTGTAGAGGGATGGTATGGTGCAGTTAAGATATGTTTTATACCTTTACTTTGTAGAAAAATTTTGAACTGTTCTGAAGTGAATTGTGGCCCATAATCAGACACAAGGGACACAGGATAGCCACATCTGGCAAAAAGAGAAGAAAGACAGTTTATAGTGTTCTCAGTATGTAGTACTAGGAACAATGAACACTTCTGTCCATTTACTGTGGGCATCTACCACGTTTAAAAACATTTTTCCCACAATTGGACCAAAAAAGTCTACATGTATTCTGTTCCAAGGTGTTTAGACCTATGTGGTCATACCTTAGTGTAAATATTTGTACATGTTTATTTTTTAATTAAACTTTAATTAATTTGATAATTAATTAGTAAAGCTCTTTCTAAGCCTCTCTTTACATATATACACACAAAGAGAGAGAAACCCCTAGTCAATTATAATCGAACAGAAGAGATTGCATCATCTGGAGCCAGACTTCTAAATTAATGTGAGCCATCCTTGTTCAGTTAGTTATGATTCTGCTTTGCTAGCTGTTAGCTGTAGCAGCTAAAATAAACCTTTGTGGCTTTTTGTTCTTATAGTTTTTAAAATTATAAACTAGTTAGTAGTATTAAAGTATAGCATTCCCTTCCCCACCCCCCAAAAAGAAAAATATCAAGGTTCGAATTTCGCACATTGCTAATTCCAAATGCAATATTGAAAGCCAAGTGTTTGTGCATGCGTGATAGTGTACAGTAGGCGACCGATTGTGGATATTTTTGGTGCAGCCAAACAGTCGGAATTCACAAGGGGAAGAATTTAAACATCAACGGAAAGAGTCAGTTGTACTATGTTTATACGCATTATGAAAATGAACAAATGATACTTAGGCCTTATATTTTCTTTCTTTCTTTCTTTTTTTTTTTTCAGTAAGCGGGCTTATTTACAGCAGTTACAGGCATTAATAATAAAGAAAAAAAACGCTGTTTCATCGCCGCCCCACAGATTCCAACGCCCTAGGCGGTCGCCTAGTTTGCCTATATGGTTGAGCCGGGCCTGTCGATGGATATTAATTTTGTGTGTGTTACTGCTTTATTTCTCAACAACAAATTCTTCAAAACTTTTGCATATTTCAAAGAGTCATAAACTTCAAGTGTGAATATGTCGCATTAAAGAATCAACGGGATTGTCTGATAAAAAACAGTTGCACTGAATTGAATGAAAGAGAGGTGCGCCTTCTAGTCTAGTAGATTTGATTCCTCTCTAGGACTTACACTGCTTTTTCCCAAGTTCTTTTTTGTCTGCTTCCTCTGCCGTGGAGTGAGAAATGCCAGATGCCTCTTATCCTTTCTTAATAAATGTTCGCCAGCTAATTTTTAAACAAATGAAACAAAACTCACAGAAAGACCAACATGTTTATGAAAAACATTTTCCGATGATCGAAATGACTTACTTTTCGCTTTTGAAACAGCTATTCGCCAGTGATTCAAAGGAAGGGAAAAAATAAGAAAAAGTAGAATGAGTGTTTTTTATTTTATTTTTATTGAAGCAAAGTGAGATACATTTATTGTGTGGGGGAAAAAAAAAAAGAGGAGTAGGGAAATTTTTTTTTTTCTTCTCTTTATGTTTTCTGCTTGTTCCATACAGATTACGTAAGTACTATTTTAATTTTAAGTTATTGTGACATAAAGATATTCTATTAACAGTAAATAATAATAAATAACTCATTGGTATTAATACGTTTAAATTCATTATAATAGCGTAAAATAAATGAAAAATTTATTTGTTACTGAATTTTATTTTTATGAAATGCATAGTTTATGAATAAAAAATTAATTATGTTACTTAATATAAAAAAAATATGTATATTTGACATTGTTTATTTTATTTTTGCGATATTTTTTTTTTTTATGATTTGCATTGAAATTTTTTAAGCTTAAATACTTGTTGTGATTATTTATTATATTTCATATATTAAATTTAGAGAAAATAAATTTTCATAACTATTTATATTGAAAGCTAAATATATATATATATATTTTTTTTTTAATTGATTTAAATAATAATAATAATAATAATAATAATAATAAAATAAATGAAAAAATAAAATAAAATAAATTTTCATAATTGGTTATTATATTTCATATTAAAAAATTTGAAATTAAATTTTCATAATTATTAATACTGAATAGCAAGAAATTTGAAAGTAAAATTTCATAATTATTTATATTGAACGTCAATAAATTTGATGTTAAAAAAAAAAAAAAATTGATTTTTAAGAAATGAAAAGATTTATTATGTGTTATTTATTATGTGATAGGTATTACAAAAAAGTAAATTTTTATAATTATTTATATTGAAAGCAAAAAAAGTTTATTTTTACGAAATGAAAGGATTTATTATGTTATGTGTTATTTATTATTAGGATTTATTATGTGATATTACTAAAAATGCAAGATATTCATGTTAATTGTGATATTTATTTATTTTTTTTTTTCTATGAGTGATTTGATATGTTTAGATAAATTGTTTTTGGTGATATTTAATTTACTGAAAAGCTGTGATATTTAATTTATTCTAAAGCTGTGATAATTAATAAATACTGGATTTAATTGGCAAAATTAAATAATTTACCTGCTAAAAAAAAAAAAAGTATACAGATCTTTATTAAATGTTCATATTAAGTTAATGCTAAATTTTTATAATTTTTAAAAGTTTCAGTATATTTCTGTAACATATTAGTTTTTCATAAAAGTTTTAATTTTAAAAAGTATTGTAATACATTGTGGAATTAAAATTATTTGATTATTTGTTTTCATTTATTATCTTGGAAATTTTTATAGTTCATTCAGCTATTGGTAAATGCACATTATCAATTGTTGTTTTGAAATGTTGAATTTCAATTCTCATACATTAAATTTAATATTTGTAATAGCAAGCTATACAAATAATAAATCAAAGAATAAAATAAGTTTTACGATAAAAAAATAAAGATAAAAATAATACAATAGGTATTATAAGTATGTCTTATAATTTTAGATTTTTTTTAAACTAAACATTAGTAAATAAAAATAAAATAGGTAATAATTTTGAAGTAAATTTCGAATAAACAAAATAAATAGCCCTCAATTTGATATAAATTATTCTTCTTCTATAAAACAAATTATAAGTAAAAATTATCGAGTTTTATTAGATCTGTTAATCTTTACATTTGATTTTTAAGAAATTTTCCTCACCTATTTCTGTTTAATACTTTTGTATATGACTTATAACTAGTGGTACTTAAGTATTCTTGTGTGTCTGGTGCATGGTGTACATACTATAAGAAATTTTTATTTTTGCATGTTTGTGTTACTAATTTTATATTTTCAAATATTAACATTGCTTTTACCTTCATAAAGGTTGTAGTTACTTAACTTAATATTCAGGAAGCTTTATTATCAGTGTTCTGTTTAATATTTTTACATGCTTAAAATTTTCATTCTTATAGAGCGTTTTTTGATAATGTGTACATTTTATACTCCTATTTTTTATTACATGTTAAACTTTTTATTATAACTACATCATTATATTTATTGTAAATATTTTTAAATAAGAGTTTCTACAGTCATTGTTTTCAAAATTCACAGGACCAGTATTGCATTGGTACCAATCCAGCCTTACTCGTTAACGTTGGCCAAGCCCAACTTGAAATTTTATACTCATCTCATCACATATTACTTATCGTTTATAAAACATTTTTTTTTTAAATCTCGACTTGAGTCCAAGCATCAATTTTACCGAGACAACAATATGAGTACTAAATAATTCTGAGATATTTTTGGCATAGAACCGGTCGCAATACATTAAATTGCTCTGATTAACTGGATATCCTGATCAGAGTATAAACAATCCTACGGCCTTGAAACCTCATAAACAGAAACTAAATTAATACTCATAAAATTAAGTCTCCGGGAAAAGATGTCATTTTTATTATTATTATTATTATCATTCGTAGTTCGACATAAGGAAAATTCAACAAAATTGCAGTATTAAATAATTGTTGGTGTTTTTTCAGGCAAAATTGGGGTAAAAGCCATGAAGACTTCACAATTAAATAAAATACTCATTGTTACATCTCTCCTACTATGTCCGGGCCAAGCGCTCTCATCTCATACTCATTTACAAATTCGTCCTGTGAAATAAACAAAAAGTCACCTGACTCGTTAGCATTCAAATAAAATGACTGTAGTTAAACAAAACTGTTAACTTGTATATTAATGTAAATATTTTTTTTTTCCTTCCCCTTGTGTATAGAAGTATTAATTAATAGTAATTTTTTTTTTATGTTTTGTTTATTTATTATAAAATATCAGAGGGAATTCTAAACTTTAAAAGGTTAAGTTAGGGACTTCAAAAGTCACTGAGCAAAACGTTCGATGCTCAGTCACTAAATTAATGTTGGGCTTTGATCTTTTCCAAATATAAAGTGAAAAGCCACTTAGTTGCATACGACTTAAACTAAGTTTGCTAGAACATTTTGGATTTAAAGTACTTACCAAGATACCTGGTCACGGGTGGTATCCAATTGTTGAAGCCACTGCAGAATTTGAAAATATGGAGACGCTATCTAGAATAGATACTCACCTGCACACCTATGAAATAATTTTTTTATTTATTTTATTTATTTTTCTTCTTTCCTATTTTATATGTTGATATTTTCTAATATAATATTTTTTCAGGTTTCAAGTTGTGTTTTAATTGTACATTTTTACATATGCTAAATTTTCAAAAACAAAAAAACTATCTAGTGATACATTCCATTTGTTGGAGAAAGGATTACTAATATATATTAATTTATTAAATTACCTTACATAAATCCTTACTATGGTCGAGTTTCATATATATATTTCGGTCACCTAACGGTGCCATCATCAGTTCACTCGGCAAAAAATGATTCTAAGGCGCTAAGACTGGACGGCTTGTTTATTTGTTTCTTTCTTGACCTCTTCACTTCTCTTGTCTTCTTTAAACAGCTGTTGCTACTCGGGAGGAATTATGCTATGTTCGATATCATTGACATTGTTATTATTGGTTAGTATTTCGATAGATTCTCTTTTGAGGGCATAATGGTGAGAGTTGTACGGGGCTATTTTTTGAAAGTTAATAGAATCAATGTTAATTGGGTTAGTATTGTTAGTTCTTGAGAATGCTGTGGAATGTCTATTGTATTTTAAGTCGGTAATATGTTCTGAAATACGGTCTTTTATTTTTCTCTTCGTCATTCCTATATATGAGGCTTTATTTTTATTTTTATTTTGGTATTGGAAGTCTATTTTATAAATGCCGGCTGTATGTTTAAAATCTATTGAGTCTTTTTCATTTCGAATACGTTGGTAAATATTTTTGTTCGGTTTTATTGGTATGTTTATATTGTTTTTGGCGGCTTCATTTTTAATTTTTATGGCGGCTCCTTTGCAGTAAGGGATCGCGGGGGTGAAGAGTTTTTTAGATTTTTGGGCATTCGGAATATTGTTAAGAGCTTTAATACGTTTTTTATAGAATTTATCAACTATGGAGGGATTGTAATTGGCTTTCTTGGCGATATCTTTAATTATTTTTATTTCGGAGTTTAGATATTTTTTGTTTGAGCATATTAGAATAGCGCAATTAACGTAGGATCGAATGGCGGCATATTTGTAAGTGAGGGGTGTGTGACATTTATTATTCATGATTTCGTTATTACTAGTGGGTTTTCGGAAGACGGTGGTGTCTATGGAGTTATTTTTGTTTTTGATAATGGTTACGTCTAGGAAATTTAAGGAATGGTTAGTTTCAATTTCGTGTGTTAGTTTGATGTTCGGATTGGTATCATTAAGTTTTTCAAGAATGCTTCCAGGATTTATTGTAGGAGGGGTGACGGAAAAGATATCATCAACATAGCGAGTCCAGATTTTACATTTGCTGATTAAGTTACTTGCAGAATTTTCGAACATTCGCATTTTAAGTTCGGCGATGACCCCTGATATGGGGGACCCCATAGGCACGCCTTGGGTTTGTTGGTAATAGCATCCGTTGAAAAAGAAGTATCAGTGGTTAAGTAAAAGATTATTTGCACGAATTAAGGTGTCACTAATATTATTGTCGCCAAAATGATTTATTATAAGTTCGTTGATTTTGGGGTTAATTTCAGAGATATTGATTGAAGGATATAAGTCTTTAACATCGAAACTGCTGAGTGTGTCGTTGTATGAAATATTAATGTCGCGGATTTTTTGAATAAAGGATTCGGTTGAGTTTATTGATAAGTTTGAGGGGGGAAGGAGAGTTTTATAGATATCTTTCATGTAACGTTCTAAACAGTATGTCGGGCCTTCGGATTTATTAACAATAGGGCGCAGTGTAGGAGGATTTTTGTGATCTTTATATTTGCCAAAAAGATGGGGAATAATTGGGGCATGGTTATTATAGATAGGGGGGGGTATTATTAGGCCATGCGCCAGTTTTTATGATGGATTTAGTTTTTTCTATTAGTTTATTGAGGGGGGAGTGTGCGAGTTTTATTGCGTTAAGTTTTTTGATAGAATCCTGCATCATTTGATTATATTGTGTACGGTCCATTATAGTAAGAAGATTGGTTTTATCTGACATTAGGCACGTTATGCTTTTATTGTTTTTGAGATCTTGAGATCCAAGAAAGCCAATTACAATCCCTCCATAGTTGATAAATTCTATAAAAAACGTATTAAAGCTCTTAACAATATTCCGAATGCCCAAAAATCTAAAAAACTCTTCATCCCCGCGATCCCTTACTGCAAAGGAGACGCCATAAAAATTAAAAATGAAGCCGCCAAAAACAATATAAACATACCAATAAAACCGAACAAAAATATTTACCAACGTATTCGAAATGAAAAAGACTCAATAGATTTTAAACATACAGCCGGCATTTATAAAATAGACTTCCAATACCAAAATAAAAATAAAAAAAAACCTCATATATAGGAATGACGAAGAGAAAAATAAAAGACCGTATTTCAGAACATATTACTGACTTAAAATACAATAGACATTCCACAGCATTCTCAAGAACTAACAATACTAACCCAATTAACATTGATTCTATTAACTTTCAAAAAATAGCCCCGTACAACTCTCACCATTATGCCCTCAAAAGAGAATCTATCGAAATACTAACCAATAATAACAATGTCAATGATATCGAACATAGCATAATTCCTCCCGAGTGGCAACAGCTGTTTAAAGAAGACAAGAGAAGTGAAGAGGTCAAGAAAGAAACAAATAAACAAGCCGTCCAGTCTTAGCGCCTTAGAATCATTTTTTGCCGAGTGAACTGATGATGGCACCGTTAGGTGACCGAAATATATATATGAAACTCGACCATAGTAAGGATTTATGTAAGGTAATTTAATAAATTAATATAACTATCTAGTGTTTTTATACTTTCATACACTATTATTCGTTTTATTCACCTTACATATTCAGTCTCTTTATTGTATTTCTATGTTAATAATGTCACTATTATACCAGAAGAAATATTTCGGTATCGTCATATTACATTGTTGCTATCTAAAAGGACTTCAGTACATTGTGGTTTACAAGTTGTATTAAAATAAAAGTCATATTTCTTATGTTGTATAAATTTTCATATTTTAATGTTTTAAGTTTTAGTGTACTATAAATGTCATAATATTATATTATTTGTATATCACATTTATATAAATTTTTTCAGGTTGTGATAGAGTACAACAGTACAAAATTTTTCAATGTTAATCTTAAAAGTCGTTACGTGTATCTTCTATCCAGTCATTTTTCATAGCATATGTTTTGTACTCTTCAAAAACTGTATAATATTTTGTATTTATTATGTACAGGCCAAAACATAGACATCCTGAGTTGGTTAAAATTTAATGCAGCAAAATTTAAGATTTTATAAGCTAAATTTTTTATTTTATTTAAAACTTTTTCTCGTGACAATACCAATAATAACAATGACTGCATAATGAAATTTTTCAGACAAAATTTTCTAAAAAATAAAATTTTCCATTTTTAAATAAATTTTCCAAAAAAGTTAAATTTTATTATTTGTCAAATTTTTCATTTTAAGTTAAACTTTCTCCTGGAGTATCTTCTACTTCTGAGGGACTTCCCACAAATTTGCAGGCAAATCTGGGGAAGCTTCGGCTTGGAGGGGAGGGGATGTGAAAGGATAAATTAAGCAAGATTCTAAATTAGTATTTAAATTAATATTAAGTGATAACTTAATATTAATATCTCAGAATAAATCTTAATTTTAAGAACAATTTTATGAGAATTCTATTTGAGTGCCCAGGTAAAGTTGGTTTTCCAACAGAGCTTCATAGCGCGAGAATCTGATTTCAGAATAAGTTTTGTAATCAAAATTATGCAATAGTCGAAATAAGCGGCAAAGCATTGCGAAATACTAAATTCTAGATGTCCGGGTCAACCAATGATAAAAGGTAAATGTGTTTTAGATTAGCTAATTATCCAATAAGCATTCATAAGAATAGTTTCAGTTCCCGCCGAAATATGCAGTATTTAAGCGGGAGCACACGAGAAATCGTGGCTTTTTACGATAATCACTTGCTAAGTAAACTCACGTTTAATTAAGACTTCATCATGTAAAAGTTTACAAAATAGATTCGCGGCGCCCTTCGGGGTTCGCTGAAGTGCCGGCCATTGGCACCTTTTTCTGGGATATACTGCTCAGGATGTCTTCATACTCGGCCCATGACTGCATCATCTATTATGACTGCATCTTTAGAACTTAATAAGGGATATTCATTACTCAAATGGACTCCCTCTTTCTTTTATAAGATGTATGGACACTAGCTACTTTCATGCACAAGTGACTTTCATTACATATATATAAAGTTATCACTTAGCAAGTCTCGAACCTTAAAAACAATATGTTTATTGAATGGCTAATAAAAAGGAAAATGTATCAAATAAAATGAAATTGTAAAAGTAACAAATAAAAAGTGCATCTTGCAGAAAGAGAAAAAATCTTATACAGGGAGTTGCAAAAACACAAGGTACAATTATGAAGGCAAATAAAGGAAACCAAAATAGACAGATTTAGTGTAGACGTGTGTGCAGAAATGCCGCGTTGAGGCATTACAATAGATGGCTTAAATGAGAGCTGTAAGTGTAAAATTCGTTTCTATTTGTTTGGGTCTAATTTTTAAGTAAATATTTAAGCAGAAAAAAATAGTTAAAACTTTAAAAACATTAAAAACCCATTAAAATTACCTTCTACAAGCGCTTTCAGCTGCAGCCCATGCAGCCTTCTTCAGGTATGTACACTCTTGTGAACATCGCCGTCCGGTGGTTTTGTCAGTTCTCCTCTTCTACTCCGCTCCAGCATATCGCGCCACCTTGCGTCGATTTCCATCTGGTCAGTGTTGCATGAGTTACCATCCACAAAAATTTCGACAGCCTCGTGTTTCGCGGCATAAAAGTAATTATTATAATTAGCTAATTTACTATAATTTTTAAAATCTATTTTAATGTTTTCTTCTTGATTTGTTTTGGCTAAGGCTGTTTTTATATGTTTATGTTTTATGTCATTTTCATGCTCTTTTATTCGTGTTTTTATTTTCCACTTTGTCATTAAGACATAACACCCGGTTTTTTTGTCTTCTTTTATAAAATTAGCTAATTATAATAATTACTTTTATGCCGCGAAACGCAAGGCTGTCGAAATTTTTGCGAATGGTAACTCATGCAACACTGACCAGATGGAAATCGACGCAAGGTGGCGCGATATGCTGGAGCGGAGTAGAAGAGGAGAACTAACAAAACCACCGGACGGCGATGTTCACAAGAGCATACCTACCTGAAAAAGGCTGCGTAGACTGCAGCTGAAAGTGCTTGTAGAAGGTAATTTTAATGGGTTTTTAATGTTTTTAAAGTTTTAAATGTTTTTACCTTTTTTAATTCATTTTAAGTAGAAAAAAATAGTCTTAGTAAACTAAACGTTCCCTCAATTCATTACACCTTTTGCGAGTATTACGATCCAAAATATCTGTCTCTTTCCATACTGTTACCAAAATGTCGATTTTCTTGCGTGGAAAAAGTAATTGTAAAGAATCAGGCAGTTCCTTGTCGAAAGATATACTTTATTCGAGAATTACTCTCGAAAAAAACATTAAATTATCATACTCAAATTCATACCTCAAAAAGTCATAAAACATTAAAAATACCATAGAGCAGAATTTCACTCATTTAAGAATAAATATAAACCAATTAAACTTTTAAAAAAAAAGGATTATATTTATACTTTTAACTTAAATAATATATTTCGGGGATCACCGTACCCATCTTCAGTGCCAAGTGAAAATGTCTGTTCCCCTGAGGTGGTCACTTCGTGGTGTTATGGTGTTCGTGGTCTCGCTTCACTTCATTTCTTTTTTCATTTTCTTGTAAAAATTGTTGCCACACTGCCGGAATAATGCAGTGCTCCCGGTCATTAACAGCTTGATTGTTAGTAATTATTTCTATGGCCTCCCGTTTCAGTGCGTAGTGGTGATTATTGTACAGGGCTATTTTATTAATATTGATGGAGTTAATGTTAATAGGGTTAGTATTGTGGGTGGAGGAGAAAGCGGTGGAAGATTTACCATATTTTAAGTCAGCGTGGTGTTCTTTTTCGCAATTGTTAATCCTGCGTTAAGTCATACCTATATAACATGCTTTTTTGCCGTTGGTGTGTTCAAAATTTATTTTATAGATTCCTGCGGTGGATTTGTAGTTGATAATATTTTTATTTGGTTTGATCAGAATATTTACATTTAGATTTTTAGCTTCATTTTTTATTTTAATGCTAGCACCGTTGCAAAATGGGATGGAGGTAGTAAAATTGGATTTGGATTTTTCGGCATTGTTAATTCTATTAAAGGTTTTAATGCGTTTTTTATAAAGGTTGTCAACGAGATTTTTAGAGTAATTAGCGTTAAGTGCAATTTTTTAAATGTAGTTGAGTTCAGCTATGAGTAATTTTTATTGGAACAGATGAGGATTGCGCGGTTAAAATTCTTTGCATATATATTTTGAGTAACATTGTACTCATCATCAGTGCCAAGCAGCGTTAGAAATAAGAATTTTGAAACTAGCCGTCAAAACTAGCCGTTTATTGGAACATACGCGGATAGCACGGTTAATGTAAGAACGGAAAGCAGAGTAATTTTTTATTGGAACATACACGGATTGCACGGTTAATGTAAGAACGAAAAGCAGAGTATTTATAGGAGAGGGGGGGGGGGGGTGTCACAGTTTTTATTTATGATTTCTGAATTAGCATTTGGTTTCCAGTAGATAGTGGTATCAAAAGAGTTATTTGGGTTTTTTATAATTTTAATGTCCAGAAAATTTAAAGTATGATTAGTTTCATTTTCCATAGTGAATTTAATTTTGTTATCAAGAGTATTTAATTCAATTAAGATGTTATCGGGATTAATGGAATTTGGAATAATGGCAAAGACGTCATCTATATAACTTTGCCTGCTACGTTTCCGCCTTGGGCCGGTTCAATCTTCCTTAGACGACCTGGTGGTCTCGAGCTCCCCCAATCCCACCATATCGACATCACATTCAGTACGGACACCCGATCAACATAGTTCCCCCGAGGACAGAACCCCCAACCTCATGCCGTCCACCAGCTCAAGCCTCCATGTCGCTGGATTACAAGAACGTGCTACCGTTCCCGGCTTGCCTGCTATGTTTCCGCCCTGGGCCGGTTCACTTTTCCTTAGACGACCTGGTGGTCTCGAGCTCCCCCGATCCCACCAAATCGACATCACATTCAGTACGGACACCCGATCAACATCGTTCCACTGAGGACAGAACCCCTAACCTCACACCATCCACCAGCTCAAGCCTCCGTGTCGCTGGATCACAAGAACGCGCCACCATTCCCCGTTTGCCTGCTACTTTGGACCTGTTATGTAGATGACATCTTCGCCATTATTCCAAATTCCATTAATACCGATAACATCTTAAATGAATTAAATACTCTTGATAACAAAATTAAATTCACTATGGAAAATGAAACTAATCATACTTTAAATTTTCTGGACATTAAAATTATAAAAAACCCAAATAACTATTTTGATACCACTATTTACCGGAAACCAACCGCTAATTCAGAAATCATAAATAAAAACTGCAACACCCCCCTCTCCTATAAATACTCTGCTCTCCGTTCTTACATTAACTGCACAATCCTCGTATGTTCCAATAAAAAATTACTCATAGCTGAACTCAACTACATTAAAAAAATCGCACTTAATGCTAATTACTCTAAAAATTTCGTTGACAACCTTTATAAAAAATGCATTAAAACCTTAAATAGAATTAACAATGCCCAAAAATTCAAATCCAATTTTACTACCTCCATCCCCTTTTGTAACGGTGCTAGCATTAAAATAAAAAACTAATCTAAAAATCTAAACATAAATATTCCAATCAAACCAAATAAAAATATTTTTCAACACATCTGTAATGAAAAAGATATTATCAACTACAAATCCACCGCAAGAATCTATAAAATAACTTTTGAACACACCAATGGTAAAAACAGGGCCTGATTATTGCACGGGCACTCGGGGCTCGTGCCCTGGGCACGAAATTTTTAAGGGGGCACAAAATTTTATTAAACGTTAAGAGTATTTGAACTAAATTCTATAGATTTCCTCTAACTCAACTGTGTATCACATATGTGAATAAAATTTAAGTTAGAATTTGTTGTTTGGCTAACAAGAATAATTTTAACTATCATTGAGGGTGAAAACCGAGAAAGAGTCATCCTTCATCCAACTTTTTTTAGTTAGTCCATTTGTCTATTAAAAATTGTGTTAATATAGAAACCGATTCATGTGTGCGTGGAGGATGGGGGGTGCAAGTGTACCTTCTTGCTCCTATCCATCTCTATGCCCGTAATTGTTTTTACACTTTCATCCATTCTAAGGGGGCAAGAAAAAATGAAAGTGCCCTGGGCACAAAAATTCCTTAGTCGGGCCCTGGGTAAAAAAGCATGTTATATAGGTATGATTAAACGCAGGATTAACGATCGTGAAAAAGAACACCGCACTGACTTAAAATAGGGTAAATCTTTCACCGCTTTCTCTTCCACCCACAATACTAACCCTATTAACATTAACTCCATCAATATTAATAAAATAGCCCCGTACAATAATCACCACTACGCACTAAAACAGGAGGCCATAGAAATAATTACTAACAATCAAGCTGTTAATGACCGGGAGCACAGCATTATTCTGGAAGTGTAGCAACAATTTTTACAAGAAAACAAAAAAAGAAATTAAGTGAAGCGAGACCACAACACCACACAGTGACCACCTCAGAGGAACAGACGTTTTCACTTGGCACTGAAGATAGGTACGGTGATACCCGAAATATATTTGCTAAGTTTCTTAAAAGGATATTGTATAAGGTAAATTTATCTAAGTTAAAAGTATAAATATAAACCATTTAAACCAAAACAAATGTTCAGAACAGATAATACAACTGATGTCTTTGTGAGTGTCTCTTTTGTTTTTATAATTCCTGTCGTGATTTGACAAACTTTCGAGGTTATTCTGCGACGGAAGCCAATTGAGGAATCCAGAAAATTCCAGAACTCAGCTCTTATTGAAGATAGAGCTTCTAAACATCGGAAACACTAAATTATTACTTCCCACCAAGTTTGGTCGCCATGTCACCAAATTCATCGCTAAGTTGCCAAGTCTGTATCTAAGGCTCACAAACACCTCCCACCCCACTCCCGTTAAAACTGAATGAACTGCTCTTTATATCCACTTTAATTGCAAATCTGTTTTTGTTGCGACAGCACCTTTCATTTAGGAAAATGGTTTAATTCTACAATACTATAATTAAAAAAATATTAAAGTAGTCATACTGTTGCAGTATGTTGCACTTATAAATGAGTTTAACATTTTGTACTAGTACAGATAAATGGAATTAATAAGTATATATAAAATTAGAACTCATTAAAAAAAAAAATCACGATAGTGAATTCTATTTTTCTCAATTTCCTCGTTGAAAACTCTCGAAATTCTCTAAAGACCAAATTAATATATGACTATCGATATAGGGACAAAATTTGACTTGGGTAATTACGGAATGTTTTTCTTTTTTAAAGGAAGAAATAAATTTATAAATACCTAATATAGGAGCATACAATAGATATTACTTGGTAAATATGCATAAAAAATACTTAACAGGGAAAAAAAAGTCTCATGAAAGGAATTTTGCCCATTTTCATTATCTAAACTTTTATGTAATTTGTATGTAAATTTATGTGTGTTTTTCCTTAGAAAATCTTTTAAACTATTTTGCCATGATGTTTGTACGTTGCACAGATATAAATAATAGATAAATTTATAAGTAAATAAAATAAGAATCTACAATAAAAATTATTAAGTTTTAAAGTAAGATATTATATGAACATTTAAAGAGATATTATTATTTATTGAAATGTAATTCATTTGCTTGAGTTTTTGAGAATTCTGTTATAATATATATCCATTTGTTCCAAAATATCTTATGCTATCGACGTAATTGCAAAATTTAAAAATCTGTCTAATACCGTTGTGGAGCGTAAGTATTTTTTTATCATTTGAAATTTAGAAAAAGATTGTTCCACTGATGCTGCAGGTAATTATGACAAAATAATCTCGAAAACGACAAATACACACATAAAATTTATTCTTGCTAAGTTAATTTGGAGTAAGGTGACCCTTGGAAACGTGTTTGTGGCCTCAAGGTAGGAAAGGAAAAATTTCGTAAAATCCCGTTACAAATAAGTGTCGGATACATAGAAACAATTTATGCACCAAAATACGTGTTCCAAAAACTAGTTCCCATAGATCTTATACGACAAATTTAGCCCTAAAAGGGGAAGAATATCTAGAATTTACCCTCTTTTTGTGCCGCTCCCCCCCCAAATCGAAAATTACAAAAAAACCAAGAAACGTTTCTTTTTAAATATCCTAAAGAAAATGCATACCTGTTTTTAACACCTTTGTACCATTTTTAGTAAAAATCTTTTGGTAAAATCCGGAATTTGCGAAATCCCCCCCCCCCAAAAAATAGATTCCCCCCCCCCCTCCACTTAAAAATTGAAAATTCTAACATTGCAGAATTTTTTTATTTTTTTAACTCAAGTCTAGTCTCCCCATATGCAATTTCCTCACCGTGAAGTAACTTGAGCCGAGTTATGCTTGGTAACGTGTTTTTTGCCTCCTTTCTCCATTGAAAAGGGTGAGGGGGAATTTCGTAAAATCCCGTTAATATAGGCATCGGATGCATCTAAACAATACACGCACTAAACAGTATATTTTTCAAGATGCCTCATTTAGCAACACAAGTCGCATGGTTTCAGACCGGCAGTATGAAATCAGATTTAATAAAGTAATATATGTATATTCGTATATAAACATTTTTTTTTTTTTTTCAAATAATTTATCCTCAGCTGGCGCCTTTCTTTACCTGACACCTGTGTGCGCTGCACACTTTGCACACCGGGTCGGCGCATCCCTGTTCATCATATATATAAATTTTAAGATAATTAGTTTTGCCTTGTTTAAACTTAACTTTATATAAGCATTATGAATATTAAAGCTGTAAATATTTAACTTCAGCATTAAAATATTTTCTTCTGCCACCAATTTGATTCTTAAAACTTTTGCCATTTAATTTTCTAATCAAAAATTGTTTGTTTTGACTTGTATTATCCAGTTGTTAAATTTGTAACCATATTTGCCTGTTACAAACAAGCAGCATATGTTCCAAAATACATGGAAAATAATTAAGGGCAAAAAGTTTATAAGTATTTGATACTTAAGGCCAAAATCCTAATAAATAATCAATTGGAAAGGTAACTCATTTCTGAAAAAATAATGGTTTACTATATATTATTTAAAAAGTTTTTATAAACTTTTCTTTATAATATTGATTATTTAAGTGCATTCAAATAAGTTATTCAGTTATTTAATAATGGTAATTCAGAATGTATTAAAAGATTCCAGCATTGTAAAAACTCAAGCTTACCTGCTATTGCTAGGATGATAATGTTTACTATGAAAGTGTTTCAGATCTTCCCATGTGAGTGAAGGAATCACAAGAGGATCACCTCCAAAATTGCATGAATAAGTATTAGAAGGAAACAAAGTATTCTGCACTTTCATACCGTAATATTGATTTGGATCAGACTATATAAAAATAAATAAATAAATAAATTCAATATTTGTAGTTATTATAAAAATAAGAAACCTTACTTAAGCTTCTGTTGTTTTGCCAAAGTCCGTTCGAAGGAGCTCCTGCTCATCATCTGTGGTTGGCTTAAATTGTTTACCTTCAGTCCGTCGATTTATTAGGTTGTACCATGATCGGCTCCTTGCCATTTATCAAATCATAATTTGCAAATATTTTAACTATTTCCCTATTCAGCAAGTAAGTATTATTGTTATAGTTTGCTAGTAAGATCGCCAATTATAACAATAATACTTACACACTGAATAGGGAACCGGTTGAAATATTTTCGAATTGATTCAATAAATGGCAACGAGCCAATAATGGGTTTGTACCGATCATGGCACCACCTAATAAATCGCCAGACCGAAGGTAAACAGTTTGAAGAGAGAAGCAAGCCACACAAGCCAGCCATTGATGATGAGGGGGAGCTCCCTTGAAAGGACTTTGGCAAAACAACAGACTTTTCTTATTTTTATAATGTTTAGAAGATTCAGGTTAAATAAATGCTTAATTTATAATTATATTTATATTCAATATTTACCAATATTAAAATAACCGATATAATTCCATCTGAGGGTAACTTTTTTAACTGCTTTTCTCACCTTTAAAGACTGTAAGGAAAACAGTTAAACACATTTCCCCAAATATCGAAAAGAAAGTACAGTGGAGCACCTTTTAAACATTTCTCTTTTATATGTTTTCCTCATTTACACACTTTTTTACTTTGGTCCCAAATCATTCCGTTGAATTCTAATGCTGATTTTATTCATACGTTTTTCTTTTAAAGAACAGAGTTTAAATTATTAAAAAAAATAATAATAATAAATAAATAAATAAATACAGCTTTATATGCATTTTTATAAAATTTCAGATTTATTATTCATTTCTGTATAATAGACTTCAATAGGTTACTCAGTGATTTTCTACTTTTTTATCATGTTCACTTGCTATCTTACTTTTAGAGGAACAATAATTCCTTTTGCTTTAACTGTTTGTGAAAGTGTTGTTTTCTCTTTTAAAAAATAAAATTGAAATCTTACGAGAAATTGAGGAAAATAGTGCATTAAACAGGGTTCAGTTAAAGAAAAAATTAAATATTCCCATAACAAAATTAAATATCATTGTGTATAATTTAAATTATTCGTAATTATTCCTAAGCAGTTAAATTATTTCTCATTTAAAAGTAAATTGGAAAATATTGGAAATCCATTAAAGTTTTATTATTACAGGATTCCTTATTATGTATCAGTGGGATAAAATTAATTTTTGGTTGCATGTTTTTTTTTTGTTTTTTTTTTTTCAATTATATGTTTTTTAGGAGCGGTCCCTTGAAAAACATATAAATGATGCTCCACTGTATAGGATGGATACTGGGAGAAAGTCGGCTGAAGATGCTTCACCCAAATGCAGCGTTGATAAGATGATATATAAAAAGGTCATGAGAAAAGCGGTTGAAAATGTTACCCCTTACATAAGTATTAAATAATTACAAGAAAAAAAACTTTCTATATACCATGTTTTCAAATTTTCTGTTGAATCATAGCTATGGAACTACATTAGCACTTTATCAATGTGTATGAAATTTTTAAAGTGATAATGATGTCCATTTTTGTGAGATGCATAATTTAACTTTTTGTAATTTTTTTAACCTGCACGTTTAATTAAATGTATTTATTTTTATGTCGAAAGAAAGTGAACTCGTTTTTTTTTTTTTTTTTTTTAGCAACAATTAAATTATAGGTAATATTTTAATGGTTATTTTTAAAACTATTATAAGGTTATTATTTTCATATTTTAATTAATTAAAAGAAAACTATTTGAAAATCGGGCTTCAATGTATTGTGTTGTCACCAAGTTCTGAGCTATTCTGCAAGTTTCAAATGTCTAGCTAGTAGGGTAGTTAGTTAAAAATCGATTGCAAGATTTGTACCAGACAAACAAGAATAGAAGTTAATAAAAACATAATAATAAAGTATATGATGAAGACAAAGAAAGGCAGATTTCCCCCAAATGCAATGTGGAATAAGATTAGGTGATGTATTGATTCATCACGTAATCATTTTATATCATCTATAGCAGTAATAATTTTTATCATCAATATTGATTTAAGCTTATGCCAATTTCCGATATCAATTTTACATTTATAATACTAAATCAATTTGAACTCACATTGATTCCTGATAATATTAATTTTTTATCTATTTCACTAGAGTGATTTAAAAATACACTGATTTCCAATGTATAATCATAATTTTTCCACTTAAAAATTTTACACACATTGCTTGTTGGGGCATGGTCTCCTCTTAGTGACCATGGTGCTAAGATCAGTGCATGTGTCCTATTGAAATGAACTATGACTAACAGGAAATTGAATATTGATTTAACTTGTTTATTGACATTCTCCCATAAAAGTGCTAGTTAGTACTTCAATGTTAGTTGCAGGTGTTCAGTAACATTGGTATATAATATAGTTGTGATTCTCAATCTTTTGATTCCACAGGTAGGAAATGAATATATGCAATGAAGACCTTCTCAATGGGCTCTTCCCACCCGACGTCAGAGGTCACATGATAGAGGAAAAATAAATAGCAGACAAAGCCTTGTTAATCTATAGCGATTGCTGAAATAACGTATTTTCTGTTCTTATTTTTGATCAATTGTATTTAATATGTGTTATTTTTTCATACATCATCATTTTTAATTCATTTTATATCATTATTCATCATCTTTTGTTTGATGTATACATTTACAATCATCATTTAGTTTATATTTGTCATTGATGTTCATGAAGAACATCTTAAATACTCTGATTTTTGGTACTTAAATCAGTGACAGTGCAATATCGTACTGCGTAAATCCATTTAGACCAGTAACTAAGTTAATCACCTTTATGCAATTAAATTAAATGAAAACATTTTAAAATTTCAAATTATAATCTATAAACATTCCACAAGAACAATCTATTATTTATTGCTAGATCAGTTAATGTAACAGTTACACTAGAACATACAAAAATCGATTCTTACAGTTGAAAATAAATAAACACGTAAAGTGTTTTTAAAAATTATTAAATTTACAAATACAACTACTCTACTGTTTACAAATGCACAATATTACTTTTATTTTATTTTATATTAAATATTAACTTTTTTGTTCTTAAGAACATTATTTAATTGAATTCGATTCTCAGAATTCGATTATTCGTTTTCCTCTATCACATGATTGAGCAGATGAAACTGGGAAGAGTCCACTGCCTAAAAATGCAGAGATATTTGTATTTTTATCATAAAATAAAAATTATGTCCAATTATTTTATTCCATATCATTATTTTAAAGCAAGTAATAAAATTCATATATCTAACTTGTTTAGAAGACGTAGTTTATAATTATTCACTCCAAAAAAAATATATATATATATATATATATATAATAATAAATAAAATAAAATCATGGTAAATAATTTTTTAACAATTTTAAGGAATATAGAAATTTTCATTAAAATAAAACATAAAAAAAAATAAAATAATAATAATCCTAAAATATTTTAAGTTTAAGCATACAATATACATAACGTTATATGCATTAAACTAGATATTTCCAAGAAGTTTATAAAATAAAATTTAGCAAAACGTAATTTTTATAATTTCTATAATTTGAGATTTTGTTAAATCGTGATATAAAGCTGGTTATATATCATGACGTAAAATTTTCAACATCAAAAGAAGGTATCTAATAAATTTTGAAACAAATTGTTATGAAATGTTGTTTTTTAAAACATTCATATTAAATAATATTCAATGCATATAACGCATTGAATGTAGCAGCCTTGAAACATTCCAGTTTGTTTTAACATAGAAATAATTCAATTACTTAAACCAAATAATAAAAGTAATTAATAGATATACTACTATTTGATTCAAAATTATTTGTTTTTTATTGCTTTCAAATTAAAAACAACATCATAAAAATTTTAAGTTTGAATTATTTTCCATCACATATAAAAATAAATTTAAAATTAAAAAAATAAATAAAAACGGAAAAAATTATAAGTTTTTCACAGGGAAAAAGAAAGCATAAAATCTTTTTTGAGATATAAACACAATATGAAAATTTTACTATCAATATTTATTATTTTTCATAAAAATGTAATATTATTCATTATAAATTATTTGATAAAACAATAAAGCTTACAAAAACACCTTTCATTTCATTAAATACCACTCCTTTAAAAATAATAGGTGAATTTCTGTTATGGATATCTTCATGTTCCAACCTCCAACCTTCTTGTCTAAAATAACAAAAACGTAAAATTAAATCATATTAACAAAAGTAAAGTCGACTGAAATGCCAAGTTAAAAAAAAAAAAAAAAAAAAAATGGGAGGTAGATCAAATATGTGACAATAAGAAAAAATACAACAGTTTCATTATTATTTCTATCACACTGATAAACAACTAACTTAAATGTACTTTTTTTTTTTTTTTTAATGAGAATGTACTTGCCAAAAACATATTTATTTGCTAATCTTGATATAAAAATATATATTTATTAATTTAAAAACACCAAATTTCAAACTTTTTCATTCTTTTAGAAAATAAAACACAAAAATTCAGAAACAATTTTTAAATAATAAATCGATATTTTCTAAAATAACATTACAAATGAAAATTTATAATCACTTAATAAAATACAAAAATGGCAAACAAAAAAATTAACTAGCATACTATAGTCATCACAAAGCATTCTTCTATATCATTCTTCTATATAATAGCATAACCTATTAGGTAACATGCACAAATATTTAATAAATACAGCTTTCAACAATAAAGATTTTACTTGCGTAATTTGATGCAATTCTAAACAATAAATGCTAATATATATTCATCAGAAAAATTGCAGAAAGTGAATAAAAGTAGTATCACTTGTTGTTCAATATACATCCAAATGAAATCAGCATAGTTTTTTATAATAGCCATATCAAGTTTGATATTCTGTTCTTATGAGACATAGCCTTTCAAGAATGGGGAAATATGCAGCATATCAGCCCCACCTATCTGCTAATACACATCTAAATTAAATAACATAGTTTTTCACATGGGTCATCTCACAAACAATTTTGTTGCACGTATGCACTACAGAAGCTGATATAGCCTTCCAATTGCCAGAGAAAATTGTAGTATAAGCAGTACCCCTTATTGGACGATATGCATCCAAATTGAATCAGCACAGTTTTTCATGAGGGCTCCTGACCTATGCTTTCCATTAATGTGGAATATTGCAGTATTGCAGCACCACTTGTTAAATGATGTATACCAAAATCAAACCAGTACCAATTTATATCAAGATACAACCACATAAGTTTTGTGCAATTACAGTCATTATTACATGAGATACAGATCTCATAAAATTTTGGTGACACACACACACACATTTTCTAAAAATGGTCAAATTATATTCAGGACATCTGCAACTGTATAAATTCGTTGAAAACTAGAAGTAAAAAAAATTTCACAAATCCAATACATACTTTCATTTTATATACAAAAGAAAGCAAAAAGAAAATGAATCAATGTTAGCTTTAAAGTTATAAAATAAAAAATTGATCAAATTACATTTTGAAGAAAGAAATCAATGTCTAAAAGAGAAAATTGTTTTTAGTACTTAAGATAGCATGTAATAATGTATGATTACATTATTGTTTTATACGATTAATTTACATTGATAACATAACTAGATTTTACACATGAAAAATGTGCAATGCACACAGGCATCCTCTTTCAAGAGATGTTTCCAGAATTGTTACAATTCCAGCAACAGAATTTTCTGTATCTATTAGCAGTAAAACAAAATTTGTCTATGATATGCTGGACCATGTCTGATATCACAAAAGATAATAACAACTAGCCAGATACAAAATAGTTCCAACAATAAAATTAATCAAGGACACATTAGCCCAGCAAAATAGCCAGAGAACAAATTAACCTGACAAAATAGCTATAGGATAAAATAGCCCAAGTAGAACAAAGCCTGACTAAATAGTTCTATGACAAAACAGCCAATATCTGAAGAACAAATTAGTCCAAGAAAACATCAGGTGAAAATAGTTCAATGGCAAATTAGCCTGATAAAATAGCCCAAGAACCAAGGACAACATAACTCGGCAAAATAGACCAAAGATAAAATAGCCGAAGGACAATATAAACCTGGCAAAATATCCTGGGAACATATTAGCCCGAAAATACAGCCTGGGTTTTTTTTCCTGGCTATTTTTTCTCGGGCTATTTATTGGGGTTACTTTGTCCTCTTACTATTTTACCAGTTCATTTATTTATTTTATTTTATTTATTTATTTTTATTTTATTTTTTTAGGGGGGGGGGGGTGCATTCTGTCCTCGAGCTGTTTTATCAGGGTTATTTTGCCCTTGTATTATTTTGTTCTTGAGTTATTTTATCATTGAACAATTTTTGTCCGGGTTATTCATCCTGGGGATGTTAGGCTGGGGTTATTTTATCTTAGGGCTATTTTATTCTTGGGCTATGTTGTCCTCAGACTATGACTATTTTTTGTTGTATTATTTTGTAAGACTAATTGGTTCTCAGACTATTTAATCCACGGGCTATTCTATCCAGGGATTATTTTGTTGTATGATTTTTTCTGGCTATTTTGTCCTCAGGATATTTTATTCTTGGAGGTATTTGATCAAGACTATTTTTGTCCTCCAGCTAGTTTCCCAGGGTATTTTGTATTTGGGATATTTTGCCTGTTTTTTTTTTTTTTTTCTTTTGGAGTTATTCTGTTTTTGGGTTATTTTGTTAGAACAATTTTATACTTGTGCTATTTTATTCTCTGGCTATTATGTCAGGGCTATTTTATCCTTGGACTATTATGTCAGGGCTTTTTTACTCTCAGGTTTTTTTATGGAGTTATTTTGTCTTCAGGTTATTTTGTTCTCAAGCTATTTTATCAATGGGCAATTTTGTCAGACTAATTTGTCCTTGGGTTATTTTGTCTTTGGCTATTTTATCCAAGGACTACTTTGTTGGCCTATTTATTCTGGCTATTTTATCAGGGCTGTTTTGTCGTCGCCATTTTGTCCTGCAGGCTCATCTGTTGACGTTCATTTATAGGGGCTATTCTGTCCAGGGCTTATTTCATACTTGCCGACCAATTTTATGAAAAAAAGGGAAGATTTCTGTTGAAAAACCAGAAGATTTCATAAAAAAAGGGAAGATTTTTTTTTTTTCTCTGACGTATTAAACAATATACAGTTTTACAATTTTAATATTTTGAAGCAATCTATAAAAATGTTTTACTATAGATTGATTATACTAAATATATAAAAGTTTTAAATAAAGTTATACCTCTTCAACATATATATATCTACAAAACCGAATTTGTACGAAATTTATTCAACAATAGACAAAAAAAAACTTAGTTAAGTTAAAGTATATAATAAAAAAGTAAATAAAATAAGAAAGAGAATAATAGTGTAGAAAGAAATGCGCTCACTAACAAGCTGTCAAATATTTTCTATTAAACATTTTTAGTTTCCATTAGCTGTTTCAACAGGGTTCGCATTCAGATATGGAAAAAAAAATTCCCTGGACAACAGTGGCGTCGCCAGAAAAAATTTCAGGGGGGGGCACAACCTGAAAAAATATTTTTTTCTAATAGCACAGTCTTAAAGTTAAAGAAAAAAATGCTTATTAAAATTTGGGGGGCATTTGCCCCCAAATGCCCAAATGCCCCCAAATGGGGCAAGGGGGGGCAATTGCCCCCCCTTGCCCCATTCTGCCGACGCCCATGCTGGACAATTTTCAAAAAAATGTTAGTGACTATTAAAAGAAATGTTCCTTCTAGAGAGAAGAAAATACATCTACTTCCACAGTATGAGGTCATGTTACTGCCAATCATGATAGAAATTCAGGTAGAAATCATTGTTTACATGCATATTTTCACGATCCTTAATCATTTGAATTTTGATATGAAGCTAAACAAAAAAAGTCATTTGACAGAAAGGAAATATTTGTTTTTCCAGGTTTTATAAGTGATTTTCCCTGACTTTTGATGAAAATTTTTATTTTCCCTGATTTTTTTTTAACAAAATCCTACTTCCCTGAGTATTCCAGGTTTTCCCTGAAGAGTATGAACCCTGTTAAAGCTTTCCCCCTCCCCCACCAAATCATACATGTGATTTTTAAAATTAGAAGTTAGCTAAAAATTTTTCGCTAACATTGTTGGTTGGTTGATTGATTAGTTAAACATTGATAATGTCACTTTCAACAAATTGGCAAAATAAATATTTATATGTAAAATTTTTAACTGCGTTAAGCAATTTCAGAATTTTTTTCCTTAACATTTAAAAAAAAAAAAAAATTAATATAACTGCAATAACTTTTATATCCACATAAAACCTTAATAAAATTCCACGCCAACAGAAAAACAAATTTTTTAAACAAATATAGAATATGATTTTTGTGTATGTACATTAATCATACTTCATACATATAAAAAAAAGTAGTGGTAGCTAATTATCAGTTTCAAACGTGGATAAAACCAACTGAGTATTAATTTTCTAACTGATTTGGGAAAAATTTTCCTAATTGAAAAAATTATTCTTCATTTTTTCCCCATATTTACACGTTTGGTATAAATATGACATAAAAATATTTAGTTTTAACTGAGGAAAAATAAACAGATTCATTAAATTCAGCAATGAAGGTCTAAAAATAAGTACATCAGAAATATTGAGCATTTCCACTGCTTTATTGTTTCTAGAATTGATCATTGATCACAATCCGGGGAAGAGGAGGGGGGAGGGAATACAAAAATAATTACAGAGTAAGAAATATTAATAAACTTTTTCAACTCTACTTCTAGAATCTAATGAAAGAAGTTTAAAATTAATATTATCATTTATGTTGCAGATGGATAAAGATTAGGAAACAAAAGACTTCTGCAGAACATTTGATTGCTGACCACTGGTTGGAAATAAAGGAGGGGGGGGGGCAAAAAATAATTACATCAGCAAGAAATATTTAACAATTCTATTTCTTTACATGTTCTAGAATCTCATAAAGCAAGTTTGAAATGAATATTAACATTTATGTTACGGATGGAGAAAGATTGTGAATCTGGAGTTTTCGTTGAACATTTGGGGTTTCTTTTTAAAACGAACGATATCCGCGACTTTTTTAAAAACGGAAGATTTCGTCATCTGTCCGGAAGACCGGAAGATACGTTAAAAAACCGGAAGTCTTCCGGGAAAACCGGAAAAGTTGGCAAGTATGTTATTTGATGAATCATGGCCAAGAGTTTAATTTTTTTTTTTTTTAAATAAATACCTGAATAATTACATAGAAAAAAAGATAAATATTTAATTAAAAAGTATATAATATTTAGCAACATTTTATTCTATGAAAAAATTTTTAAATATACATTAAAATAACATGTTTTTCCCACCACTTTTTCTTCACATGCACACACAAATTATACTGGAAACTTTTTATTGATTCATTCCTTTCTATTAGAATCTAAAAGAAATTTCTTCTTTATTTTGATATTTATATACTTATCAGAATATGGCATTGGATTTTATATGCAATTATGGTAGAAAAATATAACCATTCATCTTAATGATGATCAAGTTCATTATCATGATGATTCAAGTTCATTATCATTCTTTTTTAAAAAAGAATTTAAAAAAAAATAGAGGGTTTAATAAATATTCCTAAAATATGTAAAATTTGCCTCTACAAAGAAAATAAATTAAGAATATACAACAAGGATAGTAATCTAAAGCCATAATATGAATCATATTTGTTATTTTAAGCCTAGCATTTCTTTTTGAGATTTTAAATTAATCTGCAGAGCTGTAAACAATCTGTGGCACTTACTGTCATGCTACACTCTTTCTGTTACTGGGGTTTCAGTTTATATATATGTAATTTTGCTTAGTAACCAAAATGTATATCTTTTTGATTTTGCAATGGATAATTTAAAATTTATGTTATTTTATGCTTATTTAAAAATTTTTCAAACAAAATTTTCAAATCCTTATCAAATTTTTATAGAATACTTAAAAAAAAAAAAAAAAAAAAAAAAAAAAAAAATTATAGCAATAAAGAGAGAGTTGAAAGCTATTTGATTATAAAACAAATTAGTTGCATTTCATACCTAATGAATTTATTATTAATATTATTTACTTAAAAACATAATAATAAAATTACATATAAGACAAAGGCCACATTTTAAATGAAATAAAATGTGGCCTTTGTCTATTTTCTGCACATGATGTGATATGATTTCAATCAAATGTCTTTACAGAAATAAATTTTACATAGAAAAATTTTGTTTTCAATTTAGGCAAACAATATTATAATTACACACTTTTCTGTTAAAAAAATAAAATGTTGTATGACTTCAGAAAAAAAAACCTATTACTTTTTCTTTTTCTAAATTTCTATTATTGTATAATTGATAACATAAAAACTACTCAAAACTATTTAAAATACAACTAGAAAACATTTTAAAAAAAGTATTAAGAAAATACAATTAAAAACTTCACTTCAATACGTACTTAAAATCAGTCTGATTGAGAGTGGGAAAGAAAACTAAATCTAAATACACAGATAGGAGATTCTGAAAATCCTTTGGATTCGGAGTAGAAAACCCATAGAATGTGTAATCACTACCTAAGAAATATATATTTAGATTATTATTTACACAATAAATTAAATATACCACAGGCCTGTGATGAAAAAAATACAAGGGAAATGACAGCTGAACTTTATGTATTTTTTGGTGCTGATTTAAAAAAAAAATAATGAAAAAATTCTATCATGTCACATTTTCTAGAAAAATTCAATTTTACTTGGATTTTTATGAACACTTTTACCATAAAAAAGGGTAAAAAAAGAATGGCTGAAAAGACAAAATCTTGAATCAGGCACCAAGAATGTGATTCAGAACAGTTTAGTTGAGCCAAAAAAAAAAAGTACTGTTACCTCCTCTGTATATAAAATTAGGTGTAATGAAGAAGTTTTTCAAGGCTATTCCAAAAGATGGCGATTATTTCAAATACCTGTGCAAAAAGTTTCCAGGCAAGTTTAAAGAGGGAACCTCTGTTGGTCCAGATAACTGCAAGCTTATGAAGGATAAAGAATTTGAGACTAGCATAACAACAAAGGAAAGAGAAGCTTGGGTTACCTTCAAAGATGTCGTCAGGTATTCTGGGTAATTACAAGGATTCTAACTATAAAGCATTTGTAATTAATATACTGGACAAATTTCAAGCGTTGGGTTGCTCCATGAGTGTCAAAATACATTTCCTTCACTCACATGTGAACTTTTCCCCTGAAAATTTAGGATCAGTCATCAAAGAACAGGGTGAAAGGTTTCACCAAGATATCAAAGATATGGAACGCAAATATCAAGGAAGATGGGAGAAGAACATGCTCACTGTCTATTGTTTGTGACTCAAAGGTAAAAACCCTGAAAATTAAAGCCTCAAATAAAAAATACCCTAGAATATCAAATGATAATCAAATTATTTAGACCACAAGCACTCAATCTCTTTAGAATTTGTCCACATGTCACCTGGATGACAAATCAACAACTGATAACAACAAAAGATAGCTTTTTAGGAAATATGAAAATACAGATATTGAATAAAAAACCCTGAAATCAGGGGTAACCCCTGAACACAAACACCCCTGTGGATGTTAACATGAGATAGGTCTGAGATTGAACATAAAAGAAGAATGTTAAAAAGTTTCAAAAGAAAATGAGTGCATAGGTTTATTTTTTTTTTTTTTTTTTTTAAGCTCAGTTTAAAATTTGCTTCAAAATATTTGCTTCTCTTAGTCAATCATCTATTTTATGTAAGTTACCTTAATAAGAATAAATTAAAATATTATGTTGATGATTTTCTTCTAGAAACTGTACCATAATTTGATGTAAAAAGTTTAAACTCAAAGGAACTCTTTTTGTTTTTCTATCAAACAGAGGCAGCTTGTTCAATCTGCAACAGTTGTTTTCATCCATTTAAACCTATAAAAAAATAAACCGATTGCTGAAAAATCGATTTGCCTCACCAAGAATCGATCATTTCACACAGATTTAAATGGATAAAAAACCCACTGTTGCTGATAGTACATGCAAAATTGTTCAAGAGAATTCCTTTTCAAATAGGATATTAGCAAAAAATATTGATATCGATTTTACAAAAAATCCTGACATGATGGGAAAAAATGAAGGTTATTTTTGAAATCAGCACATCAAATAACATAAAAATTAGCAAAAACTTCGCTTGTATTTTTCAAAAAGTTCAATTTTGCAGGCCTGTGTAATTGAAAAATACAGGGTTATTACAAATGAATCATCGGGTTTTGATATATTACTACGTTCGAACTTGGAAACGTATATGTTTCCATGACAACACAAACGAGAGGGCGTTAACTACAGTTTCATGCTGTGTATGTGCAATGTGCGTGTGGTTGCCACGGTTGCTGCGCGAACGTCATATTCAAAATGACGACTGGACAGCTGAGAGCGTTTTATGTACCAGACTTTTCAAAGTGTGAATCGCTCATAACTGTTCAGAGAGCATTCTGGCGGGCATACAAATGCAAACCACCAACCCAACAAAGCATTCTGTGCTGGCATCGACAGTTCAAAGAAACTGATTGTTTATGTAAAGGCAAAAGTTCCGGCCGACCAAGCGTTACTGAAAAAACAGTGAACAGATTTTGAGAGAGTTTCATCCGTAGTCCCAAGAAATCGACAAACCGCATATGATATCTATAGTATGGATGTCAATCTTGAATGCTATTGGTTTATTTTCCTGTATAACTCATTGTTGTAACCCAATTATGTTTCGAAATAAAAGCTTCGGAAAACCGATGATTCTTTTGTAATAACCCTGTATTAAAATTTAAAATGATATAACAGGAAAAATTAATGCTTAAATAAAGTAATCAACTTTTTTATTTCCCTTATTATTATTTTTTTTAATTAATAAATAATATAAATAAAATGATTAATATTATTTCAACTAATATACATTATATCATACAAACACTTAATTTATAAAAGAAATTTAGATTAAAAATTTCCCAGTTACAAATACTCCCAAAATTAACCTACATCCCCAAAATTAACTACTACCAAAAGTCCATTAGGTAGTATGTAGAATAATTTGTACTATAACTGCCAAGTTTTTTTTTTTTTTTTTTTTTTTTTAATTCCTCACAAGTTCTGATAATTTAATTTATGTTTCAAGTTCCTACCCACCCCACCCTCCAGCTTTACCCGACATGCTTTCACATCAGTTATTTAGATTACAACTGCTAATTTTAAGATTTATTGTAAAAGCAATTTATACGTATGCCTATAGAAATACAATTAAAAAATTCCCCATTATATCACATTAAAAAAATAAATAAATAAATAAATAAACGAACCTGTAAAGGCATTCATAAAAGTCGATAGTGATCTATTCCTCATATTCATAAAAGGATCTTTACAAGGATATTTCTTAGATCCACATAATGTAAGATGTTCCAGAATATGGGGAGCTCCAGTATCATTTTGAGCAATTGTCTTTAAACCAACACTAAAATAGAAATTAAAAATATATCACACAGCAGATTTCGGTTTTCACGTGAAATACAAATCCAGATGAATCACTGAAATTATATTTATTTAATTAAAAAATATGTTCAAACCTATAGCAAATTTAACCCTCTTCTGGCTTTAAAAGCATCACTTTTTCATAGGGCTGTGCCGATTAATTGATTCGGTTAATCGATAATTTTTTTTAATCGAGTTAATCGGATCGATTAATTCGATTAAAAATTTTCAAAATCCGATTAAAATTTTTAAACTACGAATTAAAGTAAAAATGCTGTTCTGCCTACAAAATATTTTTTCACATATTTTCCTAACAAACATTCTAAGAAACATCCATCAAATAATGAAAAAGCAAAAAATAAATAAATAAAAATAAAACCATACAAAAGAAGATGTTGCAGTTTTGTTGATAGAGAAAAGGGGAAGGACAGTTATTAAACAAAATGCCGCTTCATGTGCATGCTGGAGCAACACCACCTGTGAAAGTGTTGGCTAGGGCAATAGCATTCTCAGAAAGAAGAAGCTTTCAAAAAATGGAAATGTTAAAGATAAACAAGAAAAGAAAAAAAAAGAAGGGATTGAGATTTTCACTATTCCTCTGATGGGGAAAATGCCAACAGAGTTTCACAATATCTACAAGCGTTTATTGTCTGTTTAGAATTGCTGATAGTAACTATTGAATTAGAAACAGAAAATAACATTCTGTGTTCTCGTCCGAAGTGATAAAGAAGAACTAGCTTGTTAAATAAATCCTTGTCGAATCATGTTCATAG
This sequence comes from Salticus scenicus, assembly GCA_963930645.1. Taxonomy (NCBI): domain Eukaryota; kingdom Metazoa; phylum Arthropoda; class Arachnida; order Araneae; family Salticidae; genus Salticus; species Salticus scenicus. The sequence goes on along the minus strand of OZ005653.1, from coordinate 323,649,025 downwards.
ACTAACTAAGAACATGATTCGACAAGGATTTATTTAACAAAACAGTATTAACTCTACTTTTCTGATATAGAAATTTTTGCTAGTATTCGGATACTTTTGTTACCGACTGTACACAATATGAGAGTTTTATCTATCATTGAAATAAAATTATATATAAAAAAAATTAAAACCGATTAAAAATCCAATTAATCGATTAATGAATTACGATTAACCCAGTTAAAACTCTTAATCAATTCCCACCCTTACTTTTTCAAAAAGTAGCATACAAATTAAGAATAATATTGATACGGTGCAGTTAACCGTGAGAAAGTGCAATCTGATTTGGGAGCTTTTACCTTTTTCATTTTCAAAACATAGCTTAAAAAATTTGCAACCATCAAGAATTTTATGAAGCTTCAAGCGAGCCTCATCTCAATGACTGTCCATCAGAAGTTGTGAACTCTAATTTTCATGACTAAGTTACTTTGACATACAAAATATTACTGAAAAACAAAAGACAGTGGCAAAAATTTGAAATTTACTTGTTATTTAACAATAAAGTTTCCAGATTCTTTTTTTTTTTTTTTTTTTTTTTGTAATAAAAAAAAAAAAGAGGAACAAGATTGATATTGTCAACAAATAAATACTTTGTTAGAAAATAAGCCCTGCCCACCATATCTCAGTCAACTATAAGAGCGATTAAAAATTAAAACTTCTAAACAGAGCATTTAACTTATTTAATTTATAAAAATTACCTTTAACTAAGCTCTGTTAAACTATAGACCTTTCAGGGCGAATCTGCCCCCTCTTCCGTAGCTATTTCATGGTCTGCTTTGGTCGAAACTGGTCTTGTCTTTCCTCTGTGTTGGGTCTTTTATTATCTCTATGGTTTCCCGGTAAAAAGCATAGTCAGAGTTATTATAATTGGCTATTTTTCTTGTTTCATTAAAATTGATGTTTATATCATTTTTGTTATTGACTTTAGTGAGGGCTGTCATTATTTTTTCATATTTAATGTCACTTTGGCGTTCTTTAATCCTGGTTGATATTTTCCTTTTTGTTACTCCGATGTAGTGGCCTCTTTCTTCAATTGCATAATTAAAAGGGATCAGATATATTCCAGCAGTGTAACAGAGCTTAGTTAAAGGTAATTTTTATAAATTAAATAAGTTAAATGCTCTGTTTAGAAGTTTTTATTTTTAATGTTTAAATGTCGCATACCTTGACTTGGTTGTTTTTTCGCATGGTGTTTACTGCCGGAGTTGTAAAGCTGGAATCTTCCAAAAACTGCTGGAATATATCAGATCCTTTTTAATTATGCAAATGAAAAAAGAGGCCATTACATCGGCATAACAAAAAGGAAAATATCAACCAGGATTAAAGAACGCCAAAGTGACATTAAATATGAAAAAATAATGACAGCCCTCACTAAAGTCAATAACAAAAACGATATAAACATCAATTTTAATGAAACAAGAAAAATACCCAATTATAATAACTCTGACTATGCTTTTTACCGGGAAACCATAGAGATAATAAAAGACCCAACACAGAGGAAAGACAAGACCAGTTTCGACCAAACCAGACCATGAAATAGCTTCTGAAGCGAGGCAGATTCGCCCTGAAAGGTCTATTGTTTAACAGAGCTTAGTTAAAGGTAATTTTTATAAATTAAATAAGTATAAGAGCGATCTTCACTCGTAAAATATTGGGCATCTTTATAATATATATAAACACACTAAGGGTAAAATAACATAAAATATGCACCACTTCAGAAACCTTATTTACACCTAATGTTTATGTTGTTGGGAAAATTGCTTTCATGGCATTTACTTAGAAATTTTCATTGGGCAACATTTTAGGTCAATGTACAACGTCACTGTGAAATATTTTATTTCATTTTAAATAAGAAATATTCTGGATAGATAATAAAGAAATTTCTCAATAGTAAAAGAAAGGTTTTACCCCCAAAAATTGTTACTATCTTCTGATGCTAGATGCAAATGAGTGGCTCCAGTAGCTTTGTGTTCTAAATAAATGGCTGTCAGATTCAATTCTGGAACATCAGTTATCTAAACATTAAAATAAAATTTATTATACTAATGCTTGATTAAAGAAATAATGATTAAATTTTAAAATGCAATAAGAAAATTTTTTTGAAACACCTTGAAATACAGAAATTTACATATATTGCAACCAAAGTTTCAATGAAATAATTGTAGATAACATTTATATTATATAGTATATATATAACATTGTATTTCAGAAGTACAAAATGGTTTCCAACGATATTGGAGTTTTGTACAGGATACAACAAATTTAAGCTTTAAGCTAGTGTTTATTTAATATAAATAGATAACTTGCAAAATTAAATACTCTGAAATCACCAGGTTTTAAAAGAAAACATAAATATTATTTCTAATTTACATAACAAATTTCACAATACAGATGTCTTACAACCTTACAAGCCATACAGCATTGGAAATTTAATTGATAAAGCCCAAAAATTCAAAGTAGGATAAAGTACAACAAAAAATAACACAAGGCTTAGTAAAAAGGTGTTATTGAAAGATTTATAAAAAATTAAAAAATACTGTTATTTTTATTTACATTACTAGCAGATTTTGTCTGCTTTGCTAGTCATTATATATAAAGGAATTTTCAAAAATAATTACTATCATTATATTTTAAAATCATTATATAATAATTTAAAAAAAAATAATTCCATTGAAATTGCTTAAAACCTGGCTTGATGTCCCTGTTCCTGGCTGCCTTTGGCAGTGACTTCTTCACCTACAATATTATTGGTTTTGGGTCTCCACTGCTTGCATTTGTGCCTTAACCAGACATTTCAATTTAGGTGCTAGCTAAATGATAAGTGGCACTGTTATCATTCAAGAACTATGCTTTTTGGACAAGCATAATTTATTACACATCATCTTCACTCTATGAAAACAGGTGGTAGCACCATACAATCGTTCCAGTTGAAATTTTTTTAATAAAAAAAGAAAACTAATAAAAATTTTGAAAATTGGGCTTTGAGGTGCATCAGGAGATATAAAAAAAAAAATGCAAAATTCTGTAACTCTATGGTCAGCCATTTACCTACAAAGTGACCAACCCAACACACCTCTAAGTTTAACTTTAATTTTTGTTACTTTCTCATCTTTACATTTTAAAATACTGTGAAGACATTGAAAGATTTTCTTTTATCAGTTGGAATCTTTTCTATTAATTATCTGTAAAAGTTAGTAATCACATCAGCCCTTGGAGAATTGAATCCACGGCCTACCTGGTAGTACGACACTCTAACCAGCTGAACTAACGAGCCACAGAAAATCTATTTACTTTTATGTTTCTATCTACAGATAAATTAATCTACAGAGTTGATCACATAGCTGCCAACCTTTGAGAATCAAAATTAGGGAGATTTTGTATATGACATAGTTTATGCAATAAATAGAACATTAATAGCACACTAATTGTTGGAAAGAGAAGAAGCAAATAAATGGGAAATTTTGCAGTACCCAGAGACTTTCTTCTTATTGCAAATAATATGAGAAAAAATAAACAAAACATACTGAATTTAAAATACTACTAGATTATATTAAATTCTAACCATACGGAATTTATATATACATACACTAACTTGGGAAAATTTTTCCTACCTAAAAAATCTAGTCTTCATTTTTTCCTCCATGTTTACACATATGGGATGGATATGACATAAATATTTAATTGAGGAAAAATATATAGATTCATTAACTTCAGCAATAAAGTCTAAAAATAATTACATACATGAGAAATATTGAGCACTTCTATCGCTTTATTGTTTTTAGAATTGATCATTGATCTATTGATCACTATCCGGAGATGGGGAAAAGGGGGGAACAAAAAAAAAAAAATTACAGAGTAAGAAATATTAAACTCTTTCAATTCTACTTCTAGAATCTAATAAAGCAAATTTAAAATGAAAATTATCATTTATGTTGCAGATGGATAAAGATTGGGAGACAAAAGACTTCTGCAGAACATTCAATTGCCGATTGTTAGTTGGAAATAAAGGGGGGGGGGGGGATAACTACATGAGCAAGAAATATTTACCAATTTTATTTCTTTATAGGTTTTAGAATCTCATAAAACAAGTTTGAAATGAATATTGACATTTATGTTGTGGATGGAGAAAGATTGGGAATCGAGAGCTTTCGTATAACATTCGATCGTCGATTGTTCCATGGGGTTTCTTTTTATAAAACGAACGATATCTGCGACTTTTTTAAAAATGGAAGAAATAAATCTGCGAAATTTCGCGAATTAGACAATTAAAAAAATAAAAATAAAAATAAACTAATCAAAAATTTTGAAACTGTTATTCAAGGTGCATCAGAAGAGGTCAATACAAACCTCCATGCAAAATTTTGTAGCTCAGTGATCAACCGTTTTCCTACAAAATGATGGACATACACATCATCTTGTATTATATGTAGAGATGAGATTTATTTTAAAACTTTTAATAACAAATGGCATACCTGCTTTACTGTGTAACCAAGAATATCATTCCCAGATTCATAGTTAATTAAAGGTCTGGCAGCAACAGTAGAATGTGGATTTATCTTCAGATAATTCCACCTAAAAACAAAATGAAAATTTATTAGTGGCAATCCACACAAGTGAATCAACAGTGAACTACTATTCAGCCATTTTAATTATAAATTGGTTAATAGAATTTTTGTGAACAGAGATATTTTCACTTGATTGGTTGAAAAATAAAAACAATCACTTCAAAAGATTGTTGAAGGGTACGATGAGTAAAGCATTGTGGTTAGTTTTTTAAGCAGTGTAGAACATATTTTGAAGTAAAATTCTTCATATAAAAGATTGTTTAGATACTCCAAATGGCATTTAATGATATTGCTGTGAATGTGAATATATGAAAAATGATGACATTAAATGAAGGCATTATTTAAAAAATGTGCCCAGTGATTGTGCACTTTCTACAAAAATATTAAGACACAAGCTGTAAAAATAAGCAGTACATTGATTATAAGTGGTGCTTTATGAAACAGAGAGCATTTTACACAAAATTAAAGTAATAAGTTTATACACATTGAATACTTTATTATTATTAGTACATAATTAGTAGAGATAATTTTAATTAGTCAAAAATAATGCATAGTTTAGACTCGAGTTTGGTGATTTAAAATCATTTTTTAAAAAATCATGTTCTTTATTAAAAATAAAAAATTTGTTTAAAATTTATGAATTTTCTAATTTTTTTTTTTTTTTAATTATTCAAATTTTTGGTAAGCACAAGAATTAATTTATACTGAACAGTGTATTGTATTTAAAATTATTGAAACAAGGTAGTACAGTTATATATTATATATTTTATTTTTTATCAAAAGAGTGGCAGTTACTCAATGTTGTTGAACATTTGCTCAAGTATATTACAATAATTAAAAACCTTACTTCAGCTTCACTTGGTGACTTTTTAGTGGTGAAGTACTTTCAGGTATGGGGATCCCCCTCATCATCAGCACCAGTCACTTCGGCAGTGTTGTTCTTTCAGGAAAATTCTTGAATCAACCAATACTGAATCATCCATCTGCATGCAATCATGAAGAATCAAAAACAGGAATAGATGCCAACTGGTGTTAAGAAAGAACGAAGTATAGCAGTTCCAAAGAATTTTCACGAAAGAACAACACTGCCAAGTGACTGGTGCCGATGATGAGTCCCCCTACCTGAAAGTACTTCACCACTAAAAAGTCACCAAGTGAAGCTGAAGTAAGGCTTTTAATTATTATAATATATGAATTTATAGCTTCATTAATATGAAAACTTAAATTTGCTCAAATAATTGAATGTTTTTGCAACCATGATTTAGTGAAAGCTTCATATAAGAAAGCAGGTGGCTTGTCTCTAGTATTAACATAGGGAGTTTGATGGAACTCAATGTGTGATTGGCTTCTCGGTTATATAAATAATTGGCCAATTTTTGTAACAGTAGTAAAAGGAGATAGAGATAAAATTAATTCTTGCATTAAAGATAAAGTCCTTAACAATAGCTATTAACAGGCATGAGAATGCAGAAAATTAAAAAAAGAGAAAACACGCGTGTTCATAAAATTAATTTTAAAAGAAAAATATTGTTCACGGCAGTGTTGGGCATAATTGATTAAAAAGTAATTGAATTACAATTGAATTACAATTAAATTATAATTATTTTACTGTCAATAGATTAATAAGTAATTGATTAGAAATAAATTGAATAAGTAATTCATGTTATTGAATGAGTAATTCAATTTATTTGTAATCAATTACTTGTTAATGGATTGACAGTAAAATAATTGCAATTTAATTGTAATTCAATTACTTTTTAATCAATTATGCCCAACACTGGTTCACGGTGAAATCTATACAAATGTACGTTCATAAAATTTATTTCAAATGAAAAATAATGCTCACAGGAAAAAACTACACAAAATATTTTAAAAGTGACAAGTTAAACTAAAAGAATAATGCACATCAACACAATAAAACATGTTTAAAAAAAAAAGAAAAGAAACGTTAGTTAGCAATCAACATTTTATCATTGGAAAATGGGAAAGAAGGGGGGGGGGGATAAAAAGTAGTTCATGAGAGAAATATTAAACACAATTCTACTTCTTTATGGGTTCTAGAATATTATAAAGTAAGTTTAAAATTAATACTGTGGACGGATAAATATTCAAAAATAAAAGGCTTCCGTAGAATGTTTGATCGGCAATGGTTAGAGATGAAAAAGGGAGGAGGGGAGGACAAAAAAAAATTACATGAGTGAGAAATATTGAATAATTATGTTCTTTTATATGTTATAGAATCGGATAAAGCATGTTTAAAATGAATATTGACATTTATATTTTGGATGGAAAAAGATTAAAAAAACTAAAGTTTTTCGTGGAGCATTTGAACACTGATCGTTATTGGAGTTTGATTTTAACAAAATAAAAAACCGCGAAATTAACAAAAATCGCAAAAAATCAGAAAAACGCGGATCCGCGAAAAATTCTCATGCCTGTATTAAGCGTAATGCCAAAGATATGACAGCAATATTGAACCTATAGCTACTGCTCTAGACCATGTTCAAAGTAATAAGTATTCTATTTTTGATGCTGTAAGTAGTGTGTTGGAAAATTTTAAATCTGAACTAGATAAGGTTCATGATTTAAAAAAAGAAAAAGAAAGAAAAATAGTATTATCAGTGGCGGATCCAGAACTTGACTTTTTTTTTTTTTTTTTTTTTTTTGGGGGGGGGGGGGGGTGCTAAGATTTTTCAAAGTGTTATTCTAGACCAATAAAAAATTTACAATTGCAATATTCAATTGTGAAAGTCAGTGTTTTGGAAGGGGGGGGGCTTTCGCCCCCTAGCCCCCCCCCCCCTTAAATCTGCCACTGAGTATTATTCTCCAAATGCAATGAGTGAGTCTTAACTTCAGCTCATTTTTTAGCATTTTAGTTGAATCTTCAACTGAAGTCAAAACAGCCAAAAAAATAAGTTGCTTTAAATGAAAAATAATCTAAAATTGAGTTTGCAAAACAGAAATACAAAGGTGAATTTTTAGCTATATTGACGAAACTTTCAGTAAATGTCGAACCTTTTTCTGGGACTTTTATAGAGTCGTCTATTATAGAAAAGCTTACTGCCATTGAGTTGTGGAATTCCTTTGCTTCTGTGAAGGAATGTGTAAAAGAAAGCGAAATTGAAATCCTCCATTAGTTGTTAAGTGCAACTGGGAACAACTTCAGTATAACCCCACAATGATATTTGGCGATTATGGCTAAATCATAAATAATAAAATCATAATCTAAATCATAAATCCAAAATAAACAACATGTAGGCTGCCATATTATATCGCAAACAGTCCGGAATGACATCATTATCGTTCAAAATGGCGCCAAAGAAAAATCACCAAATTCAGCTGTGGGGTAAAAACTGAAGTTATACCTTCAACTGCTTTGTATGCTGGAATAGAACTGATTTTTTCATCATTTAATTTAGTTCATTCTAAATTGTGAAAAAGACTTGGTGTTGAAAAAGCTTCAAAACTTGTTTTTCTATTTTAATTATTAATGTATAGCTAAGTTCAGAATTTTTAAAAAGTCATTTTTGTAACTAATGTGCTAAACATTTGCTCATTAATCAATAAAACTGCTTTACTAGGTACTTTATTATACTAAGTCAAAGAAAATTCTTAATTTGTTAGAAAATTATTGACTTAATATAATTTTAGGTTTTTAATTTAGGTGACAAGTACTCTCTTTACTTTTAAAATTATATTTATATAACTACAACAAACACACGTTGGTTATTTACAGTCTTTTTTTTTAACAATAAATTACTAATAGCAACAAGCTACATTATTATTGTTACTTTTAACTACAATATTTCAGAGAATTCTGCTATTGTTAAACATAAAAGATTGTAAGGTATTCTCATGAATAGTGTTTCTGAATAATAAATAATAAAGTACCTAACAGTAATAAGAAAATTACTATTGATTAGTATTAACAATTATGTTTTTCTTTTATTAAGCAAAAAAATTCGTTATTCATTTTAAATTTGATTTAATTTTTTTTTTTTTTTTTTAAATAAAAATATTGATTTCGTTCAAACCTTGGCTTAATGTAATGTAATTTATAATGTAATTAAATTTCGGTCGATAAAAATAATATAACTAACTTTTTCAAGTTTAACTACACAAATACAAATGAAAATAAGATTAATTATCCCACAGAAAAGTAGAAATTACAGCAGGCGACACATATTTATATTTATATTGAATAAAATTAACGTTATGCACATTAAAAAATAAAAACTTTAAAATAATTTAATGAATATAAGTAAAAGCAAAATAATAACAAAATAAATAATACAGTTAACCAAATATCTATTATTTATTTGATTACCTTTTAAAGTTTTTTATAACATTTCTATAAATTAATCTAGAGTAAAACATTTTTTTAAACTTTAAATTTTCGGCAAGATGATGCAATTTAATCAAAATAAACAAACAGTCTTTAGTTATATAACGGACCTTTCTTGAAAGACATGTGCAGTTTTCAGTCCACTGAGCTAGAATAATAACTGGAGCACAATAACATTGTTGGAAAGTTTCTTCTTTCCCCCCTAATTTTGTTTCCAAGCGGGTACGGCAAAAAAGCGTCCGACATATAGTATAATGACAGAGAAGGGTGTAGTATAATGCAGTTTTGTCAGCTTTATTTCAAAAACAATTTCTGAATTTTATTGATGAAATCTGAAATAGAAATTTACTTATTTACATGCTAGTAGTTACAGTCGGTAACAAAAGTGTCCGAACACTAGCAAAAATTCCTATGTAAAAAAAAAAGTACACATCATACGGTTTTGTTAAATAAATCCTTATTGAATCATGTTCTTACACTGGCTAAGAACAGGATTCGACAAGGATTTATTTAACAAAACCGAATGAAGTGTACTTTTTTTACATAGGAATTTTTGCTAGTGTTCGGACACTTTTGTTACCGACTGTACATCAATTTAAATACCAATTTGATTAAGAAAAATTGTATTAACATTGGAGTAGTAAGCAATACATAAGTAAAATTCTGTGCTCTACTTTTTTTTTTTTTTTTTTTTCCTTTTACTTTTCGAACACACATATATATAAGGAAAGTATTGTAATCATGTCAAAAATCTGAATTTGAAATTTTGATGTCTTTTTACGTTTTGATGTCCCCTGAGTTCATTTTTGCTATTTTTACGATGATACATGCATGTGTGCATGTATGTGGGCGTGCATACGTGTATATGAGAGAGTGAACACGATAATGTCTAAACGCTTTGTTCAAAGGAGCTGAAAGTTGGTGCGTATGTTATAAGTCACTTTGGTGATTAAACATTTAGGTTGCGTGAGGTTAAACTGAATAATGGAGAATCATCCAACTTCATAAATTAATACGACTCCTTTAGAAAAATAGAATTTTATTTACAACATAACGAAAGCATCAACGGCAAGCGTCGGTACATAAACACCGCTCTCTCAGGCGAAGAGAGAGAGAGCTCTTAGATGCGCGCAGCCGATGCGCGGGCACACATCCGATGGGACGGAGAGAGAAGAGCGCGCTGTTTACAAAACGAACGCTCTCCGCTACATAGTATCCCCTCAGTGACATAGTCACGATAGGAATATTCGGTTACATAAGTATGCAGAGTATAATATAAAAATATAATTTGATACATAAGTACAGAAATTTACAGATCTTGAAAAAAAAAAACACAATGCAATATCAAATGTAAAATATTTTATATAAAGTACTATATATGAATGAAAGATACAGTAATATAATTTAAATGAGATTAAATGATATATTTTTTTACAAGATTTTTAGGAAAATGTACACGCCGACCTGATCTGGTAATAGTTTCTTTATGAACGTTTACCGGCAATTCATCCGTTGTAACCTTTAATGGTACAGACTGATCTGATTGTGATGGAAGTTGGAATGCGGGTTTAACTCTGTCGATGGAAAAGGTAGTGCGTTTACCATTGAGTTCTATGACGAATGTCTTGTCGGTACGTTCTATTACCAAGTGAGGTCCGGTGTATGGAGGTGTCAGTGGTGGTTTCACACTGACCTCCATACACCGGAATGTCGGTGCGTAAATAAATGTGGCTACAATCTTGCAACGAGTGGTGCACAAAAATGGGATGTTTACCATGATGGACAGGTAAAACTGGACTTAAAGTATTCATTGTAAGTTTAAATTGGGAAACATAATCCTTTGTGGGTTGTGAAGGTGTGCTAGAAGAGTTTAGGATGTCTGAAGGCAGTCTTAATGTTGTGCCATATACAAGTTCTGCGGGCGAAGCATTTATGTCGCTCTTAATGGCTGAGCGTATGCCGAGCAATACGACTGGTAAATTTTCTGACCATTTGATTGAGTTGTGGGCCATTAAAGCACTTTTCAAATGACGGTGGAATCTTTCTATAATTCCATTTGAAATAGGATGATAACTTGTGCTATGTATTCTTTTTATTCCTAAAAGTTTAGTGAGTTCTCTAAATAAATTTGATTCAAAGTTTCGTCCTTGGTCGCTTGTTATTGTTACAGGACATCCAAACCGAGACATCCAATTGTTAATGAGAGCTTTACAGGTAGTCATACCTGTCATGTCTGTAGTTGGTATGAGTTCTGGCCATCTAGTGAATCGATCAATTATGGTCATGCAATACTGGTAACCATTCGATACAGGGAGAGGTCCAATGAAGTCTACGTGTATATGAGCGAATCTAGAGTCAGGTGATGAAAAGGTGCCTATTTGGGATTTAGTGTGTCTATGTATTTTTGCACATTGACAATTTTGGAGAGATTTTACTGCATTTTTAATGAATTTGTGCATATTAGGCCAAACAAATCTTTTTGATATCATTTTAGATGTTGCAGAAATACCTGGGTGTGAAAGATTATGAATGTGATTGAATGTAAGTGTGCGATAAGATTTCGGAATGAAAGGACGAGGTGTACTTGTGCTAAGATCACAATAGAGAGTAACATTTTCTAATGGGAAATAATGCTTTTGTAATGTAAGAGTTTGTGAAGACTGTGATAGAAAGTTTTGAAGTTCTGGATCGTTAAGTTGTTCTTGTGATAATTTTTGAAAATCAAGTAAGGGGAGTGCAATTGCATCAATCTCAACCCGTGATAAAGCATCAGCTACAGTGTTGTCGCGTCCTCTGATATGCTGTATGTCTGTAGAAAATTGTCCTATGAAATCCAGATGGCGAAGTTGTCTGGGAGAGCATTTGTCGGGCTTTTGCTTGAAGGCGTATATTAGGGGCTTCTGGTCTGTATAGATTGTGAAGTTCCTTCCTTCTAGCATGTGCCGGAATTTTTTGATAGATAAATATATGGCCAAAAGTTCTCGGTCGTAAGTGGAATAATTTTTTTGACTTTTAGAGAGTTTTATGGACAAACAGGCTATGGGTTCCCATTTTTCATTACGTAATTGCATCAGAGAACTACCAACGGCTACATCTGATGCGTCCGTGAAAAGGCTTAAGGTAGCACCTGGGATTGGATGGTTAAGAAGGGTGGCTTCTGCTATTGCTTTTTTTGCATCTAAAAAGGCTTTATTAGATTCCTCATCCCAATTGAGAGGTTGTTCTGACTTTTTAGATAGATTTTTTGGTTTCTTTTTGTCTGACCTTCTAGTGATTTATTTAATGGAGCTAAAATGTGTGAAGCTCTATGAACAAATCTTCTATAAAAATTAAAAATACCTAGAAATTTTCTTAATTGAGTTAAAGAAGTGGGTTGTGGAAATTTTTGAATAGCTTCAACTCTATGAGGTAATGGTTTTAAACCTTGTTCTGATACTTGAAAACCGAGAAATTCTATACATGGTACTCCAAAAAGACATTTGGAAACATTTATACATAGACCATAATCACTTAATTTAGAAAAAAGAGATTTCAAGTGTAAGAAATGTTCATCTTCGTTTTTAGAGGCGATTAAAATATCATCTACAAATGAAAATACCCCTGGAAGATCGCGAGTGACTTCATCTATGAATCTTTGAAATGTTGCAGCAGCCCCACAGAGGCCGAATTGCATAACAGTGCTTTCAAAAAGGCCAAATGGTGTGGCTATGGCTGTTTTATGAACATCAGATGGGTTAATTGGGATTTGATGATAAGCTTTAATCAAATCTACATGTGAAAAAATTTTAGAACCATTTAATTCAGAGGTGAAGTCACAAATATTTGGCACAGGATATTTATCCTTCACTGTCTGAGAATTTAGCATACGATAATCTCCAACTGGTCTCCATTCATTCGTGCCTTTTCTTGGCACCATATGGAGAGGGGAGGAGTAATTACTTTTAGATGGTCTGGTCTCATATGGCCTAAATTTATCATGTTTTGAATTTCTAATTTAGCAATTTTTAATCTATCAGGAGCTAGTCTCCTAGGCTTATATGAAACAGGAGGACCTACAGTTTCAATAAAATGAACTGTATTATGTTTTACACTACGATTAAGATCAGGTAATTTTGACAGTGAAGGATAATTAGACAATAATTTATGATAAACAGTATCATCAGTAATAGTTTTAACAGAATGCAAATCAACAGCACTTACCATACAGGAAATTTTTAAATTAGTTTTTAGATCGATTAGCTTTTTCCTTGTTAAATCAGGAGTTAAGTTAATGTAATGTAAAAAATCAGATCCAATGATGTTTGTTTTAACATTACACACATAAAAAGAAAAATTAAATGTTCTGCATAGTCCGAAATCGAGATTTAATGTCTTGCGACCGTCAACAAAAATGGGTGTTCCATTCGCCGCAATAAATACCATTATATGTTTATTTCGGAGTTCTTGTTTCGATGCGGCAATCAGACAAACATCGGAACCTGTGTCACACAAAAATTGCAAGTTTGTTCTGCGGTCTCTGATAAACAGGCGACGGGATTCGGAAGGGATCGCGCACGTCGCCACTACGCTTTCCCGGCCTCGTTTCCCTTGTATGAGCAAGGTGGAACACATTTTTGGGCATTCTCTTTAAATTTTCGGTGATACCAGCAGAAAATATTCGGATTAGAAGCATCGGAGGATGAAGAACTCCGAGTTCTTGTTTGGTTTCGATTTCGCGAGAAACTACGTCTTTGACGCAGCTGAGAAACTTCTTTACGAAGTTTTCGAACTTCTTGAAAAAGCACATCAACACTGTTTGTGTCAGATGAAGCACTGGAGTTTAAAGAAGAGACATCGCTTACCTGCGGGGGTGTTACTTCCATTATACGATCGGCAATACTAGCTGCTTTTTGTGAGTCGAGTGGCTGTACGGAGGCTAAAATAGATTGAACATTACATGGCATTTGTTGCATAAAAAGTTCTAATAGTAATGCATTTGTAATGTTGTGATTTTCAGCACGACGTTTCATATCGCGTAGCAACTCTGATGGCTTCCTGTCACCCAATTGTTCTCCAGCTAGTAATTTGCGGATCTCTTCAGTGCGACTTTCACCGCAACGTTCCAGTATCGCCGTTTTAAGTTCATCGTACGAAGTATCCGAGCGAGATTGTAGAATGATATCTCTCACAAGTGATGCTGTTTCAGGTGGTAAATGAGCTACACAATGATTAAATTTAGTTTTTGCATCCGTTATAGCTTTTGGAGTGGCAAGTTCAAAAGTGGATTCGCACATTGCAAACCACAATACAGGATCGACCGGATTGTAGACAGGTATTTTTACCGCTGCTGAGTCCGTCATATTGTTCTCAAAGTGAAATCGAAACTATTAAAAATTTGCACAGTTCAAATAAAATCCGAGGTCACCATTTTTGGTGATTAAACATTTAGGTTGCGTGAGGTTAAACTGAATAATGAAGAATCATCCAACTTCATAAATTAATACGACTCCTTTAGAAAAATAGAATTTTATTTACAACATAACGAAAGCATCCACGGCAAGCGCCGGTACATAAACACCGCTCTCTCAGGCGAAGAGAGAGAGAGCTCTTAGATGCGCGCAGCCGATGCGCGGGCACACATCCGATGGGACGGAGAGAGAAGAGCGCGCTGTTTACAAAACGAACGCTCTCCGCTACATCACCATAGCACAAACCCTATTGACTTATAGACTTATAGGTGAATCTAGCACTTATAGTTTTTTTACAGGGACGCAAAGAAATTTTTTTATCATTATTGCCTATGGGAACAAATTTTTAAAAGTGCGATAGCATCCAAACACCTATTAAACTAAGCAAAAAATTTATATACATATGATAGGTCACAGTTGCACGAAATGTATGGATTTTGGGGAATCCAGCACTTATAGTTTATTTACAGGGACACAAAGAAAAATTCTTTATCATTATGGTCTTTGCAACCAAATTTTTAAAAGTGTGATAGCATCTAAACACCTTGTTTAATTGAGCATTTTATATTTATAGGTTACAGTTGCACGAACTCTGTAGAGTTTGGTGAATCTAGCACTTACAGTTTTTCTACAGGGACACAAATAAAAATTCTATACCATTATAGCCTATGGGTACGAATTCTTTAAAGTGCGACAGTGTTTAAACGCCTTATTCGATTGAGCTGAAAATTTATAAACATGTTATAGTTCACTTTTGCACGAACCGCACACGAAAAGCCTCATTATGCCCTATGGACTCAAATTATTTAAAGTGCGATAACGTCTAAACGCCTCACCGATTCATCTGAACAATATATATATATATATATATATTATAAGTCACCGTCGCGCAAACTGTATAGATTTTGGTGAGTCTAGCACTTATAGCTTTTTACAGGGACACAACGAAAATTTCTTTATTATTATGATCTATTGGCTCAAATTATTTGAAGGGCAATAAAGTTAATTTAAACAGCATACTACATAGAGAAAAATACTCATATTTTCTATTATAATTTTCTCTTTTGTTTATTTAAAACCTTATCTTACTTTAATTTATTTATACAACCGTTAATTATTCAATGATCGGAAAGTCAAGTGGAGTCACTCCAGGTTATTCTTTTCTTTTCTTTTTTTTAAACAGGTTTTGTATTTTAAGAAAAACAGTAACAATTTGTAAAACTGTACTTATATATTAAACAACTTATATATCAGCTCCTAATACATAATAATTATTATTTCGTGCTAACTGATTAAATAATTAAATATAGTTTTCTATAATTAAATAATTTATTTTCTTTCTTTCTTTTTTTTTTTTTAAATCGTCAAAAACTATACCCAATTTTTTTTCGTTTAGTTGTCGCAACAAAAACCATTTCATTGCTAGTTGACAAAATTTGGGTTTAATAAAAGTTAACTGTTAAAAATAAACTATTATTTCACCACTAACTTACAAAAATTATGTTTTGGTCGCAATAAAATTTCTACTTTAATTAGCTTGGGTGTTGTCGAACTTGTGACAACACTGGTAACACCGGGGGGGAGTAACGGGGGTGATTCCTTCTTTTATCCAAATTCGGAAGGATTAAATAAACCACCTGGCGACTAAATAAAATAAAGTGGTGACTTAAAAAAAAAAATCTTGCTATTTTTTCCCTTGACAATAGAAATTTGAATACCATTAATTGACTATATGAAAATTGCATATTTCTACAAATAACCGTAAATTAATTTAAATGACAACAAAATGAATCTGATTTTTAGAAATGCTCGCCAAAAATATATAAAGTCGATATCTAAAAGGAAGAAATTTCATTGTTTTGCAGAGGAATTTTATTGGTTTATTTTGGAAATCAGTTTCGAAAAAACGCGAATTTTGTCAATAAGTGATAAATTCCGTTTTGTCAATAATAGATTTAAAAAATGCAAAGTTCGTCAACGGATTATGGAAAAATGTTTTTTTTCTGTCTTCTCAAGTAAAAATTTGGATTAGAAAACTGTCCTTTTACAAAAATGGAAGTAAGACCAATTCATAACATCAGTTAAATTGAAACGATCCCTTAATAAATATCGGTGAATTTAAAACAATTGAGGTCCAGCTTCGCATTGGGCAATTGGCGACCATCTGGGACTCACTCTTAAGGAACACCAAACAACTGAGTGTTTGCCAAATTCCAACCTGTCGGTCAATTTGACATTCTTTTAAACTTTATAATCGCCTTCAGTACTAGACGCAGAAAGAATTATTGAACAATAAAAATACCTCTGAATCTCTAAAGTAAGGAAAAGTGAAAGGAACGATGAAAAACATGATTGCATTAAAATATTTCTGTAAATTACAGCTTCATTAATTATATGCCTATAATCTTTATTATATGACAGTTTAAAAGAACAATTTCTGGTGTTTTGATTAAAATACAGAGATTTTTTGTGAATTCAGGATCATTATTTTACAAGAAAAAAAGGTCCTCATTGAATTTTGCCCATTAAAACGGCATGATGTAGGCAGCCTGGCTTGCGTACTTTGAAGCCTGGTGTACTGAGAATAAAAAAGAAGAGATTTGGAGGGTTAGAAATATACAAAGATTGTTAAAGGGTAGAGCCTTCTTCACTGTGTATGTAAATAATAGTTTAAATATGCTGCATTGTGAGGAACTAGTTGAAATTTTTACGGAGGAATTTTCTACACCTGGAGAGACCTCTTTAAATGATTTTTCGAGCATTTTGTTCAAACAGGGTAGAATGTAATAGACTGTTATCATAAAAAACTTCAAGTACGGCGGACTTTAGGTCTAGAATCTAAATTTTTATTGGAAGGTCTAACGGACGGATTGCCGTTGGCATTGAAACAGCTTGTGGGGGTTAACGTACCAAAAACTTTAAATAAATGAAGAAATCTTGTTCATCGATTAAATAAGCTACAAATATCTGAAAATCTGCTGATCCCTTCCCAACTAGGTCATCAGGTCAGTGTCCAAGGTACAACTATCAACAAAACAGATTCAATAGAGCTCCTATCAATATGCTCCCCAACCACAACCTTGGAGTTATCGGTTCCTAATGTACATAAACTCCATATGGGTTCAATATGCTCCCCGAGCACAACCTTGGAGTTATCGGTTCCTAATGTACATAAACTCCATATGGGATACTCCAATCAGAACGGACCAAACATGACAAGTGATCCTTGACCCAATCCAGGAGACCCCATCATTCAAACCCAAACGCGCATCTACACTTTCAAGAAACTTTACCCCCTTTCCCGTGTAACTATTGTACAAAGCTAAACATCCTTAATGTCTTTCACTGGCATAAAGAATGCCCTTTTAAACAGGAAAACCCAACTCAAGCAGCATAAGAAACAACGGTTGTAAATAGTACGACAGAGGGTACAAGTAACATTTATTGACAGTTTGCCGCGACCGGTCGCATCATACAAAATAGGGTACCCAAAGAAAGTACAAGTAAACTGGTCAAAGCGTTAAAAATCTAGAATCGTACTGTAATACCATTCCCTTAGTCTTCGATACAGGTAGAAGTTTAAGCATTCTTCCTCAACATTTTGTCCATAAATATAAACTTCGAATGAAAAATGTCTCACAAATAAATGTTACACAAACACAGGGGATGTTGACAATTACGAAAAAAAAAAATCTCTTAACTTACAAGTTAATAATATTACAAAAAATATAGAAATGCTTATACTAAATAATAACTTAACTTATGCTTTTCTTAGATTACCTAATTGTTGTATATTTCAATTAAACCTTGATTGTTCTAAAAAACTTGTAAACCAAAATAATACCATTCTACCACTGTTAAGAAATATACCAAATTTTACACAAACTTTATACTTAATTCCTGAAAGGGAAAATACAAATAATAGAAGTGAGAATGTTAATATTCAATCAAACAATAGGGTAGTAGAGGAGATCGAGTACACTCATGCCACTGAGGAAAACCGCGTAAATTCTCAGTCTGCTAGAGAAGGGAAACTTCCTACTTTATTATCAAAATATGTCAAAATTTTTGCAAAATCCAAATATGATGTTGGAAGAATTCGCTTGGAACCCCAAAGAATTTATTTAATTTCTGATTTACCTATTTCTCTTAGAGCATGTAGAACGTCCCCTAAGGAAGAAGAGGAAATTAAAAACCAAATTCAAAATGTATTACAGGCAGGTACCATAAAAGAGAGTTGCTCCCCTTATTCTGCACCTGTAACCTTCGTGTATAAGTGGGAAGAAAGAAAAAAAGACTCGATTATGTATCGATTTCCGTAAGCTCAATTCAATCACTAAAACAGATGCTGAACCACTTCCCGAATAGGTATCTTATTAGACAAGTTAGCTAAAGCAAAATTTTTTTCTTCCCTCGACTTGGCAAGTTGATATTGGCACATTCCTATTTATCCAATAGATACTGAAAAATTGGCCTTTGCTACAACTTTTGAATTATATGAATGGAAATATCTTCCCTTTGGGGTTAAAAATGCCTCCGCTATCTTCAGTCGAACAATTAGAAGAATTTTAAATAAATACAAAATAGACTTTGCCTGTAATTATTTTGGTGATATTATTGTATTTTCACAGTCCGAAGAAGACCATTTCCATTAAATGTTTGCTATATGTGTTAAAGAAAAATTAAAATTATCAAAATGCAATTTTGTCAAAACAAAAATTAATTTTTTAGGGTATGAAATAACTAATGGATGGATTACACCTGATAATCCAAACATTCAGGTAATGAAAGACTTGAAACAGGGGAATTACAGAGAGTTTGGGATCAGCAAATGTCTATGCTAGATTTATTCCAGGATATGCAAAAACTAGAGCACCTTTAAATAACTTGCTAAAGAAAAATGTCCCCTATGTTTGGGAACAAAAATGTGAAAATTAATTCCAAAAATTAAAAAATGCTTCAATAAGTAAACCCATTGCCCATTTTAAGACTTTATGATCACAGAACTCCCTGTCATTTATTTATTGATGCCTCGAGTCATGGTGTGGAATGTGTTGTTAAGCAGGCAGATGAGAATGGCACATTACACCCAGTAGCATAAAATTTACGGGATTACGAAAATAAATTATGCAATTACCGAATTAGAATATTTAGCAATTATTGATGCTTTAGTTAAATTTTATCATTATTTGCACGGTCAAAAATTTGCCGTACATACGGATCATGCGGATTGCCTATTTTGGAAAATGTGTCACAGCATGCACATTTCCTTGACTTAAATGAAATTGAAGAAAATCAGAAAAATGAAAACATAAGTATAAATGGTAAGAAAATCAGTGAAATAGAGGATGTAATTGTAACTAAAAAGAAACGTTTTGTATATGATAATAGTACCTATGCCATTAAGATTGCCTCTACTAAAGAAAACTCGCACTCAATTTGGACATCCAGGAATTTATAAAATGATAAATTTAATTACATATTATTGGCCTCATATTAATTAAGATGTTGAAAATTTTGTAAAACATTGTCATACCTGTCCCTTAAATAAAAAATTTAAACAAAAAAGATTTTGTTTGTTACAACATGTACTGCAAACAGATAAACTTTTTGAATGTTTGTCTTTAGGCACTGTTGGTGGGTTTAACTATCGTAATTCTATAAAAAAGTATTTTCATTTGGTCGTGGACCATGGCAACTCGTTATGTGTGGGGATTTCTATCAAAAAGCGTTACCACTGAAGTTTATACAAACTTTTTAAAAGAATCATTTCAAACTCAAGTACCTAAAAAATGTTGACAGATAGAAATGCAGCATTAATTTCATCACGTTTTAAGAAATTTCTTCGAAACTATGATGTAAAACATTTATTAACAAGTGGCCATCATCCCGAGACCAACGGGAAAGTTGAACGCCTATATCAGACTATTGTCACGCGGCTTAAATATAAAGTTAATTCTTCTTGAAACAAAATACCCTGGACTAAATTACTTGATGAAGTTTTAAATCAATATAACTTAACACCTCATTCTGTAACCCAGTTTCCACCTAGCTATTTATTATTAGAAAAAATACTATATGATCCATTATTAGTAAATAATAATTACTATCCTTCTGTTGATGAAGCCAGAAAAATAGCAAAAGAAAAAACAATACAACATCATAATAAAAACGAAGTCCGATATGATTCTCAGTTTCTCCCTGTTAAATATAAGGTTGGTGATGAAGTGATTTATGAAGAATTCCAATACCCAAATACTCGTAAATTAAGTTCACCTTATTTAGGCCCTTATAAAATTTTAAGACAAGTATCCGAATTAATTTTGAAATTGACAAACCCAGTCCCCATTTTAAGAGAAGTTCAGAAATTGTCCATTCATCTAAGTTAAGGAACTATAATAATCCTCAAATTTTCAAGTTAAGTCATGAATAATTTGGTTAGTTATCAATTCCCTGCACCATGTATTTTTTTTATTTTTGCTTTCCTATCTCCCCATACGCGTTGGATGAGGATCCTAACTGAATTGGAGAAATCGGAGGGATGTCGGGAGATATAGCTTCCTTTCTTTGACTCAATGGCATTAGCATGCTCATAACTCTTTTTTTTTTTTTTTTTTTTTTTTTTACAAATATACCTTTTAGGTTTATTGATTTCTTTACAAATCTCAGGTAAACAAGTTCGTAAGATGAGAATCCTCACTCCTAAAGCCCCTTTTCTATAAGCAAGTTTCTGTTTTCTCGTGGTCTCCTGACCTTCACCATTGTGACATGTTTGGAGAACACAGGAAAATTGATTTGTTTTTGGCCTCTGTAGAAGCTCGCCAAGTTCCACCTTTGTCCCAAAACACTTTTTTGGAAAGGTTTGACTTCTCAGAGTTTCAAGGGTTAATTTACCCGCAATTTTTTTTTGGCTTGCCAAAGTCTATTTTTATACCAATGTAGTATTTTAAAACAAATAATTACTAATAGAGAGTAATTAAGCTGGTTTTGTGTGTAAATAGGTTGTAAAAATTTGTAGTAGTATTAATATTATTAGTGTTTGTATCTTTAGTAAGTATTTTTCTATAATTGTTTATAAATATGTTATGATATAATTGTTTAAAAATTTATTTTGCATTTTATTAAAAGCTCTTTGTATTATTAAACAAGGAAAATATACACACCGTGAAAAGTTAATATCTTACATGTGTCTTGAAGTATTGAAAATTATTTGCATTTTTTTTTTTTTTTTAACTTGTATAAACATTGGTGAAAAATGCAATTTAAGTGTGTTTTTCAAAGATTCACTGCAACATTATAGTTGTTTTATGTTCACAATATCTTCTATATATTTTCTTTGAACTAGTTACGTAAGAAAAAAGAGACTTTTAACAAAAACATAGACTTTTTTATTTACAGACATTTCGACAACAATGTTGCATCAAATTATTATTCAAAGACATTTTCATAGTGATCTTTTATTGAACTTTGAACTTTGTAGTATCAGCAAGAACTTTTAAGAGACTTTCTTCTGTTCAAGCTAAATGAAAAAAAAAAGTTTCTTTATGTTGATAGAAACTTTTATAGTAGTGCCACATTATGTTATACTTTTTCTTATGCTTTTGTATCATTGCTACTAACACTATTGTACGTATCAAGCTAAGCACGTTGAACATTCAAAAAGCAAAAAGAACAAATAAATTAATAAAATAGAATAAATTAGTAAATAAAGGAAAATGCTATCACTCCTCCTTGTAAACGATAAAACAGACCAAGTTTTTCCTGGAATATATTCTACCTCTGGGTGAGTTCCTACAGACTTGCAGGCAAGCCTGGGGGAACATTGTCTTAGAGGGGGGATATGAAAGAATAAAAATAATTAAAATTTTAAATTATTATTTTAATATTTTAAATTAATATTGAGTCATAACTTAAAGAAAATTTCATTAAAAGTTCTTAATTGAAATTTATTCTAAAGGCTCCCTTGTAAAATTAGTTTTATGACAATGCACGTTCATAACGCAAAAGCCAGAAAATTGGACAGATTTTAGAATAAAAAGTGCTGTATAGTATGCTGTTCTCCTTTTCTTGTGGTAAAGTAACGCATATTAATTAATCCAGGGGATCCAATCCTAAGTTAAACTGACAATCATGAAGTTAATAGCCAATGATTCGGCAGAGGAGGAGTGAAGGTTTACGCCGAAAATGGGTAGTAGTATTGAAGAGACAACAAGCGGGGATTGAGGCCTCTTTTCGTGTGTTGTCTTGCCAAATTAACTTACGTCAAATAACGACCCCAGGTGAGGGGACAAGTTGCAGCAATCGGCAAAGCGTGGTAGCCTTCGTACTCGGCTTATGAGGATGTATGTTCCGGCCTGCTTAGACCTAAGGACTTAAAATAATATGTAAGACGTCCAAGTGTCAAATAAACGACTGCCTAGAACCACTGGATTCGTTACTGAGCCTCTCTTCATTAGTCTCTCTCCATTATGGATAATATGTGTCACTGAGTAATATTCGTGGCATATATATATATATGTATATATATATATATACTAAGGGACAAAAAAAAAGACTCACTTAGATATTTTCCTTTTCTCTTTCAGCAACCGCCAATTTTATCATTTAAAAAGCAAATTTTCGGACAGATTTTATTACGTCGTCCTCCACGTACACTTTAGGACTGAGCCCAGTGTTAAAAACAAAATACAATTGTCAGGAAAACTGAAATTTTAGAAAGTATTTAAAAAATGGGAAGGATAAGGAAATTCACGATGCCACAAAAAGTATTAATTTTAGAATGTAAATCAAAAAATATTTTAATACATAAGATGGCAAAATAATTAAATGTTAACGAAATATTAGTGAGATGGTTTCTAGCAAGATACAAATTTTTTGGCTGTTTAAAGTGGAGATTTGGCTTTAGGTGGCCATGTTGATCATCCATGCGAGATGACCGCATGTTTAATAGCAAATATTAAAAAATCGATTTGTATCATGTTCAGAAATTAAAAAAGATTTAAAATAAGGTGCATATCAAAATACTTTCTTCAAAAACAGTGCGGGAACAATTAAATAAAGCAGGTTAAAAACCAGAATATCTGGAAAAAAAAAAAAAAAAAAAAAAAAAAACATTATTAAGGAAAAGAGTTAAAAAAAAAAAAAAACAAGACTTCAGTTGACCAAAAATTAAAAAAAAAATATCACTTAATTATTGAGCTGAACTGTTTTGCTCTGATGAATCAACATTAATTTATTTCGAGCTGATAAAAAAGTTAGTAGGATAATGAAAATGTGATAGACTTAATGAAAATTGCACTTTTAAAACAGTGATACATTCTCTGTACGGAGGTGCGTAAATTCTTAAGGAGTCGGGCAAATTTCCATGCTCAAGGGATCAATTACCTAGAAATAAAGTACATCCACTATAAAAGAGCGCCGGACCGGCTATTTTGAAGTTATCTCAGACCCTTCAGCATTTCAAGATGATAATTCACTTTGCTAAAGAGCGTCTGTGGTGTGTTTATTTGATTCAAATTGTTGAAATTATCTAGCCATTCCCATGAACACATATAATTCTGTAAGTAATCATATATTTTTTAACTTTAAGTTAAATCCCACAAAGAATATCGTAGAATTTCTTCTTTATTAGACCTAGAAATAGCCCTAATCTCAATATACTCGAAAATGTTTAGTCTATTAAAAAAAATAAAAAGAAAAAAAAAGGGGGGGGGAGGAGAGGATTCGAAATTTGCAGCCTACAACTTTGCAAGAACTAAGAAAAATTATTTATGATGTTTGGCAGTGAAATTTCTGAGATTTGTATTAAAACACGGTATAATACAATGCCTTTGCACATTAAAGCTGTAATTACATATAAAGGTGGAATTAACCCAATGCAGAATACAAATTTTTATTAAGTAACTGTTTAGATCTAACAACTAAATAGCTTTATTTCATACATTAAAATACAACTTGTTTATTTCATATAATAAATAATAATAGAATACAAAGTATATGTTTATCATATTAGGTTTAAAAAGGAAGTTTTATGCAGAATTTTATTAAGTACACTGAGAAAAAATTCTGTAACTGACATCTAGAATCTAAATTCTGGCTCTAGAAAAAATAGTTCCACGTCATCCTTATAAATTCTAGTCATTGTAGTAAAATTCTTTCTAGAAAGTGAGTTCTAGAAACCCCTATTAGAATGCTAGAGCGTTTGCCTATATTCTCGAGGGCAAAGTTATTTAAAAATCTCTGCAAATAAATGAGAATACAAGAGGCGGGTTTCAGCAACTATAATCTTGGTTTATTACCCAATTCTAGAAAATCAAGCGAGAATTTCTCGTAATACAAAAGATTCGGAATATTCAGAATATTGTTTCACCATCTAGAAATGTTTAGACTAGAAATTCTCGATCATTTTGTCTATTCTGTTTATTGGCGTGCCTCATGCGCTTAGCTCGGAAATCTATATTTCTAGTTTAGGGATTTAGAAAATGGTCACTTATTCATTCTAGATGAAGGCGGTGTATTTTTTTTTCTCAGTGTACAGTGTAGAATGTAATAAAGCGAATTACTAAATTGAAAATGTACATAGGTATAACTTCATTTTTATGGTATTATGCAAACATGACAGTTTTATTTGTTTTAACTATTAGTTTTGAAGTTAAGTTATTACAAATAAAAAAAGTATATGTAAATTTTTCTGCAGTACGCTTTTTTTTTTTTTTTTGTCCGTTAGTGTATTTATATAAATTCAAGGAAAACAAAATTATTATTATAAAACTTTCGAAATTCAAACAAATATAAATTATTGATAAAAAGCTACATAAACAAAGAAAAGTAAATTTGAATAATTAAAACTACTTGACTTTTTATTGGCCAGGGAACATCGAATTAAAAATTCATTAAAAAGACTAAATTCCATCAATAATAATTTAAAACAATTCATAGCTTGAAAAAAATATCAAATATAAATTAAAGATGGCCTGTTTTTTTTTTTTTTTTTTTTTTTTTAAACAGAAGTTAAATTTTTATCATAAAAGGGGAAACATACAGAAAATTATAAAAATAGATCGTATTTTTTTTGTTTTTTAATTTTCCTTTTACGTATATAGTACGTATATAGTTATATACGTCTTCATATAATTCTGAAAAATAATCTAATGTTTTTAAAAATCGGTTTCAGTGCTCAAAATAGATCACATTATTTAAAAAATACGAAATTTTATAACATTAATAAAAAATTCACTTGTTATCATTAGTTAAATATTTATTTTTCAATATAAATATTACGTTTCAATAATGAAATTTATATACATTTTTTAAAAATAGAAATTTAAATGTGTAATACCTTTAAACTAAAGCATTTTAAGATTAAAAAGAAAGGAAAAGAAACATAAATATTCCTAGATATTAATTCGGTCTTCAAAAAGCACTATTTTTTGACTAAATTATGATTTTCTGGACAAATTCTTTAAAAAGGCCACCTCTCTAAAGGGTCAATTTTCTATGGCACGGTTGTCGGTCGATTCGGTCGATTTATATATGTTTCATTGTGATTTCCCATAGTGATTTTGGTGATCTTTTGCGATAAATAAAGACGACTAAAATGTTAATGAGGAAAGAAAACAGTTGAAAACATAAATATTTTTAATAATTTGTCACATTCTATTATTTTACAAATCACAAATACATACATCTGCGAAGAAGATAAACCAGCCAAAAATGCTTTTGTCATAAAAATATACATGTTATTTACAAGTAGCAGTCACAATGAAATATAAGATATTTTTTTTACAAGAAAGAAAAACAATACAAAAAACACATTTCAGGGTTAATCTCTTATTTTGCATTTTAAATGTATAAGTATTTTTATTAGATCATACTGAGTTATATACACTCAAAAAGACCATTTTTATGATTTTTTTTTTTTTTTTTTAAACAAAAGTTATGTAAAATACTACTGTAACTTCTGATATTTATGTAAAAATGCATTGTTGATATACGATAGGGCTGTCCGTAAAGTATCCGGATTTAATTTATAACTAAAAAAATATAATGGATATACGTACTTCAGCTTAATCCCCTTCAAAGTATCGTCCTTGAGAAGCAACACACTTAGCTCAACGTTGTTGCCACTCTTGGACGCAGGATTGGAAGTCGTTCTTTGGAATGGCCAACAGCTGTTCGATCGCTTTTTGTTTGATGGTCGTCACATCCTCAAACCGTCGTCCTTTAAGCGATTAGAACGGTGCCATGTTTGGTGCCAAACTTTGGCAATTTGAACGGTGCCATGTTTGGTTAAAAAATTTCGCATTTCCAAAGCTAAAGATAGCGCTTAAAGGACGACGGTTTGAGGATTTGACGACCATCAAACAAAAAGCGATCGAACAGCTGTTGGCCATTACAAAGAACGACTTCCCATTCTGCTTCCAAGAGTGGCAACAACGTTGGGCTAAGTGTGTTGCTTCTCAAGGACGATACTTTGAAGGAGATTAAACTGAAGTACGTATATCCATCATATTTTTTTAGTTATAAATTAAATCCGGATACTTTACGGACAGCCCTCGTATATATGTGTTACTGGCTTCTTTTATAGCGTTCTGATTTTTTTCATTATGAATCAATTCGTGGCAAAATCTTTTAAAACACAGACTAGAAATGATTGCTTTAAAACATACATAGTAAAAGTTTATCCTAAAGTTTTTTGCCTAACAGCGATATTTGTTTTAGAAATAATTTAAAGGAAATATTTTATAGAGAATGCAAAAATATAAATATACAAATAAAGATGAAGCATAATATCCTATTGGAAATAAAAAAGAAATTCATAAAAGATCTTGATTAATACCTCAAAACTTTATTGACTAATATATAATTTCATCTATCTCGCATTTAATGATCTTTAATATCAAATTTCAACCATATTGGAATTAATCATATTTATATCCGAGACAAGTTATTTTTTTTTACTTTATTATTTAAATTAACTGTTAATAAAAACTCATTTTAATACAATAATATGAAAAAAAAAAAAAAATAATAATAATACGCAGGCATTTCAATAAAAACGGTTATAATATTTTGTAACGTATATAATATATATATATATATATATATATATATAATATATATATAATCGTTAAAAGATTAAATTACACATTATTTAATCTGAATTTGTTTTCCAGTCAGTGAAAAACAGAAATGATGGGCAGACAAAAACAAATTTATTTAATTAAAATTTTCTTTTGTATTTACCGTTCTTAAAAGACAAATTTATATTCGATTCTTTCCTATGATTCACCAGAAAAAACTGAGTGAAGATTAAAAAAAAAAAAAAAAAAAAAATAGATTTTTAAAATACATAATACACTTTTAATAAAATTATATACTGTATTTTTTTGTATTTGCAATTAAACATGACGTATAAAGTCAAATGTGTTAATTATCTTAGTACCCCCCCCCTCCCCCCGAAAAAAAAGTATAAATAAAAAGCTTTAAAGCTCATAAATAGCCTTGCGTAAACGTTACAGTGAAATTTAAATTTCTAACATCATAAATAATAATAATAATAAAAAAAGCATGTTTTAAAATAGGCTAGATTTTTTAATTTTTATTTTAGTTTAATTTCAGAACTATAAAGAAATTGTTTATTCAAAAAAATTGAAGGAATAGTATAGTACATCAAAAAATAAACATATAAACAAACAAAAAGTTTAAATCATGGGACTAACAATTAAAACAAAAATGTCAATAAATAGAATCTGTATATTAATAGGCAAGCATAAAATTTGTAGTCCCTTTTTAACATATGAATTATGGGAATAGAGGGTTGAAAATGGTATCATTCGAAAGGTATGGTTACCCGAAAGGTGCGAATACAAATATTATTTTCTTACGATGTCAAGAAGGTATTTAAAAATACATTTATTTTTTATGCATTTCCCCCATTTTTCCCTTTTATACACGTATTCCTTTACATTAAAAAATACCTAAAAGTAGAAAGTTGTTAAATCTGGCAATTTCATAAAGCTCAAATAAAACCATAGACACAGTAATTTGTATAATGTAGCATCGGTAGCATCACTATACGCAAGCGAAGTGATGACGTCACTGTCTGTCCATGGAGCCATGAAAAAGATTTTCTATATTAATCGCCCATTGGATTTTTTGTAAAAAATTATTAAAAAATAACGGAAATTATCTGTCGATTTTAATTCAGATATTTGGGTATCCGCGATTGTAATGAAATGCTCGCCCTCTGGTGGGCTAAGGTGAAATTATCATACCACTGATAGCTTTCACGCTGAAACAATGATAGAACAAAAACAAAGAACAACAATAAATGCACGTGTCTGTTATATTTACTAACAACTGCAGTTGAGAAAGCGCCATCTATCGATCATTACAAACGCGGATAGTTATATATAAGTTACTGTCTACATGTGTTTGACTGAGTTACTTTTTCTGTAAAATTGATAAAATTTTAATTTAAAATCACAAAACTCCAGAAAAAAAAATGGCAAACTTCCAGTTTCGAATGTAAACATAAACATTTCATTTCAAAGGGTGATATTTCAACTAATATACTAAATAAAAGGAAAATGGATTTGTTACTAACTGCTGCATGTATAAGTAGACGATACGGAAAAAATTCCGATTTCCGTTTTTTGCTGAATTTACATGTTTTGAGCTTTCTTTACGTTTCAATTAACTGAAATTGGCTATTTATTTTTTTAAAAAGTGTCTTTATTGCTAGCTTTTGTGGGTAGAAGAAGCAAGTAGAAGATACATAAAAACTTTTGATTTCCGGTTTTCGATGAATTTACACGTTTTGAGATTTCCTTGCATTTTAATTAAGTGAAATCGACTACTTATTTTTATTTTTTTAAAAGTGGATTTATTATTCTTTCCTCTGCATATATAAGTAGAAAATATAAGATTCAGAAAAGTTTCAGATTTTCGGTTTTCGATAAAGTTACACGTTTTGAAATTTCCCGAACTCAATTCGACCATTTTTGAAAAATATCTTTATTTTTTTTTTTTTTTCTTCAAACACTGTACTTTATGAACCAATCGAATTAATTTAACAGAATTTGATACTTGGTTGGGCCTTGGTTTGACATGGTACCTATTAGCTTCTGGGCTGTATCACACAACAAGGGGCGTTTTCACGTTGCGATTTTCTCTCATTTCAGGAAAGGCTAACATCTACAGCGAGAAATAGTTATATTAAGTAAAACTCTGCTGATTCAGTTAGAGTGAATATCGGCAAACAATTGCCGCAGCTGTGTTGCAATTGCATTCCGTTTAGGACAAGGAAATAACTTTGTTTTGCCTCGCTTTGCAAAAAAAAATGGTCGAGTTTCAACCACTGGGCGATACTAGTGAATATTAATGTCTTTACTATTAAATTTGCACCACGTGACTGAAATTCTTTTTCCTTAGTTCTACGGTGCATATGTTATCTAACATTTTGCTTCTTACTACCAAATCAATTTATTTAAGGAACTCTTGCGAATCATTTTCGCAGGAAAATGCATGTTTTAAAAAGTGATATGACATTACCTTTGACATAACAGATATAAAATACATTCGATATCATATAATATGTTATCTTCTGATGTTCATGCATTTATTTTTATTTTCCAACTACATATTGGTCCGAACTGTGGTTTATTTCCATTTAGAACTTGCCCTGTTTACCCTAATTAGGTACGAGGTATAAGCATCTTAATTATAAATTAAATTGATAAAGAAACAATTGACTTCACATTTAATTAATAAGAAAATAAAAACGCTCAACGTCTGTCATGAATTCATAAGACACTTTAAATAAAATAACATATTAAGCTGAAAAATAATTGAACATCACAAAATAAATATAGTTCTTTGTTTTTCATTTACATTTCGAAAATATTACGTAAAGTAAAACAGTGTCATATTCCTTAAAATTGAACAGTTGAAATTCATGAACATAAATAGATGAATCATATTTTTTTTTACACAAAACAAAACAAAAACATGAATGTAAAGAATAATATCACAGACGATTTAGCTAATATCTTTCATCACAAGATTTTTCAACCAATATCGTATCCACAAAATCAGATGATAAGCATGATATTTTCCGTAAGTCTATCGATTAGAAGAAACTTATGTACAAGTTCTTATATATTTAATGACGAATGTCTTACGTATTCAATGACGAATTAAGTTTAATTTCAAAATTAGGTACAACAATCGAAGTAATAAGCAGCGATAGTTTATTTTTTCCAAGGTGCCTATAAATTACTGGATTCATTTTACTACCAAACAATAAGAAAATCACGAATTTTAAGATGGTAGTACATAGACGTGTGTAAAAAGCAATAATACGTGTAATAAAATACAATGTCTTATATAAAGAAATTAATACACCTTTTTATGTAGTTTTTGTTTCTGAAGCGAAATCTTAATAGCATACTTTTTTTAGTCTTCCATTTATCTGTTATATATACTGATAGCAGTTATACGCTTTTAAAATTTCCATAAGTTCAGTACGAGATTATTTAACAGATGATGTTTTAAGAAAAAACACTGTAAAACGACATCGACTCTAGATAATTTATATCTAAGTTAAATAGTTTATCCATATCTTCACAAGAAAAACGTGTTTTTTTCTCTTTACAATCTACTAGCAAATAAGTCAACAATCTAAATTATACGGAAGCAACTAACTATAGAAGATAGCTATTAGAGTATTCTTGGAGACAATATTTTACTTTATTTGCATGACATCAAAACGGATCCAATATTTTATGGGACATCTAATGTTATGGTATAAAATCCAATAAAGTTGAGTAAACACAATGGTATTCAACATTAATATTCGTCATAAGTTTTTCTGTAATTCTTTTCACAGTATCGTACAAGAATAAGTTTTTGGAGAAGAAGCATTTTGTTCGGCAGACGGCCTTTCATCACTATTCTTTGGAATGACAAGTATTCTTTTTACAGCATTCTTCAAAGAACGCCTAGTCTTGACTATCTTTACGGGTTTGACAGGTATTTTTGCCTGACATTGATGCTGACAACAAGAACACTGATAGTTGTCGGCGGCTTGTCCATTATCTTCCCAAGCCGTGGAAGGTTGAGAACCACTATATGCGAAACTTCTAGGTGAATAGCAAGATGCGCTGCTTGCGAATCTTACTCGACTGGCTTTAGGTTCGTGGTTAGTTTGTATTCCAATATTTTGTGAAGAACTAGCTGCCGGTTGAGACACAGAATTACTGGATGAAGAACACAACAAAGCAGGGGCTACTGAGAAAGCTCTTGCTCTGTTCGCACCTAAGGTAACAGGCGAGTAATACTGATGTGAATCACCATAATGATGAGGTGGCTCTGGTATTGTTGGCACAATTTCCAAAGAGGCTTTCTTCCGAGGTGTACCTTTATATCCAGTTAACCAGTAAGTTTTCATGAGGCCTTTGCCCTATAATAAGAAAATACAGTGTTAAAGTCAAAATATATTATTAATCTTAAATTCTGCTATATATCTGATAGCAATACTTTGAAAAATATAAAATTAATAGTAAGATAAAATTAGACAAAGGAAGAAAATATAATGCTAAAAAACCAAAATACAGTCAAGCCTTACCTATATAATAAAATATTTAAAATTACACAGATCTAAATCTAACATTTCATTTTGATAATATTTACATATCTTTGTGATTTTTGGTGCGTTGAAACAGAAACTGAAGCTAGTTTTTCTCTGTCACGTATAGATTTTTGCCAATACAGGGTGTTTACCGATACAATTTCTTCCATGATTTTTCCACCAGTATAATTATATGGTAAATTTTATAGTATGTTTCCATGATTAATTATAATTAATTATGTATACATATTAGAAACTACCAAAAATGATGAAATTGTGTCGGTAGACACACCGTATTGACAAAAAAAAAAAAAAAAAAAAAAATCCATACGTGATAGAGAAAAACTGGCTTTTTCCGATTTCAGCCCACCAAAAACGTATGTATCAGCTAAAATTATCCAACCAAATTTTGTGAACATTATTTTTGTAGAACTGTGTTATTTATATTTGGGCATCTGATAGATAACATCACAGATTTTTCCAAATTCGCAAATGCTTGTGATATTTGCCTCGTTAAGATAAACCATACGATACGCTACTTTTAATAGTCAGTTGATAGTTTAAGAGCTATGATGGAACGCAAAAAAAATTGAGCATGCTGCAGTCAAACTTTCTGCTGTTTTACAGTTATCTTTTTAACATACTGGTGTGTACAAATTAAGTATGAGACAGTTTTTAATGTAATTTCTTACAGAAGTGAATGTTTCATATCGACACAAATCGCATCACAAGATTCCAAAGGTGTGAGAATATATGTGACCAACAAGCAAAACTATCCAAACGGGAAATAAAGAAGGATACAAAGACATTTTATTGTAAAAATTATTTGTAGCAGAACTGAACAGAAGATATAAATGTTTTTACAATAAGCATCCAAATAGAGAAATCCTCTTTTCAGCACGGAATAAGATCTTCCCTCATTGCGATACAGAATTTACAATGTCTGTTCACATTAAAGATGACTTTGTAAAGGTGATGCTGAGGCATCACGGACCATTCCTTTTATAGTGCCAATCGCAGTTGCGGAATCGTTTCTAGCGAATGAACACTCCCAACTGGAACATCTTTTAAGAAGGTTTCACGTGTGTTTTATAGAACTTAGGCCTTAAGACCTTCAAACCAATCTGTGAGTTGAACATCTTTAATCTCTAACAGTTCGCGATTGGCACTGAATAATGAGCGTAGCATTGTCATTTAGTGAAAAGAAGTCCTGACCTACATCACTTCTAAACAAACCCACATGGGACGCGAGAACCTCGATACAACATCAAACTCCAGTCATTGAATCTTTTTCAAAGATATGAAAGTCATTACAGTTATCAATTATAATACTGCCAAAATGAGAATTCTTGCAACTTCCAAACACTATCAAATGCTCTTTGATAATGTCGAAAGGGTGATTGCATGCTACATTTCTTAATTATTTGTGCATACGTCAAGAAACACTAGTCATACTTAATTGGCAATCAGCTGTAAAGAGAATTGGATACCACCTCTGCTATATGCAATTCTTGTGTTCCTGTCACCACAAAAATCAGAAGCTCTGATAAGTAGGTGTTAAAGACACACTTTGTACTAATCGTCATACATATAAACCACGTTTTGGTAATTTCTTATCTATGGTAAAATGGGATATCAGACCTCCAGCAGTCAGTCACATGTGCGTTGATATTTTTCCTTCTGTATGCTGTTTATTTTTTCTCGTATGAAGGACAATATATCGATTAGCCGCCACTGCTTTTGCTCTTTGACGACCTCTGCTGAACGTTTATCTGTTTTTTCCGTTTGAAATGCTGTTTAGGATTGTGAAACAATGCCTTGTGCCATCTTGAGCTCCACAGCAACACTACACTGTTAAAAAAATGCAGAAAAAATACAGAAATTCTCTGTAATTTCAGAAGAAAAGGCGTAAATTACGGAAAAATTACGTAGACAAAACGTATTTTACGACTTTTTTTTCTGAAATTACAGAGAATTTCTGTATTTTTTCTGCATTTTTTTAACAGTGTAGTCATGAACCTTATTCAAATTTCTAAACGACACGACCATGAATAATCTCATCCAGATAACGTCTCGTAGAATGTCTGTTGGCTATGCCATACCACACTGTAGCAACAATTCGACGTCGTTGAAATTCCTGCACATTCTAAAACAGGTTTCACCGAAGTTCTACGAGTAAA
Source organism: Salticus scenicus (assembly GCA_963930645.1). Lineage (NCBI taxonomy): Eukaryota > Metazoa > Arthropoda > Arachnida > Araneae > Salticidae > Salticus > Salticus scenicus. The sequence continues at coordinate 323,614,820 of OZ005653.1, read as the reverse complement.
TCATTCCAGTACCTTACAACTTTCGCATTTCTTTTTGCTTCCGTCTGCTCTATATGCTCACTTCTAACACTACAAGTCCCTCGTCTATCTCCTAACTGGTATTTAGTTCTGCTCTGTTGCATCGACAAACGTTTACGCTAATTTGTTTCCTGTTTAATTTTTGTACTTATTGTATTCAGAAAAAATGCTTTACAGTTTGTGTTATTTGTTTTAATTTATACAAACAAGTCGACTGTATTTTATTTGTAGAAATTCATATGATAATCTCATAACAACAACGACGTGAGTTTTCTAGATGAATAGCACTGATTTCACAGCTTTCCCCCTTTTTATTCTACTACTTCCTCATAGTCCGATAAAAAAGAAATATCTTCATGATTTGAATACAGAAAGTGAAACCTTAACTAAGGTACACAAAGAAATGGATCTTAATTGTATTTTAGATTTCTAGCGCCTCTTCCGCCCCCCCCCCCCCCAGTAAATATTATCGTAAAATTTCCTATTTAACTCAATTTTAAATATTTTTTTGCTCACCATATTTCCCGAATCGGCAATTAAAAATGAAATTGGAAATGAGCTTACCTTAACACTTATAGTTCCTCTTTCAGAAATATCCCACATGTCTGGAGATAACCGCTGAGCAGTATCTTCACTTATGTGTATTTTCAGAGCCTGTTGAAGAAATTAGAATTTTATTGTTTGAGAAGAAATTGTATATTGAATACAAAAATTAAGAAAAAGAATAATAATAGGGAAAAGGGGGGCACCATGGAACACTTTAGATAGTGGATTTCAAAAATTTTATTATTTATTCGATTTTTACCAAAATTAATTTGGCATGTAATTAAAATTTTTCTACTTCAAATAAAGTTTATTTCAAAACATTATTTCATCAAAGTAATTTTGCTAACCAAATATAAAATCTTTTACAAATATAAAATCTTTTACCTACTCTATCCGATCGGGCAGTTCGGGACATTAACAATAAAATTTTAACTCAAAATACTAAGATAAATTAATTAACAACATAAAATTTAAAGCCTCTTCTGTAGCTATTCCCCGCATTCAGTGGCGGATTTAAGGGGGGGGGGGCTAGGGGGCTGAAGCCCCCCCCCAAAAACACTGACATTCACAATTGAATATTGTAATTGTAAATTTTTTATTGGTCTAGAATATCGTTTTGAAAAGTCTTAGCCCCCCCCCTCCCCCAAAAAGCTAAGTTCTGGATCCGCCACTGCCCGCATTGAAGTATCGACAACAGATAACTTTGAATTCTTTTCCTGGATCGCACCAATTTTTTTATAATAAGATCTGTATAAAATATAAATGTATTTTTTGAATAAAATAACAATTTTTACCCTGCAGTCACAATTAAAGTTTTAATGATTATCAATAATACATGCGAATGTATTTTCTTTATACAGTATTGGAGTTGTTTGGGACGATGTCCCAACTTGCTTACTAATCTAAGTAACTCTGCACCTTTGAAAATAAAGAAAATCGGATTAAAATTGCATTCCTGGAAATACAAAAGATTCTAAAATACAGTATACAGATCTGCCGACCTAATCCAGCAAACTGTTAGTACCGCCCCTTTTTCTACACCACTTAATTTTTAGAGTATTTGTTTTCTTCATTCATCGTAAATTTATTTGAAGAGAATTACTCTAAAAATTAAGTGGTGTAGAAAAAGGGGCGGTACTAACAATTTGCCGGATTCGGTTGGCAGCTCTGAGTATAGATTACATTGCTCTACTCTCTACGATGGTATTAAAACATTAATTCTTATTTGCAAATGGAAAAAAAAATGATGATATTTAGGGTATCCCAAGGTAAGTCCTGTCCCACCGTGCCACACCTTCACTGTTAAAAAAAAATCCCGTAAGATTACGAGGAAAGCCCGGCCCCAGAGATTCCAGACAAAGCCCGTAAAAAAAAAAAAAAATGTTTTTTTTTTACGGGCATATGTTTTTATACGGACATGTAATATAATTTAAGGTCATTATATACTTAATTTATGGTCTGAATGTTTTTTTTTTTTTTACGGACTTTGTCTGGAATCTCTGCTGCCGGGCTTTCCCCGTAATCTTACATGACATTTTTTTTTTTTTTTTTTACAGTGTTCCTCTAGAGCAATGAATAACATATCAGCAGGTACGTTAGGTAGGAAACATACATACAAAACACAATACAAATTAGCAATCAAAATCATCCTCTTGACAGGAACATACTTGCCAACCATCTAATAACCGTACAATTGTTAACGCCCCCTGAAAAAACGCCCCTTTTCTCACACTACTATATTTTTAGAATTATTCTCTCCAAATGTTGTTACGATTAAATAAGACTAAAATTACTCTAAAAAATTATTGGTGTGAAAAAAAAGGCGGGTACTAAAAATTGTACGGTTCATAATGAGATGGTTGGCAAGTATGCAGATATAATGGAGACTATTGTACGAATAAGGCTAACTTATTCGATAAAAATCTTGTTTTATTACTTTCTTCTATATTCAGAAGAAGAAAGAGTAAAATTTTTCGCTTCCAATTTTTGATGAATTTACAAGATTTGAGAGGCCCAGAACACGATTTGGTTATTTTTTGAAAAATGTGTGTTCGCGTGTTTCTGTGTGCGCGTGTTTAAAAAAAATTGTGGCAGTTCGAGCTCAAGAACTTATGTACAGAATTTGTTATAAAATCATATGTAGTTGCAACTTGACATAAATCAGTGCCTATAAACTTTTGGTGAAAATCGTCCAGTACATGGCGTTGCCATCCCACTCTTTCATAATTCTTAGTATGGCAGTATACGACAAAATTTCGTATAAATGTTCACAATGAAGATTATTTTTAAAGAATCGTTATGAAATTAAAACGCATTATTTGCAACAGTGATAGTCAACTAGGGCGAAAATTTTATACATGTAGGAGCATCGCTTTCTCCTCGAAAAGCGTAAATTTTCAATATGATTATTTAAAAAAAAAAGAACTTGTTAATACTTTTCAAACGAATAGTTGAATGATAGATCTGTGATAACTTAAAACAAAGTTATAAATTTATTTTCATTTCAAAAGAATCTTTGGGGGGAAAATTAGATATGGTTTATAGGGCATAAAATTGACTTTTCTACGACATTTAGTGTGACAGTTCTTTAAAAAGCAGTGCTGAAAAAAAAAATATTAAGGCCAAGAGAGAAACATCGTTATTTTCGCCAATGCTTATTTCAATTTTATGTAAATTTAAACATGATGCAGAAATTAACAGTTTTAATTATACATGTAAAAATATTATTCAAATGCAGTTACTTTTTAATTAAAAATTAGTTTTTGTTCTTACAACATGCTACAATCTGGAAAAAATGACAATACCAAGCTTACTTTTATAGCTTTCCTTATTTTATTTATTATCTGCGGTAGTTTATTTTTGTCTGCGAAGTTGCTCTAACAAATCACACAGATGACGGCAGATGGAATTTCAGCATTTGTGAAAATGGGAAGAGGTAGAAAATTAACCTCGGTTGAACTAAAATTTTGTGTTTTAAACAATGTGTTTTAAATTCTAGGTATATATCTTAAAAATAAGCTTACTTATATCTGTAGTTAATAGCTTTTTTAAACGTAGTGATAATTATGCTTTCTGGCAAGGCATAAGTCATTCTTTTGCATTGGGTTCTTGACAAGTGAAAGCTGTTGCTTGGAGAGTACCTAAAAAAAGCTGTTTTCTTTTCAAATAATTGTAACTTATTTTAAGCTATCTTGTCCAAACTGAACTATACGCAATGTGCCATAAAAATATACGAATGTAAAATATAGTAAAATGAAACGTGAACCACCTCTAAGTCAGAAATTTGAAACAGTTTGAAAGAGTTTGCAAAAAAAAAAAAAAAAAAAAAAAAAAAAGTTACTTTGGGGGATAAACGGCAAAATATTGTTTATTTGGATGAGAAAATTTTAATCTTGATGCGGCGTAAGGTTTTCGATATTACTAACATAATCTTCGAACTGAACCATCTTTTTTTTTTTTTTTTTTTTTTTTTTCCAAAGCGTCATTTTGGTGTCGGTTCCGTGATGATTTAGGGCGGTTTCACTGCTAACAGAGCAACACCAATTACATATTCGAAAAACAAAGACCAATTTGGAAGTCTATCAAGATATCCTTGCAGAAAATTTATTGCCAGAAGTACTTATGATAACATCTAGTGAGTATTTCAGCCGGATACTGCGTTTATTTTCAACTCAAGTTTCACAAAATCCTGGATAGTATCTAATCATGACCAACTGCTTGAGTGACCATCAAGAAGCTCTGACCTGAACCCAACAGAAAATTTATAGAATATTCCAGTGCATGACGTTTATGGAAATGGCAAAACATACAACACCAAAGATGAATTAAAAATGACTGTTAAGCGGGAAAAGCATCACAAAAGAACTTTGAAAATAATTTGCAAATGCTATGCTTTCAAAAATGCTTAAATTAATTGAAAAGAAAAGGACTTTTTTGGAACATTGACAGTTTGTTACATAATATCATATGTATCATATATATATCATATTGTTTCCAGTTTTCTACATGCATGAAAAAAAAAAAAAAAAAAAAAAAAAAAAAAATCAAATACAAAAACGTTTTTTTATTTTTATTTTATTTTATTTTTGTATTTTATTTTATTTTATTTTATTTATTTATTTCATTTTTGTAATTTTTTTAAAAATATGTATATGATAATTGAAATTGTTATTTGTATTGTGTTTAAATTTAAATATGTATTTCTGATAGTAATGTAGTTTTTTCCGTTGGCATTAACATTTTTTCCAGCATTGTAAAAATCGTCTGCATTCACCATAGAAAATAACGTTAAGACATAATTTGTACGCAAGAATCGGAATCTATAGAAGAAATTACAGTAGAAAATTTTGTGATGACAGAAACATAGTAGCTTTTCAATTGATAAAATCAGTGAATTTCCGAAAGATTATTATGTGTATTAATATTATATTAAAGCTTATGAAACAAGACCTATAAATGAATTTGAAGATTCAAATGGGCTATAGATGATAGAATTATAGACTATGTGTTCGTATGTGGATTAAAACCAATGATCTTAGGTCTGGCTGGGATGCCCCGGCGTGGGATCTTTTTAAGGAGAGTAGTATGCCCGTAATCACGTGAATTTCTCTAGAATTGTAGAACGTCTATAATTTAGTAATGTAATAATGTATGATATATATGATAAAGACTGCACATAACATAACATAACGTACTATAGAATATCATAAAACGGGCAGAGTTATTCCATTTGCAAATAAATGTAGTATTAATTTAATATAAGAGATAGTTTTTGTAAGCCATCTTATCAGGTATGTATTTTTTGATCATTTTGAGGAACGCAAGGCAATATCAATGTGTAATTTTGTTAGGAAGTAATTTAAATTGTAGTTTTTGTAGAAAAAAGAAAGAAAAGAAAAGGGGAAAAAAAAAAGGGAACGTAGATATTTTGCTTAATTGTGTAGCACTGAATGCGTAATCTGAACTAATCTTATCTATGAACTAATTTTACATTTGTAATACAATTTTCTAGTATATAAGATTATTTGCTGTTATTTATTTCTATTATGTCGTATGTATGATTATGGCTATTTTTCGTATTATATTCTAGAGTATTTTTTTTTCTTGAATGAACTCAATTAATAGCTTGAAAAACAAATTTATCAGAATAAATAAATTAAGATTGTAAGGAACAAAGTAAATTTAAATAACTTAGTTACAATAAAGTTACATTATTCGTTTGAGAATATCTATTCTTACCTCACTCGTACTTTCCATTCTGGACGCGGTATTGACAGTGTCGCCAAAAAGACAGTACCTTGGCATCTTTAAACCAACAACTCCTGCTACTACTGCTCCAGAATGAATGCCTGAAATAAACAAAGCATTGAGTTAATATTTTTTTAAGCGCATATTGTACAAATCTATATATAGTAACACAATAATAGACTGTAGTAGAATATATATAATATTACAAGATGTAGAATGCATATGATCAAATGCCAAATTTATCCGTAAGAACCAAAATAAATATATCGAGGAATAGTTTAAAGAAATATCAAATAATATACAATATTTAGAGGAACGGTGGGAAGTATGGAATAGTCGGGTAAAATGGAATAGTATTATATATCACCTGTACGGTGCTTCAACCCAAAAGGAGTACGTCAAACGTCTTTATAGGGACTGAAATATAAACGGTAGTTTCCCCTGTGTCAATGAGAAGAGCATTGTTTGTGTCGTACAACTTCTTTGGTTTGTATGACACAAAGTTTCAGACTTTTTTTGGAGGTAGTATACCGAATTCCATAAAGTATTTACGAAGTAGTAAAAGAAGTGAAAACCAAGTGTCATTATAAGTGGGGGAGTTGAGTTAGTTCGTGTTCTGATTCTCATGAACTGACTTCTACCAACAGGTGGTTGAGTTTGTTTTATTCGCCAAGACAGCGATTCGGGTAATATGGAATATCAACTATTCCATATTATTTGCGTTTTTTTAAACTTGAATGCTGATAATTTTTTCCATACTGTTTATTTTCCATGATAATTTCAGAATAAAACGTTAAATTATACCTCTGGGGGTTACCAAAACGGTGGAGTCATCCTCTCCGCGTAGGATAAAAATTGTGATAGCATGTCTCAGGACCACCTCTAGGGGTGAGTCCCAGACCGTCACCAATCGCCCATTGCACAGCAGTTAGTACGACGTAAAACCCAATCAACCAACCAGAATAAATGTTTATATTGCAATTATTCCTGATTTTCAGTAACATTACTACCATATTCCATATAATACTTTTAGAAAATGGGTATTCCACATTTCTCTTCATAACTATTGCATATTACCCACTTTGTCCATATTACCCGAAAATAATTTGCTTTCTTAACTAAAAATTCTGCATGTCAACTCTATTTTTTGAAGGATAAATACCATCAAAGCCCATTAACAACACTTGAAACTCGAATCCAAAATGATGAAAAAATATTTCATTTAATTAGGGTGAGTTCAAATAGATATGGTATTCCATATATTCACCTACTTTCCTCTACTCTAAAGTGAACCAGAAATACTCACACTCGCCAATAATGAACATATTAGAAATATTAAATTGACCACAAAGAGGAATGTCAATCCGTGTATATATACATATGTATATAGAGAAAGACAAAAATAGGAACAGTTCATTAATAAATAAACCTTACACAATGAACATTTAATTTAAATCATACATTTAATTTGTATTTTAAGGATAAAAGTGATTTAAAAAAAATAGCAAATTAGTCTATTTCCCTGGCATTATAATAGTTTATTACTGCAATGCCATTAATTATGCACGCCATAAAGATAGTGACAACAACTTTGCTGGGGACGAACGCATTTGATTGGTTAGAATTCCAATCTCAGTTAGTTTTTTGAATAAATATAGGTTGTTATTTTAAAATTCGTTTTGTCTCACTCTTTTACGAAATCAGATTTTGGCAACAGAACGCGATAAATGTTTAGGTGCAGCTGAGCAAGGAAAAATCCCCATTTTGTGAAACGAAGGTTTAATAGATTGCTTCAAAAAATTTTATGCTTAAAAATTCCATATGGTCTTTACTTTAATAATTGGAAGAAACATGAAATTCAACATAAAAAAATAGGTTTATTACACACACGCAAAAAAATTGACAAATTAAAAATTATTAAAAGAAAAAAAAAAAAAGAAAAAAAAAAAAGATTGTATTTCAAAATGTACTAAAACCTCCAATTCAGTGGATATGGGTTATATACATGCATGCAAAACTTTAGCTCAGTCGGATGATATGACGTGGGTTACAATTCACTTCCTAAACTTGACTCACACCCGTAAATAACATACCAAAAATAAATAAAAGCGTGCAAAAAGAAAAAAAAAAATAATAATGATCGAAAATGGTATAATATCGTGATATAAAAGTTTAGAGTAAGCAATGTTCGAAATAGAATAAAAAGGTTCGGAAATAATTTTAAGTATTAAATTTGTGACGTGCTTCGCACATACCGACACGTATTCGAAGACTCTCGCCCGTGGATGGATCTGTAAGGCCTCCGATTACATCGACCATGTCCAAAGCCATATGACAGACTTTATCTGCATGAGATTCTTCCTGTTCTGGAGCACCAGACACAACCATGTAAGCATCACCAATTGTCTCGACCTGGAAAATAAATAGTTTTATAAAAATTACTAATTACATTTTTAAGTTATTTACGACCAGTTTCATTAAACGTTTGGTACTCCTAAACTTTACTTAGGATATACTAACGTAATAACTTAGTAATTAACAAGCTTTAAAATTTAGCGAAGATTAACTTTCAAAATTTTTAAGCTGAAATAGTAAGTGTACATCCCTGATAAGCAAAAATTTAAGGAAGAGAAAGTTTTTTGAATGTATCATTGAATAGAAGTGTTCTACATTAATCGTAATTACCATACTATAATATAGACAAGATGTTAAAATATGGAACTGAGTGATTAAAATCATTCAAACAAGGAATGAAACGATACGAAATCGCGCGCTCTTTGTACAGGCACCAGGTTTGTACAATCCAGTGCAATGTGGTCTGAGTATTTAGCAAGTGCTCACCACTAAGTGCAATGCATGATTTACATCTTTATAAGTGCACTTATAAAGATGTAAAGTGCCACGTACAGTGCATATCCCTAATGTACCAATCTCTAGTTTGTATTGAGCTTTCGTTCTGTTGTGCTGTCTGGTTAAATTTTTGTGCTAGTTGTTTACTCCATCTTTAAATTTTGCTCAATAGATCCATATGCCAGTACATTACGACAAAATATTTGATAATTCTATTTGAATGCTAGCAAGAGCTAGTTATAAAATACATCTCAAAATTTGTTTTATTGAATGAATTTTTTACACTTATTTGAGTTTCTAAAAATATCTGCGCCATTCAGAATAATAAAGTTTTGCTTAATATTTATAATATTCGAAAATAAAAGTTTCAGTTGAAAATTATATCATAAGTATAAACAAATAATTTAAAATAAAAATTTCATTTTACTATAAACAAAAGAAATAAAACATTGATTATTTATTTAAAAATATTATCAAATATCATATATAAATTTATATAAAAAAAACTTAGGATAGCATAAAATGACATATAATAACCATTAAGAAAGAAAAAAAAAACTAATTGGCTTAGGTGGACTCTGCTCAGTTCCCCATCATATTTATGTTCTCATAAATTTCTAGTGCGAGACATATTATAATCATGTTAAAAGAGATGAATTTGACCAAAG